>CAWUFW010005737.1:0-1280305 GCA_963921515.1 Calotriton arnoldi
TGCCTAAATAAGGGCTGGGATTTTATGCCTATATAAGGGCAGGGCGAATTGTGCCTATATAAGGACATGATACTGGAAAGCCCGTTTATGGACACCCTAAGAGGAATACAACAACTGCACTGCCCTAAACCCTGAAACACCACCCCCAGCATGGCCCCCTACACTGCCCGAACACCACTGCACTGCCCTAAACCCTAAAACACCACCCCCAGCATGACCCCCTACACTGCCCGAACACCACTGCACTGCCCTAAACCCTGAAACACCACCCCCTGCATGATCCCCTACACTGCCCAAACACCACTGCTCTGCCCTAAACCCTGATACACCACCCCCCACCACGACCCCCTACACTGCCCGAACACCACTGCACTGCCCTAAATCCTGAAACACCACCCCCTGCACGACCCCCTACACTGCCCGAACACCACTGCACTGCCCTAAACCCTGAAACACCACCCCCAGCACGACCCCTACACTGCCCGAACACCACTGCACTGCCCTAAACCCTGAAACACTACCCCCAGCACGACCCCCTACACTGCCCGAACACCACTGCACTGCCCTAAACCCTGAAATATCACCCCCAGCAAGACCCCTACACTGTCTGAACACCACTGCCCTAAACCCTGAAACACCACACCCAGCACGACCCCCTACACTGCCCGAACACCACTGCACTACCCTAAACCCTAAAACACTACCCCCAGCACGACCCCTACACTGCCCGAACACCACTGCACTGCCCTAAACCCTGAAACACCAGCCCCTGCACGACCCCCTACACTGCCCGAACACCACTGCACTGCCCTAAACCCTGAAACACCACCCCCAGCACGACCCCCTACACTGCCCGAACACCACTGCACTGCCCTAAACCCTGAAACACCACCCCCTTCACGACCCCCTACACTGCCTGAACACCACTGCACTGCCCTAAACCCTGAAACAACACCCCCAGTGCGACCCCCTACACTGCCCGAACACCACTGCACTGCCCTAAACCCTGAAACACTACCCCCAGCAAGACCCCCTACACTGCCTGAACACCACTGCACTGCCCTAAACCCTGAAACACCACCCCCAGCGCGACCCCCTACACTGCCCGAACACCACTGCACTGCCCTAAACCCTGAAACACTACCCCCAGCAAGACCCCTACACTGCCCGAACACCACTGCACTGCCCTAAACCCTGAAACATCACCCCCAGCAAGACCCCTACACTGCCCGAACACCACTGCCCTAACCCCTGAAACACCACCCCAGCACGACCCCTACACTGCCCGAACACCACTGCACTGCCCTAAACCCTGAAACACCACCCCAGCACGACCCCCTACACTGCCCGAACACCACTGCTCTGCCCAAAACCCTGAAACACCAGCCCCAGCACGACCCCCTACACTGCCCGAACACCACTGCACTGCCCTAAACCCTGAAACACCAGCCCCAGCACGACCCCCTACACTGCCTGAACACCACTGCACTACCCTAAACCCTGAAACACCACCCCCAGCACGACCCCCTACACTGCCTGAGCACCACTGCACTGCCCTAAACCCTGAAACACCAGCCCCAGCACGACCCCCTACACTGCCCGAACATCACTGCACTGCCCTAAACCCTGAAACACCACCCCTGCATGACCCCCTACACTGCCCAAACACCACTGCTCTGCCCTAAACCCTGAAACACCACCCCCAGCACGACCCCCTACACTGCCCGAACACCACTGCACTGCCATAAACCCTGAAACACCACCCCAGCACGACCCCTACACTGCCCGAACACCACTGCTCTGCCCAAAACCCTGAAACACCAGCCCCAGCACGACCCCCTACACTGCCCGAACACCACTGCACTGCCCTAAACCCTGAAACACCACCCCCAGCACAACCCCCTACACTGCCCGAACACCACTGCACTGCCCTAAACCCTGAAACACCACCCCCAGCACGACCCCCTACACTGCCCGAACACCACTGCACTGCCCTAAACCCTGAAACACCACCCCCTGCATGACCCCCTACACTGCCCAAACACCACTGCTCTGCCCTAAACCCTGAAACACCACCCCCAGCACGACCCCTTACACTGCCCGAACACCACTGCACTGCCCTAAATCCTAAAACACCACCCCCTGCACGACCCCCTACACTGCCCGAACACCACTGCACTGCCCTAAACCCTGAAACACCACCCCAGCAAGACCCCCTACTCTGCCCGAACACCACTGCACTGCCCTAAACCCTGAAACACTACCCCCAGCACGACCCCTACACTGCCCAAACACCACTGCACTGCCCTAAACCCTGAAATATCACCCCCAGCAAGACCCCCTACACTGCCCGAACACCACTGCCCTAACCCCTGAAACACCACCCCCAGCACGACCCCCTACACTGCCCGAACACCACTGCACTGCCCTAAACCCTGAAACACCACCCCAGCACGACCCCCTACACTGCCCGAACACCACTGCTCTGCCCAAAACCCTGAAACACCAGCCCCAGCACGACCCCCTACACTGCCTGAACTCCACTGCACTGCCCAAACCCTGAAACACCAGCCCCAGCACGACCCCCTACACTGCCTGAACACCACTGCACTACCCTAAACCCTGAAACACCACCCCCAGCACAACCCCCTACACTGCCTGAACACCACTGCACTGCCCTAAACCCTGAAACACCACCCCCAGCACGACCCCCTACACTGCCCGAACACCACTGCACTGCCCTAAACCCTGAAACACCACCCCTGCATGACCCCCTACACTGCCCAAACACCACTGCTCTGCCCTAAACCCTGAAACACCACCCCCAGCACGACTCCCTACACTGCCCGAACACCACTGCACTGCCCTAAATCCTGAAACACCACCCCCTGCACGACCCCCTACACTGCCCGAACACCACTGCACTGCCCTAAACCCTGAAACACCACCCCCAGCACGACCCCCTACACTGCCCGAACACCACTGCACTGCCCTAAACCCTGAAACACTACCCCCAGCACGACCCCCTACACTGCCCGAGCACCACTGCACTGCCCTAAACCCTGAAATATCACCCCCAGCAAGACCCCCTACACTGTCTGAACACCACTGCCCTAAACCCTGAAACACCACACCCAGCACGACCCCCTACACTGCCCGAACACCACTGCACTACCCTAAACCCTAAAACACTACCCCCAGCACGACCCCTACACTGCCCGAACACTACTGCACTGCCCTAAACCCTGAAACACCAGCCCCTGCACGACCCCTACACTGCCCGAACACCACTGCACTGCCCTAAACCCTGAAACACCACCCCCAGCACAACCCCCTACACTGCCCAAACACCACTGCACTGCCCTAAACCCTGAAACACCACCCCCTTCACGACCCCCTACACTGCCCGAACACCACTGCACTGCCCTAAACCCTGAAACACCACCCCCAGCGCGACCCCCTACACTGCCCGAACACCACTGCACTGCCCTAAACCCTGAAACACTACCCCCAGCAAGACCCCCTATACTGCCTGAACACCACTGCACTGCCCTAAACCCTGAAACACCACACCCAGCGCAACCCCCTACACTGCCCGAACACCACTGCACTGCCCTAAACCCTGAAACACCACCCCAGCACAACCCCCTACACTGCCCAAACACCACTGCACTGCCCTAAACCCTGAAACACCACCCCTTCACGACCCCCTACACTGCCCGAACACCACTGCACTGCCCTAAACCCTGAAACACCACCCCCAGCGCGACCCCTACACTGCCCGAACACCACTGCACTGCCCTAAACCCTGAAACACTACCCCCAGCAAGACCCCCTATACTGCCTGAACACCACTGCACTGCCCTAAACCCTGAAACACCACACCCAGCGCAACCCCCTACACTGCCCGAACACCACTGCACTGCCCTAAACCCTGAAACACCACCCCTGCATGACCCCCTACACTGCCCAAACACCACTGCTCTGCCCTAAACCCTGAAACACCACCCCCAGCACGACCCCCTACACTGCCCAAACACCACTGCACTGCCCTAAACCCTGAAACACCACCCCAGCATGACCCCCTACACTGCCCGAACACCACTGCTCTGCCCAAAACCCTGAAACACCAGCCCCAGCACGACCCCCTACACTGCCCAAACACCACTGCACTGCCCTAAACCCTGAAACACCAGCCCCAGCACGACCCCCTACACTGCCCGAACACCACTGCACTACCCTAAACCCTGAAACACCACCCCCAGCACAACCCCCTACACTGCCCGAACACCACTGCGCTGCCCTAAACCCTGAAACACCACCCCCAGCATGACCCCCTACACTGCCCGAACACCACTGCACTGCCCTAAACCCTGAAACACCACCCCTGCATGACCCCCTACACTGCCCAAACACCACTGCTCTGCCCTAAACCCTGAAACACCACCCCCCAGCACGACCCCCTACACTGCCCGAACACCACTGCACTGACCTAAATCCTGAAACACCACCCCCTGCACGACCCCCTACACTGCCGGAACACCACTGCACTGCCCTAAACCCTGAAACACCAACCCCAGCACGACCCCTACACTGCCCGAACACCACTGCACTGCCCTAAACCCTGAAACACTACCCCCAGCACGACCCCTACACTGCCCAAACACCACTGCACTGCCCTAAACCCTGAAATATCACCCCCAGCAAGACCCCCTACACTGCCCGAACACCACTGCCCTAACCCCTGAAACACCACCCCCAGCACGACCCCCTACACTGCCCGAACACCACTGCACTGCCCTAAACCCTGAAACACCACCCCAGCACGACCCCCTACACTGCCCGAACACCACTGCTCTGCCCAAAACCCTGAAACACCAGCCCCAGCACGACCCCCTACACTGCCCGAACACCACTGCACTGCCCTAAACCCTGAAACACCAGCCCCAGCACGACCCCCTACACTGCCTGAACACCACTGCACTACCCTAAACCCTGAAACACCACCCCCAGCACAACCGCCTACACTGCCCGAACACCACTGCACTGCCCTAAACCCTGAAACACCACCCCCAGCACGACCCCCTACACTGCCCGAACACCACTGCACTGCCCTAAACCCTGAAACACCACCCCCTGCATGACCCCCTACACTGCCCAAACACCACTGCTCTGCCCTAAACCCTGAAACACCACCGCCCAGCACGACCCCCTACACTGCCCGAACACCACTGCACTGCCCTAAACCCTGAAACACTACCCCCAGCACGACCCCCTACACTGCCCGAACACCACTGCACTGCCCTAAACCCTGAAATATCACCCCCAGCAAGACCCCCTACACTGTCTGAACCCCACTGCCCTAAACCCTGAAACACCACACCCAGCACGACCCCCTACACTGCCCGAACACCACTGCACTACCCTAAACCCTAAAACACTACCCCCAGCATGACCCCCTACACTGCCCGAACACTACTGCACTGCCCTAAACCCTGAAACACCAGCCCCTGCACGACCCCCTACACTGCCCTAAACCCTGAAACACCACCCCCAGCACAACCCCCTACACTGCCCGAACACCACTGCACTGCCCTAAACCCTGAAACACCACCCCTTCACGACCCCCTACACTGCCTGAACACCACTGCACTGCCCTAAACCCTGAAACACCACCCCAGCGCGACCCCTACACTGCCCGAACACCACTGCACTGCCCTAAACCCTGAAACACTACCCCCAGCAAGACCCCCTACACTGCCTGAACACCACTGCACTGCCCTAAACCCTGAAACACCACCCCCAGCGTGACCCCCTACACTGCCCGAACACCACTGCACTGCCCTAAATCCTGAAACACTACCCCCAGCAAGACCCCTACACTGCCCGAACACCACTGCACTGCCCTAAACCCTGAAACATCACCCCCAGCAAGACCCCCTACACTGCCCGAACACCACTGCCCTAACCCCTGAAACACCACCCCAGCACGACCCCTACACTGCCCGAACACCACTGCTCTGCCCAAAACCCTGAAACACCAGCCCCAGCACGACCCCCTGCACTGCACGAACACCACTGCACTGCCCTAAACCCTGAAACACCAGCCCCAGCACGACCCCCTACACTGCACGAACACCACTGCACTACCCTAAACCCTGAAACACCACCCCCAGCACAACCCCCTACACTGCCCGAGCACCACTGCACTGCCCTAAACCCTGAAACACCAGCCCCAGCACGACCCCCTACACTGCCCGAACACCACTGCACTGCCCTAAACCCTGAAACACCAGCCCCAGCACGACTGCCTACACTGCCCGAACACCACTGCACTGCCCTAAACCGTGAAACACCAGCCCCAGCGCGACCCCCTACACTGCCCGAACACCACTGCACTGCCCTAAACCCTGAAACACCAGCCCCAGCACGACTGCCTACACTGCACGAACACCACTGCACTGCCCTAAACTGTGAAACACCAGCCCCAGCACGACCCCTTACACTGCCCAAACACCACCGCACTGCCCTAAACCCTGAAACACCACCCCCAGCACGACCCCCTACACTGCCCGAACACCACTGCACTGCCCTAAACCCTGAAACACCACCCCCTGCACGACCCCCTACACTGCCCGAACACTACTGCACTGCCCTAAACCCTGAAATACCATCCCCAGCACGACCCCCTACACTGCACGAACACCACTGCACTAAACCCTGAAACACTACCCCCAGCAAGACACCCTACACTGCCCGAACACCACTGCACTGCCCTAAACCCTGAAACATCACCCCTAGCAAGACCCCCCTACACTGCCCGAACACCACTGCCCTAAACCCTGAAACACCACCCCCAGCAAGACCCCCTACACTGCCCGAACACCACTGCACTGCCCTAAACCCTGAAACACCAGCCCCAGTACGACCCCTACACTGCCCGAACACCACTGCACTGCCCTAAACCCTGAAACACCACCCCCTGCACGACCCCCTACACTGCCCGAACACCAATGCACTGCCCTAAACCCTAAAACACTACCCCCAGCATGACCCCCCACACTGCCCGAACACTACTGCACTGCCCTAAACCCTGAAACACCACCCCCAGCATGACTCCCTACACTGCACGAACAACACTGCACTGCCCTAAACCATGAAACTCTACCCCCAGCAAGACCCCCTACACTGCCCAAACACCACTGCACTGCCCTAAACCCTGAAACATCACCCCCAGCAAGACCCCCTACAGTGCCCGAACACCACTGCCCTAAACCCTGAAACACCACCCCCAGCAAGACCCCCTACACTGCCCGAACACCACTGCACTGCACTGCCCTAAACCCTGAAACACCACCCCCAGCACGACCCCCTACACTGCCCGAACACCATTGCTCTGCCCAAAACCCTGAAACACCAGCCCCAGCACGACCCCCTACGCTGCCCGAACACCACTGCACTGCCCTAAACCCTGAAACACCACCCCCAGCACGACCCCCTACACTGCCCGAACACCACTGCACTGCCCTAAACCCTGAAACACCAGCCCCAGCACAACCCCGTACACTGCCTGAACACCACTGCACTGCCCTAAACCCTGAAACACCAGCCCCAGCACGACCGCCTACACTGCCCAAAACCACTGCACTGCCCTAAACCCTGAAACACCAGCCCCAGCACGACCCCCTACACTGCCCGAACACCACTGCACTGCCCTAAACCCTCAAACACCAGCCCCAGCACGACCCCCTACACTGCCCGAACACCACTGCACTACCCTAAACCCTGAAACAACAGCCCCAGCAAGACCCCCTACACTGCCCGAACACCACTGCACTGCCCTAAACCCTGAAACATCAGCCCCAGCAAGAACCCCTACACTGCCCAAACACCACTGCATTGCCCTAAACCCTGAAACACCACCCTCAGCAAGACCCCCTACACTGCCCGAACACCACTGCACTAAACCCTGAAACACCACCCCCAGCAAGACCACCTACACTGGCCGAAC
This sequence comes from Calotriton arnoldi, assembly GCA_963921515.1. Classification (NCBI taxonomy): domain Eukaryota; kingdom Metazoa; phylum Chordata; class Amphibia; order Caudata; family Salamandridae; genus Calotriton; species Calotriton arnoldi. The sequence goes on from CAWUFW010005737.1 coordinate 8,012, forward strand.
ACCACTGCACTGCCCTAAACCCTGAAACACCACCCCCTGCATGACCCCCTACACTGCCCGAACACCACTGCACTGCCCTAAACCCTGAAACACCACCCCCAGCATGACACCCTACACTGCCCGAACACCACTGCACTGCCCTAAACCCTGAAAGACCACCCCCAGCACGAACCCCTACACTGCACGAACACCACTGCACTGCCCTAAACCCTGAAACATCACCCCCAGCAAGACCCCCTACACTGCCTGAACACCACTGCCCTAAACCCTGAAACACCACCCCCAGCAAGACCCCCTACACTACCCGAACACGACTGCACTGCCCTAAACCCTAAAACACTTCCCCCAGCACGACCCCCTACACTACCCGAACACCACTGCACTGCCCTAAACCCTAAAACACTCCCCCAGCACGACCCCCTACACTACCCGAACACCACTGCACTGCCCTAAACCCTAAAACACTCTCCCCAGCACGACCCCCTACGCTACCCAAACACCACTGCACTGCCCTAAACCCTAAAACACTACCCCCCGCATGACCCCCTACACTACCCAAACACCAATGCACTACCCTAAACCCTAAAACACTACCCCCACACGACCCCTACACTACCCAAAGACCACTGCACTACCCTAAACCCTAAAACACTACCCCCGCACGACTCCCTACACTACCCAAAGACCACTGCACTACCCTAAACCCTAAAACACGACCTCCTACACTACACAAACACCACTGCACTACCCTAAACCCTAAACCACTACCCCCAGCACGACCCCCTACACTACACAAACACCACTGCACTACCCTAACCCTAAAACACTACCCCCTACACTACACAAACACCACTGCACTACCCTAAACCCTAAAAAACTACCCCCAGCACGAACCCCTACACTACCCAAACACCACTGCACTACCCTAAACCCTAAAACACTACCCCCAGCAGTACCCCCTACACTACCCAAACACCACTGCACTACCCTAAACCCTAAAACACTACCCCCAGCAGTACCCCTACACTACCCAAACACCATTGCACTACCCTAAACCCTAAAACACTACCCCCAGCAGTACCCCTACACTACCCAAACACCACTGCACTACCCTAAACCCTAAACCACTACCCCCAGCACGACCCCCTACACTACCCAAACACCACTGCACTACCCTAAACCCTAAAACACTACCTCCAGCACGACCCCCTACACTACCCAAACACCACTCCACTACCCTAAACCCTAAAACACTCTCCCCAGCACGACTCCCTACACTACCCAAACACCACTGCACTACCCTAAACCCTAAATCTACCCCCAGCATGACCCCCTACACTACACAAACACCACTGCACTACCCTAAACCCTAAAACACTACCCCCAGCACGACCCTCTTCACTACCTAAACACAACTGCACAATTTGTTACAGGAGTTGCAACGCAGGCCTGTGGTGCTTACTGGAAGTACCTGGTGGGCTAGTTGGGCCCCAGGGACCCTCAGGATTCAAGGTGACCTAATCCCCCAACTTAAAACGCGCCACGGGGCGCGTTTGCACAGTGGTGAAGGGAGGGGGCGGGGCCTCAGCTGACATGTGCGCAAACACGCCCTGTGGTGCGTTTTAAGTTGGGGAATTAATTCCCTTGAATCCTGAGGGACCCTGGGGCCAACTAGCCCACCAGGTACCTTCAGTAAGCACAACAGAGTTGCGTTGCAGAGAGGTGAAAAAAGGTGCGTGGCCTCGGAACGCCTCTCTGCAACTCAGCTCTGTGGTCCTAACTGTAGGTACCTGGGGGGCTAGTTGGGCCCCAGGGGCCCTCAGGATTCAAGGGGACTTAATCCCGCAACTTAAAATGCGCCACGGGGCGCGTTTGCACACGTCACCTCAGGCCCCCCTCCCTTCACCACTGTGCAAACGCGCCCTGTAGCGCATTTTAAGAGGTAGTTTTAATCCCCCTGCCCTATTATGTACTAGGGACTTACAGAGGAGGTCATGCTAATCACAGGGGTACCCCAACGCATAGTGTTCCCTAGTGTATGTAGGTGTTTTCACTGTATTCTAAGTGTCTTTTAGCATAGCACTGGCTCTGGTTAGTCAGAGTCAGTTACCACCAGTACCCGTCTGAAAAAGTTGTGGGCACAGGATGATTTTGCAACAAGGCCTCTTTCTGCTCCTCTGTTGGTTCTTTCTGCACATCTTTTGCTTCTTCCTGCACTTTTCTTCGTCTTTGTGGACTTCTGTTGCTTCTTTCTGCATTTCTTTTGCTTCTTTCTGTGCGTTTTTTCTTCTTTCTTCACATGTCCTACCTCTGTAGGCATAGTTAGAAACTAGCATTTAAAAAACCTTTGAAATTCACTTAAAAAATCATAGGTTTCAGGCACGTTATAGTTAGAAATTAGCATTTAAAAAACCTTTGAAATTCACTGAAAAAACCATAGGTTTCAGACACGTTATAGTTAGAAATTAGCATTTAAAAAACCTTTGAAATTCACTGAAAAAACCATAGGTTTTAGGGACAGTTATAGTTAGTTGGACATTTCACTCGTACAAAACCATAGAAATTCCCCCGTTATAGTTAGTTCAGTTAACTATAACTCGCGCCCCGCAATGCACTGCTGATGACGTCACATATTCCATCACTCATGACATGGTCAGTGACATCACTGATGACATCTCAAATGACATCACTGATGACATCATCCATGTGATAATTTCATGCATCTTCTCACACCCTAATATAACTTTTGATACACCCACTCTAAATTACAGACTGCCATTCTCAAAACCATACACACTCCAATACCAATAACTACATACCCACTCACTGATTCTTAGGTCTACACACACACACATCTACTCACTCACCCGTACAGTCACTCATACTTACAGTCACTCAGTACAGACTATCATATGCACTCATACACCTATATAAACACTCACACATCGCCACTCATCCATAGAGGTACTCACACACCTAGTCACTCATGCAAAAAATTAATCACACACCCATTTACTCACCTATACAGTTATACACACACCAGCTCACTTACTCATACAAATACTAGCACATTCTTACGCACTTATACAATAACTGATACAAGCACACACGCATCCATACAGCCACTCTCACAATCACACACTCTCACTTATAGCCATTTAAATACTCTAACACACATATATACTGCCTTTTACATATGTAGTTACTCGCACATGTACCACTGAGATATACATTCACTCACTAACACACCCATACACACACTCACCCACCCAAGCAGTCCATCACAGATGCACTCTTGAAATCATGCACCCAGTGAATCACCCACTCACACATCTATGTACAGAGTCACACACACCCCACCCACACAAACACTCAGGCAGCCATACAGATACTCAGAGAACCAATCAATAACCCATATAGACACTCATGTAGCTATTCGCAAATCCATGCATCCACTTACACACCAACAAACAGACGGATACAGACATTCACACAGTTTAGTCACTAACCCATGCATTCAGTAAGATACGTTTAATCACTTACTTGTAGAGTCAGTCACGCACGTACTAAATCATCCATTCAGACACTTATATACCCACTCATTCTTCAATACGCCTTTCCCTATATATATTAAACATATTTAAACTTTACAGAAACACACAGTCACTGGATGATGTCATCAGTGATGTCATCAGTGATGTCATTTGAGATGTCATCAGTGATGTCACTGACCATGTCATGAGTGATGTAATATGTGACGTCATCAGCAGTGCATTGCGGGCGCGAGTTATAGTTAGCTGAACTAACTATAACGGGGAATTTCTATGGTTTTGTACGAGTGAAATGTCCAACTAACTATAATTGTCCCTAAAACCTATGTTTTTTTCAGTGAATATATATATATATAAAATATGTATATATACACACACACATTTAGATATAGATTTATATACACATACATGCAAAGTTGGATTTACATATTTTAGACAAACAACACTGTGTTGCAGTGAAAGCTACTTGATCAAATGAATGCGCGTGACAAGGTGCAGTGCTTCTTTGTTTTTTCTGTGTTGCCTCAACGCACCTTAAGTAGCTGTGCTGGTGACACAAAAGGGGGAGGGGCAGGTCAAATAAAGCTTGTGCATGTGCCCTATCTGGTCCCCCTCTTGAGTCGATACTGAAGGTTTGGTGATTTGTTTGCTAAAGGTGATGTTTTACCTTCAGCTACCTTACTTTGTATGACCCTATTCTTTTGACAGCACTTTGTGACCTTCATCACCCTAACCTCAAAGATTTACATTGAAACAGAAACTGAAACATTTTATAAACAAAAAAAAATCTAGGTTTCGTCACTGCAGCAGAAAATACTGTTCCTGCACATTCTGGTAATGTATTTCACCTAGCCTATCATATTCTAGTTAGCTGAGCAAATATGTAAAGTGAATAATCAATGTTTGGATTCTTAGCACTAAAATATGCAAATCATACAGGCCGTTGTATGTTTGTTACCATAAACAAAACAAATTATACACTGTATCTATTTTTTGCATGAAAATCACATACTTGACGTAATAAAATGAACTGGAAAACGTATTTAATACTGCTTTTAAGCTTTTAATGTTTCAGCAGTTTAGTGCCGTATGCAATATAAACTAATTGCTATTTAAAAATAGACGATTAAGATTTATTTAGCTGCAACAAGGCTAGGTTATCAAGACTGCTCTTCCACTGTTCTACAATCACTCAAATTTATGACACATCAGGGCAGACACTCAGAGATTAAGTTAGTAACTAGGCTTTCAGAGACAGTGACTTGTATAAGGCTAATGTGGAGACCTTTGATCCCCAAGAACAGGACTACGTAGTCGAATTGATACTCCATAGTATTAGAGAGGAGGCCACCGAGTTGTTGGAGAATATCATTACTGACGGGGAAATTGAGCAAGTCTTGGAGCTGTTAGCTGTCCCTGATATGGACGGTTTGCCTACTGAGTTCTGCTGCCTGTATTCTGAGATCATAAAACCCCAGCTGAGTATCACATGTGCTGTGGCCTGGGAAGCAGGTAAACTCCCTGACACATGACACTGTGAGCATAGATAATCAATGATTTCTAAACCACCAGGAACCCATTTGATCGGTCCTCTTATAGACCCCTGTAGATATTGAACCTGGATTACATTATTTTGAGCGAGGAATTGGTCCTGAGACTACACCTATACATGACATCACTAGTTCACAAGGATCAGAATGGTTTCATACCCAGGAGAAACACGGCAAATAGTATCAGATGCCTTTGAGATTAATGGACAAAACGCCTGAGGACGTACGCCCCAGATCTACAATCCTGGCAAAGATTTAGAAAAGGCATTTGACTCCCTTAGCTGGGAATTTCTATTTGGGTATGGGTGGAAAATAGATAGGTGGATAGGCTTCTATAGTGTAATTCCTTCACCAGGGTTCAAATGGGTGGAGTGATTTATTCCTTATACCAAATTCATTGCCATGTGAGGCAAGGTTGCCCACGATCCCCCATGCTATTTGCTCTGGCCATTGAGCTCCTTGCTGAAGATCTCAGGGCATAAAATAAGAACCTCTTACATTTTGATACCTAGGGGTTGGAATGTATTATATCCTCAGAAGATTTGTGGACAGGCAATATAGGAGTTGCAACAAAGAGCTTGAGGAGCTGTAACAACTTTTGGTAAATTCTGCAACAGGATTACGTTAATTAAAATGGTGACGCATCAAAGACTGCTCTATTATTTTAGTAATCTATTAGCATATCAAGGTCTTGGTTCAGGGAGGTGGAGATGACCCTGATGTACTTCATCTGGGCTGGGGCCCATCATAGATTAGCTTTAAGAACACTTAAATGACTGATACTCGATGCAGGGATTGGGCTTTCCTGAATTTGAACTGTATTATTTAAACGGCAAGACCCAATGGATACCCAGGTGGTTAAAAGCTGAGGGGCATATTATTAAGGGCTGGCGATATAATTATCGCCGCTTTAGCGTCCGTTTTCGGGCGAAAAGCGGCGATAATTATATCGCAATATCATCAAGGACACGCTAGCGCGTGTTTCCTTGATGTAGAGCCCGTTTTTCACAGCCTCGCCTTGCATCGCTAATGAGATGCAAAGAAGGCGTGGCTGTGAAAACAACACAAGTTAATATCGCGAAGGCAGCTTCGCGATATTAACAAGGAGGTGCAGCGATAAAAGAAATCGCGCTACCTCAGCTTTAACTCAGGAATTTAACGTCTGTTAAATTCCTGACTTAAGCATACTTTACATGGGAGATGGATTCTGCTGATACGACCACAGGGTCGTATCAGCAAGGTTATCGCCGTTTTCCATGGAACAACGCTGGAAAACCAGCGATGTTCCATGGAAAACAAGCTATCGCAGGAATAATTATCGCCATTGCGCTATGCGTTGTTAATACAGCGCTAGCATGGCGATAATTATCTGCGGTAGCCGGCGATAACTATTCTCACGCTGTGAACGGCCAGCGATAATTATCGCTGGCCGTTGATAATATGCCCCTGAGTTTCCCCAAGAACTAGGAGCTAAATGACTCAAATCAGCAAAGCATGAACTAGTGGCAAGAATCCTAGGTCAGCAAAAAGGCCCTTTTTCACAAATGATTTGATAGCCATTACTCTGAGGTGATGGGCGCCCAGTGTACGCAAGATGGTGTGCAGACCACTTTACGCCCCACCATACACTTACTAGAATTCCTAAAACGAACCCCAAATGCAGACCCAATGGTTGGAGGCCAGTCTGATGACTATAGCAATGGTAAGCTATCACTCAGAGCTTTATTGTCACTTATGTATAAATAACACAGACACCAAAAATAAATGGAAGACTAACGTTAGTGAACCAGACACCTACGATATACTGCAACTGTTGTTCACATCTGTGGCTGTAAGCTTATGACTTGATTTTACCATCCCTTTAATGGAGATGACCAAACCAGGGGGCATATTTACAAGGAATTATCGCCACCAAAACTTCACTTTTTCCAACGTCCTGGTAGCGTTATCTTCTTTGCCTTATTTACAAGGCGGCGTTAAGCCACTTAACGTGGCTTAACACCCCCTTGCAAATGATGCCCCTATTCACGCAGCACTTAGCGTGAAAGGGGTGTGCAATGGGTGTTCCAGTGGGCGTTCCGCTGCAACACCCATTGCTTTTTGATGTTGCCCCATATTTACAAGGTATGGGGCAATGCCGAAAATACTGCCAGGGAGTACCTGGTCTTAAGCAGGCGATACGAGGAGAAATGTTTTATTTCTCCTCATATTTTGTTCTTTTCACTTGTGCTGCATTCTGCAGCACACATAGATAAATACAGCACACATAGATAGAGCAAATCGTCTGTAAAGATTGTTTTTGTGCAGGAAGGTGTCCCTTCCTGCACATAAACAATTGCCCCTGCAGCGCAGGCACCCTAGCAAAAGAGCACTTGGGTGCCTGCGCTGGCGCTAGGCAGCTTTTTCAGCACCAGCGCTAGGGGTAATGCAGCGGTGCACTGCATTCTTATGGATACACCGCATCACACCGTTTTGAAACTGTTGAAGTGCACCGTTACTTATTTTTGTGTAGCACCGCACTCCACCAGTTTCTTGTAAATATGCCCCCATATTTATTGCACATCAGTATTAAATGGGAGGCAGAACTGGACAGAACACATAAGGCCTAAATGCACCAAATTTATTTACTACATATGACCTATGTGTCCCCAACTACCCAAACAAGTTAATGTATTTCACAAAATGCCAGACTCTACCTTTTAGTCTGGGCTTTTAGTAAGATTCAGATGCTCTGGAAAAAGGTTGTGGAGCAGCTTGAGTTGTTTATCGACTGGACTGCTTACACCAACTGCCTGTTTGCTGGGACTGTTTTCAAAATCTAAAACTCAAAAACCGGACAACAGATATAATGACTTAACATTAATTCTGGCCAAACAGCACATAGCGATTTGCTAGAATGCTAAAGCCCTTCCTCCATTGATAGATAGCAACGAGATCTTGGCAGATGGGCCAAATCTGAAATCCTTGCCCTGCCCGGTGAAGAAAGATGGGGCCATCAGTAGAGGCCACTGGCTCATCTGTGGGACGAATTCTCATTAAATTTAGTTTGAAAATTCTGAACCGAGCGCATAGATTGTACTTGGGAAAACAAGATTGACATGCAGTGACTAATTCAATCCCCTTACTCTCACCTATCATTAACATCAATGCAAATTCTTGCTCATCCAGGGCCTCGAGGTTTTTGAACAGGACAGTGCCACAAGGAATCTTGCTGCGCTGCCCTGCGTCAAAAGAAAAGGGCAGGAATGCTCCTTATCTATGAGATATGTCGCATTCCTGTGCTTCTCCTTTGCGCTGGCACACAATGGGCTGTCATGCGCCAACGCAGCAACCCTTGCCCCATGGTGCAAGGGTGTCTGCATTGTAAGGGTGATTGTTTTTGTGCAGGAAGGAACCTTCCTGCACAAAAACAATCACAAGGGGTGTTTTCCTATTTCTATGTGTGCAGTAGAATGAGAAAAAAACGAGGAGATCTAAGGATATTTCTCCTTGTTGCACCTTCCTAACGCCAACCCTGGGGTGGCGTTAGAATCTGACGCATTCCCAGGTTTACAAATCCTTGTAAATCTGGGAATGCTTCAGATTCCATGAGTGTTGCGTGGGAACACCCACAGCAACACCCATGGAATTCCCCTTTCACGCAGTATTCTTTGTGAAAGGGGCTTTGCGTGGCTTGGTAAATATGCTGCGGCACATTGCGCCACAGGAGCGTCAAAAAAGTGACGCTCCAGTGGCACCAAAGTGCTGCTAGGGGCCTTGCAAATGAGGCCCCCAATATGCTCCTGAAATATTTTGAAATCAGAATAAGTTATGGTTTCAGTCCTTAACTGGCAAATCTGTGATTATCCGCATGCCCGATCCCATTGCCTACTGTCAATTGTTGTGACTGAATATGTGATATGTTATACCTGATTTAAAGAGTGACAACATACCTGTATGTAAGTAATGTTTGTATCATGGAAGAATCATGCCATACGCATCTGAAGGCATTACAGCTATATGATAAAACTAATAAGCAGATCATTTTTAAAATAGTCATAATAAAAATATTTTCCCTTCCCAACTTTCTCTCTGGCTCTTTCCATTACACTTTCTTTACTTAATTTTAAAGTTGTGGAGGAGCTGTGCATTACATTTGGAGTAGGATTCACCCTGCAATTTGACAAATGATTTACATCTGTGGGTTTGAACGAAGACCAGGAGAGGTCCATCCAAGACATTTTTCAGGATAGCCGTTGGCTAAGAAAATAAATTGTACTTAACATGATTATTTTTACTGCTATGTTATATGGATATCTGCAAAATCTGCCATGTATCTTTCTCTCCTGGACCTAGTTTTGACACCCCTGATTTTCATGTTGTGGTTTATTTACATGCATCTTGTGGGTTCACGAGGGAGGACGTCAGCCTTTGCATGGCAGCATCAGTTGTGCTGCTAGACCAGAGGGCCAGGATGAGGTGCCCGCTTGTAGACTTTGGTGACACTCCCCAAGTGCACAGACCCATGCTGTAATCACATATGAAACTGGAGCCACTAATGACTACTTTAGAGCCATGTAATTTCTACATGATGTCATCATCTCTCATAAAATTGAGCCTCATAGTTCATTGCAGCTCATCCATGATTTTTCATGTTATGTAACTCTTTTCACTGTTGGTCAGATTTTCGTTTGTAATAATTTGCTTATATTACACGTTTAGTGTGTTTGCTGATTAATCCCCAAGCTAGGCCCCTCAGTCTTCATTTTATATTGTTCTCCCTGTTGAGGTTCGATGCGAAGATCTCACATTTCTGTTGAGTTGAAGCACTTCTGTCTTCATTCCCACCGATCCCGCATTGCAAATGGTCAAACATTTTCAACATACAACCTTCAACACAGGCAGACCAGATAGTCCCTCATTATGAGTGGCCTGGTAAATCGGCTGGATTTTTTCCACCCCTGAAGGTACCAGTTACTACAGGGGCCGTGCTTAATTTGCCCAAAAATAAGTGCCAGGGCCCAAGTTTTGCTCAGAAGCCCGCAACTGAAGCTATCGAAAGTCTGGGTGCCTATTGCTAAGGCTATGTAGTTTTGATTCCACCTCATGCCTACTTAATCCACCACCCGACTCTTCTTGCCTGTTTACCTCACTCTTGCCGGTTCTTTTTCATCCCTTATTTCACTATTTGTCTATGTTTTTCCATCTTTCGCTTCCTCTTTCCTTTCCCCTTCTGTGTTTTTCTCTCTTGCTGTATATCAAAGTCTTTGAGGAAAAATAATTTCCAGTCCCCAAAATGGATTACCAGTGGGCTCCACCTGCAACCACCGGCTAAAATTAAGCAATATCCAGGTATGTAGAAACTCTGGTGGGGAAAATCTGGCTCATGAGCAAATACTTGGGCAATCAGTCATTGCAGGTAATTCCTAATTTCTCCCGTACATTCACCCAGTGATTTTGGCTGGTTGCAGCCAAAGCAAAGAGATCTGCAATGTTCCTGCATGTGCCATAATACTAACGGGGCTGGTAATTGTTGTTACCAGCCCCATCAGAATTAAGAGGACATTCATGAGGGCGAAAGTTGTAATTTAATGAACCTGCCACCTACCTCATTTCTGCTTTCATATTTCTCCTTAAAAAATGGTATGTGCTTGTTGGACTTGGCCCTGCAGGGTCCTCCCCAAACTTTTTGCCCTGACCCTCCTGTTTTCTGAACTCTTTTTTGATGCCTTTTAGGACTATGCACACTATAGCACTGCCAACCAGTGCTAAAGTGCTTGTGCTCTCTCCTTTAAAACATGGTAGAATTGGCTTACACCCAATTTGCCTATTTAATTTACTTGTAAGTCCCTAGTAAAGTGGTACCACCTGTGCCAAGGGCCTGTAAATTAGATGCTAGTAGGGGGTCTGCAGTGCTGATTGTATCACTCAATTAGGTAGCCCTTTAAACATGCCTCAGGCCTGCTAATGTAGCCTGTGTGTGCAGTTTAAACTGCCATTTCACCTGACAAAATAAACCTTTTGCCAGGCCTAAGCCCTACTTTTTAACACATATAAGTCACCCCTAGGGTAGCCCCTGGACAGCCCAGAGTGCAGGGTGCAGTGTATTTAAAAAGTAGGACATGCACTTTGAAGTTATTTTTCACTGCTGCAAGGCCTACCTCTCCCAGAGCATATTATTGGAGTTACCTTTTTACAGTTATCAAGTTGTAACTTCCAATTGGGAACAGGTAGGTAGACAAGTCGAGTTTGATGACAAAAGAATTGTAATTAAGAGCCTTCTTTAATGGTGAAGTCGAATTTTTAATCACAATTCTGAAAATGCCACTTTTAGAAAGTTGGAATTGTCTTGTCTTAACGATTCGATGCCTGCAGCCTGATCCTGGGTTACATGACTAGGTGTAGCTGGCAGTTGGTCTTTGTATGTTGCTCCCAGAGAGTGAGACAAAAGGAAGATAGGTTTTGGACAGGATGGGCCACTCTGCGTTACTAACGAGGTAGAGCTGTCACCTACCTCACTTGCACAATACAAAGGCCCTGCTTGAGCACTCTCACAAAGGGGTTGTCACTAGTCTATTATGACCCAGACTAGCTGGAGCCAGGACAGGGATGAAGGAGATGCCTGCACCTCAAGGGGGTAGAAACTTGTAGAAGCTTCCTCCACTTCAAAGTGGGCACCAGGTATAAATATTGGACCTCAGACCCCAACTCTTCAGTACACTTCTGGACCTGTGGATATTCTGCCAGGAAGAAGGTCTACTGTCCCGCTGAAAGGACTGCCACTCTGCTGGACTGCTGCTCTGAAGTTCTGCTGCCCTGCTATGTTGACCTGTTGCCTGCTGCCCGCTTGCCTGGGTGAGAAGGCTTTCTCCAAGGGCTACCTGGCTGGCTTCCTGGCTAGAGCCTCAGGGACTGAAGGCTCCAACAAACTTCAACCCAGCACCTGAACTCTGCCATCTGGAAGTCCTACCTTGCCAAGTGGTGCCACCCCAGTTCTTGACCCTTGTAACTGGGCCTGAAAGTGCTATGCCAGCCATCTGTGGTTTCAGCAGAAGTAACGCATCTCCTCTGCTGCAACCTCAAGCAGAACTGACACATTGCCTCTGCTATGTGGATTTCCCTGACTCAAGGACTTTGCATTGCTGACCGCAACTGCCCTTGAACCGCTGCTGCGCGATGCATCCTCAACGCAGGCCTTTGCATAGCAAGCCTCTTGTCGACTGTTTCCTCAATGATGATGCAGGACCTCATATTGCAGCTTCCTAGCTTCTAGAAATCACAGCTGAGCGACGCATCCTCAACACGCAACGCTTTGCAACCGGGATTTAAGGTACTTTTGTTCAGCTGGCCTAACTGAATTCCTGTAGCTGGCCGACCCTCCATCCCGGTCGAACTGAACTTGTGACTTTGTCCCAGTCTAGCACGACCAGATATCCGCACTTGAAACTTTGTGCTCTTTGATGCTTTCATCACTAAAATCTTTTCAATTGCATTTCTCTGGTTCTACTGAATAGGTTTTTGTTGTTTGGTCTTGATTTATTTATTCAAATTGACTCTACTTTTCTAAATTGGTGTGGGATTTTTCTTGTGTTGTGTTTTCAATTTATTACTGTTTGATGTGCTGCATAAAATACTTTACAGATTGTCTCTAAATTAAGGCTGACTGCACTGTGCCAGGTTACCAGAAGGTTGAGAACAGGTTAATTTGGGGTTGGTTGAGCCTCATCCTGATAAGGATTGTGGTTCTTGCTTGAGTACAGTTTCACCCACCTCAACCAGTAGCCCAATTTCTTACAGTGCTACGCTGTGCTATGCATAGTTGGAGAAGTTTGTATTGCCTGCAAAGCACTTTTTTCAATGGAGGCCTCAAACAAAAACAAAAGTGTGGTACTGGTGCAAAATGCACGTCATTGGGTGTAACATGGCCAATGTAGCCACTGCAAAAAGGCTCCTATGCCTAAGGGAGTGGTACATTCTAACCAATCCTTTATTCATCTGTGAGGTGGCCAGCCTAAGAGACATTTTAAGGGCACCCTCACTATATTTTTGGGGAATCCAATTATTTTGCCTTTCACTTTTAATATGATTCAATAAGAACTGTTAATACAATTGAGAGCTCTCTTGGCTTATGAGAGTTCAGACAGAGTTGGATATATACCGCAGTGGAATATGAAATAGAAGCAGCATTAATATTTGAAAGGTCTTCGCTGGACTCAAGCGGGTGTACTTTTCATTAATACTGCATTTACCATTCCCTTCTAGTATATTACATTTTTGGATCTTTACATTATAAGATATCGTGCTGACATGCACAGCAGTGTCCGCGTTGACTTTGCTGTGCCAACAGTTTGCTTTCAGCATACAGATGGGTGCTACTGTAAGTACCTTGGGGCATATTTACGTTCCCTGGCGCATCCCTGCATATCAGCAGGGATGCGCCAGGGAAAATGCGTCACGCAAGTTTACCCTTGCGCCACGTCCGATGCGCCGCATTTACAATGCGGCGCATCGTGGCGCAAGGATAAACAGATGTGTGACGCATCTGCTGGCGGAAGGTTGGCGCAGTGCTGAAGTTGTGTCGCAAGCGCGACGCAACTCCAGCACTGTTCCAACCTTTCCTATCCCTAACATGGTGCGTCAATCCTTACGCCTGCTTGAAGCAGGCGTAAGGATTTGACGCACCAGTGTCGGAAAAGTGACTGCGTGAAATCTTGTAGATTTCACTGCGTCACTTTTCCGAGGCGTTCCTGCGCCGGATTGCCCCCCCCTGCGCCGGTACGCCCACATGAAACCTGACGCAGGTTTCATGTGGCGCAGGGGTTTACTACGTGACGCATCTCCCTAGATGCGTCACGTTGTAAATATAGCGCAACCCGGCGCATGGTTTGCGTCGCCGCTGCGTCACATGCGTGATGCAACGGCGGCGCAAAAGTGGCGCAAGGGGCTTGTAAATATGCCCCCATGTCTCCAGGAGAAATATGAGTGGCCCAATACAATCCCAACGGTGTTACTCAGTGAAGGCCGCATGCAAAGAAACCGATTTTCTTTCCTGAGACAGCAGCGAATGGCGAATTGATAGGCTATGATTGACCAGACCAGGCAAGTCAACCCACGATGAATCAAACCTGGATATAACTGAGTAAACGATCAAGATAAAACAGGCTCTTATATTTTTTAGGTCTGGCCATTGAGGGTGCTTAACTGTGTCAGACTACTGTTTTAACTAAAAACTCATACAAAATATATATAATTGCAGTGTCTTTTGATCAGCGGGCTTCATTCATTAGTTTGGTAATTGCCAGCCAGAGTTTGCCTCCGCCCACCACAGCATACATCAGGGGACAATCGGTCAGCCCATTTTACAAATTGGTTCCTTTTACTTTACCAAACTGCACAACGCCTGTGCACAATATTCCCATTCCCCTTAAAATAGTTCCTTTTCCTTCAGATACAAAACATTTTCCAAGTGTGCTTTCATATATTATATTTTTTATACTTACTTTAAATACCGGTTATTTATTTTGCCCACACTTCGAATTACTAGTTTGATGGTGATTTATTTTCCATCTCCTCTTCATTGTTGCCTTTATAAACTGCTTAGGTAACATCGTTACACGGTAGGTGCCTGCAACATGAAGGCTTGGTTAGAACTAATTTAACCTTGCATCCTCAATAGACAATTTTAATAACAAAATGCATGGCTCGACTGAAAGACTTTTTAGTTAAAAAATATAATTAGCAAAACAGCCATGTCAGTGAATGTGTTTTGAGCATATGGTGACCACGTTCAGGTGGTGGCATATTTTCTTTTTTTTCTTTTTGTGGCATGAGCTTGCAAAAACAAATTAAAGAAATTAACTATCGCACTAGCTTGCCAAGGCCAGACTTCTTGGCTTTGCCAATGCTTGTTCTTTTTTTCTAGCAACAGATTTGCAGTGCGTGAGCTGTTAATCAATCTCATTCTGCAGATGCTGCCTTGATGTATTCAACTCACTCAGATTCTCTGAATCCCACATGCTGCAATCTGAACTTGTTGTGAATGCATATACGGGTATTAAGGAAGCCAACACAATTGTCTGCTCATCTTTGCCTGTTTTTTAGTGACTTTAGATTGATGCGTCACCTGCCTCTCTGAAGTCACCATAGTTTTTACGTCTCTGCATACTTCGTTGTTTTACATCGTTGACAAATTGATTGGGTGGCAGATGTGGTTCAGTGAGTTGTACTGTATGCAAGAGGAGCAGAAAAGCGTAATGAGTCGGAAAATTAGGGTCATTGGCTGTTACCCTCCTCATGCAATTTTAGAGATGGGGGAAAGCCAGGAAGAGTTCTTTTAAAAAAATGCAGTATCATAATTCAGCAAGCATGCTTGACTTTTTAGATGTTTTACAAAAATAACTATTTTTATATACTTTGAATGGTAAAATATTCCAAATAGCATTAATGCTTGTTGCATTTACTTGTATTGTTTATTTCATTCGTTATTTTTACATAGCTCTAAAAAGACCCCAGAGGCTGTTTCAAAGCACATGTTTTTATTTGTTCCCTAATTCCTATCTTTGACATGTATGGCTGTGTTTATGATTTTTTCCATGTTATAAAGATTTTACAAACATCTCCACCTTGAAAAGTACAGACTGAATCACCAGTTTCCACACCAATTTATTCTTCAGTTCAATGAATCTTTGCCACAGTGTTAGAATGGAGCACAAAACCAAATACATTTCTAAATTAATCATCAACTTACAGTATTTAATGTTCAGTCAATGATGAGAGGGCTGGTGAAGTTTTAAAAGTTTTATTTTCTCATTAAGAGATTAGTCCGTATTTTTGTCTTTTTATTTAGGTTAGTCAACAACAACAACAAAACTTTATTCGGCTTTCATAAAAAAACATAAAAGTTACGGATACATCACAATGACACAAGATAAAATTCGATAAAACCGATTTTCAATAGATACATTTCCAGTCTACATCACAACACAATAAATAATCTTCCGCCACCCACCGTGATTGATCACAGGTCAATCTAAGCTTTACTGCGGCCTTTAAAAAACTGAGAACATGCCATACTGTGCTCCCTGATAACATCAATGAAAATGTACAAGCAGGACGTACTTGATTAAATTTAGCTTTTCCTAAAACGGGGATTAAAAAGGTCTTCCTTGGCACCTCATAATTACTACAGAACATTAAAAAATGAAGCATGTCCTGTGGAGATGTGCCTTCGCAGCCAAAGGGCGGCAAGATCTTGCCTTTCTTGCTCCCACAAGGGTGAGCAAGAAGGAGGTGGAATAAATCAAGGCGAAATCTAGTCAATAAAAAACGATCTTGTGTGCTGGGAAGTCCTAAAAGATGTGGATCCGTTGATAATACAGTTTCCAGGGGGATAAATCTACATATACTGGGCTTCCCTAATTCACATGCTTCCCTATCCGTCACCCGCTGTCTAAAAAGGACTCCTTTGCCCAGGACAGATCTTTCCTTATTTAGGTTAGTCAAATAAGTCTGTTTATAGAAATATCAGGAAAAATTTGTTAGAATTAGCATGCAAAATAGCGTGTCCATAAAGCAATTAACCCCTAGCTTAATCTAAAGGACCTAACTTATCCTAGCCAGAACCCATAAACAGTTCCTTTGGAAAAGAGCTGGAGAAAATTTGGAGCAACAGGCTAATAGCTATAAGAGGTCGAACTCCCCATAAAGAGTAGTTCTGGAAACTCAGCCGAGTTCCCTAACAGCTGCATTAGCAACCGTAAGGGAATAATCTCAGCAGTAGCTATGATCAGTGTTAGAGCTGGCCCTTTTTTGCATGTGTATCCGAAACATTTTGCCTTTTGCCTCCTATCTTTCTGACTTTGTTTTTGTTGGCTATAGGACTCTAGACACTTTACCACTGCTGATCAGTGCTAAAGTGCATATGCTCTCTGTGTAAATTGTGATTCTGATTGGTTACCCATGATTGCTATATTTGATTTACTGGTAAGTCCCTAGTAAAGTGCACTGAGTGTGCCCAGGGCCTGTAAATCAAATGCTACTAGTGTTCCTGCAGCACTAGTTGTGCCACCCACACAAGTAGCCTTTTCTAAATGTAACTCAGACCTGCCACTATAATGTATGTGCACACAGTTTTAAACTGCCATGCCGACCTGGAAAGTGCACCCACTTGCCAGGCCCTAACCTTCCTTTTTCTTACATGTAAGGCACCGCTCAGGTAGGCCCAAGGTACCCCCATGGGCAGGGAGCAGTGTATGTGAAAGGTAGAACACGTGCTGGTTTGTTTTGCATGTCCTGATAGTGAAATACTGTGCATTTCATGTTTCACCATTAAAAGGGTGTCTGTCCCATAGGTTAACACGGAAGCTGCCTTCCAACATCTTACAAGTGTAACTTTCTATTGGGAAAAGATAGAGAAATTGATTTAGGCTCTCTGAGCTCAGAATTTAATAACACCTTTTAGTAAAGGTGGTTTTTAAATTGTATGTCGGAAAATGTCACTTTTAAAAAGTGGGCATTTTTTAGCTTTACCATTCTGTGTGTCTCGGCCTGTTTGTGTATTCACTGTCTCGTTTTGGAATGACAGGAGCTGGGGATGTGCATTCACTCTAGACAGTCACAAGGAACATTCAGGTGTGTCCTGCCTTTCCTGGGTGACTCATAGCCAGGCTGAATAGACCTGGTCTGCTTTTAGCATGGTGGGACCTGAATAGGCAATGTCTGCTCTGCACAAGGCTGTCTCCACCTCCTATGCTCAAGCTGGACCAGGGAGGACAGAACTCGTTTGTACTGAGCTCAGGGACTCTGAAACAAAGACTACAATGAGAAAACATGGTATGAATATTGGGGCTTTGGCCCCCAAACTTTAGATCACTTCTGGAAACAAGAGGACCCTGCCAAGAAAAAGAGCTGAAGAGATGTATAAGGAGCGCTGCCATTTTTATGTGTGAGGGGTGGGTTGGCCTGTAGTTACTGCATCTATCTGTGGGCAGAGGAAAAGGACTGACTCTTTTGGCCCTGCTGTGGTATCCTGCTTGAGAAGATCTCCAAGGGCTTGATGCAGAGCTTGTCTCCTGTTGCAAGTCTCAAGGAAATCAAAGACTTCAGAAGATCTGTTTTGGATCAAAAGGAACCTGCCTGGAAGAAGAGCCGAAGAGATGTGTGAGGAACGCTGCCCCTTGATAGGTTGGCCTGCAGTTGCTGCTTCTGTCTGGAGCAGAAAAAGGACTGGACTGTTCTACTTACCTTTAAAAAGAATGTGTGGTGAGCGCTGTTGTAGGCTCCTCTTTGCTGGTACCTTTCACCGCGTTTTGAGCGCTTCCTGGTCCCCTCAGTTACTGGTACCTGAATGGAACGCTGTATGTTGTGCCCGACCTGGAGTGCAGCCCTCCGCCCTCCTCCTAAGGATAAGTGGGAGGATTCTTCACCACGAGCTGCGAGAGCATGTCGCCTTTCCCTGGAAGCAGCTTGGGTCTCTCTCTCAAACGTGGTCACCTTCTTCCATACAGGAGACCGCGACATACAACAGCACGGGAACTAGCTGAGGCCCCTTTCTGATGTATTTATGTGGTCACCAACTGCTGGGAACACCCCTGGTGTGGCTCCCTCCCTCTGGAGGGAGCCACAGTGCCGTTGCTAGGCACTGCCGAGGTGCCACCTCAGCTGACTACGAGGCAGCACCCCGGCCCAGCGTGATTTCGATCCTGGACGCGGTTGCACTGAGTGGACCAAAAGTGGGCCCGGTGAGTTGGTGGGGCTTCAGGGAGCACAGCAGTCCCGCTGGTCCCATTCTCCTGAAAGGAGTGTCCAGGCCCTGCCACACTCATTTCGGCAGCTGCACCATGTGTCTGTGGGCAGCTGTCTCTTACTGTGGAGGTGCAGGGGACCGAGTGATGTCCCCCGCTTGATTTTTAGTGTGAATATGCCCACATACTGCTTCTGGGGCACATCTCATTTCTGGGGCATTGGAGCATTGACGAACAGGACGGGGAAGAACCCTCAACAGAGGTCCCGAACCTGCTTGCCCCTAGGTGGAAAATAACCAACTTATCTGTTGTAGGTGGGCAGGTGGCCCAGCAGCCCACTTGCATAAAATAGGAGCACCATATACCATAGTAGGAGCACAGGTGCTGCTCCAGATGCGTTTAAGGCCTGGCTTTGCGTTTCTATGCTATGGGTGATTAGGGTGACCTGTTGATGTTTCATGTGTTTGCTCTCTCTAATCTAATTGCACATATTCATGCCCTGATGTCATGGTTATTGTCATTTTATACCTTGCCATGATAGGCTAACGAGTATCCTTTCAGGATCTGCAGATTATGTACAGTGAAGATGATTTTATGGTGTGTGCAACCTATAAGCATTTACTTTAGTGCACTAACTGTGATGTTATGACAATTGCCTAGTTGGCAAGTGATTTATGATTTATGTGATTGTGGGCTATGTGTTATATACAATATATGAGATATTTTTCATACTACAGTGTGGAGTCTCTTTTGTGGTACATTTGTTGTGTCACTGGTTTGTGTGTGTGTGTTGAGCAAACGCTTTACACATTGCCTCTGGAATAAGCCTGACTGTTCTGCCAAGCTACCAAGGGGGTGAGCAGGGGTTATCTTGGGTGTATAACGTCCATACCCTGACTAGAGTGGTGGATTCTGCCTGGCTTAGGTACATACCCAAGCCAATCAGAAACCCCAGTTCTAACAATCAGCATTGAGAAAGTCTCCAAAAAGGCATCAGAATAAATGCAAATCACCATTAGCAGTAGCTCACAGTGACTTCAGGCAAGAATAGCACAATCAGGAGCTATATGCCATGGCAGGGGGAAGAAGTGCATAGAATGCGAGGCCTCTCTAACTAGGAACACATATCATATGGAAAAGCACAAAACATGTTGCGAACTTGTAATGTAGGATCATCTCTAACCAATAGGAAATATCTTCCAATGGCCCGACGTCTTCTCTCTCGATTCCCACGATAAACGCCCATGTCGACATGTTGTTATTTGAATGTTGCACAGCTCATTACAAAAAGATACATCTAGGAATGTTCTCAGAAGAACCTTTGCAAGCCTACTCTGTGAGCTGTTCAGTGTCCCATTGTGCAAAAATGGGCTCCTCTGTGAAATGAAACAGCAATATCTAGCATGTCCTGGTTAGATCATGAGACTTGCATCTATAGCAATATACTTGTTCATTATAAGCATGTGGCAGAGGTAACTATCTAAAATACGATGAAGTCATATGGTGGGAGGAAGGAAAGAAATACATTTTGCAGCAAATAGCACATTTCACAAAGATGTTAAGTTCTACAGTTCAATTATAATGCTAAATCAGCATTTACAAAACTACATTTCTTTTTGTTAAAGGGAAAGGAAGGAATAAAAGGAAATATTGTGGCTTAGAAGTGAATGAACAACAGAAATGGGAGCTTTCTGCAGAAATAAGCAGCATTTTCTCTTTTTGCACATTTAATAAAAGCACATTTTCTCTAACTGTTTATATTGACACGCATTTCCTACGCAAACGTTAAGACACATTTCTACATTGTCATGTGGTAAATGTATGTCAAAAATGTAAACTTCCTCATAAAGCACTCCCTTTTCATCCCAAAATGTTTTGTAAGTTATACATATTACAATCAGACAAAATCAAGAACTGCTCAGTGCTTACAGTGATCACATGGCAAAAGATAAAAATCAAGCTTGTGTCAATCAAATATGTATCAAAATGTGAAAACTGGTCCCAGTGATATCGTTTGTTAAAAGTCGTTGAGGAAGTATTCTTTGTCAAATCTATAATACAGAGTGTTTTTTATAGTCTTGGTTGCCAAATTCATCAGCAATGTTTCGAAACCTAAGTGATTGTTGGGATATCATCAGGACAGATAGTTGGGCCTGAGCACCAAGTTCTAAAAGCAAATTCATTGAAAAAATATACATTATTTTACTATTGAAAATGTTCCAAAACACCACTGCAAGAAACTGAGTGATGGGCCAGACTTACTCACAAAGAGGTTTGCAGGTTTTTCTGCTTAGCAGCAATGGGATGGAAAAGCTTTGGATTTATCCTTCTGTTTAACTTCCTGCAGCAGCACCCGATGGTGGTCAAGGAAGACCATGCTCCCTCCCTGCACTCCCCAAGCACCAATGACACTTCCCAACTGGCAAGGCGCGTGTGTGTCTGGCGGAAGCTAGTAATACCCATTCCCCATACACCCAAAGCCAGGATCGAGCCATAAAAATCTGAGACAAACCTGTTCCTTAATGGTCCCTTGCAAGTTCACCCTCTACTGCTCTCAAGAGGGAGGCCAGGAGCTAGTCCCACTAGCTTTAAAGGCAGGTTTAATAAGAGTCCAAGAAGTACAAGTCTAAAGTCCTTCCACTCTTCATCCATGTGGTGGGCCTGTCCTTCTTCTTCTGTTCCTTGCCTGCTTTTCAATTGCATTTCTGTGTGCAGGAGTTTAAAAATGGGGGTGGAGAGATTTATATGGTTGCAGTGCCTACTCAAGGTAGAGATGTAACATCACCTCGCTATCACTGACTGGCACTTCAAGGGCTGTCCAACCCACCCGTAACAGGATTCTGGGAGGTTTCAAGATAGAAACCTGAATGGATACTAGGAAAGATCGCTGTTCTGAGGCAGAACCCTCCCAGTCAGATCCAGTTTCCTCTATCCAAGACTTCAAGGAAATCCCCCTTGTGTGACTTATGTCGCAGGTCTGTCTACTCTCTCAATTGGAGACCCCGGACAGTGCTTGTCAGAGTGAGGCAGCTAATTATCTTATGGAGATTCCTCTCCCACCCTTTCCTTTCCCAGAAGACTGATCCCTCAGGATGAGTGTATTGTTCAGGGGGAGCTTTGAACTGCCAATTGATCAGCAGAGTAAACAATGTGTTTCAGCAGGGTATCTCAGAACATGAATTCCATTAAGGCTGGCTAAGGGCAATGTGCCCAATCTTAAAGTACAAAAATGAAGCCACACAGAGAGAAACTATCTGAAGTATTTTAAGTTATTTATTCAAGTCTTTAACATCAAAGGTAATAAGGATAACAGGTATAGCAGCCCCACCAGGAGCAGCTTGCTAGCTGCTCAGCCCATCTTCCCAACTGTCTCACACACACCCAGGCACCCAAACATTCCACTCATGTCAACATTCCACACAGAACACTCACACTGGCTGAGCAGCTAGTTACAAGGTAAAGGGGAACACTATAAATATAACATGAGGATATTACACTATCTCTAGATAGGTGTTCAGGACCTACATTTCTGTAGGGAAAGACACCCCAATTGTCTTTCTACTTCTTGACATGATTCCGGAAGACTTTATATAATATTTAAAAAGCAGATCAAACAATGCGGATTTTACGCTCTAGTTCTCTTACCTTTGCAGCACTTCCCCTTGCTCCTTACCCAGGACTCACCAGCTTTCATCTGGTGTAGCATGAGCACAGATCCAGGCCCGTCACCCCCCACAGTGGAGTGGGTACTGGAAGAAGTGCCCTGGGGCTACAGTTGGGAGCCCCCTGTCCTTACTTTGCTGAACAGAATTCCAGCCCTTGACTGACTTGAACGCTAGCAGTCAAGAACTGGTAGAAAGAACATTTTTACCGGAACGAAAATGTACATAAAGAGAATAGAGGATAATCTTCTTGATTTTATATACCTTGAAGTCTTTCTTCTACCCCTCCCCACCTGCCATCGTTGCCACCTGCTGCATTGACCCTTCACGCACTAATGTGACCCTTTCGATAAGCATCATCACAGTATCCTTTCGATTTCAGCTGAAGCTCACACCCTGAATGATGTATTCATGTTTTACCCTTCTCTCTCTACCTTTTTCTGCACTACCAACTGTAAAAGTGCCAGTGCACACAGCACTCTGTTGCTTTGTAGCTAAGTAAGTGCTTTGTACATCACATGCATGCCTGGATACATAGACACATGGTGCAATTGAAGTACATCCATGTTTTAGCTTGCACTTTGTACACTTAAACATCAAAACCTCTATTGCATAAGCCAGTCTGTCAAGTGTGCCTTTGGGTGCCAAACATTGATCTAAGCCTACACCCACAGATGAAGAAAGTGCATAGTGAATACCAATTGCCTTTTAGAACATAAAGCTTTATCAAATTGCTCGCAGTTGCTTCAAATTTGGGTATCTTCAGCTTGACCAGATATCTGCTTTGTCATTCGTCGCAATATCTATGTTATCCAAAGATTACTTCCTTTTTCACAGGAAGTCTTATTGAGATCTCCATACCCTCCCAAACTGGTCTTAGGCCTGGGTAAAGATTTTTATGGGTGGGTGACTTCTCAAAAATGTGCACATTCCACGGTATGCACATTTTCTTCTTGAACCACTCTCCTGCATGTATCTAACATGACTTTTAAATAAAAGGTATGCCCTCGCATTCAATTATCACACGAGGTACTACCCCAGTACATTTTGCACAATACACCTAATTTCATACAATTTTCATGAAACTGCACCTAATTTTCCAGAAATGTATGCCTCTTGCACCGCTGGTGCGTCACTTTTAATATGGGTAAGAGTGACGTACCTGCGGTGCAAGGGACTTGTAAATAAGCCCCTGAAGGCCTCATTTATGATTTTTTGCCATGGGGCAGCACCACAGGCTTTCCTGTTGCCCTGCCCTACAGCAAAAGAAAAGGGCAGGAATCTATCCGATACGCCACATTCCTGTCCTTTTCCCCTGCGCTGGCGCACAATGGGAAGCCGTTAGCCAACGCAGGCCCCTTCACACCATGGTGCAAGGGTGCCTGCGTTGTGGGGATGATTGTTTTTGTGCATGAAGGGAAACCTTCCTCCACAAAACCAATCACAAGAGGCTTTTTCCTCTTTCTATGTGTGCTTCAGAATACAGCACACATGGAAAAAGTAAAAACGAGGAGAAATAAAGATATTTCTCCTCATTGTGCCCCCCTTACGCCTCCCCTGGGCAGGCATACGTTTTTGGCACTGCCTCAGAGTTACGATTTCTGGTAAATCTGGGGCAGTGTCAAAAATCCATGAACGTTGCTGGGAACAATATTTACAAGGCAGCATTAAGCCAAAAAGAGTGGCTTAGTGCTGCCTGGTAAATATGGAGCAAGCTCCTGCGCCACCGGGGCGTCACAAAAGGTGATGCATCGGCGGCGCAAGAGACTTATGGATCACTGACAGAATATTGGAACCATAAATATTGTGTGGACAGAATATCGTGTCAAAAATACGGGGACCCAAATATCGAGAAGGTAAGTTCAAATAGGTAAGTATAGATCTACTATTCTTAACTCCACATCAACATACCTTGAAGATATATATATATCATCAAAGTACATATAAGTGGAGTTATTTACAGTGAAACTTGACTTACCTATAGAAAATTACCTTCATGATATTTTTGTTCTCGATATTCTTGATACAATATTTTGTCCCACTATATTTTTAGTTCCGATATTCTGTGTAAACACCTATATGGCAAATGTCCTTCAATCTCCTTTGCAATTTATTGGAGGCAAAACATACATAACCATTGGAGGCATCAAAAATGCTCCAAAAATATTCAAAAAGTAACCTTTACTTTTCCTACCTCTCATTAAAACAGCGGCTCAGATTTTAAACGCATTCCACCAGCGAAACAAATCCTATTTCCCTCCTCATCTTTTCTTGCACGTGTTATCCTCCTTAATGCTTTGGATTATGACAAACCGTTGGCATCAATTTGCTAACTTCGGATTATGGCCCGTAAGCATCTTGCTTTCTCGGATAGGTAATCTGCATCTAATCTGCTTGTAGCAGTGCCACACGTCACTGGTGCACTTTGCATTCTCTCATCAAAGTAAGTCATGCTATCAAGTAAATTAGCATAGCTTTTCTGACAATGCCATCACTCAAGCTGAAACGTTCGAGCTAGTGTGCTATTGTATAAAATGCCTGTAAAATAACAAGGCCCTGACTATTAAGTGCATGGTAACTACTGTTTCAAATTCCTCAGACGCTAATTATCATTTGCATGGGGTGAGGTAATTAGTGGGTGTGAGAGTGGCCCCCGTTCCCGAGCTGCAGGCCTCAGAATGAGACTCAATGCGCTAACTCAGTGATACTCAAAGTACGGCCCGGGGGCCGCATGCAGCCCTCCTGACCTTCACATGCAGCTCTCCTGACCTTTACATGCAGCCCTCCTGACCTTCACATGCAGCTCTCCTGACCTTGACATGCGGCCTCCAACTGAACGACCGCACTGGGCTGCTGAGAGCACTAACATTCATAAAGATGTTAATCAAACCTGCAAGTGTTCATTTACACTAACTGAAATAAAAGAAAAGAAGCAAATAAGGTGTCTTGAACCATTTCACTTTAGGAACAGGTTCATTTTTAAAACATCCTTCAACAAACGTGCAAAAATAAAGTATCTTCAAAATTAATAAAGTGTATTTCATTAACACACGTTTCACCTTAGTACATCAGATTATATCAGTGCTTTTAGAATTTTAACATTGACAGTTTTCAAAATTAAAATAGAAAAAGTCATGCTGCCTCCCAACCCGGCAACAATGCCAATACTGAACTAAGACGCAAGTCAGTTCTCACGAGGAACCCTCTGGGTGGTCTGGGTTGTTATTATAAATAGACAAAATTATAGTTTAATAAATCAAACACAAAAGAAAGTTTTATACAGCATATATCTTGACCACATGTATTTCAAGATTCTTCTTTTATGTCAAAATGAAGAAGTAGGCAAAGCGAAATCAGACAATTGCCTAGGATAACACAATTTGGTCAAGTGGGAAAGCCATGATTAATGCCAGGTATTATGGTTTTACAGTGTGCAATGCTATTTAATTTCAGTTCAATAATTAAGTTACTTCCATTTTACACTTGACTCTCCTAAATTAGTGATAGGAAGCAGAGAATACTTAACCCAAGTTGCAGTAAAGGGATTGCAACTCAGATACAGCATAACAAAAATCCCCACTACCACCATGCTGGCATCAGTGTGGCCCTCAGGCATACCAAAATCCTTACTTTGTGGCCCCTTGGAAAATGCTTGTGAGTACCCGTGCCCTAACTGAACATGCTTTCCTTTGTTCCAGGAAGAGTAAAATGGGAATGAGTGCTATCTGGCTCCCTGCTTTAGAGTAGGTAGTGTCTGCTACAAATTGGCAGGGGAAACGCCAGAGCAGGGCACAATTTTCACCCGATTTGTAATTCCGTCTGGGCACCAGCAGACGTTTTGACCCAAAATGGGATTAGTAGTTTACTTACAATCAGTGCTCAAGACATTTTACCTCTGAACAGTGTTGCTAGTTTACTGATGCTGCAAACTTGTCATTGTCTGGGAGACCCTGCTTTTTTATCCTGTTCCACTTTAGTGATGGGCATACTGTGAAAAACTGACATTTGGGCCTGCCTCGTGTTCCTCTTTTACATAAGTGCATACAAACTCTCATAGCATCTTCAGACAAAACAGTCTATGTTGATCGGCTTCCCTCAATTGTTTTATTTGTGTAGCGCAACTGCGCGGTCTTCGGGACACTGACCTGACACGTGACGTGTGTGGATTGTAGGGACTTGTCATTACGAAACATCAGTGTTTGTTACTTTACTTATGTCATAGAAGCTTGTACAAATACTTGTGATAGGTCTTGCAAAGTTCCTGACATTTATGTGCCATATACTCAGGGCACCGCAGTTATGCAGCAGGGGAGGGCCAAGATATGCGGCAGCGTTGAGTAAATTATGCGGCAAGAAAAAGCAAATTGTGCGGCGTAATGCGGCACATTTTGTAATAGTATTTTGTCATTTTTACACTTGTTAATTACTGTTTGCGCATTGGTTGCACCTCATTAGTACCGATTTAATATTCAAATACAGCAATAAGCAACAGAAAGGTGATCAGTCCAGCTCTGTAAAGGGCCTTCCGCTCCGCAGCAACACGTGTCACTGTGCTTTTAGTAACTTTTGAACTGTTTGAGCTAGAAACAATTTGTTTTTGTTAAAATCTGCAGATGATGCAGCAGATGATGGATTATGTGGCAAGCGCGGCAAATCCATAATAATGCGAAAATTGCCACAACCGCACAATCGCATAAATTCAGTGGCCCTGCATATACTCCAAAAACGTGAACATGATGAGAAAGCATTCTTCAAATTGAAAAAGCCCAGTGTCGTAGGTATTAATAGTGCAGCGGGTGCAACGGCACCGAGGCCCTAGGGCCCTGGGGCCCTATGTACTCCATTTATAGCTTTATTTTTCTGACAGCTGAGGCTAAGGGTGCATTTTCTTTGCTTCCATGAGGCCCCAAAGCAACATAGGAACGACATTGAATAGACCGATGATACCCAGTGACATGTTTTTGCGTATAGTATTGTCGAGCTGGGTAATTTACCCTGGAACTAGATGATATAAATTAAATTGCCAATTGTTGAATTATGAACTGGCAGAAATAAACTGCATAGACTTTACTGCTCCAAATTAGCAACAACATTTGCTCCTACATTCCAACTTACTAATGCGGAAAAATGAAATTTTTACATTGCTCAGTCTGTACAGATGCCGTTTTTGCGCTTGCCAAATGGTGCACATGTTGTCGTAAAATTACAATGGCTTCAGTTCATTACATATGAATGCAACGCTGCTACCAACCAAATGGTTATCACTTATAAGAGTGCACCGAGCACGTTATTTACTCACGCCAACTGCGCCATTATACTATGCATTTATAAAGAAACGTTTTCCCGATTACTGTTTGGATTAAATAATCCTTTGGTTGGTAGCATTGTTGCATCCATTCATAGGGGTAGGGGCCATTG
This sequence comes from Calotriton arnoldi, assembly GCA_963921515.1. NCBI lineage: Eukaryota > Metazoa > Chordata > Amphibia > Caudata > Salamandridae > Calotriton > Calotriton arnoldi. Next base: position 35,914 of record CAWUFW010005737.1, read on the forward strand.
TTTTGTGTTACAGTATTTACCCAAGGTCCCTGATGACTCTTAAGTTCAGGCCAATTCATTCTAAGTTTATTTAGAGAGCCCCCTTTTTAAGCTGACCCTTCCTAATCATGAAGGCAATTACTATAGACGCTTTCAGGTCATCTGATGATCGTACGCTTCTGCATGTTGATAGGTAGAGGACAGGCGAATAGACTTTGGCATCCAGAATTCCCAGAATGAAATTGTGATCCCTCTAGATCCAACGCCCCATCCATGAAAATCCCCTGGCACATCCGGGAAGCCGTGACTCATAAGGGGATCCATGGCTAAAACCTGCTAAAATTGACAGTGATGGGAAGGAAGTAGGATGAAGTACGTTTACTGGCTCTTGGAGTGAAGGCTTATAACAAATTCCTCAACCCATACCGGTTTCCACTGCATTTCTACAACCTGGTTCATTCTAATTTTGGTTGCAGATCTTGTCTACTTCAAAGTTTGTTGCTCCTGAGTCCCACTCTCATCTGACCTAAGTAGAAGCTTTTTATGATGTGCAATTTTGGGTGACAAATTATTAGTATGGATCAATTATTTCATTGATCCATATAGTCAAAACTGAAGAATTAATGATGTTTTGCTTAAAATGAATTGATTTTAATGTTTAGGAATGTTTAAGATAGTTTAAATTAGCCCACATTTCAGTGAGAGACACAATTCAATAAAAAATGGATGCAGTTCTTTGGTGTTTTGCTCATCATGCTCCTGCTCATTCCCCCTCCCAATCAACGTTCCGCTGCGAGTCTTTTCTTCCAACAGTTTCCGCAGAGCACAGTGTATTATGACGTAGATGGAAACTTTCTTTGTAGTGCAGAGCATGTATTGTGAATAAAGCTTTTCATTGCCTTCCCGATGTAGCATTTTGAAGGACTTCCGCAGGAGGTTATGATGTAGGCCTACTAAGACACTTATGTGTGAGCCTTTGTTTGAGAATGTTTCATATTGTATTTCACATCTCCGGCTAGTATTGCTGAGGAAGCAAACAGAAGAATTCTTCTACTTTAGAAATGTGTTAGTGCTAAAGAGTCTTAAAATATGATCTTGCTTTTCATTTGTCCAATGTGAGCTAATGATGATCATGTCATGCTGTATTTGCAGTTTTGACAATTCTCTATGCATAAAATGTGTATAAAATCTCCTGGTTTTGGAAGTTCTTGGGTGATTTCTCATTTTACTCCCAAGACACTGTCCGTTTGACTTTTTCTTCTCTTTAGGATGCCACAGTGCTTTTTATGAGTTTGACACTTAGAATTTTGAGTGACTTAACTGCTTAAAATAGGGATTACTAAAATTATTATTTTGTATCTAAGCCTTCATGCCATTTACTGTATTTCTCTGTATTGCCGATATTAATATTTCTGTAATAAAACTTTACTTTGATCTGGGACTCAATTATTGAGCGGTCCCAGTTATTATTTGATTTTACTCTGATAAATTGGTGGGTTTAATGTTGTGGAGGGTGGTGACTTTTGCCGCTAGGTCAAGAGAACTGGAGCCGAAACATCAAATGTAAATTTTGGGGTGTTCGAAATATTGGGGTTCAGTGGATTATTGGGTTTTGGCCTCCCACACCTGTATACCTTTTTTTCCATTCTGATCAGCGAAGCTTCACTTTTGATCTATGATCATTTCTTTACCTTACCCATTATTACTCTTGTGAGTTGTTTTCCTGCCTGTGTGAACTTTTTGAAGAGCATTGCAGTTAATGCAGTTTTGGTATTCATTGACATCTAAGCAAGACTTTCTTGAAATCTTTCCTACATGCCTGAGGAAAAATGCTCCTGATGACTTTAGAAGAGGATTCTGGTTGCTTTCCTTGTTCTTTCATGAATGGTCATCTTGTACTGGCTATCATTTCACTATCCATTTTCGGAATTTTTACTTCATGTCCTAAGCTTTTGCCGTTACCTATGCTTGTAAGCAGTCCCAAGCTACCTTTGCAGTTATCATTAATCTTCTCTGCCTCAATGTGATTGCGGTTTGCGCTTATCGAGCCTCTACACCGTGTAGTTCCCTTTTCCCCGTTCTCGACTGAAAAACAATACAAGAATGGAAAATCAGTGAAAGCTTCATTATAAACTCCAGCTCCCTTGTCTAACTGCACATTGATTGCTAAGCTTCAACTTGCTCACTTTTATGCCACACTCTCGTAGGAATGTGAGCTAGACCACCCTTGCTAACAAAAGTTATTTTATCAGTACGTTTAATTTTCTGGAAAATGTATAGTTCACTATTGTGTACACCTACATTTCCTGTCATTTCGAAATGTCACTTTCTTGTATTAGTTATGTTGTGTTATCGATCCCGCTAAAACCAGTGATTAAATGCATGAAAAATTTTGAACACTGAGAAAATTTCGATCTATACTACATATAAGGCACATTTAAGTTGAAGGTTCCCTGAGACTCGCTATGAAGCCTTTCCCTGTTGATCAGCCGCTGACAAAGATAAAGAAGAGTGAGCCTGATTCACAAATGATTCATGCAAATGAGGTCAATATCAACAGACACGTAACTCTGGGCACAAGCATGCTCACGTGCACACAGACAGAAAAACAGCGCACACATACACACCAAAACATAAACACATGCACACACACACACAGCTGATCTGAATACTGGTCTGGCGCAGAAAACAAGAGAAAATGGACATGAACTGGAGTGGATAAGTATTTGTGTGAATTGACAATGGCCAAACAAGCCATTACTAGGCACATGCAGATCAGTGGTGGCTCCTCCGCTTAGGCGGCGGAGCGTCGCCCTACTGCTCTGCGAGCAGTAGTTGCAGGAAAACTAAAATGATAATAACCAGCATTATTATCATTTTAGTTTTCAGTTTCCTGGTGCGGGCGGTGCTGGACTGCCAGAGCAGGGGCGAGGAGGAGGAGTGGTTGCTCCACTCCAAAGTGCGCATAACTGATTTGGCCGGCCCTCTTGGGCCAGCCAAACAGTCATGCGCACTTTGCATGTTCTGCATCCAGGCTGCATTACAGCCTGGTGCAGAACATGCCCAGGCCCCCATTGTCCGTCTGAGCGCCGAACCATGGCGTTCAGACCAATCACAATTCTGCATTGCAGCGTTGTGATTGGTTAGGGGAGTCAGGAGCCTGGGTGCTTCCTGGTTCCTGCTTCCAAGGAGCGAGAGGCGGCGGCTAGCAGACTGAGAGGCAGCAGCCGGGCGGGTGGCCAGCCTGAAGGTAAGTGTTTTTTTCAAATTATTTATTTTCATTTACAAACCCTGTAAAGAGCGGCCACCACTGATGCAGAGGCTTCCTTGGGGGGCTCACTTCAATAGTGTGCGTACTGATTTTGTTCTGTAGTGGTGATGGACTCAGTGGGCGAGTAGAAATAGGTGTTGACTCTAGAGAAGATGGCCTAAAATTGTTATTTTAGTTATTGAGCTATCTAAAAAACAAGCCTTTCTTAGAATAAACACTCACAAGCTTCCTTAGAATAAACACTCTACAGAATCGATCATTCCAGATGACTTTACTTCCTCGAACTCCACTTTGACTTTAAAGACACAGTTCTTATACGGTTTTCCTCTCCGAATGCTCTCAAATCGTAAAAATCAATGACAATGTATCTAACCCAGTCCCTATCATCTGTGGATTCCACAAGGATCCATCCTGTTGCTCACATTCTTTAAACTTTATGTAGAAATGCTGGAAATATTGTGCAAAGATTCAAGCATCTCTTTCCATGCAGATGGCACACAAATGTATCTGAAAACTTCAACTTTAAAAGACATCCTCACTTTAAAAGCAGTCTTCCTCAACATCCAAACGTAGATTAAGAAGAGTTTTCCCACCCTTAATAAAACCCTGAATTTATTATATTCCTTTCAAAATCCTACAAATCATCTAATCCAGATCTGTTACAGCACTTAAACTTTCCGAATTTCAACCCCTCTTGCATCCTCCCTTGGAACAACATGTGACCCTCTCTAACTCTGTCCCACACATAAATGTGTCAAAAGAGCTAATTTCCATCTTCAGATGTTAAAAAACCATAAACCAATTCCATAACCAAACCACATGAAAGCTGCTGTGCATGCTCTGATTCTCTCTTCACTAGAATGTGGTAATGCCGTTCTCGCAGGGGCATTTAAAGCTGCCCTCATGCCACTAAAAGCTGTCTTGCATGCCACAGTCCACTGCTGTCCACTGTCCACGGCCAAGGAATACGCCCACATCTCCTCAATAGTCACAGAGCTGTACTGGCTCCCCATAGAGGCCAGAAGCAACTTCAAGCTGGATTAGCCTTCAAAGCAATCCATACAAAAACCACGCCCTATCTGATCAACCAACTCAAGGCCTCAGGAGGCACCAGGAATCTTAGAAGTAAGAAAACCTTCTTCTTGAAATACCCCTATCCCAAGCTTTGCATGCTCTGCAACAGTCTTTCTCAGGGGCAGCCTCAACCATCTGGCACTCCCTGTCTACTGAAATCAGAACTGTACAAACCTGTCCCTTACTCCATCATCTGTTAAATACACACCTGTACAAACTGCACCTGACCCAATAACTCTGTATTGTACTGCAGGATTGCAATTGTGTCCCCACTTTTACTGTCAAAGCTGATCGATATGAGTGCAATTTTTCCCCATCCTCCCTCATTCCATCCCTCTCTACCCTGTCTTCTTCACTTTCCCCTGCATTTCCTTCTTTCTCTTCTCTATGCCCCAAGTTCTTCCCCACCTCCAACTCCCCCCTTCTACCTTCCCATATCCTTCCTGTCCCCCCTTTAGCTCCTTCCATTCCTCTGATCGTCCTTGACCCAGTTATACCTACTTGTGCTCTCCACTAATTTGTACTGTATCTCTTCTCCCCTCTTCTTTGCCCTCCTCCTCTTTGTTCTCAAATTCCAATTTTATGTAAGACTTTGTATCACACTTATTGTTACCATGTAAAGAGCATCTACCCCTTTGGGGATCATGTGCTATATAATTATGAGAAATAAATGAATAATACACACTAAATTAAAACTCAAAAACATAGAATCCACTAAGCGAATGAATCTTCCTAAGTGACAGTGACTATACAGGTATTAAACACCTTTTCTCTAAAACATTGAGGGCTAAAAGTTAAAAAGAAAGTAAAGAATTGTTTGAGTGAGAAGGAAATAACTTTCAAGTCACTACTTGCAATCAATACATGGGATCAAGCAAACAATAAAAGCAACTACCGAAGGACATTTTCTGCGAAGATGTCAGATAGTTCTAGGTATTACGACAAACAGATTCAAATCTGTCTTTATTCTGTCCTTTTCTAAGTGACTCACAATCCAGTGATGCCAACACTGTTGTCTTACAAACACATTCTTCAATCGTTCGCATTCTATTTTTGTTTTTTTAATCTTAAAATTGTCTTTTTCCAAGAAGTAATGATCTATCAGTCCTTGCAAACTGTCATGTGTCTCATAGTAGATGGGATGTGTTAAATATTGAACAAGTCTTCTCATTTTGAGAAAATGCAGTTGCAATATGCATCATTTCGCTACTGTCGCTTCAAACCAATTGATTGTAGTACACTACACAAAAATATGTTATCAAAGAACCAAACATTTCCAGCACCTATCAAAGCCAATGGAATTGATCATACAGAGGTTTTAAGAAATCTAAAAAATCTTATGATTTATAAGTTATGCTCTGTCTGATAAGAATTAAATGTGACTCCTGAGTAATACTGGCTGCATCTTTCAGAAATAAACTCTACTGATAATAGACTTGAAATATTCCACACAGTAATACACTACTAATTATATCACACATTTACATAGCCAGTGTTTCATTTGCATAAAATAAGTAAGTGGAGGTGCCCACATGTTTTTTAGGAGCCCACCACCAGCCTTGCTGATTACTAAGGCTACCTAGTCTTGACTCCTCCACATCCCTCTTTCTCCCACCACCTTACATTTCCTGTCTCTTTATCTCACACTTGCAGGTTATTTCTCATTCCTGCTTTGTCCGTTTGCCACTGTTTTCCTGTCTTTGTCCCCCCCCCCTTATTTCTCCCTTTTCTTTCTCACTCTTGCTCTGGATCAAAGAATAATAATGAAAAATTAGTCTTGGCCTCTAAAAATAAATGCCTGCACCCACGACTGTCAGCCACCAGTACAAATTAACTAATACAAAGTACGCACTACAAACTGTTGCTTTTCTTCAAGCTGATAATCAGCATTAAATCATTCATTTGTATGTGGTTGATGTTGTGCATCTGTGCACTGTGAGCATCGAACACTTATGGGGGTTAAATCTGGACTGGGTTGGTAAGATATTTCCACAGATATGCTAATCCCCCATCCACCACTATGAGTAGAGCGGCCCAGTTGCTGCTTTATGGTGATGGTGGATGTGCGTTCGCCTGTTGAACTCAGACAGGGCATTGGCTATTAATGTTTAAGCACCATTAGGGACTGAAAGGCTATTTGTTGAAGCCACCAACAAACTGCATTGTTTTGACACCAGAGAATTAAGACACGAGCAAAGTGGGCAATTGCCCAGGGCCCCCACCTTTCAGGGGGCCCCATAGGACGGTGAACTTTCTCACCATTTCACCTCTGGCTATTTCTGTATCTCAACCTCTCTTCCACTTCTCTGCTCACCTCTATGTCTGACTCTGTCTCTCTACTCAGTGTCATCTGAAGGATGTTTTACTCCCAAACAAAACATATTTCAAACGTTTTTGTGTGACCCAGGTGCTGAACGTTTAATTCAGTGTTGTCTGGCACCATTTTGGTTGAATTCACAGAAAATGAATACTAACATTTCTTGCAGCATAAAGAAAATAAACTCCACTCATGGTAAGATACAGACAAAGCAGGACTTTATTGTTGTAACACCCTGCAACAAGAAAGTAGCTGTCTCTCCGCCAGCTAGTCTCCGACTGACTTTGTTGGAACATAACATTCACAGCTGGAACCTGGAACACGAGAACAGATCGTGTTTCACATTCTTAAACGGGATAGAAGGAGGGCTATGCTAAGGTATAACATCTCCCCTTCCCTGATTACATTCAAACAAAAGCAAACTAGTTAAAATAACACACTACAATAAATGAAAAGAAAAAACCCCAAAATAATTGAATTGAAAACATATGCATTAAAACACCATGGTGGAAGACAAAATTTCAAGTATGAACATAGTCATTGAGATAACCTGGTGGATTACAAACTCTCCTGACTCTTGTTCCTTTAACAGAGTAGCTGTAAGGATCCAAATTGGCAATCACCTCAGCCCCCAGTTCACCCCAATCCTAGGGCAATGCCCTAGCACTGGGACCAACTTGTGAAGGAAGTGTCAAATCATTACTTGACATTAACATAAAGGCACTGATAGTATGCTAACTATGCTGCCCATCATCCAATTTGCATAGAACACCTCTTTGATACAGTGCTACTTGCCTGTAGTTCCACTTTTCACCATTTTCCAACACCACAGCATGACATAGGGCATGAATCACTTTAAATGGCCCCTTGAACTTAGACAAACCACCACCACTCCTGCCACTCCATGGTGTTACCAAATCACCTTCACAAATGTGTCAAGAAGAAGACCACTTCCCACTCTCTACCACTGAGTAACCCTGCCTTACAATCTCTTCACCAAATCCTTGGGGCGTAAAGAAGAAAAACTCCACTCACGGTAAGATACAGACAAAGCAGGACTTTATTGTTGTAACATCGTGCAACAAGAAAGTAGCTGTCCCTCCGCCTGCTTATCTCTAACTGACTTTGTTGGAACATAACATTCACAGCTGGAACCTGTAACACGAGATCGTGTTCCACATTCCTTAAACAGGACAGAGGGTGAAAGGCCATTGTAAGGTATAACACAATTCAAGGCTGTTCGTAACAACTGGCTTTGTTAGAAAAATGGGTCTCTAGTTGGCAGTGGTATGCACCCTGTTCAAGTAGGGAGCCTTCCTTCTAGTTGCGGTAAGGGAGTTACACATCCAAGATAACCCCTGCTCACACCCTTGATAGCTTGGCATAAGAGTCAGGCTTATCTCAGAGGCAATGTGTAAAGTATTTGTACATAACACACAGTAACACAGTGAAAACACTACAAATAGACACCACACCAGTTTAGAAAAATAAACAATCTTTATCTAAACCAAACAAGACCGAAATGACAAACATCCAACATACATAACTCAAAAAAACACTTTTAAAAGGTTTAAGCAATTCTATCCATGGAACTCTATGGATGCTGTGATTTTAGCACAAAGTAACTTTGATGCATCAAAATCCAAGAAGAAAGACAGTCGCAAAGGAGGAAAGAGTCCGAAAACGCAGTGATGCGTCGGTCCTGGAGTCCTTGGGGATTGGATGCATCAGTGCTACTACACGCAGAAGTGCTGCATTGATTCTGGACTGCGGGGAGATGCAATGGGTCAATTTTCAGAGGCCACTCCTTTCTGGGGGCGATGCCTAGGAAACGTGGGCACACAGGTGCGATGCGTGGAAATCCGGCCGTGCTGGAGATCGATGCATCGGCGGCAAAGCAGGCTCTGTGTGGATGCTGTAACCCACAAAAAGAGAAGGACTAAAAAAACATACCAGAGAGACTCGACTCTATATCTCTGTCCAAAGTAAACCGCAACACAGAGAGTTGAGAGAAAAGAAAGAGATAGAAGGGAAAATCATTAGATTTTTAAATACTGCCCTCACCCAATAATTAGTGGCATGCTTCATCATAGGGCCGCTTCGACGCCCAGGTGCAGACCAACACACTGGATGGAGCGCTGTTTTTTTAAATGTAAGGTAAAGAAAAAGAGAGAAGGAAAAGTACCTCTCATGAGGAATCACTGGTGCAGAAAAGAGTGTGCTAAAACTGCCTCAGGAGGTTCCACCTAAATTCCTTTATTATTAGACCACCTTGGCAGGGTTAAAAAAGTGAAATGAGGGGTATCTAGGAGGAGCTACTACTCCATACCCCTCCTCTAAATGTACCAACATGTTTCGACCAAATCTAAATGCCCTTTTGGGTCACTGGCCTACTTCAGGGTAAAGATCCCTCTCAGAGCTTGGTCTATATCACTATGTGATCAATTGTTACTGGGTGGTTAAGTCAACCTGACTTGTTTCTCCGTAACACATTCGTCATTAATATCTGTGAAAAAGAAATTATAATCGTGAATAAATCCCATCTGCCCCCCTATTTAGTATGTAAATCCAAATTGATTAGTAGGGGACATAGTTAAATTATTCTCCCAACCCAAAGTGTTGCCATAAAAGATTTTAAAAAAATGATAATAATAAAACCATAATATGCACCCAACACCGTGTGAGGCTAGGGACTAGTCAATCATAAACACACTAGTGATAAACACAGAAAGTTTTACAATGAGGATACCTCTAGAGAGTCTTACCCGAGTTTCACGATGTGATCTCCTAACCCAGGACCTTCGTGGGGACACCGCCCTGTAGTCACACACTGCAGGACAGAAAAGATACTAAACCAAAAACTTCTGTACCAGCAGTGCCTGATCCGGCATTCTCTACATGATCTGTGCTACTCATTCCCCCAGCCGTTTTCTAATACTGGTAGTTCCCTAATGCTGATGTTGCGGTAGATTGGGTGGTGAAAAATGCTCTCATGCCCCCCTTCCTCTGTTGTCAATTACTCGTCGCACTCAGGTCTCTCATACACTAGTTCCGAACTCCATTTACTTTCTTTTCTCTCCTTAATTGCTCATCCTTCAGATACATGGGTGAATCGTTAGGGTAATGCCACTCTCCCGCCTGTATTATGAAAGTAGTATGCCTGAAAATCAATCATTTAGCCGTTTCCCTAATAAGTATACAACCTGCGCAGAGTCCATGCTAAGGTCGCCCCGCCTCTGCCCCACTTACTTCGTCAAGGGTCGGTGTTTCCGAAACACACGCCACTCTGTGTCCTCCGTGACTCACGGCATGTTTGCCATTCCCCGTAAGTGCCAATTCTGCCGGATGCAGATTGTACTTCCGGTTGCTGCCTCTGTCAACCATTTCTAGACCCGCAACCTCCATTGTTGTGGGTCAAACGGCAGCGGCCATCTTGCTTTTCTATCTGGACTTGGATATTTTTTTTTTAAAAGGGAAAAGAAAAGGAAGGGAAGAAACAGGGTCCAAATCTCTAATTCAGTTCAAATGACCAAATTGTTTTTTATGTTCCTTGTGTGATGTAATAATACACTTTTAGTGAGTAAGTAACTGATCTGATACGTCAGTAGTCTACTTAAGGATATGTAACATGGATAGCTGAGGACGTTTAAAAGCAGAGGACTCTCCATTGGTACAGACACCATAGAGATTATTATTTACCCATACGGTTCTAGATGTAAGTCTCCCAGTCGTTGTCTGGGCGACTAGAAACCAATTGGAACGACCCTCAGTCCTACAGATGACTCTCATGCTAATATTGCGCCCCCTGTTGTTATATACAACTATTCCAGGGTATCATGCTGTGTTATTTAGTTGGTTTCAGGGGACAGAGTCATTCAGACCCAGTATGCTGCTTTAGTTTTTAACCTGTTCACCCACCTTTGTTCCCTGGTGAAGAGCAGGCTGGTAATGTCCCTTAATGTGGGTGGGAGATATGGCTTGTCAATTACAGTCCATTTAAGATCGTTTTCAGTGTGTCTTTTCTCAATATAGTTTCATGTTAGTTTAGTGTTTGCCCTCCCACACTTTATGGTACTCATATGTTCAAGTATACGGATCTTCACCTTCCGGGTCGTCATGCCTATATACTGGATTCCACAGGGGCACCTAATAAGGTAAATTACATTTTCCGTATTGCAGGTTGTGTGATTCCTACGTTTCCATTGTAGGGGTAGGCCTACATCCACTTTTTTACCACTGATTGTCAGCGGACAAGCCTTGCACTGCCCACTTGCATAGTGTCCAGTAACAGGCGGTAGGCCCCATGGTATGTTAGCCCGTTGCCCCGTAGGTTTTGGTGTCCTAGGTCTCGTGTGTACCACCAAGTCTCCTATGCGGGTACTTTTTTTAAAAGAGAACAATGGACTTTTGAGATTCAGCCCATTCGAATTCAGGATCCGCCAGTTTTTCATAATGGTCTTCCTTACATGATTTGAGGCTGTGCTGAATGTTGTGACACAGATGCTCCTCTCTTTCTGTTCTCTTGGATAAGCCTCCAGTAGGGCATCTCTGTTGTTATTAGTAGCCCATTTCATAGATCGTTTTATCACTCGGTCTGGGTAGTCCTAGTCCTGTAGTTTTTGGCTCAACAGTTCTGCTTCCTTCTTATAATCACTCAAGACCGAGCAATTCCTACGCAGGTGCAGGAACTGCCCATATGGAAAATTCTCCTTCAAGGATTTAGAATCAAAGCTTTTGAAGGAAAGCAGGTTGTTCCTGTCAGTCGGTTTGTGGTAGACGCTACTCACCAAAGTTCCATTCTCAGCCTTGATGTTAAGATCAAGGAAGGGGAGGCAGTCAATAGTCATTGTCGAGGTAAACAACAAATATGGATTCCTATTATTGAACCATGTCAAGAATTCTTCAGCTGTGGCCCTGTCTCCCTTCCAGATCACAATCACATTGTCAATGTATCTCCTCCAAGTTCTTATGTGGTCGAAGAACGGGTTCTCCCGTGTGTAGATGCTTTCTCCCTCAAAAGAAGACACATACAGGCATGCCAAGCTAGGGGCAAAAGAACTCTCCATAGACGTGCCATGGACCTGCAGGTAAAAGTTATCATTGTACTGAAAATAGTTCTTAGTCAGAACTATTTCTGCCAGGCACATAATGAACGATCTCGGTGTTTGGTAACTCCAATCTTCTGCAAAGAGGATATTCTCCACCACTCTCAGGGTTTCCCTCTGGGGTATATTTGTGTATAGTGACACAATATCGGGTCCAATCATGATTTCCTTTTTCTGGATCAAACTGAATATCTAGGATCCTTCAGGTACGCAGGCATTCTCTGGACAATAGGGCAAAGGAAGAAATTGCAAACTTGCGATAGGGGTTCTGTGTGGATGCTTTCAGCTGCGGACCAGCGATGTGTCGATTCTTTCACCCCCACAGCAGGGCCTATGCCGAAGTGGGAGCGGGAATCTCGGACGTTGGAGACTCGGTGCTCTGGACTCGGGCTGCAATACTTTCTTTAACCGCGGGCAGGCTCTGCGTCGATTTCTTCGGCCGCACGGCAGGGATGCGTGGAAACAGGTGCTGAAAGGGCGATGCATAGATTTTGGAGTCTTTTGCAGCAGGAACCACCTCCCAAGACCTGGAATTGGCACCACTTGGCAGGTTAGAACACCCAGCAGTGGAGCTCAGTGATGCTGCAGGTGAAGTCTTTGATGGCCCTGAGACTTCTTACCAGGAGGCAAGCCCACACAAGCTCTTGGAGAATCTTCTCAAGCAGAATATCAGAGTAAAGTCCAGTCTTGGTCCTCTCCAAGACAGAAGCAGCCACTGCAGGTGAACACAGCAAAGGGGCAGTACTCCTCCTGACAGCACTCCAGCTCTTCCTCTTGGCAGAGTCTCCTCTTGATCTACAAGTGTTCTAAAAGTCTGAGGTTTTAGGTCCAATACTTATCCCCTTTTGGTTTTTGAATTAGGCATACTTCAAAGGAATAGTCTTTGTAGTGCACATATCCTGCCTTGCCCTGTCTTGGCTCCAGACACACTACAGGGGGGTGGAGACAGCATTGTGAGAGGACAGGCACAACCCAATTCAGGTGTCAGTGACAACTCCTCACACCACTCTAGCTCAGGAAGGTCCATCTGCCTGGTGATGGGCCATCAGGATATGCAGGGCACACCTCAGCTTCCTTTGTGTGACTGTCTAGAGTGAATGCACAAAACAACCAAACTGTCAGTCTAAACCAGAAGTTGATTCCACAGGCAGGCAGAGGTACAGAATGGTAAAGCAAGGAAATGCCCACTTTCTAAAAGTGGCATTCTCCAACACACAATTTAAAAACCACCTTCAAAAACAATCATTGATGGTGTTTCCCTCTGTCTATGTGTGCTGCAGAATGCAGCACGCATAGAAAGAGGAAAAAATGAGGAGAAATAAAAGTATTTCTCCTCGTTGCGCCTCCTTACGCCTCCCCTGGGGAGGCGTAGGATTCTGATGGATTCCCAGGTTTATGAAATGTTGTAAATCCGGGACTGCAGCAGACTTTATGGGTGCTGCTTGGAAACACCCACAGCAACACCCATGGCACACCCTTTTTACGCAAAGTAATGCGTGAAAAGGGGCCATATTTACAAGGCCATGCAGGGTGGCTTTGCGTGGCCTTGTAAATATGGAGCAAAAAAGGGATGCACCGGCGGCGCAAGGGGCTTGTAAATAAACCCATGAGAGAGCTCAAACTCCAAGTCTCTAGCTTTTCCCAATTGAAACTTACACTTGTAAGATGTTACAAGGCATCTCAATGATAACCTATGGGAGAGCTCGTCCTTGCAATAGTGAAAGACAAAATTTGCAGCATTTCACTATCAGGACATGTAAAACATACCACTACATGTCCTACGTTTCACATACACTGCATCCTGCCCATGGGGGTACTTTGGGCCTACCATAGGGATGGCTGACATGTAGAGAAAGGGAAGGTTTAGGCCCGGCAAGTGGGACTTGCCAGGTCGACATGGCAGTTTGAAACTGCCCTCACAAATTCTACAATGGCAGGTCAGAGTCAAGGTTACAGGGCTACTCATGTGAGTGGCACAACCAGTGCTGCAGGCCAACTATTAGCATTTTATTTACAGACCCTGGGCACACACAGTGCACTTTACTAGGGACTTATCAAGAAAAGAAATATGCCAATCATGGATGACCACTCATAATCATAATTTAAACAGCGAGCACTTGCACTTTAGCACTAATCAGCAGTGTTAAAGTGCCCAGAGTACAGAAACCAGCAAAAATGAAGTCCAGTATGCAATCATAAATATAGGCGGTAGAGGCAAAAAGACAGGGGAAACCACACCAAGGAATCCACACCAGGTCTAACAGTCTTGCACATGGTCACCAAAATCCTTAAAATGACACTGTTTGACAAGAGCAGATGATTATATGAACAACTACTGGAACAAATGAACATGAATGAGTGTGGTTGGTGGCACGTCATAATTGCCCCAATTATTGTTACTTACAATGAATCAGATTAAATAATCAACGTAGATTAGCCCTCCTAAATTAACTTTTTGTTCCCAGTTGTAATGATTGCCAACACTACAATTTTTAAAAGGATTTCAGTTGAACGCCATTTAGTTGTGTCCTTTGTGCAAGCATGCACAATAATGCCTGTAATTCGACAGCAATTTATTGTGAGACAATGAAGACTCCTACTGTACAAAATGCTTTTCTAAGCCACAAGTTCCAAATGCTGCCATTGATGTATGCTACAGCGTTCATCCCAGACAAAGTGAGATGCAACTGCACTTGGACTGCCACTCAAAGAGTGCTTTGCATAATTTCATTGCTTCAATGCTCATTTACGTCTATCGTTTAGATAATTTAGTGCCCTTCGTTGATTTAGAAATACAGAAATGAACGATGGAGCAGGGTGTCTGCATTGTGTGCTTTTTATATTGAATAACGTTTTTCATAGTTCAGAAAAGGCTAAGCCGGCAAGAGTGTTTTTTGGACATGTGTGTGTGTGTGTGTGCATGTGTGCCTACGTTTGCGTTTATGTTTGTGTGTGGGCATCTGGTCTGATGGCCTTGCCTAAGTGGATATTGTTGGATTTTATACTCTATCCACTCTAGATTGGATTAATGTAATAGCCTATAGCTAAGTCTTCCAGGTCACAGGTCCCTCCATTTAGCCCAAAATGTAGAGAATACACTTGTTATGAATTTGCGTAAATTCGATAATGAATGATCTTGAATAAAGTAATTGATGAATATGAGGATGATATTATAAAGAGGAGAAATAGGAAGTTCAGTTGAGACCAAATTGATTACCAACTGGGAAGAGTTTACACCTTTGCAAAAAAATGTGATAACATCCAACCAGACAATACATCAGTTGATGCAACGTTCCCATTTGAAACTTCTCACACATCAGACGCAGAGTCCACAATGAAAATAAGAGTAAATCAGTGCTTAATTTGAGCCGGTGGTTACCGGTGCTCGGCACCAGCACTCAATTGTGATTGTGCACCACATGGTGACACTGTCTGAAATGTGCACAACAACCGTGTTTATTAAGTCAAATGGCATTAAAAATTACTAATACCACCCTCTCACACCATTATTATAGCTTTGTGTGGCCTGAAATGGTCTGAATTATCACACTTGTAGGAGTGCAACGGTTAGGTGTTATGTTGGTTCTCGCATTGGCAGCGCTGGCAGGGGCAATGCATTGTGCAGGCTGCAGTGGCCTTTTGAGAAGGGCCCTGGCACTTAATTTTTTACAAATTAAGCACTGGATTAAATGTTTACATGGAAGTCATGAGACACCGATTGGGCACTACCCAAGATACAAGGACGAGGCCACCAGGTACCAAAGCAGTAGAAACACCCATGTTAAGGGTACAGACCCGAGCAAGAAGGGAGGAACAGACCACAGAAAAGTCAGCAGTGACAAATTAGTTATCAACCTTTCACCAATTTCAGTAATGGACTCTCAACTTGAGATACTTAAAAAGACTTATCCTTCTGCCATTTGGGTTCTGGTTAAAACAAAAAATGACCTTCATAAATTCATCAAAAGACTCAAATTGCAAACTTTCTTTTCAGACAAACCTCATATGACAAAATCAACAACCACACAACTGATAACAAGTGATTTATCAATAAAAGATTTAAAAGACATACATCTTCGTGTTACTCACTCGGAACAAGGGGGAATCTTCAACACAAGCAAAGATCTTCTCAGAACAGCAGAGGAATCAGAAATTAACACCTCTGATACTAAGGAAAGTAAGTTTATTTCCAAATCTACTTATATACCAACTCTGCCACCTAGGAACACAATTGACCTTTTTTTAAACAGCAGTTCTATAAGATTTGGACAGCGAGTATTAAAAATATACATCCAATAACAAATTCTTGCCATCAAACATAAACAAAGAACAACAAAAGGCAATTTCAGAATTACTACATAATTCACAAATCATCATTAAGGAGGCAGACAAAGGAGGCAATGTGGTGATCCTCTGCATAGAGGATTACATGAGGGAGGTCAACCAACAATTACAAGATACTTCTTGTTACACAAAAATATTTTATAACCCCACAGTTCAAATACAATGGAGTTACTGCAACACCTAGATAGATGGCATGGAAAATGTATAATCACTTCAGAGGAAAAACAACATCTGTACATTAGGTACCTAATGATGGGCACCATGTATGTACTTCCCAAAATACACAAACCTGGCTTTCCACCTAAAGGCAGACCCATTATAGCAGGCATCGACAGGATCTGCTCCAGACTAGGGTAATTTATTAATGCAGAATTTAAACCTTTCATGAGGAGTCTACCTTCAAACATCCAAGACACAAACAATGTTTTATGGAAATTGGATAACATAGACTGACAATCTGATTCTATTTTGGCTACGATCGATGTGGTTAGTCTATATACTTCCATCAGGCACCGGGATGGACTGGATGCCATAAAAAAGACTTAGCAACAAGATCCATACATTTTTGGAGAGAAACCAGATAATCATGGAAATGCTTGTTGTTTGTGTAACTAAAAAACTCTTCTCTTTCAATAATAGCATTTATTAACAGCAGCAAGGGACTGCAATGGAGGCCAAATTCGCGCCCCTGTAAGCCTGTATTTTGATGGGAGAAGTGGATACATTTTGACTCTGGAGTGAAAGATTCAAACATTATAACAATAAATCATCTTATGGGGAGGATGTATAGATCACATGCTACTAATATGTGAAGGATCGCAGACCGCATTTGAGGATTTCATCCAGGAGCTACCTAATAACAAATGGGAAATAACGGTATAACATCTACAATCTCTAAAAAGCTATTGAATATTTGGATTTGACTTTGTACACTGAAAACCATTTACTGCATAGTAAAATCCATCGCAAACCAACAGCGTCTAACTCAATTCTACATGTTACAAGCTGCCACCCTAGAAACACCTTTTCAAATATTCCAAGGGGGTAAAACACGAGAGCTAGGAGAAATTGTAGTAAGAATGAGGACTTCATACAAACATCAGAGGGAATTACTACCAGATTAACCAATAGATGGTATGACATGCCTTCCTTGTCCAAAACTTTGCAAACGGTTCAACAGATAACCACAATGGACCTTTTACAAGGTTTTAAAAAGAGCTCCTCACCATAGATACGGTTCATTACTGAATGCAATAATGGGCATCATTACATAAGAAAAGCATTACAGAGACATTGCTCATTACTAAACAACAATCCTCAACTTAAAGATGGCATTAAGCAATATCCTCAGATGAGTTTTGAAACAGCTCTACAAACACAAAGCCAAGAGGGAATTACTCCCTTGGCCGGAATGTCTTGGGGCCACTCCGAACCCCAAAAACAAAATAAAAAGTCTGGGTATCTGGTTAGATGCCACGCTCACAATGGAAGCACAGGCCAACACTCTAGCAATGAAGGGTTTTGGAATTCTCAGACTTCTAGGGAAAGTGTTCGCTCTTCTGTCCCCTTTGTCACAAAGACTCATCATTCAGACCATGATCATCTCCTGGTTGGATTATGGGAACTCCCTATATCAAGGATCCCCTACATTAAGAAAAGGCCACAGACCATCCAAAACGCAGCCGCTTATCTCCTCTTCAAAATCCTAACTGTCCACAAGGAGGGACTTGGCTGACCTTCATTGGCTACCCATAGAGCAACAGGTATGATCCGAATCCCTGTGCATCACTCACAGGGCCTTTCACAGGAAGGGACCTCAAATTTTCCATGCTCCTATTGATCAGTATAACCCTGGCAGATCCTTAAGATCCGCAACCTGCTTTCTTGCAATGACACCTGGAATTCGCAGATCCAGATGGAGTGGTCATTCCTTCATACATCTAGAACCCAGACTGTAGAACTCCTGCCACTCAAACTGCGTCAGATGAAATCTGAACCCACCTATCGTAAAGCTCTTAAGATATGGCTATTCATTCAATAATTATCCCACAATCAGCTCCCAGCTGGGCTGGCCTCTATGATCCGCTGGTTTGGATCAGGACTGGGAAGCATTTGGGTAGCCATGCGCTTTACAAATCGACTAGATTAGATTAGATTAGCTCCCCATGTACGACAAAGATTATGTCAATCCTTTTCAGACAAAAGAAACAAAAGAGACACATTTTACATGCTGTGCTATCTGCAAACTGGGAAAAAATTAAAACCCATGAATCAATAATTAATTGACAAAGTTACCAAATGAAAGACTGGATAAACTGTGAGAGTACATATGTTGTATAAAATATTGCATGCCCCTGCAACAAAACGTACATTGGTAGTACGATTAGACCATTTTAAAACAGGATTCAAGAACATTACAGAAATATACAAAAATCTGATAAAACTCAACCTTTGGTTGAACATTATGAGGACCATGATCAGATTCAACAAACTTTTCCGTTTAATGGAATTGAATTTTTTTTTAAATCATCCTCACGGAGGCAACCAAGAACTGATTTTGCATAGACAGGAAAGTGCACCAATACTCAAATTTGGCACCGTGAGGTTGGGCCTGAAGAAAGATGCGGAGTTACAGACGTGACTTCTTTTATTTCAATCAAGATTCATTGATCTGAGTCATGATAAAATAATAGACAATCAGGACAGATCCTGATTTCGTCTGTAACAACCTGCATTGTTGAACTCAATATGGGTTTTGAGATTAAATATTGTAACAATAGGTATAACAAAATATGTAAAAAAGAAATGTGGAACGTTAATTGAGGTGAAATCCTATGTACATTTCTCTTATCAGCCTTTTCTTATTCTATCCCGCTTTAACTATGAATAGATTCTAATAGATTTATGGACATGTAATAGAAACGCAAAACACTATGCGAGCACTTTCGCAGGACTAACATTTGAACCAATCCCTTACCTTTAAGTAATCTCACTATGGGATACTTTTAAGACTGTTCAGCTTAGCCCCAAAGACTCTATTGGTTGCCATTGGCATCAATATAAGGAAAATATAATATTTTAAGTGGCTCCCATAGTTTTGACTACTCACGGTAACATAATAAGTTACTTGGGACTATTTATTAATTGAACAAGGGAATCTTCTCTGATACTGATATGTCTCTCATGATAACACTAGTCTAAAATGACAGAAGTCAAATTATAATAGTAATAATTACAAATTAATTGTAATATAAATAGAGACTATCCCCTTACCATTTCTAAATAGGATATTTCACTAACTTATCTCAAATATATTATTCCGTAACCGATATCCAATTGCTACTTTTGTTGTGAGGGATACAATTACAAATACAATTTACATTTAAAGATGTACAAAGGACAAAGATGACCACCAAGGATGGAGCCTCAACTTGAAGCTCCCGGGTACGGGATCAACAATCTTGGAATATCCCTATCTATACCCCACCATCTGTTCTTCGTCGACAGACCCTTGCACACATTACCTTGAAAGTAACCGGAAGTCTTCACCTTCGTTTGTGGTGACTTTCTCCTTTTGGCTTTCCTTTTGTATGTTGTTGCCAGATCATCACCCATCGATCACCTGAGATCGTTGGTTGCTGAGTTCTCCATTGGACACTGCTGACTATTGCCACCTCTTCTGTCGGATGGTCACCGCTAATTATTGCCGCTTCCGCTGCTTGATCGCCAGCCCTCGATCATCTGGGGTTACTGATTGCTGAGCTCTCCGCAGACACGTTTGATGTGAGTGGCGTGGCTCTGCTGCCCTGCCTCTGATCTGTTGGCTGGGGCTGCGGTGTCGGCTTGCAGTCAGCCTGGTGTCTGCGGCCGGCGCTGTCTCTTGGCCTGGGTGCACTGCTGGGCTTGATTGGCCCAGCCTGCACTGTTGCAGCTCCCGCCTGGTCTGCCCGGCATTGCCGGTGTCCCCTGAGTAGCCTGGCTGGCTGCGGTTGTCCCGACTCCGCTCTCATCGGCCGTTTGGGGCTTGGCCACTGCTTATTGCAGGTCCTGACATCGTGTTCTGGTGCATCTGTGTAGGCACGGTCCACTGTGATGACCGCGGACTAGAGATTGTTCTGGTTCGTGATGCCTTTCGGGGATTGTGGGCCTGGGAGGCTGAGTTTCTCACTGCGCTCCCAGGGTCTGTTGTGCTGTTTGCCCCTCTTCACCGGAGCTGCCCCTAGGTCTCCATTTCGAATGCCTGGGATCGCCATTTCAGGATCCCTCCTAGCTTTTAAAGCCTTCCTTAAGATGGTGGTCCCAGAAAATCAGAAATGGTAAAAGGACTATTCTCCCCGCAGTCCCTTTGAAATTGATAATGAAAATGGTCTATTTTTTCCCAGAAAATCAGAAATGGTAAAAGGACTATTTCCCCCGCAGTCCCTTTGAAATAGATAATGAAAAATGACTATTTTTTCTGCAGTCCCTCTGTAAGAGAAGTTGGTCTCTGTAGCCTCCTAGAGGTCTAATGGAAAGTAAAGATGGACTTCCAGCAACTCAAATCTGAAACCTCGCTGTCAAATGAGTGGCAATCTTTGAAGAATTTCTGCTGACACTGTCTTTCACACACATTTTCTTCCGCACTATCAGATCAGTCTCTACTCTTTCGCATTTGACTGGACATAGTATTGTTATTCCTCAATTAGACCTCTTATGTCACTAGATTATTGTGTTATGCGGCCGTGTGTCTTCCTATCGTATCATCCTCACATATAGACTCCCAATCCATCTCTTTCCCTCACCTCTCCACCCCAGTCACTACCCCCCTCATCTCCCTGCCCCATCATCCGCACTATCAGATCAGTCTCTACCCATTCGCATTTGACCGGACATATTATCGTTTTTCGTCAATTAGACCTACTCCTCTTATGTCACTAGATTATTGTGTGATGCGGCCCTGAGTCTTCCTCTCGTATCATCCTCACATATAGATTCCCATTCCATCTTTTTCCCTCACCTCTCCACCCCAGTCACTACCGCCCTTCATTTCCCTGCTCAGTCAAGTGCCTGTTTAGTCAGTGTCTTCCTCATCCTATCCTCCTAGATCCTCTAGGGCAGGGGTCTTCAAACTGTGGGGCCCGACCCCCAGGGGGGTCGTGGAGTGAAAGAAAGGGGGTCGCACATTCCCAGTCACACTTCTGCCCTATGTTCCCCCTAAGCTGCGTGCCTGCGTGCCCGTGCATACTGTGATTTTTCCCCGCGCAGAGGCTCATTCGATGCGCGCATTACAAAGGGCATTCGGTATTGGGAGAAGAGGTATTTACGAGGTGTGAAGAGGAATAGAGCTGAAACAAACTGCCTGCCAGGGACGCCAAAGGCATTCAGTCTCCTACTGTGAAGCACTTTTGAAACGGGACCCATTCCCTCCCCATGCAGCCACTGAGACTGGATTTTCCACTTTTGGAAGTATTTTACTGGATTGGGCCAAAGAATGGCTGTTTTAACTACAGAACCACGGGGCATATTATCAAGGGCTTTATCGCCGCTTTAGCGGCACTTTTTGCCGCTAAAGCGGCGATATTTTTATCACCCTATCAGCAAGCTGTCGCTAACAGGCGTTAGCGACAGCTTTCAGGCAATAGCGGCCGGTTTTCCCATCGCCTTGCATGCCAGCGATAATTATCGCTAATGACATGCAAGGTAGGCGTTCCCAACTAAAAGCGACTGAAAACAGTCGCTAACACTACTTCCCCCTATTAGCAAGGCAGGCGAAGCGATAAAATAAATCGCGCTAAGCGCGTTTATCGCTAGAAATTAACACCTGCTAATGGACATGACTTACCTGTTTGTAGTATAGGAGGTGGATTGTAAGGCTAAATCCACCATAGCTTAATGCGAGAATATCGCTGGATTTCCAGCGATATTCTCGCATTTCGCCGCTATCGCTGGAAATTTTATCGCAATGGAGATAAACCTTGCTAATAGGGTGTTATCTCAGCGATAATTTCCAGCGATAGGCGGCGTTAAAAAAATACGCGCTAAGCGCGGTTAGCGATAAATATCGCAACTCCTTGCTAATATGCCCCCAAGTCTCCCACAAGGCATCACTTAAAAGTAATGCATACTAATTAGCTTGCCTTTGAAACTCAGTTAAATCAAGTGCATACGTGAGTACCTGGTCGAGCAGACTGTGCTTGGGGTGTAATATAAATTTGGTACTAGGAAGTCTTTCGCAATAAGCCTCGGAGCTGTCCATACTGTATGCTCAGTAGAATGCCCTACAAAATGATTGCTGCCCCATCCACTCCCTATTCAAAATTTGACTCGTGCTGACACATTAATTGCACTAGGTATGCAGTGCATTATTGTTTGTTTCACACGTTTGAGTTAAGTGTACATTCCCTAGGAGAATTAACCCTTTCAGGATGTTGTGTTTCCGGATTTTTTATGTAGCATATTACTCTTGCAATGTGCATTCTTTGAACTAAGTTGCTTATATGCGTTTTTAAAGGGCTACAATTGAGCACTCCAAGGCGGAAGCTGAAGACAGTGTAAGTTTCTCACAGGGCCTGTCAGTGGGACATAAAAGTGTTCAAAATACATGGTCATACAATCCTTGGCCTCTTTGCAGAGCGCACAGAGCAATACTCTAGTCACAATTGTGATTCTGTGCAAATGGTTTTCTAAAGGAGGTTCACAGTTGTCAAAATATTAACAAGGTGAAAGAAAAGAAAATTCGGTGCTTACACGTGCGTGCATGTGTTGTGTGTTTGGGGGGGTGAATTGAAAGGGATGCAAGAAAGTGCATTCAAGAGAGAGTGACAAGAGGGTGCTGAATAGGACAAAGATGAGGTGTTAGATATGCAGATTTGGCATTAAAATGGGCTTAAATGTCTAACATAGTGAACACAAGGGGTGTGATTGAGACACTGAAGATCACTGCCCCTTTCACAGCCGGAGTTAAATTTAATTACCAGTCTCACAATTTCCAAACTGAAAATTTTTCAATAATAATTATTTACAACAAAATTATTGTTGCTATTAATTTACCTTAAACAGCTAACAACCATTGACAAAGCCAATAGTCCTGGCTGGTTTTAGGTGTATGTCTGTTGTTATGATATGTATGAATAGAAGCAATAACAGAATGCATACAGAGGAACCAAAATACTGGTCGAATAGCATACTATGAAAACCACAGAAATTTAGATTACGTGTTTAAGTCACTCCCTTTATTACACAGGCCACACTCCTTTTTAAAGACTCTCACTTTTTAGATCCCACTTAATACACTGCTTCCAGTGCTTCACCAGTGTTATTCTCCAGGGCTGTATGTTTCCCCCTCCTCGTCATGCTCTTCTCTGATGCTGTCTGCTGAACCCTTCTCTGCTTGCTCTATTCTGTTACTCTCTTCCTGTGCTCCCCACCCCTCCCTCTTCTCAGTGCTCTATGCTGTTCTGTTCCAGTGCTCTCTGTTCTTGCTCTTCCCTAGTGCTCTCTGTTGCCCTCTCCTCTTTCTGGGCTTATCCAGTAGACTGTGCTGCCCATTCCTCTTCGCCCTCTTTTCTAGCACTTTCTTTTACACCCTCCTCTTTATGCTCTCTGCCAGTATTGGTCACCGCCCCTCCTCTTCACGATCTCCTCCACTGCCCCCTCCTCTTCACGCTCTTCTTCAGAGGTCTTCTTCAGCGCTCACCTCTAGTGCTGTTTTCCAGTGCTTTCCTCCAATGTTCTCCACCTCCCCCTTCTCCCTCATGCTCTCCTCCAGTGCTTTTCACTGTCTACTCATCATGCTCTTCACAAGAGGTGTATTTTGGTGCTCTTCTAGCGCATTCTTACAGTGCGCTCTTCCAGTGTTCCTTGCTGCTCTTTGTGCTCTCCTCCAGTACCCCATTGCTTGTTCCTGACAGTGTTCTGTTCCAGTGCTCTCCTCTGCCACCTCCTCATTGTGCTCTCCTCCAGTACTTACTGCTAACCCCTTCTTTGTGCTCTCCTTCAGTTCTCCTTGCTCCTTTTTCTTGATCTTTTTAGGTGCTCTCTCCTGGAGCATGCTTTCTTATCTACATGCCATGATAGAGACGTGCCTTTTAATTTCAAGCGGATGGAAAGATAATTTGTCTTTTGGTGCATGCTTCTGCGCAGAGATGTAGGGAAGCCAGTTGGGAAGTAACAGCAACATGCAACTCCTGCTAATGCAGCCAACTCCACAGTCAGTTTCTGGGGTACTCGGTTCTCAAATATTGGCAGATAAATAGACCCAGGCACAAGGGGAATAGGATTTGCTCAAATTCAAATGGTTTGGCAAACTAGGCAAACTGAAACGGCAATGTAGTAGTGCTAGCTCCAACAGCTGTAACTTTCACACGTAAGCATATTTGGGAAGCATACCATGAGACTAAGTGTTGTCTCTCACAGGGTTGTAGCCAATGAGTTCCAGTCCAGTTTTTGTAAATCTCATATTTATTGCAGCCTTCAGCCTGACTATAAATTCTTCCATTGTTGTCAAAACATGAGCGCAGAGGAGTACGTTCAAAAAGTGATTGACAAAGAACACATAATCTGTCTATGTGGGGAGGGAGGCTGGGATTATAATCCATTTCTCCTGACTCCACAGTTTTCACCCTGTCAACTAGAACCCAAACTATGTGGTGTAGTTCTAATGGCACAGTGAAGACACTGCCCTTCTCCGCTAAATGCAACTATGTTGGGGGCCATGCACATATTTCGATTATGTTTATTCTTAGCATGTTTAGGTAATAGTAAAGCTGGGATTTAGATGTTGGGTATCCCATTTCCACAGCTAAAATTGATCCACTGTACCACATCTAGCAGTGGTGCCAGCCCAAACCAGTGAATTGCCCACCTTGCTGAGGGGGCCCTGTCATTGTTATTTTTATAGCATTCACTACATAAATCAGACCCTGTTTCGACGCACTATTAAAGTTTGCAAAAAAAAGAGACTAATAGCATAAATAAATCATCACAATTGGGTGTTTTTCTTTGGGCTCTGGGGCTGCACGTGGCAATGGGGCAGTGTCGGTGGTGGATACACTATTTTATTCCAAGGGATCAAGAAAGGAAGGGTGAAAAGCTCTGGCATCACCTAGGAAGGAATGATAAAAACTTTAGCATTTGAACCAATTTATTTTAGCAACACATACAGGATAGATGAAAGTCTGATACGGCAATCAGAATCAAATAAGAAGCACTATTTGTAGCATTTAATATCTCACATAATTTTGCATATTGAATTGCCACATACCTTTTGCGCACAGTAGCCTTGGTGCAGTGCACACAGACCCTACATTGCCGCACAGACAGAGAAAAATTAGGGGAACATTGCTTCTGCCTATTATTATTTCTTCTTTATTACTGTTTTTTAAGATCCTTTGCTTTCGGTTTTAAAAATGATTGGTGTTCCAGCGTGCATGTTTTATGGCAGCTAGAAAGAAACACAAATACACACTATTAACAATCATAGATAAGGAGAGACAGGTTATTTTCACCACAGGCATGCCGAAAGCTGTTTCGCAGAATGTCCAGGTATGACAGGGCCAACCCTTAATTTTCTGCATGTAGGCTTTTTCATTATTTATCTCTCAAACTAACCACAAATGATCTTCATCACACCTTCATTTTATCGCCATTACAGGATTGCATGGGAGATTTTGCGTCTAAATTATGTTTCCATTGTGATCGGCACATTCGCATGGTTCTAATCCGTGACTACATTTCCTGGTGTTTCCTATTTCTGTTCCTAAATAAGAAAGATTATGTAATCACTGAAAAACAATACTCCTGGAACAATAAGCATCCTCCTGTTTTTGAACAACTGAAGAATTTTCTGTTCCGGATCCTAGAGTTTCTTTTATCTTCTTCTGGCTTAAGCTTAAGACAAGAATTTAGTTTTCCTTTCATTAATATACCGTGTTCTACCACAGTTCCGAATTTTTAATACTGATCGACAACTATGTTGAGTGCAGAATATAAATAACTATGTTTTCATGGTAAGTATATATATTAATGTTTAGATTTACTATTCTTGGGTCCACCCTATTTAGGGGACCCCTGCTGCTCCCAGCCAGGGCAGGTGAGCTTCTAATGTGGCAACACGTATTCCTGCGGAGTGGAAGGCCCTTCACAAAGGTTGACTAGACATCTTTCTGTTGTTTATTGCTGTATTTTCGTTATAAACTGATACTGATGAGGTGAAATCTTTCCTCGGTGTTACAGTGTGTAAAAAATGTCAAAATAATGAAGCAATACTATCCCAAAATATGCGGCCTCACATAGCATTATTTATATTTACTTACCATATAATTTAGTAGAGCCTGTCGCATAATTTGTTCCTCACCTACCTCATAATTCCAGTAGCTATGCCTATAGGTTTCGAATTTTTTGTCAGGAGGGGTCCTTACGCCAGAAAATTTTGACTGGGGGTCTCGGCATCCAAAAGTTTGAAGACCTCTGCTCTAGGGTCACCCCTCGCCCATTCTCCTGTTACCTTTCTAGTGCCACCTGGACCATCTTCTTGCACTCCTCCTTTATGTAACACCTTTCCTAGGATACTGCACTCACAAGTAACTTAGCTGTCACACTTTTATTTCCACCTTCCTCCAGCTCCATTAAGCTCACTATGGATACCAATTTTTCTAGAGCCTTACTTATTCACTTGGAGCCTGGAGCCCTTAACGCTTATAAAATCATGTATCCTCCCAACCTGTCTAAGAACGCAACTAAAAACTTTAAACATAGATTCCTTAAATCCCACCCAGAAACCCTTATCTCGGATCCTTTCTTATGCATAAAAAGAGGAGCTTTAATCTGTGATCTTATCTTCTATACTAAAAGACGCGCCCAATGGAGAAACGCTCTATACTCATTACTCACACTCACCACATCCAAAAAAACTCCCCATGGTCTAAGAATCACGGTTGCCCACTCACCTATTTATAAGTTTGAAGCTACTATCTCCCTTTACAAAAATGGAGCTATCCTTATCTAATCCTCTGCTTACAACCTTGATCTGTTCGATGATTTTTTCCTCGCCATCAAAACCTCGGTGAACAACACGAAATCTGCCCCCTCTCTAAACCCCCACAGACAATCTTATGGTCCCTCACCTCACGTCGATTCCCAACCAAGATGGCCTTGTTGACCCTTCCCTCTCCACCCCTCTCACCTCCAATGATATCTGCTTACTCAATACTAACCCATCATCGCCATCTACCGGGTCCGAGCAGCTCCCCATCATGCGCCAAACCTGTCCTCATGCCCACCACTCTCCCAGAGTAGCTAGCCCTTAGATACACACCTCCAACAATCTCATAATCACCCCTTCCTTACCCCTGACCCATCACAACACTATTGTTGACTCTACCAACTGGCCCAAAACCCTCATCATAGACTCACCTTCCTCACAACCTGGTACAGAACTTCGAACCCCGGATAACAGACAGACCCCTCACACTCCAGAGTCCTCATGTAGCCACTTAATGTGCCCTCCTCTATTGCCCGTCAAAACTCACTCCACTCATAACCCTTCCTCGCCCCAGATGGCTCTCACTGGCCAACCTCCTTCCAGGACTATTCCCTTGAACACCCCCCTCCCACACAACTTCCGGCACCAAGTCTCTGATCCCCACACCAACTCCTTACTCGGTTCCAAGCTGTATAAGATCACCTTGGCCATCCAACAACTCAAGTCTGATGTTAAAAGCATTCTACTCCTCACCTCTGAATTGGCGAAAAAGGGGCGTCTAAGCAATTCTTTCGATTCAAACATTCATAACCACGCCTTTCCCACATACCACTACTCTAGGCCTCCAGCACGTCATCCTCTCTCAATGCTCTCTCCAAATCTCAACCCCCCTCACTTCAAGTGGAAAACCTTTCCCCTCCCCAATGACCCTACCTGTCCCATTAGATTAATTCATCCTCTGACTGACAATGTTATTCTCTCGTTCCTACGCTCCTATAACCCAACATACGCTGACAATACACTCTATCACTGTCAAATTGAGGCAATTCAAGCCGACCCCCATAGAGAACCCAGGACTAATCTCAGAGTCTTAAATATTAACAACCTCACACTAGTCTCCACCTCACACAAGTCTCCGGCCAACACCAATTCGAAGCTCAAATGCATTCTCCTCAATTGCAGATCTGCTGTAAAACACGCAGCAGATATAGCTGCCCTCATTCTCGACCAAGAGCCGGATCTCCTAATGCTGACTGAAACCTGGCTAAATGTCTCCTCTGCTCCTATCCTTGACCTACTTGTCCCGCCTAGCTATGACATTATTAGGTTAGACAGATCTTGCGGGCAAGGGAGGGGTATTGTCTGCATCTACCGTAGCAATCTTGTGGTTAAACAACTTCATTCTGCTGCTCTCCCTGTGTATGAATACCTATGCATCGAGGTCGCCAGCAAAACCAGACAAGTCTGCAAATTCCACTTGTTCTATCATCCCCCTAGAGACAACTTTTCCTTTATCGAACAGATTATGGAAATTATCTCTACCAATGCAAATCATCACGGCACTCAGATCTTCCTTGGAGATTTTAACCTCCACTGGAATAACTCAAATGACTTTCCGTAGATAGTCTCAAATCTTTCCTTAGTGACTTCGATGTAACCCAGATAATGGACAGCCCTACGCACGTCAAAGGAGCTACCCTCGACCTAATCATTGGCAATCCGAAATTGGTTCAACTTGATTCTATCGTCTATTGTGACTGGACTGACCACCACTGCATCACCTTCCTCATCTCAGAATCTGTTAGCACGAGCAAAACTCAACCCAAAAAAACAAACATTGGCAAAGAACACTGCAAAACATCAACCTTGATGCCTTGACAACCCTCAGTAATAACATACTACCCCCTCTGATGCTATGACCGACGTCCACGATCTCACTGAACACTACAATGGGTCCATGACAAGCATTCTAAACACGGTCGCCCCTTTACAGTTAAAAAGTATACCTTCCAAAGTCTACAAACCCTGGTACAACGGCAGACTAAATGCTGAGACAAGGAACCTGAGGCAAGCGGAAAGACTGTGGAGATTCTCGCTGTCCCTTGATCATCTCAAACATATGAGATCACTAAGGAACATCTATAAAAAACGCATAAGACTATGCAAAGCTAACTTTTTCACAAATCAACTGAGTCTAGCTAAAAATCGACCCAAAAAACAGTTTGAAATTGTTAAATCTCAATCGAACAGCAATATCAACCTCCCCCCGATCGGATCACGCCCATTGCCGAATTGCGAAGATTTCTCCTCTTTCTTCATCGGAAAGACAACTAAGATGGAACATGATCTGCAGACTGCTTTGGAGCTCTTGCCAATCTCACCTCCTATCAGTTTACACCCCCCCCCAATGTTTGGCACCGTCGCTCACTCCAGGTTTTACCCCCAAGAACAATGCATCTTGGAGCGCAATCAAAATCTTGGACGATAACATAATTCTCAAAACGCTCTCAGCACTGAAACCATCCAACCACTTCAACGACCCTCTACCATCGAATTTCTTCAAGGAGATCAAACTAACCTAACTCCCACTATGGGCCAAGATAGTCAATGCCTCACTGATTCAAGGCTCTATCCCAGATTGTCTTAAAGCTGGACAGGTTACCCCATTCTTAAAAAACCGACGGCAGATCAAGCCAACCTTAACAACTTCCGCCCAATCTCCAACATTTCGACCTTGGCCAAGCTCATTAAGAAATGTGTCCACATTCAGCTTTGTAATCACATAGAACGCTTCCGACGACTGGACCAATTCCAATCTGGCTTCCATCACGGTCATGGTACAGAATCCGCCATCACCCACATTGTTGATGATGCACTCAAAATGCTGGATCAGAACGATTCTTGCCTTCTGATCCTCCTCGACCTTTCCATACGGTCAAACATGACTGCTTACTCGACCTACTGGAACATAGGATGGGGTTTTCAGGGCCCGTTCTAAATTGGTTTGCATCTTTTCTCCACAATAGAATTAAAAGATTCAAGGTCAATCAATCTCTTTCTAACCCTTCCTCAGTCAATCTTGGGGTTCCTCAAGGGTCCACACTCTCTCGAACTCTCTTCAACCTGTTCATGGAGCCTCTAACTGAAATCTAAAAACTATCCAATATCCACTATCAAATGTATGCCGATGATACCCAACTATACCTGAAAGTATCCTCCCCTGATGATATCAGCTCCCTCAACACCACCCTACTGAAAGCCCAAAACTGGTTGACTCTAAATCATCTCAAACTCAATGCTCTGAAAACAGAATTCCTTTTAATTGCCCCACCTAACCATTCATCTGTCATCAGTGAATGGATGAATCAGCTAACAGATCTTAATTGCATACCACACATCATTGACTCCACAAGTTCTTTGGGCATAATGCTTAACAAGAGCCTGAACATGCAGAAACATATTGCTGCCCTCACCAAGGGAGTCAACTTCCACATGAGCATCCTACGGAAAATGAAATCTTTTCTCCCTCCCAATGACTTCAAATCCGCGGTGCAATCTCTGGTGATCTCCAAGTTTGACTACGGTAGTGCAACCCTCTGTGGACTCCCGAGATCGAAGTTGGGGCCACTGAGGGCCTCTCTTAACTCTGCTGCTAGACTCATCACCAGCTCAAAAATATACTACCATATTACACTGGAGCTTAAATCCCTAAATTGGCGCCCTTATGAAGCAAGGATACGTCTGGGCATACCCGTCCCACTCTGGGTGACAAATGTAAAAACAGGGTATGCCCAGACATGGGTCCCTTGCTCACTTTGCCACTGGATTCAAGCTAGCCTGGCTGAATAGGGCTGTTAGCCCGAAACCGGCCCCAGGATGCTTGATTCCGGTCCAGGGAAGACATGGCTTGGCAGTTCGGTCTGGACTGTTCCCATGAGGCACAGGGTCAAGACTGATTTGCATATAGCTTTGTCTGAACTGGGGTGGCAAAGTGAGCTAAAGAATGATGATGGATTCAACCCAGATCTGTGACTGGGGGTGAGTGTTTGAAAAGTTTCAGCACTCCGTCCATCATCTCCTTGTGTTTGCTTTGTTCGCCCTAAGTTGGCAGGGTATGCCCAGACGTGGGTCCCTTGCTCACTTTGCCACTGGATTCAAGCTAGCCTGGCTGATGAGGGCTGTTAGCCCGAAACCGGTCCCAGGATGCTTGATTCCGGTCCAGGGAAGACATGGCTTGGCAGTTCGGTCTGGACTGTTCCCATGAGGCACAGGGTCGACTGATTTGCATATAGCTTTGTCTGAACTGGGGTGGCAAAGTGAGCTAAAGAATGATGATGGATTCAACCCAGATCTGTGACTGGGGGTGAGTGTTTGAAAAGTTTCAGCACTCCGTCCATCATCTCCTTGTGTTTGCTTTGTTTGCCCTAAGTTGGCAGGGTATGCCCAGACGTGGGTCCCTTGCTCACTTTGCCACTGAATTCAAGCTAGCCTGGCTGATGAGGGCTGTTAGTCCGAAACTGGTCCCAGGATGCTTGATTCCGGTCCAGGGAAGACATGGCTTGGCAGTTCGGTCTGGACTGTTCCCATGAGGCACAGGGTCAAGGCTGATTTGCATATAGCTTTGTCTGAACTGGGGTGGCAAAGTGAGCTAAAGAATGATGATGGATTCAACCCAGATCTGTGACTGGGGGTGAGTGTTTGAAAAGTTTCAGCACTCCGTCCATCATCTCCTTGTGTTTGCTTTGTTTGCCCTAAGTTGGCAGGGTATGCCCAGACGTAGGTCCCTTGCTCACTTTGCCACTGGATTCAAGCTAGCCTGGCTGATGAGGGCTGTTAGCCTGAAACCGGTCCCAGGATGCTTGATTCCGGTCCAGGGAAGACATGGCTTGGCAGTTCGGTCTGGACTGTTCCCATGAGGCACAGGGTCAAGACTGATTTGCATATAGCTTTGTCTGAACTGGGGTGGCAAAGTGAGCTAAAGAATGATGATGGATTCAACCCAGATCTGTGACTGGGGTTGAGTGTTTGAAAAGTTTCAGCACTCTGTCCATCATCTCCTTGTGTTTGCTCTGTTACTCCCTCAGCCTCCATCTGAAGTTAACTGGCTACGCTTCGCTTACGCTGGGCTCTATAATTTGCTATTAGTGGGATTTTTCATCTCCAAAGACAAAGGAACCGGAAGGAGGAACCCCTCGTGTAGGTACTCCAGCTGAAATAGAAACACGCTTGTTAGCCCGCTAACTTCACAAGAGGGGGCCCCTGCCTGTACACTTTGCGGAGAGCCATTAGCCTACATTCCGAGCATAAATAACGAGACAGACCTTTCTGATGTAGCACCGCGCTGTGCAAGGGCATCCATCTTGTGGAGGTTGGAGGGAGGTCAGGCCGGAGCCAGGCGAGGAGACAGCAGAGCCACAGCTCCACCTCAGCTTCCTCCAGCCCCGCTTTGACCTGATTAGCGCCACTTTTTTTTCTGCACCTGCCAATCATCCTCTGAATTACCCACAATGCCTGGACGCACTACACAGGAGAAAGCGCTTCACCTTCTGCTGTACGGGCATCACGTGGTTTACTGCCAGCGTGAATTAATGTGGCGCACAAATCCATACCTTGCAGTTTTAAAAGAGACACTAAATGTCGACAATATATCTGTAATGAGAACTGGGGGGGTGGGGGAGGCGCGGAGCGGAGTTTCACAGACTTTTTGCCCAACTCCCTGGAACTCCGCGTAGTGCAACTACACCAGCTCCGCCCGGGCCTAGAGATAACACCGCAAGGGCACCCTCAGGACTGCAGAGACTATATCAGAGCTGGACCCGGCTCATGAGGTAAGCCCCCTTAATATTTTATTCTGTAACGGACAGATACTATTTGTTCCTACTTGAACTGAGCAGGCTTCGTACATTTTGTAATAATGACCCATGTAAACTTGGTACTCATTACCTATTTTGGAATTTCTACTCATGTAAAAACCTAACCCCAGAACTACCAAGGACATCTATGATCAATATGCGCCTGCACTTTTCTACATACTGGTAGCACCCAGATACATGTTGGGCTAGCACATAGTAATTAATTACTGGTATCCTTGGGTTTTGAACACAGGTTGTATCAATATTAAAGACAAACATATGAGCCAAATAACAACTAATCCTTGTACCAATATGAATCCTATCATTTTTATTGTCTTTTCCAAAGCTTAATAACCTAATGAACAAAACAAACTTTATTGATAAGAACTTTTGAGTTTAACAGTATTATGGGAGTGCACCAGTGGATATTGCAA
Organism: Calotriton arnoldi; assembly: GCA_963921515.1. Classification (NCBI taxonomy): domain Eukaryota; kingdom Metazoa; phylum Chordata; class Amphibia; order Caudata; family Salamandridae; genus Calotriton; species Calotriton arnoldi. The sequence continues at coordinate 69,250 of CAWUFW010005737.1, forward strand.
TAGACATTTTGAAGGTAACACCATATTTATGCCAGTGCATGTCAATACTCTTCTTTAAATTATACAGTAATATAAAAATTATTTGAATAGCATAGACTAATTTTTATTTCTTAAATGTAAAAAAAGCAATTTTTGTCTTCTTCTTCTTCACTACTCACCAACCGCAAATATAGACCTACAAATTCGGCACACAACTTAACTAGATTTATGTCACAAGTGAAATGTTCTCACAAGGGTGTAATGTATTACTCTATAGCATGTTACTCTTAATAAAGTGATTACAAATTAAATATAACAGATGTCAACAGTATTTATTTACTTCATAAGTTTTTAGCCTTGACAAAGCCCCAGACTTGCATGCCAAATCGGGGGTGAAATATGTGTTGGCTTTAATAAAATCCACTCATCTGCAGTGACCATATATTGGAATACTAGTTTCCATCAAATGATGTATTTGGAAATATTGGCACATATCTGGAATGAAAATGATATAATGGATGAAACATCAATGTAAAAGTGACCAACAAAAGAAAAAGTAAAATGAAATAAAATATTGTTGTTTTCTTCTCCTTTCTTCTCCTAAGACTCATTTGAAGTATCTTATTTTAGACCATTAGGAATTTATTAATAATATACTGGGAATAACACACTCTATAAATGTCTATTTAAATTCAATCATGTATCTGTTGCCTAGGAATTGAGCCAAATGTTCAACTGAAACGATTTTTTCTTTGTCATAAGATCTTTTATTGACAGGAAAAATTTGATCTTGTGGATACTTTGACCCCTCACAAACCTGTTCTCTGTGCCCTTTGACCTCTGTGCAGTTTATCATTTCCAGAGTAATGTAAGCCCAAATTGGAGGATGATCATTTTGCATTTTGGCACCAAAGCTTTGTAACAAACCACTGTTAAACATGCAGAACTCGAGAATCAAATGCCCAATACAAGAGCCTTTAAAACCACCAAGATGCCACTCAGTGTACAAACACTTTAAATCTAAAGTAAATAAATAAATAAGTATCTTCTCTAAATTTTTTATTGTGACAATAGCATTCAAAATCAACTGCTTATGCTGAAAAATCTGATATTCATTCACTGCTCTATTAGAGCTTAGGTGCTGGTGTTCTTGAACATTGAAGTGGTCGAGTAGTGGGTTAAGTTTGTCAATAAGGAAGTTGTTTTGAAAGAATGGCACACAACAATATAATTTCTTTGTCTAATACGTGTATGTTGTTTTTCAGTCAAAATTAAACTGGGTTTCCTGACCCCAGATCTCATCACGCTTTCTTTTGACTAATACTTTACGACAAAGTAGACCTTTTTCTGGTTAATCGCCCCTAGATCCAAAGGCATGGATCTTCCAATAACCCTCCTCTTCATGGAAACTAAGGGGTATATTCACAAGAACGTGTGATAACTACCGCAAGAGTAGCGTAACGCAACTTTCAATAACGCAGCCTATCACGGGAAAATAACCCCGTGTCAACGTGGACTTCACAACAAGGCGGTACCATGCGATAGCCACCAGATAACGCGTCAAATGTCAGCGTGAAAATCAACGCCACGCCCAAAAAATGCGAAACGCGAGAAATTATGCGATGAGGCCAATATCGGTACAGAAATCAGCGAACACCAGCCACAGGCCTGTAAATCCCACGCGGCCGGCAGAAAAAAGCACCATAAAAGAAGGGAAAAAAAAGCCCAAAAACTATTCAAACTGCGTAGCAACATGAATGCACCCGGACCGAGTGCAGAGGACAAGCCGAACACCACAAGCCCTACGGAGGACCATCCAGGAACCCCGCTGTCGGGGAAGGGCAAGGACAAGAGGAAGACCGGGTACAGTCCGCAGGAAGACCAGATCATCGTCACGGGGGTGACCGAACACCATCAACAACTGTTCGGCACCTCCACTGCGGCACTGGCAACCCAAACGAAATATGGCAGGCCATCGTCACCAACGTCAATGCAGTCGGAGTGTCCAGGAGGTCACTGGAGGAGGTCAAGAGGCGCTGGCATGATCTGAAAAGTCAGACCAAACATAAGCTCGCCGCCAACAGGGAGGCAGCAACGGCGACTGGAGGTGGGAGTCCTGCGACACAGGAGGAGCTGGATGAGCTGGAGCAAATGGTGGCCACAGTCAGCAGTGAGGAGACGGTGGCAGGATTGGGGGCATGGACACAGCAAGATACGACCTGACCCAACAGCAACAGGGTGAGTAACCACTAGGGACGGGTGGGACGGGGGGAGATGGGCACAATGGCACACATGCACGATTACGCGCAGCACACAGCACACCCACAATGACCGTGGAACATGTCCCTGAATGCCTTGGCACACTGCAGCACACATAGAAACGCCAAGTAGGCCCCCATCCACAAAGTGCACAGAGGGCCCCCCCCCCTATCACCAATATCACAACCGACCCGTGCACATGTGCTGAATCCAGCAAAGCAGCAGCTCCGTGACCCACACTGACTATGCAAGTAACACTGCATGTCCGATAGCATGGCAGCTGCCCCAAAAAATGACATGGCCCACGAAGCGACATGGAGGTAGCCAAGTACGGATCACATCCGTAAAGGAGCAGGTCACACTCCGACGTGTCCACGTGCACCCACAACCCATGCCTTACAATACACGCAGCAGACGAACAATGCACCAGGCCACAAAAACAGTCCGCGAGCACACATGACCCAAGTCAAAAGCAAATCAGGCCCCGAAAAGCACACAATTCAAAGCCACCCCACCTCAAAGGGAGAAGGCTACACGAAATCAGAGCTGCAGGGGCAACTCCCCCACAATGCAGCACACACACATAGCAATCACAGGACATCCGCAATGAAGGCAATGTGGTACAAAGTGCAACACCAGCACCACAGGACAGAGCCCACAACAGGTTCCCCTCGTGCGTAGTAACTGTCCACCCACATCTGGCATTGCCTGACACTGTGTGATGATAATGTACGGGTACCACCACACATCCGTCATGTAGTCGAAAAACACACTGACTGCCATCAAATAGCCAGCTCCCCCAAAACAGTCACAATGTATATTGGCATGCAGTCTGAAGGTGAACATCTGCAAATCATCACCATACATGTGAAACTCTGTTAACCTGCATCTTCCCTTTACATTGCAGAGGGACAAACAACACCCCCTGCAGAGCACACCACACATCCCACCATTGATGATGAAGAGGACAACCTGCACACATGTGACGACACCCTCCAACGGATGCTGGACAGCCTCTGCACCCCACCCCCAGGAGCAGGCCAGGCCAGCTGCCTCGAGGTGACCCCACCACCTGCACAGACCACACCGCAGGAAACACACACCACCACGGCTGTCTCCCAGGACCCCCCGACCAATACATGGAATTCCAACGTTGTGTGTTGGGTTGCCAGGTGGAGTTGGCTCATCAGCTGCGGGTGGGTTTCGAGCTCGTGGCAGCCAAACTCGATCCCATACGTGGGTGTCTGAGTCCCATTAGGGACCACGTACAGTCCCTATCGGACACCCCCTGTACGCACCATGCTCCGCCACAGACCGTGGCTAACCTCGCTGGTGCCATGAGTCTAATACAAGCACTGTCTGGTCAGTCAGGCACCAGCCATGATAGCACAGAGTTGGCACGGATGCGGAGGGCAATGGACACCATGGAGCAGATGCAGGCCGGAAGTATGTCTGCCACTGCCTGACACCAGCGAGTAGTGGCTGGGAACAGCAACGCCCTGCAGTACTCCAACTTGCCATTGCTGCCACTGAGCCCTTCCCAGATGACTGCAGTGGGAACATCCACACACACAGCTCCGACCCCTGATGTGTCCGTGGCACACTGTGATTCTGCCCCATCACCTACGCAGTCTGATGTGTCAGGGGCACACAGCGATGCAGCCATCACCCTGCCACACACACCGGACACACCGGACACAGAACCCGTATCAGGGGAGTGAGAAGGGGATGGGAACTACTGTGTGAGGAAGGAGGCAGTAGCATCCATCACCGCCATATGGCCTGTCCCTGCCTGCTCATGACCTATGCGTCATGCCCTGGGAAATACCTCCTACTGACCTCCGGAACACCCTGCGACATTCACCCGGACCCCGACACGGACTGCCATTTCTTCACCGCTGGCCAATCACACAGCAATCCTGCTGCGGACTGCACTCTCCCTCTTCCCAATCACTGTGCAATCCCCAAAGGACTCTGGTTGGTCCACCACTGGGCTTCCATGTGATGTGGGCTTGGATGGCCAGGTACAGCTCCAGCTCCGTCAATCACCTGAATGTGAATAAAGCATTCTAAATCACACAGATGTGTCATCACTATGTTCACTCACATATGGAAGTAGCTGGATGTGGGGACGATGATTGCACATGAAGGTACACCCTGGTAACTGACATCTATGCGCATGTCTATCCCTGAGACACATGGCCAATTGGATGACTGTGAAGGTGAGTACTAGCTGTGTCCCCATTGCACATCAACAGCAATCTCACAACACCCCAACGTAGGCACACGTCCATGTGTTGAATAGGGCCGTGTGTAGGAGTGACCAAAACTGTGGCAGGCCAGGAGTGGTATCCCACACCACGTGTGACAGCAGAACTTCACGTCGCATACTGACTTACACACATCTGTGTGGACACAATCTGTTGTGATGTATGACATTGCTCCATATGGTCAGAGGTTGGACACCATACACACATAGCTGGAGTCATGTGAGTGCACATGTCGTCCAGCACCTATCTAAAAACAATGTCTGGCTCACAGAGGCGGAGCTTGCCAAAGGGACACACCCCCATTGCACATGCGTCAGTCATTTTCTCCCTGTGTTGTGACCAGGCTCATTGTGGCACACGAGTGGACAATCTAAACAACACACCTCACAGTTAGACACCAGTGGAGTGGCATAGGCTTTATTGGCATGTGCGTGTCAGTACGGACGAGGCAACGGCCACAACAGGCAGGGACATGCTCAAGACACTTACACGCAGCATGGGTACATGTCGAGGTTCAGATGATGGTGGGGCTGAAATGGACAACATTCATCACGGATGGCAACGCTCACAGCCCACCTTACCTTGCTGGACGAGTCATGTGTTGTTTGGCGTCTGCACATTGCCCCGTGTGAGGGGGCACGACTCACTGCACGTGGGGTCTGCATGGTGCTCTGCCTCCGGGGTGCGCCCATTGTCTGCTCTGCCGACAGTGATCAGGTGTGAGGGTCCGACAGGTTCACATGTTGTGCTACATTGCCATGTGTGTGCTCTCACCCAGCAGTGTGTCTGAATTGGCAACGTTGCCAGACGACGCTGTGTTGCTCCGACCATGGACCTGCGTCGCCTTGCACAGGTGTGTGTACACACGCGTTATTCCACGCACATGCATCCAGAGCCCGAACGTTGGCAGGCTTGTCCTCTGTTGTGGTGGGATATGTGAGCAATCCCCACGATGCAACAAGTTGTTGGGCCATGTGCTGTGGGTGGCAATCGGATGTGGCTGCAGGAACGTAGTTACTCATCCATGAATGCCCGTGCAGCTTCATGTGCAATGTGTTCCAATAGTACGTCGTTGTCGTGTTCAAGGAACACCAGGGTGAGCCAGTCCATTAGGTGGTCAGGGCAGGTGTGCTCAGCCCACGCCGTCTCACCGATCCGCAACACAGCCCAATAGGGGAGCGCCTCGATGTGGTCACTGCACACGACAAATTGTGCTATCTCCCATGCACAACTACCAATACATACGCAGTATGTCAAGGCATCCCATGCACGGCTGTCTCGGTTACACTCCTGTTCGTGATCCAACAGGGTGCGCAGACACGAGTCATAGTCCAATTCATCAACAGTTGTGTTGGATAGGCAGACATCCATGGGACACTCGAATTTGCATGTTCGGCAGTGGAACCAGGGCTGGACGCAGGTGACGTGGGCAATGCGGAAGCTGAGCCTGTAACTGATCCGCAGCACTGCCAGTGGCAGTGCGCCCAGTAAATGCAGCATACGTGCACGGTACTGTTGCACGTGATGGGGGTTGTGCATGTGCCCGGTATGGCCTGCCATTGCGTTGGTGCGTGTCGTGAACAGGCACTCTTCTGGACTGCAGCAGTTGTGTGGAGGATATGCCACAGCTCTGAGCAATGATTCGAATGTGTGTGCAACGTTGTGAGTTATGGGTTGCTGTTTCCGTGAGTGTCAAGGGCATCCCATGCGGGGGTACCACAGGCAGGGGCTTCTGTGTGTGGGCTGTGGATGAGTCGGATGGTTCATTTGCGGAATGCATGGTGTGGGAGTCGTCCCCATCTGCCATTGCATCTCTATCAGGGTGTTCCAGGCGCATTCTGGACCAAGGTCAGAGGTGCAGGTGTCCTCCCGCATTCTGCATTGGGACAATGGTGCTTTCATCCCTGATGTTTGTCAGACTATTACTTTCGTTTTCGGAATGTGATGTGGGTTTGGCGCTGAGATTGGGACACGGCTTTGGGCTCATGGTGTACGGATGGCGAGGCACACACACATGTTGGCATGTGGAGCCAGGTGCCCGAGCGGCCTTGCGCTGCTTGTGCTATCTCACTCCGTCTCTCTCCCTCGCTCTCTCCCTCTCTTTCCTTTGTTGGGCGCATGGCACACCTTCTTCTCTTGTATTTGGTCTTCCAGGCTGTGTGCTACGGATTGTCCAGTGAGGAGCAGCTAGGACTCATCCTAAGGATTGTTTCTGCTTTTGTTTGTATGGTGTTTTGTGTTGGTGATTGCATTGCTGTATGACTGATTCTCCATTTTCTAGCCACGCATGTATGTTTATTTTCCTGCTTGTGCGACATCAGGCAAAATGTTTGTTTTGGGATTCGTGGTGTTGGTGTGCAATTTCTTAGTCCGGGGTTGGGGGTGGTCCTGGGGGGGGGGGTTGCGGGCCTGGGTGTGGTGTCGGTGGGTGTTGTGGCCCTCTTGGGTGTCCGGGCCGCATGATGGGTGGCTCCATGGCATCTGTTGCCCTTCGGATGTGGCCCTGGGCTGTGCTCCCTTTTGTGGTGCTGGCTGCCGTCGGACTTTACACCAGGTCAGAGCAGGTGTAGATTTCCTGGTGCTAACGCGCCTTATCGCCTGTTTTGTGGTTTTATCGCCGATGTGGCTGGTTGTTGTGAATGTTGAGGTGTGCTGTTGTCTCGGCTTTTGTCACGGGGACGCCTACTCTGCATCTCATTAGCGATATTTGCGAGGGTCCTCTGTGGCGATGTTTTTTGCAGCTGCTATCGCGGGTAAACTGGTGCTGTGGGCTGTTAACACCGGCTTGTGAATGGGGGGGGTAAATTTATCACGACTTTGGCTGCGATAAAGTGCCATTAATTCGGCGATAGCTCCTTGTGAATATGCCCCTAAATATACCTACTGCCCACTCTCAGTGTGAGGGTGCACACTGTGAGTGGACAGTAGTTACACTCACAGTTAACACATATAAACCTTGTAAGACACCATAAAGTAGTGGCTCTCTAGCAGACAATGATCACACGAAAAGTGAAACCTCACTTCTACATCCTTTAGAACTTATAAATACACCCCCTCACATGGCACCACCTCTTTGACTACTCAATCTCCAAAGTCAGACCGTGCCACTGACCTTTCCAAGTGCAATTATGTTTTGATGCTTCTTCCTTGGGAGAATCTCATCCTGGGTGAGTTTCCACCATGGCCCATGAGTTTTGATTTCCCATAGCTGTGCAATTCTTTTGTCGCCATGCTACCTTGCATAGAAGTTCAGTAGTTTTATCATACCATCTCGACAGATTCATGGCATAAACACAACCAGATGGTCTAGGAAAGAAATGTCCAAGAAAGAGAGAAATATACAAGGGACAGTGCAAGCAAAAGTACATGACATTGCGAAGCAAAATATGCGAGACACTGAAGCAGGAATATTTTCTCAAAGACACTTCTGTGTGATTTTTTAAAGGGTCCTGATTTGTTTGTTTCAAAATATTTCTAAGAAAATTTACATACACTAGTGACCAGGCAATGGGAAAAGGGGATGAGAGAGACAAGCAGAATCTGATTACAGCGCACAACCCCCTGTCCGCATATTACACAGATAACAGAAATTTAAAACAACTACAATTGCATTGAAGTGAGAGGAGACAATTGTTATGTAAGGCCTCCTAAATACATACCATACATGGAAAATATTCTTGCTGTAAACTCTAACCCAAAAGGATCACAAAGAGATGATTTACAGCAAGTAAAACTTAAAGTTCTTTGAACATAAACAGTGAATGTGCACTTTTCCCATGGCAGTATAAAGGAGCTTATAGAATCCTTTGTTCTTTGATGGCTTGATACTCTGGTATTCAAATATACATGTTAGATACAGTTAGAGCCCAATATACATAGCATTTGGCACACCCATGTTTGACTTAGGTGTGCAAAAGAAGCCATTAGTGTGTGTAAATTCTCAAAATTGATTTTCAGATTTGTAAATGGTAGAACTTTACACAGTTTTTTTGCAAATTCAGAAATTATGATGGCATTAAGAAATGTAAGAAGTTACAAAATTATAGTTGGGTTGAATATATAGGCATTGCTATGTGTGTCTAGCTTCAAATGTAGGCTGTTGCTTAAAGATTGTGCTTATTAATATTTAACACATGGGATTCAGTAATCCCTGTATGAACGGCAGTCACTAATTTCATTATAATTGCCAGCTTGTGACACACCAAGTTGCCGATTATAAAAAAAAGACGTCTGAACTCGACTACTATAAGATTATTACAGTCGAGTTCTGGCATCACAATGCCTGCTGCCAGAGCCAGCAGCTGACGTGAAAGGCAGGTCACGGAGCATTTTTAAAGTAACTGTTTAAAGCAACAATCAGAACATTGCTTTTAGCATTGCTTTTCTTTCTTCTGCTCTATTTTAATAGCTTACAATGACAAGCAGAGAGACTGTTTTTTCTTGCACTCCTTGGAAAAAGAAAAGCTTGAATTGTTCTGCATATTTCTACACATTCTGAGCTACTGTAGCTTTTTTTTTTTTAAACTGACTAGTATCGAACTGTTTCTAATATCTGTTTGGAACAAATATCTAACAGGTTTTTGACGTGTTTAAGTTTGCACTAGATGTTTTATTTTATTCTTCATGTTTGCAAACATGCTCGCGCTTTCATATGAAAGAGCTACACACCAAAGTTTTAAGTGGTTTGTAGGAAAGGTGATGGTGTGACCATGTATTATATGGGATAAATACTCCTGGTGCACATGATAAGGATATCGTAAGTCACCTTTGAGTTCCATAACCTTACAAAGGAACACGCCCTTCGGCCTCATTCCTCTATATGGCTATGAACCTCCATGGTGACTTACAATATCCTTATAATGTATGTCAGGTGGAATTTTATCCCTTATATAATTGCAGATAGTTTCCCAACTTGGAAAGATATGTAAATTTCTTATGTACGTTTGTTCCCTTTTCTCTCTTTTATTTCAGCCTATGTTATTTTCTTTTTTCCTTTTCCTTCTGCTTTCAACTTGGGGCGTACATCCCTCTTAAATGCACCAATTCCTACACTTGTACACTCTACGCATGGCGTCCTGTGTGGCCTACCTCTGCTTTTTTCCTTTTGCGGTCTAGTCTTTCTCCACCGTGCCTTTATAACCCCGCCTCCGCCCCTCCTCTTCCGGCCATCTTCCGGAACCATTTTCCTTCCTGAATACCACTTCTCCCAGGTAAGCGACTCAGTCCCCTCCACACGAGCAGACTGTTTGTCAGCTCACTATCCCTGGTGTATCCCCTTACACCCTTTCTCCCCCTCTCTAACTTTCTAGTTTCCTGTACTCCGGCGCATCCGCCGTTGTCGTCCTGGACTACTGACCTGGCACGCCCACTTCAATATTCCCTCCTGTGCTACTTAGCACTTGGTCACTTTCGTCGCCACAGACTGCATCTACATTTCTAAAGGTAAGCCTTCGTCACCTCGATACTCTAGTTTTTTCGTCTTTCCCCCTCTCCCCCTATCCCTCCCACCCTTGGCACTTCACCTTATTCCCATTTCCGTTTTCTCTCAGGTCAATAGTCCTCATTGGCTTATCCGCCGCCCGGCGATATCCGTCTTTCTTTCCTTACACTTGGCAGTAGTCCACCTACCGTGGTTCGCACTGCTCTTCATTGCCGTTTTGGATTCTTGAACGGTCACTAGGTAAGGTTCCACTTTAGTTTTCCCTTTACGCACCTTTTCCTTCTCCAGCTCACCCTTTTCCCTTACCGCTTTTCCTTTTCCTCTCCATAGAATCTACCTTGCTGGCACCGCCTTTCAGGTATTTGTCTCCACCCTCTTCCTTTTTTTCTATCACCTACTAGTAGCACACACTAAGGGCAGCCGTCTATTTCCTCCAGAGCCACATACTAGGCTGTGTCCTTATCGATCTTTCGCTTTTTCTGCATGTCTTTCAGTCGCACTCGTCTAGCTCACCATGGAGCTTGCTCGTGATCACCATTTCGTTCACTATGCGGTTTTGTCTTACCTTTTGTGTCCCAGAGGTCCTCCATTCAACCCTGGGTGACCTATCCTTTATTTAGGAGTTCATGTTTATCTAGTTGGTCTTCCGCCTGAGTACCTTTCACCAACACTGTTTTTGCGTTTACAGCCGCTTTAGAACCTGCTCGCTGCCATTACTAGGCGCCCTCCTTTGCATGTATTTCCAACACGTTCCGCATAGTGCGTGATTGTTATCGTTACAGGCTGCCTTTTCAATTGTATTACATTGTGGCATGTGTTGCTTCTCATTCACCATGTACTGATTGTTTCGCCTCTTGGTCTGCAATTCCATTTATTTTCTTCCTCCACACTTTCACAGCTCGACCTATTGATCTTGTTGCAATGATCTTTCATTGTCATTTTGTGTGTAAGTTTTGTAACCAGGTTTCCACTTGTATTTATGATTTTCATTTTCGGCCTATACATCCTCTGTTTGTTTTCTTGCCAGTTTATTTTATGTTTTGTATCCTCCCCAGCCCTGAAGAGTCACGGGTTACTACCCTTTTGTGACGAAACACGTGTCGGCTGGTTGCTTTTGCTATGGCTGGTTGCTTATGCTCTGTTACTATATTAAACACCTATGATTATCATTCTGGTGTAGACCCTCTACATTTCTGCAGTATGAGACATTTCTCCTGATATTATATCCTCATTACGTGTGCCTGGGACTGTACCTACTTCATTTGTGTGGATTTCTATCCATACCATCACGGGGGTTTTAGGGCATATCCCTGACCTGGTTTGCACCGTACATACTCCTAGCATAACATAAACACAGCGCGAATTAGCTTGAGCGCCATTATTCCTGTCAATACTAAAACCCCACACTGATACATACTTTATGGTTTCAGGAAAGGCAGCCGCAGCGCTTCAAATATCAATATCATTCCTATCTGTTGATTAGGCTATGGATAGAGACAGGGTCGCATCAGAACTCTTTGATAACTTATCCAAAGGGATCACTATTAATGCAGCATCCACCAGTGGAAACCCTTTACGTAGAGAAGGTCTCAAAGAGAAATTCGTAAGACTAGAGAGACTAAAGAGAACAGAGAATTCCAGATGGTGGGACAGTGCCACCTTAAAACAATATCTGAGACTTAACAGGGTCCCAAGAGGACTTCGCTCCCAGATTTTTCCCACATTTGATGATTTGGACGATGATCTCTTAGGCAAATGGGAAGAAACTCTCACTTCCAACTCGAACACACTCATCAACATATTAATAGAGAACGCAGAACGTAAAGTAGCAAATCTACAGATTGAAATTTCCAACTTAGAAAAAGAAATTGCAGACCTAGATTTAAAAGAAGCTACAGAAAAGAATGATGTCATCCTAAATGACATCCTGTCCAAACACCAGAACGAAATAAAAGACAGAAAGACCCGACAATTAAAAAGAGACGAAGCTGACTACAGAGAGGGACGTGTTTTTACTTTCGCTAGAAAATACGATCAGTTACTTCAGACCGCCACACCTGGTAACAAATTAATAGAACACCTCCTGTTATGAACAATTGAATCAAAATCCCACTGGTACACTTATTGTTAAGATCAATAAATACCTTTCTGATTGGCATGCTTTAGGTCTTATTGACGATCATGAACTTCTTTATTTGAAGGTACACAGACCTGCATTCCCTTTTCTGTATACCCTTCCTAAGATACACAAACCGGGCCCTTTTCCAGCTGGTAGACCCATAGTATCAGGTATAGGCGGACCCACAGAGAGACTTGCCCAATATGTTGACCTCTTTCTGGGCCCCATGGTCAAGAATTTACCCTCACACATACAGGACACTAAACATATCTTGAGCATCCTAGCTGATGTCCAATGGCAACCGGATATGACTTTAGCAACCTTAGATGTGGTTTCTCTCTACACTACCATTGAACCAGAGGTTGGTCTCAAAGCCATCACCAGCCTTTTACACAACAGGCCAGCCACACTTTGGCAAAACACCAACATGTTAATTGCCATGATGGACATCATTCTCAATAATAACTTCTTCCTCTACGACAATGTGTGGTACAAACAGACTAAAGGCGTAGCTATGGGCTCCAAATTTTCCCCATCATTTGCCAATCTCTACATGGGTGTTCTAGAATCCATTTGGATCTGGGGTATCAAGGGAGCCCCATGGGTTGACTGCATAATCTATTGGGGACGCTACATAGATGACTGCCTTCTGCTATGGTCAGGGTCCCAAGATAAACTAGAAGAGTTTTTCACTTACCTTAACTCCAATGACATGAACATGAGGTTCACTAATGTTTGTAGCAAGTCGAGCATCACATTTCTCGATGTGGAACTCTACATCAAGTCTAACACACTACATAGTCGACTATATAGGAAAGAGACGTCATGCAATGCCATCCTGCATGCAGAAAGTTCCCACCCCTCTAATCAACTTCAAGGGATACCCTACGGTGAATTCATTAGAGCCAGAAGGAACTGTAGTGAAGAACCAGAATTCCAAAAATGCATCTCCAACATGAAATCTAGATTCCAGGCTAGAGGTTATAATGCACACACCATAAATAAAGCTGAGAAAAGAATCCAAAAGTTAGAGAGACAGGAAACTTTATGTGACAAAAACACAGTTACCAAACAGGATCAACCAGTTAGATTGATTACCGATTTCAGTGACATGGGTCTAGCCATAAAAAGGAGTCTTAACAAACATTGGGGTGTACTACTAGCAGATGTTACGCTTAAAGATGTCATCACCACGAGACCTCGGATCACCTATAGACGTGGTAGAACTCTTAAAACGAGACTCAGTCCTACTGTACCTCGTCCTCACAGCAGCCAATCATGGCTCAAAACACACACATTGGGTTTCTTTAAATGTGGTTGTTGTGGTGTCTGCAGATTTGCCCAGAATGGCATCAAAAATCTCACAGCAATCAACAAGAAGAAATACCTGATCAATTGCAACATCAATTGTAACACTAAATTTGTGATATACATTCTAGAGTGCACCTGTAAACTATGGTATGTAGGAAGCACCATCAGACCATTGAAAGAACGCATTGGTGAACACATCAGAGCACTCCAACGCCAGGATTCCAGATACCCCATGGCAGTACACGTAGCCACTTGTCCCACGCAAGCCTCCAAAAACGCCTCTCGTTCTTCGGATTTGATGTGGCTGCCACTAACGCCAGAGGAGGTAACAGAGAACTGAGGCTCAGACGTCTGGAAGCAACATGGATTATGCGCCTTCAGACGGTGCAACATGGATTAAACACGGATCATGAGCTTCATTATTTTTTAGGTGATTAATCACTGGTCACTGACTACTCCATGAACCATGAACCTCATTATTCCAGATTGAATATCTGATGAACCAGACATTCTCGTGCACCGTGCGTGTCTTTATGATCAAGAACTTTTATCTTTTTTGGGTCTGAGTCCGGAGACAGGAGTCTCACAGCTATCTGTTAATTGGATTATAGAGTTTTGAATTTTCAGTCACCTTGTGTGATTCTCACTCACTATTGTTGCTATTATGTCACTACTTTTGGTCTAATGTCACTTCGCTTTACTATTCGGGTGAACGTCATGTCACAGCGGCGCCCACTATTGTCACCTTAATCATTTCTCATGTCACTTAGTTGTTAGCTTTAGGCTAAGCATCATGCGAGAATTTCTCTCAGAGTGTCACTCATGAACTTTTGGTATATGCGTGTAATCCAGAGAGCATATAGGTATTGTGGTATACTACTTTTTTGTTTTCTCCCTCCAGGTTTTAACATCTCTGTTTCGAGCATCTGACATGCACTCCATATTACAGGAGTCAGACAACAAGTTTCCCAGATGTTGCATCTATTTTCCCCTTCATCTCTCCTTTCAATATCCTCCATCTATCGGTTTGTCTATTTCTTCTGTACGTTTGTTCCCTTTTCTCTCTTTTATTTCAGCCTATGTTATTTTCTTTTTTCCTTTTACTTCTGCTTTCAACTTGGGGCGTACATCCCTCTTAAATGCACCAATTCCTACACTTGTACACTCTATGCATGGCGTCCTGTGAGGCCTACCTCTGCTTTTTTCCTTTTGCGGTCTAGTCTTTCTCCACCGTGCCTTTATAACCTCGCCTCCGCCCCTCCTCTTCCGGCCATCTTCCGGAACCATTTTCCTTCCTGAATACCACTTCTCCCAGGTAAGCGACTCAGTCCCCTCCACACGAGCAGACTGTTTGTCAGCTCACTATCCCTGGTGTATCCCCTTACACCCTTTCTCCCCCTCTCTAACTTTCTAGTTTCCTGTACTCCGGCGCATCCGCCGTTGTCGTCCTGGACTACTGACCTGGCACGCCCACTTCAATATTCCCTCCTGTGCTACTTAGCACTTGGTCACTTTCGTCGCCACAGACTGCATCTACATTTCTAAAGGTAAGCCTTCGTCACCTCGATACTCTAGTTTTTCTGTCTTTCCCCTCTCCCCTATCCCTCCCACCCTTGGCACTTCACCTTATTCCCATTTCCGTTTTCTCTCAGGTCAATAGTCCTCATTGGCTTATCCACGCCCGGCGATATCCGTCTTTCTTTCCTTACACTTGGCAGTAGTCCACCTACCGTGGTTCGCACTGCTCTTCATTGCCGTTTTGGATTCTTGAACGGTCACTAGGTAAGGTTCCACTTTAGTTTTCCCTTTACGCACCTTTTCCTTCTCCAGCTCACCCTTTTCCCTTACCGCTTTTCCTTTTCCTCTCCATAGAATCTACCTTGCTGGCACCGCCTTTCAGGTATTTGTCTCCACCCTCTTCCTTTTTTCTATCACCTACTAGTAGCACACACTAAGGGCAGCCGTCTATTTCCTCCAGAGCCACATACTAGGCTGTGTCCTTATCGATCTTTCGCTTTTTCTGCATGTCTTTCAGTCGCACTCGTCTAGCTCACCATGGAGCTTGCTCGTGATCACCATTTCGTTCACTATGCGGTTTTGTCTTACCTTTTTGTGACCCAGAGGTCCTCCATTCAACCCTGGGTGACCTATCCTTTATTTAGGAGTTCATGTTTATCTAGTTGGTCTTCCGCCTGAGTACCTTTCACCAACACTGTTTTTGCGTTTACAGCCGCTTTAGAACCTGCTCGCTGCCATTACTAGGCGCCCTCCTTTGCATGTATTTCCAACACGTTCCGCATAGTGCGTGATTGTTATCGTTACAGGCTGCCTTTTCAATTGTATTACATTGTGGCATGTGTTGCTTCTCATTCACCATGTACTGATTGTTTCGCCTCTTGGTCTGCAATTCCATTTATTTTCTCTCCTCCACACTTTCACAGCTCGACCTATTGATCTTGTTGCAATGATCTTCCATTGTCATTTTGTGTGTAAGTTTTGTAACCAGGTTTCCACTTGTATTTATGATTTTCATTTTCGGCCTATACATCCTCTGTTTGTTTTCTTGCCAGTTTATTTTATGTTTTGTATCCTCCCCAGCCCTGAAGAGTCACGGGTTACTACCCTTTGTGACGAAACACGTGTCGGCTGGTTGCTTTTGCTTTGGCTGGTTGCTTATGCTCTGTTACTATATTAAACACCTATGATTATCATTCTGGTGTAGACCCTCTACATTTCTGCAGTATGAGACATTTCTCCTGATATTATATCCTCATTACGTGTGCCTGGGACTGTACCTACTTCATTTGTGTGGATTTCTATCCATACCATCACGGGGGTTTTAGGGCATATCCCCTGACCTGGTTTGCACCGTACATACTCCTAGCATAACATAAACACAGCGCGAATTAGCTTGAGCGCCATTATTCCTGTCAATACTAAAAACCCCACACTGATACATAGATATGTAAATGTATTCATGTCAAAGGCAGGGCTAGTGCATTTCCAGGGTGGTAAGGGAGAGAAAGCAACCTAATGTTTCATTAGGCTTTTGGGGGATGGGATTCTCAACAGGAAAAAAATACTTTACCTGTGGGAAAAATAAATGCATGAATTCACATTTGAATCAAGTATACATATTTAAAATTCACCATCTGGTGGAAATTATGTAAACTTCATGCCTGGGAGCACTCATAGAAATCTGCAAGTTGCGAGCATTTCTAAGATCACTCCTGAGCTTCTTAGTGAATTGTATAAAAGTTATAAATTAGCTCCAAAAATAGGTGAAGTCCCATGGGAGAAAATTCTACCAAGGGGTTTTGTGAATCGGGTATTTAATTCACCTAGAATATGATTTCAATACCAGAAAAGATTTACACAAAGATGCCTTCAATTGAAATGTTTCTTGAATGTTGAAATGGAGAGGATCTGTTCTGATCAGGAACCTGGGCATTTAAAAAACGAATCCTGCTCCAGCAATATTTATCCAACTTAATTGCTCTTATTGAATCTAGGTGGATGGACAAAGTGTCGATTGCAGACCATGAGAGGTCTGAAATAAAAGCCCTTGTTAAACATTTTTGTCAAGCATATGAAGCTTGTAGCTTAGATTGCTTTTTCTGTCCAACACCATTGATCATTACCCTGTTGCAGGTTTGATTGATGCAGCACATTTGTTGTTCGTGATGTTTGGAAAATTGATGGCATGGAAGAGGCCAAGTTAATCCATCCACACATCTCTCGCCTTTTGGTAGCCTACATGTTCTGCTATCTTACCTTTCAGTTTTCCTCCATAATGACCTTCAGTGTTCAGACCATTGTCCTCTTGTACCTCCATGAATTAGTCTTCTTCAAGTGCTGCTCTTCACTACACTACTCCACTGTTCCACTAATTCACATACACTGTCCCACTACTACATGTTCCACATTGATGTCTGTCCTACTCTGCTTTCAGTCTGATACCATTTTCCTTTACAGTTCTGCTCCACTCCTTTTCAGAAATCCACTTGCTTACTTCCATTTTCGGTCCCACCCTGCGAGGTGCCATGTCTCATATAATTGTTTCAAACATTACTGCTACCTTTCATTATGCTGCACTCATTGCCCATCGTTAATCCTGTTACTCCTGTGCATTGACAACCCTAGTGACTAAAAAGCTGCCAAATGTAAAGCGGTAATAGCCTATTCAGCTTCTCCATACAACAGAGGAGGACGTCTAATGCCTAACCTTTATAATGTTTAAAATTATTAAGATTCACTCTTAAAATACTGCAAACATTATTCACAACATTTTACTAATGCTTGGACAAAGTTTTTAAAAATCTTAAAACTTTACTGAAGTTTCTACAAACTCTCGGATGGGTTTTAATAATATATGTGGAATACTTGCAATATTAAGAAATTGTTGTGCTGTGGAAGTTTTTTAGTGTTTAAAAAAGTTGTAATCTTCTGATAAATTGTTAAAACATGATCAAAATGATTCGAAGTTAGAATTAAAATTGCACTTTTATTTATTTATATATGCATTTTTTTAAACATTTTGTTATGGTAGGGTCATGTTTTCTATGAGCATACAGAACAACAATTCGCATAAGACATCTAGAAGTTAAATGGGAAGAAATCTTACAATCACATGGAAGATGATGAGGGTTACCTAGTACCGGTGAACAAAGTAAGATAGAAGGATACCAAACCAACAGTATCACCCAAATGAACAGATATGCTAGAAAACAATGGGCCTTATTTTGAGTTTGGAAAATGGTATACGCAAGGAAAATGTGATGAATATCCTACCAGCCATATTACAAGTGCCATAGGCTATGCTGCACTTGTAGTACAGCAGATGGGAGATCCATAAAATTTGTGATGGAGTATCCCAACCGTCAAAATCTAAATAAGGCCCGCTGTTCCCATATCACAGACATTTTGACATTACTTAGGAAAGGGATTCAAAAACTCTGTGGAGGTATGACTTTTATATAAGCCTTAAAGCATAAATATATGTACTGAAATGTCATTATTACTTTTAGATATGCAGGAAATTGTGAGGATTTATGAAGGAGTTTATTAAATTCCGAAACATGTTGGGTATCACATATTAAAGCAAGATCAAATATGCTATGTCAAAATGTATAAATGAATTGTATTGAAGCAATTTGAAGAGTTCAAAGAAATGAGTATTAAGAATACAATGTAAATTCAATAAACTCATGATATGAAACAAAAACTATTTTTAAGAGGTGTGTTTTCTGTATCTGGAACAATTTGCATCAAGATTCATTTTTAAAATGCTTGATAATGTTGAAATATTGTGAAGTACCTGTCTGTGATCAGAAACTATGTGTGGGGCAGAATGATTTCAGTTAGAACGTATCACTTACCTTCATAGATTCTGTGATCAAATGTTAGTACAGGAATACCAACAAAGTAAGTTTGTGAAAGGAAATTATCGTACATTAGTTGGATTTGATACAAATGAATATGAAAACTGATATAAAATATACCAATTAATATATGTAAAATTAAGTAATGAAGTAAGATGTCCGAGGGTGTGGGTGTAAAATGAAGATCTATACATAAATACATATTTAACTGAGTATAAAAGAAGATCGTTTAAATGCATAAACATGTATATGCTATAAGTGAGCTCATATTATGGGATACACACGCAAATCAGCATGACATGATTTGATCTACGATGGCACATGGGAATGTTACATATGGGCACATAATCATGACATTTGACTTCTGGAACTGTACAATCTCTGTAGGAACAGGTTTTGATACAGTGTAATGGTAGTGGGCACCGTGGAGTTATTTGCAGGATCAAACCATCACAGAGGTAGTTTTCAAGCCTTGACACTACACTTTTACATACTTAGGACTATTGCTTTGATTGTGACAAGGTTTCCTGTGTGTATATCTGAACCGTATATTCTACCTGGAAGACCCCTGCCTATGTGATACACTTCTACCTGTTTGAAACCCCATATCTCTTTAACATACCCTGAATCGGTGCCTTAGAAATATCTGCTGTCTGCTTAGCCAAGTGTTACAATGATAGGTTGTTTTGAGCTCATTCAGAACCCTCATCAGAGCAATAAATTACTAAGCAAAAAACTGTTGACACTTACACCATGCTCTCACATAGGGCATACCTTCAATTGGGCTTCTAGTACAAGAAAATAGATACAGCTGAAGGACTGAAATTCACTCTTTTGGTTCAAATTGTACGCAGATCTGTACAGTTTTAAGTCATGGCTATGTCCCCGCATACATACATGCTATTATAAACAAGACAATGTAAAAAAAAAACATACTCTAGTTACCACTCCACTTACTTCATGAAAATCAAGTAATGTTAATGCAACATCCCTTTTTAGTATTGTTGAGCATGCCCAAAGAATTTCATGCGATACCAAAGGGGATGATGGACGGAGCGCTTGAGCAAATCAAACACTCACCCCCAGTCAACTGATCTGGGTTTAATCCATCATCATTCTTTAGCTCACTCCACCACCCCAGTTCAGACATGGCCATATGCAAATCAGTCTGACCCTGTGCCTCATGGGAACAGTCCAGCCCGAACTGCCAAGCCATGTCTTCCCTGGACCGGAAACAAGCATCCTGGGACCGGTTTCTGGCTATTCAGCCGTCATCAGCCAGGCTAGCTTGAATCCAGTGGCAAAGTGAGCAAGGGACCCACGTCTGGGCATACCCTGCCAACTTAGGGCGAACAAAGCGATACCAAAGGGGATGATGGACGGAGCGCTTGAGCAAATCAAACACTCACCCCCAGTCAACTGATCTGGGTTTAATCCATCATCATTCTTTAGCTCACTCCACCACCCCAGTTCAGACATGGCCATATGCAAATCAGTCTGACCCTGTGCCTCATGGGAACAGTCCAGCCCGAACTGCCAAGCCATGTCTTCCCTGGACCGGAAACAAGCATCCTGGGACCGGTTTCTGGCTATTCAGCCGTCATCAGCCAGGCTAGCTTGAATCCAGTGGCAAAGTGAGCAAGGGACCCACGTCTGGGCATACCCTGCCAACTTAGGGCGAACAAAGCAATACCAAAGGGGATGATGGACGGAGCGCTTGAGCAAATCAAAACACTCACCCCCAGTCAACTGATCTGGGTTTAATCCATCATCATTCTTTAGCTCACTCCACCACCCCAGTTCAGACATGGCCATATGCAAATCAGTCTGACCCTGTGCCTCATGGGAACAGTCCAGCCCGAACTGCCAAGCCATGTCTTCCCTGGGACCGGTTTCTGGCTATTCAGCCGTCATCAGCCAGGCTAGCTTGAATCCAGTGGCAAAGTGAGCAAGGGACCCACGTCTGGGCATACCCTGCCAATTTAGGGCGAACAAAGCGATACCAAAGGGGATGATGGACGGAGCGCTTGAGCAAATCAAACACTCACCCCCAGTCAACTGATCTGGGTTTAATCCGTCATCATTCTTTAGCTCACTCCACCACCCCAGTTCAGACATGGCCATATGCAAATCAGTCTGACCCTGTGCCTCATGGGAACAGTCCAGCCCGAACTGCCAAGCCATGTCTTCCCTGGACCGGAAACAAGCATCCTGGGACCGGTTTCTGGCTATTCAGCCGTCATCAGCCAGGCTAGCTTGAATCCAGTGGCAAAGTGAGCAAGGGACCCACGTCTGGGCATACCCTGCCAACTTAGGGCAAACAAAGCGATACCAAAGGGGATGATGGACGGAGCGCTTGAGCAAATCAAAACACTCACCCCCAGTCAACTGATCTGGGTTTAATCCATCATCATTCTTTAGCTCACTCCACCACCCCAGTTCAGACATGGCCATATGCAAATCAGTCTGACCCTGTGCCTCATGGGAACAGTCCAGCCCGAACTGCCAAGCCATGTCTTCCCTGGACCGGAAACAAGCATCCTGGGACCGGTTTCTGGCTATTCAGCCGTCATCAGCCAGGCTAGCTTGAATCCAGTGGCAAAGTGAGCAAGGGACCCACGTCTGGGCATACCCTGCCAACTTGGGGCGAACAAAGCGATACCAAAGGGGATGATGGACGGAGCGCTTGAGCAAATCAAACACTCACCCCAGTCAACTGATCTGGGTTTAATCCATCATCATTCTTTAGCTCACTCCACCACCCCAGTTCAGACAAGGCCATATGCAAATCAGTCTGACCCTGTGCCTCATGGGAACAGTCCAGCCCGAACTGCCAAGCCATGTCTTCCCTGGACCGGAAACAAGCATCCTGGGACCGGTTTCTGGCTATTCAGCCGTCATCAGCCAGGCTAGCTTGAATCCAGTGGCAAAGTGAGCAAGGAACCCACGTCTGGGCATACCCTGCCAACTTAGGGCGAACAAAGCGATACCAAAGGGGATGATGGACGGAGCGCTTGAGCAAATCAAACACTCACCCCCAGTCAACTGATCTGGGTTTAATCCATCATCATTCTTTAGCTCACTCCACCACCCCAGTTCAGACATGGCCATATGCAAATCAGTCTGACCCTGTGCCTCATGGGAACAGTCCAGTCCGAACTACCAAGCCATGTCTTCCCTGGACCGGAAACAAGCATCCCCTTTGGTATCAAAGAATTTCATGGGCCTGATTCTGAAAGGTATTGATGTGTGTACGTTTAGCTTACATGTTCAAAAGGTCTTTAAGTAAGAATTTTGCTCACAAAGTTTCTTGTCTGAACAAATCTATTCACAGAGCCTGAGTGTAGGCAGTAAATGGTAATTTTAGGGCTGGAATGCCCTTTGAGCTTGCACATAACCACACACGTACATGTTTAAGGTAATCATCAACTCCTCTCCAACTTATTCTCACCTTGAAAAAGGTTGAAAATGTACTCCTGACAAGAGAAGGTGTAAAATCTTGTTTTATGGTGGGGAAGGATGCCCCTCTCTAAAAGGATGTGGGTGTCGGGAAAGGAGGTTCACCAGAGCAGGAAATATTTCACCCTGGGCAAAAAAAGAAAAAAGGCTTCAACAAATGAAGTTCCACCTGCTCTGCAGATTTTCTCACGCGTAAATATAAGCCTGTATAATTTCTAATGTGAAAATGAAATTCAAAAAGTTTGCTACGAGTTCACATAGTAACCTTTAACTATTGCAGATTTCCAGTTGGGTTGTGGGAAGTATCCCGATCCTGCAATTTTTCCACTTTTTACTTTTTTATCTTGATCATTGCATTATAGATATGTGTAGGAAATTGAGTTACTGGTTGAGGCGGGTAAAACCCTACTCAAGCAGAAACCACAATTCTTGTCATGGTCAAACACAAGCAAACCCAAAATTAACCTGTGTTCAACCCTCTCATAGCTTGGCACAAAAGCAGTCAGGCTTAACTTAGAGGTAATGTGTAACGTATTTATGCAGCATTATAAACAGCAATAAAGTGAAAACGCAACCCAAGAAAAATCCTACACCAATTTAGAAAAATAGAGTAAAAGCTAATAGATTAATTGAGACCAAAATGACAAAGATCCAAATAATGGAACTAGAGATATGCAATTTAAGTGAAAACAATGCTTAGAAGCACAAAGTGGCAACTCTGGTTATCTGGTCACCCTGAGCCAGAACAAGGCCACAAGTTCAGGCTGACCGTGATGGAATGTGGGCTGGATTCGGGGACCAAGTTAGGCCTGCTGGACAAAATATCTTAAATCCTGGCTGAGGAGCATTGAGAGATCCAGTGTCGAAGATGCATCGCGCAGTGGCGGTTCCGATGAAGCTGTTGAGCTTGGGATGAGAGGTCCTGCATCATCGTCAAGGAGGCCATTGATGGAGGCTTGCAATGCAACATCCCGTGTTGGAGATGCGCTGCACATCAGTGTTTCCAAGAAGCTGCAGGCTGCAATGCGGGGTCCTGCATCAGGGAAGCGTTGCTCAGTGGCGATTCCAATGTGGAGCTGTGACAAGATGTGTTGCGCTGCATCAGTTCTGCCCACAGGACTACAGCTGGGCTGGCAGAGCACATTCAGGCCAACTTCCAAGGGTCCAGGACTGGGTTGGCACCAGTTAGGGGCTAGACTCACAGCAGATGGTTGGAGCCTTTTCTGTCCCTGAATCTCTAATCAGGAGGCCAGCCAACTAGCCCTTGGAGTCCCTCTAGTGGTCCTGGGTCCAAGATGCAGGGCCAGTACTTCTCACTCAGGCAGCAGGGCAGAATGCCAGCAAGGCAGCAGAGTAGCATTCTTTCGTGCAGAGCAACACAGCAGTCATTCTGTGTCTTCCACAGGTTCAGAGGTGTACTGAAGAGTTGGGTCTGAGGACCCACTATTTAAACTTGGTGCCCACTTTGAAGTAGGTGAAGGCTCTGTAGGTTTCACCCCCAGAGGCGTCTGGAATTTTCTGCCTCCTTGCCCTGGTCAAGGTTGTCTGGGGGGGAAAAGACTGGTGTAAAACCCTTTGGGAGTGTGCTCAGGTAAAGGGTTTGTAATGTACAAGTATGATAGGTGACAGCCCCTCCCCCTCATCAAGTCAGAGATGGCCTATCTTGCCAACACCTATTCCCCCTTTGTCTCATTGTCTGAGAGCAATACACAAAGACCAACAGCCAGTTACACCTAGCCATGTGTCCCAGGATACAGGCTGCAGGAACCAAATGCTTGGGTCAAGAAAATACCAACTTTCTAAAAGTGACATTTTCAGAATTGTTACTTAAAGCTCAACTTTACCATTAAAGAGGGTTTTTAATTACAATGCTTTAAACACCAAATGTGACATTCCACTCTGCTCCCAACTGAAAGTTATCACTTATTAAATGTAATAAGTTAATTCAATATTATTATACGGGATTGGTAGGCCTTGCAATAGTGAAAAATGAATTTAAGAGTTTTTCACAAGTAGGACATGTAAAAAGTTAAAAGTACATGTCCAGATGTTTTTTATACACTGCACCCTGCCCTCTGAGCTATGTAGGGCCTAACCAGCGGTGACGTACATGTGTTAAAAATGAAGATTTAGGCCTGGCTAAAGGTTTATTGTGCCAGGTCAAATTGTCATTATAAAACTGCATACACAGGCTGCAATGGTAGGCCTGAGACATGTTTGCAAGGCTACTTAAGTGGGTGACATAGTGTGTGCTTCAGGCTCACTAGGAGCATTTAATTTACAGTCCCTGGGTATGGGTAGTACCACTTTACTAGGGACTTACCAGTAAATAAAATGTGCAAACTGAGGGTAAGCCAATGTTACCACATTTAAAGGAGAAAGCTCACGCAGTGTAGCACTGGTCAGCAGTGGTTAAGTGTGCAGATTCCTAAAACCAACAAAAAAAGTCAACAAAAACAGGAGGATGGAAGGCAAAAAGTTGGGGGAAAGACACTCCAAGGATGTCAGGTCCAACAATATGCTAGTCCCAAAAATTTCAATTATGCAATTAGATTATAATTCAACAATAACTTGCCTTCAGTTAGATTTGACCAAAAGGGCTCTAAATCCATAGATGATAAAGGGAGCTCATGTAGTTTAGCATATCTATCATGTGTTTTGCATTGGGTATGAACAATATTACACTGTCTTGAAATCCCCATTACTACAGAGGACCAGACAGACCAATATCTATTTTTTTTAAAGACCTTGAAGGTTCAGACAGCAGACCCATGGGTACATTCTAGGGTCTCTGCCAGTAGCAGTCATTTTCACTCTATTATCAGATGTATCTAGATAGTTGTGAATACCATCATTTTGCCATTAAATGTCAGCTTTACTGTTCATACAAATATACAGACCTTGCTAGCAAAAACAAGCTTTTTGTTGAGGAACAATGAATTAAATTCCCCAAAACAATAGCTTAGGATTCTGTGGGGAAAAACATCTATTCCAAATGCCAGCTTTTGTGTTTTTAATAAATATTTGTGGTGCCCAAATATCAGTCATTTACATCAGGTACTTTGATGTACAACTGCACCACTCAGACCACCATGATACCAGGGGTGAGCACCATCATGACTTGGCTGTCCACAATATGCCAGGAATTGCTGTTGTTATTTCAGCATAAGCCTTACACCATGGTTATACACTACCATGCTGGATCTGGTGGCTCAGTGGATTAATATGTTTACTGCAGGGGCCTGTGTTTGACCTCATGGTCACAGGTTCAAATCCCAGCGGGTCCACTCAGCCTTTCATCCATCTGAGGTTGATAAAAGGAATATCATTTAGTTGGGTAACAATAAACATCTGTTATTCAGTGCCAAGATACCTACGGGTAAACGTGTGCTTTACTAATACACTTGTTATGTTATGTTAAGAATTACAACCATCAAGAAAGAACCCCTCTTTATTCCGAAGGTGGGCACCCTCATGCCATAGAGGCCACAATATGCCAGGAATTAGCGCCCTTAGGTCAGCATTATAACAGGGGTGGGCATCCACATGCTAACCGGTCAAGAATTGTCAGCATTATCGAAGGGACAGCATTATCGCAGAGGTGAGCAACATCATACCATTTTTGGCCATAAAGCCAAGAAATACAGGGTGGGCATCATTATTCCACGGATGCCCAAAATATGTCTTGGAATAAACCATTATGGCAGCGTCAGCATTAACCAGTAGAGTACACACCACATTTATCAGCATTCAAGACCAAAAAAAACACACCCACACACACGCACACCCACACACACACACAAACACACACACTGCAGCAGAAATATTTGAGACTTTTTTTATAGCTAAATTGCGAGGTTGTGACCCATTATACCATGGTTGTTTTTGGCATCTCTCACTTGTACTTCTCTCCTCCACATATGGTTCCCGTTCCCACCACATACATGTCAGTGCATAACATCACAGAGCCTATAGCACAGCGAGGGATCATAAGTCTTGTGCCTCGTGCTGATTGGCTGTGTTCCAGGCTCCGTGCTGTCACTCTTGCTGTGAATGTGAAGTAGGGCCTGTCATTGGTTTGAGGAGCATGACACATCTTTCTGTGCTGGAGAGCTGCTGGCTACATTCCCAGCTCCCCTCTTTAGCAGAGTGTGAACGCATTGGAGCACAAACTGTGCATATGAGATGGATCAGGAATAGCTAGACGGCCCATCGCCTGCAGAAGGTTTTTTCACTGTCACTCTGAGGGTCTGAAGCTATGCAGCAGCATGAGCAGCATTACACAACCTCAGACCCTGAGAGCGACAGACACAATTTAATGTGCTGAATCTGTTAATTTTGTGAGGGCTACCCACACTTGCTCGTGTCTGGCATGGAATTCGAGGTCTCTGCATTAATGATTTATGCTGCATTATAATGATTTGAAACAAATGTTAATAAATAATGCTGCAGTGCTCCTTAACTCCGTTCATCCCAATCTTTGGAGGACACTTGTGATAGCAAACATTGAAATAAACAAGAATTATAAATGAGATGACAATTGTATAGCATTTTGAATATTGTGAGTGTCATTTTCCTGGAAGCCAGTAATGCTATTCATAACTGCCGTCTACGCTCTGGGTGGAAACTTTTATCATCATCATTTCTAACATTGTGGTCAGTTTAATAGAACATTCTAATCACATCCTCTGTATTCAAAGCAGCAGTAATACAATGGTCCTCATTTAGTGCAATGCAGAAGTTTAAAAAATCGTGTTAAATGTAGTGGTATGGAGATTACCGCACATTTAGCACATTTGTGCTATTTAAAGATATGTGGTGGTACTGCATTGGAAACAGGATAAAGCAGAGAAATACTTCCTGAAAACATAGGGGCATATTATCAAGGGCTCTATCGCCGCTTTAGCGGCACTTTTTGCCGCTAAAGCGGCGATATTTTCATCGCCCTATTAGCAAGCTGTCGCTAACAGGTGTTAGCGACAGCTTTTAGGCGATAGCGACCGGGTTGGGTGCCGCTTTGCATGTCAGCGATATTCATCGCTAATGACATGCAAAGGAGGCGTTCCCAACCTAACAGCGACTGAAAGCAGTCGCTAACATCGCTATCGCCTATTAGCAATAACCGCGAAGCGATAAAAATACGCGTGCTAACCGCGATTAGCGCTGGTTTTTTAGAACTGGTAAAAGCATGACTTAACAATAATAGTCAATGGGAGGTGGATTGTAAGGTTAAGTCCCCAGCATTAGCGCGAGGAATCTATCGCTGGATTTCTCGCGTTATTGTTGGTCTAGCTAGCTATCGCTGGATATTTTATCGCATTGGAGATAAACCTTGCTAATAGCATGTTATCTCCGCGGTAATATCCAGCGATAGCCGGCGATAGAAAAACGCGCGCTAAGCAAGCTTTGCGATAATTATCGCAGGTTCTTGCTACTACGCCCCATAATTTCATGATTATCGAATTCATTTATGCAATTACCAGTTCATGGTATTGCCGCAAACTTCGTTATTAATTAATGCTCACACCATAGGTTGATTTCAAACCTTTTTAGCATGCTCTAAATCCCTCGCCCAATCCAAGGTATTTAATTTAAACAGATGACTAGTCTCTGAGAAACTGCGAACTTTGGAAATAGAGGGCAGCATTAATTGTTAGGGCACACGGCACCGGCACTGATTGTAGTAAGGGGAGCACTGGAGGAGGTGAGAGTGTACAGTTACTGCAGCAACCGCTAAAAGTTGCAGATGTACCACTGTATGCATTTATGCGTGTTTCATGCTGTGCGAATCAACCATAAAGCGCGTATACGCAGAGTATTAATTTTTCAAGGCATGCGTTTTACTCGCACCTGAAAAACCTTCGTGACTGGGCTCATCCGTACTTTATTTGTGCTCGCGCCTGGGCGCTCGCCCGTCACTCCCACGCGCCCTTCCAGTCGTGATGGTCTCTTTATTCCGCTCCTGCCGCCGACGTTTGTTTCTTGATCGCATGCTGGCGCGCGCATTATTTGTTCGCTCCATCACCTGGGCAGCAGCGTTTTCAGAGCGATAATGAAGATAAGTGCCTGTGTCACCCTTGCAATACAGGCCCCGTTTTAGACTGAACGGGAAATTAGAAAACAGATGAACAGCAGACACCAGAAAAGCGGTGATACAGTCACGCCACTGGCTCTTATCCACCGAGTTTTATTCTTGTGGGATATTGGAAGCAGAAAAAATAACGCATTCTATTCTGCGTAGTTTTCTTTTTTTACCTGAGATATTTCGTACCGCTGATCCGACCGGGACAGAAAATATGCACAGCCACCAAAATAGTTATTGAATCAGATACATGGAGGGCCCTCAACATTTTGAACGGGTGCTGGGCCGAGGCTGGGATTCCACAGGGCCTGCCGGGCACCTGTGTGCCTGTCTAAAGCAGGGTTACTTGGGTTGTGGTGAGGCTGCTCTAAATAACAATAACGTAGTAGATAATGGCTACTTCTCAATGCATGGAACACCCAAGACGCGACACTAACGGCAGGTGTCCAAGAGACAGCAGCAGGACTTTCTGGAGGCTCACTTGGAAAATCACCTCAATGAGAATGGTGTCAGAACTCACACATTCACTCATTCATCCACCAATACATTCTTCTCATTGAGTGAAGCACGGGCTGCAGATATCTCTCTGTAACCTACATGTCACTCATGCCTCAACTGTGTATGTTCTGTGAGCGACAAAAGCTTCTACTAGTGTGCCCTGTTGGATTTATTCTGTGGGAAATGGAATATTGCACTTGTCTTCTGTGTGAGAGGAAAGCTTGCCTTGCTGCTGCCATGCTCGGGGGTATACCGGACAATCCCACGGCCCCTGCAGGGCAGGGGAGCCCCAGTTATCTATACATGAAGTGGGGCCCCCTCAGCTTGTCCGCTCAAGGGTATTGCATGGGGGTTCCTCTCACCATTCCTTGCAGGGGGCAGCACTAAAGTTTCCTTATGCCACTGGGCATGCTGTCTCTATTCTCTGAGAAAGCAAAACTTGCACTGCTTCTGCCCAATTTGTTCTTGTCCTATGATTGGAAAAGCTTGTGCGCTGCTGTCCATGTTGGACCTTAATTGTGTTGTGACCCTTGGTATAAAAATTTCCATCACACATAAGAAAAATCTCTCCACATTGCCAGTGCTTCTTTTAGTGCATGATATGAATGAGTGAAAGAGTTAATACAACATATGTAGAGCAAGGTTTACTTTTTAGGCATGAAACAAGCAGTTTTTGAAATGGAGTAGGTGACTTTGTAAAATTTTAAAACATAGCTGACAAGTGGCTCTATGTCATGTATAATACCTCAAACCAGTACTTCAATATTAGTCAACAGCAATGTTGGGGGTTTGAGCCCAAAATTAAGCTATTAAAGCAAGACGACAAGACCCACGATGCAACTAACTGTTGGCTGGAAAAAAAACCCAATAATAGTTGATGGTGTCCTATGTTGTAGTGCCAAAGCTCAGAGCTGTAACATGCAAAATAAAATGTAGTTCCTGACTTACTACCTTATTTCTTGTGAACAACAAGTGTTAAACAGCTCAATGGGTGAGAGGGGCCCCAAAAGCCTTTCAGATACTAATGGGAGCACCTCACTGCTAATGGGGTAAAAGTAGAACTCCTCGGCAAACTGGCAAAATAATTTTTTTATCTGAACAATGCAAATAGCGGCAAGTGTCTGGAGACATGGAGAAGGGGAAAATAATGTCCTGTCAGCCCTCTTCCCTAGCACATCCTGGGCCTAGAAGTTAGTGCGCTTTCTGTTCAACAAATGCAGCACCTGATGCAGGTGCTGCCCGGCGGGGGCCACCAGTGATCAGATAGCTAAAACAGTGGCAGACATTTCCAATTTGGGGCGGTTTTGACTGTGTAAAGACTTCCTCTATAGGTGGTCTGTAAGGCATTGGGGACTGCCTGCGTTTATGCTTGCAGCAGGCAATGATTGTGGTAATATCAGGGAAATGAACAGTAAAATCCAGCCTACTAGGTCCACAGACAGACGAAACAAAAACAGCCCACACACTGACCTGTCGGACCAGCTCTTCTGGCACTGCCAGATCGCCCAATAGGTGACTCCGACCCTGTCAGGTACCGAAGAATGCTCGTCAATATTTTTAAAGATTCATATAGGAAGGGATTTGTTCCATGAGACTTAGTCAGCAGTGTTATCAGCGCAGTATACAAAGGAGATGTGTGGGTGTAGTAGTCACCTTGAATGAGATGTGGAACTGGAAGGCATTGTTTGGTGACTGTTTTGACCCTCATCCATTTTGAAAGTGCTATAATCTTATTGCAGTACAAACACAATGCATTTCAACTCCGGAAAGAAACATATACAGCCCAAGATTTCGGGATAAATTGTATCTTGAGAAGAGAAAAACAATACTGAGAATCAGGGAGCGGTGAATCTTGCATCAGTCCTTCTAACTCTACAGGTTTTTGTCAGAAATATCTGCTACTGGTCAGTGCTTGATGTGTGTTGGTGGTTGCAGGTGATGGGCCCTGGCACCCATTTTTGAGAATTGGTACTCATATTTTTAGCACCAAAGTTTAACCACGAGAAAGATTGAGAAAGGCAGAAAATAGAGAAAAGAGGAAGAGGGAGAAATCATTGATGAAAAAGAACATTCAAGAGTGATTTAAAAAGAGAGTAACTCTAGGGTGGTGGAAGAAAGAAGCATGAGGTAAAATCAATATTAGGCAGCATTGGTATTCAGTAATCACGTCAGTCAAAGTACTTAATTAAAGAGATTGCCTCCAATATATTGAAGGAGGACTAAATTCCCAAAATTTTCCAAGTGGAATTCAAACAGCATCATGCAACATGGAGAAAGAAAAGTCAGTGAATTTCCTCCTAAAGCCAAATAACAGTTCAAGCAATGCCCACTTCAAGTATAGAGGAAAAGGCAAAGGAGGAAGAAGAGTAAGGGAGTAGCCTTAAAAACCACTTTGAATCATGTCCTTAAATAGCTCTGAGGTGACACAAGCGAATCATGCAGTTGTTCAGGAGATGTCCAAGCTGAGGGAATGATTAGATTGCCTTCTTTCTGTCTTTTTCCATCTTGATTTCGTTCCCCCTGTTCCATCCTTTATGTTCTTCTCATCGATCCATGCATCCATCTTTGTCTTTTCCATTCTTTCCATCTCAATTTGTATCCCTCCTTCCTTCTCTCCATCCAGGTCTTTTTTTATTCCTTCCTTTTTTATCCATCATCCATACTCCTTTCTTCCTGAGCATCTATTCATCGATCTATCTTACCTCCATTCTTTATTTCCATCATCACTCTATTTGTCTTTCTATGCACTTCATGCTTCTCTTCGTTCATCCTTTCTCCATCCATCTACCATCCATCCATCCCACCATCTGTCCCTCCCTCCATCTATCTCTCCACCCATTCCTTCATTCTCTTTCCCATCCATTTATCTCTGCACAATTCACCCATCCATCCATCCATTCAGTCAGCCAGCCAGCCATCCATCCATCCGTTCGTCTATCCATCCATCCATCTATCCATCCACCCTCATTCTGTTGTTTTCTTAATTTGTGTTCTTCTCCCCTACCCTCCCTTCCTTCCTTGGACTGCGAGAGGTCTTTTTTATTAGATTATTGACGATCAGTCTCTCCAATCAAAGTTAAAGGAACCACAAATCACAACTTGAATGTTTCATGCTGCACAGAATTGCCCATTGACAGCCCCTTGCTCAAGCTACTAAAATGGAGGTTACTGACATCCCTGAAGATGAGAGAAGAGAATGATGGCATATGTGAATCCAAGCGCGAGTAGTACAGGAAGCGCATTGGCATTATTTGGGAGTTACACACATAAACTGCTTGTGACTGACTGACTAACAGCATTGATATAGCGCCCTGCCAGGGCTGGACTGGCCTTAGCAGGCATCAGGCATTTTCCCGGGAGACTGGAAGGGTGGGGGCGGTTTTGCAGCAGTGGGGGCTGTTTTTTTCTTACCAGGGGACAGTTTTGCAGTGGTGCTGCAATATCAGCCCCCAGTAACAAAAGCAGCAGTGCTCCACACTTGCCCCCCCCCAATGCCGGGGCTGCTTTGGGTTCCCAGTCCGGCCTTTCACCCAGCATCTGGATGGGTTTCTTGACACTTGCCTAAAAATTGCAAAGGCAAACAAGTTAGTCTTGAAATTTTTCTTGCGGATATCAGAGAAGTTGAGAGACTCATGGCCAGTTCCAAATAGTTGGAGCCAGACAAAAAACGGAGGGCTGTGTTTGGTTTTAAGGGTACATTTGCTTTGTCTGTCCAAGAAAGATTATGAAAAGACAGATAACAAGGAGCTGGTTGGTGCAAGCATTGGAAGCTGACGACCTTAGAATATACATGGTTAGCATCAGGAAGCCAGTACAATGGCCTGTGTGCTTTTGAGACTTGTGGTCTTTGTATTAAGAGACAGGGCATAGTAGATGGTTGGAAACTGTGCACTGAATTTTTGTGAACACTTTCTCTGATTTTGAGATATGATTTACATATTAATGTGTCTCATCACAATATTCATATTCAGGTGTCTCATAACGATCTTCTCACTTTAAAACAATTGGGCAGAATTCTATTGCGATCCCTCATGAATGGGTACAAATACAGGGATGGTGGGCTGTAACGATCCCCTTTGTTTACATTCCCATATGAGAACCTTTTTTTCCTAAAAGCAGCTGACATTCCTGCCCCCCCACCGAGATCGCCTGACACGATTCACAAAGAGAAAGGTGTCTCAAGGGGACACCTCCCCGTTTGTGAATCAGTTAGGACCTTCTCTGAGGTCAGTGGCATAACATTAGTCCCCGCTGTGCGGGGGGCCCGAGCTCCAGGGGGCCCACACTGGCACTTTTCACGGTTGGCGGGCCCCTGGTCTAAGAGTTCCTGACTGGGTCCAGAGCACCAGAGTCCCTTTCCATGTACTTTGCAGGAGGTCCCCTCAAGTTTTTCATTACGCCATTGTATGATGTGCTATACCTGCCCTTGTGACTCACAATTACAAAGGGCGTCCCATCCTAATTGTGTGTCACAATAGTATATGCATCTTCGGAATTGATCTTAAAACCCATTTTATCAGTTGGAAAGGCTTTTCTGACTTTTCTTCACGTAACACTTTCTCATTTGCAAACCTTGTAACTTTGTGAATCGCAAAGTTTGTCCATCCAAAAGTGTATAGTACATTGTGCTTATGGTCTCTTCTCCCTATGGCTCTTCAAGTGACATTCTAATCCCTTTGTAATTGTTAAAAGTAGGAACTTAGGGAGGCAGCAGTGTTACAATAGACAGACATTTATCACAGCACCTACAATAAGGGAACTATTTTTCTTGCAGAGAAAATTAGCGGTCTTTTAGGTATGATTCAGAGTCCTTTGATAGTAGCAAATTCTGGAGGAAAAATGTTGATAATCGAGAACCACTAGAAGCTAACACAGTCAGCTCAGACTTCAGTATCAGTCTCCTCTACAGTACACAGGGATAATAAATCGCAAAAGAAGGGGGCACACAAACAAAATCCCCAGTGAAAAATGATACAGTTAGCCAAGCCTGACCATGCAATGAATCAAAACATGGTGTCCACCACCAAGGGGAAGAATTTCAAAGGCATGCCAAACATTCTTGATTAAAGCCTTGTGAAAAGAACAAAAGAATGAATGTCTGTAACAATTATGCAAGAAACGATCCCTTGCTGAACAAACTAGGAGATGCCTAAAAAATAAAATAGTGTCATGACTGCAGAAAGGTATTGGGCCTGGAGCCAATCAATCAATCAATCAATCAATCAATCAATCAGGATTTGTATATTGTGGTTGCTTCACCTGTGAGGGTCTTGAGGCGGGATTCCGCTGCTTGTTCCTATTGGTTGAACATCCAGGTCTTGAGGTCCTTCCTGAACTGTTGGTGCGACGGAGCTGCTGTGAGGTGTAACAAGAGGGTGTTCCAGGTCTTAGCCGCCAGTTGGGGGAAGGAGCGGCTTCCGCTGTCACCCGGCGGATTCACTGGGTAGCTGCCAAAAAAAGTCTGCTAAAAAAGTCATAAAAAAATATGATCTCAGGACTTTAGATGGGCCAAAAATTACTTTATGTTTGTGTGGATGCTCACGTGATGCAGGATGGTGCTTTGTAGCGCAAAGCCTCGCGAATGGCAGTGCAGATCAACTTTCAAGTGCAAATTTTATTTTGCATTAAATGTTCACAATTGCGCAGTGCCACAATCCATTTGCACCGTGTAGCACCATTTCCACTATAATCTATGTAGAAGGAAGTAAAAAGATGAGAACACTGAAAACATCTGTAGAGTTTCACGCAAAGCCAAATCTAATAAAATAACGTCACCCGGGTTTTCGTAAAATCACAACTCCAAATGAAATAACTCACAAACAAGGGCCTGGATACCCACATGGATTATTAGCCATGCTCTACAAATTCACATAAAATAACAAGGGCAAGCAGAATTTTGCTTGATGTTACTACGTATAAGATGTGCAATTACACAAAATGACACATTTTATGCAGCTTACTGTTATGCAGTTGTCTTCACATTGAAATTTGTGCTCTTGCGTGTACCTTGAAAACAAACTTAATGAAAGGCACCAATGAGTCGCCCTTGTGCTGTAGTGTAACAATTAGCATTGTGCTAATATGGCTGTTTTAGGGCGAGCACTGGTAAAGACATCATCAGAGCACAACTATTTCTAAATCTGGTGCTGAGCAATTTTTTCCCATTTGTGCAATGCAGCGCTGCTGATTTTCGATCGGCAATGAGATGTGTGAATGTTAGTTTATTGGGTTAGTGTGCTGGGTACAAGAAATGGTCTTTGAGCAAGGACTGTGTCATGGTGGGCTGAGAAAAATGACCTTATTATTATCAAGGCTCTGGCATAGAAAGGCTCAAATTTGACAATTGTGCTCAATAGTTACAGTCCCATACTGAGTTCTGGAAGTGCTTTAAATGGATTCAGATAATTTTATGCCATTGCTAAGCATAAACAAAGATGCCCTCTCACAAAGCCAAGTGCTA
This sequence comes from Calotriton arnoldi, assembly GCA_963921515.1. NCBI lineage: Eukaryota > Metazoa > Chordata > Amphibia > Caudata > Salamandridae > Calotriton > Calotriton arnoldi. Next base: position 104,508 of record CAWUFW010005737.1, read on the forward strand.
ACCCAAAATGCTCCATCCAAAATTAATTATGGTCCATTTCCTATATTAATCCGTTATTGAAAGTATTCTAGGTAAATCACTTTACATTGTAATATTTCAATTTGGACTCTGAGTTTCTTCCATTAAGAATTTGTTGCAGCTGAATTGTGCACCCCTTAACTTCCTCTGCACCCTTCGTCCTCTGGCCTCTCTCCTCCCTCCATGGGATCTATATCTTCTCTTATGGACTGATTAGTGTACAAGTTTATTTCTAATGAAATAGCTCCTCTTTTTACTGCACAGTACAAATGTTTTCATTTGCCATGACTATTGACTCATTTATATAGCCTAAAAGTCACAGCCTAAAAGTACTTAACAATGAATTGAACTAATCCTCGCCATTCACTTTAATTATTCTAAATTTACTGAGTCCTCCTGCTTCACATTTTCCATTTGTCTCACTTACTTCCTTCCCTTCTCATTTTACACCACTCAGGTTCTCCTGCCACTCCTTTCTTCGATTCCCCTATTGTCCCTTCCAGTTATGGCTTGTAATAAAATTCCTTCTTTCGCTGCATATTTTCTCTCACTACATTATGCCTGACTTTCCCCCAAAACCCAAAGCACCCTTTCATGCAACCACTCCTTGTTTATTCTCCACACGCTCACTGCCTCAGCTCCCCAGTCTGTAGCCTTTTCCTTAAGGGTGGACATCCTCTTCCCAAAATCCTGGCTTATGATCTTCACAATGATCGCCATTTGTTAGTTTAACATTGGTAGACGTGTATCTAGCTGACATGCCATTGGGTGGGAGAGAAATTGGGCCATAGCAGTAAGTGCCAGGCACTTAGAGGAGGCATGTTGGTTGCATTGGCATGAACATATTCATTTATTTATGCAATTTTATATAGCGCGGACTTTACCCAAAGGTGTCAGAGCACTTCACAATAGAACCCAGTACGTTACATGCATACATATGTATCCATGCATTCTCTCTTTGCGTTCTTGGTGCAGTGAAAAGTTAATCTTCCATGTTTCATGATACTTTACTATTATTTAAACTCTTTCAGCAACACTTGTAACAACAATTAATGCAGAAATTGGGTTGTTGGTTAAGGGGGTGTGAGCCACTTTCAAACAACAGCTACAATCATTGTCAGAGTGAACCACAAAAGTCATTAAATTAACCTGTGGTTAACCCCCCTGGTAGCTTGGCACAAAAGCAGTCAGGCTTAACTGAGAGGCAATGTGTAAAGTGTTTAAGCAGCACGCAAACAGCAAGAGAGTGAAAACACAAGAAAAATCTCCCACCAAATTAGAACAATCGAATAAAATGTAATACATTAATTACCATCAAAATGACAAAAATTAAATCAGTACAACTGGGGATATTGAATTTTAAAGGTTTAGATAAAAGTAGCACCAAAAAGCGCAAAGCGCCAACTGTGTTTATCTGGTCGTGCCAGAACGGGGCAAAGTGACAAGTTCAGACCAACTGCGATGGAGAGCGGGCCGGGTACAGGGACCAGGTTAGTCCCACTGAGAATTACACCTTATGTCCTTGATGAAGAGCATTGCATCGTGTTCCGATGAGGAGTTGTGAGGGCTGCGGTGTGAGGCCCTGCGTCAAGTTGTATCATGCTGTGCCGCTTTGAATGAGGCCACTGATTAGGGATTGCGAGGTGCTCTGATGGTAGTTCCTGCGTGGCACTGATTCGAGTTGGATTCCGCTGAGTCGGTTCTGAGGAAACCCACAGTTGAGCCAGGAGGAGCACACTCTGATAACAACCAAGGGTCTAGGACCCGGGGGCACCTCTTGGGGATCAGGTCTCACTAGAAGGAGAGGCCAGCAGAAGGGCATAGGCAGGTCCAGTTAGTTTGGGCAGATGCAGGACAGGCCTCTGGCGCTTGTTATGTCCCTGTAGCTCAGAACTGGAGGCCAGTCAGCTAGCCTTTGGAGTCACTCTGTTGGTCCTGGGTTCAAGGAGCAGGTCCAATCTTCATTCCTCAGACAGCAGGGTAGGAGGACAGTCCTTCTTGCCATAGGGCAGTCCTCCCAGTAGCAGAGCAGTAGAGCAGTCCTTCTTCTGAGACTTCCAGGGGTCCAGAAGTGATCTGAAGCGTGGGTATGAGGGTTGCATTTTTGTACCTGGTGCTGGTTTTGAAATGGGCGAAGGAGTGTCCCCCCCACAGAGGTGTTTGAAAGGTACTGTCTCCCTGTCCTGGTCTCAGTGTGTCTGCAGTCACTATTGGCTAGTGTGAAGTTCTTTATGTGTGAGATGATGCAGTGTCTTTAAAGTGCAAGTAGGGCTGTGCACAGCTCCGTCCCCCCCAACCTGCTCAGATGGCCCATCCTGCCAACGCCCAGGCCCTCTATTGTGTACCTGCCTGGGAGGAATAAACAAAGGCCAACTGCCAACTAAACCTAGTCATGTGACTCAGGAACAGGCAGCAGGCACCAAATGGTTAGGATAATAAAAAGACAACTTTCTAAAAGGGGCATTTTCAGTGTTGTGACTTAAAATCTAACTTTATCATTTAAAAAGATTCTAAATTGCAATTCTTCAGACACCAAGCATTACATTTCTACCTGCTGCCTTTCAAAAGTTATCACTTATTAAATGTAATAAAGTAACCCAATGTTATCCTGTGAGGGAGGTAGGCCTCACAGTAGTGTAAAACAAATTTGTGAGTTTTTCACTATGAGGACATGTAAAACGCACAAGTACATGTCCAACATTTTATATACACTGCATCCTGACCTATGAGCTGTTTAGGGCCTAATCTGTGGGATGAATTATTTTTATTAAAAAGTAAGGTTTAAGCCTGGCAAACATTTTGTGTTGCCAGGTCGAAATGGCAGATTGTAACTGCATACAGGCTGCAATGGCAGAACTGAGATTTTTAAAAAGTCTACTTAAGTGGGTGGCAGAATAAGTGCTGCAGGCCCACTAGTAGCATTTAATTTCCAGGCCCTGGGTACAGGTAGTCTCACTTTACTAGGGACTTATAGGTAAATTAAATGTGTCAATTGGATGTGAACCGATTTGACCATGTTTCGAGGAAAGAGCACAAGCACTTTAGCACTGGTTACCCAAGGTAAAGGTCACAGAGTCCTAAGGCCAACACAAACTCAGCAAAACAGGAGGGTTGAAGGCAGAACATTTGTGGTGACCCTGCACAGAGGGCCAGGTCCAAATACATCATCAAGATCATGTGCTTTGGGTTAAAAGTGGCTACTTTGATACTTCAATGAAGGGAGGCATAGCTAAGTCTTAGTGACCTCTGACACTTACCTGTTGCATTTCCACTTTGGGTTACCTGATGGTTTGATATCATGGTTTCATTTCTAAACTCAATGTTTCCTTTGTAAGACCTTGATCAAGACTATGGAGAGAGGTATGGCTGGCTGAAGAAATATCTGAAAATACTCCGTTTCCTCTGTCCCTTCAACATCCAAAATACTCCACTGAATCAGAAAAAAGCATTTTACAATGCAACAGTATTGGTTGGCTGATCTGCAACTGCAAAGGCTGGTTGTGGTTGTGTGGATCTGGTAGGCTCCTGATACAAGTTGAAATGGAGGTCTGCCTGGCCTTCCAGTGGTAAAAGCATCGTACTGCCCCACAGCCAGACGATCTGAATATGCTGACTCCTTGAGGATGAGTGAGCAAAGGGCACATGAACCTGGAGTGCCAAGCTCACCAAAGTTTCACTCTGGGTTGGACAGGCAGGTAACAGTGGCCCTGTGACTGATCCGTGGGCCTGAGGCAGGTGAGTTAGGAAAAGGACCAAGGCAGCTGCACAGGCAACTGACCATGTGATGATACCTGTAATGCTCCCAGTGACCAAATCACAGTTAGGACATTAAGTGCACTGAAGTGGGCCAAGGCCAGCAGGGCATATACAGTATTCTTGGGAGTCACTTGCAGTTCTTTGTTGACAGTAGTAAAGGCCATACACACAAGAACAGAGACGATTTACAGCCTATTATTAATAGTTGGTGATGGGCAATGTGCAACAGCTCCTGAAAAAAAACACTTAAAATGCCAGTGAGTTTATAGCAGGGACAATAAAGCCAATAGGACCCAAAGGCACTAAAATGTCAAAACAAAAGCATAGGAGTTCTCCATATGCAGCCTAATAGTTGTTCTATGCTTTTCAACAATTAGAGGCTACCTATGTTGTAGAAGTCAAACTCAGATTCGTCTGCGGCCTGGACATTAGGCAAAGTCCTTTTTAGAGTCTGGTGATTCATGTGAACAGTAATATGTAAGCCTGGCTGGAAAGGAAAAATGGAAAAGTGGTATCACAGGCTGCCTCTTTGTAGGTGCTCCATTTTGTGAATCTGGTCTGAGGCTGTGACCCAGAGGAGCAGTGGGGCAATGAGGGCCACATCAAGTACTGTCTCGCTGAGGCATATCAACACAATAATCTGGTAGTAGGGACCTTCAATCTTGAACACTGCCACAGTCCTGTTACTTATCCTCTTTAATCCACTACAACACACAGGAGCTGAAATTGGCTGACAAGAATCAACACAATTGACCTGCACCTTGAAAAAGCCACCATTACAGGCAGAATTTGTGTGAGGGTTTTTATATTGGGGCTCGGTGCAAAAGGATATTGGCAATGAACCAAGCCAAGACAAACATTCCAAACTCTATGCACACACACAAAAGCATGATGGAGGTAGCTACACCTCAATCATGTTGGTTACACCGTTCTGCTGACAATGGTATCAGTCAGCACAAAATCTACAATTCACCAGGGCAACTGTGAGCAATTTTGGGGGTGGTCTGACACAATTTTCTGACTGTGAAGCACACTAGTGAAGCTAACATACGACAAACGATACTGTAGGTCAAGGAAGAGAGCGACACAAGTCCTAAACCACAGGTTAATCGTGAGCTATTTTGGTAAATAGTGCCTATGTTTTAATCTCCAAGTATTATCTAAAAAAAAGCACTGAGTCCTCGTCTATCTTAGTGGCATCTTATATCATCAACCCCCCCTCATTTTTGTTGAAAGAATATTCAACAAGTTCAGGAGCTTCACAATTCAGAATTGCGTTGCATGTTGGGAATGACCAATATTACACTGTCTTGAAATCACAAATAATATTGAGGACCAGAGAAACCAATATCTAATAAAAAATACTGCATGTTAGACTATTTTACATTTATTCTTCTGTTCTGCAAAGAAGCTTAAAATTACAGAGGATTTTCATAAAGCCCGTCAAATTCTGATGGTCAACATGTTTCTACCTTATTTTCTACCCTATCATGTAGCATTCTTTAGGATTTAAATCCCTAATCTGCTTTGCCTAATTTACTAACTAACCATGCTTGGTGTCCAGACTTAGGGCCTTATTACGAGTATGGTATTCCTAGGACCGCCATACTCGCGGTGGCAGTCTGACCACCACACCTGTCTACCGTATTACGAGTGTGGCAGTGGGACCGCCACAAGACTGCCATCTCCGCCAGGATCAAGGATCCAGCTGCAGCGGCTGTAACAAAGGGCCTGAATATGCTGGCGGTGCCGAAGCTGGCACCGCTGAGCATATCACAACATGTATATTCACCGCCCTTTTCAGGGCAGGGACCCCGCCATGAAACGGATGGCAGACATTTAGGTAAGGGGATCCTAACAGGGCGCCCAGCCAAATCTGGGCCTTGGGGTGCCTGCGGGGGGCACATGTTGTGCCCTACTTAAATTGCACCCTCGTCCTGCATGGTGTGGCACACACGACATGGTGCATGCCACACCGTGCAGGAATGTGCTGCTGCCACTCTCACAGCCACTCTCACAGCAGTGGTATGCTGTTGAGGCTCTCCTATAAGGCTTTCCTATGAGACTGACACACTTTCCGCCGTGAGACCACCGCTGCACCACCCACCCCGCCCCCCGGATTAAAGTCATAATACGGCGGGCTGGCTCACCACGGCCTTGGTAGTCTTCCTGGGACCGTCGCGGTGGTGGTCCCATTGGAAGACCATCAAACTCATAATAAGGCCCTTAGTGTATTGAAATGTAAAGATTAATAATATAAATACTGAACCTGTTTTACAATGCAAATCTAGTAGAGGAGAGAGATAAATGGATTCCGATCCTGACAGCAACCGGACCGTTTTCAAGATATGCGCTACATGAGATGAGGAGGTGGCCAGGCTTGCCCTAGTGCTTTCAAGCTTACATTTAGGCGGCTTCTGTGGTAGACCTAATTCCATCGTACTGTCATCCACTCCAGAGAGCATGGCGGGATGGAAGTAGGTGTGCCACAGGAAATGGGCACTTTGAAGAGGTTATTGTGAATGGATTACAGATAAGAGATATTCCATATTAAAATACTAACAAAAATCAATTCAATAGTTTGATCTAAAATTTTGAAACTTAGGAAGTGAATAAACCCATTGAGGTTAAAATTCAATTCTCCATGTTTTACCAGGGGCTGCATGCAGAATTCCCAGCAGCTCATCTTCTAATCTATTATTTCTTAAACTATCACACAATCACACTACTGTGAATTTCCAAGGAAGCACTTGGGATATTGAATTCCCCTACTATGAAGAAGCAAATCGTCATTGCCATTAAAAGTTAACACTACGGACGGGCTTGCTGATCTTCCCAACTTCCCATTGCAGGGCCAAAAACCACATTTAAAAAAATAAGAAAATGTGGAATGGGTGACTGTTAGAAATGGGGTTTTCTGGTTGGCTAGGGTATGCACCCAAGCTAGGCAGAACCCACCACTCTAGTCAGGGCAAGGGAGTTACACACTGAAGATAACCACTGCTCACCCCCTTGGTAGCTTGGCAGAGCAGTCAGGCTTATCCCAGACGCAATGTGTAAAGAGTTGACGCAACACACTCACACAGCAGTGCAACACTAGGCACACCACAAAAGAAACTCCACACAAGGTTATATAAAAATATCCTTTGTATTACCCATAAAAACACATTAGATCACAATCACATATATTACTGTGCCACTAGGCACTTGTCATGACTTCACAGGGATTACATAAACCACTTTGCCAATCAGGCGTTTGTCATAAACATTACAGTTAGGACGACCAGTAACTACTGGTAGGGACTGTACTTAGCATCACACATTATGCATTAACATAATTAGCAGTGAACCGCAGTAAACACTTGCAGCAGGGCACACATCATAAACACCTTATGCCCACCTTAGGCATATCACTATCACTGCACACATAGGTGACCCTTTCTGATAATTGCAAGGTATGAGCAACAGTATCACATCATAATATCAGGGCACAATATGAGGCAATATAGAGTGAGGCAGGAACACTCTAAAACACCACGAGCTCACCTGCGCTCTTATTATAGATCATATGGAAACTTTGGTACTCTCACGTAGGCTCCTGGGCCACCTGCCCGCCTACACCCTGGAATGTGGTAGTTCCTGGGTATTCCACTACTTCCAGGAATTGGGGGCCTCCTTTGAGGTTCCACCCCACTAGGTGTCAACTGGGAACCGGCAAGTGCAAGCACCCCCAGGTACGTATACTTCAAAAGGTAGGAGAGGCACCCGCTCTGCCCACGTTGGCCGGGGGCCTCCCTTCACCCCAAGGACTGGCCCCATGAGCACGCAGCCCTGGGGCTTGCCACAAAGAAGTACAGCCCCACTCACCACTCCCTGGGGGCTGAGCGAGTTAGGTTGCAGCCGCCCGCTACAACCGACGACCAGTGCTCCGGTGGTCCAGGTGGGAGGCGGCCAATGGCGGTGCCCCAATCCGGCCCTCCAGGTCCGGGTAGACCCGGGGCGCCATCTCCGTCCTCCTTTCTTCCGTTTGCGGTCGGGGGCGCGATACCGCTTTGCCCCGCCCACAACCAGGCTCAGCCACGCAGCTGTGTACTTCTGCCTGGCTTCCGGCGGCTGTTTTTATCATTTTATTTTTCCTTTTGTTCAGTGGGGCGCCGCTCCTCCGCCTTAGCGAAGGAGCTGCCACTGCGAGTCCTGTCAAATAACTGACACTCTGCATATTTCTTGAAAGTTTCATGCCATTCTCAGTCGCATGCACGCGTCTGGTCCCTGTTTGTCTTTATGATAGCGACTACTGTATTGCAAGTTGCTGCATTTGTTTTCTTTTACTAAAATCAATGATAATTTCTTCTTCTTCAGCTTGCCGTCAAGCTGCCCTTGTACTCGTATCCCCCTTGTCAAAATGCATGTTCCATACCGTCTAACTAATCTTTTATCTTTTCTTCCCCCTGCACTATTTTTGTCGCCCTCTGAAATTGTGCACATGGCAGAAAATCTTTTAATCGAATGGTGGGCGGAAGCTGTCATTGTGTTACTGTCGCTGAAAGTATGTCCTTTTGATCTATTCGTTCTATATTCAACTCACTTCCCACTTCCGATCCTGTGACATGCAAACAATACACGGTTACTTGAGCAAATTGGCTGCACAGGAGATTTTCATGTGTTCCAAAAATCCATAAAAGCTTTGGTAAGGACATAAATCGCACGGGTAATATGCCTATTAATGTGAAGCAAACGCACTCTTCCCCATGACGTCTATCGAAAAGCCTCGTGTAGACCGGTTTCATCGTGGCAGACAGTACAGGTTTATCACACATTCATAGATGCTGTAGTATTTGGGCCTCAGGCCCACATCCGGATAAAGGAGGGACACGGACACATAGTATACTGGTGCAGTAACTGGCCCAGAGCACGTGCGCTCGGCCCCTTTTATTGTCAGGGTCACCTGACTGGTGACGCCTGTGGTGGGTGGGTGTTCAGTGTGTGATACAGAAGGGGAAACACTAGAATGCTGATCGGACGATCACTACATCCCTCCCAAACTTTAATAAAGGTCAAAACAAATGAAGTCCGAACCTGTGGGAGAGAATACAATTTAAAAACAAACACAACACAATAATAACGACTTCCACGTGGTCTCTTCCGCTGCTGGCCTACCGCCTACGAGGGTATCCTTGCAGCCGGGACCACTAGTTCTCCTTGGCACGATGTCAGGGTGCCCTGTGGATGTAGTCTTTCTTGGACTTGCGACGTGGAAGTGTGATCTACAGTCTCTTTCTTCCCATTCCACATCCAGTGAAAGTGCAGATGGAATGATGGTGGATCAGTTATGTGTTACTTTCCACTGTACAGTCCTGGTTGAAGTATTTCCTCCATCTGGTGATCATCTCGAACGGGATTTGCAGTTGCAGGGCGTCCCTCTCACGGATGCCCTCTCTCGTGGGTGTCCCCTCTCACCGGACGACCCGGAGGCCCTTTGCTGCCAGGCTTCCACTGGACCGGTGGACTTCCGCCTTGTCGCTCCAACCACGTTGGAGGAATCACTACGGGTCCTTTCTCCGTGTCCCAAGCTCCACCTGAAAAGGGTGTTGTTGGCACTTGCTCCTTTGCGTGCTACCTTTGTCCTCCCGGGATTTCCAGACCGAGCTTCAACAGTCCATCTCCCGTGTCGGGACCCGCTGCCACCGGTGTCCCAGAGGCCTCTGCCCCTTGGATATCCACGGTCCTGTGTCCGTTCCATCCCAGAGGTGGTTGTTACCAATGGACCGGCCTGCTCGCCTCTGTCGTCACCGGGTGATCTTAGGAGTCGCGAGTAGATGTGCACTCTCAGTGATGTTGATGTTCTCCAGGTACTGTGTTCGGATGTTCATGCACCTTTTCACTTTCCTCTTCGGGTGTTTCCCTTCTGGTGTGTGAGTTGACCTGCCGCTCACACCTCTTTCCTCTTCTCCTTCTGCTTTTCTTCCTTCGCCATGGCGTCTTGCTACTCAAGATCTGTCTTCTCATTCTTTCCTTCGCGACGCGGTCTGGCCTTCTCTCCTGCTGGTCTGCCCTAACCAGGCTTCTCCGTGTAGCGTGCACTCCACACATTTCCCCCTGGTCTTGTCCAAACCTAGGACACTGCCTTCACTTCGCTCTGTGACTGGACCTGTCGTCGCGACCTTCTTTAGTACGATTACTTCTGACTTCTAGTTAATGTTGTTAGACTTCTCGTCCGTCTCTGTCTGGTCCTCTTCTCCATTCTTCTTGTTGGACCTCTTGTCAGATCTCTTCTCTCTTTCTGACCTCTTCGCAGGTCACTTCGCTCTCTGACCTCTTGTCGGTCAGCGTCATCCTTGCGACCATCTGGCCGGTTGGCTTCTTCATCCTTGCGACCATCTGGCGGGTCCGCTTCTTCCTCCTTGCGACCAAACTGGCAGGTCGGCTTCCTCCCTCCTTGCGACCGTCTGGCGGGTCGGCTTCTTCCTCCTTGCGACCGTCTGGCGGGTCGGCTTCTTCCTCCTTGCGACCATCTGGCTGGTCGGCTTCTTTCTCCTTGCGACCATCTGGCTGGTCGGCTTCTTTCTCCTTGCGACCATCTGGCTGGTCGGCTTTTTCCTCCTTGCGACCATCTGGCTGGTCGGCTTTTTCCTCCTTGCGACCATCTGGCTGGTCGGCTTTTCCTCCTTGCGGGTACTAGTGCTTCTGGTGGTCTGCGCAACCACTTCTTCTCTCCGCAGTCGCACTGCTTCGGCGCGCTTCTGACTGCGCCCTCTGGTTGCTTCGTTGGACGCGCTTACTGTGCATTCTCTTCAGTCCTTCTGAGACTTGCTGCTTTGGGTTTGCTTGCCCTGGCATTCAGAGCGTGTGCGCTGACGTCACTCTTGGTTGTGTGTTGCAATAGCTGTCGCTGCGGTGCATACCTTGTTGCCACCTTAGTGTAGGCAGTTGCGCTATTTGTCAGTCTGCTGCAACAGGTACTTTTGCTCTTTGCCTTCCCAGCGCGTTTGGGCTGTAGCAGCTGTTCTGGTGCTGCATTACTATCGTCCTGGCACACAATGGCCTTCCAGTCCCATGGCTCATGTGCTTTTAGTGTAATCTCAGCTGTGTACCCTTTCTGTGACAGTCTTTTATTTAGTATTGTTCGTTGTTGCCATGGTTTGCATTTCCTTTCCTTTTCCCTACGGCATGTCGATTTGTGCCTTTTTTTTTGCTCAGGAAAAGGCAGGGGGGGTGTGCTGCCACTGCTGCAGGTCTGTCCATGATGGCAATTGCTTCAACTCAATAGCGCAACACCGCTACATGGCCACTAGATGGCAGTGTTGCCTTACATGAAACGTGGGCCCAGGCTGTTTGCTTGGAACTACGGCCTCGCGCTTTTCCGTTCTCTCTGGGTGCGCCGGTACAAGGCTTCTCGTGACCTCGGCTCCCCTTGTGACTCCCCCCACAGGCCACAGGCACTCTTAACCCAGGTAGGGTCTTTTCCACACTTTGTCGGTTTACTGTGTGCTGTGTGAAAATACTATTTGCCTATGTCCACACGATCGGGGCACTTCCCTGCTACCATTGTCTGCTAGCACTGCAGCGCTCCGATCGGCCAGCATAGCTTCACCCACGCTGCGGGCCTCACCTTACTGGCACCTCGCTGCTGCTGGGACAGCCTGATCACTTTAATGCACCTCCGGAGGTGCTCTCCACTGCTACTAGCGCCTCTGCCTACGGCCGCCTCGTTTCTCACCCGCCGGCAGCCTCTCTGCATACACGCTGCACGGGAACGGGGGGGGGCCGGCTTCAGTTCTCGCTGGGCGCTCTGCTTCAATCTCTGCCCTGCTGGCGGCACCGGGTTGGCTCAACCCGCGGGCGCGGCCTGGTATCTACGACCCATTTACCTTCGGGCCATGCGGGAGGGCACAACGGACATTAGCGGACTCTTGGGGGCACACGCTACTCCCCGCATCTTCTCACTTGTTAATCGCGGGAGCCAGCCGTTCACGTTTGCACCTTCCCGCCCCTCGCAGCATGCCTTATCTCTTCACGGGCTGTGCAGGGGGGGTGCTGGCGCCGCTCTGATCGGCCGCAGGCCGCATGCTTTCTTCCTTCGGCTCCCCTCCCACCCGCAGCAGCTTCGTTCAGTACTCACGCTGCGCGGGGTGGGGGTTAGAGCTGCTGCTTGGGCACTGCGTAGCCTCACTACGGGCTAGTGTTCACCTTTGGCCGCAGATGCGGGGTGGGCTCCCGCTGGCCTCATGTCATTCGGGGTCGCTTCTCGTTTCACCCCAGCCCCTCGCTCACTCACCGGGCTCGCCGCCTGCCTGGCGGGTCGTCGCGGCCGATGCGGGTGGGCTCCGATCGGCTCTGCAGGTCGGTGGCAGGGTCACGCAACCGGTTCCTCACTCGCCTCGCAGGCGATCAGCGGCGGCGGCCGGCGTCTCGGCAGTCCGGCCCCGCCTGTCCTTCTGCCCTTCCCGGGCCTTACATCGCCGTTTCCACGGGTAGCCAACTCATCCGTTGCGGGGTGGGCTCCCGCTCGGCTTCTTGCACCCCAGGGCTCTTCTCGCGCCCGCTGCGAGCTAGGCGCGTCCAGCGCTCGGTCGCAGGGGGGGGTGCAGTCAAGTGCAGGCACATCGACCTCGAGTTAGGCTCCCGGTCACCACCTCTTCACCCCGGGGCTCTTCACACGCCCCGCGGGTCTTCGGCGAATTCCAGCGCCTGCACACGGGGGTGCCCTCAGCATGGGCGAATACGCTTTCCCCCTCACCACCTTCCAAAAGGCGGCTGCACATGCGGGATTAGCCCGCTCGTCGCCATTGTAGTATTTGGGCCTCAGGCCCACATCCGGATAAAGGAGGGACACGGACACATAGTATACTGGTGCAGTAACTGGCCCAGAGCACGTGCGCTCGGCCCCTTTTATTGTCAGGGTCACCTGACTGGTGACGCCTGTGGTGGGTGGGTGTTCAGTGTGTGATACAGAAGGGGAAACACTAGAATGCTGATCAGACGATCACTACAGATGCCAATCACGCGTACAGTTTATGGCTTATCTATCTTACACGAAAGGTATTGTACCAAATGTCAGCACCTACGATGTTTGTTCAAGCTGCTAAATTAACGGAGAGTCTTTCTTCACTGTTTTCTGACTGACATCTCCTCGTGCATGCTTAATCTGTGAGGAGGCCTGCGTTGTCTCTTGAGCCATATCTTTTATTTATGGAAAAGTCCTCTGGGACCAGTGAAAAACAAATGTATCAGCACGTATCGGATCAGAGACCGGATAAAGGAAAGAAACAATCGTTAATCGGAATATAAAACCGCAGCCCTGCCGTTGTGTTATTTACAGCACTATCAGTGACATAGTAATGAACATAACGTGCTAGAGGTCCGTCTTTTTTCAACTGCTCTCTCTATTTGAGTGTTTTATTCGCCTTATATTTAAGGCCTCTCTTTAGTCCTTTTTTAGTTCAGTTTTTTTGTCTATTTCATTTCCGTGATGAAGTGTCAGATACCTCATTCCGTTCAGTGACATGCCGCAAACAGTAAAATGGCACGTTTTAATCCATGGAGTACCTTCTCGCCCGTTCGAGGTTTGGCAAAAAGATTATCTATGGGATATTTTTGTGCTATCTTTTATTGAACACCTCGGAAGGAAGTAAAATGCATTGCATAAAAGGTTAACCCACATTTGATCCATTTCCTCCTGCCATTGACATCTACTGAAGCAGCTAAACGCTTTCTGTAATAGCGTAGGATACCTTGTGCTCTTAAAAAGCTCCATTCTTAAAACTCGTTCTCATGCCTTAAAGAGATGTTAGATTATTGGTCTTTTTTCAGCCCTATGCATGTACATGGAGGCTGATGTAACTGGCCAACACCAAAACTTTGAAACTTTGAGCAAACCCACAGCATCTGCCATGATCATCAGTCAAGATGCACACCTTCCAAAGGGTTTTAGCAGGCACTGATTAGTACCTCCTATTGTTCATTGAAGGAGGCCATCTAGCGGTTCTGATACTGAAACGCGTATCAGTGACCGACAAAACAGTATGGCAGCAGAACGTTGATGTCCCAATACCACCTGACAAATATTGTGATCCAAATTTGATTTAGAAAAATTTGCCACATTGGAGTTAATTTTATAAACTCTACTCCTAATGGGACAGTATTTTTTGCAAATGATATTTAGGGCAAATATTTAAGTCAGGCGATATTTATCATGTTTACAGTATTCTGACATACAAGCATACAAAACAGTCAATCGTGGATGTGGACGAGGAGTAGGACCTACAATTTGCGCTATCGTCTACAAAATGGCTGGGCAAGGTGAAAACAAGGAGGAGCACAGGGAGGGACTAGCAGATCCACAGAAACAACTACAAAAGTATACATCATGTTCAATTCACAAGCATTACACAGAAATGGAGACATGGAAAAGTGTCAGTTCAAAGGCAGAAAAAGTGAAATAAATACTTAATGGCATCAAGGCCCATATCATCAGAAGACCCCAAGTATTTCAGAACATAACTGCCAAAGTTATACTCAACCTTCCCCAGTATCCACATCTCGAAACATTTCAAAGATATCCACTGGCTCCCTGACTAAAATTGCTCCTGATTTAAACTCCTCAAACACTCATACAAAGCTTTACACAATCAAGGCCCATTCTACCTCAACAACTGCATCCTGTTATACACCCCATCCAGACACCTCGACTAGACTAGCCTTCTCGCCCATGTCCCCTGCATACAGCAACCAAAGCAGGAGGCCCCACCTTCTCCTACGTCTTTCCCAAAGCCTGGACCCAACTCTCCTACCATAAAAGAGCCACCAGCTCAAACCTTGAATTTTGTAAATAGCTGAAAACCTGGCTCTTCCATTTGGCCCTCCTCAGATAGGTGCAGGGCGCTACTTCCTTCTCTGGTGCCAGGATACCCTCAGGGGTGATATACAAGCCCTACAAATCTACATAACATAACATAACATAGCATAACATAACATAACATAACATGCTTTAATATCCACCTGTTCACACACACACAGACACACACACACACACACAGTTGGTACCATAACAGCATCTCCACAAACAAGATGAAAAAATTAATTTCATTCAAAATAAAAATCCACAGCTGAAAACAGATCACTGTGATCATGATCCCCAAATATACACGCATAGATGGCCAAATAAACCACAAAACAATTAAAATCACACTGTTGGACTTGGCCCTTTTTGCAGGGTCATCCCTGAACTTTTTGCCTTCCTCCTGGTATTTTTCTGACCTAGTGTTGGTGGTTTTAGGACTCTGGGCACTTTATCACTGCTGTGCAGTGTTAAAGTATATGTGCTCTCTATGGTAAACTTGGGAAGATTGGTCTACACCTGTTTGGCATATTTAATTTACCTATCAGTCTCTTGTAAAGTGATATCTCATATACCCTAGGGCCAGTAAATTAAATGCTAGTGATGGGCTTGCAGCGCTGCTTGCGCCACCTACCAAAGTAGCCTTTCAAACCTGTCTCAGGCCTCTGCCATTGCAGGGCCTGCGTGCGCAGTTTACTGCCGATGTGATGTGGCACATAAAGTGGTTGCCACGTCTGTGACTCCCCTTTTACTACCTATAAGTCACCCCTAAGGTAGGCCCTAGCTAGCCCTATGGGCAGGGTGCGCTGTAGGTAAAAGGTAGGACATGTGCCTTAACTGTGTGGCATGTCCTGGTAGTGACAAACAGCCATTTTGGTTTCTCACTGCTGTGAGGCTGCCCTCTCATAGGAATGCATTAGGGATTCCCTGATATGTGTTTCAGTGGTAATTCCTGACATGAGAGGAGTAGCGTGGTCAAGTTTGGTATGTTTGGAATAGTGGTAACAAATGCTGCGTAATGGTGTTCGCAGATTTATTATCACTATTTTAGAAATGCCACTTTTAGAAGTAGGCATTTCTGTGTGTTATGTGTCTTTGTGCCTGCCTGTTGTGTATTGCATGTCTGGCTCTGGATGACAGGGGCTGGGAAGGTGCAGTGGCTCCAGAGGGGCTGGGTGAGTCAGCGCTAGGCTGAATAGGCCTAATCTGCATTTGGAGTAGTAGGAGGATTTGCACCTGGGACTGAATAGTACTGTGCCTGCCTTCCACAATGCTGGCCCCGCCCCCCTGTGGTGTGTTTGGGGCCAGAGCCTACACTAACAATGAGGGTGTTTGTGCCATGTAAATAAAATGTTTAAGTGCCCCCAGTGTTATATTCCATATAGGTACCCTATATAGGCACAGGTAACATTGCAACCTTTCACCTATATTCTTCCCTACATTACATACATAACGGTTCTAGGGACTGACCTTTTACCTAGATACAACACTGCATTCAGAACGCAGGTTTCCCCTAGTTTGAATCTCATACATTATGCATGAGGTTTCTTGGAAGCACAGCAGGACTAACAGCAGGACGAACATCTCCTGTATAATATCTCTGTATAAAGTTCAGGCCCGACGTCATCCTTTAGGCCGACACAGTAACACAGCAAGGTAGGACCCCTGGGGAGACCTATGGGTATGTATACATCACATCTTCCTTAGAAGGACAGAGGAGGCTGAGACTTCCCGGCTGACACACTGACCAGAGACGCTGAGGTTCCTGCATGCAGACGCTCCAGCTCGCAGTGGTCTAACATCCCTCGCGGGGTGTCCAACTCGAGACCAGGACGGGGTCCCATATTCTCTCATTCTCAGGTAATGGGGTTGACTAGATCCTAGAGGGATTCTTGGCATAACACCTACACAGACGCTAGGTACATTTAGGTACATTTAGGTACATCTAGTTAGGGAGGCATCGTAGGAGTACGCACTTCGTATCATGTGTTTTATGTACTTGTATATATTCATGATTTCTGCGAGATGGTAGAACTATACCATCCCTTTACTTTCGTAGTACTGCTACTCATATATCTCTGCTACTGTCTAATGGTTGTTGCAGCTCATCTATTCTACACTAGAATAACAACTGTTCAATAAATTCTTATTGAAAACGCCCAGCCTGTTTATTCTGTGTATCTCTCTGAGATGAACGAAGTAAGCACGAGTGACTGATCGAAAGGTAGTATATTGTTTCCACGATTCCGAGGGATCAGGCTTGTCATGTTCTGAGGTTGCCAGAATCTATTCTCTCCTTGGTACGAGGAGATTATAGTGGCACTGTGAGCTAGCTGATACAGACAGGCTAACGTATCCGGTGGGGGTGCACGGAATCAGTCCGCCACCAATCCCACAGTTTAGGTTATCCAAACGCGCAGATCCTGTATAGGTTATATAGGAACTACACGACAAGGCGCCACCAACGTTGGTTGGGTACTCATTTAACAGTAGAATCTGAGTAGTTCAGTCGTGCTATTCTCAGAGACCCCTACTCACAAAACACCAGAGACGTCTGGAGTGGGTGGGCACAAACTCCGCCACAGCTGAGTAGGCGAGAAATCCTATTTATTGGCTGTTGGTTAATCAAGCTTGAAGGACACAGTGTTCCTAAAATTGTGCAAAAACACCTTATCTTGGTTTCCTTGAAAAACTATTTAGTGTTCTAAAAAACAATGACTAACCAGGTCTTAGACCCACTGCAACAAGCACTGCCCCTCTCAGACGAGGAGGTAGATGCAGACGCAATACAAATTGCACCAAATTTTAGAAATACTGTCACCCTGAGGCTGCTAGAGCATGGTTTAACACCTAGGGGTGGTATTGTAGTATTCGTGATTGAGGCGCACGAATCAAACAGAACAGAGGTATTTTATTTGTGGGTTACATTCCCAGCAGCAAATGCAAGAACAAAAACATTTCACTCCTACACAGAAGGAGATGCACCAGCGGAATATTGTCCGTTTGAGGACATTGAGGTTCCGCTCACATACCAGGAACACTTATACTGGTTTAAAGGCACCCTACCCCATATAAGAAGACGAGTGAGACTCGGCCCGCTCGGAAGAGAAGGGGCAACATGGTCAATATTAGCAGCCTACACACCACATCCTGACATTGAAACAATGCCACCAGGAGACTTACTCACACAACACAAAGAATTAATAAAAATTTACAGAAACTTGATGCAATTTGTCATGAGGACACTTACAATCCAACCAGCAATAGTTGCAACAAATGGGACTCAAGTTCAGGGTACAGCAACTAAAATCACACCACAAACATTACACGCAGTGATGGGTAAAATGCCCACAAAACGTGAACAAATGCCATTCTGGGTAGCTCAGAAAATAACACAGCTAGAGGCAGTATTCCCAAATACTACCCCGTATGAAAAACACAGAATGCTAACAATCTGCTTGGCCATGGGGATAACACCACAAATAGAGGATTGTACCACTTGGGGTACAGTCTTTGCTGCCATTTATTCAAGAACTCATGGTATCCCGTCATTAGCAGTAGTACCAGATGTATTGAGACAAATACAAAACGATTACGGGGCAGAGCCACCTCTTAACTTAGGAATGAAGTTACTAGGTACCTATGCCCAGGTATCAGCCATAATATTAGCTAATATTAAAGGGGAAGCAGCTTCAGTGGCTATCCGCCAACGCCTAAGGGAGTTCAGTCCTTTAGACCAAGAACACGAACTACCGAAAATAATTGAAACTGCATATGAAGAATTAGGCAGAGACAGTTTGGGTGGGAAAGCTTTAAAACCACAACTGATGGGCAGTCCTGAAAAGGACACTTCTAAGCAGACACCTGCTTCAACAAAGAAGAAGTGGGACAATAAAAAACTGTCCATCAACTGTTGTTTTTACAATAAAAAACAACAAAACTTTAAAGGAAACAGATCTCAATCCAGAGGTAGATCTCCTCCACAGGAGCCCTCCGAAAAGAGGTATAACCTTAGGAATAGGGATAATATTAGGAAACCTGACAGGTATCAGGATACTGATACACGTTCCTCTCGTTCCTTTCAGGGTTCATTGAAAAACTCCGAAAGGGAAGGACGGTCAGACAGACAAGGAGAGCGTACAAAGTCCAGAGACAAGCAGCACGCTCAAGATTACACTTCTAAAAAAGAAGAGAAACCAAAGCAAAAGCCACAGTTCATAAAGAAGAAGGTTGCAGGTCTAAAGATCAGACATGCCCAGAATTCTGAGGACTCGACTACTGAACGGGGAATGAGCTCGGACGATGCTAGACAGTGCGGCAGAAGTAACAATAGCTCGCCAGAACCTGATGGAATTTCTGGTGACAGCGGACTTGAATGATTATATCATGGTGGAAACACCTGATACTAAGGTAAGTGTCCCACATAAGTTATATGAAATAACACTCCAAATGGAGGGGGACAAATGTAGGACAGTTAAAGGTCTCTTTTGGGAGAACTTGTCGTTTGGCTATGACATTTTGTTAGCTGAACAAGATTGGCCGCCAGCATTCGTCATGGATTGCCCTAAAGGAGAAACAGTAATTCTACCAGCATTCTCAGACCATATTCCCAGGCACCTACAACACACATATGCGCAGGAGTGGGCGGTAGCCCAAGCCCCTGCATTATCCAAAAACATGTTGGATGGGATGAGGATTCAACCCACCACATAATTCCTTTAAAAAATACTCCAACTGCACAGAGGCAGTATCCAATAAAGCAAGAAGCTAAAAAACAGGTCAGGGAGATCTTAGATCAACTTGAATACCAAGGGGTGATCGAAAATTGCACCTCATCGATGAACAATACTTTGTTCCCGGTCATGAAACCTGACAATTCATATCATTTAGTTTTAGATTATAGACATTTAAACACTTACACTAAGACATTTGCAGTCCAAAATGCACACAGTGCCGCATTAATGAATAACATTGTGGGGAAAAAATATAAAACGACACTTGATATCTCAAATGGATTTTTCTGCCAAAATATAGCGCCTGAAAGCAGGTATCTAACAGCATTCTCAGCGCTAGGGTCCCAGCGACAATTTTGTCGACTCCCCCAAGGGTATAAGAACAGCCCGGGGTTGTTTTCGGCCAGATTAACTGAGTTACTTCAAAATTTGGATTAAGAGGCATTGTCCTATGTGGATGATATTTATCTAACAGACGATGACCTAGAGGAGCACTTGAACAGAGTGAATACCATAATTTTGGGATTTGCATCTGAGGGCTACAAATTCAACTTTAAAAAATCCCAAAATTGCCCACCTCAGTGTCCTGTTTTTAGGATATGAGCTTTCAAGTGAAGGTAAAAGCCTGATAGCCAATTTTTTGGAAAAATGCGCGCTGCCCAACCTCCAAAGTCATTGAAAAATTTACAATCAATCCTGGGATTCCTAAATTTTGGTAGAACATACATTTTGGATTACGCAGAAAGAGTAAAACCTTTCTACGATTTAATAAAACCTGACTTTTCAGTTAGACAATGGACACAGGAACACACAGATACACTACGTTCCTTACAAGCTGACATGATAGCTTCCAAACACTTACAGACACGCGAAACGTACGCAACCTGGTGATCCGTATAGTTGCAGGTCAATCTGGGTACACCTATCTAACATATAATGAAGGTGAAACAGTTCCAATTGCATACAAATCACATTTGTACACAAATGCTGAGATGCCCTTCGCATCTACAGAAAAGATTCTATCAGCAGTACAGACTGCTGTAGTGAGAGAGAGAGCACTGGCTCAGGGGAAACAAATAATAGTAGTATCTCCGGTTCTAGCCTTGGAGGCTGCAACAAAGGCGAGCGTTCCTAACGCTAAAGCCTTACATCCGAGATGGATACAATGGGCTAATTCTCTCACTGCAACAGATGTAGAGTACAGGTACGACCCAAATTTAAAGACACAAGCATTTCTGCAATACGAACAAGAATATCCTCTACCAAACAAAATAATGCCTCTAGATCAGTATGAATATATAATTTACACTGACGGATCTGCTCAACCGGCCATAGGAAGTAAGCAACAATATAGCGCAGCATCCGCAATCGTTAAAGGTCGCATGCGGGATGGAAGGTTCTACCCAAGTTGCACAAAAACGCAATCTCTAGGAGACTGCACGGCAGAGCTGGCAGAGTTAAAAGCCTTGATACTGGCGAATACAGATCGAGAATTCCCCACACTAATCGTGTGTGATTCGTTTTACTATGTGCAGTCATATAATGAATATTTGCAGCACTGGGTTCAAAACGGGTTCAAAGATGCAAAAGGAGGCACAATTAAGCATAAAATGCTATGGGAACAGGTAGTGGAGTTGAAAACCGAACTACTGAGGGCTCACGTGATACTTACACTGAGTCATCAGCGTGATGGCGTTCACGTTGAAGGGAATTCATTGGCTGATGAAGCCGCAAAGGGGGCTGTACGCAAGGCTTCCGTAGCTGCAATCACTCGTTCTAAAACGAGAATAGATGGTGAGATTATGGTAGCTGTCAATGCTTGTCGCAAAAACAGCGGAGCAGTACCAAAAAGGTTTCCACTCAAGTACTCCTACAAGTTAGATGCCAATAACATTCCATTTGCTCTGATTCCTGGGCCGGGGGACAGAGTAATTCCAAACATGGATCGTAGGTTAGGTTTAATTCTAGCAGCACACAAAGGGATAGGTTCTGCACATGCAGGAGTTACGGCGACTGTTTCTTTATTGAAACAACGCTATTGGTGGCCTGGATTAACAAAGCAGACTAAAGACTACGTCTTGAAATGTGACATCTGCCAGCAGATGAAAGGTTCCACCGTAACACGTCCAGCACAGACACCATTATTAATATCTGACAAACCACTAGCGTGTGTTTACTTGGACCACTGCGGCCCATTACAAAGAGATGGAGCTTACAGGTATATCATGGTTGCAGTGGATTCCTGCTCAAGATTCCTATGGGTGTGGCCCCAACGCTCTGCTGATGCTCGAACTGTTATAAAAGATTTGCGAGTCTTTATAGGGACATACGCAATTGGCACATTACATTCTGAACAGGGCCCTGCGTTTAGCTCTCGAGCTTACAAGGAGGCCATGCAAGGATTGGGTGTAGCATTGTGGTACTCCTCTCCGTACCATCCCGAGGGAAATTCGGTTGTGGAGAGAAAAAACCGAGATTTAAAGCAGTCTTTAACAGCTAGAGTATTAGGCACGGGTGAGAGCTGGGTAAAACATCTGTATGGAGTGCAGCGAGCATTGAATAATATGCCAAGACGTTCTCTAGGGGGGGTCACTCCATATGAGGTCCTATTTGGGACAAGAATGTGGGTACCTGATCTAGATTGTGAAGGCGCAGTGGCGGATGAAAAGCCTTTTGACATCCATGATCGTTTGCCTGTTTTACAGGATCTAAATGAATCCAGGACACAACAAAGTAATGTCCATATGAAGCAGACCGCCACTGGGGAAGTCAAATCAGTCACGGCAAGACCTGTCTGGATCACAAAAGCCAGGGATCTGGTCAGAGAGAAAATAGCGGACAAGAAAGAATTTGGGCCATCCTACAGAAAGCCTGTACATGTCCTAGCAGTTGAAGGAACAAGAACTGTACTTCTACTGCCTCTTGCCGGAAAAAAGGAGAAAAGATTTGTCTCAATCGACCTAATCAAACCACACTAGTTGGCCAATACTGAGCAGTAGGCCACGTGGACTCCAAAGTAGCAGACGCCCTCCTCTCGCTACAATTCAAGAAGTTCAAACGGAAAGACTCATCACGTTCGAAGAGTCTCCTGCACGGAATGATGGACTAAGCAATAATGCTATGGAACTCGTTCCCCTTGAACCTGAAGTTCAAATTCAGGACCAAAATGAAAGACAAATTTCAATTCGACCAAATACAGATGTTTACATCAACATGCCTCAACAAGAGCAAATTACAATTTCTACAAATCCTGATGCAATACCAACAATTGATCGAACTGTTTCTGGCTACTTCATAAACTTTGATACGTTTTCTTTGGATCCAAGTGAACCTGAAACAATGCCAGCCCAAAAATCACGCAAGCAGCAAGTTAAAGACTTTCTGAACTTTCTTAAAAAGACTTACCTGGTGTCACCTTGGGTAGAACTATGGTTAACCACCGGGATTCTTTTCTTTCTTTTCTGGGTAGGCTTAGTAATAGTTTTTAGCATGCTTGTTAATGGAAAATACCTTCAACAAAGCTCTGCAGCCCAAAAGGTGAATTTAATTTTAAAACTACACCAATCATCTCATTGAGAACAAAGAGACTTGTCATCAGTGAACATTACAGCAGTTCCTATACCTGATGGTATAGTTTGGGACAAGGTTGATTTCGATATATTTGGTCCGACCGAACTTTTAAGAATTCCTCATTTATTTAAAACATCGTTGAGTGATATCATTACCTCAAGTACATTTTCCGATGATTGGGATTTTGAAACGGTGAATAACATGTTGTCTGATTTAGAAAAATCTGCTGCATTTTCTAATAGTGAAACATTGGAAAGCACATCAGATTTCGAAACAATGTATTGTTATCAACACTATGGTCATCACTTTTTACATAAATCTGCTAATCCTAGAAATGTGTTCACTTACCACCAGTGGGAACATTGCCCAACACAGCCAAAAGGCAGTTCAAAAACATTTACACAAAAGTTTCCATACATTTCAGGGTTTAATATGTCTGACCCAACATCATATTATTATAAGGTTGCACCAACATCAGCACAGAAAACTATGTTAACAAACACCAAACAGATTTACTCTGCTTCCTTTATTACCCAGTTATCTGAACAAGGTTTCGACTTATGGAAAGACACCATAGACTTAAAATCAGTCTGGGGTACTAGAGAATGGCAAGTTCAGGGAACTGAAGCTTTGTTTAGAGCATGCCTTATCCCTCAACAGATCATGTTTTTGAATGAGACAATGCAACAGACGTCTTGCCTTGGACTAGCCAAGAACACAGACTTGAACAC
Organism: Calotriton arnoldi; assembly: GCA_963921515.1. Taxonomy (NCBI): domain Eukaryota; kingdom Metazoa; phylum Chordata; class Amphibia; order Caudata; family Salamandridae; genus Calotriton; species Calotriton arnoldi. Next base: position 128,153 of record CAWUFW010005737.1, read on the forward strand.
ACCTCGGCTGCCAACTCCATCACACACCGAGGATAACACAACATCAGAGAAAGAGATTATGTTGAATGACATTATACAATACAACAGATCAGAACCCGATTGGAAGAAATGGTTGATTTGGCCCACAGACACTAATATTTGTCAGGCGAGATTCATGGGTAAAACCGAAGGTTTCGCTATCAATAGGCCAGATCCACGTTATGTACAGAGAGAACATCCAGGGGTAGTGACATCCTACAGTGTTGGGAAGTTGTGCCTTGATTGGCTAAAAACCTCAACACTCACAAAGGTGAAACAACACTTATCCTTACTGTCACAGGCTGTGGATCTTAGGGATTTTTTATTAGGTCCTAGGAAGCCACGTCAGAAACGTTTCTATTATGCTGTCTATAATGAAATATATAGTTGGGATATATGCCTAATATGTTTATGCATAATGTGTTTATGCTAAGTGCCTCTTGCCAGTAGTTACTGGTTGTTTCTATTTTCACTACTTGTGTGTTCTAATGGTTATGACAGTGGCCCGATTGGCCCTGTAATGTATATAATCCCCTGTAAAGTGATACCTAGTGCCAGGTGGCACAGTGTATGTATATGTTTATGCTCTGATGTGTTTTATGGATAATACAAAGGCTATTTTTTATATAACCTTGTGTGGAGTTTCTTTTTGTGGTGTGCCTAGTGTGCCGCTGCTGTGTGAGTGTGCTGCGGAAACGCTGTACACATTGCCTCTGAGATAAGCCTGTCTGCTCGTGCCAAGCTACCAAGGGGGAGAGCAGGGGTTATCTTCAGTGTGTAACTCCCTTGCCCTGACTAGAGTGGTGGTTTCTGTCTGGCTTAGGTGCATGCCCTAGCCAACCAGAAATCCCATTTCTAACACACACCCACACACATAAGTACACATCTAAATGTATACACAGTAAACAGAAAATCACCATAAAAACTACATGTCAAGATAAATATGCTTGCAAATCTAAGAGGGATAGTTCATTAACAACACCTGCACAACACTTCTCCCCAGCTATGCCTCATCAGACCACCGGCCAGTCACACCCTGGTCAGCACTACAAGACAGCTACATGCAGGACAACTTTTTCGCAATGCCATCATCAGTCTTTGTTTAATTGCCCCTTAACTCAAATAATGCATATTTGAGGTTGAGATTGAGGACATAGAAACAAAGGATCACTCAATTTGGTATGTCTGAGGAAGATGTAGTAGAGAGATACAGCTTCGCTCCAGCTGTGATTTTGTACATGGTTTCGGAATGTGAGCAGGAGCTATCTTTATCATCAGCCCATTCACATGCCATTTCTGTCCATGTCATGGTCCTGGCTGCACTCCACTTCATGGTTGCTGGATCACTCCAGAGTACTAGCAGGGCCACAGCTGGGATCTCACAGGAAAAGGAAAGAGTACCTACAGAGTCTTGTTTCTCACTTAAAAGGCTGTAGGACCAGATCCAACAGCATCATAATAATATGTCATACCAATCTGTAGTGGATCAGACGTGAAGGCAAAGCCTTTGATATACCGGTATGAACTTCAGCCCCCACCTGAGAACCTTACCTAACTGCCTCACCTTCATGAAGAACATGAAAGTAGTCACACTATCCTTAAATATCATAGAACAGTACTTCAGTGGAAATCGTGAATAAAGTCAGGGACCACAGTCTAAAACAAATGTGGAAAGCTGAAAGCAGTGTTTTGAAAAATACGTATGGAATTTGTTAAAAGAAAAGTAACAAATACTTGGCACTATAAACACATTGCAAAATCCTACACATATTTCAGTCCTTTTCTATTAACTCTGCCTCTGAATTCTATAAAATGCCTATTATTGGACTTGGCCCTCTCTGCAAGGTTCTCCTCCAATTTTTTTTCCTTAACCCTCCTGTTTTCGGAACATGTTTTTAGTTGGCTTTCAGGCCTCTGTTCACTTTTCCACTGCCAACTAGTGCAAAGGTGCTTGTGCTCTCTCCTTTAAGCATGGTGAAATTTCCTTACACCCAATTGGCACTTTTAATTTACTTGTAAGTCTCTAGTAAAGTGGCACTACATGTACCCAGGGCCCGTAAATTAAATGCTACTAGTGGGTCTGCAGACCTCATCGTGACACCTACTTAAGTAGCCTTTATAGACATGTCTCAGGACTGCTATTGCAGCCTGTGTGTGCAGTTTTAAACTACCATTTTGACCTGGCAAAATAGACCTTTTGTCATGCCTAAACTGTCCTTTTTAATACATATGTCACCCCTAGGACAGGCCCTAAACAGCCCACAGGGCAGGTTGCAGTGCATTTGAAAAGATGAACATGTACTTTTGTTTTTCAGAAACTTTATGTAGAACCTTTTTCAAAGGCTATGACAAGACAACATCACATTATAGCATGCAAGCTGATGGACAATGCAATTGTCAGAATCATAAAACAACATTCCGGTTCACGACAGCGATCTAAAGGAGCCTGCCCAGAGCAGGGTCAAGTGATGCCCACCTGGGTTACCTCGAGTCCCATCACGATATCTGTAGATTCCTCTGTATGTCAAACAGTCCCACCGTCTTAGTCCATGTCAAAATGCCCCACTTGCATCAACAGTTCTGGGGGCAGTGGCACTTTCAAGTCTTTTTTTATGTATGTGCGAAAGTGGAACCAAATGTTATCATAATGGTGCAATGTGTCTTTAAGGGTTGCTGTAAGGCACTCCATATTGTGTATTGTCCACATTTCAGTTCACAATTGATCCATTGATGGCAGGGCCGAGCTTCGCCATATCTGGGCAATCACTAGTCGGGCCGCCAACAGCAGGGTGGTGAACAGTTTATTTGTGGTTGTAGATAAAGGACAGGTCTATTCATGATCCACATGTCCCAATAGAGCCGTCTGGGGAACCTTTGATAGGCTTACATTTGTTATATCTTTTATGGTCTCGGAGACCTGTTCCCAGTACGGTCACACTTGTGAACAGCCGCACTAAGTATGAAAGTATGTCCCTCGCTCTCTACATCCCCTCCAACACGTGTCCGTGGCCCCCATCACAGCCCGCAGGCGAACATGAGTTACGTATCATCTCAGCATAATTTTAAAGGCGTTCCCCCTTTGCTGAAGGCAGGGTGATGATTTTGCCCCCCCATATCAAAATCCAGTCTGCTTCTGTCAAGCTAAGACCAAGGTCCTTGGCCCAGGTAATAGTGTAAGTCAATTGGGCTAAGGTTATGGGTTTTGCGAGTGCTCTACAGACCCAAGATAATGCTCATTTGGTGTCTCCCTCAGAGAACATATCTTTCACCCCTACTGTCTCTCTGTTGCCCTTGGCCTGTACCCAGGTTTTTTTTGCCCAGTGTCAAAACTGCGTAATTCTATAGAGATTATGTGAGCGTAGCATGAAATTAGTGGCACACTGATCTCTAGCCTTGGGAGTCACGTTCTCGTAGAGCTAACCCAAGCACAGGGCATCACCATCTTTTCATGCCAAATACCCTTTGTCAATTGTGCCAGGAATGAAAATGGGATTTGCCAATACTGGTGTTAGAGGAGAGGGAAAGTTCGTGACCTGCCATGTTCGGACTGCTTCCAACAGTGTAATGTGACTTCCGTGGCCCAAATCCGGGCCCCCAGGGAGCAACGGGCATGGGCAGAGAGCCAAAATAACTGGTAGAGGGTAAGCGTTGATTGCTCCTGTACCACGAGACTCCAGGGCTTATCTGCATCTGGGGAGCACCAGGCAAGAGCCTGGGTGATTGTGGGAAATCTAAAATGTAATGTAATGTAAAAAATATTTATACCGCGCAGCTGTCACCCCAAGGGTATCCTGGCGCTGAGACTGACCAGAAGATGTATGAATGCAGAACGAACGGACAGATAGCCCAGCCTGCAATGAGTGATAGCTCAGAATTAGTCCTCCCTTGGGAAAAGCCATGTCTTCAGCTTTTTCCTGAATGGTAGTAGTTCCTGAGTTTGTCTAATGTCTACAGGGAGGTCGTTCCAGAGCTTTGCCGCCGCAACGCTAAAGGCTCTCCCGCCAGTTCTTGTTTTGTTGTATCTCGTCATAATCACCAAATTGGTGTTTGCTGACCGGAGATTCCTTTTTGGGGCGTACCATTTAAATTTATCTTGCAGAGGTTTCGGGCCTAACCCATGGATTGCCTTAAAAACTATACATAGTGATTTAAACTTAATCCTCTGGCCAATTGGTAACCAGTGAAGGTCCTTCAAAGCCCTCGATGTAGATGACCTACGATGCTTATTGAGAGCCAGTTTGGCAGCTATAGTTTGGATCCTCTGGATCTTCAAAATCAGTGAGTTTGGGGCCCCCAAGTAGAGAGAGTTACAGTAATCCAATCTACTCAGTATCACTGCTCTCACCACCTCTGACCTAGTGTTAGTAGGAAGAAGTGGAAGGATTGTGCGTAATGCTCTGATCAGGGAGAGACAGGTGCCCACTAGCTTATTAACCTGAGTCTCCAGCTGAAGGTCCTCATCCAACATGATTCCCCAATTACGCACTGTTTTGTTTGGTGTCAGGGGTTTATCAGTGGGAGAGAGCCTAAATTCCGAATGAAGTGGGCGAGCAACTTTGGCAGTGGAACAGACTATCAGCTCTGTCTTTCCTCCGTTAAATTGCAGGGAGTTATGTCTGAGCCAATTTGTGGTACTCTGCATACATTCCTGAAATTGATCCATTGATACTGCCTGGGCTCCTTCTAGGGAAAACACCAATTGCGTATCATCGGCATAATTAATCAGGTCAATGCCAAAGGACTTTATTATCGGTATAAGCGGACGCAGATAGATGTTAAAAAGTACTGGGCTGATTGCGGAGCCTTGTGGGACCCCTTGTAAAACCGGGGTCTTGGGGGAAGTGAATGGCGGAATAGTCACCACTTGTTGTCTACCATTCAAATATGACCGTAGCCATTGTAGTGCCAGCCCTTTCACTCCCAACTTCTCCAGTCTCATCAGCAGAATAGCATGATCCACCGTGTCAAATGCTGCGGACATATCGAGTAGTATCAGAACTGTTGCCACCCCATTGTCGGCTCTCATTCTTAAGTTGTCAAGTGCCGATACCAGGGCTGTTTCTGTACCATGCCCTGGGCGGAAGCCGAGCTGTGCTTCGTCAAGCAGATGGTACTCCTCCAGGTAATGTGAGAGAGATTTGCTGACCGCTCTTTCCAAGATTTTTACCGGGTAGGGCAGCAGCGATATAGGCCTAAAATTATCTGGGCACGTAGGATCGAGAGTCGGTTTTTTCAACAGTGGGGTCACCACTGCCTGCTTCCAACAATCAGGGACCATGCCTTCGTCCAAGGATTGACGGCAAATCTGCCACAGCCGGGGAAAGATTTCCAAATGAAATTCTTTCCACAATTTCTGCGGGAGAGGGTCCAAAGGTGAGCCTGAGGAAACTTTCAAGGCTAGGTTGTTAAATATTTCCAGATTGGAAATGTGAAATGAGTCCAATGTTACTGATTGCGCATTGGCATTACTTTCTACCAATTGTTCCAAATCTGCTATAGTGTTACAATCATTAGCCCCCTCCTGAATGATCTTTAAGTTAAGGCCCTCAATAATCCTGCTGATTTTCAGATTAAAATGCTTAGCAATATCATTGCAAAGTCCTTGTGATGCCTCAACCCCATTGCTCATACATGCAGGGTTGGATAGATCCTTCAATACTGTAAAAAGAGCTTTTGAACTATTAGGTGACTGCAAAATCTTATTAGCATAATGTTCAGCTTTAGATTTAACAATCATCTCCTTATAGAGGTTCAATAGCTGTTTCCAGGTTTTTTATCTGCATCCTCATAAAGCTTGCGCCACTTTCTCTCAGCCTGTTTACACTTCAATCGCAAATTTTTCAATTCTGCGTTGTACCAAGGAGCTGAGGGTTTCTTCTTAATACTTATTTCTTTAACCAGAATGTGCATATCTAACGAGTGGTTGATTTGATCACACAGGGCCTGGTAATTATCGCTCACCGATTTGTTGGAAGAAAAGGTATCCTTTCCTGGCAGCAGTGGCCTTTTGTCATCTTTTATTAATTTGAACCATTCTCTACCTCGGTAAGGTGCTGCGGTTCTAGTTGGCTTATTTTTTAAGCCGGGTATGGACAGCCAAAACTGGACTAAGAAATGGTCAGTCCATGCTTGAGGCAGTATCTCAGCCACCGTTGCCTCTGTACAATTTGCAAAGATAAGATCTAACGTATGGCCTGCTTGATGAGTCGGTAGGAGAACTAACTGTTGTAAATTTATACTCTCACACGATTGTGTCAACTCTTTAAAAGCCGGGCTAAGGCCTCCATTATCCCAGAGATTAAAATCGCCCACCACAATCAGTCTTGAATGAGTGAGCGATAAATTAAAAATTGTGTCAATCAATGACTGAATGTTTAGGGTTTGGCTGCCGGGTGGCCTATAGCATACTATCCCTGACATCAAATGTCCCTCTGCTTCCTTCAGTGAAAAGCCCAGTATTTCAATTCCCTCGACTGCATCAACATGAAGGGGCATGAAGTCCCACTTGTCTTTGAATATTACTCCCACTCCGCCCCCTCTCCCAGTCGGCCGTTGTTTATGAAGGATTTTATATCCTGCTGGGCAGGCTTGCCCTATTACGACCGCGGAGTCGGTTCGTGCCCAGGTTTCAGTCATGAATAAAACGTCTAAGTCCATATCTTCCAGCATTACATGGACTTCCTGATAGTGTTTAATAAGGGATCTAGTATTAATTAGGCCGCAGTTCAATTTCTCGTGTTTGTGCCCTCCTTTGCAGCTGACTTTATTCCTTACATCTATATGTGCCCCCCTGCCCACAGTCTTACCTATGTGCATGAGTTGTTCTTTGGAGTAGCACATTCTAGTTTCGCCTAGCGTGAAAGTGGCAGCTTGGCTGGCGCTGTGCGCCGCCGGTGCGATGACGGGCGCAGACAGAATGTACCATTCAATATGCGGAGCTCGCATGCCTCCTTCACAAGGGCTCCTGATCACCAGTGATTTCGCTGTATGCAGGGGTTGGTTGCTCCAAATAAAGGCCCAACCTTCGTTCGGATGGCATTTAGCATCCCCGGCGGCACCCTTATTGGCAGTGTACGAAACAGATAGAGGAGGCGGGGCATGGAGTTCATTTTAACACAAGTGATCCTGCCCACCCTCAATATTTCCAACCTACCCCAGCAGTAAAGATCTTTGAATAGGGTGTCTAGAGGGAGGGAGATTATTACTGAACACCTCATTCACTGAGGGGAAGGATCACTACCACTAAGTAATTGATGTCTTTCGAAGCTATTTGAAGCCCAGTGTGGGCAGCAGCGACCTCACTGTCTTTCTTGTGGCTCACCACTCCCATTGCATAGGACTTATGGTTGCTGACTTTAAAGCCCAGCACTAGCTAGAACTGCTGGAGGTCCTCCTGCAACTCCAGGATGGAAGTGGATAGGTTAGTTAGGAAGCATAGGACGTCATCCATCTTCACTGGTCCCCTTCTCTTTTTAAGAACCTGTAATGGCCGGATTTGTCATCACAGGTTGGAACAATGGTTCCATTGTCAGAGCAAAAATTGTTGGTGAGTGGGGCACCCTTGTTGCGTTCCCTATTCCAGGGTTATAGGGGTCAGAGAGTTTGGATCATATTTTATGCCTGGTGGAGGGTTTCATATAGTTGGCTAGGATTAAAGTCTTCATGCGGGGGCCCAGTGTCGTTCTATCCAGAGCTTTCTTTATAAGTCCACCCTATCAAAAGCCTTCTCCGCATCAAGTGAGAGAAGGAGTGTCTGGGTATTTGTAGTCGTTGCCCTGTCCAACACATTTATTGCGAGGCAGATGTTATCTGCTATTTGTCAGTTTCTCACAAAACCCGGCTGATATGAGGATATCAGGGCCGTCCAAACTTCTGCAAGCCTAAATATCAGGATTTTAATAAAGATCTTGACTTTGCTATGAAGCAAAGCTATAGGTTTGTAAGAGCTACAGAAGAAGGGTCTTTTCCTGGCTTTGCCAAGCAGAGTGAGGTGAGATTCCATAATTGTCAGAGCAACTATCCATGTATCAAGGACGAAGTTATAGACTTTCATTAAATAGGGAGAAAGGAGGCCCAACAATAGCTTATAGAAGGAGTTTGAGAACCTATCTGGTCCCAGGGTTATATTATTCGGGAAATGCTTTATGGCCTGGGCCACCTCTACTGTCATTATGAATTGGTCTAACTCATCTATGAGTGATGTCTCAAGTGGTGGAAAGTGGGTGCCGCCCAAGTAGTTGTCTTGTAAGCTGGCATTACAGTGCCTCTATCGTATCCTTGTAGCACTAGATAAGAGTCCCTAATACCTTGGTCAGTCATCTGGGTGTGGCCGTCTTCATCCATCACAGTTGCGCTGTGGTTTTTAGCCTGTTGAGGCCGGATCTTATTGGCCAGCAATCTATCTGCTCTATCTCCCCTCTAATAATACAGTTGTTTAGTTTCTAGGAATTTATGTGCCATTTCCTTGGCCAGCACTGCCTCTAGTTCTCCCTTAGCTTCATGCACGAATCTTTGCGTCATACACCACTCCCTTTGTTTTAGTGCCAGCATTAGAGTGATATTGTTCTGGATAATGGTGCTATTGGCACCTTTGTACATCACTGCTGAGGAGATGTGTCTCTTGTAGCAGTGCCACATTAACCCTCTTCCTGTGAAGCCATTAGAGTAAGAATTTACGTTTTACTGGGGAGTTAAGGCCCTGTACAGTTAAAGTCACAAAAGTAGGATACCGTTCATTTTCCTGCATCAATTCTGGTGGTGTGGATTGTCTTGTCTGCCCGTACTACGCGAGCCTGAGTCTTCTGGGCCACGCTATGGCTATCAAACATAGTCAGCTCTAAAATAGTGGAAATTAAATCCTGGCTAAACTTGTAAACAGTAGTGGTAAATGTAACATAATTCAACAGATATGCAAACCGTAGTGGTGGATTTCCTCAGAGATCTCCTGGTTCCCACCTCAACTGAGCCGGCCTCCTCCTGTTTGTGGTGGGCCAAATTGTTGTACTCTTCACTGTGTCCAGGATGATCCCATCGATCCTCGACCCTACACCCCGCCCTCAAGTTCCATCTGAGGAAAGGTCCACTGTCTGTTACTTGTAGGCTGGATAGCCACCTTCCACAATGGGAGGCACTTGAGACTTGTGTGGTTTAATGTGGGTTTATCCTGTATTGTCCAAATGTACTCGATATTGCTCCTTCCTCACCTCACTTGTGAGTTACGGGTACATCTCAAACATACCTCCCAATTCAAGAAGTCTCTGGGTGGGAGTCATCGACCGGGACCCATTATTGATCCCTTTGAGATCTGATTGCCTCCTGCCACCTAGCCTTACTAGTTTGTTGGCACACCATGCTGGCCTGTGAGGATCCTGTTGTTAATCTGTGAGTTCTCGCTTGTCTTCATCCTGGAAAAAAGCTATTGCTTCATTTCAGTTTTCAAGGAAGCCAGAAGGGCCTTAATGTCCACCCCTAATTGCTGGCACCTCAGCATTCCCATCGAATTCAGACATTAGGCCGGGGTGTCCCCCTCAGCTATGGTGGAGGCTCCAGTGTCCCCTATATGCTTGGATTTTTGGGTATTTAGGAACTCCCGTATAGAGTGATTATTCTGATCTCTGGTGCGTGCTGTTGCCATATGGCTTTCTGGACGGCCCCTTGAGCCCCTCGGGCTCAGTTACTGTCTCTCTGTGCTGGCCAGTGTGGCCACTCCACTTTCAGTTTTAAGACTCCCTCCGGTTGTTAGCTACCAGTAGGCCCTCCAGTCAGCCTGGGCCATCACTTCTCACCACGACTCCTTAAGGGCCATTGTCCTCCACGCTAGGGCCCAACCTCTGGGGCCCCTGCTGTGTTACATGTCGGCCCGAGGCCCTGTCACCCCTTCAGCCTCTCATGCAGTGCCCTAGGTCTTCAATCTCATGTGCTCGCAGCTGTCAGGCCAGCAGGGGTCTCTGTCGGGGCAGTGCTACTTCTGCTCATGAGGCAGGATGCCAGGGGACACATTGTAGGGACTAGGGGACACATCGCGGAGGCACGGTGTTGCTTCACCCTGGGATCTGCTGCGTCAGATCACCCCAGGCTCTCCTCAGCTCTGTGGGGTGACCATCTTTGGCAGAGCTCGGCTGCACGAGGGAGACTTCCGCACTCCGTGATCATCTCCTTCCTGGTGTGATCGGCAGGTATTAATCACCCGGTGTGGTAGCCAGAGCATCTTCTCCACTTCTGTATCCTATTTAGGCAGTGTTGGGTGGCTTCATGGGGGGGCACAGAGCCCAGGCGAGGATGCGTCTACATGGGTCCTTGCCATATCCACCCCCATGCTTTTAAATTTTACGTATCTTGGTAGTGAAAAGCTCCTAAATTCATTTTTCACTTTTTCCCTACTGTGAGGCCTACCTCTCCCATAAGATAACCATAGGGTACCTTATTACATTTAATAAGTGATAACTTATGATTGGGAGCAGGTAAGAAAATCATGCCTGGTGTCTGAGGGATTGTAACTTAACTTAACCCTCTTTAATGGTGAAGTCGGATTTTTGCCCACAATCCTGAAAGTGTAACTTTTAGAAAGTTGGCATTTTCGTGTCCTAACCATTTGGTGCCTGCAGCCTGTTTCCTTGGTCACATGACTTAGTGTAGTTGGCTGTTGGCAGGATGGGTAATCTATACTTTGATGGGAAGGAGATGGAGCTGTCACCTGCCACACGTGCACTTCACAAGCACTGGCTCAGCTCACATACAAAGGACTTCACAGTATCCGATTCTGCCCCCAGACAGACTAGGAACTGGGCAGGCAGGCAGGAAATTCAAGACACCTCTATAGGGGGAAACTCCAGAAGCTACTCCCACTTAAAAGTGAGCACCAGGTATAAATATTGGACCCTCAGATCCGACTCTTCAGTACACTCCTGGACCTGTGGTTACTACAGAAGAAAGATGCCCTGCTACCCTGCTGCTTCAATCAATCAATCAATCAATCATATCATTTGTAAAGCGCACTACTCACACGTGAGGGTCTCAAGGCGCTGGGGTAGGGAATGCTGCTACTGCTCGAAAAGCCAGGTCTTGAGGAGTTTTCTGAAGGTCAGCAGGTCTTGGGTCTGCCGTAGGTGGATGGGGAGGGTGTTCCAGGTGTTGGCGGCGAGGTGGGAGAACGATCTGCCACCGGAGGTCGCTCTTCGGAAGCGGGGGACAGTGGCGAGGGCGAGGTCGGCGGAGCGTAGCTGGCGGGTGGGGGTGTAGAAGCTGAGTCGTCTGTTGAGGTACGTTGGTCCGGTGTTGTGGAGTGCCTTGTGTGCGTGGGTGAGGAGTTTGAAGGTTATCCTCTTGTTGACCGGGAGCCAGTGCAGGTCTCTCAGGTGGGGTGTGATGTGGCTGCGGCGAGGGATGTCGAGGATCAGGCGTGCAGAGGCGTTCTGGATGTGTTGGAGCCGTCTCAGGAGTTTGGCCGAGGCTCCTGCGTAGAGGGCGTTTCCGTAGTCCAACCTGCTGCTGATGAGGGCCTGGGTGACCGTTCTTCTCGTTTCAGTGGGGATCCACTTGTAGATCCTGCGGAGCATGCGGAGGGTGTTGAAGCAGGCGGAGGAGACGGCGTTGACCTGTTTAGTCATGGAGAGGGTGGAGTCGAGGATGACCCCTAGGTTGCGTGCGTGGTCAGTGGGTGTTGGGGCGGTTCCCAGTGCGGTCGGCCACCAGGAGTCGTCCCAGGCCGAAGGGGTGGATCCGAGGATGAGGACCTCCGTCTTGTCCGAGTTCAGCTTCAGTCGGTTGTTCCTCATCCATTCAGCGACGGCCTTCATTCCTTCGTGAAGGTTGGTTTTGGCGGTGTGGGGGTCCTTGGTGAGGGAGAGGATCAGCTGGGTGTCATCGGCGTAGGAGATGATGTTGAGGTCGTGCCGACGGGCGACGTGGGCGAGCGGTGCCATGTAGATGTTAAACAGAGTTGGGCTGAGGGAAGAGCCCTGGGGTACGCCGCAGATGATCTCGGTGGCTTCGGAGCGGAAGGGTGGAAGGCGGACTCTCTGTGTTCTGCCGGAGAGGAAGAAGGTGGTCCAGTCCAGGGCCTTCTCTTGGATCCCGGCGTTGTGGAGGCGTGTTCGTAGTGTGTGGTGGCAGACCGTGTCGAAGGCGGCTGACAGGTCCAGGAGGATGAGGGCCGCTGTTTCTCTGTTGTCCAGCAGGGACAACGGAGCATGCTTGAGACATGCTCTGCTTGCTGAGGAGGAAGACTGGACCTGCTCCCTTCATCTCAGGCTGAGTGACTCCAAGGTCCAACTGACTGACCTCCTAAGAAGCTCCAGAGGCCTCCCTGCAACTGCCCAGCTGGCCTGCTGGGCTTGCCCTGCAACTGGGTCTGCCTGAGTCCTGCTGGCCTCTAATGGAGTGAATTCTTGATCCCCAAGTGGTGCCTCCCCAGGTCCTGGACTCTTGACTGGCATCAGAGAGAGCTCCTCTTGCCCTAACTGAAGGTTCCACCAAATCCAGCATGAAGCAACGTTAAGTCTTTCGAAGCCCCGCGATGCCCTGCAAAGCCTCGCTGCACAGCTGCCAGCTACACCAGAACTGATGCCGAAGGATGAGGACCTTGCATCGTGTCCCTCGCAGCTCCTCTGAACCGACACCAGACAACGTGAACACTTGCAAAGCAATGCTGCGGAAACTGTACACCAAGAACATAAGATACAACCCCCAGTAAGCCAAACTTGGTCCTGTGCCCTGCCTGCGCTGCATTGCAGTCAGCCTGAGCTTGTGACTTTTGTCCTGGTTCAATGCTACCAGATACCCACAGTTGGCGCTTTTTGTCTTTTTGTGCTACTTTTATCCAAATCTTTAAAATTGCATATCTTCAGTTCTACTAATTGGATTTTTGTTGTTTTCATGTCAAATAATTTATTAAATTCTACTCTATGTTCTAAGTTCCTGTGGGATTTTTCTTGCTTTGTGTTCTCACTACATCACTTTATGAATGCTGCATAAATACTTTCCACATTGCCTCTAAGTTAAGCTTGACTGTGTTTGTTCCAAGGTACCAGATACAGATTCATTTAGTAACTTTTATGGTTCAGCTTGACAAGGATTGTGGCTGTTGCTTGAGAAAGGCTCACACCTCATTCAACCAACAACCCAATTTCGCACACTTATGCGTCACTCTAAGGATTATTTTCACAATTTTTGAATAACTTACCTAAGGTATAAAATAGGCTTGTACCCATGTCAAAATGATTTACTTTGACAAGTGCTGCCTGTAGTGCCAAACAGTTCTGCCATGCTTTTAAAGTCACACATATGGATGGTATAAAGCCAAACTGCCGGCTACATGTGCCATCTTACCTTGATGCCACTAGTGCCTTTAGCACCACATTACTATGGTCTTACTAAAGAGGAGAGAGTAAGCTATGCCAATTAGAATTGACCACTGTCATCATGCTTAAGCAACAGAGCATAAGCACTGTAGGTGTTTAGCAGCTGAATTAGGCCAGTCATTCCAGTATGCTGAAGCAAAAAATCTTGGGAGGCAATACAGAACCTACAGTGTTTCTGAATATTTTATGGGAAATATGAGATGTTGTTTCTGATTTTATCATGTATGTTTATATTATTGGGATATTTTACCTTTTGCTATAGTCTAGAAACCAGAATGGCTAATTTTATTTCTTGATAAAATAAAGTAAAAAGCAACCATCATGAAGGAGGTATTTTCCCGGAGTATGACAGCACCAGGACCAATCTATCCTTTGCCTGTGAGGGACTGGACAAGTAGCCTTAAGACAAGTTTAAGGACTATCCCACCACACAGTCCATCACAGAAACAACACTGTAGATAGCAACCGAATGGGTACTGACCAATTATTACCTGAGAGAAGTTATAACTCTGCAAAGTGATGTGAAGGGGCCGCAAAGTGGCACATCATGGCTTAATGATTCACTTAAATAAATAAATGCAGTCCTTAGTACGCTTTACATAAGTAAACTGAGTTATTTTATTTCAGTGTTTTGTCTATTTTAGCAGTAGTTTAGTCTTCAGCTGCATCTAGTTTAATGACACAACTGTTTACTTTTTTACATTCCTCGTTAATTCTTTAAGGATAATCAATTTAAGTTCTCTTATAATTGCATTATTTTCTGTCGTTATTGCGTCTTTTTTATACATTTGCCCTGCTGTACTTATTCATTTTACGTGGCTGACGTCAGCATCTCATGACTTAAATGGTCTAAGAAACAGTTTGGTTTTCGATAGCAGCCAAAGTAGCTTTTAGCAGAGAAATCGAAATAAGATAAAAAATGTGTTCATTTGGGAATTTTAGTAGTGTAAATGATTTATTATTTTGTAGTTTGTAAATGCAAATGTTATTTTAAAAAAATGTTATTGAGTATGTCCTCACCCACTGTGTGGCAGCTTGGGTAGCTAGCATCGCAATCCATCAAACTCTGAACTAGAATGCATTTAAATAGGCGTATGTCTATGTCTGGGCACATTTCCGACTTTCACCCCTCACGAAATTCACAAAGAATTTCAGAAGTACTTTTGTGAAGCTGCAAGCGCAACAGATTACCAAGAAAAATCGTTTGCGTTTCCATGTATGCAAATGGAAATGCACAGCTCTACACTTACAAGTGCAGAAATTAAATAGTAAACAATATTTGTGTTATATAATTTATTTTTGTCTCTTGAAAGGTAAAACATTTTATTCTTGCAAAATTATTTTTCCCCTACAGGCCAATCCAATGTGGGAATGTTCCCACCCCAATCTGAAAATTGATTTACTTTTGCCCTTGACCTCCAAACCTTTCAACTAGAGAGCAGAAACTACCTGAGAACAGTTCATGATTTTTTCCAAAATGGAGAGTTTATGGACTTTACCCAACTTTTGCTTGTTGACCAACCTGTGAATTCCCACGCTCTGCCACTGTGAGAAGATTTGCTCAGATGGAATGTTCTCCATGGTGATGGAATTTCCTTTTAGATAAAATCTGAATTATAAGGTCAAAGACCTACCTTAAATGATGCTTTTTATTTTAATTGTATTGGTATTTACTTGTATTTCGTGTTTATAAAATTTTACATCAATCACCCTAAAGCATTTAGGCACTAAAATAGGATTCTTGATTGAATATGTAAAGGTGGCTGTAAAAACAATTTAGAAAGGGTAGGGACTGCATAGCTTTTCTCAACTTAAAAAATTAATTTATTTTAAGGCATCAACTTCCACAAAGAGCTAGAGTGGCAGACAAATCTCTGCCTTTGATAGTTGAGTTCATCCCACAGAAGAAATTGGTCAGAAGGTGTGAAATTGCATGAAACCTTCTGCTAACTGAACCGTTTTGCCAAATGTGAGCAAGGATGTCTTTGAAGTGATTTATGGACCAGGAAAAGGGCCTTAAACTTCATCAGCTTACTAATGAGAAGCAAGTGCAGTGAGGATAAAGCAGGAGGAAAATATTCTCGAGAAAAAAGGCCCATTAGAAGTCTGACAGATGTGTTTTGAATGAGTTTTTATCTATCAGGTCCTGGGCAAAATTTAAATTATGTCAGCATAATTCACATAATTTCAGGAATTTCATGTTAGGTCTGTAATGCAAAATTCCCCAAATTACACCGTTATGCCAAATCACTTAATTTATGGACCATTTGTGGCAAAATATTACCACATGTGTTTGAGAACAACATATAAGGCCGGAATGCTCCCAGCACTTATATTTTTCATGCTATTTTTTAGCACAAAATGCACCCTTGCATCAAAAATTTGCGTGAGGACTCATTTCATGCTAAAATGTAGCACTAAATTATGGATTTGCATTTCATGTAATTACACATAATCCTGCATACCTTTGCCGAAGCATTGCATTATTCCAGGAAATAAACATATGAACATTTCTGCACCCTATTATCTGTGGAGGGACCATTTTGGCAAACCTAAAAAGGCTGCATTACAGTAATCCACACTTGATGATATCTAATTATTCACATTTTGTGTCAGAAAGTGAAAGATCTTTTGTGGGTCCAAAGACAGAAAAAAGAAGGCACTAGTCAATCCTTTAATCTGGGTATTGAGGTTAAGCTTGTCACAATTTAATTTGAGATAGTTATGACACATCCAGATGCCAAAAGCTACAAAAAGAATTTGTAGGTAGCGTCTGGGTCTTTGTAGACCTTTAGGATAATGGGACCGATTCAAAAAGTATTTTATGAGGGCATACTTCTGTAGTATTGCTTCACATAATCCTTAAGGTATTTGTGAATTGTCTCCAAAACATCTAAAATTGGATTAAAATGGTAATTATCATAGGTAATGTCTATATTGATGTAGTGCAAATACAAAGGATTCTGTATTCTGTACTGTTTGCACATTTACTATTGGGCGTTTCATCACTGATTCACGAAGGCATTTATGAGTATGGGAAGTAGTAGTCCTGCAGTACTACTTCACATACTCTTAAATACCTTTGTGAATCAGCTCCATGTGTGTGTGTGGTCAAAGTACATAATGAAGGTGAATCCAAACAACTCAGAAAGAAGGGTCAAAGGAAGAAGGAACAGGTTACACAGCAATGGTCACAGAACAGAGCCCATGGGGAACAACGTTAGGTCACTCAATTGTGGGTGGAAGCAACATTTGACATTACTATTTGTTGGGTTCTCTGGAGATCTTTCAGCAAGGTAAATTCTACTCCCTGAACACTAAGATCACTGTGGGCCTAATTTACAGATTAGCAGAGCTGTAGTAAAGCCATAAACTGGTGGGACCCTCGTCCATCAAAATCAGTGCTCCCTCACTCATTCAGGTGGGCAAAGGGCTACATTTACACCGGTGGAGCCTCAGCTGTCTAAGCTATTATAAACCTCTGATCTGGCAGCCCATGCAACACTGTGACAACCATGTCACGGTGACTGGGATCCCCTTACTTTGGGAGTAGTGGTCATCACTAGATATCTATACCAGGCCCCTTCAGGTGACGCATGAGAATTACGGGCAGAGACATCAAACAAGCACTCCCAACAAGCAGCCAGAAAGCTCTATTATGATTTTCTTTTAAATACAACAAATTCCTACTTTGAGAGTTTGCAAAATAAAATTGCAGAGCAGATACCACAAGCATGGCACCCACTAAGCAAAGTTCAATGCCTGTGTGGCAGCTCCATTTAAAAAACAGAGATCTTCACCTGCCTGGTTTGTATCTCTAAATTTGATGTGTATTTCTCAACCAGGGGAGTAGAGGCCATAGCCTATGGTGACCTGATGAACCAGCAGGCCACATGCTAGGGTCTAAATCATCCTGTAGGTCTTCTTAGCATGATTAGATGAGCTACCTTGTTTAAAGGCCTAGAGAGGTAATCTGAAGAGGACCCTTCATTGGACAACACAACGCTTTTATGAGGTGCAGACTATCCCTGACAATTACGTAATTGGACTGAACTTGAAGAATGACTCATTAATTCTCTAGGGACACTATATTACTGAGATCAGGTGTTGCCACACTTCTAGTTGTTTGTGTTCAGTAAAAAAAGTTTGTAAGCTCCTCTCCTTCGTGCTTTTTACACCTTCTATAATCACAGCCTATTGTGTCTTTCTTCTCGTGTACCGAGATCTGGGGAGTTTGAGTAGACCACATATAGATGCTGCATTGTAATACCATTTGTGATTCTAACAGGGCATTGTTTCACCATTCCTATGGTTCAGAGGTAGGCTAATGGCAAGGCTATATGTGGTATATTACTACAAGTGGTTGCATATGTTTATGATTTTCCATTGTCTAATCCTCTCCCATCTATTGCCCCATCACCTATGCTACTTTACAATGAAAGTTCACATAAACGCAGCTTCAAAAATGCTTTGCATGATTTGACTTTTGCATGAAATCCTACTTCTAAAAGAGAACAGGTGTAAACATGCCTAATATGTGTAACTTCTTTACACATTTTGCACAGCTTATCAATGGCTTCTTGTGATTGTGTTGAAATCTGTACTGGCGCGTGTATGTCAAATACAAATCTTATTCAAGACAGCACTTGCTTGACTTAGCACTATACTGCGACATTGAGTAGCAGATTTATCAACGAGATGCATTGCCCTTGCACCAAGCAAGGGGGCACAAGGGCGACGCAACTACTTGTTCAGATTTATCAAACCACACAAGGCCACCTTGCGTGGCTTGATAAATCTAGAGTAACGCAGCACAGCATAATGGCTGTGCATTGTGTTACTCTGACCCAGGGAGGCATTCCATCGGTGGAGCATGGGTGTTCCCACGCATCCACCTATGGATTTTGGCGCATTCCCAGATTTACCATTACTGGTAGACCTAGGAATACGTCAAAATGGTATGCCTCCCAAGGTGAGGCGGAACAAAGAGAAATATCTTTATCTCCCATTCTCCAGCACACGTAGAAAGAGGAAAATGCCTCAGAGGAATGTTTTTGTGTAGGAAGGTGCACCTTCCTGCACAAAAACAATTCTGTCTGCAGCGCCGGGACCCTTGCACCACAGCACAAAAAATGACAGGAACGCACCGTATCGTGGTAAATTCAGCACATTCCTGCCCTTTCACTCAGCACAGCAAGGTGGCTTTCTGCGTTGCATAAAATATTGAAAAATCGTCCCCTAAGATTCATGTAAAACACAATTCTTTCACCTGAGAGTGTCTGATGACATCATCAGCATACAGCACTTTGTAAATATGGTGCTGCACAATTTTCTTTTACTTTTGTGCAACACAACACTGCAAATTTTTGCACAGCACTGCCCCGAATTTAGTAAATCTGGGGCTACCTTCAGTCATAAAACAATACAAGTTGCACTGCACTGGGGTAACAGTAAAATTGCATGTACTTTTACTATTGCGAGATGGTAAATGAATAACAGTGCCCGCATAATAGGTAAAATCTCAGGAAATGAAGAATTACTGTGTGTGACTGATTTTCTGGTCATAAAACCACATGCAATTCCCAATTCCAAGTGCTTTAAACGTATAGTCTGACCAGCTGGTAAATGTACGTGGCAACCAGTTGATGGGGTGGGGGCAAAGGAGGGGTAGTTTTTTTTTTTTCCGGTGGCGGGTCCACCCTGTCATAAAACTAGGAAATAGTCTTGGCTGGGGCTGCAGCCAGAGCAGCTTGTGATTATCCCAGCCAGAATTACCAGCCGGAAAAATCAAGGTCCAGATTTACTAAAGGTTTGCATTGCCCATGCAGCATCCAAGGCAATGCAAGCCCTTAACCGGGATTTACTGAACCTCCACTTGGACTAACTGAGATTTACTACGCCACCTTGGTGGCTTTTTGTGGTTTGGTAAACCCAAGTTAATGCAAGGTAGCGCTTTTCGCTGCCTTGTGTTACCTTGTGGTAGGGAGGCGTTCCATGATTGGAGTGCGGGTGTTTCCACGTATCTACCAATGGATTTTGGTGCATTCCCAAATTTACAAAGAGTTGTAAACCTGGGAATGCATATAATTGATACGCCTCCCAGGGGTAAAAAGAAGAAATATTTTTATTTCTCCTTGTTACTTTCTTTTTCTATGTGTGATGCATTCCGCATCACACACAGAAATAGGAAAATGCCTTCAAGGATCATTTTTGTGCAGGGAGATGTACCTTCCTGCACAAAAACAATTCCGCTCATAAATCAGGCACCCTTGCACTATGGTGCGAGGGTGCCTTCATTGGCGCTAGGCAGCACACAGTGCACCAGCGCAAACAGGCAGCAGAAATGAGTCATCTCTTAGTAAATTGTACACATGTCTCATCTCTCCCTTTGACACAACGAATAGGTACATTTGGCACACCTGTTTTTTCAGGGTATGGGAGAACCATAACTGAGGGCAGATTTACTAACATTTCACTCAAGGCGGCGCAGCAAGGTGTGCCAAACGAACCCATGCAGCAATTTTGCTCTGCCTGACTCAGAATTGGAGCTTTATTGGTGGATTTATTGGGATTCGATGAACTTCATCTCAATGAAGTATGCTACTCAAGAAGAGATTCTACTTTAGTCTCAAATTCAGTCAGCTTGAATTCTGGTTCGTGATCTGTTAAAAAGCATTGGGAATACCACTGTCACTGTATGACACCTTGAGTTAAAATCCTGTAGGGCATATCTGTGTCTTAAGCTGCATCTTTATGAGCGACATGGCCATGTGAAGGAAGTATCATATTGTTCCAGGCAAAGAACAGGGATGTAGACTGCAGACGAGCGTAGCGTTGCGGCAGAACAAAGGATATCCACCACGCAACCTTCCACATGGGATGAAGCCAACCATTGAGAGTATTTCACTATACTGACCAGGTTTGGTTCTATAAATGGATGTTCATGTCTCCTAGTGTGAGGACCATGAGATGTACCTTGAGAAGGCCATTCGGAAAGAAGCGCTGCTGCCGCAGAGGGGGCAGGAGCAGATAATCCAATGCAAGGTTCCAGGAAGTCGTGAGCGATGGCAGGATTTTAATGGCTAAACTTTCTATGCAGTCAGCCTGACTACACTCCAGTAGATGTGCTTTCAAGGAATTATTCAAAATAACTTTTACACTGACTGACCCTTTCCAGAAACAAAAATCAGGCAACCGAATGGTAGTAAATTGGTTAAAATTGGACCCCAAATGTCAGTGATGCAGGCGATTCAGATTATATCATGGATTTCCTGGCAGGCTTTATTCACAGAGTGGAGATTCAAAAGCATGTGTGGCTCAATGAACCCTCTTTGCGCATAACAGAGGCATAGGGCAAGAATGTTTTTTAAGTGTCAGTGCATTCTTATATGTAGGGCCACAGGAATTATGCAGCAGTGGAGTGCCAAATTATGTGCCAGGGTTGAGTAAATTATGTGGCAAGTAAATGCAAATTATGCGGCATTATGCAGCACATTTGTTTTATAGTATTACTTCATTATTTTGTCAATTTTTAACTTGTTAACACGGTCTGGTCATTAGTTGCACCTTTTAAGTGCCAGTTTAACACCAAAATATTGCAATAAGCAACATAAAGGTGACCAGTTCAACTTTGCCAAGGGCCTTCCACGGTGCTGCAACACGTGTCATATGCCATGAAGAGAATAGGGCCCTCATGATGATTAACCAATCAGGCAGGGTGGTATTCATGAATGGAATCCTGCTTCGCTAACGAGTGGTCTGGTGTTTTCACACTCGGTTTTCACAGGAGCAGGAACAACTGAACGATTTTACTCAGGGCCGGCTTTAGCGCTGGTGGCGCCCGGTACGACAATAATTTTTGGTGCCCCCACACCCCATGACCGCCTCCCCAGATTCTCTCACTACCACCAGGCAAAAGTGCCCCTCATCTCTCCAATCATGTTATTGCAAAACAAAGCGCCCCCACCCTGAGGTCAGCATCCCCTCCACAGGTCACTGCCCAGTGCAGCCGCACCGGTCGCACTGGCCAAAAGCCGGCCCTGATTTTACTGGCTGTAAAAGCTGGCTGGTAAACTGATTTATGTCTTGGCTGCAACAATGACAGGCCTCATCCCCCTGCCCTACCAATCTGCTTTTCTGACAAGAGGGGATAATGAAATGTTCCCCCCTGTCAGAACCTTTCTAGTTTTCAGGGGTACCTCCTCACAATTACCACCAGCTTAGAGCAGGTGGTAAATGAGAATATTAAACCCCATGGAATTTGAAATATCATGCAGTTTTATGTTTGGTATTGGGTCCATACAGTTATTCCCCATTCCATGGGGTTTAACTCTTGATTGCATGATACTGGCGGGGTCTTATCATGCAGTGCTTGTTATTACTGATGTGTCCAGGGCCGACCTTGGAATGGACGAGCTGGGTTCAGGCCCCCAGTGTCAATATTCCGAGGGACAGGGAGCAGCCTGACTTAATGTAATGCAAACAGCCGCTCATCCATCCCACTTAAAGACTTTATAAGCAGACCTTAATGTACCGCGATGTAATTGTTAGCACCTCACCAACCCCCTGCCCTCCCCATATCTTCCTCACACCTCCTGCCATCATACCGCAATGACCCCCTGCCCCCAAAACAAACATCACATTTTCTTTCCGCCTAGGGCACTGCCCCGGTCAATCCAAATTAGGGGCGGCCCTGTTTTGTACCCTTAAAGTTCCGTGCAATTCATAATGAGGGCGCTGCTGGAGCAGAATAAAGAAAGCTGTGCTAAAGGATTGTAAGCAATCCTGCAGTGCTCACATCCTGGCAAAAGCGTTGGTGAAGAGAGCAACTGATCGCTGGTTGCTACTTGCTTGCAGAAATGCCCAGAAAGGGCTTGCTGTAAAGGGACGTTTGGTGCCATCTAATGCTGCTGTGAAGTGCAGGATTTTAAATATGATATCAAAGGCATAGGATGGGCACAGTGAGAGGTAGAGCGTGACCTTTATGAGTGCAGAATATGTTCAACCCAGCCTTTACTCCTAGGGCGGGGTTACAAATGTAAAAAAAGGGCCAGCACTCTCTTTTTAACAACATTTCAGACACAAAATAAAAATCTTAATGACCCAATAACAATTTTCCCCCAAACAGGACTAAAGCTAAATTTAAATAGGAAGCTAAAACCCGGATCTATCACCAGCAGAATAGGCCAAAACCATTCTGGGATTGCTTGTGTTTCCATTTGAAGGGGGCCAGGCCTGGTTGGACTGTTCCTATTGGATCATAACCAAGACTCATCTCCATGTGGCCGGTCTCTGTCTAGAGTGGCTTGGTGGGTGAAAAATGATGGTTTGGAATGCAGCCTGAGCAATTGCCAGTGACTGAGATAATTTCAAGCATTTCATTCATCAATATGCAAAAACAGCATAAAGTGAAATGTATCAAGCATCTTCTGCCATATGATACCGTGCAGGAAATTAAGTACAATTTACATGCCTAGATTCGTGAATTAGGCCTCAGAGGATTATTGTTAAACATCTGCACACAATTCATGCTCCCAGGATGATAGTTTTTTAATTGGGCGTGGCCATGAAATTCAATGGTTTAAACTATGGACTGCTCCCCATTGCCTTGTTCCATCCACCCGTGTTCTGGACATCTTCCTTGCCCTCCATCCCCCGAACCACAACAGGTGCTAAATGAGAGCACAGAAAGGCCCATTATTCAGTCCAGATTGGGGAACCGATTGATGATTTTTCACTGGTAAAAGTAGAGCCACATGTTATTCCCCATGCCGGGCAGAAAAACCAGGAACAGCTGAATGTTGGTGCAGGGATACCAGCTAGAAAATGTATTTCCTGCCTCACCATATCATTGAAACTAAATGCAACTAATTCATAATTGGTGCTTATGCTAGATAAATATTTTTTGGAATGTAACACATTCTCAAAACAGACACTCCTTTTAAAATTTGACAACTATGATTTTTTTGCTGTTCACTGAGTAGAACCATATGAATGTGTAATGTAATTATTCTCTGTCCGGGTATGCAGCTCGTTTCATATTTGACAGTTTTACTCTCAGGGGCTCTGATGTCACATCATGGCTGCATCCTGATCCTGCCTGCAGTAAATTAATAAGTTAAATGTTTAACGTTCTTTGAAAATTTTAAAGTGCTGGTACTCACAAAACATTAAAAGCCATCACAGAAAGAGATCAATTTGTGTACATGTGGCTGTCGATCAACTCCATTTAAATCTATCCACACAATCTGCTTCCTTGATCTCTCAGGAGTAACCTTAGTGTGGGCTGCTATTTCCACGATTGACTGACACCGGTAGCATGGCATTTTCCATTATTGATTGTGCAGAATGTCTGTCACACAAGCTAGTAAACAGCATGCATGGATGCTTGGGTGCATATATTAACAGTGACTACTTACTGCATGAAATATTCTGAAAAGGGAACAAACACTATCTTGCTGTGCGAGCTGTTTTCTCGTTTTCATTTGCTTAGCACGCATAAACATTAATTCTACAGCTAGTTGAGATTAATGACTATAATCAGTAGTATATATTGTAAAAAATTAATGTTTGTGTCATTTTATTCAATGATTGCTTGTTGTTTTCCTCATCGGCTAGCTCCATGGCTAAAATCGGTTCAAAATAGAATAATCATTGAAGGATCAATCTTTGACAATTTCAGTGTGACCTGGATCTATGGAATGATGGATCAAATAAACCTTCAATGTTAATAAGTACTGCTGGTGTAACTAGTAACTGTGCCAACCCTCGATATTTTTTGTTCCTTGATGTTTCTCTCAATGTTTGCTTTCCGGTAGAGTTTGTGGACCCCTCTATCCCTAGTGATCCCCTAACTGGAGATCTGATCTGTTGCTTCTCAAGGACATGCTTGATGTCCATGAAATTAAAAAAAATATATATATATATATTTTTTTTTAATTTATTTACAAATATATTTAAAAAAGGTGATAGATAGATAGATAGATAGATAGATAGATAGATAGATAGATAGATAGATAGATAGATAGACAGACAGACAGGTAGGTAGACAGACACACAGACAGACGGACGGACAGAGAGAGAGAGAGATAGTTAGATAGATAGATAGATAGATAGATAGATAGATAGATAGATAGATAGATAGATAGATAGATAGATAGATAGATAGATAGATAGATAGATAGATTATTTCCACGAATATGCATGGTAGTTCCCACGAGTTAATACAACACTTTGTAAAGGTCAATGCTTTGTATTACATGCTTGGTAAACGCATGAGTGGTAATATCTGATATTCGATAGCAGCACTAAAGGGAGTGCATTTGCCTCTCTTTGTAAATTGAAACCAGGAAGCTTGGGGTAGACGTTGGCCCTTCATGTGTGTTTTTCAAATTAATGCAGTATTAGTAAACATTGTTCTCTGTTACTACTGGGCTAATACTTTGGGAACATTATAATGAATGAGCTACTGTAGAGGGCTTTGTAAATATTACTCGTGCATATGCCACTAGGGCTACCTGTAGCTGTTCGCAAACATTTTAGAGTAAGAATAAAGTTTGCAAGATGGAGGATTAATACTGCCTCCAAAGGACAGCTGTAACACCCACTTCATATTTTACTGCTGCACGAGGGATTCTGTGAAGAGAGCTATCTTAGAAGCCTTTCTCATGAGGGAAACTGTGCTTTAGCCTGTTTCTCCGACCATTCAAATGTGAGAGTCACATCAACTGTAATTGGCAATGCCTAGCTTTGTGTAACCTGCAGCTTGATCATCACTTGATCTTGGATCTCAAGGAACTGATTGGATACTGTGCTCATCTAAAAGTAAGAGGAGACCGAAGACCCTCTGCTCCCTCGATTTCGAAAGAATAATGCAAGGAAAGTTCCCACAGAAAACTTGAGGATAAATGGAGAGAATTTTCTTCTCCCTCTAATTTGACTGAGCTTATGGTCGTGAGAAAAAGCCAAAAAAAAATACATGGCAAAGTCCTCACACCCCAGATCACTTATGAGTTCCTCCAAGAAGTGAAATAAACGTCTGTTTGGAATAGTTGAAAATTCCAATAGCTTGACTGCTGTTGGCACAATCGACATCCTGAATCCAAATATGAAGAATTTGTGACAATGGTCACTAAGAATGCAAAGCTCATTGAACTCTCACTTCCCCAGCCTCTGATAATCGGTGCAATTGCAAGACTAGCCTTAAAGCTCAAACGACCTGGTCTCCTTTCAGCAAAGTATAGGAGTTTGAGTTACTCAAATTTATAGCTAAAGTAAAACCCTTGAAATATCTGCTGATGCTGTACCTGAAAATATCGGTAAGGAATTGGTCAAACATTCACTATTCTTTGGCACCATCCTGCTGGATTTATCATTTTGGCAAGGTGGGTTCCCTGACTGTCTGCAAACTAGACATGCCTAAAAAATATTTAAGAAGCCCACAGCTGATGCTAGTGGCCTCAATCGTTTCTGCCCTATCTCAGGTCTACCTTTCCTATGAAACGAGATTGCAAGTTCTGTAGCCTCCCAACTTTCTCATCACATCCAGTCAAATAATCTCCACAACAACTTTCCTTCTCGGATCAGGAAGGGCTGCAGCACTGAGACTGCTCTTCAACAAGTTGTCGATGATGCAGTCCTCCTTCTTTGGCTCAAGAAACTCTTGCTTACAGCCCTTCTTGACCTTTCAGCTGTGTTGGATACAGCCAGTCATTTGTCTCCGATCAACAACTTGAAAAAAGAATCAATCAATCAGGGGATTTATGAGCGCACTACTCACCCGTAAGGGTCTCAAGGTGCTGAATGGGCAATGAAGATACAGTGCTACATTGGTTCCCCACCTATGTGCAACCCCAAGCGGTAAAAACTGGTAACTCTGTATCTATAAATGACAGTCTGCAAGAAGGGGTTCATCAAGGTTTCATTCTATTTCTGACACCAATGACTCTGAATTTGTAACCGCTCACAGCTTACCTCAGGAACTCTGAGATACTTTTCCATTAATATGTGGATAACACCCAGATCTATCTTAAGATTTTATCTCCAAATAAACTTTCCTTGCTTTGCAACACCCTGGAAAACACCCAGAGATGAAACTCTAATTAGCAACTAAAATTCAACTCATCAAAAACAGATTTTCTTATAATCTCCTCAAAAAATCATCTAACCTCCCAGTTCACTCATGGATTGACTCCTTTACTCACTTGTATTGTAAATCGGCTATCGTGGATAACAGCAAATACCTGGATTTCATCCACAACAATTCATCCACAACAATAGAGTTTTTTCTTTTCAAGACAAATCTTTGCTATGGACAAAAGTGCATGTTAGAAACTTAGGTTGCTTGCGGTATCAGAAAGTGTATTCCCAAAAGTTAGAAATGGGATTTCTGGTTGGCTAGGGCAAGCGCCTAAGCCAGGCAGAAACCACCACTCTAGTCAGGGCAAGGGAGTTACACACCCAAGATAACCCCTGCTCACCCCCTGGGTAGCTTGGCAGAGCAGTCAGGCTTATCCCAGAGGCAATGTGTAAAGCGCTTATGCAACACACTCACACAGCAGCGACACAGTAGGCACACCACAAAAGAAACTCCACAAAAGATTATATCAAAAATAGCCTTTCTATTACTCATAAAACACATTAGAACGTAATCACATATATACACTGAGCCACCTGGCACTTGGTATCACTTTACAGGGATTATATACATTACAGGGCCAATCGGGCTGATCCAGGGGTATACCAACAACAGATACTCTAATACCATATATTCACCTGGGCCCATGAACACTTACACATAACCAAGTAGACCGCTGGGTTTAGTTTATAATTTTCATATTTCAGGATTAGTTATTTCTTATTCCTAACTAACCTTTCACTGATCAAAAAGTTCTTTCCTCTGGTCGATGGACCATTAGTTGAACTAATTGATGGTGATAATTAACATAACTCTTAACTGTTCTTTAATTAAAGTAAAAAAACCACAGACTCTGGAAGTTTTAAAATCTTTATCTAAATTAAATGAATGTGAACCATCTCAAAATTTCAGTACAAACACCCTCATTCGTAAGAGTGTAAATTCAATCAAATAATCATTAAGCAAAATACTTCAGACTCATACTATAACTATGCTCGGAAAGGAGAGGACAGAGAGAAGAGAACATCTACAAATAACATGGAATAATAATTACCAAGGATGGTGTAAAGACCAACCCCCTGGCCAAAGGGCTGGTAAGGGTCCCCGGGATAGATCAGGAGACAAAGACTTCAGGACAGGAATCAGGACAGGATACTTAACCTCTCTAAATACCGACGACTGCGTAGCACCTCTCTCTGACACTCTCTTCCTCCTCGAGATTCTTCCACGGTCTTCTTATCTAACCCAATTAAATTAGGATAGAAGGTTCTGCATTCGGTTTCTTCATCAGCATCTTACAGCATCAGCACCTCCCACAGCACCGACAGCATCCCGAAATCTGCAAGCATAACTAACTAACTAAAGCCACCTCAATTATACCCTTCGTTTATCATGTACCACCCACTAAAGTTTCAATATTGCAAAAATACGAAATCTAATTGGTCAGGCAAGGGGGATGATCATCACACCATGCTTACATATCATTTTATTTCATTGAACCATTGTTCGCAAAACCCATCCCCTTAAACTTTATTCCTTTCTTTCGTTCCCATACATATCCAAACTTTATTAGTTACATTTATTTCAAAATCATGAATAAGCGTCTTCTTGGTTGAACTCTTCACCCTCTGTTCTCAGGGCACATCATTCTCGTCCTTGGACGGCTGTCAAAAACTTGGTCATCCTTCCGGGTTAACTCTCATGTAGGCATGCGCAGACTTGAATCAGTCGGCTCAATTCAGATAAACGTGAAAGGCCCAAATGCGCACTAATAATAAAGTCAAAAGAAGAAATATTAATTTTACAAAATAAATGATCACACTGTATACCACCCATCTCTACTCTAACCCCCTTTATAATACTTTCCCCGCATTAGCATTAGTAAAATAGCTGGTTTTTATTCCGGCTAAGCAGATGCCATGCACGTGAGTCTTAAAGACTCCATTTTAATGCCTTCTGCACATGCGCTAGAATTTCCCTCCAAGCTTTAGTTTCGTCACACTGCGTAGATGCAGTTGACGCATGCGCGGTAAAGATTTCCCGTTAAAGCTGTATTAGTCCTTTTTTCATTGTTATCTACATTAGTACACACATATGCAAGCTTCGCTAACCCGCGTGTTTTCTGCGGTGCGTGCTATTATTTACAAGACATTGTTAGTAATTCGTTAGCGAGTTAAACGAGAGGATTACTTTCGAGCAAGTCTCTTTTCTTACAAGACCTTGCTCCATCAATCCCCTCTCTGATGGCATTTTAAGCCATCACAAATTACCCATCCCATCCCAGATGCCAACTTTAGCACATCTCAATTTTCTATTTCTTTTCTCATTTTTCCATTTGTTACTTCTTTTCCTTCTAAATCTTTCATCTTTTTATATATTTTTCCTTTCATTTCTTCCAGTTGTATCTCCTCATATTCTTTCTTTCGTTTCTTTCCTTTTCCCTCTCTTTCTAAATGTATTCTTTCTTTCCCTCTGTTTCTACAACATTTATATGCAATTATTAATATCATTACTATTGTCATTATCACAACTAATGGTAATATTATTTGACCTAGAAAACTTTTCCCAAAATCCGTAAACCATTTCCCTATTGATGTTATACTCTTTGTTAGTTTTCCCCATACACTATCAACCTCCAGTTGGGTCAAATCATTATGCATTCTTGTAATGTTTCCAATATACCCTTTAATTTCTTTGCTCTTGTCCGGAATATAAGTGCAGCAATGTTGAATTTTCAACATACCACAGACTCCACCCTCTTTTGCTAATCATATATCAAGAGCAAGACGGTTTTGTAAAACCATAGACCTGATTGCAACCATCTCTGTGTTAATCATTAAGAATCCTCCTGCAGTATCTGTAGAAAGACGATCGACTATGGTTGATAATTTGCAAATTTTCTGTGAATTTAGAATGACTCCAACTGAGGGTATCAATGCACTAAATATATCCCCTACTATTTCAGAAAAACTAGCTCTTCTTCTACGTGTTAGTTCAGTAGATTTTCCATTGATTCCATTAATTCTGTCCACATGGTATATTTTCGGGAAAACTATTCCAAAATAACAGCTCCCGTACCATCTTGCAGGTAACCTATAATAGGCATTGTTCCCGCAAACATAATAAACTCCTAGAAATACAGGATCAGTTCCCCTTTTAGTCCCCACTCTCCTAAAATTAGGAAGTTGTGTTCACACTTACTGGAACCAATGTAGTTATTATTATAATCTGTCTTTAATCTATGGAGGCAGAATTTTCCCTTTTTCACAAAATCCAGGGACATCGCAGCATGAGCTTTGCCCTTTGCATAAATTCCCTCTTTCTCAGCCCATGGAGGTACATAGGACTTCTGTTCAGCAGCTTTCTTTGTTAAATCCTGTCTCCTTTCTTCTACTAAATTCAAAAACTCTTTTTCTTCTTCTCGTAATATACATGTTAAGTTATCCTTATGTGCTTGAACCAAATCTATCGAACTCATAGTTAAGAAAAATTCACCCATAAACTGCGCATTTTTACTGCTAACTACTGGATTCATGTTCTTTCTTATAGGTAATTCTGAAAATACTACATCTATGTTTGAATAAAAATACTGAAGTCTCCCTGTTGTGTAAAATAAACTTGATAAAACACTACATGATATTCCATATGTTAAAGGTATATGGTGATACGTCACCCCTTCTGATACTGATGAGGGTAACTTCATACAAACATAACAATTACTAATCTCCATTGTATTAACGTACTGAAATAACAATTTAGTAAACACATTTGAAGACGTATTATAATCTGATTCATTATGATAATTTGCCTCATCTTCTACCCCTATTTCTATTTTAGTTCCCTTTATTCTATCTACCTTTTCATTTATAATTGTTTTATTCTTGTCACTTGTTTCCATTAGCAAAGATACTCCTACTGTTAGGAACAACCATACTAATACTACCAATAAAATACTACAAAAACAAAATCTAAAACATTTTCTTTTTAAACCTCGTTTTGGTCTTTCTGTGACTTCAACTTCTGCCATCTTAATTTGAGAAAATTTCTTCTCTCTTTTTCTTTCTTTGTCTGTTTAATTTTTATTTTTATTTTTATTTTTAAGGAGGTCTCAATTTGTTTTCATCAATCTGTGCAACATGAACCCTTTCTGTTTCTTCACTTAAATCTAAGTTTTCAAATTCTTCGAGTATAACGTAGGTCCACTCAGGGGCCTTGTATTTTCTGTTTAAATTTCTCAATCTTGGGCTTCTTCGTGTAAGTTTTACTAAGGTTTGTTTAGATTGCGTTTGACTCGTAACTTCATTTACTTGTTCTGGTCTCTTTTCTGATTTTCTCAAATAATACCTTAATTTCTTCACTCCTTCTGGCCAATTATCGCCCTTTCTAACTCTTTTGACCTGAACTGCACTTTCACCTTCCTTATCTCTTCTAGAGTTCTTTTATTTTCACTTAATCTAGGCACAATCTGTCCTTGTTCTCTATTTTCTGTGTTTGGACCTTCCTCTACTTGCACCTGTTCAGGCCTTATTATAATTTGTCCTTCTTCTTCTGCCTGAACTTGTTCTTCTAGATCTACCTGATCCTGTTCAGGTCTTATTTCAGATTGTTCTTCTTCTGCCTGAACTTGTTCTTCTAATTCTGCCTTTCCCTCCTCAGGTTTCTGAATATCTTTATTTATTTCTACCTGAGTGTGTTCTTCTTCCCCTGTCTCTTCCTGTCTACCTTCCTGTCTTTTCAGTTTTGTTATTCTTCTTGTTTCGACAGCATCATCAGGTATTTCAATTACTGGTATCCACTCTTCCTGACTTGTACTTGGCTGTTCGTCATATAGTTGTCTTTCAGAATCTATCACTCTAGATTCTTCGATTTCACAGCTTTCAACTTCTGACGTTTCAGCCTGTTCAGTCAGTGGTTGCTCTTGTTGTTCTGAATGACTCGGAACTCTTCTGGTATGACTAGCATGAATCCAGTTGGGCAAACCTGCACACTTCACTGCCGTGGTAGTGACTAGTATGACTTGACGCGGTTTATCCCACCTTGGTGCTAGACACGACTTCCTTGCGTGTTTCTTCACTAACACCGAATCTCCAGGATTCAAATCATGTGCTTGGTCTGGCTGTCTTTCAACTGCGTCTTCTCCAACCTGGTGAGAGACAGAATGCACCATTTCAGCCAATCCTTTGCAATAGTCCAATACCAGATCATCAGTTATAGTCATTAATTTATTTCCAGGAATAAATGCTTGTCTCATTGTCTTTCCCATGAGAACCTCATGGGGGCTCATTCCTGTTTTTCTGTCTGGAATACTTCTGAGACCCATCAATACAAGAGGCAATGCATCTGGCCATTTCAGCATCGTGGATGCACACACTTTCCCTAGTCTTGACTTGATTGTGCCATTTAACTGTTCAACTATTCCAGAAGCCCCTGGACGATAAGCACAGTGCAGTTTTTGTTCTATGTTAAATGCAGCACAGATTAATCGAATTATCTCATTATTAAAATGAGGTCCTCTATCTGATTCCAAAGTGACTGGAAAACTAAAACGAGGGATCAACTCCCTCAACAGTAATTTAGCAACTGTAAGACTGTCATTTCTTCGAGTGGGATATGCTTCCACCCATCTTGAGAATAGGCACACTATGACAAGTACATACTTTAGTCCATTACAAGGAGGCAACTCAATAAAATCTAACTGCAACCTGGTGAAGGGTCTTTCTGCCTTTCCAATCTTTCCCCAGCTAACCACTGTCTTCCTACCTGGATTTTGCTGCTGACAAGTTAAGCATCTTTGGCAAAGGCTCTCTGCGACTACCCTGAATTTCGGATTATACCAACTCTGTCTGAATAATCTGATCATCGAATCTCTCCCTATGTGTGTTGCTCCATGACATACTTTTACCATTTTAGAGAGCAAACAATCTGGCATGACTGGTCTTCCATCTAAATACACCCATACTTCATCTTCTGATCTTTTTGTACAAGCTGATTTTATCCAAATTTCTTTTTATTTTTCCTTAACTTCTTCCTGCAACTGTCTAATCTCATCCCATGTTTCTGGAATTGAGAAAAACATACGTTGGCAGCTGGTTTCACCCGTTTCAATTTTTCTGTTTATGGCCATTGTATTTCTTGCACAGTATCGAGCAATTTGGTCAGCATATCAATTGCCGGCTGCCACATAGTCATTTCCTGACTGATGTGCAGCACATTTAACAACTGCTACTTCTTTTGGCAATTGTAATGCTTCCAGCAGATCTTTCACATTTTTACTGTTTCTAATAGGAGATCCTGAAGAAGTCAGAAATCCCCTCTGCATCCAGAGTTGGCCAAAATCATGCACAACCCCGAAACCATATTGACTGTCCGTAAATATGGTTATTCTCCAATTTTTCCCATTTTTGCATGCCTTTGTTAAGGCCACCAATTCAGCTATTTGTGCAGATTTGACTCCCGGTAAACAGGATGCTTCAATTACCCCTGATATTTTACATACAGCATAAGCAGCACTTAATCCTCCTCCTTCATTTCTCAGACAAGACCCATCCACAAATAACTCATGATCAGCTTCTTTTAATGCGGTTTCTTTAATGTCAGGACGGGGCTTAGTACACAATTCAGTCACATCCAAACAATCATGATCAATTTCATCTCTTACTTCCTCATTGCATGGATCTGGCAATAGTGTGGCAGGGTTCATGATCGTACATCTTATCACTGTCACATTTTCCGCTCCCAAAATCACTCTTTCATACTTAGTCAATCGACTAGGAGTGAGATGTTGTGTTCTAGTTCTTGTCAAAAGGATCTCAACTGAGTGTGGAACATAAACTTTTACAGAATGTCCCATCACTATTGACTCACTTTGCTCCAGACTCATACAAGTAGCAGCTACTGCTTTTAAGCAGCCAGGTAAGGCTGAAGCCTCTGGATCCAATGTGGCAGAAAAATACGCCACTGGACGTCGGCTCAGTCCATGTCTCTGTGTTAAGACTGAAAGTGCACAATTTTCTCTCTCACAGCAAAACAACGCAAATTCTTTTGAATAATCAGGCATGCCCAAGGCAGGGGCCTCACACAAACAATTCCACAATTTCACAAAGGCCTCCAAACATTCATCATTCCAATCAATTGGATCATTTGCTCTTTTTCGGGTCAATTGTATCAATGGTTTTGCTAGCATGGAAAAACTGTTAATCCACTGCCTACAGTACCCAACCACTCCCAGGAACATTCTCATCTCTCTTTGTGTCTGAGGTAGTTGCATCTCTTTGATTATTTTTACTCTTTCCGGTGTCACTTTTCTAACTCCTCTTTCTATTTTATGCCCTAAATATCTAACTTCTTGTTGACAGAACTGTCATTTTTCTGGAGACACCTTGTGTCCTACTTCAGCCAATTGGTTCAGTAATGCAATTGTGTCAGTGACACAATCTTCTCGTGTTTTCGATGCCACCAGTAGGTCATCAATGTACTGAACTAGAACTGAATTTCCAGGCATAACTAATGACTCTAAACACTTTTTCTGAATTTGGTTAAAAATTGAGGGACTCTCTGTGTACCCTTGAGGAACTCAGCACCATGCAAAGAAACGATTCTCAAACTTAAAAGCGAAAAGATACTGGCTGTCTGGGTGCAAAGGAATAGAAAAGAATGCTTGGCACAAATCAATTACTGTAAACCAGCCTGCATTCCAAGGTATCTGATAAAGGATCACTGCTGGATTTGGCACTATTGGGCAACATGGTACTACAATTTTGTTAATTTTTCTTAAATCCTGGACTATCCTGTATTTTCCGCTAGGCTTTTTCAGTCCTATTATTGGCGAATTGCAAGGACTACCCATTATTTCTTTTAAAATGCCTTGTTTAACCATTCGATCGATTTATGGAGTAATTCCTGCTTTCACTTCTGGACTCATCTTGTACTGTCGCGTGTTTGGATAAACTGCACCTTCTTTCACTGTCACTTTAACTGGGTCTACATTTGACATCAGCCCAATATCTTTTCCTGTAAAATCCCACACCTCTGGATTGACTGTGGTTCTCAACTCTTCCGGCAATTCATTTTCAGTCATTAATGAAAACATCTCATCTACTTCTGTTCCTTGCTTAACTAGCATCATTTTGTATATAACATCTTCATCAGGGGTCTGGAAAGCGACACCATCTGGTGTACAATAGATCGTGCAATTCATCTTGCACAGTAGATCTCTTCCCAACAGATTTATTGGACTGAAATTGCAAACTACAAACCGATGCATTTTTTAAAAGTTTCCAATGTGCACCTCCATCAGTTTTGTGATTGGGGTTCTAATCTGTTGATTTGACACTCCTACAACTTGTATGGACTCTCCCGAGAGGGGTAGGTTTGGGATGTCTGCTGTTCTCACAGTAGACCGGGTAGCACCAGTATCCAATAGAAAAGTGATGTCTGTACCTTCTACTTTCCCATCAACAAATGGACCTGACTGATCTACCGGCAAGGATGCGCCAAGCACGCACTCCTCTTCCTCCCCCCTCAGGCACCGTCATTGCACAAAGTCTGAATTTTCCTCATCATTCAGCAAAAAATATTGTGTAACTGTTCTATTATTCTTACCACTTTCTCCTTGAAATCCGGTGTTCATACTGAACTTTTGGTGGTTCACAAAGCTTGGCATAGGAGCTGGTGGCACCTGATATTGTGGAGTAACTACCTGCTGCTGCTGATTCATAAGTACTTCATTCTGCATCTGTGGGATTAAATTTTGATTTGGCCCATTATTATTCTGAATACTTTTACACTCGTTCTTCCAATGTCCAAGCTTTCCGCACGCATGACAAGGAAACTTCTTCTTTGCTTCTTCTCTGTTCATTCGTCCTCTAAATTTACTGCCATAAGCCACTTGATCATTCTGACTCTGCTCTTTCACTTGATTATCAGTCTGAATATTTGTTTTATTCTCCTGCTGCTCTGCCAATTTTACCTGTGCCCACATCATTTTCTCCTTTAATTGTCTACGCCTTGCCTCAATGTCGTCTCCGCAGTATTTTGCATACTTTAAAATTTCATCCACTGTCTTACTCTGCCAACACAACATGTGCTGTTGGATCATCTGACTAATCTCTGGTTTCAAACCATATACAAACCGATACACAAAATGTCCCATATCCTTATCACCAATATTCTCAAAGCCACTATACTGCTTAAACACCTGCAGTAATCTTTCATAATACGCATGTACAGACTCATTTGGTTCTTGAGTTGTTCTATCTATCTTTACCCAATCTGTTTCTTTAGGAGGAATTTTCCCTTTCAAGAATGTAATTACTTGGTGATATTTCTTCATCACCTCCTCTGAAGGTGCTCCTGTCTTCGAGTCTCTAGCATACTCCTCACTTGGCCAATCAATTGTGATCTTACACTCCGTCCATAAATCAGCAGGTACCACTATATCAAACAAACCATCCAGATCCTTCCAAAAAACTTTTGAAACCTTCACAAATCTTTCTACCTGTTTATACCATTCAACTGGTTTTTCTCTCAATCTTGGAAAGTCATTTGTAAATGACAAAATATCCTGTCTACTCCAAGGAACATGAACATATCCACCTTCAGGAACTTCTCTCATTGGACACAATTTATCAACCTTTTCTGTTTCCCTTACTGGTAATGCGGATGATGCTTCTCTCGCTTGAACTTCCTCTTTCTTTCTTATCCATCTAATTCTCCACTTATCAATGTCTCCCCATTTTCGCAAAATATTCATCAACTCCTTTATCTGTAGTCTCTTTCCAGATGCATTAACACTTTCTAAATCTTTGTCAGTAAAATCCACTCGATATGGTTTCTGCAACAACTTCGATTTCCCTATATCTATTCCAATTTCTGAAGCAACTTCTGTTAATTTCTCATGAAATACTCTTGCTCTTCTGGTTATACTCTTACATAAGAATAATAACTCATCATCATTATAAACATTCAATCTTTCTATGCTCACACTTCCCACTATCATTTCTTCCAATTCCACTTTCAATCTACTGATGTCTAAAATCTTTGGTGATGGGTTCCGATTATCTATTTCCTGTGCCCATCTTTCTATATCTTCAGGGGTAACTACTGTTGCACCTCCAGTTCCTATAGGAACCAAAGATCTCTTCTCTCTCAAATTTATAGGCGTAACTCTTTTCGGAGTTTCAGTTGAAGGTTCCACATTAGGGAGATCCATTAATGAAATAACTGATTCACTTTCACTGACCTGGTCATCTGTAATTATTACTTCTTTTCTCGGACTGTTTAACGGAATTGTCACAGTTTGTGGTTTCTGGCAAATCTTTTTATCTCCATACAATGGGATTACCGGACCAATAGTCACTGGTACTGTCAAAGCTTTAGCATTCAAATTTAATTGACTTATTTTCTGAACTAATTCTTCTCTAGTTTTATTTAAAACATCTCTTTCATTATCCTGCAACACCCTATTGAATGACGTATCATGTAAAATTTGTGGGGTTAAAGGCATTCCTATCACTGGTGCCCTTGGGGTAACCTTACTAGTTGCTTCTTGATACGGTGGTGGATTTTTAATTAAAATATCTTCTAATAACTCATCATCCGATTCACCATATCCTGTTGTATTCATGTGTTTCGTTTTCTCTTTACACTTTCCTCCAGACTGTTCCTCAGCCACTAATACTGGATATAAACCTTCAGATACCATAGCTCTCCTCCACTGTTTCATCTGCCCTTCGCGTGATTCATGCCAATATCTGGGAAAAATCCTTTATATCTCCCACCTCTGCATTTCTCGCGTTCATATGACTCAGTCTCCCATTCTTCCAAAGCCTCGTATTGAGTTAACCTAGGTCTAGGTTCTAAATCATTCATTCTCATTCTCAAATTCTGAAGAATTCTCCCATTAAACGTACCATTTTCAGGAAACGCTAGCACACCATCACCTTTTGTATATTCTATCCAATTTTCCAACCAAACGCAAGTATGATATCCTCTTTCCATCATCATAAAAGAAGCTGGTGTCTTCGGTGGCGGAATAGGAATTCCCTCCCTAGTCAACACAGGCTTATCTTTCTTAAAGAAATTCATAATTTTCTTTATACATTTTTCTCTTTTCTCCATACATCCTAGATGAACGATATATAAAATTGTATTCTGCAAACCCTTGAAATCTTCTATCTGCGCGTCTCACACTGGCAGTCAAATCAAAATTCCGCATACAATTTCTCTTTCTACCAATTCAAGCGTGGTTTTTAACTAATTATCCAATCAAACTCAGGCTCACGCTCGTGGTCTGACCAATGCCAGCGCGGCCTTTTGTGACGTCAGTTCTGCTCCTTACTACTGACCCCTCCTTTACAAGGCTGCTTCTGTCACACGCCTGCTGTTCCTACCAATCCCAGCGCGGCTCACTGTGACGTCAATACAACTCCCAGCGACTGACGCTCCCTTCACAAGGTAATACCGAAACTTATTTCTTAATACTTTTCATTAAATTCTTTGTTATTAACAACGTAAAAACATTCACTACTCTGTCTGTTCCACTAAACAAAAGGATAGAATTTTTCGACTTATTCTGGAGTCTCAGAATTGCTCCTCTTCTACTGCGAGTAAAAACCTCTGTTTACCCTTCACTCAAGCTCCAGAGAACCTGCTACTCCTCCAGTGTCACCCGTATTGGGAAATGAGACCAAAGTTTCACCAGCGAACCCCTTTTGCTATCATTCGCGCTCTACTTTTATACGAAATAGTCCCTAGTTTAACACTGCCAGCCCTACCTAGCTTCTCAGTGTTATTCCAACAGACGAGTAACCTCACTGCAGTATGGCTTCTGTCACCACCCGCTATTCATTTCCCGGGATTTCTGGACAACATAAAACAAAGACACTAACTCTTTTGTTAAAACATAAATCAATAATCAATAATCTATACTTATCACCAAACTAGTCAATAATAACCATAACTCTGCTACCAGAAAACTGATCCAGCGGTATACCAACAACAGATACTCTAATACCATATACTCACCTGGGCCCATGAACACTTACACATAACCAAGTAGACCGCTGGGTTTAGTTTATAATTTTCATATTTCAGGATTAGTTATTTCTTATTCCTAACTAACCTTTCACTGATCAAAAAGTTCTTTCCTCTGGTCGATGGACCATTAGTTGAACTAATTGATGGTGATAATTAACATAACTCTTAACTGTTCTTTAATTAAAGTAAAAAAAAACACAGACTCGGGAAGTTTTAAAATCTTTATCTAAATTAAATTAATGTGAACCATCTCAAAATTTCAGTACAAACACCGTCATTCGTAAGAGTGTAAATTCAATCAAATAATCATTAGGCAAAATACTTCAGACTCATACAATAACTATGCTCGGAAAGGAGAGGACAGAGAGAAAAGAACATCTTCAAATAACATGGAATAATAATTACCAAGGATGGTGTGAAGACCAACCCCCTGGCCAAAGGGCTGGTAAGGGTCCCCGGGATAGATCAGGAGACAAAGACTTCAGGACAGGAATCAGGACAGGATACTTAACCTCTCTAAATACCGACGACTGCGTAGCACCTTTCTCTGACACTCTCTTCCTCCTCGAGATTCTTCAGCGGTCTTCTTATCTAACCCAATTAAATTAGGATAGAAGGTTCTGCATTCGGTTTCTTCATCAGCATCTTACAGCATCAGCACCTCCCACAGCACCGACAGCATCCCGAAATCTGCAAGCATAACTAACTAAAGATACCTCAATTACACCCTTCGTTTATCATGTACCACCCACTAAAGTTTCAATATTGCAAAAATACGAAATCTAATTGGTCAGGCAAGGGGGATGATCATCACACCATGTTTACATATCATTTTATTTCATTGAACCATTGTTCACAAAACCCATCCCCTTAAACTTTATTCCTTTCTTTCGTTCCCATACATATCCAAACTTTATTAGTTACATTTATTTCAAAATCATGAAAAAGAGTCTTCTTGGTTGAACTCTTCACCCTCTGTTCTCAGGGCACGTCATTCTCGTCCTTGGACGGCTGTCAAAAACTTGGTCATCCTTCCAGGTTAACGCTCATGTAGGCATGCGCAGACTTGAATCAGTCGGCTCAATTCATATAAACGTGAAAGGCCCAAATGCGCACTAATAATAAAGTCAAAAGAAGAAATATTAATTTCACAAAATAAATGATCACACTGTATACCACCCATCTCTACTCTAACCCCCTTTATTTATTAATACTTTCCCTGCATTAGCATTAGTAAAATAGCTGGTTTTCATTCCGGCTAAGCAGATGCCATGCACGTGAGTCTTAAAGACTCCATTTTAATGCCTTCTGCACATGCGCTAGAATTTCCCTCCAAGCTTTAGTTTCGTCACACTGCGTAGATGCAGTTGACGCATGCGCGGTAAAGATTTCCCGTTAAAGCTGTATTAGTCCGTTTTTCATTGTTATCTACATTAGTACACACATATGCAAGCTTCGCTAACCCGCTTGTTTTCTGCGGTGCGTGTTATTATTTACAAGACATTGTTAGTAATTCGTTAGCGAGTTAAACGAGAGGATTACTTTCGAGCAAGTCTCTTTTCTTACAAGTCCTTGCTCCATCAATCCCCTCTCTGATGGCATTTTAAGCCATCACAAAATTACCCATCCCATCCCAGATGCCAACTTTAGCACATCTCAATTTTCTATTTCTTTTCTCATTTTTCCATTTGTTACTTCTTTTCCTTCTAAATCTTTCATCTTTTTATATATTTTTCCTTTCATTTCTTCCAGTTGTATCTCCTCATATTCTCTCTTTTGTTTCTTTCCTTTTCCCTCTCTTTCTAAATGTATTCTTCCTTTCCCTCTGTTTCTACAACATTTATATGTAATTATTAATATCATTACTATTGTCATTATCACAACTAATGGTAATATTATTTGACCTAGAAAACTTTTCCCAAAATCCGTAAACCATTTCCCTATTGATGTTATACTCTTTGTTAGTTTTCCCCATACACTATCAACCTCCAGTTGGGTCAAATCATTATGCATTCTTGTAATGTTTCTAATATACCCTTTAATTTCTTTGCTCTTGTCTGGAATACAAGTGCAGCAATGTTGAATTTTCAACATACCACAGACTCCACCCTCTTTTGCTAATAGTATATCAAGAGCAAGACGGTTTTGTAAAACCATAGACCTGATTGCAACCATCTCTGTGTTAATCATTAGGAATCCTCCTGCAGTATCTGTAGAAAGACGATCGACTATGGTTGATAATTTGCAAATTTTCTGTGAATTTAGAATGACTCCAACTGAGGGTATAAATGCACTAAATATATCCCCTACTATTTCAGAAAAACTAGCTCTTCTTCTACGTGTTAGTTCATTAGATTTTCCATTGATTCCATTAATTCTGTCCACATGGTATATTTTCAGGAAAACTATTCCAAAATAACAGCTCCCGTACCATCTTGCAGGTAACCTATAATAGGCATTGTTCCCGCAGACATAATAAACTCCTGGAAATACAGGATCAGTTCCCCCTTTTAGTCCCCACCCTCCTAAAATTAGGAAGTTGTGTTCACACTTACTGGAACCAATGTAGTTATTATTATAATCTGTCTTTAATCTATGGAGGCAGAATTTTCCCTTTTTCACAAAATCGAGGGACATGGCAGCATGAGCTTTGCCCTTTGCATAAATTCCCTCTTTCTCAGCCCATGGAGGTACATAGGACTTCTGCTCAGCAGCTTTCTTTGTTAAATCCTGTCTCCTTTCTTCTACTAAATTCAAAAACTCTTTTTCTTCTTCTCGTAATATACATGTTAAGTTATCCTTATGTGCTTGAACCAAATCTATCGAACTCATAGTTAAGAAAAATTCACCCATAAACTGCGCATTTTTAGTGCTAACTACTGGATTCATGTTCTTTCTTATAATAATTGTTTAATTGATAATTAATTGTGTTAATTATGGAGGTACACTTTTTTTTAAAATTTAGATGTATGTTGTAAATTGTGTGGTGTTATAGGGTAGGAAAAAAAATATTACCTTTATGTAATAAATATGTTTTTTGATTTAAATTAATTTCTATTACAAAATATTTATTTGTTTGATCATTTTTTGTTAAATTAAAAAAATTAATCTTTTTATGTAAATTTGAGATTTTTCTACATTATAATATGTTTCTATGTTTTGTAAATTTTTATATATGTTTTATATTTTTATATGTTTTGTTTTTGTTTTTTTAAATTATATTTTGTATTGTAGTTGATATTTTGTTTGTTTTTAAATTTGAATTTTCTTTAGTGGGAATAGTAATTTTTACCCCTCCGCTATCCAACACTTTCCCTACTGCTGCATTTGCAGGAGTGGGAATAGTAATTTATACCCCTCCACTATCCAACAGTTTCCCTACTGTTGCACTCGTTGGAGTAGGAATAGTAATTTTTACCCCTACGCTATCCAACACTTTCCCTACTGTTGCACTCGCTGGAGTGGGAATAGTAATTTTT
Source organism: Calotriton arnoldi (assembly GCA_963921515.1). NCBI lineage: Eukaryota > Metazoa > Chordata > Amphibia > Caudata > Salamandridae > Calotriton > Calotriton arnoldi. The sequence continues at coordinate 170,179 of CAWUFW010005737.1, forward strand.
GCCCCTCCGCTATCCAACACTTTCCCTACTGTTGCACTCACAGGAGTGGGAATAGTAATTTTTTCCCCTCCGCTATCCAACACTTTCCCTACTGTTGCACTTGTTGGAGTGGGAATAGGAAATTATTCCCCTCTGCTATCCAACACTTTCCCTACGGTTGCATTCGCTGGAGTGGGAATAGTAATTTTATCCCCTCCACTATCCAAAACTTTCCCAACTGTTGCACTCATTGGAGTGGGAAGAGTAAATTATTCTCCTCCGCTATCCAACACTTTCCCTACTGTTGCATTCGCTGGAGTGGGAATAGTAATTTTTACCCCTCCGCTATCCAACACTTTCCCTACTGTTGCACTCACAGGAGCGGGCATAGTAATTTTATCCCCTCCGCTATCCAACACTTTCCCCACTGTTGCACTCATTGGAGTGGGAATAGTAAATTATTCCCCTCTGCTATCCAACACTTTCCCTACTGTTGCACTCAATGGAGTGGGAATAGTAATTTTTACCCCTCCGCTATCCAGATATTTCCCTACTGTTGCACTCACTGGAGTGGGAATAGTAATTTTATCCCCTCCGCTATCCAACACTTTCCCAACTGTTGCACTCATTGGAGTGGGAATAGTAAATTATTCCTCTTTGCTATCCAACACTTTCCCTACTGTTGCACTCGTTGGAGTGGGAATAGTAATTTTTATCCCTCCGCTATCCAACACTTTCCCTACTGTTGCACTTGCTGGAGTGGGAATAGTAAATTATTCCCCTCCGCTATCCAACACATTCCCTACTGTTGCACTCACTGGAGTGGGAATAGTAATTTTTACCCCTCCGCTATCCAACACTTTCCCTACTGTTGCACTCACAGGAGTGGGAATAGTAATTTTTCCCCTCCGCTATCCAACACTTTCCCTACTGTTGCACTCGCTGGAGTGGGAATAGTAATTTTTATCCCTCCGCTATCTAACATTTTCCCTACTGTTGCACTTGCTGGAGTGGGAATAGTAATTTTTCCCCCTCCGCTATCCAACACTTTCCCTACTGTTACACTCGTTGGAGTGGCAATAGTAAATTATTCCCCTCCGCTATCCAACACTTTCCCTACTGTTGCACTCATTGGAGTGGGAATAGTAAATTATTCCTCTTCGCTGTCCAACACTTCCCCTACTGTTGCACTCGCTGTAGTGGGAATTGTAATTTTTTCCCCTACGCTATCCAACACTTTCCCTACTGTTGCACTCATTGGAGTGGGAATAGTAAATTATTCCCCTCCGCTATCCAACACTTTCCCTAGTGTTGCATTCGCTGGAGTGGGAATAGTAATTTTTACCCCTCCGCTATCCAACACTTTCCCTACTGTTGCACTCGCTGGAGTGGGAATAGTAATTTTTATCCCTCCGCTATCCAACATTTTCCCTACTGTTGCACTTGCTGGAGTGGGAATAGTATTTTTTTCCCCTCCGCTATCCAACACTTTCCCTACTGTTACACTCGTTGGAGCGGGAATAGTAAATTATTCCCCTCCGCTATCCAACACTTTCCCTACTGTTGCACTCATTGGAGTGGGAATAGTAAATTATTCCTCTTCGCTGTCCAACACTTTCCCTACTGTTCCACTCGCTGGAGTGGAAATTGTAATTTTTCCCCCTACGCTATCCAACACTTTCCCTACTGTTGCACTCAATGTAGTGTAAAATGTAGTTTTAAAAAATATTAAATATTTTAATATTTAAATTTATAATATATTTTTTTAAATAATTTTTATGTTACAGGTGTATGTATATATATATTTATTTATAATTTTTAATATATTTTTAACATTTTATAATTAATTAAAATTATTTATTAATTATTTTTAAGTAAATATATATATATTACATTTTATATATGTGTGTTTAATTTATTTTTAAATTAAATTTATTACTTATAATTGTTAAAATTTACAAATAAATCTAATTTTTTTTAAGTTAAATGTATTATTTAATTTATTTTACATTATTTTTTATACATATAAAAAACGATATTTTGTACTTCGATATTTTTAACAACGATATTTTTTTCCGATATTTTTGTACTTACCATTATGAAGATAGGAGGTCGATATTTTTGACAACGATATTTATGTCCCGATATTTTTGTATCTCGATATTCTGGTACTCGATATTCTGTCAGTGATCCGCAAAGAACATGTACCGTGCAGATATTAGAACTGTATAAAATGTGGAAAGCTTGGTGGGTTACTGCTTTTGCCACAGAGATCCTTTTGTCACCCGCAGTTCATAAATTACAATCCTAATATAGCACAGTTATCTATGAACTGTCATCAAAGAGCTGCATGCAAACTGCATGGTATGAGTTAGAACCTTATGTTTTTACTCAGTCTTTCATTAACCTAATGTTACTAAAAAGGTTTTCTTTGGGTAGAAATACATTCTTATTAGTAAAGCCAACCCAAACCACTGTGGTATGTTTCAAATCTTGCATTTCTGCTTCTATAGACCAAACACTCTAAAAATATTCTGCCTAATAGTAAGGATTACGTGATTCCTACAACTTGTAGTCCTCACTGTCTTATGTACCATGTACTATAGACTGATTTACACACATATTGTTTAACCTGTCAGCCTTTGGGTGGTCTTCCCCCAAACCTTTTTCCTTACTCCTCCAATTTTGCTGGTCTTGTTTTTGTTGGCCTTAGGATTCGGTGCACTTTACCACTGCTAAACATAACATATGTATTTGTAAAGTGCACGTTCACCCCGAAAGTAATCTTGGCACTGAGTAACAGATGTTTATTGTTACCCAATGGTACTCATTTTATTGACTTCAGAAGGATTGAAGACTGAGTGGATCTGCTGGGATTTGAACCTATGAACATAAACTTAAACACAGGCCTCTACAGTGGACACATTAGTCCACTAAACCACCAGACCCAGCTAAAGTGCTTGTGCTCTCTCCTTTAAACATGATGAAATTGCCTTACACCATATTCGCACATTTAATTTACTTGTAAGTCCCTCGTAACTTGCTACTACATGTACCCAGGGATGGTAAATTAAATGCTACGAGTGGGCCTGCAGCACTGATTGTGCCACCCAATGTTTCTTAACCACTTTTTAGTGCTTTTCAGTATAACAGCACATAAGCAAGTTACAAGCATGTGGATCTGTGTTACTTACCATATTTAGTAATCCCACCATGGGTCCCTGCTCATGCATGACAATATGTCTAGTCTGACAGGAGTACATGGTCCCTGTTGGAATTGGCCCTTTTTGCAGGGTTATCCCCAAACCTTTTACTTCTTCGTACTATTTTTCCTGACCTGTTTTTGTTGGCTTTAGGACTCTGGGCACTTTACCATTGCTAATCAGTGCTAAAGTGCATATGCTCTCTGTATAAATTATGATAATGATTGGTTATCCATGATTGGCATATTTGATCTACTGGTAAGTCCCTAGTAAAGTACACTGAGTGTGCCAGGGACTTTAAATCAAATGCTACTAGTGGGCTTGCAGCACTGATTGTGTCACCCACAGGAGTAGCCCTGTAAATGTGTCTCAGACCTACCACTGCATTGTCTGCACATACTGTTTGTAACAGCCATGTTGACCTGGCAAAGTGAATCCACTTAATGTACATAGGAGGTGGTGAAATGCACACCAGTGTAATCCTGCTTAGTGTGCTTGACTTTTCAGAACTGCTCAAGGCGTGCAAGCTTGCGCCGCGCTCCGCCCACTGCGCTGCAGACTTAAACGAACACGAAGGAACCTGGTTGGGTTCCAATCAAACTGCACAGTCAATGCCTGAATGAATCCAATAAATCAAATTCTCATTTTTAAACTTTTATCTTCTTTTTAACCATAAGTTTACTCCATTTCTTTTTTAGTCGTTTCAATTCATTTTATTCATTCCAAAACCATGCGAAAATTTTCACAAAAGCGCAGGAGAAGAAAATTTTAAAATGATGTGAATGACTCTGAATGTCAGCGGTGATTATCTACAACTATTTCATGGTTTATCGTGGAGTTTGGGTACAAATAATTTTGAGTGTGACAGGGATCTTGGGAAATGCAGTAGTCACCTATTGACAGTAGCAACGAAAGTTGTCAAACCCTTTAAGTTTGTTGTCGAATCCACGGGTTGGGCATGAATTACATGAAGTTAGAGAGGGATGCTGGGAAATGTAGTAGTGATTTATTTCGTAGTGGAATAGAGGGTCAGCGTTAGACTTTTGAAGTCCGTTGTCGAGTGTAGTTGTTTGACTGTCACACATGATAGATCACCTGTGGGGAGTTAGGAGGGGTGAGGAATAAAGAGCCGGTTTAGTTCGTGCTGCGGCACTTAATAGAACAACATTGCGATGACACGGAAGGTATCATGGTTCTGGAAACAAGTTGGATACCGTACGATGCTGGGTTTTTAACAATGGATATTGTCACGTATAAGTCACGGTAAGCTCTCTGATAATGAACACGGCAAAGGGGAAGGTGTGGAAATTACATGGGTAGATCAAGGAAGGTTGCCTTTTTGGCTAGGGTAAATAAGAACTGGAGACATGGGTTGGCTCTATGAAGTTTGGGTGTTATACAAGAGTTTGAGTTCATTAACATCTCACGGAATAGCAATATCACTGGGCATACAGACGAGTTGTTTCTTTTACAGCATTTACCAGTTGAATATATTTGAAGAAAATTAGTTGGACCAGGGTTACGAATTAAGTAAGATGTGCAATAATCATGCTGATGGTGGTGTTTATGTATTTCTTTTAGATACCCCTGACGAAGGGATAATTCCCGAAATGCATTGGGTGATTTTAATAAAATCGTGAAATTTGGAAAACATTTTCTTCTCCTGCACTTTTGTGAAACTTTTCGCATGGTTTTGGAATGAATAAAATGAATTGAAACGACTAAAAAAGAAATGGAGTAAACTTATGGTTAAAAAGAAGATAAAAGTTTAAAAATGAGAATTTGATTTATTGGATTCATTCAGGCATTGGCTGTGCAGTTTGATTGGAACCCAACCAGGTTCCTTCGTGTTCGTTTAAGTGAATCCACTTGCCAGGCTCTAACCTTCCCTTTTCTTACAAGTTAGTCACCCCTAAGGTAGGCCCAAGGTACCCCCATGGGCAGGGTGTAGTGTATGTGAAAGGTAGGACATGTACTGGTGTGTTTTACATCTCCTGATACTGAAAAACTGCCAATTTCATTTTTCACTATTGAAAGGCTGTCTGTCCCAAAGGCTAGTATGGGAGCTGCACTGTAATATCTTAAAAGTATAACTTTCCATTGGGACAAGATAGAGAAATGGAGTTTAGGCTCTCTGAACTCAGAATTTAATAACACATCTTTTAGTGAAGGTGGTTTTTAAATTGTGTGTTTGAAAATGCCCCTTTTAGAAAGTGGGCATTTTCTTGCTTTACCATTCTGTGTGCCTCTGACTAGTTGTGTATTTGTTGTCTGGTTTTGGAGTGACAGGAGCTGGGGATGTGCATTCATTCTAGACAGTCCCAAAGCAGGGTTGAGGTGTGCCCTGCCTTTTCTGGTTGACTCATAGTTGGGCTGAATAGACCTGGGCTGCATTCAGAGAAGTGGGAGGAGTTTCACTAGCATCTGGATAGGCTGTGTCTCCTGTGCACAATGCTGCCTCCACCTTCTGTAGGGAAGCTTTGCCAGAGAGGGCTGAACTAGTTTGGACTGGGCTCAGAGACCCTTGCCACATAGAGAACAAAGAGAAAATGGGGTATAAGTATTGGACCTTAAACCCCAGAAAATTAGATCACTTCTGGACTCAAGAGGTACCTCTGCCAAGGAAAAGAGCTGGAGAGCTGTAAGGAGGAGTACTGTTCCTTCCCTGTGTGTGCTTTGTTGGTTTGGCCTGCAGTTGCTGCTTCTGCCAAGGAGAGGACAAAGACTGGAACTTTTCTGTGAACCTGCTTGAAGAAGAACCACCAAGGGCTTGCGTGTGCTTGCCTCTTGTTCTGAAGTCTCAGGCCCACAAACACTTCACCTGCACCCTCTGACCAGCCCCTGGTCTCCTCTGTGGACTCCTGTATTCTAAAGGGTGCCAATTCCAATTCCTGGGACCTGAGAATTTTGTGGTTGGTGCTGCAAAGCAAGAAGAACAACTCTGATGCTGTCAGCGATGCCACCAGTGACGCCGCGACCTGCACTGAGGCCAGGGGCACCACTCGTGAAGTGCACGACGCACCGACCCGCCTGCACCGTAGCTCTGACGCCCTTCGATGCCTGCCAACGCCTGTAGTTATCGGCCTTCCCGACAGACGCCATCACCGCCAGCACCAGCATCATGTTATCGCAGAGCCGATAACCGATGAGGGTGACTTCTTAAACTCTTCGACTTCGCATAGCCTCACCGGAACCGACGCCTCATTGCTGACTCCCCTGTCCTGGACTCAATACCTTGCCTACTCATGGACTCGACGACTCGCCTCCCCCGTGACAGAAGGGAACCAGCTTCGCCTCAGGACCAACGCCTCACCTTCATGACATTGTGCATCGCCTGTTGACTTCGTTTCCAAGGTACTGTTGTTTGAAGGTCCATGTGACTCCGTGCCTGGCCCGCGCACCTCGTGGTCAGCGCCGTACTTTGGTTTTGTGCCTGTCACGATGTCCTAATAGCCCCAGGTGGAGCTATTTTGTTTCTACAGTCCTATTTTTGAAGTAATCATTTTAAAAGTGATACCTTGATACATGTATGTTGGATTTTTGTCGTTTTGGTCTTGTTTGGTTTAGATAAAGATGCTTTATTTTTCTAAACTAGTGTGGTGTCCATTTGTGGTGTTTTACTGTATTACTGTGTGTTTGGGAGCAAATACTTTACACATTGCCTTTGGGATAAGCCTGTCTGTTTGCGCCAAGCTACCAAAGGGATGAGGAGGGGTTATCTAAAGTATGTAATCTCCTTTCCCTAACTAGAAGGAAGGGTACCTACTTGGACAAAGGTGCATATCTCTGCCAATTAGAGACACCCATTTTTAACAGTCCCAAATTATAAACGGGTAAACAACAGTAAGTTTAGGTCATAACAGTTGCATTTTCAGGCTTAAGCTTTTAGGAGCAATGCATTTTTCTTCCCTTTGATTATTCCTCCCACCCGTATCACACTCTAGCACTTTGGGATAGTGTTATATACATGTTGGATAACATCAACCCACACTGCAATTTCAACGTGCGTTGGGGGCTCCTCTTTGGGAGCAGGAAACAAGGGAAATCACCAGGCTCCCATGGTTCAGTGCCGGTCAGCATTGAGACTTGAACAGGCCCAGGCCTACACTCTCCATGGTGCATAGATCTGTGTGCCCTGTCATATCAGCCAGTGCATCCATGGCCTCTCGTCTCGCACAGTGTCCTCGCAATGGGAATACCCAGAACATATGAGCCATGCCAGCCTCCAGTGCTTGACATGGAGGGCAGTTTGAAGCAGAACTAAATACCCTATGCAATCTTGCGGGAGTGAGATAAGCCCTATGCAGTATGTTAGGTTAAATTGATCAGAACTTGGCATTACAAGAATGTTTACGCAAATATTCCAATATTCTGTTTCATTCTTCTTGTGTCAATTCTTGACCTGTGTCATGTTTCCTGCTCCTTCTGGTCAATAGCAAGGAATCCTGTGATGTGTATGCCAGGGCTTGTGTGAGCCAGGTGATCAGCTGGCGGCCTCCACCTTGTTAAGTGCATGAACCAATGGGTGCAGCTCCGGCTCCGTGTCAAGAATCTTCCAGTGTCGGTTCAGTTCAGCTAATAATCAGGCATGAGCCAAGAAATTACCTGCTGGCAATTCACAACCAGTCTGCAATTGCTCAAATGGAATAAGCACACCATTATGGAACTGTGTGCCTAGGGTACCCACTCTGGCAGCTTCCCATGCCGTCAGTCTCTCCCTACTGACTCTGTTCCGGAAAGGGTTGATGGAACTGAGACAGATCTCAGGGTATATTGTGATAGGGTCGGCATTAGGTGCAGACTCCTGTGAAAGCAGCTTGCGCTACTTGCAGCAGATTGTGGACCTCTCAGGGCACTCTCTCTTGTGGCAGGAAGACCTCTTGCACAACGCATTGCGCACAATTGGCAGTGGGGAGTCCAAGTTCTTCCAGTAGTTGTCCCACTAGCCAGCAATCAGGCCACTGTATTTGTGCCACTAAATAGTAATGTTTAAAATTTGAGGCCCCAATGCCCCTTTCTCAACTGGGAACTGCAGCTTGTATAACGCAACTCAGCATCTGCTTTTATTCCAGAGGAAGCCCTCCCAGCAGAGCATGTATGACACAAAATGTGCTGCGGGTATGTGCTATAGAAGATTGTGAAATAACTATAACAAGCGTGGGAGCATCACATTTTAGACACTGATTCTCTACTGTGAACAGTGAGTTGGAGCGTGCTCGGGAATGCCAGTTGGGGCTGAAGGGAAGTGATGGCCCTAGTAAGGTTGCCATCTATGAGGTTTTGTTTGGTATGATAAATGTGAATGCCCAAATATCGGAAGGTGCACTGCTCCTAACAAAGAGGGTGCAAGTCCACCAACTAGTGCTGAGGTGGGCCGTCCAAGTGAATCGGGAACAGACAAGATTTAGCCCAGTTCACTCCCAAGTCCCAAGTAGCTTGGAACTCCATCAGAATGTCCCGTATACTGTTTCTGATGTCTCAGACATAGATTAATACATTGTCCATATATAGGGAGACGATTTGTGTCTCTTCGCCGATCGGTATGCTCCACGCCTGGTTTTGTTGTTCAAGCTTCTATGACAGTGGCTCTGTCATTAAGGCGAAGTGGAGCCGGAACAAAGAGAAACCCTGGAGCGTTCTCCTACTCACTGTTATTGGGACAGAAAAACATTATCCAATTTTCACCCGGGTGGTGGGCTCCATGTAAAAGAGTCTGATGAGTCATTGAAGCCTACCAGTGATGCCCGTGGATGTTAGTGTCGCAATCATAAACCCCCAGTCTACGGTATTGAATGCTTTCTCCAGGTCCAATACTGTTCATGCGGCGTAGGGCCAATGGGCAGGGGCCAGCTCCACCACTCTGGTGAATCTACTGGGAATTAAGTCATTCTGGTCCTGGTGGACCAGATGGGGAAGGCATTTGAGAAGCTTGGTTAGAATTTTGTTGTCTCTCCCAAGCATGGACAATGTGTGATATGATGTCACCTCTAGTGGATCTCTGTTGGGCTTTAGAAGGCACACAAGTAAGGATTCACAGAGCATCAGCAGACCTTCCATTAAGGCATCCCTATACAGTTCAAGCATCCTAGAAATCAGTAGGTCCTTGTAGGTATTATAGAACTCAACTGGTAGTCCATCCAATTCTGGAGTCTTGCTTGTGACAGCACCTCAGATTGCTCCCCTGATTTCTTGCACAGTGATAGGTGTGTTGAGTCCCTCCCTGTCTAGAGGGTCTACAGTTGGCAGTGTCACCCTGTCAAAGAAGTCACTGGTGTGGGCCTGGCAATCTATGGGGGGATCATGAAGAGTTTAGTACTGAGTAGTAAATGCTGCATGTATGTCCACTTAGCTAGTTATCAGGTGGGTTGGAGACATGCGAAGCAAGGTGATAGGGGTGACCGGTGTCGCACTTCTCAGTAGCCATGCCAGGAGATGGCCTGATTTGTCTACTTACACATGCATTTTTACCTGATAGGCCAAAAGTCTATCAATTGAGCATGGCGTTCTGTGGCTGTTGTCAGAGCTTGTCATGCAGCAGGGTCTGCACGAGCTGCCACTTTCTGGGCCCGTAAAGATTTTTCTATCTGGATCAGTTCTCTATAGAGGTCTGCTCTCGCGCTCACAACCACATGGATGCATTGTCCTCGAAGCAATACTTTTAGTGCTGCCCATTCCACGGGTCTGGAGGCTGTGCTTCAGTTCTCCGTCAGGTAGTGGGACAATGCCTCTTGAGTCGCATCTCAGAATATCCGGTCCTCCAGCATGGTCGGCTGCAATTACCATGTGGGTTCTGGCAGACGCGGTGCACCCCAGTCAAGATGTATTTGAAGTGGGTTGTGGTATGAAAATGTTTCCCTAAATATTCAGGTTTTATGGCCTGTAGTTGAGTGGACAGGTGACAGAGTATTCGATCCAGGCACACATGAAGATCATGCAGTGGTGAATAGTAGGAGTATTCTCTTGTATCTGTGTGGAGGGTGCATAGCTATCTAGCAGGGCCCAGTGTGTGAACCATTGGAAGAAGCTGGCCGTGGCTGCCACTATGGGAGAGGTCGGCAGGGAAGGATATGAGCGGTCTAAATGCGGATTTATGACACTGTTAAAATCCGCCTCAATGATCCAAGGACTATGCACCCATCTAGTAAGGAAGGCTGGCCAAAAAGGCTTGCTGTGCTACATTCGGTGCATAGATACTACGTAGCATAAGGGCGCTACAATCTAACTGTCCCTCACCAGGACATATCACCCATCAGGGTCTATTTCCATGGCTATGCATCAAAAGGGAACCCCTGGCCTAATCCATATAAAAGTTCCTTGGGTGAAGCCTGAATATGTAGTACTATAGCACTGACCACACCCGCATTTCTGCAGGCGAATGTCTTCCCCTCAAGCTATGTGGGTTTCTTGAAGGAATGCCCCATGGGCATCTCTCCTTCTGATGTATTGCTGTATGGCGTGTCGCTGGTGCACTGTCCCCATACCTCTGACATGCCACAGTAAAATACACAATTTAGCCATAGCGCTTTACAGATAGGGGGAGGAGGAAACCAGAGGGATGGGCCCTCACAACATTTCTCAAGGGTGTCAGTATGTGGGGCAGGCAAGACTCAGGGCTGGACAGTATCGCACTCTATGTCCTTAAAAACAAGTAAAACAGAACCCCCAATTCCCAACCCAGGGCAGTCACGGAAATTTCAACTGCCCAAACAAACAGCAAACAGTCCCATATGTAGGATTTTCCGGGTTGTGTATTGGTACACAGAACTTTTTCCAAGGAGTGTAACTTGGGAGTGGCTAGCAGGCCACTGACAGGTGCAGTTTGTCTGAAAGGTGAGTTGGCCATGTATTATGCAAGGGTGGACTTGCCGACCCACTGCGTCTTGATAAAAGATAGGAGTAGGAGAAATCTGGAACGGGCCCATTGAGGACAGGTGCTGGAACCAGTCTTACATGGGTGTTCACAAGTTGCGAGTGGGAGGGGTGGCCTATTTCACAGAGTTTCCTCAAGGAGGTAGGCAGACCCCCACCCCCAATCAATCGCATGGTCAGGTTGAGCAATTCACTGTCTTGGCCCCATGTGCTTTACCAGCAGACCTTCACATAAACATCTGCAGTCTGTGGAGTAACGTGGTAGGATTGCTGATGAGGCACTGCCCATTGAGGCACTTAAACCAGAATCGAAGAGGGTGTCATCAAGGGCTTGAGGCGATGGGGATTGCCGCTCAGCCTACAGGGTGGTTGTGGTTGACAGCACCTGGATTTGTTCTTCCCAAGCCTGTGCCAGGGTCAGGGCACCATTGACTTTGGGCTCTCCATTTCCATGGTTTACACTACCGCTGGGCTCCGTCTGTTTGGGATCGTGGCGTTGACAGAGGCAAGGGCTCATAGTGACGTTGCTCCATCCAGTCCCAGGCATTCACTGGCACAGTGAATCAACTCAGTCAACTCAACTGGGAATAATAGCGAGTAGGTCAAGCCTGCTTGTCTCAATAAATTCTTCTCTCCCAGGAAGGAGGCTCTGCGGCGTTACACTGCTAATGTGTAATCTGGGAATCAGAAGGTGCATGCATTGTCATATAGGATTGGCTCTGTGGCACAAGCCACACTTAGGATGAGCCCCTTGTCTCTGGAATTTATTAGTCTGGCCACCACCAGCCTGGTAGCTGTCCCCGGAGGCGGCCGCTTGGCCTGCACACGATGGGCGCGCTCCACCAGATAGTGAGCTGATAGTTTCACTGGTGCCACTACTTGCACCAAACACATCTCAGAGAATAGCACCGGGTCTGTGCCCTCTGCCCCTTCAGGGAAGCCTACACTTCGGAGATTGTTGCACCGGGACCGCCCCTCGGAATCCTCCGCTCTATTCTCTAGGTCATGGACCTTGGCTGTGAAGGATCATAGCTGCCCTTCTAGGTCAGACACTGTGGGGCGAATCTCGTCCAATGTGCTCTCGGCGTTCGTGACACGGGCAGGTGAAACTCTTGACTCAGCAGTCCATCAACATAGGACTTCTGATCACAGGCTTTTTCTGGCCAGCCTGAAATTCAAGGCATAGCTTGGAAAGCAAACAGTGGCCCTGAAGTGGAAGGATGAAGCTCCCTGTGCATCAGGGACATTGATATTTTGTATTTCACAAACAAACTCCCTCCTTGAGAATGTTTGTCAAATGCAAAAGGTAAATGCTTAACAATTGAAACAAAACAAGATATGTACTCTGCATTCACTTCTCCTGTAAATGCGTCTGCTGCATCAGTGGATTCAATTAAGACAGAGAGATTCACCGGAGACAGGCAGTAGTCTTTTGATATGGTGGTGGTACCCCACCTTGTGAGCAGCAGCCAGGTCCTCCACACCTGACAGGTTACTAACTAGGGTATAAATAGCCCCTTTAATCTAAGCATCAATTTCAATAGAATAAGCTTCCTTGTAGGGATTATTTATCGTGAATACTCTGATAACCAGATCTATGTAACGTATTAAAAAAAGTGCTTAGACTTGGGAATGTTTTATCATTGATGTCACTTGTCACATGAATTAACACAAAGGTAAACTTAGACCTGAACTCCAATTTTATGCCTGACGTCTAAGGGCCCAATTCACAAAGGTAAGCTTAGACCTGAAGTCTTTGGGCCCGATTCACAAAGGGACTTACAAATTGTAAAGTTACTAGTGCGGAATCTCTGCACTCATGGAGCAATTTCCGCACCTCTGTGCTCAGTGCAGGGATTCTGCCCCTAGTGCAGAGAATAAGACCCTGAGTGCAGAGAATCCACATTCGTAACTTTATGAATCATAATTCCATTTGTGAATCGAGCCCTAAGTTTAGACCTGTAGTCTAAATTTAGACCTGAAGTCTAAGTTTACCTTTGTGAATTGGACTCTAAGACATTAGGTCTAAACTTAAACTTCAGGTCTATACTTAGACTTCAGGTCGAAGTTTACCTTTGTGAATTCGGCCCTTAGACTTCAGGTCTAAACTTAGATTTCAGGTCTAAATTTCCCTTTGTGAATTCGTCCCTGAGATCTCTCAATGGGCTAACCTAGGATTTTTATAGTATTGGTTTGAGTTTCCCAGAATCATGGTTTATATTATTGAGACTAAAGAGTATTATACAAATAAGAAACATAACCTGCTGTTTGTTGATCTGCCATAAAACTAGAATAGTTTTTTTCTAATCCATGTTTAATCCCAGGTAAATTTTAGACAGAAGAGCTTTGATTTAGCTAGTAGGAGCAAAAACCATAAAGAATGGGTGGTTTCAGACCTAGATGTATCAATACTGGCAACTGAAGTGGTAAAGATTTAGGGGAGAGATGTGGATCACTGATGTAGCTGCCACCAAATTTATACGGTTAGGCAGAGATTTTGTTGAGCTATGGCATGTTCATTGAAGCTCCTTTTAAATATCCTGACACATAGATTTTGATGTGAAAATGTACTACCCATTACAGAACATTTCTGCATCCGATATGACACTCCTTCCAGACACTGTAAATAGTGAGCACACATGGATGAGTGCCCAGAGATAATTTTTCCATTGAGGTGAAATGCAGCCCCTCTTTATACAATTCGAGAGATGTTTATCTGAATAAGGCTAAACAAATATTTGATATGTTTTATTCCCATCAAATTCTAAACATCTCTTCTCCAGTTGTGAAAGATTATTTTAGGAGTTGTGTGTGTGTTCCATGACTTAATAAGGCTAGAGTAAGCGACACCCTCATTCCTTTAAATCGGAATTTAGCTCTTAATCTAAAAGGTTCCATACAAAACCTACTAATGCTGTCTGCACTACCTGCAAATCCACAGAATGATTAAAACTGTCAATCCTAGCCCTGATTTATAATCTGTTGCTCAGGAAAGTGTCATCTCAAGACATGACTACGAATGATCTTGAATGATCACCCTCACCTCTAAATATTGTTATTTACTCTCATGCTGTCACGAACTAAGTGCATACAAGCTAAGCACATCAAAGGCAATCCCTCCATCTCCCCCTACTGGTCGATTCACCCCCTGTGCTATGCTCCATCTAAGTGAAGGGGACCTGTGTACAAAGGTAAAAGGCGATTGTGGGAGAGACAGAGACTCATTTCTGTAGGTGCTTGCTTGAAAGTCTCGGGCTGAGATGACATGACCGAAGGGTGTTGAACAGTCTCTTGGCAAGGATTAAAGGTATAGCTACTTCCCCACTTGGAAGGAAAGAGCACAATAGGGTGGGGGAAGCATGACAACAATATAGTTTGAAGAAATCAATAGTATTTTTACTTACTACTTACCTGGTGTGGCATGCAGGTGAACTGTAACCAGCCCCTAGACATACCAGAAATCCTGTCAAAGAGTTGAAGTAGGATTTGAGAAAGCTGGAGCACCAGTAAGAAGGAAATGTTCAAGTAGGGAGACAAAACTAAGCAGCACAAGGTAAGTACCATACTCATTGTAGTGTAAGGAACCAAGGGAACTGAGGAATGAGGTAACAAGAAAGGTGATGAGATGGAAGGCCTAATATGAACTAAAGCGATAGCAAAGGAGTCACAACAAGAGCTGTTGCCAGACGTTTGCTTATATATATTGTAGGTCTTCATACTAACTCTGCCTTTATCGACAAGGAAGTGCTATTCGCTATGTTTGGGTGTAGGGTGGCAGGTGTAGCATAACAGATCTGTTTGCCCTGGAAGTATTCACACTGTCTATGTATGTATGGATTTTCCATTACCCTGTTCAATATCTTTTCAAATTTTTGAGGTGGCTGGAGTCTTTTTTGAACTAATTAATGTTTGTGACCTGTCAGATCTCTTCTCATGTACAGATTGTGGAAGTTTGAGCATATGTAAGAATCCTGAAAGACCTTCATTCGCCTCATATGAAATGCACTCTCTTCAGACTTTGCTGCACATTCAAGACTGTCAATATCCAAAAACATGGATCCCTTGCTACACACAGTTAAGATGTAATTTGGTTCTCCCTACCTTCTTCAACAAAGCAAAATGTCTGGCTAAGACTCCACAGGCAAAGTATGCATATTGTGAAACTCTCTCCCACTTGATATTCACCTTGGCCCAGATTTTCTTTCCATCAGTTAAAACACACAGGGCGTTATTTAGAATTTAGTGGATGTGATACATCTCCCAAAAATAACATGCTAAGTGGGAGTGACGGGATGTCTGCTAACCTTTGGCAGGTTTTCTACATCTGCCAAACTCCAAAGGACCCCAATTGTTTCCAGAATTTATTTTGTCCACTGTCATATTTCTCACTGATCAATGCCCAAAGTCATTAGAATGCCTACACCACCATAATATTGCCTACAAAGAGACCCCCACCTCTGATAAAAGCAAAATAAAAGAGACAAAAGGAGCCTCATTTTTGTAACGTCTTAGAGTGCCCCCATTTTAGCCAATTTCATTTTTGACTCGGAACTATAAGAACCAAGTTTGAAATGTACATTCGCCTCGTCCAGCCAAATTTGCAAAGAAATTGCCTGCTATTTTAATGATACGATTCTACCCATCAGGGATTCCATTACAAATGAAAACATTCCTAATCTTGACATCTTATTGAGTGCTTTATAATTAGCCAAGGGTAAGCTCAGCACGATCATCTTTACTGCCATTACACATGACCAACTCGCAAAAGTAAATTAAAAACAGTCCGGTACTCTGGCTCCCACACTGGAACTGTTGCAGCAAGAGGAATGAAGCATGATTGTAGTGTTTTGCTTTCAGGTCATGACCTCAGCTGCTTCAGGAGACCAAAGTACTCAAGCAATCGATGTGTACATACACCAGAGAGCATCAGAGAGCACATTTATTTTCTAGGGAACTTTGGCCTTAGAAGACCTTTGGTGAACTCCTCCCCCTTCTCGCGCTCCTCCCACCCCTCAAAGGATTGATTATGTTATATACTCTGCTTCGATATCTACTGTGACCTTCACCCTCCTTATTGCATTGGAAAACTGGTGTAGGTACAGAAATCTAACAGTTGCACAACTGTTGAAACTAAAACATGGTTGTAGTGCTCTGCCTTCTATACTACCAGGCAATCAGTGGTGGCTTCTCCGCAATGGCAGAGTAGCGTCACCCCACTGCCTGGCTCAGAGCCAGTAAATGAAAAATGAAACAATGTCATCATTTTATTTTTCATTTTGCACCTCTGAGCCAGCTTGTGATGGGAGGGGCGGGGCATTGGGAGGAGGAGTGCTTGGTGTACTCCACTCCCTAAGTGCGTATATGTGTTTTGGCCGTCCGTATCAGGCCGACCAAAACACACATGTGCACTTAGGTTTTCTCCAGCCCAGCTGAATTGAGCAGCCGGGCTGGAGAAACACCCACAGACTCTCTGATCTGAGCAGGGCGTCTTTCCTGCCTGCTCAGACCAATCCCTGCGCTGCTCTCACGTGAGAGCAGCGCGGGGATTGCAGGGAGTCCGTGACGTGGCCCCAGTGGTTGCTGGGAACAGGAAGGACAGCGACCGAGCGCGACAAGGGTGGCAGCTCCAGGTAATATTTACTTTAAATTAATTTTTTATTGTAATCCCCCCTCCCCGGCACTCCCCCTCCAGTGCTCCCTCCACCCGCCCCACCACCTCTTTATTTTGGCAGCCGCGACTGGAGGAATTCAAGCAAAAAGTAAACAGGCAAAATGAAGACCAGTTCATGGTGTATTATACCAATAGAACCACAAAAACTACGCCTATGCAATCTACCCGGCAGTCCCTACAAAGCCTCTTCAATGTTTTTAGCTTATTCGGAACACGTGCCCACTTGATTTAAAACACAGCTAGAGGAGCCCATATCACCTCCCTTTTAAGATCTCTGTATTGGTCTATTATTCGATCACTGATTAATTTTAAAGCCCAAACAATCGCTCTTAGGGTAATTTATATAAAAAAACAGCCTTCCTAGCCCAAAAAATCACATCATTTCCTACCTTGTACTCCTAGATCTGCCAATCACTCTCTTCTAGAAATTCCTAGAGAGCACACTGCTGCTTTTGGTTTACGCCCCATTTTGGTCGCAGCAGCTAGTCAGTGTAATTTTCTTCCTCCGGCCTTGGGTGCAGAACAAAATCACTGTCAGTTTAGGCAAATTTTAAAAATATTGCTTTTTAATCTGTAATTCTGTAACCACGTCTTTATGGGCTTTTACCTGTGTCATGTTTTCCCTTAGCACCGAGAAACCTCGATGTATGTTTGCACTTTAAAAATCAATATAACGTGTAAAGTGCTGACCTCTGCTCATACCTTGTTTTACAAGAGTTGCTAGCTCTTGCCTGAAAACTTCCGAGTTTTTTTCCTCTAATTCTTCTCCATATAGAAATTTGTATTTCTTCACTGTTTACACGTTATTAGTCATTTAAAGCTCTTACATTTCCGCAGGTCTGATTTCACTATAACAAAACCTTAAACAAATAAAATATGTTTTTCTTTTTTTTAAATGACTGCTTGGTAAGGTATCCACAAAGGAGTCTGATCTTTATTTCTCTAATATAATTGTAGGAAGATGGTGCATTTAAATATAAATTACCATAATTGTTCAGTTACTGATATGCATTTTCATGTAGTAGTATTGGGACAAATAGCAATAGAATCAATTAATACAGGGATGGTGTAAAACCTTCCTTATACAAATATTAAGTGTGTAATAATATGTAAATTGACAATCATAAAAAGTTCAAAGTAAGAGAGGAAGACACATTGTGAATTAGTTTTGTCTTATTGATTGGATAATGGCTTTCCGGGGGCATTTTGGCCCACAATGACCTGCCGCTAGCTCTGCGACTGGGAGGAGCTCCTTCCGTCGTTTCCCTAGCCCAAGATGGTGAGGAGCACGAGACGCGCTGAGCGGCAAGTGTGTGTGGCTCGGTGACTATGGTGGGATCCTAGATAGCCGGCAGGTAGAATTCTGCTAAGGACACAAGGAGATCGAAGGAGAGCTTCAGCTACCGTGACGAGAGGGTTTAGGAGACAAACACAGCATACCATATCTTCCATGGATCTATGGCTGCAGCAGAGGAAGGGATTACTGCATGCCCGACCGAAGTGGCCCTGGGGGCCTTAGCAGTCGAAAGGCGAGTGTGTTCTCTGCTCTCTCAAGGTGTTGGGAGTGGGGAGGATGCCTCTCCAAGGAAGGATAGGAGGGCAGACCCCTGGGACCGACTTATTGGGTTTTTCTTTTTGAAATGTGTACCAAGACCTTATGATTCAAGGGTTGTTCCAAGGGGAAAGATTTCTGTGGCTGTTTCAGAGTTCTTGAGGCAAAGCATCTAGGAGTAACATTCATTACAGTCGGCAAGAGATTTTTGTCATTTTCTCTATCCAATGAAGCCACCACGTAACACCCTTCGTGTAACCAAGGCATCAACAGAACCCCTGATGAAAGACTGAGTGTCAGGATTGTGAGAAAGGCTGGAGCCCAATTGCAGAGACAGCTATAAGAAGACTTTATTATAACATAACATGTGTATTTGTAAAGTGCACGTTCACCCAGAAGGGTATCTTGGTGCTGAATAACATGTTTATTGTTACCCAACTTAATAGTACTCATGTTATCGACCTCAGAAGGATGAAAGGCTGAGTGGACCCACCAGAATTTGAGCCTGTGCCCATGAAGGCAAACACAGACCCCTACAGTGGACACATTAGTCCACTAAGCCACCAGACGCAGCTAACAATTGCGTTCAGCAAAGATTTATTTTGCTGCAGATTCAGATTTTGGGGTCTGTAGCGCAGACAATAGCGTGCACCGCCTGTCTATCACTGAGAGTAACACCATGACCAGATCTGGGGAAAACAATGACTGTACAGCTTTAATGTATCTGATGCAACTACTTTCTCTTAGAATGATCAGAGGAAAGTATTAGGAGCAGACAGTCATTTTCTTTATTCAATATGTCCAGACCAGTAGACCCAGCAATGCCCGCAATACCTGACCCTGCTATTAGCCGGACTATTTTAAGTACATCGATGAGGGGAAGCATAGATCCGGATCATACTTCCGGGGATTCTTATTCTAGCTTAGTGGCTCCTGTGGTCGCTTCCTTTTCAACATCAGCTCCGACAACTGGAGTAGTCTCTTTGGTTGCTTTGGTTCCCTCTAGTTTGCCACCAGCTGAAGTCAGTAAAGAAGTTACCACTTCAGTTCCTGACTCAGAGGTTAGAATTGAAGGACAGAATTTTTTCAGTTTCCTTTACAGGAGCATCAACATCAGTTGTTTGAGACAATTTTGCAGGAAAACAGAGGTCTCAAGGTATATCAGAGTCAGGCAATGGCACAACTGCACGGTCTTTTGAACAGTATTAACCAAAAGCTTTCAATTTTTACAGATAGGCTGGATGAATTACAATGAAGGGTCTCTAATATGGAAGATCAGAAAGGAGTACTGCAGAACTTTTCAAGGAAATGCAACAAAGAGATAGCTTTGTTAATAAAAATAGATAGTAAGGACCCGATTCCGATCTTGCTCGGAAAGCCCTCCGTACGACTCGGATCCGGAGGACTTTCCGAGCGAGACGTGCTCCAGGAGTCCGAACGAGCGAGTACGATGCAGCCGTATGCTGACGGACTCGGTTCGCTCGGATTCCTACTGAACTCTATGGGAGCCTGTGTACAGACGCGTACACAGGCTCCCATAGCAGAAAAGGGGTGGGTAGGGAAAAGCGTACACCCTGTGGTGGGCACCCCATGGTGCCCACCACACTGTGCATGCTTGGATCGGGGGACCCATGGGCACCCCCCGTGATAGATTCGGAGGGCCCTGGCTGGTACGGCCCCCTGAAGTACGCTTCCAACAGCCGTTTTGTCTCGCTGAGATGGACGCGAAGGGGCTGTCCGAATCGTGCTTCGTACTCGCTCGGTCGGAAATCGGCTCCATTGCGCGACACGAGTCGTCTAGAAACAAGACGTACGGAACGGTTTGGGTCCGGAAACGATTCGGTCGGCGCGTACGCGATCTTCGCATTGTACTTGGTTGTTTGGACCTGTGTACAATTCGGTCGTATACAAGGGCTACGAATCGGATCCGGTAAAGCCAAATCCGATTCGGAGGCCTTCCGAGCGAGATCGGAATCATCCCCAAAGAGTTGAAGAATCATTCCCGGCTTTCTATTCTCAGATTTCTGGGAGTTCCAGAAAATGCAGAGAATATCTATGGCATGATTCCGTTAATGAAAAGACTAATACAGAAGCATATTCTAACAAAGATTTATCAATAATAGGGCCTCATAGGATCCCTGATCAGACTCTGATTTTGCACTTTAAGTTTCCCCGCACCTTTTTCGTTAATTTTGCCGAGTATCATATTAAGGAAGAAAATGTATCTAAAGCAATCCAATAGAAATCTTTTGGATCTTCAGAAGAATTTAAGTTTTATGTTTTTTCAGATATGACAATCTCTTCAGCTAGGTGTAGATAGGTTTTTAGAAATATCCTTGACCCATTTAAAGCTATCAGAGCCCAGGCCTCACTGTTTCAACAGGTGAAACTGAAAGAACAGTAATAAGGCAAAAGTCTGACTTATTCAGCAGTTCCCCCACCCTAAGAATTTGTAAAATTGCTGCAAAGAGGGAAACATGAAATAGAAGACTGTTGAAATTAATTGGTGTTATTTCCTTAGAATTTAATTGAATATGTGATATTTTTTAATCTATTCTTTTTTGGCTGGGGAATTGTAGGGAAGGAGCTCTGATAAGTAAGTTCGCTTTGACTATTATTTTTTAGAGGTGATGGACTAACGTTGTATATTTTCTTTTGTGGTTCACATTAACAAGGCACAGTGATGATAGTGATGGGAGTTTGCCACATGTTACTGGGATAACATGTTAGGGTGTAATATCATGCCATGATGAAGCGCCTGGTAATAATATCTTGATTTTTTTTCTCCCTTCTTCTTCCTTCTTCTGCTTTCCTCTTTTTTATCTTTTTTATTCTTCTTGATTTTTTTTCCTTCCTCCTTTTTTGTTTAGTTTCTCTTTATGGGGACGATAGGGGAGATTTCATGATTACATACCTGTAAGCAGATGCTTAAGGTGCAATTCCATGGCACCAAATAATAGGGGTAATGGGGGAAGTGTGAGGGCTCAAGGGGTCCTTACCTTACTTAGACACAACGCGGGCAGGAGGGAAGAGAGCAAGGGCATTTTTGTCAGAACACCAGGGTGGTCAGAAAAAGAAAAATAGGTAAAATTCAAGAGCCATTATTCTTTGTTTTGGGTTTTTTCCTATTCTCCTATTAAGCCCACTTTGGAATACGGTTAATGGGATTAATTAATATTATTTGTTGCAGTGTGAATGGAATTAATAGTAAGCGGAAATATTTCACAGTCTTGAACTGGATGAAAACTCTTAGCCCAGATGTTTTGCTTTGGCAAGATACCCACTTAAAATGTAATAACCTGAATAACCTGAAAATATTCATCCCACATTGGGTTTCACATGCAATTTTTGCTTCTGAGCGGGGGTGGGGGGATAAGAGTGGCAATTATTTTTAAGTGAAAGGTAAACTGGAAATTGGTTTAAAAAAGCAGATCCTATAGGTAGGCTATGAGTCTCAGCCACTATTGATGTGAGGTGCTTCAACATTATCAGTTATTAGGACCCTATTGAAGACCAGACTCAGGCTTTACAAGAAGTTCATAATTTGGCAATGAATTCTGAAGGCCCTATAATTATGGGTGGGGAATGTACGTTTATACAGGTTCCTGAGATAGCTGCCTCATGATGTGGTAAAAAGCAGAGCAAGCCAAGAACAACAAGCCTAATCTAAAGGTTAAAATTGGATTATGGCCTAATCGATCCATGACTAGTAAGAATCACAAATGTTTTTCAGAAAGGTTCAACTTGGCATCTAGATTATACTTTTTAAATATTGCAGAGTTTAATTGGAAGAGGCTCTTGAATTATTGCAAATAGTTTTTTGTATCACATTCTCATCATCTCTTGAAGTATAAATATTGAAGTTCTATCTTGAATACTAGGGTTTCTAATAAGTCAATAAAAACTCATTATAATTGAAGGAAGGATGGGTGTCTCTCATCCTTTGGTTTTTTAAAGCATTTTTTCAAAACAATTTGGGATCTGCCTCGCTTTCTATAGTCTGGGATATGTTTAAGGCCTCTTTTAGGGGGCACGCAGTTTCATATTTGGCAAAAGTAACAAAAGAAAGAAAAGCATTTGTTTTTCTCTTTAGAGGTTGGTTGAAGGCAACTATTGCTTTGCAGACTTCTAATTATCAGTCTAATATTTATAGTTTGGCTCAGGTAAAGGAAAATTAAAGAAATTATTATACTAGTGTTGACCTCTTAAGTCAAAAGAATATAGAGCAGAAATACTATGAGGAGAAAAACTTGGCAAGTTCTTGACTAATGGATGAGCTGAAAAGGAGACTTAATAAACCTATTTTGGCTGATGAAATTAAACAGGTTTAGACGATATGTCTAATGCAAAAGCCACTATGGTAGTGATGAAATACATGTAGAGGTGTTTAAAACATTTTATCCTGATTTAGAAAAAGAATTAGTAACATGGTTTAATAGTATGCTCCAAGAAGATAAAGTTCCTGCTTCCTTTTCTGTGGTAATAGTTGTAAGTACATTAAAAAGTGGAACATCAGCCAAGGATGCCAATTCATATACGATCAATACATTTATTAAATGCAGAGTATAAACTTTTCACAAAAAGTTTGAAAATCATAATGAGTTTGACTCTGCAATAATCAAGATTGATGCTGAGAAAGTTTTTGACTTGGTCAATTGGGCAGCTCTTTTCCGAATTCTCAAAGTATATATATTTTCTGCACAATTGATAAAAATCTTAAGAAATCTTTATGAAGGTGCCGCTGCTACAATTGTAATCAGCAGGGGATATAGGGCACAAGGGTGTCCTATTTCGTTATTTTATTCACTTTTTTTTTTTTTTAGCTTTTGGCGATTGGTATTCACAGCAACATTAACATTTGCCCTTGTATATCAGGTATGGCAAAAATTAAACTATATGCTGATGAGTTAATATTATATTATATTTAAAGTGGAGAAATCTAATTAACAACATTTATTCGACAGAATTTAGCTTTTTATATGATTGGGGGAAATAAAATTAATCTGGAAAAATCTGAGATTATTTTCTTTAATGCTTCTGTTAATAATCTACCCCTGAGACTCAGAGGTGGGTACAATCCCTGTTCTGTAATAAGGCATGCAGGAGGAGTATATGAACTGCACTCCTTGTTGTATAAAATTCACCGTAATTACTTTCTGTTTATCTTTGTGCCCACCAGGAATGTGCAATGTCTCCAGTATTGCACCAATTATTCATGAACCTATGTGCTGGTAGTGAATCCCCACTTGCCTGCCCTAGTCACACTTAACATCCGAACCCTACGGTTCTTCTTCAAAATCTTTAATCACACAATGTAAATTATACTCTTTTCACACTTCTGTAAGGCTTTTAGTGTTATTTATTCACACCAATTCTTTTAACTTCTTCAGCAATCCATGATTTTGTGGTGATTTCAGTGTTATTTCTGAACTATCATAAAAGTATCACATGAACATCAATATGTATATCTGTACCCAATGCATTTCGGATTCGGGGACCCTTCTTCAGAGGTCTCTAAACAATAAGATATAAACATGAGTAAATATCAGCACCTAAGCATCTATAAATCTAGCATGGAAAATGTAAGTACTCCTGTACAACTTAAAAATGTGCATAGTGCCTGTAATCTGATGGCTTCTAAGTACCACAACTGTGCACCCAACATTCCTGTGTACGCTACGTCTGTAAATGTTCCGTACCTATTGCTCCAAACCGTGCAATTCAAAGTGTTAATATTATAAACATGGTGCATGAATGTGCATGGGGGCACTACATGTACCCCCAGGGCCACTTTACAGTGGCCCACAGGGGACGGGGCCCTACTTGGGGCCCCCAAAGTCCATTTCCAACAGCCTTTTCATGACGGTTGGACCGCCATGAGAAGGCTGTCAGAAAGGAACATCCTAATCTCTATGGCGGTGCCTGTGTAGTCACCACCTCCATGCTAGGGATACTGTTCCAAATGCCGCCCCGACGGGATCATAGATCCTTCTGGAGTCAGCGGCCTTTCCCCTGACCTCTGCGGTCCAACCGCCTGCATCCTAATGCGGCGGTCGAACCAAAGGCCTGTCTGACGGTGGGACCACCACCATCGGCCTGACGGTGGCGGTCCCACCGACATCGTAATCAGGCCGTATGTTTTTTTTTTAACTTACGGTTGCATTCTGTCACTAAATTCAATATCAATGGGATGGTCCTTCAGGCTGTATTTTATTAAGGTAGATAACTGTCTTTGTATTTTAATGTCCAATTAATATTGCCATGTTTTAACATCATGTGGAGAAGAATTAGCTATTATGATATGCACATAATCAAACAAGCATATTTATTAAGGATTTTCTTCCTCTATGCATTTTTATACAGCCATCTGATGCTACACAATAAAAACATTTTTTTTTTGCCTTTTTACATGTTTGGTGTAAATTATGTGTTAGTAGCATAAGAGATCAGAAGAACTGTAAAATGTTATGTCAATACTAGAAAGTTCTCATGGAGTTTTAAAATAGTATGAGGGAAAATCATAATTCCTCAAGAATTTCAAAAACAAACAAAAAAAATGTGAAATAACAGTCCAGGTTTATTCTCTGATTATGGTAATTCATGAACAATTCCAGCAATTAAGTGAGTGATTGGTGTGATTTCACTAGTATCAGGCTTAGAACGTCTGCTTGGATAGATTGTTCAAATGTGGCACTTTGCAAAAGAGGTCATGATGTAAAAATAGAGCAATATATTCAATGCATGATATTGTGATTAATTGAGATCCATCCCCTCTTGCCCCAAAATCATTCCTACTACATCTTTGAAGAATGTTTTCGACTGAAACAAATAAATCTGCCTCTTTAGTTATATTCAGGCTATGCCTCAGCTGTTTCAGGAGATCAATGTACTTCCTGTATGCACTCGATGAGTAAATCATCCAGAGGGGCCCAGAGGGGCCCGAAGAGCACATTTGATTTCTCTGGAACTTGCCCTTGGAAGACCTTTGGCAAACTCTTTCCTTCCTTCTCGCATGTCTACCACGCCACAAAGTTCTAATTATGTACCATACTCTTCTCCAACATCTACTGAGACCTTGACCCTTCTTGTACAGTCAGAAATGTTTTCTAGGTACAAAAACTAAATCAATAATTTGCACAGCTGTTAAAACAAAAACATGATTTTAGTGTGCTGCCTTCCATATTAAGGCAACCCAGCAAAATGAAGATATAGTCATACAGATTCTTTTGCCCCAAAGCCTGTCTGTGAGCTTTTTGGACCATTTACTCAGTAACTTAGATGAGGTTTCCTAACACATTTTTGATTCTACATTTTAAAAATCTGTTCATTTTTATTTTCGTACACTTTAGCCCACAAATATGTAGATAGCTCCCAAGACAGCTATGTTGTTGATATGAGAAAACTGTAGGAAAATGTCTTTATTTGCAGTATCACCCTCATTTTTCCGGACTGATGCTGCTGTTTCTTTGACTCTGTGCACTGGGACTCTGCTCACCAGGCCCCAGTGCATGTGCTCTGATCCCTAAAACATGTTGAAATTGGCTATAATCCTAATTGTCATATTAAACTTATTTATAAGTCCCCAGTATATGGTATAAGGTGTACCCAGGGTCTGCAAGTTAAATGTTTCTTGTGACTGCAGCACCCATTGTGCCACCCACTGCAGTTTCAGTGCAATCATTACTGCAGGCCTACCACTGCAGCCTGTCTATACAGTTTTAAAACTGCAAACTCAGCCTGAAAAAATAACCCCCTTTGAAAGGCCTTAACACTCCTTTTAAATATTAATAAGTCACCCATAGCTAAGCCCTAATGGCCATAAGGCAGGGCAGATGGTATTTAAAAATGGAACATGTTAAAGTTTAATGGTAAAATTCTTCCTACAGTGACAAAGCCTCAAGTGCTATTTTCACTGTAGCGGGGTCAGTTGTGCCATTATAACGCAGTGAGATACAAGATTATATTTTATAATGCTATCTCAGCTACAATTCTTGGACTTTTTAAAATATTTATTACAAGCCCAATTGACTGATAAAGTCTAATTTTTTAATAAATATTTCAGGAAAGCAACTTTTAGAAAGTCACCTGTTTCCTGCCTAGAAACTCAAAAGCCCATTTACATGAGCTTCCAAATGTCACCCCAGAGCTGAATAGCCCCTTGATCAGGTATGACCTTGCTCTGAGATCTGAGACAAAGGCCTTGGACGTGGGTAGGTGTTCTGTTCCTTTGGGAGGAGGACCATCTGGGCTGGGCCCAGGAACCAAATTAACTTCACAGAAACCTACCCCATGGCAAATGTTAGCTGACACCTGGGCAGGGCCCTCATTTGTCTACCTAGGAAGGCAGGAACCAATCGCAGTGGGGGAGGAGCTGCCACAGGACCTGGTTTGTAGTGACCACAGAGGAGAGGTTATTCATTTCCATGGCCACATATCTGGGGTGGGCACAGGAGCTCTGCTTAGGGGAAGAAAGCTTCTGCCATGTTGGATATAGGTAGAGATGGGCACAGTGGGAGTGTTTGCAGTAGGGCACACAGGGACAGCTGCAAACGTGAGAAGGGTTGCTGTAGTATACTGTATATGTATTTATCCTGTTGCTTTTTCCCTAGTTGCTCCGCTAGTGTGAATGTGCTGCATGGAATGTTGGTGTGGTGATGCTGAATGGAATGTTTGGGTGCCTGTGTGGTGAAGTGTGACAGTTGGAGTATGGGCTGAGCAGCAGGCAGGCTGCTCCTGGTGGGCCTGCTGTACATGTATACCAACCTGTAACTAAGGCTTAATAAAGAATCGTCAAAGATACTCCTCGGCTACTTGTCTTACATCACAACATAATTTTGGTGACGAGGATGGAAAACGCCTGTTTACATCGTTACGACTTGCTTCTGTCTGGTTTCAATTTTCATTGTGCTTTCCGAGACCAGCCACATTGTGTTTTATTTACAGAGCATTCTTATTCTGACAAAAAAAGGACTGCCTCCTTCACCGTACAGCTATATGCCTGCACGTTAGGAAATTTATGGTCTAGAAGTCATCTGGCATGAGAATGGCAGCCCATTGTACTTGGGAGAAATCTTTGTATTTATGTGGTCAGGCCGCATCAAGTATTCTGTGTGCAATTGTCCAGAGGCTATTTGGACTTACACAACACCGCTGATGGTATCGGTAGTACACTGTCTTTACAGGACACGGAGCAATCTAGTGGGCATGCGTGTACGGGTAACAGTGAGTACATTGCTTCAATTTTAAGTATTTGCATTATGCGGTTCGTTGAACTTCAATTAATGCACCGTTACTACAGCACAAGACAAGCGCATGTTTTACCTGCTTCGAACCAGCCACGTGCCGACGGTTGCTGATTAGTCATTGAGCGGGGGACGCGAGCAGGTCCAATGGTGCCATTCAGTGATGTTTTCCCTCATGATGTGCAAAGTTTCATGCACGTACGCGCCTGGAGCCACCCGGCGCTGTTCACCATTACGTGCTGCCATCTTCATCTTTTACCAGCACGCAAATTCTCTTTAGCCTGTTCTGCCTGTCTACAGTGTCATCAGTGTAAGCCACGGTGATATTGCTGGGGTTGTCGAGTCTTTGCAGCCGGTGTTCATGAAGGGTGTTTGTACAACTAGAAGGCAGCAGCTGGTAAGCCAGGTTGAACGTCATTTATTTTTCACGAACTTGTGAAAGCTAATCTTATCAAGCTCTGCTCAAGCGGCAGCCATCTCTCATCTGGACTTCCCTCACAGTTCATTGTGTACATGCGGGTTAGGGAATACATGCACACACGCCAGGAGGAGGCGCAGGCAGACGGGAAGTGCATCACTCTTCCTTTTCATATGCTTGACTTGTTTTGTGCTCACCAGTGCTGCACAATGTAGCAACGTTTCGTGGTGCTCCCGTTTTGCACCAAGACAACCATCAAGATGACGCCACGTTTTGTGAATTAGCATCAATTTCTGGTGCTAGAGGGGATGATGTCTGTACTGATGATTTAGACTTCAGACAAGTCAGAGGTGATCTCTTGTTCCTGTTTAGTGCAGTGTGCAGTATACTCGGGTGAGAGGTCACTCACCAGGAACATTCTCTCTGTCTGCATAAGTTGTGCTGTACCATCATTGAGTTTTTAGTTTCACAGGCGTCGACCGTATTTTCATTGCTGACTTGCTTTCAAAAGGTTATCTTCCTATGAGTTCATTGCAGTAGCATACATTTATGCTGCTGCTGTGTGTTTTAAATTCTGTCTGATGTTTAAGGTCCATACAATGGAGTTGACAAATGCTGTTACACTCATTGGGGGTGAGAAGTTCCTTCTGCCTTGTGGGGGCTGATGTTGTCATTACTGTGGTGATGTTATCACATGTA
Organism: Calotriton arnoldi; assembly: GCA_963921515.1. NCBI lineage: Eukaryota > Metazoa > Chordata > Amphibia > Caudata > Salamandridae > Calotriton > Calotriton arnoldi. The sequence continues at coordinate 198,812 of CAWUFW010005737.1, forward strand.
TTTTCATTGTGGAAATACATTGCTGGTATCCTGGTGTTCTTTTATGTCAGGTTGATCTTCAACATTTTAGATTACATTGACGCTAGTTTTATACATTTAAATTTACATATCCCTTACATGTGGGATTGTTTTATGGGTGAGATTTGCCCATTCTCAAAGTGTGTTCGTGTACCCTTACATGAGGGATCAGTAGGTGGGTGGTTGTCACCCATTTCTATGTTTGTCTTTACACGCCCTTACATGAGGGAAGGAAATGGGTGTAAGTCCTATTTATACAATGTACACTACAGACCCTTACATGAGGGGTGTCTAAATGGGTTCTAGTCCTATTTCTTCAGATCACGTTTCATACCCTTACATGAGGGATGTATGGAGGGTGTGTAAGTCACCCTGGGCTACACGTTTTGTTTGCTGCCCTTAGGTTAGGAGCCGCTGTATGGGTTGGAGTCACCCATTTTCAGTTTTCACTACTGGTCCTTACTCTAGGATGTTGGTTGGGTGTGAGTGTCCCCTGTTCTACAGGTTACTCCACTTGCTTTTGTCTTGAGGACATTTGTTCAGGTGTGCTACACCTATTACTTTTATGTTATACGTATGTGTTAGTCATACTTACGGCTAGTTCATGTCGTTATGTGTTGTGCCTCCTCTTATGCCTGTCTGACCAGTAGGTGTGGTTGGTGGTAGTCATAGGGCGATTGTGTCATTTATCTAACATGTTGTTTCTTCTGCCTTATTTTTATGCTATATTTTAAGGAATCCATAGAGGGGGAGGATGTGTGATATATATTATACTATATATTCATCTCTGCATCTTCTTCATCTTACCTGGTACTTTCATCTATTGCATCTACTTCATTTCCTCTTGTATATTTTCCTATGCAGCTTCTTAAAATGTCTTCAATGCTATATTGTTGCTCTTTATTTATCTATCTTCTTTATGTTTTTCTTAAATGCTTACTGTGGTTTTTCATTGCATATGTAGTATGGCTCTCTCAGGTCTATGCTTTATTCCTTCTTGCATTTGTGTACTTTAGTAAAATTTCACTTTTTATGGTTCTTCTTATTAAAACCTTATTTAGTTTTGCAGTTTCGTTTTTGTGTTATATAAAGGTGAGGATATGTAGTATCCTGTATATGTATTGATCCTGTTGCTTTCTCCCTAGCTGCTCAGCCAGTGTGAATGTGCTGCGTAGAATGTTAGTGTACATGGATACCAACCTGTAACTAAGGCTTAATAAAGAATCTTCAAAGATACTCCTTGTGTACTTGTCTTAAATCACAACAGTTACCCCTGTGAACATTTTACCTATTGGTTAGGGAGAGGCCATGAGTCACCTATAGGCTAGTACCAGTGATGAATGTAGCGCCTCTGGGCACCCTCTTCAGAACACTAATTGACCTGTGGAAAACAGACGAAGGACTGCGCCTGCTGTTGAGAACTGTGAGAAGACTTGAAAGGCTGGCCCAACTCCCACTTATACCCATGGCAAAGAAGTGAACTCCAAGGGGCATTTGGCTGACCTACTGTCGAGCTACAGGGGAAACATCCTTAACTAGGAAGGCTAAACAACTGGAACCCTTTACAACGAAACCTCAACCATGAGGTAGTCATTGCAATGCTTGATTTAAAGATTTAAAAACGAATTATTTTTTTACAACGAATGGCATTACAATGCATGTCTGTACAACAAAATTTATTGTTGTATCTTACAACACCTGTCTTTGCCATGAAATTTATGATTGTAAGTATTTAGGTAAGTAAATAATGTTTTTAAGTGAAATGCTAAATATTTAAAATCGTTTTTTGTTAAGAACGATAACTTATAGTATTTAAAAAAAATGTAAGTAAGGTCACTATCATTTAAGGACAGGGTGCAAGGGTTTTAGGGTTTGGTGAAAGTGCATTAATACTCAGGTATTATTTGTAACACTTGAGTATTAATTTGTAGTGATAAGAACATTAAGAAATTTATATTTTATTTAACTAAAAAGGTAGAACACTAACCATTAGGGACGGTATGCAGGGAATTTAGGAGTTATGTATGAGGGAGCGCATTAATACTTAGGTATTAACTGTAGCACTTGAGTTTTCATTTGCAGATATTTTAAAAAATATGAATTAATTTATTTGACAAATACCATTAATTATTTTAAAATAAGAACACTAACCTTTAGGTACGGAATGCAAGGGACATAGGAATTTTGTGTGAGGGAGTGTATTAATACTCAGGCATTAATTTTGGTACTTGCATATTAATTTACAGATATTTTTAAAAATACGAATTTATTTGACAATTATTTATAATTTATTTAAAATTAGAACACTAACCTTTAGGGACAGGGTGCAAGGGAAATAGGGATTTTGGATGGGGGAGTGTATTAATACTCAGGTATTAATTTCAGCACTTAAGTATTAATTTGTTGATTTTTAAAAAGAAAATGTATTTATTTTACAACAATTTTTTTAAATTTCAAGTAAGACCTCAAAAGTATAGGGACGGGATGCAAGGGGTATAGGGGTATTGGGTGTGGGGGTGTTTTAATACTCAGGTATTAATTTAAAATTCGTGAGCATTAATTTGAAGATGTTTTTAAAAAATATGAATTAATTTCTTTTACAAATATTTATAATTATTTTAAGATAAGAACATTTACCTTTAGGAACGGAATGCAATGGATATCGGGGTATTGGGTAGGGGAGTGTACTAATACTCAGGTATTAATTTTAATACCTGAGCATTAATTAACATTGGTTAATTATAATTTTCTAATGAAATATATTTTCAAAACATACCTAAGGTAAAATCTGTAACATTTAAAAAATATTTTAATACTTATAGTTTTAGATGCATTTTCTATTGAACTAAAACATTTTAAGCAGTGCAAGAAGTTACACACCAAAAATTAAATGTTTGAAAATCCTAATATTTATTTAAAAAAATTAATAAGTTAAAAAAATAATATATTAGAAAAAATATTTTTTAAATCATCACACTATTTATTTACATAGCAAAACTATTTTAATTACATTTTAAAAGCATTTGACCATGTTTTTTATTGACTCCTACGGCATTTTTATTTCTGAAGTACGCAGTTGAGCGTCACTTTCTACAGTCAGTAGAGGTCGTGCTGAGGTTCCAAAATAAGGAAAAGGTGTGGCAGGTATCAATGATTTAATATACATGTTTTAGATACATTGATGGTTATGTTTACTGTATGTTATGTATGTTATGCATGTTAAAACAACAAAAATCTTTCCCATGCAGGTTGCAGCATTGTTCCCATGTCATGGCGAATGTTTAAGACTCAAAATAGGTTTAAAAAGTCAATAAATAATAAAAACAGACTTTTTAAAATGTTTTTGAATTAAAAATATTTTGTTACATGTTTGTGACACGTTTTTCAATTAGATTGTTGTAAAACAAGAACAAAGAGCACATAGCTCCTGGGGAAAGTTAGAATTTTTCAACAACATTTGCAGAAAAAGAATTCTGTTTGGAATTTTTACATTTCCCACTGGATTTTTAATTTTTGAAGAAGCTTTTCAATGAGAAGAACAGATGTCCGGTTTGGGTTTTTGTTTCAGCGATTCACATTTGACCATGGCTCTACTTTTGGATTCCTGTACCTGGCAACTTCTGGAAAAAGAATTTGCTTTCAGCACTTTTTATGGACAACACGCTTCTACAATTCGGGATTCGTTTTTTTTACATTTTTAAGCCAAAACGTTTTCTATATATCGTGGAATTCGGCATGCCCAGAATGGGTTTGGTTTACAAACTGTGTGTTGTGGGAAATTGCAAAACAACGGATTTACCAATCCCTTTAAGGATCATTGGAGTATTGCAGCCTCCTGGTGACAGGTGGTGAAAAATAGTCAGCAAGAGGTGAAAAAAGAAGACATCCACAGGTAGGTCAATTGAATTGTGTGGTTTTTAAAAACAGGCAAGTAATGTTGTGGTTAGATAGGTACTGTTAGTAGTGTAAGATGCACACAAGACTGTTCCGGTAGTTTGAAGCACCAACAACGAAAACTATTGCATTTTGGCCAACAGTCGTTCAGACATTTCCTTACTTTTTTGGAAAAACTTGGGTTCAAGTACCTGCCAGTGATTGCACAATTCTCATTTCTTGGAAACTTTGGGCCTAATTACAAGTTTGGTGGTCTGGCCGCCCAAATGCCATGGTGGCGGTTCCGAGAAGACTGCTGCGACGGCGGTCTCCTGCCCACCATATTATGATGTCCCTGATGGGCCGAGGGTGGTGTTTTTGATGGCGGTGTCTATTTTTGAATATGTGTTCATGCAGGTGTGCATTTTTTGACTGCAGTGTACACATATGCATGACACATATGCAAAAATACCTACTACCAGTACTTTCACATTGCTGGAGTCTGGACCATATGTGCCAAGTCTAGTCAATGGGTAAATAGTACAAAATGGACTTACCTGGATTTCGGTGCCAACAGGGTCATTTTCGTTGGGGGTCAAGATGCTGCTGTGAAGGGGAGCCCTGGAGGAAGGTATCCACATCAGTGACTAAAGGGAGGAAACGGAAATGGGTGAGTATGCACCCTGAATCCTACGATTCTGCCGACTCGGAGCAGGCGGTCCCACCGTCACGGTCGGCTCGTATGAAAGTCAGCTCATAATTCGGACGGGGTGAACTTCTCTGTATGCCCTTTGACAGCTGCTTTTCCCCAACCGCTGTCGAGGCGGTCGGTAAATGGCTGGCGGTGTCGGCGGTGCTCTGGCAGTCTTTCGTTCAGCAAACTGCCAAACTTGTAATACGGCAGGCGGACCGCCTAGTCAGTGGTGGTGAATCCGACGCCGCAGCGATGGGGGTCCGAAAACCGCCAAACTTGTAATCAGGCCCGTTGTGCCTTCTTCAAAATTTCCAAGAAATGATAAAGGTTGGGGTGATGTTTTCCAATGGCTTTATTGAAGGAATTGTGCCATCCCTCAGTGGCATTGTTAGTTTTTGCTCCTCCCTCTAAACAGGTTGTGTTGCAGTTCCACCATTCAATTGAGAATCTTGGCTTCCTCCTGCGATCTGACCTGATTAGACAGCCAATCCAAGTGTCCTCAAAGTAATTTAGTAGAGGGGCAGTTTTTAATAATTTTGGATAAAGAAATCTGATTCTGAAATTGAAGTGTAGAATTCTTCTACCCTGTCAGGAGGCACAAAGGTTACCGTGGCTAGTTTTCATAATTAAAATTGTAGTTTACTGTTTGTGAAGTAATCCTCAACTAAGGATTTAAATTTTTTTATGGCAAAATGCCTGTGAAAAGTGGAAAAAACTTCCTTGAATTTGAGTTTGAGGGTAAAGTTTGGTTACTGTGTTTATCATAGTCAATTCAAAGTAAATTATCACTTTTCTAGGACTTTTGTTCATTGCTTTAGTTATTATCACTGATGAAAATTCAGTATAAGTTGAGGATTGCTTATCAGGCAGTAAGCTATATACTAATGGTACTGTGGTATGATTAATGTTAGCGGGAATAGCGTAAATTTGGGCAAACGGATTGGGCATGGACTTAAAGGTCCCATTCATCATCCAAATTTCACTATTCTGAAGGGTTACTAGGTTATGGATATGCTAAAGAGATGTACTCTTTTTGAGGGTTTTGGTTGCCATGCAGCAGGAAAGGTTGATCACTGAAAGTTAAAGCTAGTTCAGGGGGTATGTTAATGTCGGAGTATGATTGAGGGTTTACACGTTGTGGATTACTTGCCTGTTTTCGTCTTTGAACCATTCTTTGGAGGTTGGGTATGGAGGGCATACTGCTTGCAACATGCATGATAATGTTTTGGGATACCTTCCTCAAAACTGAGCCACAGGGATCATTAGATGTGGATGCGAGTATTTTTATGTGTTGCACGTTTTCTCTTACTTCAATCTCCATTGCAGAGGCAGAGTGGTTATGCTCCATTGTACTAAGTACAGTCTGCTCCAGAGTAACCACTCTGCCTGTGCAATGGGATGAGTAATACTGCACACACCTCCAATAATTCCTGGGCTCAGTTATCTTCTCCTTACAGTAAAGATAACCACCATACTTTAAAAGTCTGTTACCGCATCTTGATTCTACATAGAGCACTTGGTGAGAGGATGCCATTTGGTTGAGGTCTCCAAAAAGAAAAGAAATATAGAAAAGTGTATTAAGTACATTTTAGTGTATTAATATTGATATGCTTTTATTAGTTTTTTTCTGTGGGAACAGAGGAAAATGTACAGATTATTACTTTCTGCCTGAGGGGAAATAGGGAAAAAGTTAATTTAATTTGAAGGAAATGTTTTGTACTTTGAAAACTACAGTTGCCCAGGAGAGAAAAATGTTGTTACTTATTTGCTGAAAAACTCATAGTTAAATCTTGTGTTTACCTTGGGGTATTTTGTTATGTTTGTTGTGGAGATTTAGGTAGTTGCTGAATTTAGTTCACGTGGTGGAATTTTTCTTGAGCAGTCTTTTCTAAAGGAAGAATGAAAAAAAGGATTTTTAATGGCATTTCCTATAGGATGTATGTGTTTGATATGTTTATGTTGCATGAAAATATAATTACTGTACTTACAATGAAAATACAGCTTAGGTAGAGAAGGTGCTCAGTTTCTAGCAATGGAAGCTGGTAGGAAGGACTGATGATCTGTTGAGAAAAAAACAAATGATGTTTCTTTGCTTTGCAAAGGTTTGTAAATTCACATTTACATGTTACCTGCTCTAAGACCTTCAACTATTTCAGAAGACCTCCCGCAGTGGAGTTATCTTTGCATTTCACATACAAATCTACTTTCCAGCACCTGCCTTGAGGTACACCCCCAGCGGAGTTGGAATAGAAAATTAGCTCCCCAGCCACTTTCCAGCACCTACCCTCAGGGACGCGCCCAGCAGAATTAGAATAGTAAACTAGCCCCCAGCCGCAATCCAGCACCTGCTCTGAGGGACACCGCCAGTGGAGTAAGAATAGAAAATTAACCCCAGTCACTGTCCAGCACCTGCCCTGAGGGATGCCTCCAGTAGAGTTAGAATAGTAAATTAGCCCCCTAGCCACTGTCCAGTACCTACCCTCAGGGACACCCCCAGAGGAGTTAGAATAGAAAATTAGCCCTCCAGCCACAGTCCAATACCTGCCCTGATGGAAAACCCCAGCGGAGTTAGAATAGAAAATTAGTCCCCCAGCCTCTGTCTAGCTAGGTGTCCTGAGGTACACCCCCAGCGGAGTTATAATAGAAAATGTAGCACCCCCAGTCACTGTCCAGCACCTGTCTAGTATTGTTATTGTTTTCATTATGTTTTTGCGATATTTATCTGCTGTTAAATAATAATAATTGTGTACTTACAATGTCAGAATGGCTTTTTTGTGCAAAGACCAAGTATAGTTTTGCAGAAATGCAGAGTGAGGATGATATATTGATGTGCAGAAAAAAATGACATTTTAAAATTGTGATGGGTTGATTACAAATTTTGTGGCAACTTTTGAGCTACTAAAAGTCCTGCACCTGCTCTGAGGGGTGCCCCCAGCAGACTTACATTATAAAAATAGCCCCAGCCACTGTCCAGCACCTGCCCTAAAGGAGGCCCCCAGCACAGTTAAAAACGAAAATTAGCCCCCAGCCACTGTCCAGCACCAACCCTGCGGGACGCCCCCTGTCGAGTTAGTTTGGAAAATAATCCCCCTAGTCACTGTCCAGCAGCTGCTTTGTTCTACAACCCTAGAGGTGATAGAATAAAAAATATGTCCTTTAAAACACTGTGAAGTACATTCCCAGAGGGATTTGGTTGCTATAGTCATATTAATATTGTATTTCCCGTGAGGTACTTGTAAAATACATTTTAAATACTGATTACTTTTTTAGAGTTTCTATTGTTGTGGCTAAAGGAGGGCAGCAGGAAAACCGGCCAAATAACTATTAGCAAAATAAAAATGTGTAGTTATTTTTAATTGTTTTTAATTTAGATGTTGAAAATAGGTGTATTTGTGTGAACTCTGTACTTACTTGCACTGATAGGTGGCACTGTCTTGGAGAAAAACTGTATGTCTCACAGTAACTCGCAGAGGAGTGTGGTCTTGAACAGTGTCAGTTAACCACTGAGCACAAAATGGTGGTCGGCTGCATTTATACGCTTCTCTGAGGTAAACCATCATTTAAAACAAAATTTGCTTTAAACTGCATTTCTTATCGTTATTCAGAATGTGACAGAACAATTTTTTTATTTTGAGTGTTCATCTTTTACGGTATTTGGAGTCTCTGACAAACAATGACAGTCATATTGACGTTTCTTGTAACAGTATTTTCAATGATTCCCTATGTTGTGGGGTGATAATGTATTTTGTTGTAAAAACTGGTGGTGTTAGGGCATTTTCATCATTCCGCTGGCATTGTAAAAGCCTTCGTTATGAAGGCTTTCATTATTTTGTCGTACATCCAAGCTACAGGGACACAAGCATCTGTTAGAAGCCATATTCATGAAGAGCCCAGCTGACCAGATTCAACTGGACACACCCTGGACCATGCTGAAGGAAGTCTTGACCCCCAAGTGCTGTTTCTGAGGTCCTTGGACCCTTGGCAGTGTTAAAGTGTACTTTTCCTAACATTCTAAGAAACTTGGGACTGAGAAACGTTTTGGCTCCAAGGACCTCTGGAAGACCGGGACAACCCTGCCAAGTCAATCTGACGAAGGTGCGTTGCCATTGGGCCAAAGATTCTGACTGATCCCGCTCAGAGCTTTTCCGCAGCAACAGATCTGTTTCAGCAGGATGTCGTGGAGAGGGTATCCAGCCTTGAGGAGCTCTGTTCAGTTACAGCCTGCAGCCTTGCCCAGCTGGAGGAATCCAAGCTCCAAATAAGTGACTCAGCCCGATCATAGAAATCTTCACCAACGAAGGCGCCAATAGAATCTAGCAAGTGAGGGACTTTCCTTGGGTGTGAATTTTGAATTTCTTCTGCTCAGAATAGTGGCATAATTATTTGTTGTGGGCTGCTATCTACCCCAAATAATAATCCACTTTCTCACAATCACCATGAGTCACGAATGGCCAATCATATTATTGCCCTCTAAACTTACTAAAATGCTGATTACTGGCATTTACAGAACTCTGGGTGAAAATGAGCTCCCAATACCACACATGCCAGTGGTCCCTCAGAGGAAGCGTACTTTGTGCTCTATGTAGCATCTTAGAAAACAAAAATCAATCATTCTTGTGAACTGAACATCTTCAATAGTATATTTTTGATCCTTATTCAAGTCTCAATGAGCATGGGTATGCTCATTTTATACAAATAACACAAATGTCCTCCACGATTTATCTCACCTTTTAAGTGCCTTTTAGAAAACCTGTCCAAAAGAAGCATTTGTACTTTTCTACATAAAGAACTGGCTTCCAATTGTACTGCATCATCTTCCACGCCTTACATTTTTTTTTTTTATTAATACTTCTTGCGACGTTTCTGCCTTTTAATTGTGAATGCTCTTTCCCACAGGTACATATTTTTTTTACACTTGTTTTATGTTTTCCATTATTTGTGTCTCACAATGACTATTCACATCGCATTTGACCCTTTTTAACTAATGCACAATTTTGAATAATCTCGTTACGTCCACTTCTATTTTCCCTAGGGCATATTCATCATTGTTCTTTTACATTTCTCTTTTTCCAGTCGTATTTTCTATACCGCATCTTTATCGTTGTTCTTTTATAATGGCACCGCCTTTTTAATTTTTCCAATCTTATGTCTTTTTCTACATGCTGTGCAACATTATGAAACACTTGTGTGCAGTGTGACTCATTACACCCAAATTTTAGACAAAGCTGTTTTCTTGGATTATTTCAAAGACAGAAATGCAGAATAATGTACAAGGCGTCTTTGTAAAGCACACGTTCACCCGCAGGTACCTTGGACATGAATAACAGATGTTTATTTTTACCCAACGGTACTCATTTTATCCACCTCAGATGGACGGATAGCGAAGTTGGCCTGTTGGGATTTGAACCTGTGACCATGAGGTCGAACACAGGCCCCCCCAGTGTACGGATTAGCCCACTAAACCACCAGACCCGCCTCAGAAGGTCAAGGAGCTTTTCTAGCACAGCAGACAGTGACATTGATTGTATTTTATGTACACTTTTAAGGTATGCGAGGAGAAAAAGAGGGAGACATCAGTATTGTTATTAAATTTTGTTACATTTTTGGACTTTTTTTATTGTATTTACTTTTGTCTACCTTGTGTTATTAATGTCCGTATTGTAAAGCGCACTAGTTTTTTCTACCTTGTATTATTACATTTGAATTTGTAAGGTGCTTTGGCGATTTTAGGTAATGTCCTCACTTTGTAAAATGCATGGATAATGTGGCCCTGCTTGGAGATTGACAGGGTGGAGAAGATGGACACAAAATTAAGCATTTTCCTTTGTTTATGGAATCTGGTGTAGGCTTTCTCTTCAGCCCTAGAAGGAAGGATCGCTTTCCGCACTGCTGTTGTGTGACAGGAACAGGAGGACCTCCAAAAGACCCACATGCTGTGACTTACTCTTGTACTACTGCTGGTTTACTGCTGAATTCAAGGAGTCAGGGCCATAATTATGAGAAAGTAATGCAACGCAGCAAGTCACCTTGCTGCACTGCGTAGCAGGAAAAGGGCAGGAATGTACCGTATTTATTATAAGACAACACATTCCTGTTCTTTCCTCAGCGCTGGCGCACAATGGGCTGCCTAGCGCCAAAGCAGGCACCTTTGCACCATGGTGCAAGGGTGCCTGCTTGCAAGCAGGATTGTTTTTGTGCAGGAAGGAGCACCTTCCACCACAAAAACAATCCCCTGAGGCATATTCCTCTATGTGTGTTGCAAAATGCATCACACATATAAAGAGGAAGGAACGAGGTTGGAATTAAGATATTTCTCCTCGTTACATCTCACCAGAGAAGGCGCAGCATTTTGCCACTTTCCCAGGTCTATCAGCAATGGTAAATCTGGGAGTGAGTCAAAATCCATGGGTGTTGCGAAGGAACACACATGCAATGCCGAGGGAGCGCCTTCCCAGGGCAGAGTAATGCAACGCACGATTTGTGCTGCATTGCATTACTCCCGATTTACCAAGCCACTCAGGGCCACGCAAAGTGGCCTTGTGTGGCTTGGTAAAACACATTTGGGAGTTGCGTTGCGCATGCACCACGTTGCCTAGTGCAAAAGCGATGCAATTCCCTTCATAATTATGGCCCTATGTGTCTGATTTAGAGTTTGGATAGCAGGTTCCTGCATCACAAATGTGACAGATATCCTATCCTATCCGGGGAGAGGAGTAGGCCTAACGGCTAGGGCGGTCAACCTAAAATCTGGGGAACCAGGTTCGAGTCTCGGCAAAAACATGCAACATCCTGTTATTCTGGGCAAATCCCTTAATCTCCCCGTGCCTAACAAAAATGAATGTGTCCTCATGTAACACAGTGGTGCTCATGTAAAGAGCTCTGATACCTTCGGGCCAAGTTCGCGCTATATAAAACTTCGTAAAAAAAAAATGCACGTGCTATAAGATATAATGCACAACCACGTTTTTGATGGAGTAACCCATCAACCAACCTCTAAATCGGGCCCCAAATCGGGAGTAAGCCAGGAGTACTGCTGGCTTACTCCAGAAGTAAACCATAAGTGCTACAAGAGTAAATCATACCTACTCATACACCAGTCTTTACGAATCAAACCCACAGTCAGAAACGTACAAAACTAATTTTGTAGAATTGTTTTACTACAGAGCATTTTTTGCAGCAAATGCATGCAAGAAAGCAAACAATTAAAAGTTGCATGAATTTTCACCAGGTTTAGAACTCATTAGTATCGCTCACTGAACTGTTGAAGTGTTACGCTTTTAAGATACAGTGCTAAACAATGTCTTTGAATTTTAGCAGGCTATGTAGGCTTGCAAAAATATTCATGACAAATAAACAGGTAACAAAGGATGTGTGCAGTGCAGTACTTGTTAGGACCAACGAATGTCTGCTACATTAATCATGCACTGTAGGTGTAAAACGATTGGTGCTAGATAAAGAAGTTAGACATTGCCATTATATTACAAGAGAAAATTATTTTTTAGAACGAAAAAACTTGTAAAATAAAGCAGTTCATAGTTAAGAAATGACTATGTTCAGTATTCTGTTTATTAAATTAAGGATTTCAGAATCCTAATCGCCTATGTAATTTTTTTGCAATTACACTGTCATTGACAAAGGGCTAATGTTTTTTAAGAAGAGTTTTATAGGAACCCGGATTTTAGCTCGCATTCCTAACGAGAAAAGAGGCAGCATGTAAAACATTATAAAAATGCGTTACCATTAAATGACATGACATAGCATGACATGGCATTGCAAGACAACATCTCCAGAACAGTTTCGATGAGCCTTACATCATGATACGTTTGCTATTGAATGGTAAAACAGTCCACACCAAACCACATATAGCCATTTTACAATAAGGCAGAGATATCTGAATGTTTATGAGGAGTTATCTCTAAGTTTAGCATCAGTGAAGAAAAACATATCTCGACCTACAATAAATTTGAACCACATGTGTTGAACTGGTAACGTACATGCATTTTTAATTTAAAAGTTCCACACTTGTGCAATTCTAATGGGTAACTACTATAGCATCATATCCGAAATTGTTAAGGAAGAGAAATCTGCATTGTTCTCAAGAGCAGATTAGTTTATCAGTCAGTCAGCAGCCACAGTGCAGTTCTGGATGCTGGGCAGTCTTTCCTAATGGCTGACCTGGGGTAGCCTCTCATAGATAGGCCTGCGTGTCAACACTTGCCCAGGCCGGTGATTGTAGTTGGCAGGCCCTTGCAGGCTATTAACACAGTCTCATCTCGTTATCCGAAAGTGAACCTTCAGACTCTTTTCTGATGGAGTCTGGCAGCGTGAGAGGGTGAGCCTCTTTTTTTTGTTGCTATTTTAAGCTGAGGCCCCATGTCAGACTTCTAATGGGCTGTGAGTCTCTCTTTTCGATGATACTGTGCCATCGAGGTTTTCAAAATGTAACTCATTGTGACTGTGCATAATAACTCAGGGTCTCCCACACACTCACTCTGCGAGGCCTGGTGCGAAAGGAATTGAGTTGAGATTGGCTGCGAAATAATAGGTGACAGACAGCAGGCCGCCTGGGCCCTACCACTGCTTCTAATTGCCTTCCGCAAATCCACCCGTGCCCTAAAAGGGATGAGAACATACAGGAATTAGCTGGTCATACATTGCACACTTAACAATCACGTGTATCTACCACCTCAGTGCTAGGAAACATATTCCACTTGAATTCCTTTGAGCACATGGCAAAAATCAAGCAATACTAAATGTAGTTTTTGCAATATTCTTAGTTGATTGTAACCTCATTCATTGTGCACTAACTGAAAAAAAATGGAATATGCACACCGGCCCTGATCACAAGAGGCTGTGTGTGCAGAGTGATAATCGGGTGTGAAAAAACATGACATGTGGCTGAACTTGTACAGATGTGTGAAAAAACTATTTTTGCATAAGCACATTGTTCGCATGGAAAACATGCTGCACTATGCTGCTGCGTTTGTAATATGGAATGGAGCAAACATATTTTGCCCTAATTCATAATACAGAGGCCCAGGTTTACGTAGAAGTCACTGAATGCAGCGCAGCGAGTAAAGTTGCTGCACTACATTGTGTGAAAGGGAGAGAGCAGAACAGCGCCATATCTATGATGATTTGGCACTGCTCTGCTTTTTTTCTGCAGTGGAGTACGTTTAGCTGCCAAGTGCCAACGCAGATACCCTTGTGCAATAGTGCAAGGCTGTGTGCGTTGTGAGAAGCAGAGGTTTAGTGCTGGAAGGGTTCACTTCTAGTACAAAAGCTATGTATTAAGACATTTCTCACTTTGTGTGCAAGCTGTAATATGCAGCACACCTGCAAAGTGGGGAAAATGAGGAAAAAAGAAAATGTTTTGCCTCTTTATACCTGACTCGAGTAGAAGCAGGATTTTGGCACAAATCCATGTCTACAATTTGTTGTAGATAGTGCTTTGCATCAAAAACCATGGATGATTGCATGTGAATGGCCATGCATCAACCATGGAATGCCCCCTTGACACAAAGTAGCACAAGGCAGCACATTGCATAGCTTTGCATTACTTTGGTTACAATCCAACCCAAATTGCAATTTGCGCTGGATTGTAAATCCCACAATATTTTGTGTGAGTTTGCGTTAATAAAGTAACACAAACCCAACACAAGTGGGGATATGTACGAGGAAATGTTGAAGCGCGGTGTAACTCCAAATTTGGCAACGCTGAGCTCTGAAATGTTCAAAACGCAGGGATGCGCCGTATTTACAGAAATACAGTGCACCCCTGCGTTTCCCCTAGCGCTGGCACTAAAAAAAGCTGCCTAGCGCTAGCGCAGGCACCCTTGTGCCATGTTGCAAGGGAGCCTGCGCTGAAGGGGTGATGGGACACCTTCCTGCAAATAAACAATCTTTAAAGGCAATTTGCTGTTTCTATGTATGCTGCAGAATGCAGCACACATAGAAAGAGCAAAATACGAGGAGAAATGAATAATTTCTCCTCATATCGCCATCCCAAGACAAGGTTTTACCTAGCCTAAGTTTTTGGCAGTGCCGCAGCCTTCTAAATATGGGACAGCGTCAAAAAGCAATGGTTGTTGCGATGGAACGCCCACAGCAACACCCATTGCCAGCCACTGTGCCGCAGTGGACTGCTGCAGAAAGGGGCATATTTACAAGGTGGTGTTAAGTCACGTTAAGTGGCTTAGCACCACTTCGTAAATATGGGGTAGGAGCAATGCCACCAGAGCGTCAGAAAAAGTGACACTCAAGTGGCATTTGGGGCTTGTAAATATCCCCCAAGGAGTTTGTTAATCTGTACCAGAATATTTTTGTACAAGGATAAACATGCACCACACCTGTGATGTTGAAGTTAAATGTCACATGGGTGCTCCAGTTTTTATTTACACCACCAACATGCATGACTAAAATGCTTCACTCCAGGGCACACTTTTGAGTCACGCTGGCCGAAGTTTTAAACAACTGCAACACCACATGTCAGAGGAAAGTGCTATGACATTTAGGAACAACTTCTTTTACACATTTATGCCTTGTATATTCACAGGATTGTGTGTTTAAAGTATAAAATTAGATTATTATTAAGGCTTTTTTTCCATTTTTACTGATGTTTACGATAAATACATAAAGAAAACAATCTATTTTCCTGTCTGTATTTATTTTTAAATATGGAAAAATACAGAAAATAGGTTGTTTTCTGCACAATTCTCAGTACTGTCAATCATGTATGCTGAGTCAATTGCTGTGCAGACTGACAGGTAGGGGGAGTTAAAAAAAGAAAAAAGATTTCATGCTGTTGCTTAAATAACTGCAGCAGTACAGCTGTTTAAGCTGTTCTACAATGCAAATGATTTCAGATGGCTGTATTGTACTGTAAATGGCTAAAAGTAATTGGACAGTCAAACATGAGTAAACATTTGTTGTTTAAATAAATACAAGAAATATACCCATGGCAGCTTCATTTTTTACACTAAGCACAAAACAAATACGGATACATACAGATAGAATTAGCAAAAAATAAATATGATTAAAAATACAGATGGAAATGTCAAAAAAATGAATACCATAAAACTGGGATCCCTAGTTATTATGTATTAAGTATGTCACCATGGTGCACAGTTGCAACACGCTGTTTGCCACTTTTTTAGTTAAAGCTCCATGTTTTTATGAGCAATCCCAATTGTGAATAAAAGTGTATATCAATAATTTCACCTTGGAAAACGATATACGCTTAATTGAAAATTATTTTCGACTGTTTAACAAAAATCAAGTTCAGTGGCGGGAGTAGGTCTTGAAATCTGGAGTGCAAAAGTGACTTTTAAAAAGTGCACTTCATGGTGCCTGTAAGTCAAACTAAATTACGCCATTTCTACTGGCTTGGCTTTGCTCCAGTGGATGTAATTAGCATTCCAGTGAAGAGTATATTGTTGGCCTGCCAGAAGATATACATCCACTTCAAAAGCAAGGAAGACATTTGTAGTGCAAACACTGACTACGTACCTCAGGTGAGTCACCTGTGAATGGACAAGAACAGATGATGATACAAAGGACCACAACAGCCTATATTTTTGCATGCAAACAAAAAATACAGTATATTGTGGGAAAGAATCGCATGAAAACCGTTTACACAACGAATACTTAAATTTATCACTGGTATGTATATCTGCTTTTAAAGTACATAGTTTATTTGACTTCTAAACGTGTGTAACAATCTTTACCCTTGGAGAGGCTTCCTGGAATGTCTTGTATATGAAAATCATAAACATTTAAACAAACATATAACCATAAAGGTGTAAAGAAAAAGTGGGAATAATAGTTGGTATTTTATACAATGACATAGATGTCGAAACTCAAAAATTAGTTTAGTCTTCCAGTTGGTTGAGATAAAGTGGCTGCGATCCATATTTAGCGGGAAAGCTGTCACACAAGAAGACAATCCTGTCCTCTATATCTCCACTATTTGTCCAGCTTGTAATTGGGGGGGAGGGGGTAAGGTTGAGTAGCTCCTCCGAGGAAGGTGTCGACGCGCTTCGGCTATTTAACTGTGGGCCTCTTCAGGACAGTGGAAGAAGGAAAAAATCAAAAGATAGGATAATGTACGCACATTGTAAGACAACATCAAGGTTTCTAAGACTCATTAGTGTACACCTTGGGATTAAAAGACCAGGAATAGGTAACTAGTAGCTGCAATATATACAGAGCCGAATTTAAGACGCAATCAGGGAAAGGTAAAAATGGACTAGGTCACCCAGGGTCTCACGCAGTTTGTGTTGTGCTAGTCAAATAGTCATGCAGGTCCAGCTGTAACTTGTCGAGGTCACTGCCGGGATGGAAGTGATATTTAGAATGGACTCCTACTGAGTGCTTGTGGGTTGAGCGTCAGCTTATGCCATGCTTGACTGAGTTTCTTAAAATGCCGTGCTGGAGGGTAAGTGCACCGAGCGGGTAGGGGTGAAAAATGCACCAGTGGCCTTGAATAAAGGAACGGAAATTCACTTTGTAAGCAGCAGGTGTATTGAATGCTTATTGATTTAGGGATATCCAGGAGAGTGGGATTGAGGACTAGTCTGGTCCTGGAGAGGAGAGGAGAGGAGGGGCAGCAGTGTGTCACTTGAAGGCTCTCCTGGGTGTGCTGTGGGAGGTGCGGTCGCCCTGTGAAGGTGCTGGCAGCCTGCAATCTGTGGGAAGAAACGATGGTCCAGAAGTAACATTTAAATTTAAATACCAGCTGGTGAGGTGCTGGTAATGTGGCCGACAAGAGCTTGGCAACTTACTCAGTGGCAGTGACGGCGAAATCCTTTGTCCACCAAAAGGCAAAACATGCCTGTATATGCACTGGAACCCAGACTCGGAGGATTTCCGAAAGTGGCGAACTCCTTTGTTCGCTAGGGATCCTGCTGGCAAAGAATACCGGGATGAAAGGGTCGGGAGTGGGACTGGAAGCAGATGAATGCTGTGGGTGAAGCACTAACACTCTCCTATGGGTGCACAGGTGTAGGATTGCCAGCTGCGTGTGGACCAAAGTGAATTGGGGTGAGTGAGGAGCAAGAAGCCGCCTTGTCCGATGCTGGTACCACTTGCAAAAAGCGCTGTGAAGAATGCAATATGGTGTAAATATTGGTACCTGTGTGGGGGTTTAGGTAGGAAGAGTGCGGCGGTTGCTTGGGGCACTTATTTGTAAGTGACAGGCTAAATCCTGCTAGGTGCCGGAGGCAAAAGCCGGATATAAACTGTTGGACTTGGCCCTTATCCCCAAACTTTTTGCTTCTTCCTCCTATTTTTCCTGACCTGTTTTTGTTAGCTTTAGTACTCTGGGCACTATACCACTGCTAATCAGTGCTAAAGTGCATATGCTCTCTGGGTAAATTGTGTTTATGGATTGGCGTTTCCATGATTGGCATATTTGATTTACTGGTAAGTCCCTAGTAAAGTGCACTGAGTGTGCCAGGGCCTGGAAATCAAATAGTGCTAGTGGGCCTGCAGCACTGATTGTGCCACCCACACGAGTAGCCCTGAAAAGGTATCTCAGACCTGCCACTGCAGTGCTACATGCAGTTTTAAACTGCCACGTCGACCTGGCAAGTGCACCCACTTGCCAGGCCCTAACCTTACTTTTTCTTACATGTAAGACAGCCCTCAGGTAGGACCAAGGTACCCCCCTGGGTAGGATGCAGTGTATGTGAAAGGTAGGACATGTACTGGAGTGTGTGAAATGTCCTGATAGTGAAATACTGCCAATTTTGTTTTTCACTATTGAAAGGCTATCTGTCCCATAGGATAGAATGGGAGATACTTTGTAACATCTTACAGGTATGACTTCCCATTGGGACAAGATGAAGAAGTAAAGTTTAGGCTCTCTGAACTCAGAATTTAATAACACATCTTTTAGTAAAGATGGTTTTTAAATTGTGTGTTTGAAAATGCCATTTTTAGAAAGTAGGCATTTTCTTGTTTAACCATTCTGTGTGCCTCGGCCTGTTTTTGGATCGACTGTCTAGTTTTGGAGTGACAGGGGCTGGGGATGGGCATTCTTTGAAGACAGAAAAAGGGGGGTTGAGGTGTGCCTGACTCTTCCTGGATGACTCAGAGCTGAGCTGAATGGGGCTTGGCTGCATTTAGAGTAGTGGGAGGAGTTTTCCTTGCACCTGAATAGGGCCTGTCTCCCTTGCACAATGCTGTCTCCACCCTGTGTGGTCATACTGCACCAGTGAAGGCAGAACTGGGTTGGACTGGGCTCAGAGACCCTTGCACAAAGAGAACAAAGACAAAATGGGATATAAGTAGACGGGGTATAAGTAGAAGACCTTAAACCCCAGATCATTAGATCACTTCAGGACTCAAGAGGAACCTTTGTCAAGGAGAAGAGCTGAAGAACTGTGAGGAGGAGTACTGCCCCTGTGCTGTGTGGGGTTGGCCTGCAGTTGCTGTTTCTGCCAAGGAAAGGACAAAGACTGGCACTTTGCTGTGAACCTGCTTGAAGACGAATCTTCAAGGGCCTGTGTGTGCTGGCCTCCTGTTCTGAAGTCTCAGGGACACAAAGACTCCACCCTCCGCTCCCCTGAACTCTGCTGCTAAGAGTTCTGACCTGCCAGGAGGTGCCTGTTCCAGTTCTGGGCCTCTGGAAGTTGTTCCTGCTGTTGGGAGCTGGAAGAAACCTGAAGAACGTAGAAAATCGGCGCATCACCCTACTTGCGGCTGTTTTTCCCGACGCAGGACCTCCTTGCACTGCTGCGCTGCTGCAGAGAGGACGCAGCGCCTGTTGTGGCTGCAAGAACTGATGCATCGTGGGATTGCAGCTGAATTTTTTTTATACAGCACCGCATCGATCACCGATGCATCCCGGATTTCCACGCATCGCACCTGTGCAGCAATTTTCCCGACGCATCACCCGCAGACCAGAACTGTCTTGGAGTCAATGCATCACTTCCCCCTACAGTCCGGATTTGATACATCACTTCTCCTGTGTGCAGCAGAACTGTTGCATCACCTCCCCAAGGACTCAGGAACTGACGCAACTCTTTGTTTCTCTATGCTTCCTTTCTCTGCGGCTGTTTGGCCTTGTAAATTTTGATGCATCCACAGGTACTTTGTGTAGAATTACGCATCCATAGTTTTCTATGGACCAAGTTGCTTGAAGCCTTCTTAAAGTCATATTCTTGTTACATGTATCTTGTAGTTTTGTCATTTTGGTCTTGTTGAGTTTAGATAAAGATACTTTATTTTTCTAAACAGGTGTTGTGTCCATTTGTGGTGTTATCACTGTATTACTGTGTGTTTTGAGTACAAATACTTTACACATTGACTTTGGGATAAGTCTGTCTGCTTGTGCCAAACTACCAGGTGGGTGAGCAGAGGTTATCTAAAGTGTGTATCCCACTTACCCTATCTAGAAGCAAGGGTCCCTATTTGGACAAAGGTACCTACCTCTGCCAACTAGAGACCCCCATTTTTAACATAGGAGGCCCAAAACCAAATTGGGCGGGTGCGGAGCAGGGCACCATGCTGTCTGGTGCAGGTTCAGACTGTAAAGAGCTGATGTAAATAATTAAAAGGCAGCCGCAACTCTGAGGCCTGAATTGGGGTGTAGGAAGTAGTGGTTAGGGAGGCTGAATCCTACGTCTGCTGAAGCCGGTGGAGAAATCGCCAGCAGGGCTGGGGCTGAGCGGGTGAGTCGCACGGCCTCGGCACATCTACTGCTTGGATCATGCATTACTAAGTGCATGGGGCGTGTTCAAAAAGTATGCTGTGGGGGTCACATGATACCGACTATACTGGTGTCAGCCATCTTTGAAAGGGAAACTATGTTCCAAAGTAGTGAGGAGTATATAGTTTAGCTTAATGAATTCGCTTGTTTACAACGCCGCTGAGGGGTAACACGTAGACTAAAAGGGGAACCCCAAAAGGGGTATCAGGGGACCACCAGAGGGAATAAAATCTACAGGGCAATTTTTGCTTTTGTATATGGGCTCTGGTGGCCACGGGCAGAGGTCGCCTGTATTAGAAACACTCGATAAATAAACATACTGTCTACATATGTCCTGTGCAGGTGTCAGTATAAACATGGTGATTAGCATCTAGCAACATCAGTACTCATCTGTAAGGTACATATATTCCAAGTGTGTTGTATCACTGGAGTTGGTAATATATCGTCCCGCTCTGGCCCCGATCGGTTTGGTGTACTGCTGTTTATGTATTTGCCTATATGTCTGCGAATGTTGAGGGGGTGTATTACATTGCTTGTCTCTCTATAGAAAATTGAATAAGCCACCAACAAACATGTTTCACGCTGGGGGAGAGCCGTGCTGGGATGCTCTCTGCCACCGCTGGGGAGACTCTAACTCCCATCAGCCCCTACGGGAAGGACTCGCGCTGAAAAGCGCACCACTCTCCCGCGGCTGTGTAAGCCGCCAACAAACCTGTTTCACCCTGGGGGAGAGCCGTGCTGGGATGCTGTCTGCCACCGCTGGGGAGACTCTAACTCCCATCAGCCCCTGCAAGAAGGACTCGCGCTGAAAAGCGTGCCACGCTCCCGCGGCCGTGTAAGCCGCCAACAAACCTGTTTCACGCTGGGGGAGAGCCGTGCTGGGACGCTGTCTGCCACCGCTGGGGAGACTCTAACTCCCATCAGCCCCTACGAGAAGGACTCGCACTGAAAAGCGCACCACGCTCCAGCGGCCGTGTAAGCCACCAACAAACCTGTTTCACGCTGGGGGAGAGCCATGCTGGGAAGCTGTCTGCCACCGCTGGGGAGACTCTAACTCACATCAGCCCCTGCGAGAAGGACTCACACTGAAAAGCGCGCCACATTTCTGCGGCCGTGTAAGTCACCAACATACCTGTTTCACGCTGGGGGAGAGCCGTGCTGCGACGCTGTCTGCCACCGCTGGGGAAACTCTAACTCTCATCAGCCCCTGCGAGAGGACTCGTGCATAAAAGCACACCACGCTCCTGCTGGTGTGTAAGCCGCCAACAAACCTGTTTCACGCTGGGGGAGAGCCGTGAAGGGACGCTGTCTGCCACTGCTGGGGAGACTCTAACTCCCATCAGCCCCTGCGAGAAGGACTTGCGCTGAAAAGTGTGCCACGCTCCCGCGGCCCTGTAAGCCGCCAACAAACCTGTTTCATGCTGGGGGAGAGCCGTGCTGGGACGCTGTCTGCCACCGCTGGGGAGACTCTAACTCCCATCAGCCCCTGCAAGAAGGACTCGAGCTGAAAAGCGTGCCATGCTCCCGCGGCCGTGTAAGCCCCCAACAAACCTGTTTCATGCTGGGGGAGAGCCATGCTGGGACGCTGTCTGCCACTGCTGGGGAGACTCTAACTCCCATCAGCCCCTGCGGGAATGACTAGCGCTGAAAAACACACCACGCTCCTGCGGCCGTGTACGCCGCCAACAAACCTGTTTCACGCTGGGGGAGAGCCATGCTGGGACGCTGTCTGCCACCTCTGGGGAGACTAACTCCCATCAGCCCATGTGAGAAGGACTCGCACTTAAAAGCGTGCCATGCTTCCATGGCCGTGTAAGCTGCCAACAAACCTGTTTCACGCTGGGAGAGCCATGCTGGGACGCTGTCTGCCACCGCTGGGGAGACTCTAACTCCCATCAGCCCCTGCGAGAAGGACTCGCACTGAAAAGCACGCCACACTCCAGCGGCCGTGTAAGCCGCCAACAAACCTGTTTCACGCTGTTGGAGAGCTGTGCTGGGGTGCTGTCTGCCACCGCTGGGGAGACGTTAACTCCCATCATCCCCTGTGAGAAGGACTCGCACTGAAAAGCGCGCCATGCTCCTGCAGCTGTGTAAGCCACCAACAAGCCTGTTTCATGCTGCGGGAGAGGTGTGCTGGGACGCTCTCTGCCACCGCTGGGGAGACTAACTCCCATCAGCCCCTGTGAGAAGGACTCGCGCTGAAAAGCGCGCCATGCTCCCGCAGCACGGAACGCGGCCCGTCCACGCCCGTCAGAGTCCGGAAGAGGGCAGGCCCCCCTCTAACGTTTGCTGGAAGAGAAGCCTAAAGATGGTGAAAAAGACCGTCAAAAGTATGGGGAGGAAGAAGACAGCCCACCCGCCAGCGTAAGAGGTAACCCTTACATCTTTAGATACTTGTTTAGCAAAAGCTTCATTAGCTATAGCCATAGAAATTGCCTGTGTGGAGAGACTATCGACAGGCATGGATGACGATACAAATAGGGAAATGACACGTGTGATGTTCCATGAGGGTCAGACTCCGAGCACACAAACGGCCGTAACTAGCCCACCCACTTCTATCAGGATTGCCACTGCCAATCCTATGCCAGAGGGATCAATGCTACCTGTTGTAGCACCTGTCTATAAAAGAAAGAGGGGCCCTTCTAAAACCCTTTGCATCAATATCTCTAAGAGACCAAGAAAATGCAAACTAGCTCCAGTAAATCCGTTAGTTGATAATATGGAGAACCCTCAAACTCAGCCGATTGTCATGCCTCCAAAGGTTTTGAATTTGAACGATCTTCTTGAAAAAATTAACAAGCTCCTATCTCCAATATGCCTACATTTAGAATACATCGAAAAGGGAATAAAGGAGCTAGCAGTAACAAGACATGTGCCGCCTCGAGATGTTGGGGCTAGAGGGAGTTCCACAGGGCTGATGCAACATTCCCCACTGGGCATTAATAACGGCTTGGTCAACAGTAGCTTAAACCCCCCACACTGGTGAAGCCACAACTTCATATCATGGCACCTTTAACTCAGGCTCTACCCCTGTCCAATGTAGCCAATTTACCTCTGGCTACAGTTGCAAGCCAAGTATCAGAGCCAGCGATGGCCACTCGAACCCATCCTGACCCGCGGGACACAGAACAGGGCATTTCAGCCATAAGGTTAGGGGGCCCTCGTCTTACACAAAGGACAGACGAGGGGCCGAGGCTAGACCTCCCACCAGCTGCATGTCCCTATGTAGTTATTTTGGCAAATACCCCTGTTTTAAAAATAGATCAAACAGAAACCACTACCCAATTAATCTATAATGCTCGACACTGGATTTATAAAACTACTAATGATCGGTCAGAGGGACATTTTAAAACGTTAATGGCACACAGAGTTTCCTGACTGGGCAAACAAGTTAAATCTATTATGGGGGACTGTGTAGTTTTAACTTTTAAATCTCCGGCCATGGCAGAAAAACTATTACACTCATTATCTAATATGCCAACAGCATTGACACAAATATTTGCCCTAACTCTTGGCTTTTTTTATAACCTATCTACATATCAGCCAGGTACAAATGGAAACAGGGCCCACAACCCTATTTCACCCTTATTGGATGCCCAATCACGTAGGCGGTGCGGAGAAAACACCGCACCAACTTTTAACCGATTTTTGGCGCTGTCGGACCTGGATGTTTGCGACTGACAGAGAATTAAGGAGGGGTCCCAAAATGTAGCAGCTAATGGTGTTCCGGAGCACTCGGATTCCCAATCCTTTCTGCCAAAGGATATAGACAATTTTACAGCTATTACATGGAACATTGCAGGCCTCGGACACAAATTATTGGATCCAGATTGCCTTAAGTATATTTCCACCTTTGATCTAGTTTGCCTGCAAGATACTTGGGCAGTGGGACCTGTTTACATATATGGCTATAGATCGCATTATGCCCCCGCAATTGTTTCAAACTCTGGTCGGGCTCAGGGCAGGATTGTGACACTTTTAAAGGATACCCTGAGATTTGAAGTACTTTCCTCCCACAATGATTGCCAATATTTTAATATGCTGCACCTTAAAGGTCCTAATGGCAACACTATTTTATTGATTAATTTTTATAACAATTTATTTGGTAGCGAGATATATAAGGTTGTTTCTGTAGTGGAGGAAAACCTGAAAAGGTTAATTAGTTTGTGCAAAAAAGATCCAGTAGTGTTGTGGATGGGCAATTTTAATATACACCCTTGCCGCTTTGCACTAAAGACAATTTGTGGCCTAACAGATGAGGACGGAGGGGGAAGTGTGCATTTTTGCCACAACCATTATGGGAATGTATTAAACAAGCTCATTTTCACAAAAGACCTGGAGATAATTAACCCTCTGTCGGAATCCACCGGCCATCCGTTAGAAACCTTCCGCTCTACCCTAAATAGCTCCATGACTGACTTTATAATAGCCTCAGCCTCCCTGAGAGTGGCTTTTAGTTATATTACGGTTAAATTCTCAGGCTTCAGCGATCATGCGGCCGTATCTTGTCATGTGTATTGGGTAGGTATCCATGGTTCCAACATCTCACATATTAAACCTTATGTTGCAAGGAAGAATGGGATAACACTTAAGTGGGAGAGCATTGACAGGGCAGTTCTTATCCCTCGGGTAGTGTCTAGTAGGCTTAAGGAAATAGCAATATGACTGGATTTAAACTGGACCCGCTGAGTGCTATCATGGCCTTTGAAGCCATTTTGCTAGAAGTAAAAAAGAATCTATCAAAGAGTGGTGGCTCCCTAAAAAGTAAGGGCCAGAAATGGTTTGACCAGAATTGCACTAAAGCACTTTCTCACCTACACCAAATTCTTAAGTGTGTGCCAAAAGAACCAATCCTGGTCAAACAGGCTAGCCTAAGGTACTCCACGGCTAAGAAGAATAGGCTAAAGATACTGAAGGAAGAAGCATGGGAAAAACTGCTCCAAGCATCTGCCACAAATAATGTGAGGGATTTCTGGGCTACGATTAATTCCCCAGTTTTAAAATCAAATACAGACCCCAACCTTGCCAATCATGTGGATGAGGACTCCTGGGTGGAGCATTTTAGTGAAATCTTTAATGGCAAGAGAGAGGGTACTCAGGCGTTGTGCGAGCACCCAGTCTCTCCACCTAACATTGCTCTCACTTTTAATAATTTGGAGATAAGTGAAGCCCAGGCAAAATGTACTAGCAATAAGACTCCTGGTCTAGATGGTACCCCAACAGATTTTTTTACGGACTCTTCTGAGTTCTGAGGGCCGTGCTCACTAACGTGTTTAACGCAATAGTCAAAGAGGGCCCGCCTGTTTCTTGGCATAAAGCAATTTTAATAACCATCCACAAAAAAGGAGATAAATCTGATCCTAGAAACTATAGGCCAATTTCCCTTCTTGATAGCACGGCAAAACGTATGGGTAGAGTGCTATTAAACAGACTGGAGGCTTGGGCATTGACAAATAACATCTTGATCCCGGCCCAATATGGCTTTAAGTAAGGTAGCAGCACCCAAGACCAATGTTTTAACTTGAGTCTGCTCATAGCAAAGTATACCCATGCTAAGCAAGGTAATTTATACATGGCCTTCATAGACCTAAGCGCAGCCTTCGACTGCGTTGCCCATGCCCATCTCTGGAGGATCATGAAGGAAATGGGGGTAGACTAAGAAATAATTTCTTTTTTAAGACAGTTGTACTCGAAATCCGAAGCCTGTGTACGGTATGGGCATCAGGGGGAGTGCAAGAGATGGTTTCCAATTTCCAAGGGGGTCCGCCAAGGGTGCGTTCTTGCCCCTTTTTTGTTTTCGTTATATACAAACAGGGTAGAGTCCCAATTGCTTGAATCAGCCATAGACGTCCCTAGAATAAATAAGACGCGTATTCCAATTTTATTGTACGCAGACGATGCAGTTTTAATTGCACGTACAGAAAGGGCCCTCCAGAAATTGATAGACACTTATGTAAAATTTATGCAAAGTCTTGACTTACAAATAAATTAGGCCAATTCTTTTATTTTAATTGCAGGCCGAAAGGCGAAGAACCCCCCTTCTTTTTTTATTTCTGACCACAAAGTGGTGCAGACGGAGTTGTTTTCATACTTAGGGGTGACCTTTGATTATAGATCATCCTGGATTAATATGGTGGCGAATCGAGGGATCGTGATAGAAAAGAGCACTAATGCTAGCCACTCATTCTCTAAAAGCTGGGCACAAGACATCTAGATATCGTAAAAAAGGTATATGGGGCTAAATCTAGTGCAGTAGCTTCCTATGGTGCATTCAGTATGAGGCTATGCTAATGTAAAGGCGATAAAAATGATAGAAGATTCCTTTTGAATATCAATGATGAGCCTCCCCATTAGTTGCTCTAACTTTAATTTACATCATGAGCTGAACATTCCCTATATCACCGATCAAATAAATGTAGCACCTATTCTACTCTGGCACTCAATATGGAGAAGAGATACTGTGATTCTCACCCAACAAATTATTATGGACTGTTTATCACTAGAACACACACAGAGCATACAGTGGTTAGCGTATGTTAAAAATACTCTTCACACTTTAGATTCAGGGAGCCTGTACAAAACCCCAGAAAAATGCGTGTCTATCTCGAAAAAAGCCATAAAAGCCCGCTTTTTAAAATTTGCAAATGAGGTGGGAGTGACTGCCCAGCACAGTAAACCTAAGGTCAGAGAGTATCTTGAGGGCCCAATGCAGGGCAAGGGGGTACCATCCTACTTGGAATTTGTAACAAACCCTCGTCACAGATTCATTTTGTTAAGGTTTTGCCTTAACTTCATTACGTGCATGTTGGGCTTTCCTGCTGGAACTTATTCTACTAATGATCTCTCATGTTGCCTATGTGATGGTTCCTTGCTCCAAACCGATCTGCACATTTTCTTTTTTGTAAATTTTATTGTGATCATCGTGAGAGATTTTTAATTCCAATTATGTGCAAGTTTAATTTTAGGCAATGTCGCTCGGTCCTATATTTTTTACGAATGCTGCCCGACCCTTTAACCTGCTTCTGTGTTGTCTCCTTTCTATGTTTGTTGCTGAAAACCAGGAAACTGCATATTTGCTGAGACACATTGTTTTTTAATTGTTTTTTTTAACTGTTTTTAATGGTCTTTTTATAGTTTATATTTGTGATGTATATTTGAACTTTTATGATTAATATTGTATTAATCGAATAAAGTAATTTGATTTGAATAAAGAGATATACTAAATAAAAGAGTTGGTAACATATCACGACTGAACAGACATATGTGGAAAGAGTGGTGATATTTACATAGAGAACACTGAAATCAAGCCCACATTTCGTCTAAGTCATTCAGTCCATGAGTGGCTGTTCTGTATCTTTCATTCATTCTGGCTTCTGTTATATTGAGTATTGATACAAAGGGACCCTACCCTATAGTTCTTTTGGAACATTAGGAGCACTGACCAACACATATTTTTTCTTTGTGATTAAGGTTTTGGTAGTGCTCAATGCCTGCTACTGAGCAGCTAATTCATGATCTGTGTTGAATTATACGTGCTTTTACAGATTGGAAGTATGCTAGGTCGCAGGGGCATTGTACATAGTATATTACATTTTGGTGTTGCAATTGGACAACTTTATTTGGTGGTGTATTTTGCCATTGAGGGTGACAGTTTTGGTGTCGCTAGTGAGCTTTCATACTGTACAGTTGTTGCATTTGTAGTGTCCTTTGACAGGGGGTAGTTCTAACATACCTCAAATGCCTTTTTGTTGTCATCTGTGCGTGTGGCTCTGGTTAGGTGGCTTGTTAAGTTGCATTCCCTTTCTAAACAAGAACATAGGTTTGGGGATGTCTCACGGGCTCAGCATTTTCCAGTTCCTTTCTATTATGTTTCTGACTTTATTGGCTTTGGGATTGTAGGCGATGATGCATGTGAGGGGGGTGTCTTCCTGCCCTGTCTTGGGAATAAGTAATGTTTCTCTTGGGGTGAACCAGGTTCTTTTAGATGCTGCTTTCACAAGTTTTTTTGGGTATCCTTGGCTGACTAACTTGTTTACCATACAACTAGCATTTTCAAAATAGTCATCTTTGTTAGAGCATTTCTTCTGGACATGGAGGAATTGTCTGTAGGGTAAGTTTTCTTTAAGGTTATGAGGGTGCCCTCAGGAGAAGTGTAAAAGTTTGTTACTGTCAGTGGTCTTGGTGTATAAACTGACTTCTATGTTCTCTTCTTTTGCCTTAACCGATAGGTCTGGAAAATTCACTTTCCTAGTGTGACTTGTCATGGTGAACTTGAGGTCCAATGTCCTTTGGTTAAGCCATTGGTGAAATGCTATAAGAGTTTGTTTGCCCCCTTTCCACATCATCAGTACATTGTCAATGTATGTGAACCATTGTCTTATGTTGGCTCTGTAAGGATTATCATTGCTGTAAATCCATTTCTGTCTCAAAATAGCACATGACTAGATCTGCTACTTCTGAGGCAAAGATACACCCCATCGCCATTCCTTTGATTGGTAGATATAAATTGTTCTTAAATGCTAAAAAGCTGTTTTTCAAGCATATTGTGGTGAGAGCCACTAAAAGTTCTGTGGGGATGTTGTGTGGAGTGGGTCTGGTTTCTAGGTTGGCTCTTATTGCTGTTATCGCCTCATCTTGGGGGATGTTGGTGTATAGTGCCTCGATGTCGAGGGTCGCCAAATGTTCTTTTTGTTTGTCAAAGGGAAGGCCTTCCACCTTACTGATCACATCCATGGAGCTCCTAATATAAGCCTGTGTCTCGATCACCAAAGGTTTAAGACAAACATCAATGTATTGCGCTAGGGGTTCTAGTAGGTACCCACATGCAGAGATATTGGGTCTGGCAGGGGGTTGATAGGGTCTTTGTGTATTTTGGGAAGGATATATATTACTGGGGTTCTGCAGTCTTTTCTGTTCAGAAATTCTAATTCCTTTTTGCAGATCCAGTCTTCCTCAACTGACTCTGTTGTGAGCTCATTGATTTTTCCTGTAAGTTGCTTGGTGGGGTTTTCTTTTATGAGGCGATAATGGGCCTGATTGTTAAGTTGCGCATTATCTCCAGGTCATATTTAAAGCTGTCACATATTACTATGCCTCCCCCTTTGTCCGCTGGTTTTATAACAATGGACTTTTCTGCATGCAGTTCTCAAAATAGGTCTTAGTTTATGGCCCCCTTTCAGTTAGAGAGGTTTCTCAGACATTCATCTATTCCCTCAGCTGGAAGAGAAGTTATATCAAGATTTGAAACAGAAGATTGTCCCCCATTTACTTAGTGGTGGAACACAGAGGAGACTCAGAGCTCCTTAGATGGGAGCCTGACTTCAGGCAATTTGAACAGAGTCTTCTGGGAAGGCCTTTAGTTAGGTGAAACAGGAACTTTTTAAAAACTGTCGAAGTTTGGTTTAATTTTTCCAGGATTGGACATAAGGAAATTCTTCTATTGTTGTTTAGTTCACATAATAAGAATGCTACCTTATCATCAAGCATGCACAATATTCCTGCACTTGGAATAACATCTAAAGAAAATAAGAACACTGAACTGACTTGCTTGCGAAAGAAACCTGACAGACTTCTGATCTCCACATGCACCTAAGGGCTGGAGCTGCTGTCTAAGAGTCATTTGTCTGGCCTTCGTTTCACTAGTTCAAAAACACAAAGTCTTGGGAAGGGATGCATTCTGTGAGGAACAACCTGCTCCCAATTATGAGTTGACTGTATTGGCCCTGTGGAAGCACTGGACTGGCTGGGGAGAGATTTGGTGATGGCCTGGGGACTGAGTAGAGACCAGGAGAGACTTTCACAGCTAATAGAAATATTGGAATTTAGAAATGATTCTGATTTTTAGGGGGCTGGGACAAGGCACTCAAGCACCGGAGAAAGGTGTGCCCAATCTGGCTTCAGACATTCTGTTTGCCCTGCTCAGAGCTTGTTCACTTGGCTTTCAAAGCTACTGTGGAGAAGGCCAAAATGAATATATAAGCCCATGGAACCCTCAAAAGCTGCTACAGCCTCCTATCCCCATTTACTTCCAAAAGAAAACAAGAACCAAAATAGTGAGATGGCTTAAGTGGGAGTTTGCAATGACGCATCTGACCCTGGACACTTGCAGTATCCTGCCTTGCTCCTATGAAAGATTATGAGTAACAGAAAGGCAACAGTGTCTGGAGGTAAAAACGTTTACGAGTTTGACCTCTAGGCTTACACAACCCCTGTTCAATCATAGCTTGGTTGAAATCATACTTAGGTCAAGGTCTACCACTGACATTAACTTTGGTTGTATTTTGTGGTTTCTCAGTGCTTGTTTAAAACTTTAAACAATCGATATCTCTAGTTCCTCATATCTATTTTCAACATATTTGTGTTATTTGTCTGTGACAATTTCCTGATTTTTCTAAATTGTTTTTGACGTTTTATATTATGTTGCGTTTTTAACTTTAGTGTTGTTTGGTACTCCTTGAAATTAAACAAATTTCTCTGGGTAATTTCCTGCTGTTTTTGCCGTAGCTACTAGTGGTTAAGCAGTGCTTCTTTAATTGTTTTTTGACCAGACCATGTTGTGTTTTATTGTCGATTGGGCTACAACATCCTCCTTTAATAACCAAAATTCTTCCACCACTGATCAGCTATTTCACTATTTTTACCTTTAAAAACTGTTGTGAAAATAGTTTGGGTTTTTCAGTGAGTGTTCTGAATGAAATGATCCAAAAGAAATCAGAAGTGCATATATTCATAATAAAAATGTTTGGAGATCACCTTTTTTAACATGTGTTTTTCTTACATTCTTGGTTTGTCTTCTGCAGGTTAAAGATCTCCATACTGCTCAGTGTAATATGTCTCAACATGTTTGTGAATTGTGCACGTTTATTGCTATTATGTGCACTACTGCACACACTGCAAAAATACATTTAAGCGGGCAACAAGACAATACTAGACACGAGTCACTGACCAAGTGAAAAGGATTTGAAATGTCAAATCATAGATGGACATATTTTAAAGAAACAAGGGAACCCAAGTAAGGTCTGCCAGGGACCTTGGGAATCAAGCTATTTTTAAGAACAGTGGTCCCTAGGAAAACGACAATAAAGAGGGGGGAATGAATATAGACCCAGTCAGTACTATATTTGTATAACTTGTCCAGCCGGACAGAGGTCAGATATTTAATATTTTAAATTCAGATAGGAACAATACAGACAAAACAATTTTGTAAGTGGGACACAAGCCTGCATCCTACTAAACCAAGAGGGACAAACAATAGAAAACACAGAAAGCTCAGGCAAAGCTATAGGTTTGTTAAACACAAAATTTCTCAATGTAACAAACAAATCGCAAGGAACCACCTTTACACATTAAATAACAATTTAGAGCAGTATATAAGGTGTATCGGGTGTCGACGGCATTTTGATCCATATAAATAATAAATGGATCATCATCAGGACATTTAGAATAAGCATGCCTGTGTGTAATTGCCTGTAATGACTGAGGTACAATTGGGAGAAGAAAAAGGGGGGAAAAAGTAAGTACAAATAATAAAAAGGAGCACCGATTCAAGTAAGAACATTAGAATAAAATACGGACTAGTATGTTTCATGTAACAAGGTTTGTGAGCAACTCATATATAGATTACAATTGAACATTTGCCCTAATGCAAGTGAGACCGTGTGAGTAGTGATAAAAACATGAATGAAGAAAAATGAAAGGAAGAAAAATGCATAGCCGTTCTACGCTTGGCCGCGTGAAAGTGCCTAAGAGATAAAAAAAGGCGAGCGATTACGCTGTGAGCTGGGAAGAGTGAGCGTTCGCGCCTTTAGTAAGCTTAGCCGTGAATAAACAATTATAGGGAGACACATACGTGTTGGCAATTCCTGCATGGAAAATAACCAATATATAGCTGAAGGCACAGTTGGCGAGCAGCCAAAACCTGAAGAGGAAAAATCGAAAAAGCTGTAGTGAGGGGGGAAAAAGAGGTTAAGATAGATGCCAAATGATGGGCAGGCAGGTGCTTACCAAGAAAGATAAAATCAGAGGTATGGGGAGCCGGACCGGCTGAGGCGTCAAAGGCAAGGTATAAATGTAGAGTGACCTGTACAAACAAGGGTAATAGGAAATTGTAAGGAGCGTGCTGAGCAACCGCTCAAGAACAGAAATTAGTGAGTAATGGGAATTGAGGGCTTACCCATCCAGTGATGGGAAGGGGAAGGCACGATGGCTTATGTATCCAGATGGAGGAAGGAGCCGCAGCCGCGTGCTCCTGATTCCAGATAAAGGGTTATTCTGTAAGGAAAGATTGAGGTCAAGTTTGAAGAGTGGTGGTGTCTTCAAGCGTTGTGAAAGGTCGTGGGTGGGAGAGAGCGCTTACCTAGGTCTGTGTTCCTGGGTGGCAGACAGTGTTTGCCGGCTTCCGAAATGCGGGAGAGAGAGTCCCAGGCCAGCTGGGTTTAAGGAGCGTGTGGATGTGCGCAATTGGACAGAAATGGTCATGTGGTCTATGAATTGAAATGGAAGAGGGACTAGGGAAGGAAAGAATGGTGTCGGCCATCTTTAAGCAGGTAGGGAAAGAATGGTGTCGGCCATCTTTAAGCAGGTAGGGAAATGGCCGAGTGGTAGAGTGTTGAATGCACTTCAGATGGCGAGAGCATTTAGAGAAGATAGGTCACGGAGGTGAGAGTAAAAGAGAATTGATATCCAGAGTTTCAGGAAACTGAAAACGGGGTGCGCATTGATGAAATTCTATATAGTTACGAGTGTCAGGCGCTTACGTGATTAAAGGGTCAGAGTTAAGTACGGTCGGCCAGAGGCAAGTGGAACGATGCCTATAAATCAAGTTGAGTTCATAAAATACGAATTGATATAAAGAGGGACAGTAGAAGGTTGGTGGAACAAAAACATGTAAGCAATAAGCAGGCACGATCACAATGCTAAATATACATGGGTGTCGAGATAGTAATACTGCCATTGAAGGGTTACAGGTATTGTACAATTAAACCATAATTGCTTTATGCTTTATATAAGTGTGGTCCAGTCTTCAAGCCGGTTCAGACCTGTGTGTATGCTGTTAGTCTTCAGGATCCATTTTAATTCTTCCTTGTTGAGTAGTTTGGAGATGTCCCCGCCTCTTGGGGGTGGTTTACCCACGCTAATGACAGTCCAGCGTATGTCATTGTCAGTATGACCAGTTTCCTCAAAATGTTCAACAAGGGGGGCATTTTGTGTCTTACAACGTACTCTGCTGCGATGTTGGCAGACCCTGATGCGTATCTTTTGGGTGGTTTGCCCTATGTAGATTTTATTACATGGACATAAAATAGCATAAACAACATTGTGTGTATTGCAATTAGAGAACGATTTTAGTAAGATTTTAGTATTTTCAAAAACAAATTCTTTACATTCAATGGTGAAGTCGCATACACTACAGTTTCCACACTTTGCGTGCCCAGTAAGAGGTGCAAGACCCCAGTGATCATTGAGGGTGCTCGAGGGTTTGGTATTGGGTAAGGCTGCACGCACGAGATGGTCTTTAATATTTTTGTTCTTCTTAAAAGCAAACATCGGACATTCAAGATTAAGTGTGCCAGCATTTAGGACCCCCCAATTCTTAATGATAATTTTGCGTATAATGTTAGAGACCGGGGAAAAGGTACTAACGCAGAGTAGGCGATTTTGGGAGGGTTTTTCCCTTAGTTCAAGGAGGACGTCTCGAGGACAATACCAGGCTCTTTTCATGTCATTGCGGACTAGCCTAAGTGGGTAGCCTCTGCTTGTCAGTTTGTTGTTCAGCTCTTTGGCCTCATGGAAATAATCTTCTTTGAGTGAGCAGTTCCTCCTAATCCGGAGGAACTGAGAGTACGGTAAAGAGTGTCTGAGTGCGCGGGGATGGTGGCTGTCGTATCTTAATAGTGTGTTGCGCTCGGTAGGTTTGCGGAAATGGCTGGTAATTAGTATCCCTTCTTTATGGAGGATATTGAGATCAAGGAATGGAATGGAAGCTTTGTCATATGTCAATGTGAATTTGAGGCCTTCGCAATTGTTATTAAGCCAGTGGAGAAATTAATGCAGGGTTGTTTCAGTATCTTGCCAGATCAGAAAAATATCATCTATGTATCTCTTCCACTTAATAATGCCATCCTGAAATGGATTATAAGGTGACAAAATGCGGTTTTTCTCAAGAGAATCCATGTACAATATCGCTAAGTTTGGGGCAAAAACGGCCCCCTTTGATGTGCCCTTCACCTGTTGAAAAAACTGCTCATCAAATAGGAAAAAATTCCTCGTGAGGCAGATCTCTAGAAGTTGCAGTATAAAGACTGTGGGGACAGCACGGGGACGTGGACGGTTATTGAGAATAGTCTCCATCACTAATAAGGAGTCAATTTGGGGGATATTTGTGTACAAGGACTCCACGTCCAAAGTACACAAAGTATCCATTTTGGGATTGAAGGGGTGATTTTCTATGATGTTAATCATGGCCATGCTGTCACGGATATAGCATTCGGTGTGAGGGACAAAGTCCTTAATGAAAAAATCGACGTATTGTCCAAGTGGCTCTAAAATTGAGCCGCAACCAGAAACTATCGGGCGGCCCGGGGGGTTATCCTGACTCTTATGCACTTTGGGCAGAGTGTAGATAACTGGGGTGCGAGGCGATTTGGTGTTTAAAAACTGATGTTCATGTTTGCTCAGGAACCCCTGCTCGAGACCTTCGTTAGTGACTTGTAAAATCAGTTTCTGCAGTTCTTTGGTGGGATTGGTTGGTAGTTTGCAATAATGGTCAGTATTGGCCAATTGTCTGTTAATTTCATTTTTGTATGTGTTAAGTTTCTGAAGGACTATGCCACCGCCCTTGTCGGCGGGTTTAATGATCAAAGTATCGTTTTGCCGCAAAGTTGCGATAGCTGTCTTCTCCTCTCGTGTGATGTTAAATGGAATGAAACGATGTGTCTTTTCTAGGTGTGTGACCTCTTTGAGGACCAGCTTTTCGAATGTAAGGATCTCACTAGGGATCATATTGGAGAAGGGTGAGAAGGTCGATGGAGGGCGTAGTGGTGTATTTGATGTATTACTAGGACGAGGATTAAGCAGAAAATAGCTGTGTAATCTTATTTTCCGAAAAAAACGTAGTAGTTCTGTCTGAAGGTCTAGATAGTCGGGATAGGTGGTTGGTACAAAAGAGAGACCCTTACTTAGTAATGATAACTCATGATCAGATAGTTGGTGTGTTGAGAGGTTAAAAATGGGAATGGCTAGGTTGTTGTCTAACGGATCTAATTCCATTGTATCGGTCACCATTGATAATGTTTCTGGCGTGTCTGACGTTCTCCTGGGGGGTTGTGCCAAAGTTGTTGCTGTTTGACACGTCCTCTCTTTGGAGGTTCGGGTTGGCCTCGGCCTAAAAAAGGAATGTTAGGGTTTCTTGAGGAGGAGCTGATGCCCTCTCCCGCGTCCGAATTATCTGACGAGTCAGCAGAAGTGTCAGAAAATCCGACTAAGTTGTTTCGCCTATTAAAGCGGCCCCAGGGTCTGGTGTTTTGTGGGGTGTTATAGGACCTATTTACATAAAAATCTTTATTCAGGTAGGGGTATGCTCTTTCCTGTGTAAAGGATTTTATATCCTTTTTTACTTTGTTTGACTTTTTGTTCTGTTCCAAACGGTGGAACTCGCCCACAGTTTTTTGGACTTGCTGAAGTAGCTTTTTGCATTCAGGTACAGTGTTATTGTCTTTAATCTATTTCTCAATGTCACTTATTATGTCAGTGAGTTTTTTGAGCTCTTCGGTAGCTATATCAATGCCCAGCACCATCCAATGTCTGGAGCATGTAGTACCAATATAACTGAAATTTGTAATATATTTAGGGATGTCTGTGAAGACACCCGGTATATTTCTAACCTGTAAACCAGCGGGTATTGGCTTTAAGGTACTCAGTCAACATACGAATCATTAACTGTAGGCAAACAAATTTCTTCTTCTGCTTCTCAAGATCTTCTGAGAGGGAAGTGTTGGTGTTAATAGGGGTGTCGTCAGACTCGGTGAATAAAGAAGGGCCTTCTAGGATTTTTTGATGTAATCGTCAGAGTATAGAGGTGCATTTTCAGACATAGCCGTAAGGTTATCTGGAGAAATGGAG
This sequence comes from Calotriton arnoldi, assembly GCA_963921515.1. NCBI lineage: Eukaryota > Metazoa > Chordata > Amphibia > Caudata > Salamandridae > Calotriton > Calotriton arnoldi. The sequence continues at coordinate 235,228 of CAWUFW010005737.1, forward strand.
GAATAGGAGGAGCTAGGAAAGTGACCCGCTTGCAACAAGGGGGATCAGGTTTAGAACCCTTGCAATCATGCGATTGCGCTAAACATATTTTAAAGAAACAAGGGAACCCAAGCAAGGTCTGCCAGGGACCTTGGGAATCGAGCTATTTTTAAGAACAGTGGTCCCTAGGAAAACGACAATAAAGAGGGGGAATGAATATAGACCCAGTCAGTACTATATTTGTATAACTTGTCCAGCCGGGCAGAGGTCAGATATTTAATATTTTAAATTCAGATAGGAACAATACAGACAAAACAATTTTGTAAGTGGGACACAAGCCTGCATCCTACTAAACCAAGAGGGACAAACAATAGAAAACACAGAAAGCTCAGGCAAAGCTATAGGTTTGTTAAACACAAAATTTCTCAATGTAACAAACAAATCGCAAGGAACCACCTTTACACATTAAATAACAATTTAGAGCAGTGTATAAGGTGTGTCGGGTGTCGACGGCGTTTCGATCCATATAAATAATAAATGGATCATCATCAGGACATTTAGAATAAGCATGCCTGTGTGGAATTGCCTGTAATGACTGAGGTACAGTTGGGAGAAGAAAAAGGGGGGAAAAAAGAAAGTACAAATAATTAAAAAGGAGCACCGATTCAGGTACCAACATTAGAATAAAATACGGACTAGTCTGTTTCATGTAACAAGGTTTGTGAGCAACTCATATATCGCTTACAATTGAACATTTGCCCTAATGCAAGGGAGACCGTGTGAGTATAGAAAAAAACATGACAGGAAGAAAAATGCATAGCCGTTCTACGCTTGGCCGTGTGAAAGTGCCTAAGAGATAAAAAAGGCGAGCGATTACGCTGTGAGCTGGGAAGAGTGAGCGTTTGCGCCTTTAGTAAGCTGAGCCATGAATAAACAATTATAGGGAGACATATACGTGTTGGCAATTCCCGCATGGAAAATAACCAATATACAGCTGAAGGCACAGATGGCGAGCAGCCAAAACCTGAAGAGGAAAAATAGAAAAGCTGTAGTGAGGGGGAAAAAAGAGGTTAAGATAGATGGCCAAATGATGGGCAGGCAGGTGCTTACCAAGAAAGATAAAATCAGAGGTATGGGGGAGCCGGACCGGCTTGGGCGTCAAAGGCAAGGTATAAATGTAGAGTGACCTGTTCAAAACAAGGGTAATAGGAAATTGTAAGGAGCGTGCTGAGCAACCGCTCAAGAACAGAAATTAGTGAGTAATGGGAATTGAGGGCTTACCCATCCAGTGATGGGTAAGCCCTCAAGGCACGATGGCTTATGTATCCAGATGGAGGAGGGAGCCGCAGCCACGTGCTCCTGATTCCAGATAAAGGGTTATTCTGTAAGGAAAGATTGACTCCAAGTTTGAAGAATGGTGGTGTCTTCAAGCATTGTGAAAGGTCGTGGGTGGGAGAGAGCGCTTACCTAGGTCCATGTTAGTTGGTGGCAGACAGTGTGTGCCGGCTTCCGAAATGCGGGAGAGAGAGTCCCAGGCCAGCTGGGATTAAGGAGCGAGTGGATGTGCGCAATTGGACAGAAATGGTCATGTGGTCTATGAATTGAAATGGAAGAGGGACTAGGGGAGGAAAGAATGGTGTCGGCCATCTTTAAGCAGGTAGGGAAAGAATGGTGTCGGCCATCTTTAAGCAGGTAGGGAATTGGCCGAGTGGTAGAGTGTTGAATGCACTTCAGATGGCAAGAGCATTTAGAGAAGATAGGTCACGGAGGTGAGAGTAAAAGAGAATTGATATCCAGAGTTTCAGGAAAAGTGAAAACGGGGTGCCCATTGGTGAAATTCTATATAGTTACGAGTGTCAGGCGCTTACGTGATTAAAGGGTAAGAGTTAAGTACGGTCGGCCAGAGGCAAGTGGCAAGTGGAATACGAATTGATATAAAGAGGGACAGTAGAAGGTTGGTGGAACAAAAACATGTAAGCAATAAGCAGGCACGATCACCATGCTAAATATACATGGGTGTTGAGATAGTAATACTGCCATTGAAGGGTTACAGGTATTGTACAATTAAACCATAATTGCTTTATGCTTTATATAAGTGTGGTCCAGTCTTCAAGCCGGTTCAGACCTGTGTGTATGCTGTTAGTCTTCAGGATCCATTTTAATTCTTCCTTGTTGGTAGTTTGGAGATGTTCCCGCCTCTTGGGGATGGTTTAACCACGCTAATGACAGTCCAGCATATGTCATTGTCAGTATGACAGGTTTCCTCAAAATGTTCAACAAGGGGGGCATTTTGTGTCTTACAACGTACTCTGCTGCGATGTTGGCAGATCCTGATGCATATCTTTTGGGTGGTTTGCCCTATGTAGATTTTATTACATGGACATAAAATAGCATAAACAACATTGTGTGTATTGCAATTAGAGAACGATTTTAGTACGATTTTAGTATTTTCAAAAACAAATTCTTTACATTCAATGGTGAAGTCGCATACACTACAGTTTCCACACTTTGCGTGCCCAGTAAGAGGTGCAAGACCCCAGTGATCATTGAGGGTGCTCGAGGGTTTGGTATTGGGTAAGGCTGCACGCACGAGATGGTCTTTAATATTTTTGTTCTTCTTGAAAGCTAATATCGGACGTTCAAGATTAAGTGTGCCAGCATTTAGGACCCCCCAATTCTTAATGATAGTTTTGCGTATAATGTTAGAGACCGGGGAAAAGGTAGTAACGCAGACTAGGCGATTTTGGGAGGGTTTTTCCCTTGGTTCAAGGAGGACGTCTCGAGGACAATACCACGCTCTTTTCATGGCATTGCGGACTAGCCTACGTGGGTAGCCTCTGCTTGTCAGTTTGTTGTTCTTTAAAATATGTCTAGCGCAATCACATGATTGCAAGGGTTCTAAACCTCATCCCCCTTTTTGCAAGCGGGTCACTTTCCTAGCTCCTCCTATTCCTCCATTTCTCCAGATAACCTTACAGCTATGTCTGAAAACGCACCTCTATACTCTGACGATTACATCAAAAAAATCCTAGAAGGCCCTTCTTTATTCACCGAGTCTGACGACACCCCTATTAACACCAACACTTCCCTCTCAGAAGATCTTGAGAAGCAGAAGAAGAAATTTGTTCGCCTACAGTTAATGATTCGTATGTTGACTGAGTACCTTAAAGCCAATACCATCCCCAATTATGTAGGTCCTATAACACCCCACAAAACACCAGACCCTGGGGCCGCTTTAATAGGCGAAACAACTTAGTCGGATTTTCTGACACTTCTGCTGACTCTTCAGATAATTCGGATGCGGGAGAGGGCACCAGCTCCTCCTCAAGAAACCCTAACATTCCTTTTTAGGCCGAGGCCAACCCGAACCTCCAAAGACAGGACGTGTCAAACAGCAACAACGTTGGCACAACCCCCAGGAGAACGTCAGACACGCCAGAAACATTATCAATGGTGACCGATACAATGGAATTAGATCCGTTAGACAACAACCTAGCCATTCCCATTTTTAACCTCTCAACACACCAACTATCTGATCATGAGTTATCATTACTAAGTAAAGGTCTCTCTTTTGTACCAACAACCTATCCCGACTATCTAGACCTTCAGACAGAACTACTACGGTTTTTTCGGAAAATAAGATTACACAGCTATTTTCTGCTTAATCCTCGTCCTAGTAATACATCAAATACACCACCACGCTCTTCATAGACCTTCTCACCCTTCTCCAATATGATCCCTAGCGAGATCCTTACATTCGAAAAGCTGGTCCTCAAAGAGGTCACACACTTAGAAAAGACACATCGTTTCATTCCATTTAACATCACACGAGAGGAGAAGACAGCTATCGCAACTTTGCGGCAAAACGATACTTAAATCATTAAACCCGCCGACAAGGGCGGTGGTATAGTCCTTCAGGAACAGAACACATACAAAAATGAAATTAACAGACAATTGGCTAATACTGACCATTATTGCAAACTACCAACCAATCCCACCAAAGAACTGCAGAAACTAATTTTACAAGTCACTAACGAAGGTCTCGAGCAGGGGTTCCTGAGCAAACATGAACATCAGTTTTTAAACACCAAATCGCCTCGCACCACAGTTATTTACACTCTGCCCAAAGTGCATAAGAGTCAGGATAACCCCCCGGGCCGCCCAATAGTTTCTGGTTGCGGCTCAATTTTAGAGCCACTTGGACAATACGTCGATTTTTTCATTAAGGACTTTGTCCCTCACACCGAATGCTATATCGGTGACAGCATGGCCATGATTAACATCATAGAAAATCACCCCTTCAATCCCAAAACAGATACTTTGTGTACTTTGGATGTGGAGTCCTTGTACACAAATATCCCCCAAGTTGACTCCTTATTAGTGATGGAGACCATTCTCAATAACCGCCCACGTCCCCATGCTGTCCCCACAGTCTTCATACTGCAACTTCTAGAGATCTGCCTCACGAGGAATTTTTTTCTTTTTGATGAGCAGTTTTTTTCAACAGGTGAAGGGCACATCAATGGGGGCCGTTTTTGCCCCAAACTTAGCGATATTGTACATGGATTCTCTTGAGAAAAACCGCATTTTGTCACCTTATAATCCATTCCAGGATGGCATTATTAAGTGGAAGAGATACATAGATGATATTTTTCTGATCTGGCAAGATACTGAAACAACCCTGCATTCATTTCTCCACTGGCTTAATAACGATTGCGAAGGTCTCAAATTCACATTGACATATGACAAAGCTTCCATTCCATTCCTTGATCTCCATAAAGAAGGGATACTAATCACCAGCCTTTTCGCAAACCTACCGAGCGCAACACACTATTAAGATACAACAGCCACCATCCCCGCTCACTCAGAGACTCTTTACCGTACTCTCAGTTCCTCCGGATTAGGAGGGACTGCTCACTCAAAGAAGATTATTTCCATAAGGCCAAAGTGCTGAACAACAAACTGACAAGCAGAGGCTACCCACGTAGGCTAGTCCGCAATGCCATGAAAAGAGCCTGGTATTGTCCTCAAGACGTCCTCCTTGAATCAAGGGAAAAACCCTCTCAAAATTGCCTAGTCTGCGTTACTACGTTTTCCCCGGTCTCTAACATTATACGCAAAACTATTATTAAGAATTGGGGGGTCCTAAATGCTGGCACACTTAATCTTGAACGTCCGATGTTTGCTTTCAAGAAGAACAAAAATTTTAAAGACCATCTCGTGTGTGCAGCCTTACCCAATACCAAACCCTCGAGCACCCTCAATGATCACTGGAGTCTTGCACCTCTTACTGGGCACGCAAAGTGTGGAAACTCTAGTGTATGCGACTTCACCATTGAATGTAAAGAATTTGTTTTTGAAAATACTAAAATCGTACTAAAATCGTTCTCTAATTGCAATACACACAATATTGTTTATGCTATTTTATGTCCATGTAATAAAATCTACATCGGGCAAACCACCCAAAAGATACGCATCAGGATCTGCCAACATCGCAGCAGAGTACGTTGGAAGACACAAAATGCCCCCCTTGTTGAACATTTTGAGGAAACCGGTCATACTGACAATGACATACGCTGGACTGTCATTAGCGTGGTTAAACCACCCCAAGAGGCGGGGACATCTCCAAACTACTCAACAAGGAAGAATTAAAATGGATCCTGAAGACTAACAGCATACACACAGGTCTGAACCGGCTTGAAGACTGGACCACACTTATATAAAGCATAACGCAATTATGGTTTAATTGTACAATACCTGTAACCCTTCAATGGTAGTATTACTATCTCGACACCCATGTATATTTAGCATTGTGATCGTGCCTGCTTATTGCTTACATGTTTTTGTTCCACCAACCTTCTACTGTCCCTCTTTATATCAATTCGTATTTTATGAACTCAACTTGACTTATAGGCATCGTTCCACTTGCCTCTGGCCGACCGTACTTAACTCTGACCCTTTAATCACGTAAGCGCCTGACACTCGTAACTATATAGAATTTCACCAATGGGCACCCCGTTTTCACTTTTCCTGAAACTCTGGATATCAATTCTCTTTTACTCTCACCTCCGTGACCTATTTTCTCTAAATGCTCTCGCCATCTGAAGTGCATTGAACACTCTACCACTCGGCCATTTCCCTACCTGCTTAAAGATGGCCGACACCATTCTTTCCCTACCTGCTTAAAGATGGCCGACACCATTCTTTCCTTCCCTAGTCCCTCTTCCATTTCAATTCATAGACCACATGACCATTTCTGTCCAATTGCGCACATCCACACGCTCCTTAAACCCAGCTGGCCTGGGACTCTCTCTCCCGCATTTTGGAAGCCGGCACACACTGTCTGCCACCCAGGAACACGGACCTAGGTAAGCGCTCTCTCCCACCCACGACCTTTCACAACGCTTGAAGACACCACCATTCTTCAAACTTGGCCTCAATCTTTCCTTACAGAATAACCCTTTATCTGGAATCAGGAGCATGTGGCTGCGGCTCCCTCCTCCATCTGGATACATAAGCCATCGTGCCTTCCCCTTCCCATCACTGGATGGGTAAGCCCTCAATTCCCATTACTCACTAATTTCTGTTCTTGAGCGGTTGCTCAGCACGCTCCTTACAATTTCCTATTACCCTTGTTTGTACAGGTCACTCTACATTTATACCTTGCCTTTGACGCCCTAGCCGGTCCGGCTCCCCCATACCTCTGATTTCATCTTTCTTGGTAAGCACCTGCCTACCCATCATTTGGCATCTGTCTTAACCTCTTTTTTCCCCCCTCACTACAGCTTTTCTATTTTTCCTCTTCAGGTTTTGGCTGCTCGCCATCTGTGCCTTCAGCTATATATTGGTTATTTTCCATGCAGGAATTGCCAACTCGTATGTGTCTCCCTATAATTGTTTATTCACGGCTAAGCTTACTAAAGGCGCGAACGCTCACTCTTCCCAGTTCACAGCGTAATCGCTCGCCTTTTTTATCTCTTAGGCACTTTCACGCGGCCAAGCGTAGAACGGCTATGCATTTTTCTTCCTTTCATTTTTCTTCATTCATGTTTTTATCTCTACTCACACGGTCTCCCTTGCATTAGGGCAAATGTTCAATTCTAATCTATATATGAGTTGCTCACAAACCTTGTTACATGAAACAGACTAGTCCGTATTTTATTCTAATGTTGGTACCTGAATCGGTGCTCCTTTTTAATTATTTGTACTTTCTTTTTCCCCCTTTTTCTTCTCCCAATTGTACCTCAGTCATTACAGGCAATTACACACAGGCATGCTTATTCTAAATGTCCTGATGATGAACCATTTATTATTTATATGGATCGAAACGCCGTCGACACCCGATACACCTTATACACTGCTCTAAATTGTTATTTAATGTGTAAAGGTGGTTCCTTGCGATTTGTTTGTTACATTGAGAAATTTTGTGTTTAACAAACCTATAGCTTTGCCTGAGCTTTCTGTGTTTTCTATTGTTTGTCCCTCTTGGTTTAGTAGGATGCAGGCTTGTGTCCCACTTACAAAATTGTTTTGTCTGTATTGTTCCTATCTGAATTTAAAATATTAAATATCTGACCTCTGTCCTGCTGGACAAGTTATACAAATATAGTACTGAATGGGTCTATATTCATTCCCGCCTCTTTATTGTCGTTTTCCTAGGGACCACTTTTCACAAAAATAGCTCCATTCCCAAGGTCCCTGGCAGACCTTACTTGCGTTCCCTTGTTTCTTTAAAATATGTCTAGCGCAATCGCATGATTGCAAGGGTTCTAAACCTGATCCCCCTTGTTGCAAGCGGGTCACTTTCCTAGCTCCTCCTATTCCTCCATTTCTCCAGATAACCTTATGGCTATGTCTGAAAACACACCTCTATACTCTGACGATTACATCAAAAAAATCCTAGAAGGCCCTTCTTTATTCACCGAGTCTGACGACACCCCTATTAACACCAACACTTCCCTCTCAGAAGATCTTGAGAAGCAGAAGAAGAAATTTGTTCGCCTACAGTTAATGATTCATATGTTGACTGAGTAACTTAAAGCCAATACCATCCCCGCTGGTTTACAGGTTAGAAATATACCCAGTGTCTTCACAGACATCCCTAAATATATTACAAATTTCAGTTATATTGGTACTACATGCTCCAGACATTGGATGGTGCTGGGCATTCATATAGCTACCGAAGAGCTCCAAAAACTCACTGACATAATAAGTGACATTGAGAACCAGATTAAAGACAATAACACTGTACCTGAATGCAAAAACCTACTTGAGCAAGTCCAAAAACTGTGGACGAGTTCCACCATTTGGAACAGAACAAAAAGTCAAACAAAGTAAAAAGGATATAAAATCCTTTACACAGGAAAGAGCATACCCCTACCTGAATAAAGATTTTTATGTAAATAGGTCCTATAACACCCCACAAAACACCAGACCCTGGGGCCACTTTAATAGGCAAAACAACTTAGGGGCATATCATCAACGAGCAGCGATAAATATCGCTGAGCGCGCTTAGCGCGATTTTGTTTAACGCCGGCTATCGCCGGATTTGATCGCCGAGATATCGCGTTATTTACAACGCTTAACTCCACTGCGATGAAAAATCCGGCGATAGAGGCGAAATGCAGGTTTATCGCTGTGAATCCAGCGATAAACCTGCAGCGATAGGGGAATCCTTAGTAATAGGGAGATGTGGATTTAGCCGTACAATCCATCTCCCATGTAAAAGATAGTGAAGTCAGGATTTTCTCAGACGTAAAATACCGGCGATAACCGCGGTTAGCGCGGCTTTTCATATCGCTATGGGTGTCCTGGGCGGGCTTGTAAATACTGCGAAGGACAGATAGCGATATTTTTAATGTTGTTTTTCTTGGGAACGCCTACTTTGCATCTCATTAGAGATGCGATGCAAGGCGTAAGGCAAACCGGTGCTGAGACAAGGAAACACGCGCTAGCGTGTCCTTGCTAATAGTGCGATGCCATTATCGCCGCTTTTCGGCCGAAAACGCCCGCTAAAGCGGCGATAATGGGCTTGATAATATGCCCCTCAGTCGGAGTTTCTGACACTTCTGCTGACTCTTCAGATAATTCGGACGCGGGAGAGGGCACCAGCTCCTCCTCAAGAAACCCTAACATTCCTTTTTTAGGCCGAGGCCAACCCGAACCTCCAAAGAGAGGACGTGTCAAACAGCAACAACGTTGGCACAACCCCCCAGGAGAACGTCAGACACGCCAGAAACATTATCAATGGTGACCGATGCAATGGAATTAGATCCGTTAGACAACAACCTAGCCATTCTCATTTTTAACCTCTCAACACACCAACTATCTGATCATGAGTTATCATTACTAAGTAAAGGTCTCTCTTTTGTACCAACCACCTATCCCGACTATCTAGACCTTCAGACAGAACTACTACGGTTGTTTCGGAAAATAAGATTACACAGCTATTTTCTGCTTAATCCTCGTCCTAGTAATACATCAAATACACCACTACGCCCTCCATCGACCTTCTCACCCTTCTCCAATATGATCCCTAGTGAGATCCTTACATTCGAAAGGCTGGTCCTCAAAGAGGTCACACACTTAGAAAAGACACATCGTTTCATTCCATTTAACATCACACGAGAGGAGAAGACAGCTATCGCAACTTTGCGGCAAAACGATACTTTGATCATTAAACCCGCCGACAAGGGCGGTGGCATAGTCCTTCAGGAACTTAACACATACAAAAATGAAATTAACAGACAATTTGCCAATACTGACCATTATTGCAAACTACCAACCAATCCCACCAAAGAACTGCAGAAACTGATTTTACAAGTCACTAACGAAGGTCTCGAGCAGGGGTTCCTGAGCAAACATGAACATTAGTTTTTAAACACCAAATCGCCTCACACCCCAGTTATCTACACTCTGCCCAAAGTGCATAAGGGTCAGGATAAACCCCCGGGCCGCCCGATAGTTTCTGGTTGCAGCTCAATTTTAGAGCCACTTGGACAATACGTCGATTTTTTCATTAAGGACTTTGTCCCTCACACCGAATGCTATATCCGTGACAGCATGGCCATGATTAACATCATAGAAAATCACCCCGTCAATCCCAAAACGGATACTTTGTGTACTTTGGATGTGGAGTCCTTGTACACAAATATCCCCCAAATTGACTCCTTAATAGTGATGGAGACCATTCTCAATAACCGTCCACGTCCCCATGCTGTCCCCACAGTCTTCATACTGCAACTTCTAGAGATCTGCCTCACGAGAAATTTATTCCTATTTGATGAGCAGTTTTTTCAACAGGTGAAGGGCACATCAATGGGGGCCGTTTTTGCCCCAAACTTAGCGATATTGTACATGGATTCTCTTGAGAAAAACCGCATTTTGTCACCTTATAATCCATTCCAGGATGGCATTATTAAGTGGAAGAGATACATAGATGATATTTTTCTGATCTGGCAAGATACTGAAACAACCCTGCATTCATTTCTCCACTGGCTTAATAACAATTGCGAAGGCCTCAAATTCACATTGACGTATGACAAAGCTTCCATTCCATTCCTTGATCTCAATATCCTCCATAAAGAAGGGATACTAATCACCAGCCTTTTCCGCAAACCTACTGAGTGCAACACACTATTAAGAGACGACAGCGCCCATCCCCGCGCACTCAGAGACTCTTTACCGTACTCTCAGTTCCTCCGGATTAGGAGGAACTGCTCACTCAAAGAATATTATTTCCATGAGGCCAATGTGCTGAACAACAAACTGACAAGCAGAGGCTACCCACGTAGGCTAGTCCGCAATGCCATGAAAAGAGCCTGGTATTGTCCTCGAGACGTCCTTCTTGAACCAAGGGAAAAACCCTCCCATAATCTCCTAGTCTGCGTTACTACCTTTTCCCCGGTCTCTAACATTATACGCAAAACTATCATTAAGAATTGGGGGGTCCTAAATGCTGGCACACTTAATCTTGAACGTCCGATGTTTGCTTTCAAGAAGAACAAAAATAATAAAGACCATCTCGTGCGTGCAGCCTTACCCAATACCAAACCCTCGAGCACCCTCAATGATCACTGGGGTCTTGCACCTCTTACTGGGTACGCAAAGTGTGGAAACTGTAGTGCATGCAACTTCACCATTGAATGTAAAGAATTTGTTTTTGAAAATACTATAATCGTACTAAAATCGTTCTCTAATTGCAATACACACAATGTTGTTTATGCTATTTTATGTCCATGTAATAAAATCTACATAGGGCAAACCACCCAAAAGATACGCATCAGGATCTGCCAACATCCCAGCAGAGTACGTTGCAAGACACAAAATGCCCCCCTTGTTGAACATTTTGAGGAAACCGGTCATACTGACAATGACATTCGCTGGACTGTCATTAGCATGGTTAAACCACCCTCAAGAGGCGGGGACATCTCCAAACTACTCAAAAAGGAAGAATTAAAATGGATCCTGAAGACTAACAGCATACACACAGGTCTGAACCGGCTTGAAGACTGGACCACACTTATATAAAGCATAACGCAATTATGGTTTAATTGTACAATACCTGTAACACTTCAATGGCAGTATTACTATCTCGACACCCATGTATATTTAGCATTGTGATCATGCCTGCTTATTGCTTACATGTTTTTGTTCCACCAACCTTCTACTGTCCCTCTTTATATCAATTCGTATTTTATGAACTCAACTTGATTTATAGGCATCGTTCCACTTGCCTCTGGCCGACCGTACCTAACTCTGACCTTTTAATCACGTAAGCGCCTGACACTTGTAACTATATAGAATTTCACCAATGGGCACCCCGTTTTCACTTTTCCTGAAACTCTGGATATCAATTCTCTTTTACTCTCACCTCCGTGACCTATCTTCTCTAAATGCTCTCGCCATCTGAAGTGCATTGAACACTCTACCACTCGGCCATTTCCCTACCTGCTTAAAGATGGCCGACACCATTCTTTCCCTACCTGCTTAAAGATGGCTGACACCATTCTTTCCTTCCCTAGTCCCTCTTACATTTCAATTCATAGACCACATGACGATTTCTGTCCAATTGCGCACATCCACACGCTCCTTAAACCCAGCTGGCCTGGGACTCTCTCTCCCGCATTTCGGAAGCCGGCACACACTGTCTGCCACCCAGGAACACGGACCTAGGTAAGCGCTCTCTCCCACCCATGACCTTTCACAACGCTTGAAGACACCACCATTCTTCAAACTTGACCTCAATCTTTCCTTACAGAATAACCCTTTATCTGGAATCAGGAGCACGCGGCTGCGGCTCCCTCCTCCATCTGGATACATAAGCCATCGTGCCTTCCCCTTCCCATCACTGGATGGGTAAGCCCTAAATTCCCATTACTCACTAATTTCTGTTCTTGAGCGGTTGCTCAGCACGCTCCTTACAATTTCCTATTACCCTTGTTTGTACAGGCCACTCTACATTTATACCTTGCCTTTGACGCCCTACCCGGTCCGGCTCCCCCATACCTCTGATTTTATCTTTCTTGGTAAGCACCTGCCTGCCCATCATTTGGCATCTATCTTAACCTCTTTTTTCCCCCCTCACTACAGCTGTTCTATTTTTCCTCTTCAGGTTTTGGCTGCTCGCCATCTGTGCCTTCAGCTATATTTTGGTTATTTTCCATGCGGGAATTGCCAACACGTATGTGTCTCCCTATAATTGTTTATTCACGGCTAAGCTTACTAAAGGCGCGAACGCTCACTCTTCCCAGCTCACAGCGTAATCGCTCGCCTTTTTTATCTCTTAGGCACTTTCACGCGGCCAAGCTTAGAACGGCTATGCATTTTTCTTCCTTTTATTTTTCTTCCTTTCATGTTTTTATCTCTACTCACACAGTCTCCCTTGCATTAGGGCAAATGTTCAATTGTAATCTATATATGAGTTGCTCACAAACCATGTTACATGAAACAGACTAGTCCGTATTTTATTCTAATGTTGGTACCTGAATCGGTGCTCCTTTTTAATTATTTGTACTTACTTTTCCCCCCTTTTCTTCTCCCAATTGTACCTCAGTCATTACAGACAATTACACACAGGCATGCTTATTCTAAATGTCCTGATGATGATCCATTTATTATTTATATGGATCGAAACGCCAGTCGACACTCGATACACCTTATACACTGCTCTAAATTGTTATTTAATGTGTAAAGGTGGTTCCTTGCGATTTGTTTGTTACATTGAGAAATTTTGTGTTTAACAAACCTATAGCTTTGCCTGAGCTTTCTGTGTTTTCTATTGTTTGTCCCTCTTGGTTTAGTAGGATGCAGGCTTGTGTCCCACTTACAAAATTGTTTTGTCTGTATTGTTCCTATCTGAATTTAAAATATTAAATATCTGACCTCTGTCCGGCTGGACAAGTTATACAAATATAGTACTGACTGGGTCTATATTCATTCCCCCCTCTTTATTGTCGTTTTCCTAGGGACCACTGATCTTAAAAATAAATCATAGATGGACGGCATAAAACTTGACACCAGGCCAGTTGCCATGTTCAGTTAGCAAGAACTGATTCATGATGGTGTGCCTGAGAGCTATCCAAATTACCCATGTTTTGGCCAGCTCCTACCTCTGGACGCATGGGACATCTTAATCTCCATTTATTGTGGTAATTGCTGAAAACCCTTGCAATTCACCAAAGCCAATGTTGACCTGGTTTATAAAAATACTAAGGGCCAATTAAAGAACACAAATGAGGACATCTGAGTATGGTTTGTACAGATTTACTAATTTTTCAGTATTTGAAACACCCCAAGATATAAAAAGTAAAATAATCTATGTAAGAAGTAAATTCCCTGGCACACTTCTACTCCCCTTTGCTTACTCATGCAGATTGCCTTCAGCACGAGCACTTTTGCAGGAATATATGTTGTGGGATATTAGCACATTTTATACCTTGTTTTCCCCAATCTGGAAAACATTGGGCCTGATTACGATGTCGGTCGGAAAGCCTCCAACCGACAGTCTGATTCCCTTAGACCGTGTCAAAACCTATAATAATCGGTCGGTCGGAATTGTTTCCGACCGACTGATTACGATTCTCGCCGTCGGAAGGGGAAACGTTCGGTCATTCTGAATCGGTTCCGAAAAGCATTTGGAGAATCTGAGTCGGCCAGAGCTGATTCGTACAGCTCTATAGGCAGCGTTTCCGACTGAACAATTACGATGTAGATTCCAACAGCCTTTCCGACTTGGTCTGTCCGACACGAAAAGGCTGTCGGAAACTGACTTTGAGGACCCCGAGCAGGCCCCCCTTCATCCTGAGGCCTCCAGTTTGGGGACGAGGGGGTACCCAAGGGAGCACCCTGTAAAACCATGCAAAGAGTGGCAGGCACCATGGGTTGCCCGCGACAGGGTGCAAGATTTTCCGCAGACACCCATTTTCCCCATAGGAGCCTGTGTTGTTGGTCAGAACACAGACTCCCATTGAAGACAATGGGAGTCCTTCCGAACGGTGTTCGGAAGCATCATAATCGGTCGGGAGGAACCGCCGACAGCAAGTCGGTCGGAACCAAATCCGACAAGGAGTCGGGCGGTTTAGTTCCTGACCGATATCATATCATAATCAGTCCCATTGTTTCATGTGGAGGAAAGAGCCTTTCCATACATAATCAAAGTTATGGGTATATTTGGGAGCACTCTCAGTCAATTTATGTGTGCACTTTTACTATTAAAGTTGAGTACAATAATAGTCATCAAAAACCATTAAGAATGTTTGTGAAGGTCCACAATGTTCCCCTTTGTGGGTGTTTGCAACATTTACAATCACCCTCTTCCTACTCCCAAGTTACCACTACAGCATTACTCTCCATACTGGGGGAATTTTCATGGCCCTAAATGGGATTATAATCAGAAATTCCTCAAATCCTGATTCTGGGAAATCAGAATTTGGAATTTCAATCCTAAATCTAACTTTTTGTGGTCATAAATTTAAGGTGGCTAAAAATGTTTGCAAAAGAGGACTATTTTCTACCTGGAGCTACATCTCAGAGGCTGCAGCTAACACATGCTGAGCTCACCCATGAGCGTGCAAGTGGTACTTTGTACTCAGCAGATGCGTATTCCTTTGATTGCTACACAAATGCAAATGAGCCTGTTAATTCCAAAGACCTGCAAACCTCTCTCTGTTTCCACCATTATGATTCCCTCTTTTTCTTAAGTGTGTCTGAAAAGGAATTAAGGAGCTGGCAATGTTTAAAGTGTTCTCGCTGAATTAACAAATAGACTTAATCACAACAAAATGAGTGTATTTTCAGCATGGTGACTCATTAAAAACCTGAAATTCCATTAAATATGTTTCTGATAATTAGAAAATGAATGAAGGTACTTAATGGTTTAATGTTGTCGACGGGCTGCAAATGCATGTGGGTTTATGAATTTTAGAAGTTACATTAGAGATATTGCTGAATAGTATGTGCAGAATTTTTTATCAGAAAATAATTAATCAGCAACAGTTTTGATATGCATACAACCTCAAATAGTGTGCCAGCATAAGCAGCCATGGCACAATAAGGGAATCTCGTTCTCATTACCAAAGGTAGCTACTGGTAACAACATTTCACTGTGCTTTGCTTGCCATAGCAAAAAATATTCTGATTATTTTGATTTAAGTACTTGGAAAACTAGTATGGACCCATATGAAATACTTTATGAATAACCTCAAGTGCACAATGACCAGAAGAAATGGTGAGATGGTGTTGCAAGTACTTGCAAGGCCAACTCAGCCGTTCATCATTCTGAGGTTAAAAAAAAATTGATGTTTATGGACATATTAATGGTAATGCCTGTCATTTACAGTGCTTGGTGAGGTGATAAGTGCAGTGTGAAGCGGTATATAAAACAAGCTATTATTATTAGCATTATTGTTGTTGTTCACATTTGGGATAATGTACCCCCTGCAGTACATTATAAGGAAATTGCAAGTCACCAAAGAGTTCTATGACCATCCAGAGGAAAGTGGCCAAACGGCAAGTTCCTTTATAAGGTTATGGAACTCCGAGGTAATTTCCAGTATCTTTATCATGTATGACAGGGGCTACTTTATTCTTTTTAATAACTGGTCACACCATCACATTTCACACATACCACTTAAATCCTTGGTGTGTAGCTCTTTCATGTGAAAGAGAAAGCATGTTTGCAAACATGATGAATAAAAATATAATCTCTAGTGCAAACTTAAAGGCATCAAAAAAGCTGTTAGATATTAGTTGCAAAAAGATATTAGAAGCAGTTTATTGGAAACACTTTTTTTAAAAGGCACAAGCAGAAAGATTCCAAATTTTCTATAATTACTCGATGGGGGCAAAAAATAATCACATTGCCATAAATATCTCCTTTCTTCTTGTCAATGTACAGGTAGAAAAATCAGAGCACAAAGAAAAGCTATGTTTATTTTTAGTTCTTTAAAAAGCTGCTTTAAGTATGCTCTCTGACCTGACCTGGCTTTCCCTTTTTCTGCTGGCTCTGACATCATAACTCAACGTAAAAGGGTATGACAGTTAAATTCTGATGCCATTTCTTTATAATAAGCGACTGGGTGCATCACACATTATAATGAATTTAAAGACAGGTTTATATACAGGGATTACAGAATCCCATGTATTATTTTATTATTATTCAGATTCATATTCTTATCATTATTATTATTTGTTTAGTTTTGCTTATTTCGGGGGAAATCCCCCATCAAACTACCATCATCATAAACAGTACACATAAAACACTAGATAAAAAATGAACAAGCATAGTTCTAGTTAAAATTACATTTAAAAACACAGGCAAACTCAGGAATTTAAAATGCAGATTTGTATAACTACTAAAAACAGCAAATAAAATCAATATTACAGCCTTGAATTTAATTACACAGATTTGACTGTAGCTATTCATTTCAACTTAAACCTTAATCGTCAGGCTGAATATAAATACTTGGTTACCAAGAAAACAATCATTTCATTAGTATCTGGCTTAAGCAGCCTCTGAGCAGTTTGGTAATTTAAAACATTCATCCTCAGACAGAATGGAGCTATCCATTTCATTCTGATCTGATGATCTGGGCAAAAAAACAAAACATGCGCCTTCATTTCAACATTAGTCTCAAAGGAGGGGCAGTTTTCTGCATAAATGTCCATAGTATTCCATTTACAGCAAAAACTGTTGACTGGGAGAATCCCTAGTCTAACCTTCTTATACAAAGTTTTTGCTTGGGGAGGATCTATTTTATCTAATATATGCTCAAATTTACAAGTTAGTTTAATATCCAGAAATTACTCAGCCAAACTGCCCGATTTTTACTTCTGGATTAGATTTTCCCGAACAACTTGCCAGTATCCATTTTTCAATAATGGTATCGCACTTTTAGAGGCTGTCTTGTCCCAGATTTCTGGATACCCAAGTGAGTAGAACCATGGTATTTCACAGTCAATATCCAGTCCTCTTAGCTCTACAAGTGAATTCCTATAAGGTTCCAATTTGGTGCAAGACCACAATCTTATCCAATACAGGAGGGGTTTTAAGTTTGCTATATTAGCCACATTCCTCAAGGCCATTACGTGCCTCAATGGGGCCGTTGGAAGACTTTGGGGCATATAAAGTAATGATTTGACAAATTTGTTCTCAGCTTTGTCTAGACTCTCCAAATCTCACTATTATTATTTTGATTATTATTACTATTATTATTAGCAGTAGTAGTAGCTGTAGTAGTAAATATTGGCAGACTGGCTGCTTTGGAAATATGTATCTTTAAATGGTGAGCATTACACAAATTGGAAGATATTTTGTCCATGTATCTACAAATCTATAATGAATCATTATGTGTGTGCTGGTTACCAGCAGTCTTCCATCTATGACGTTTTTTTACTTTTCATTTCTCTACATGTTCTTCTTTCATTCCCATATAGCTTTATTTTGTCCCCTTCACCCTTTTTCTGTCTTTATGCTTTTTGTTTAGTCCCTCAGTGAGAGAACAGTCTACTCACAATGACATTTTTAATTTGTAATATTTTATTATTCATGTGGCAAGATTTTTGTTTTATAAAAGTTATATATCAAATGTTTGTAGGAGGTTTATATGTATTGGTGATCTTTGTGGCGTTCAAACTGATCTTGAATTGATCTTCTTATTCGCCTACATTTGCTTGCTCTTAATGTTTTCTTTTCTACAGGTGTGTGTTTTTACTAGTTTTTAAATGTACAAAACTTAAGTGAATAATTGAATGACAAGACTAGGTACACAAAACTCAACTTCTTTGATAACCGTATCATCCTCGTTATCATGAATATGATGGGGGCTTGCCTGGTCCTGCTTTTTCATTTGTGATCATAAATATTACACTGCAACGAAATGGCATTATTTCCATCAGGACCATTTAGAACTGAGAATGAACGAACACTATGAGTGAGCATGATCACCTCAATAGGGCACCTCTCTATGAAATTTTTGAAATAGGAAGAGGCATCTTGCCCTGCTTGAAGTCTTATAGCTCAGTCAACAGTGCGATTTAGGTCATAGGTCCAACATTATGCCCAAAATTCCCACCCACTGCAAATTGCTCAACCTTTCAAGTGTGGGATGAGTTTGCTAAGCAGTAGACTTGGTTTCATGGCCAACTTACAGGCTTCAGCATCCAGAGACTGACATCTGAATCCTGGCTTTTCCACTTGGGAATGCCCCATTGCTGAGGCAGCCATGCGCTTTACAAATTCTATAACAAATACTATAACAATTCTATAACTTAAACAAACTGGATCATGGGGAACAAATCACTTGATTTGCTTATTCCTCAGTTCACATATTATGTTGGAAGCTGCAGCATTCTCTAAGTGTGTGCTATACAATTATCTCGCTTCGAAGGAAGCTACAATACACGGCGTATCGACTGTTTCAAGCAATATGTTAACTGCGAGGAGCTTCTGGAAAAATTAAAACACCTAAGCCATCAGTACGAGTGACCCAGTGTTTGGTGTGGCATTAACTGCACCTGATAAATAACAATACAGTGTGGTTCGTTATTATTCAGGTTTGTTAAATAACAGCTATTGCTAACGTTTTCCCTAAAATGGGATATTGCATTCAGATTTTGGTGCTTACCGCACCCAAATATGCAACTCCTGGGATTTACTGGTCATTTTCCTCTAATGAACATTGGCAGGCTTGACCTGGCGGAATTTCTCTGGAATGCTGTTTTTATTCCATTCAGCATGTACTGGCTGAGATTAAAACAGCAAAACTCACAATTCTGATACTAACAGGAGTTACTGGACATATTGGAATTTATTGGCCACCCATCAGGAGGGTTTTGGCAGGGATATGGTTTTGGACTGAAACCACAGTGTGTAAAGAACGTGTTGAATTAATCTGGTGACCTTGATTTTGTGAATGCCTATTTTAAAGAAGGTGAGCTGTTGAGAGGAATAAACCTTTCCCCCTTCCCAACTGCTCTCTGCCAGTCATCCGCTACTATCAACCACGATCGAAGGGGAAGCATCTGCTATTTGCTCTGTACCCGAGCTCAGACTGAAACATAAGTAGTATCTAGTGACCGATATTTACAGAGAACATCAGGGAGAGGTGCCAGATTTCATTTCTATATCTAAGAATTTCATTCTTAGATGTTGTCAATGTCA
Organism: Calotriton arnoldi; assembly: GCA_963921515.1. NCBI lineage: Eukaryota > Metazoa > Chordata > Amphibia > Caudata > Salamandridae > Calotriton > Calotriton arnoldi. The sequence goes on from CAWUFW010005737.1 coordinate 254,867, forward strand.
TATCATTTTGAAAAAGCAACACAAATGTCACAGATCACAACACCGGTAGTATGTGAATGTGTACTGCATGAATTGCCCCAAAAATGCATCCAGTGCCATCGATGAAGATGCAGGGCCTTATTTATGAGGCCCTTACGCCGCCACTGCGCCACTTTTTGTGACGCTACGGCAACGTAAAAATGCGCCACACTATGCCATATTTACAAAGTGAGGCATCTAGGCAGATGCATCACTTTGTAAACCCCTGCCTTATATTATACCTGCATCAGGAATAATGTATGCAGGGTGGGCATTCCAATGCAGGAAAGCCACGTAGAAGTGATGCACCGAAACATCTCTGGTGGAGGTAGTCGACAATATAAGACTTGCCCAGGACAGCAGGCAGTCAGCCATGCTTGTCCTGTTAGACTTGTTGGCTGCCTTTGATACCATCTCCCACAGTATTTTAGAACAACAACTGTGGAAGATGGGAGTCAGGGGAACAGCCCAAGACTGGCTTAGAAGCTACCTAATAGACTGAACTTCCACTCTACAACTAGGCACATTGGTCTCTCGCAGTCTGTTGGTAGACAAGGGGTCCCCCAGGGATCCATTCTAAGTCCCATGCTTTTCAATCTCTATGTGGCACCCCTGGCCAAGGTGATCAGATCCTATGGATTCGATGTAGTGTCATACGCTGATGACGCCCAGCTATTAATCACTCTTGGTCCCAATCCAACAGATACCAGACTCAGATTTAAAAACTGCATGACTCACATTAATATCTGGATGCAAACCAACCATCTTCAGCTTAATGCCAGTAAGACTGAGGTCTTCCTATTCAGAAAGGGGCATGAATTCTGGTCCAACGACTGGTGGCCTCAGAGCCTTGGCCCCTGTCCATCTCCCAAACGCATGGTACGTAACCTTGGAGTAAAGATAGACAACAAGCTGTCCATGAAAGACCATGCAAACCATATAATGAGCACTTGCTGTGGCCTAATGCGAAGCCTACGTAAGATCTTTCAATGGATTCCATAGAATCAAGGAAACCACTTGCTCAGGGTCTAATTATAAGTCGGCTCGACTATGGAAATGCCCTGATGGCCTCCATCAATGAAGAGCTTTTCACCAGACTCCAAGTCTTACAGAACACTGCCGCTAGACTGGTGCTAAATCTTCCATCAAGGTCCCCGTCTGCACCCTGTCTGAAAGCTCTTCACTGGCTCCCCATCAGGAAACAAATTTGTTTCAAGATCATCAGTCTGTTACATAAGACCATGTAGGGAAACGGGCCGATCTACCTTGCCAAAAAACTCAACTGGTACTTACCTAATAGGACTCTCAGGTCAGCAGTGGCGGCTGGTGAAGTTTGAAAGTGGTGACGCTGTGGGGAGCACAACGTGGGGGGTCGCAACATAGGGGAGGGTGTTTGAGGAAATTCCCCCATGCAATTTTTTTTAAATAAATGGGGTGAAATTATGCATTTTTCATTAGAAGAAATCACTGCACAACTCAATCGATATCACACTCACGTTTCCTCTCAAAAACGATTAAAGAATACAATATTTGTCACCAGAAAGTGTCAAATGAATTTACAAATTAAAGCCTTTGCTGGCTCCAAGCAGCCTTTTCCTGATTTCTACGGAGCAGCAACACCATTCCTGCCTGCCACATCCTTTGCTTCACATTGTAGGAGGCCCGCTCTTTCCATTACAGTCAGAGGCACTCCAAGATAGGCGAGTGATAAACCAGTCAGCAGTCTGAAAGGAATGCAGGGTGTGGGGAACATTAATTAATCTACGGCCAACCCAGAAAACACAACGGCCAGTCAAAAGAGTATTTTGTTCTTTCTACTGCTATGGGTTACGAAATGACATCTGCTCAGACTCTAAGACACTAGTTCTCTGCTGCTGACCCCGAGCAGGCGTTAGCGGTGCAGGTTGAGGGTTGCTACTGCACACCCGGACAGCAAGGAGAGTTGATAATGGGGAATAAGCTGGGCACAGAAGCTCGTATCGTCAGTCTCCAGGTGAAGAAAGGAGAAAAAAACCCGCCTGCACAGCGCTGTGCCTGTATTTTGCTCTAAACACACCCAGTACTCGTGAACACAGGTTCACAGCATGCACACGTAGCACAACTCATTTCACAGTTTTCCAAAAATGCCCGGTGCTGCTTCTATTTCCGGACACTGTACGGTATAGGACTGTTGGGACAAGATGTGACAGTTAATTCAAATTCGGGTGTCCCTCTGCAACTCTCTGCTCATGCCATGTGTAACCTCCCTTGGACCAACCCTCGGCACCTCCACCTCGATCCTGTCACTTGCAGTCTTAGGCATTGTGGAGCCCCCAGGCCTTCTCCCTTATTAGGAATGATGGGTATTTGGCATGCCGTGTGACCAGGCCGGTATATACCCTCTTACTGAAGGAATGCTGGACTGCAAAGATACACGGGTGCCTAAGGAGGGAGAAATGCCATACAAAAGGTTTTTGTTGCTTTCAATGCTCTCTGATTTAGTTTACCTTACACAGAGGTGGGTGGAGGGCACCTTAGGCGGCTCAACCTAAGCTACAAGCTCCTTTCTTGAAATCTGCAGCAGCATGCCCGCTGTCTTCTGTGTCGCACAAGTCTGCTGGCACTGGAACTTTAATGGCGTCCCTCACTAAATCTAGAGCGGGAAGCATACACATCGAGTCTGCGCAGTGTGTCTTTAAACCACTGCGCAGACTCGATTTCTCTGCTTTTCGCCTGCAGCCTCTACCCCGCCCTTTCCCACCTCGTCACAGGGTGGAGTGAGTGATGTACACTGACCCTACCCTGTAATGAGTTAGGAAAGTGTGGGGTGACATGTGCTCTACTACCAGATTGGCTTGAAGCCCCGGCGCTACAGGGCTTCAGCCTGAAGCGCCTGGGGCTAACTTTACCCACCACGTCATTAGGGGTGGAGATTACCCCCCGAGGCTCTGTCTTTGCCGAGCTGATGACCTCACAGAACCCAGGGCTGTGAGATCGTCATCCCGGCAAAGGGTATTTGCTTCGCAGGCACCAGCTTACACAGAACTACATAAGGGGAGAGTGCAGCAGCCATCAGGCCAGCCAACAGGACCGACTCGAGCCAGTGTAAATGTGTTTTTTTTTAGTTAATACTGTAACTGAAGTTTGTATTATTACTAGCTCAAAATATGAATTTAGTTTTACTAGTGCCTCGAGAAAAAAATAAAGGGGGCAGAGCCCCTCCACCCATGACTAGAAACCGCCCCTGCAGGTCAGGAGCTAAACAACTTCTTACTCCACTCAGGGTTTGCACCACCATGAACGACGGTGGATCCTTTTCTCATCTAGCTCCTGTCTTTTGGAATGAACTTCCCAATGCAGTTTCGTACGGTCATTGATCACAAACAGTTTTGAAAGAGGCTTAAAACCTGGCTCTTTTGACCGCTCTCCTCCTCCTGTCGGTCGTTTATTTTTATTTTTCTTCACCGGCTTTTGCTAGCTCTTTAAGACCCTTCAGGGTGATATATGCGCTTAATAAAATCTTATGACTTCTGACTTAAATCCATGAGATTTCACTGCTCCACTTCTAGGGTGTCACTACATCAAATCCTTACGCCTGCTTGAAGCGGACTGACGCAGGGCTTTTCACATGGGGCCTGCCCCATGTGAAAAGACACATTGCTGGAGTTGCATCTGTTTTCAGACACACCCCAGCAATGAGCCAATTTTGCGCCTACAGATATGTCAGGAACACTGACATATCTATAAATCCTTGCAACATGGAGCACCATACAGTAAATACGGTGCATCCATGGTGTGGCAAGGATGGTGCACCGAAAAGTGTTGCATCGCTGTTTTCCCACAGAGATGCAACACTTCATAAATGAGGCCCGCAAAGTGGGTTGCAGAGTTTATGGGGCTATTCACATGCTCTTTTCCCATCGCATTTTTAGGCTCAACAGTGTAGGATATGTGTTTGTCAGAGAAAATGGCTAGAGAAATTGTGGTTCAGGCTTGCATGCACCATTTATTAAGCTCCACCACAACGCTGTGCCCATTACCATTCCCTTTTACAGCAGCGTCACTGCCTCGCCAGCTGCTTTTGGGAAAAATGCTCAAGCACCCCCTCTCTGGCCAAACCGAAGCTAGACAGCTAGAGTTAGTAGCTTTTACATACAAATTCATACCTTAGTACCAATTATAAAATGCCCTATATTCAGGGCCGGACTGGGAACCCAAAGCAGCCTTGCCAAATTTGATCAGACCAGCCCCCGTACTGTGCATAGCGAGCGAGTGCAGCTTGCGAGCATGACCCATGTATGAGGGGTTGGGGGGTCTCCGTAACTCAGACCACCACTTCCGTGGAGCATAACTGAAAACCGGCTTCCTGGTGACTGAAACCGGCCTCCAGGTGCTCCAGCCTCACGGGGGTTTGCCCGCTTGCCCGGCTGGCCAGTCCAGCCAATCCTACATTGCTGTATTCTATGTGCTGACATCGTTGAAACATTCAGACAACCTTTTAATAGACTCCCGATCTTTAAACTAGTGAACATGTGAAAAGGACAAACATTGCAGTTCTGAGTGTTGGATTCATATATCTTACTTGATCATCTGGAGTCCTATGCCTCACATACGTACAGATGACAAAGAGAAATATTTGTTTAGCTGCTTTCTGCTGAGCCCAAGAGGAGTTTTCAGCTCCACAAGTGGAATCAGATGAATTTCGGTAATTACGCTTTACTCCTGTCACTGGGAATTTCTGATTAATTGAAATTTCTGCCGCTCCGCCGGCAGAATTAAATTATGCAGTGGTTTCTAAAGTTTAGAAACCATTGTATACCGCTTGGCACCCTTGCATACTCTGCAGTGATTAACTTTTAATCACTGCAGAGTATTCATGGACACCGAGTGGTATTTGCCTCCACTATTTTCATAGCGCACAATACACCCTCAGATCTATTTTTGGACGTGAAGGGGCATTTGGCACTATGAAAATAGCGCCAACTACCCACTCCACCCTGTCGCGGAATTCTGCAGAATCTGGCTGAGTTTTAATCTAATTCCGCGTGATTCCACAGAATCAAACTCCGCCAGTTCTGCCCAACCTTACTTTCTGCAAGGCTGACGTAACAGTGGACCTTGTTAACAGTTCTAATGTTAAGAACAGAATGCTGATTAAACAAATGGCAGTGGGGAAATAAATAACAATTGTGAAATTTGGCATCTGGGTTTGGTGATTTCATTATCTGAATGGATTGTCATGGTCAAAGAATAACTAGCTCATGGGAAAGAAATCAAATAGAGAATAGGCTCCTTATAGGATGAAATCCATAATTCAAAGGAATTAAGTCATGTTTCAAATTTACGGCAAAATATTGACAGTTATGACATCAAATTGGTGAAATTAGGGGTGTACAAGTTGCAGAGTCTGCTTACTTGCAACTTTGCATTTTTAATTTACTTTGAAAGTTTTGCAATATGCAAATCTTTCAAGTTTTTTTGTTTAAAAGGGGCAGTTTTAGCATGTTTTTGTCATCATGGGAAACCATTCCCACTGCTGTTCGAGGATATTAAGGTCAGAGGTGGCTGTCCCTATCCTCTTGACTGAGCATCTACCCTGCAAAATGATACTCTGGGAGCCTACATGGGCCCCTGCCCTGTACTCTTACCAGAACCTCTCTCCATGTGCACCATCCCTAGTACTGTCCCTTCCCTCTGCACGAAGCACCACCTCACACTCTGCATCACTTCCTGTCGAGTTCCTCACCACAGTTTCTTTTTCCTGTTGATCTCTATGAGGGCTGTAGTCACAATTGCTTGCTGCAGGATGTCCTGCCTGTGGGACATACTATAGGAGGCAATAATCACTGCTGGTGGCTGGCAAATTAAAGTTTGACTGAGGCTAAAAGGGGCAACATTGGGGATTGTTGGGTTCGTAAGGATGAACATTCACAAATTTGCTAGACTTTATGGGGGAAGAATATAAATATGGGTTAATGATGGGGAACGCTAGAGAGTCAGAGTGCATAAAATGGCTGCAATGTAGTGAGGCTCTTGAGGTTGGGGACAACAATTCTCCTCATCCAGCCTTGTATATTGCTCTGCTCCCACTGGATCTGACAAGGTAAGAGTCCAGCCATATTTATCATCGTCTATTAAACGCACAGACCAGCATTGAACGTAGAATGACCGCTGGCCTTCTGCAAACCGCAAGGATCCAAGATAGAGAACCCGCAACTATAACAGGTGGATCACAAGGGGAGCTCTTGCCACCTGGCCTGGGGCATGAAGTGGCTCTGTAATGCGGCCACTGTAGGAAGGTGGAATCTGACTATATGGTTGCCCCCACTTTTTTTATGGTGTTTTGCTGGTTTATGACTTAGTTGGACTGGGATCCTGCTATTCAGGGCCCCAGTCTATCTGCTTTCTCTGTAAAATGGTTTCCATGTGCCTTAGGCACATCACTGATTGGGATCTGGAGTGCCCTTATAAGTCCCTAGTATATGGTATACTATGTACCAAGGGCATAGGTACCTCAGAGAGGCCTGCCAGGGGCTGCAGCATGTATTATGCCACCCCTGGAAGGCCATCCAAACTGACACCACAGGTCTGCTACTGCAGCCTGGGTAAGGTGGTGCATGCACTCCTTACTGTGATATAGGTTACCTATATCACGAAATACATACACACATAGAAACCTATAAGTCACTCCTAAGGCAGGCCTTATCAATCCTAAAGGCAGAGTGCATGGTTCCTATGTGAGAGGGTGCCCCTGCATGAGCAGGGCCCCTCTGCAGCGTTCGGAGACCATCTCTGATGCTGTTTGTAGTGCAGCCTGACCATATACTCTTAAGCGCATTATATCCTCGCGGTAAAATGCTAACTTTGGAATGGCTGCACCTAAACATGTCGTGTTTGGTGTCAAACATCTTGGAATACTACCCCCCGCCAATCCTGGTGGCGGGGGTAGCATTCCACCCTTCTAGAGGGAAAGACATGTTAACTCTGACTAGTCCGGTAACTTCTTTCCAGAGCCCTGGCATCACAAAATGGATGCTGCTGCCACAGACACGAGTCTGGCCTCCTGCTGCTGGACGAAACTCCGGCAGGGGAGGCCTGGACAATAGGTTTCCTGTCCCAGGGAGGTGTGACCACCTCCCCAGACAGGATAATGTGTATTGGGGCTGGGCGGGAGCACTTTCGGGTGCTTTGAAGTCCTGCACTGGGGGCACATTTGGTGTCCCTGTGCATACCCCAGTTCAAACCGGATCAGGGCTTGCAGCCCCTGCTTTGGCGCAAACTGGACAAAGGGAAAGGGGTGTAGCCACCCCTCTGCCCTGACCCACCCATAGGTGGGGCCACAGAGTAGTCCAACCCCTATTTTTAGAATAAAGGTAGGAACCCAGTCCTTAGGACTTTAGATTATACCTGGATGAAACTCTGACACTGAATCCTGGACCTTCGATGCTCTACGACAAGATTAGAGGACTGAAGAATCTCCCTTGGGGTCAAGGAGTGACTCCCCTGCTTGGCAGGCACCAAAGAAGCATCTGTCCGGTTCGCATTACTGAAGCTCCCGTCGGACGCCGAAGTCATCGCATCACCAGAGATGGATTCTCAGACTTCCCCGAGGCTACCCTGAGTCCCCAGCAAAGCTGAGGCCCGTGGCTATCGTGGGTGACTTGAGACCATGACCCCTGGACACCGAGCACATTTGCAAGTGCATCCTCTTCTGGGTCTCCCAAGAAGTCGTGCTTTGGGCTCCGAGTAGCCCTAGCCTCCAGCACCACCTGCACCGAAGATCACTGGCCCCCACTCCACGAGTGTCCTGCAAGCCAGCTCCACGTGCGGCGTCATGAGGCTCCTTCGCGGTCGCTAGCCCGTTGGCTAGTAGCCCTTAACGAAGGACAATCTTTTCCTTACTTGGCATCCTGGTTGCTCCAGGCCTGCCCTCACTTATCCTCGCTGGGTGAGTTCTACAGACCTTGCTGGTCTGCACCATCGACGATCTACATCTTACTCAAGACTTGCCGTTGCCAAGGCTTGTTGGGTCCAATCCGGTCGCCGACACCTCAGCACTCGACAGACATCGAGCACCAGCCCGAATCCTGCTCCTGGTCGCCGACAATGCCTCCCGGACCTCGTGGCTGAAGAGTCAAGACGACCGTCAACGCACCTGAAGCACTCAACATCGGTGGGCATCTGTCCATCGCCTTCCTGGTCACTGGCTAGTGACCCAGACTCTGTCCCCTCTGCTTTCAGGTTCACCAGAACTCCGATCCACTCTTGGATCCACCCGGACACTTTTCTCTTGGCCGCCAGCAGCACTTTGCAGCAGATCGCCATTCGAATCGACGACGAAACCCGACCCCGAAAGGCACCTATGCACCCGGCTTCCCTGGGTGAGGTAACACGAGTACTCCGGTGCTCCCGTGGGTAGAGACTCTTCAAAGTCCTAGATCTCAAAGGGTTTTGTCCTAGTCCTCTTTTAAGTGTCCCTTTCCTCTATTTTCCCGATCCCGACTTTCTCCATAGAAGTTAACGGCGTATCGCGGTTGTGTATTTACACTGCACGCGTCTCCCGTGGGTCCCCTGTGTCACTACCTTGGGTGGTTCCTTGTGGTCCAAGCACTTCTAGAGGCTCTAGGCCTAGTGTCTAGTTCAGTCGTGGTTCGCATACCACTTTATTGGTATATGGTTTGGTACGCCCCTAGGGCCCAAACGTGTATTTGTGCTATTACTGTGAATTAATAACTTATAACTTATGTATTTCGAACTCTAGCCTCATAAAGAGACTAGAGGGGTGTGTTTAGTAATAAATACATATATTTTGAATATATACCTGGTGTGGTGCTCTTTCATTTGGTCACTCAAGAGATTATAGACTGGTAAAACAAGCTGCTTTACATTCCTTCAAGACTTAGCCTGAAGGCTGCTCTCCATAGCTACCACTAGGATAGCTTTCAATAAGGTTGTCTTTAACCTATCTACCATAAGAGTCGATTTGGACTGGTGCAAGGTGCCCACTATAATTAGTGGACAGCATATGCCAGGCCAACTTCTCACATTGGTGGCAGCGGTGGGATTCCAGCTTGCTATTGTTTTACCAGATAATCTCAATTGAATTGATCAACTGAAAACCACTAAAGGTACCTAAGGTACATATAATTTAAGCTTAGAATAACAGTAAGTTCTACTGAACTTAGAGTTGTGTGTTAAGGGATAGCACAACCCTTTCTACAACTCAAGAGAGTTTAGTAGGCCACACTAGAGTAGGTAGTGCATACACCACACCACACTAGTAATGTCTTTAAGGGAGGATCCAAAGAATCCTTGCAGGAAGCCATTGAGCTTCCACCCTCCAAGTATGATACACTCCCATTCTTGGAATTGAGAGCTTTATGCAACTTGAGAAAAATAAGGACAGGCCAAAGCCCCACCACCCAACACCTCAAGGAGTTGTTGGTGGCTTATGACCTTAGTAAGCCTGTAGGGACTGAAGGGGTAGGAGCTGAGGGTGGGGCAGAAGAAGAGGAGGAGGCCAGGGGTACCAATACCCCCAGCCCCCCTCTGAAACTGGCCAGGAGGGTGACAATGACCCTGACCTGGAAAAGCAAATCCCTCCTGTGGATGATGATGAGGATGATCAAAATGATGCCCTCTTTGTCCCCCAGGAAGGATTAAGAGTGTGCCCAGAAGGTCTAGGTCTCCTTCTCAGGAGTCTAACCACTCTGGCACCTCCATAGGGAGCTCTGTCTCATCTCATAGGAGGGAATCCTCTCATGAGAGAAGAAAGAGGCTGGTCCAGTATGAGGAAACTCAGCTGGAAATCAGAAAAAAGCAATTGGCTTTAGATAGGGAATCCCTAGATCTCCTTAGAGAGAGAAGAAAGTTGGGACTAGAGTCCCATGGTGGCAGCAATATCCCTAGAGATAGGGAAAGGTCTTATGACCATAGAAACCTAAACAAGATTGTCCCTCCCTACCAGAGTGGGGATGACATCCACAAATGGATAACTGCACTGGAGAGGGCCTGTAAAGTTCAGAAGGTCCCCCAGAGGCAGTGGGCAGCAATCTTGTGGCTCTCCTTTGCAGACAAAGGTAGAGACAAGCTCCTCACTGTAAGAGAAGAGGATGCTGACAATTACACAGTCTTGAAGAGTGCTCTGATAGATGGGTTTGGCCTAACCACTGAACAGTATAGGTTGAAGTTCAGAGACACCCAAAAAGCTCAGACTCAAGACTGGGTTGATTTTGTAGATTGTGCTACAAAGGCTCTGGAAGGTTGGATACATGGCAACAAAGTGCATGACTTTTAGGATTGTACAATTTGATTATGAGGGAGCAGATCCTTAATAATTGTCAAAACCAGCTTTTACACCAGTATCTGGTGGACTCTGATCTGACCTCTCCCCAAGAATTGGGAAAGAAGGCAGACAAATGGGTCAGAACCAGAGTAAAAACTAGAAATCAGGGTGGTGACCAGAAGAAAGATTCTACTAAGTCCCAAGAGAAAGGTGGGGATAAATCTAAGGATAAGTCCCCTACAGGGCCCCAAAATTCCTCTTCTGGGGGTGGGTCCCAAACTCCTTCCTCTCCTGAAAAGAAACCCTATTGCCATGTCTGTAAAAAGCCTGGGCACTGGAAAACTGATCCCAGTTGCCCCAGGATTGGCAATAAAGAAAATGTTCCTCCCACAACTACTACCACCCCTCCTGGTACTACCAGTAGTAATCCTCCAGTTGGGAGTAGTGCACCCAAAAAGTTAGGTGCTTTTGCAAGAGGAACAGAGGTGGGCCCTAGTTTAGACAGGGACCCCTCAACAGACTCCTCTGACTCTGATGGTGGTATAGGATTTGCCACCTTTACCATGGGTCCCATAGCATTGGGCAGGTACAGATTGGAGCCAATAATTAATGGTCAGAAAGCTGTGGCATTTAGGGACACAGGGGCTAGTGTCACCATGGTGGCAGGGAAACTAGTCCCCCTCACCAGCTTTTACCTGAGTTTAAATACCAGGTGACCAACATTGATGGTGTCAGAACAGATCACCCCATGGCCATAGTCAATCTCAGCTGGGAGGGGGTCACAGGCCCAAAGAGAGTGGCAGTGTCCCCAACCCTACCTGTAGATTGCCTGATGGGCAATGATCTGGAAATTTCAGCCTGGGCTGAAGTTGAACACCAAACCCATCTTAGGATGCTGGGCGTCCCTGTAAAGGTTAGTGGGGCTGTAATGGCCACAGCCCCAGCCCAAGAATTTGGAGAGATGGAGCCTGAAAGAATGGCCCACTCTCCCCCAAAAGAGAGCACAAGGGTTGAAGAAAAGTCTTCTTCCCTCCAGACAGTAGGTAAGGGTCAGCCTCCCCAGGGAACTGACCCTACCCCTAGTGAAGGAACTGCCCCAGAGGTAGTCAGGCCTGGCCTGGCCACACCCCTGATGGCAGAGGACCCTTCCAAGGTGGTACCCAGTCTGGAGCAGGTAACCTGCCCCTCTCTACCCTGCCTCAGTCAGCCCAGGGCTGCAGAGGTCAGGGAGGTCAGTGGACCCCCAGGGCCCCCTGTCCAGAGGAAGCCCCCATCAGCAGATTAGGGGCACCCAGTCTAGTAGCCCTAGCCAGGTGAAAATTCCTCTACACACTGAGGGATCCCCCATACCTTTATGTAGGGACCTCCCCCAGAAGGACTCTGGTAGGCAAGGGCAAACCTGGAACCAGAAGGATCCAAACCTGCCATGTCCCTCCAGTAGTCCATCCAAAGGGACCCAACCCCCAGCTGTAGGCAGCCAAAGGTTGACCCTTAGAGCAAAGTGCAACTCAGTCATGGAAAGACAGGCATACATGGTGACCAGTGATCTGAGGAAGCTGAGGCCAACATTCCTAGGGCCTCACTTCTCTACTCAGACACCTCACCAGCCTTGTACTTTACCTAGCGATACAAAAGTATCGCTTTGGTCGCCCTAAGTTGGCGGGGGTATGCCCAGACGTGGGTCCCTTGCTCACTTTGCCACTGGATTCAAGCAAGCCTGGCTGATGACGGCTGAAATGCCAGAAACCGGTCCTAGGATGCTTGTTTCCGGTCCAGGGAAGATATGGCTTGGCAGTTCGGGCTGGACTGTTCCCATGAGGCACAGGGTCAGACTGATTTGCATATGGCCATGTCTGAACTGGGGTGGTGGAGTGAGCTAAAGAATGATGATGGATTAAACCCAGATCAGTTGACTGGGGGTGAGTGTTTGATTGGCTCAAACGTTCCGTCCATCATCCCCCTTTGTATCGCTTTGGTCGCCCTAAGTTGGCGGGGGTATGCCCAGACGTGGGTCCCTTGCTCACTTTGCCACTGGATTCAAGCAAGCCTGGCTGATGACGGCTGAAATGCCAGAAACCGGTCCTAGGATGCTTGTTTCCGGTCCAGGGAAGACATGGCTTGGCAGTTCGGGCTGGACTGTTCCCATGAGGCACAGGGTCAGACTGATTTGCATATGGCCATGTCTGAACTGGGGTGGTGGAGTGAGCTAAAGAATGATGATGGATTAAACCCAGATCAGTTGACTGGGGGTGAGTGTTTGATTGGCTCAAACGTTCCGTCCATCATCCCCTTTTGTATCGCTTTGGTCGCCCTAAGTTGGCGGGGGTATGCCCAGACGTGGGTCCCTTGCTCACTTTGCCACTGGATTCAAGCAAGCCTGGCTGATGACGGCTGAAATGCCAGAAACCGGTCCTAGGATGCTTGTTTCCGGTCCAGGGAAGACATGGCTTGGCAGTTCGGGCTGGACTGTTCCCATGAGGCACAGGGTCAGACTGATTTGCATATGGCCATGTCTGAACTGGGGTGGTGGAGTGAGCTAAAGAATGATGATGGATTAAACCCAGATCAGTTGACTGGGGGTGAGTGTTTGATTGGCTCAAACGTTCCGTCCATCATCCCCTTTTGTATCGCTTTGGTCGCCCTAAGTTGGCGGGGGTATGCCCAGACGTGGGTCCCTTGCTCACTTTGCCACTGGATTCAAGCAAGCCTGGCTGATGACGGCTGAAATGCCAGAAACCGGTCCTAGGATGCTTGTTTCCGGTCCAGGGAAGACATGGCTTGGCAGTTCGGGCTGGACTGTTCCCATGAGGCACAGGGTCAGACTGATTTGCATATGGCCATGTCTGAACTGGGGTGGTGGAGTGAGCTAAAGAATGATGATGGATTAAACCCAGATCAGTTGACTGGGGGTGAGTGTTTGATTGGCTCAAACGTTCCGTCCATCATCCCCTTTTGTATCGCTTTGGTCGCCCTAAGTTGGTGGGGGTATGCCCAGACGTGGGTCCCTTGCTCACTTTGCCACTGGATTCAAGCAAGCCTGGCTGATGACGGCTGAAATGCCAGAAACCGGTCCTAGGATGCTTGTTTCCGGTCCAGGGAAGACATGGCTTGGCAGTTCGGGCTGGACTGTTCCCATGAGGCACAGGGTCAGACTGATTTGCATATGGCCATGTCTGAACTGGGGTGGTGGAGTGAGCTAAAGAATGATGATGGATTAAACCCAGATCAGTTGACTGGGGGTGAGTGTTTGATTGGCTCAAACGTTCCGTCCATCATCCCCTTTTGTATCGCTTTGTACTTTACCTAAGCACACCACAGGTAGTGATTCCCCATGGTGGAGACCCTCTCATACCCTTAGGGTGAGGGATTGCTTAGTGGACCATAAGACAGGGGGCAACCATGCTAGTGCAGGTGCTTCCTTATATGACCACTTAGTCAATGAAGGCTCAACTGGCCAAGGTTAGCCTTATCTCCTTTCGTTTGGGGGGGTTATGTAGGAAGGTGGAATCTGACTATATGGTTGCCCCCACTTTTTTATGGTGTTTTGCTGGTTTATGACTTAGTTGGACTGGGATCCTGCTATTCAGGGCCCCAGTCTATCTGCTTTCTCTGTAAAATGGTTTCCATGTGCCTTAGGCACATCACTGATTGGGATCTGGAGTGCCCTTATAAGTCCCTAGTATATGGTATACTATGTACCAAGGGCATAGGTACCTCAGAGGCCTGCCAGGGGCTGCAGCATGTATTATGCCACCCCTGGAAGGCCATCCAAACTGACACCACAGGTCTGCTACTGCAGCCTGGGTAAGGTGGTGCATGCACCCCTTACTGTGATATAGGTTACCTATATCACGAAATACATACACACATAGAAACCTATAAGTCACTCCTAAGGCAGGCCTTATCAATCCTAAAGGCAGAGTGCATGGTTCCTATGTGAGAGGGTGCCCCTGCATGAGCAGGGCCCCTCTGCAGCGTTCGGAGACCATCTCTGATGCTGTTTGTAGTGCAGCCTGACCATATACTCTTAAGCGCATTATATCCTCGCGGTAAAATGCTAACTTTGGAATGGCTGCACCTAAACATGTCGTGTTTGGTGTCAAACATCTTGGAATACTACCCCCTCCAATCCTGGCGGCGGGGTAGCATTCCACCCTTCTAGAGGGAAAGACATGTTAACTCTGACTAGTCCGGTAACTTCTTTCCAGAGGCCTGGCATCACAAAATGGATGCTGCTGCCACAGACACGAGTCTGGCCTCCTGCTGCTGGATGAAACTCCGGCAGGGGAGGCCTGGACAATAGGTTTCCTGTCCCAGGGAGGTGTGACCACCTCCCCAGACAGGATAATGTGTATTGGGGCTGGGCGGGAGCACTTTCGGGTGCTTTGAAGTCCTGCACTGGGGGCACATTTGGTGTCCCTAGTGCATATTCCAGTTCAAACCGGATCAGTGGCTTGCAGCCCCTGCTTTGGCGCGAACTGGACAAAGGGAAAGGGTGTAGCCACCCCTCTGCCCTGACCCACCCATAGGTGGGGCCACAGAGTAGTCCAACCCCTATTTTTAGAATAAAGGTAGGAACCCAGTCCTTAGGACTTTAGATTATACCTGGACGAAACTCTGACACTGAATCCTGGACCTTCGACGCTCTACGACAAGATTAGAGGACTGAAGAATCTCCCTTGGGGTCAAGGAGTGACTCCCCTGCTTGGCAGGCACCAAAGAAGCATCTGTCCAGTTCGCATTACTGAAGCTCCCGTCGGACGCCGAAGTTATCGCATCACCAGAGGTGGATTCTCAGACTTCCCCGAGGCTACCCTGAGTCCTCAGCAAAGCTGAGGCCCGTGGCTATCGTGGGTGACTTGAGACCGTGACCCCTGGACACCGAGCACATTTGCAAGTGCATCCTCTTCTGGGTCTCCCAAGAAGTCGTGCTTTGGGCTCCGAGTAGCCCTAGCCTCCAGCACCACCTGCACCGAAGATCACTGGCTCCCACTCCACGAGTGTCCTGCAAGCCAGCTCCACGTGCGGCGTCACGAGGCTCCTTCGCGGTTGCTAGCCCGTTGGCTAGTAGCCCTTAACGAAGGCCAATCTTTTCCTTTGCTTGGCATCCTGGTTGCTCCAGGCTTGCCCTCACTTATCCTCGCTGGGTGAGTTCCACAGACCTTGCTGGTCTGCACCATCGACGATCTACATATTACTTGAGACTTGCCGTTGCCAAGGCTTGTTGGGTCCAATCCGGTCGCCGACACCTCAGCACTTGACAGACATCGAGCACCAGCCCGAATCCTGCTCCTAGTCGCCGACAATGCCTCCCGGACCTCGTGGCTGAAGAGTCAAGACGACCGTCAACGCACCTGAAGCACTCAACATCGGTGGGCATCTGTCCATCGCCTTCCTGGTCACTGGCTAGTGACCCAGACTCTGTCCCCTCTGCTTTCAGGTTCACCAGAACTCCGATCCACTCTTGGATCCACCCGGACACTTTTCTCTTGGCCGCCAGCAGCACTTTGCAGCAGATCGCCATTCGAATCGACGACGAAACCCGACCCCGAAAGGCACCTATGCACCCGGCTTCCCTGGGTGAGGTAACACGAGTACTCCGGTGCTCCCGTGGGTAGAGACTCTTCAAAGTCCTAGATCTCAAAGGGTTTTGTCCTAGTCCTCTTTTAAGTGTCCCTTTCCTCTATTTTCCCGATCCCGACTTTCTCCATAGAAGTTAACGGCGTATCGCGGTTGTGTATTTACACTGCACGCGTCCCCCGTGGGTCCCCTGTGTCACTACCTTGGGTGGTTCCTTGTGGTCCAAGCACTTCTAGAGGCTCTAGGCCTAGTGTCTAGTTCAGTCGTGGTTCGCATACCACTTTATTGGTATATGGTTTGGTACGCCCCTAGGGCCCAAACGTGTATTTGTGCTATTACTGTGAATTAATAACTTATAACTTATGTACTTCGAACTCTAGCCTCATAAAGAGACTAGAGGGGTGTGTTTAGTAATAAATACATATATTTTGAATATATACCTGGTGTGGTGCTCTTTCATTTGGTCACTCAAGAGATTATAGACTGGTAAAACAAGCTGCTTTACATTCCTTCAAGACTTAGCCTGAAGGCTGCTCTCCATAGCTACCACTAGGATAGCTTTCAATAAGGTTGTCTTTAACCTATCTACCATAAGAGTCGATTTGGACTGGTGCAAGGTGCCCACTATAATTAGTGGACAGCATATGCCAGGCCAACTTCTCACAGCCACGCTATAGCAAACTGTGCTGGAACTAGCCGGAGAAGGTGTGCATGGATAAAATTGCTGGTGAGGAAGAGGACCGACGGGCTTGACTGTAGTGGCCTGCGTGGCTGGGAGCAGCTGCATGGCTTTGTGCTTCGGCTCATACCGGGGTTTCTGCACTGCTGGGACCCGTCCCTGAAGTGTCAACAATGCAGCTTTCCATATATGTCACAAAGGATCCGGTATTGTACCACGATCGGAACCTTTTGCCCCCGTTGCAGCGCCTTAGAGGTGATGTCAGACACTGGAAATCTCTCCCATTGTCACTACTGGGCCGCGCTGCATTATTTAAAATGATGTCCCTGTCGTGCTTCCTATACATCCTACAAAACTCACCACGCCCGTAGGATTCGATTATTTTAAAGCCATTGAAAGTGAGCAGAGAGAGCTCCTGTGGGAGGGAAAACCACCCCGCATATCGACCCAAAAACTGATAAGGGGGTGGTACAACGGAGGTATTGGACTCCCCGATGTCAAAAGATACTATTGGGCAACGCAGCTGGCAGCCATAAACTAAGCCATATACAGACCCCAGGACGACCCCGGTTATCAGATGGATAGGTGGCTTCTCCCGGGGGGCAATTTTATCAGAGCACTACACACCAAGTCCAATAAACTACATTTAACAGGTCCAACGGCACACGTGGCGCAGACATGGCACACAGTCAACAAGAGTATGGGATGGGCAGGGAAGATCACGCAGGTTACTCCTCTCTGGGACGCAGACCGATTTGGTAACTTAAGAAAATCCAAGGGATTCGATCGCTGGGATATTATAGGAATCTCAAGGGTTGGGGACCTCTGGAAACATGGAGACGTGATTCCCTTCGCACAGCTGCAAATAGAGTTCGATTTAGCACCCACTGAGTATTTTAGATACTTGCAGGTAAGACATGCATTGCAGGCGGTCATCCCAAAGGGGGAGTCGCTTCCAGAATACTCTGCACTCGAGGATAGAATCCTTGACGAATATATGCCGATTAAGTACACTTCACTGATATACAAGAAACTAGTTAACAATATGCCTGACCCCCTCCTCCAGCTGCGTGCATATTGGGAGCGGGACGTGGCGGAGATGGAGGACGAGGATTGGCTGGAGGCCCTGGCTTCCCCCAGAGACACAGCAATCTTTTCCAGATTAAGGTTGGTACAGCTAAAAATATTACACAGAACCTACCTATCAGGCTCTGTACTAGCGAAAATGGGCTACAGGACAGAGGCTGAGTGTGAGAGGAGGTGTGGCCAAGAAGGCACATTCATTCATATTGTTTGGGAGTGCGCACATATTAGGAGATACTGGTCGGCTCTGGTTCAGTGTATAGGAGAAGTGTTGGGCATTACAAAAGAACCCGAGATAAGACTCTGCCTTTTGAACATTTGGGGACCCACTGACCTTAATAGTAAAGAACGAACCTGGGTAACACTGGGAGCAATTGTTGCCAAGCGTAATATAGCCAGATTATGGGGTTGCCAAGAAGCGCTGACACCCGCTGCATGGAAGAGAGATATGGACTGGTGCATGCTAATGGAAAGGACGGTCAATGAATCAAGGGGCTGTCCCAGAAAGTGGACACAACTATGGGGAAAGTGGAACGAATACAGGGGAAATGTGTGTGAGCCCCCACAAGCGGAGCGGAATGGGGGGGAGCTACATGATGAATAAGATGTGTTGGGAACTGTATCGTTAAATGTACATGTAACTTAGGATTTGTTAATATATGACCGTTGCGGATGTACCCCAGGTTCTCATTTTGCAATATCTGTAAAGTGTTAAAGCTGTCAGCAATAAAAAGATTTTTTTAAAAACAAACAATGCAGCTTTCCAAGCCACCTGGAGTGCAATTCAGGGCAATGTTGCCTACTGACCTGGGGTGACCCCTCTTCTATCTTATCACACCCATTAGACACTAGAGAAAACGTCCTGCTGTGGGGGTGGAGAGGGCCCTCGCATAACTGTGGCAATTGCTTCGCGACCACCAGTAGTGATCCACTGCAGCTGGTAAGGTCCGCTCGTACCTCCCCTTCTGAACTGCATGGCACCAGGGCAACGCAGGGAGTAAGGTGATTTCAAGTCCTTGCTGGGGACCGTCAAAGGTGGAATAGGGGCCGTGTGCCATGAAACAATGCAGACATTCAGGATCACACCGAGGATCATTGCTCTGGGCGCACCCTCTTAATACACAACAGCGCACGATGGAACGCATGCAGCATGGCACCATCACTCTAGAAAAGGGGCGTACCTCACCAAATGACACAATATAACACTGAGCTCCCGGGGCGACGGATTGTCGGGCGTGACCTGTTGGAACGGATGGCTACCCCTCCATGCCCGGCTGTGAATCAGCACAAATTAATGGCCTGCTCGTGCCTCCCTTTCTTGTTAGTGCTTTGCCTGGTCAGAGAGGGGGTATGGTGTGGCCATTTCATTACCCTGGACATACTACATATTACTGACCTCCACAGACTGGGGTAATCATTCAATCCCTGATCTAAAGCAAGAGGACCATTCAAAGCTGGGGAAGAAATACTCAGAGTTCCCATCATTAGCAGTAATGCTGGCGCAGGGCATAGCTATTACTACCACTGCCCTGGAATAACCGTGCTAACTACTGCAAAAACCTAGTTTGAAAAACTATTACCACAGCGGAATCCCCTTGCTGAGATTACCCTGAACTCATTGCAAACCACTTGCAGTTCCACAATTGGAAATGCAGAAGCCCTCCAATTCAAACTGCCGTTCGATATGAAACATGGTTCTACGGGCCCGGGAAGCAGTGATGGCACCCCGGATCAGACCTCATCACGAAAGTGGGGCAAGGGTGACATGTGTGCCCTACTCTGGGCAATGCAGGATAGACTGTGATCCATCAAGCAGAAAATGGACACCCTCAAAACCTGTATGGATACGATAAACCTGAAAATTGGCCAACACAAAAGAGGCCAAAGAGAGAATCTTCCAATCTGAAGATGGCTTCAAAGAGCATAGTGATACCATTCATACCGTGGAAAAAGTATTTCAAGTAATTGCAGTCAAAAATGAAGAACTTGAGGCCCGCTATCCACATAACTATCCCTGTATCCTTGGAATGCCAGAATCAGCCAACACAGGAAAAACGTAAGAATACGTAGAGCGCATTCTGGCCACTCTTTTTGACTCTGACTTTCTTGAAACTACTGCTAGCGGAAAGAGCACACACGACCCTGGCAGTGCATCTGCCACCGAGTGCCCAAGCAAGACCCATTCTAGCTCGCCTCCTCAATTTCAGCGACTGAGCAACAGTGCTCTATCTGGAATGAGAACAGCGTGAATTATCATTCAAAGTGAACCGCATATCGCTCTTCCTGGACCTTACACAGA
This sequence comes from Calotriton arnoldi, assembly GCA_963921515.1. NCBI lineage: Eukaryota > Metazoa > Chordata > Amphibia > Caudata > Salamandridae > Calotriton > Calotriton arnoldi. The sequence goes on from CAWUFW010005737.1 coordinate 274,790, forward strand.
CTGTGCAAGATGCAAGTTGGAAATATGCACCAGTTAAGCAACTGCTGATCAAAGATAAAATTCGCTATGCCATGCTCTATCCAGCACAGCTCAAGATCACACACGGAGGGTAACAGCATGTATTTCAAACCCCACAACAGATGGCAGAATATTTTAAGAAGCACAACAGAAGGAGAGTCGAGAGAACAGATCTAAATGACAAGTCCCCCTGCTGGTCCACACTAAGGGCCTTATCACGAGTTTGGTAGTCCTCCTGTCGGCCTGCTGGTAGGACCGCCAAGCCAGTAGTGTGCCTGCCTGCTGGATTACGAGTGTAATCCATGGCGGGCGGGCGGGTGGTGCTATGGCGGTCTCACGGCGGTGGCCTGTTGGGCTCATAGGAGAGTCTTAACCGCAGACCGCCACCATGACAATCCCTGCAGCACATTGTGGCATGCTCCATGTCGTGCATGCCGCACCGTACAGGAGTGGGGAGTCAATTCCAGGGGGGCACAACATGTGGCCTCCTGCATGCACCCCCAGGCCCAGAAGGGGCTAGGGGCTCTGGTAGAGCCCCCTTCCTTGCATGTCTGCCATGAAATGGGCAGTGGACATTCAAATCAGAATATGCTCACTGGTGCCAGCACGGCACTGCCAGCATACTCCTGGCTATTTCCAGACCCCTGGTGCAGCGGTAACCTTGATCCCGGCAGAGCTGGTGGTCTCATGGCAGTCCAATGGCCACACTCATAATAGGGCGGGCGTGTGGTGGTGGTCCAACCGCCACCACGAGTACGTCAGTCCTGTGGGCCGCTTTACTTGTAATAAGGACCTAAGTGATTCGTATTGAACTGCGTATTGAACTAATCCCACAAACACACCACTCTCGCTCTTCACCACTGGCCAACCCCTGTGGCCGGTCCCCCATTACCTAAATGCTGATGAGACTTGTCCTGCAGACTCAAGCTTTGAATCACTCACCTTGCATTTGTATTAGTTCGCTAAGGGCTATTTCACGTGTCTCCCCTCTTGATCTAAAAAGAGTGGGAGTTCAAGCCAGCCCACTGGCTTCCCCCCATGGGTTTCACCCCAAGGATTACTTAACGATGACTCACACAGTAAGTTACAGATGGATGTTCTTAATATGGTTCACAGTTAAGGATGGGAAATACCTTGTGCCGTTTTCACATCAGCATAGGAGGGTGGGAAGTTGGGGATAAGTTTGTGGCTCATAATGCAACTGACAGACAACACATATGGTGGCCATGCCACTAACTTAAGCTTGTGCCATCTCATGGATGATGCTGGCCTACAATTCATCCATACCCACAGAATCTATGCATCTTTGTCCCTATGATTGCGGATAGGGCTATACTTGGCTGTCTCATGTGGAAGGTTAGAGGCCTTAAAAACCTCCAAAAGGCTCACCAGGTCCTCGTGTTCCTTGATGAACACCACATACAAATAGCCGTACTCCAGGAAACTCACCTAAACCTCAGAGCCCCATTTCAATTTGCTAGCTGCTGGGTGAAACACAGAATGGCTTCCTCCCACTCTACATATGCCAGAAGGGCCATTATTCTGACAGAAAAGGGCACCAATTTCTGCCATCAGCGTCAACAGCATAAGAGGGGCTCACATCAGGGAATGTTTTTTTCCTGGATTTTCCCATATCTTCAGACTTTTGCATCCTGCTAAACAGCTGATAGATACATCCTATTTTTATGTACTACATTAGTTCTGCTAGTGCATCGCCATGTGTCCTTTGCTATGTAACTTGGCCAAACTGAGACGAGATATGTTCCAATGGCTTAGCCACATACCCCAAAAGTATGGGATCCAAGCTCAATACCCAGCACATCTCTGACCAAATAGCATGATGCCAGACAAATCACTTCACCTCCCTACATATAAGTTTCTCCATCTGTCAATATGGAAGAATCTGCCATGATTCACTGTGTAGTGTGGGAGACACCAGGAAATACTTTTATTATTCCTTGATTTCTCACAGCAAAATGCTCTCAGGAAGTGTAGCTAAATTGTTTCCCACATGTCCTCTATGCTGCTTTTTCAGTTACAGAAATAATGCAGTGAAGGAATCAGAATAGAAACTGTAAACAAATATTCATTATCAACCCTTAAACAAAACTATTATCTGTATTGTCTGTTGTTCATTTGATAGTCAAATGGCAAAAGAAGCAGTAGAAGAAGGGCATACATTGTAATCAACAATAACACACAATGACGGAAGGTACTTACAAACCTGGACAGAGGAGGTGAATGCCACCAAAACACTGATCACATTTTAGCCACATTCGCCAAACACTATAATACTATGTACTCCTCACAACACCCTGACTCCCCCAAGCAATTGTCAGACTCCCTCGAAGATGCTGCTTTAGCATGTCTGGGAGAAGAGATGAGCACAGGACAATTCTCTTACAGCCGTTCAAACTTTATGAAGTCCGAGCCACCATAATGGAAGAGCACTGGGGACAAACAACTTGTTGGCTTCGATAAGAAATGCATAGACATTGTGGCCCATCTCTACTGGAAATATACCAAGAAACTTGCATATATAAAATACTACCCCTGTCCAAGTGAAAAGCATCCATAATTACCTTATTGAATCCCGGTAAGGCCCCCCATAAAAGTTGCCTCTACTGTAAAGGCCTGGGAGAGCATACAGAAATGAACAGCCCATAGCATCATATACTCTCCTAAATATCCCCTGTAGAATCACCCACTCTTGACTGCCACACAAGAACTCAAGGCATGTCCACAATGCCGCATATTGGGAATCACATGCTGGGAAGATCCATACAGCAAATGGACATTCCTCAAGCTCGAACAGTTTGGCAAAATACTTGCCTGTGATGTCCTACTGACCCACAGAGTGGCACCACTTGACTGGATTGAGAAAACCCACACAACAATACAAAACTTCTAGCACTAGCATTATTACTGGCCAAAAGACTAGTTGCCTGCTACTGGGGAAGGGGCCACTGCCCAAAACTTAAACAATGTCTTCAAGCAATGACATACTGCAACAAACAACTTAAAATATATGCAGAACTTATCCCCCTCACATCCAGACCCAGATATATCTGAGAACCATTCAAATCCTACCTCATACAATTCCAGACAGAGGCTGAGGAAAGGCTTGAGACACCGTACTAACGGTGGGTGTGCTCTATGGGCATCAATGGACTGATGGGAAATGTTGCTGTCGGGGGGCACCAGGGAATGTCTTATCATGGGCCTCTCTGCAATGAATGTGTTCTATGATTTGTGGATTGGACAGTGATACACCTAGTTGGAGCGTGGCCCATCAGGAGACACTAATATGTACATGTGGGTGTATTGCTATCATTAACCCCTAATGATTGAGTTATTTTTTACTCTATATTATCGGCATGACACAATACTTGCTTGAGCCTTTCCATGTTGTTGTTAATTATGATGTTGTTTAACATTTTATGTAACAGATGAAAATAGCAATACAAAAATAATAGTAAAACAAAAGTATGGGTTAATGGTACTGGTTGCCCACTATTAGGTTATCTCACAACATCAGGTTTTGGATAAGTGACTTAACTCTCAGGGAGGACCAGTAGTGATTCTCAGAGGGATCAGACCATTACCTGACCCACAGAAAAGCAATGGAGCTCAATGGCACAAAGGGCTCTTTTTAGGTCACAGTGGGCTCTAAGTACTCTGCCAAAGTCTTTGTTGTCGAGTCCTTGGGCTGGACCGTCTTCAGGCTTGTTCCAAGACAAGAGAAACGTGCAGCACTCAACATTACATTACCAGCAGCATGGTCCACATGGATCAAAGTCCCATAGGTTTTCAACAGGTCGGAGGTAAGACCCAAAGTATATATCTAAGTTCAAGCAGTTGGTGGACACCCCATTGGCAATCAATCACAGAATGCTCGAGGTTCAAAGGGTCCAGCCAGGCACAGCTTCCTTTCTCATGGAGGTGTTTGAGAAAGTTGTCACAGCTTACATGACAATGACATGACAAACATTCAAGGGGTAGTTCTAGTGGAAACCCTTGGTTATCCTCGCAAAAATGTTTTGAAAATAAAGAACAGCATCTTGCAAACATTCAAACAAACGTTTGTGAACAGTTAGGGTAACGCTAATGAGAGGTGTATTGGTGTTGTTTGCAAATTGTTTACCATACGCACATGTTCAGATTATCGCAATCATCTATTTCCAAATTAGGATTTTGATATTCATAAACATCTTAAACACAAATAAGTAACAAACACTAACAGTCTCCCATCTGCCCTAAGAATCTGGATTTAATATACACCGGGTCACTGGTCGTTAACCCCCCAAAACCTATCCATAGCTGCCACTAGCCAGGGCTGTTAATGACCAACCGAGAGGCTGCCATCTCAGGGTACATCAAAAAGGTGATCCTAAAGAGCACCAATTTGCAGTTTGAGAGGTTGCTTAAGATAGCAGAAATAGTGGAGCTGGCAAAGCTGCACTGGCTGGCTGAGACTTTCATTAATTTTGCAGAAACCACTACTGGTATACTTACATCACAACAGCAGGACCTCACAAGCTCCCGAAGATTGAGGGCCCTGGGCTTGATGAAGAACAATCAATAGCTTCTATTTCTTAAACTAGCCAGAAGCAGTAAACTGTGGAGAGTAAAGTGGATTGTGGGTTTGTGAAGCTAGTGTGAAGGAACTGATAAAGAGGATGGAGCGGGCCAAGGATGTTCTTAAGGAGGGTGGGGGGAGTTTCAGGGTATTGTGTTAGGCGAGTATGCATGCTGCTTCAAGCTGTGTGGAAATAAAACTTTATTAAGGATAACTGAAATTTTAAAACATCACCAGTAAAACTACTATAATGTTTTTTAAATGCAAAACTTTAATTGTAAGCATATGGTAGCAATGTTTAGGTGGTAGCATGTTTCCTTTTTTCTTTTTATTTCTGTGGCACATATTGAAATATAATAGTAAAGGAAATGCTCATCATTGCGCTTTTCAAATGCTTGGTTCAGTTACATGACATCACAAAACACGACAGAGCTCACATGGAAATCAAGAGATCAAGAGTTTCTCCTTTAAATTACCCTGACTATCGGAAAAAAAGAGTGAGATTTGAATGGACCTTGTGACTGGGGTGTTGTGTTTGAGGTTTGATATTATAAATCATTGTTTTCATAGTTGTATGATGAATCAATGTATTACTATGGATAAATGAGTATTTACTAAGCTTGCCTGCAGTGCCAATTCCTGGTGGTTGGACAGTGGCCTGATGGGTGACATGCCCACACTGCCTGCCTGTCCTGCAGTGTCACTGGGAGACCTGGGGCCAAGTCATTGAGAGAGTTTGACTAAATTAGGATGGATTAGACATCTCAATTCATGGAAAGTGGGTTCCAGCTTTCTGTGTTTCTGTTGGTTGCATTGTGTGCTTTCCCTCTGCTACTTTATTTGCTATTTGACTGTCAAGTGAACAACAGACAATATTTCTGTTTAAGGGTTGATAATTAACCTTTGTTTGCAGTTTAAATTCTGATTCATTCACTGCATTATTTATGTACTTGTAATAGAAGTACACAGGGCATGTGGTAAAAGATTTAGCTGTACTTCCTGAGAACGTTTTGCTGTGAGAAATCAAGGAATAATACATATATTTCCTGGTATCGCCCACACTACAGTGAATCATGGCAGATCCTTTCAATTTTGACAGATGGAGAAGCTTATATGCAAGGAGGTGAAGTGGTTTATCTGGGGTCATGCTATTGGGTCTGAGATGTGCTGAGGTTTGAGGCTGGCGCTCTTATCATTAAGAGTCTGCGGCTAGGGCATTGGAACATACCTCGCTAAAATATGACCAGGTTTATGTAGCAAATTACGCACAGTGATGCACTAGTGGTACTATTGTGGTACAAAAATATAAAACACATGACTCATCTATCGGCTGATTTAGCAGGAGGCAAAAGCCTCAAAATATGAGAAGGATCAGGGAAACTACCCTCTCTTGTTGTATTCCTCTTAGGGTGTCCATAAACGGGCTTTCCAGAATCATGTCCTTATATAGGCACAATTCGCCCTGCCCTTATATAGGCATAAAATCCCAGTCCTTATTTAGGCATTAAACCGTGCACTCCAAATACAGGGTCTCCGACATCCGTCCACCCTAACGTCACAACGAGTTCGTGAAGAACAGACCCTTAGGCTGCGGGAGTTTCCCTAGCCCAGGACTATTGATTTCTTCAAGGACTCATATATTATTCATGAACCATTATTCCTTAGGGGTTCATTCATGACGTCTTCCGCTGTCCGACTCACGTCAATGCTAACATTCTGAGGTAATTCTCAGGTATAAATATACCTTCCCTAGCCCCTGTAAATCAGAGGAGACCTCGACTTCAGAGGAGCCCGTTTCCCGGCCTGACGCACTGAGAAGACGCTGTCATCCCTGCACGCAGAGAGTCCAGCTTCCAGTGATCTGACTTCCCTTGCGGGGTGTTGGAGTTCGAGTCTGGCAAAGAGATTCCTACCTCTCTCATTCTTCAGGTATGGAGCTGACTAGAACCTAGAGGGACTCTTGGCATACTAGGCATACTAGGCTTAACATACTCTTAGTATACCATAGAAAGGAATACTTCACCTACTTCATACCTCTCCCTACACCTAGGTTAGGTTAGGTACATTGGGGTAGAACTAGGTTAGAAACGCATCGTATGAGTACTCGCATTTTTAGTCTGTGTCATTTATGTAAAGGCATATATACTAAAAGATAATGCTATCGCAGTATTATTTATTTCTACTGCTCACACTGTACATTATTTATCTCGCATACTGTCTTGTGATCGTAACAGCACATTTTACTTACACCAGAAACAAGACTGTTCAATAAATCTTTTATTGAAACGCCCGTCTGTTCTTTCCGTGTAACTTTGAGGAAAACTAAGCATGCACGATTGAGCTGAGTGAAATAGTTATCTATTGTTTCCACGACTCTGGGACACGTTCTGATTCTAAAGGGAAACAAAGTGGTCATGTTTTGCGGCTGCCAGAAACTACTCCCTTCTTGTCGTCAAGGAGTTTCTAGTGGCCTCTGAGCCAGCTGGTACAAGTAATTAAGTTTAATATACTCGATAGGGACATACTGACCTTAGACCTATGTCAAACCTATAGGATATATTATTCCAATGCGCAGAGCCTATTAGGGAAATAGGAGCTACACTACATGGCGACCAACGTTTGGTAAGGCGGTAATTCAACGTTAGATACTGAGTAACTCAGCCGTGCTTTTTCTCTCAGAGACCCCTACCCATATACTCCAAAAGACGTCTGGAGTGGGCAGGGTTAAGTATCCACCAAGGCTACATAGGGCAGTACCCTATATATTAGCTGTTTGGTTTGCTCAACGTTGAAGGATACAGTGTTCCAAAAATATTTTGCACCTTATCTTTGTCTCCTTGAAACTTGTTCTACATTTTTCAAATAACAAAATGACTGAAACCGGAAACGGTGAAGCTGCGGCTGATCAAGCCCAAGCAGCAGTTTTTAACATTACAGGTTTAAATGAAACCGAGGAGGGTGTTATAGACATCACTCCAAATTTAAGAAGAGCCATCACTCTAAAACTCATAAAACATGGCCTACCACCAAGAGGAGGTAGAGCAGTTTTCGTGATAGAGGCACACGAATCCTTTCAGACAGAGGTATTCTATTCCTGGGTAATATTTCCTGAATCCAATCCAGTAACACACATGTTTCACTTCTACAAAGAAGATGATCAACCAGAGGAATACATTCCTTTCGAGGATATAGAAATTCCATTAACATACCAGGAGCATCAGCTCTGGTTTAAAGGCGCCCTAAAACATCACAGAAACATTACCAGGCTTGGTCCACTAGGTAGACCAGGAGCAACATGGCCGATTCTAGCCAGCTACACACCTCATCCTGAACTTGACATACTGACAGATGAGGAATTACTTACTCAACTTACAGAGTTAATAAAAATCTACAGACAATTGGTTCAATATGTCATGCAGACTTTCACAGTCCAACCACCATTAACACTTCCAAATCAAACTCCTCACCAGGGGAATACACTAAAAGTTACACCACAGACTCTATACGCAGTCATGGGTAAAATGCCCACAAAACGTGAGCAAATTCCATTTTGGATAGCTCAAAAAATTACTCAAATCGAAGCAGTATTTCCAAATACTAGCCCGCATGAGAAACACAGAATACTGACAATCAGTTTACCGATGGGGATCACACCACAACTGGAAGACTGCACCACTTGGGGCTCAGTCTTTGCTGCCATCTATACTAAAACACATGGCATTCCATCAATTGCGGTAATACCTGATGTCCTGAAACAAATTCAAAACGAATACGGGGCAGAGCCTGCTCTAAATTTAGGAATGAAATTACTGAAACATTTCGACCAGGTCTCAACAATAATATTATCTAATATTAAAGGGGAGGCAGCAGCAGTGGCGATCCGCCAAAAGTTAAGGGAATTCGATGTTACAGAACATCAAACTGAGCTACCCAGAATTATAGAACAATCTTATGCAGAATTAGGCAGAGATAGTTTGGGTGGAAGACCAGTGAAGCCGAAGCTATCTGAAAGTCCTGAGAAGGACTCAATTAAACAAACTCCTACATCTTCTAAAAAGAAGTGGGAGACTAATAAACAAAATTTAAATGAGAAACGTTCTCAATCCCGGGGTAGGTCTCCTCAAAAGGAGCCCTCTGAAAGGAGGTATAACCTCAGGAATAGGGATAATTTGAGAAAACCTGACAAGTATCAAGATACTGATACACGTTCCTCTCGTCCCTTTCAGATCTCATCACAGACTTCGGAAAGAAGAGGACGAACAGAACATAGAGAAGAACGCGTGAAATCGAAAGACGAAAAACACGCTCCAAAAACTAAAGCAAAACCTCAATTCTCCAAAAGAAAGTAGCAGGTCTGAAGATCAGACATGCTGAGAATACTGAGAACACAACTCAAGAACGGAGAATGGGCTCAGACAATGCTGGACAGTGCAGCAGAAGTCACAATAGCTCTCCAGAACCTGAAGGAACTTCTGGAGATAGTGGACTTGAATGAGTACATTACAGTAGAGACTGTAGACACCAGGGTTAGTACTCCACAAAAGTTATATGAAATAACACTCCGGATGGAGGGAGATAAACCTAGACAGGTGAAAGCACTTTTTGGGGAAAGACTATCAAAGGGTTATGACATACTTCTAGCAGAAAAAGACTGGCCACCACAATTTGTCAGGGAGTGCCCACATGGCGAGGACATTATTATGCCTGCCTTCTCCAACCATATACCAATGCACCTAAGAAATACATATGCCAGGAAATGGGCAGTGGACCAGGCCCCAGAATTATATAAAAATCATGTAGGATGGGTTGAGGATTCACCTCACCATAAAATACATCTAAAACATGAACCAACTGCACAAAGGCAGTACCCAATAAAGCAAAAAGCTAAAAAACAGGTCAGGGAGATCTTAGATCAACTTGAATATCAAGGGGTGATTGAAACATGCACCTCCTCAATGAACAATCCTTTGTTTCCTGTCTCCAAACCAGACAATACATATCGTCTAGTTTTGGATTACAGACACCTAAACACTTGTTCTAAAACTTTTGCAGTGCAAAATGCACATAGCACAGCATTAATGAATAACATTTTGCGTAAAAAATACAAAACAACATTAGACATCTCAAATGGTTTCTTTTGTCAAAACATAGCACCTGAAAGCAGGTACTTAACAGCATTCTCCATAATGGGGACCCAGCGTCACTTTTGTCGACTCCACAAGGGTTCAAGAACAGCCCAGGGTTATTCTCAGCGAGGGTAACGGAGATACTACAAATTTATGACAATGAGGCATTGTCCTATGTCGATGACATCTATCTGACAGACGATGACCTGGACAAACACTTGAACAGGGTGAGCACCATTATACTGGGTTTCGCCTCTGAGGGCTACAAGTTCAACTTTAAGAAGTCCCAAATTGCCCATCTCAATGTCCTATTTCTAGGATATGAGCTTTCAAGTGAAGGCAAGAGCTTGGCAGCTAACTTTCTAGAGAAATGTGCGCTGCTCCAACCTCCAAAAACGCTAAAAAACTTACAATCCATCCTGGGTTTCCTAAATTTTGGAAGAACATACATTCTAAATTACGCAGAAAGGGTTAAACCTCTGTACGCATTAATCAAACCTGATTTTTCAAACAGAAATTGGACACAAGAACACACAGAAATCTTGCGTTCACTACAGGCTAACTTGTTAGCAACAAATCACTTACAAACACGTGTAAGTCAACAAAATTTGGTGATCCGAATAATTTCGGGTCAATGCGGATTCACCTATTTAACCTTCAATGAGGGTGAGAAAACACCAATCACATATAAATCTCATTTGTACACTCAAGCGGAAATGCGCTTCAGTTCAACTGAAAAAATTCTGACAGCAGTTCAAACCGCTGTAGCACAAGAAAGAGCCTTAGCCCAAGGGAAACGCATTATTGTCGTAACCCCGGTACCAGCTTTAGAAGCGGTCACAAAAGCAAGCATTCCAAATGCTAAAGCATTACATCCAAGATGGATACAATGGGTTAATTCTCTTGCTGCAACAGATGTTGAATATGTTTTTGATCCAGATTTAAAAACACAAGCATTCCTGCAATATGAACAAGAATGTCCTCTGCCTACTGAAATTCTGCCTCTTGATCAGTATGAATTCATAATTTACACTGACGGATCCGCACAGCCCACAACAGGGAGTAAGCAAGCTTACAGTGCAGCGTGTGCAATCGTTAAAGGTCGCATGCGAAATGGCATCTTCAGACCTATGGTCACTAAAACTCAATCTCTAGGAGATTGTACAGCTCAGCGAGCTGAACTACAAGCATTCAAACTGGCACTTGAAAGTACAGATCGAGAATTCCCCACACTAATAGTGTGCGATTCCTTTACTGTGTTCAGTCGTATAATGAATATATACAAAACTGGCTTGAAAATGGTTTCAAAGATGTGAAAGGTGGCACAATAAAGCATAAAATGCTTTGGGAACAAGTAGTTCAGTTGAAAAACGAACTACCAAAGGCTCACGTGATCCACACACTGAGTCATCAACGTGATGGCGTTCACGTTGCAGGGAATTCATTGGCTGACGAAGCCGCAAAGGGGGCTGTTCAGACGGCTTCCGTAGCTGCGATCACTCGTTCAAAAACAAAAATAGACGGTGAGATAATGTTGGCTGTCAATGCTTCAAGCAAGGGCAGCAGTGCAGCGTTACCAAAAAAGTTTCCACTCAAGTACTCTTATGTAATTGATGCGAACAACGTTCCTTTTGCTCGAATCCCTGGAGTGGGGGATAGGGTAATTCCAAACATGGAACGTAGAGCAGCCTTGATTTATGAAACACATATGGGGGAGGGTCTGTCACATCAAGGGATCTCTAAAACAATTTTAACGTTAAAAGAGATGTACTGGTGGCCTGGAATGAATACAGAAATTCACATATTCATCAACAACTGCTTAGACTGTAAATTACAGCGAGAGAGCCACCAGACACCATGCTGCAAATGCGGCAACACAGTACAGACACCACTGTTAGACAGCATTTGACTATCTACGCGCCTGCGTCCTACTGGACAAGTGCGATCCCACAAATACTGAATCAAGGTTCCTATGGATATGGCCACAGCGCTCGGCTGACGCTCGAACTGTTATAAAAGATTTGCGAGTCTTTATCGGCACATACGCAATAGGCACGCTACATTCTGACCAGGGTCCTGCGTTTAGCTCTCGGGCTTACAAAGAAGCCATGGCCAGTCTGGGCGTTGCATTGCGGTACTCCTCTCCATTCCATCCTGAGGGAAATTCGGTTGTGGAAAGGAAAAACCGGGACATAAAGCAGTCTATAACAGCTAGGGTATTAGGTTCGGGTGATGGGTGGGTCAAACACCTAAATGGGGTCCAACGCTCATTGAACAATCTGCCAAGAAGTTCTCTAGGGGGGGTCACTCCATATGAGGTCCTTTTTGGGACAAGAATGTGGGTACCAAACCTTGAACACGTAGGCACAGTGGTGGAAAATAAACCGTTTGATATCAAAGATCGTTTGGCTGTTTTACAGGAACTGAATGAATTAAGAACGAAACAAAGCAACGTATTCCTACAGCCAACCACCACTGGGGAAAAGTCGGCGGTCCCAGCAAGGCCTGTCTGGATTCCAAAAGTTGGGGATCTAGTCAGAGAAAAAATTGCGGAGAAGAAGGAATTTGGACCTTCTTACAGACAACCAGTACCTGTCCTAGCAGTTCAAGGAACAAGAACAGTACTTCTGCCGCCCCTTGCTGGAAGAAAGGAGAAAAGATTTGTGTCCATCGACCTCATCAAACCACAGTATGTGGCCAATACTTAACAGTAGGCCTCGTGGACTCCGACCTAGTAGCAGACGCACTCCTCTCGCTACTATCCAAGAGGTTCAGACTGAAAGACTGATAACCATCGAGACTTCAGCAGTAACAGATGAAGGACTGAGCAACAACGCTATGGAACTCATCCCTCTTGAACACCAAGTAACAGTTCGTCCAAATACGCCTGTCTACACCAATGTAGCAAGTGATCAACTGGTTCCAGCGATTTCTACAAATCCTGATGCAATTCCAACAATTGATAGAACTGCTTCTGGCTATTTCATTAACTTTGATACGTTCTCAGAAGATCCGAGTGAACCTGAAACGACGCCAGCATCATTCAAACTCAAGCAGCAAGTACAAGACTTTCTTCACTTTCTGAAAAAGACTTATTTGGTTTCTCCATGGATTGAACTCTGGATTATATCTGGACTTTTTGTTTTCCTGCTCTGGCTAGCTTTGGTTACAACTGTGAGCGTGCTTATAAGTGGCAGATACATCCATGTGAACACTGAAGGAACAGATGTGAACGTACTTTTGAAACCTCATAAATCTTCCCATCGTGAAGCAAGAGACTTGTCATCAGTGAACATCACAGCTGTTCCTATACAGGATGGTATAGTGTGGGACAAAACAGATTATGACATCTTCGGCCCGATGGAACAATTGAACATTCCACATTTGTTTAAAATTTCATTAAGTGATCTCATTACGTCCAGTACCTATTCAGATGATTGGGACTTTGAGACTGTTAACGACATAATGTATGACCTAGAAAAATCTGCTGCATTTTCTAAAAATGAATATTTAGAGGGTTCATCAGACTACGAACAACTGTATTGTTATAACCACTATGGTCATCATTATTTGCATAAATCTGCATATCCAAGAAATGTGTTTATGTTTAACCAATGGGAGCATTGTCCTACACCACCAAAAGGTAGATCAAAAACATTTGCTAGTAAGTTTCCATATTTTTCAGGTTACAATATATCTGACCCAGAATCATTTTACTTTAGAAATGTAAACAATACAGGACTGAAAATTATGTTAACTAATACAAAACAGATTTACTCTGCAGCATTTATTGCCCAACTGTCTAGACAGGGTTTCGACTTATGGAAAGACACAATAGACACAAAAACCGTGTGGGGTACTAAAGATTGGCAAGTACAGGGTATAGAAGCTTTATTTAGAGCCTGTATCATCCCTGAACAAATAATGTTTTTGAATGAAACCGTCCAACAAACTTCTTGTCTTGGATTAGCCAAGATCAAAGAGATGAAAACACCTTCTGTACCAACACCTGCAAGTGATAACGAAACACAGGCAGCGGTGACAGTTGACAATATACTACAACTCAACAGATCTAATCCTGATTGGAGAAAATGGTTGATCTGGCCCACGGACACGAATAACTGTCAGGAAAGATTCCTGAATAAAACTCAGAGCTTTACTATTAATAGGCCAGACTCAAGATACGTCCAAAGACAACATCCGGGGGTAGTAACAACATACAGTGTAGGAAAATTATGCCTCGATTGGCTGCATAAGTCTACACTACAGGATGTGAAACAACACTTATCCTTACTTAAAGAGGACGCAGACCTTAGGGAATTCTTGCTTGGACCAAGAAAACCACGTCAAAAACGTTTCATATATGCCGGCATTTATGCTGCCTATAATGAAGCATGGAAAGTGTCACAGATGGAGGCCGCAGAACGAATACGTGAACTTGATCGTATTAATTTAGAGAAAACCCTCTCTGTGGTCGACAATGGGTTAAAAACTTTGTCCTCCAGAATATATTCATTGGATGGCATTGTATCCTCTGCTATCGACATACTAGAACAAGATTTGGCGATGTTACAACAAGGTCAGTCTCAATTACGTTCTATTGTGTTATTAAGCTGGACGCTGCAATCTTTGCGAGCGGGCTATGTGCCTTAGCGATTCATCAACACGTCAGCTCTGTTTGCGGAATACAATCTAACTGATAAACAGATCGAATTGGCACAAAGAGGAGCAAGGTATACAGTGCTGAGCATTGAAAAACTGGAAAAATTACCATTTACAGTGGCAGAAAAACCAGCTACAGAATGGCTTATTCATGGCAAAATAACATTACCTGTGACTACTTTTCAGTTTCAGTATTGCCTCAGACAAATGCAAGCAGGCAAATATGAAAGGTTGGGTAAGGAATACATTGAGATATCTTGGGATTTACCGTATACATATAGATGTTGGAGTGGGGATCGTGAAGGGTTTTTGAACGGTACACACTGTAAACGTGCACTGAGCGGTTCACTTATATGTCAGGACATTTCTTTACACGGGGCTTGTAATGGTTCTGTGGCAAATTTGTCTTGCCATCAGCAGGGTACACCAGCTGCTGTGATTAATCCAACGTTTGGACAACTTTCTAATGGGAGTTACCTCATGTTGCATGATCAGAGTTGCTGCGGCATGTTGCCAGGCATCCCATATCTAGTAACGGTCAACTCCAGGGTCACTTGCTGTATGCAAGTATTGTTTCCCCAATAGACACAGTCAGGAGTCGCCTCTATGGCCTTCGCTGAACGTCTCTTTTATAAGATTTGATACTTTGAGCAGAATGAAAGCCATGCTTTTACAGCAAACAGTGCCTTTGACCTCGGCCAAAGAAACCTATGATCTACAAGTAGCAAGGACTTCGGCTGAGATACAGACTTTAATACGTACAAACTGCCCTATACATTTCGTAGAAATGATAGGACGTATCTTCAATATGTCTGATACAACCGGAATTGTACATGTATTTAAGAGCATCTGCTCCGGTCTGTTAGCACCTTGCCAGGCAATACTCGGAATCATCCCGAACTTTGCACATTCGGTGTTTGGTGGCATACCATTAATTCTAGCACTTGTTGCCGGAATTCTATTTCTCTTCCTGCTATTGCGCTATGGCCAGCCTATTCGCAGACATCACTCCGAGCGAAATGGAGAAAGCTCTCCTTGAAAGAAAGTGCTGTGAGCGAATAGTACAGCTATTGGGCATGACTCGTCTACGGGACCTGAATACCACGTGGTTCCTGTCATTCAGACCAATCTGGCAAGATTGCATCTTACCTGTTCTACGATGCCTGCTATGCGGTGAAGAATGCGTGTTGGACACAAGTATAATATTTCCATCAGCAACGCCAACGGATGTCGATACTCTGCTGGTCCCGATAACGGCCCATGCTCTGTGTTGTCCCCAGAGGCTACCAATCCTGATGTCAGCATTCATTGAGATCTAGACAAGAAAAACAGAAGGTCAGGGCACTTAAGGCCTGCACCAGTCAGTCTAGTTTTAGATAGTTTTTTTCTCAAAAATGTGGTGCAAAGAACCAGGAACGTGACCTCCTTACGTCCCTATTATTTGGGAATGCCAAAAACACAAGAGACAGAGAATGGCTCAGCACACACCTATAGTTAAATATAATATAAAAATCAACAATGGTATATAGTAATGATAAGCGATAATCAATGTGTGAAAATTAGCACTATGTCTCCCCAATAAATCAAGTAAGACTTCGGTTTCTTAATATTGTATTCTTCCTTTATTCTTATTTCAGATTTCTTTTCTTAAAACACAGCACAAATTCATAGCCGACGCGGCGTGTTTCGTCCCAACGGGACTTCTTCAAGGCTGTTGCATTTGTGAATAGTCTAGATGAAACAAATATATATAGCACTTCTTGTTGAAGGACGGTGCCTTAACTCAATATTTCTCTGCAAAGAAGAAACATTCATCTACTGTAAGTAGTAAAAGTTGAAATGTGGAAGGGTACTCAGTAACCCCAAATAAGCGCGATGTCGCGTAGCGGCGTGGTCCGAAGTCTTGAAAGAGAAAGATTTTGTCAGAGATTTCACAGACGCTTCCGGCTGCTGCTGAGGTACGAGAAAGATCTACAGGCACACAGGTAACAACGGACTCGAACATTGCTGCGGCAACCTATGCTGAAAGCGATGCTTCCCATCTCTGTGCAATTAATCTACTACACGAGGTGTTCCAACTGACACCAACTACAGTGTATGATGTTTTGTCTATAGAAATAGATGATCTCATGTTTACACCAGACCCGTAAACTGACTCTGATTCAGCATACAGTGTTCCAGAGATGCAGTAACAATTTGGCCTTCATTTTCAAAAAACTTGGAACTCTACCAAAATTGAACTTTTTCCCATTTTTCGAACTAAAATGGCACTTCAATCTGCTTAAAGTAGAACTAGCCTTATAGTACAGACTTCGCGGTACTTCCACGGACACTTAGTCATCTTGTGTGTCTACAACAGTTCATTAATTTTTATGACATGAAATGACTTTGATTTTTGAACAACTTATCGATCATTTTCTGTCACATGTAAATATTACTGCTTATGTCATTCCAATTGCATTTATTTCCGAACTTTATGCCTGAAATGAAAAGCATTGCTTAAATATGTACAGTACCTTTTTGCATTTTTACTATGTTTTTTAATGCTTTTAAGAAATATTTTTTAAATATGCGGTACTCCATTTAATGTTTAGCATTTTAAATGTTTAGCATTTTAGTATTATCGTACACACGAAAGTGGAGTGGCTGTTGTATTCCTCTTAGGGTGTCCATAAACGGGCTTTCCAGAATCATGTCCTTATATAGGCACAATTCGCCCTGCCCTTATATAGGCATAAAATCCCAGTCCTTATTTAGGCATTAAACCGTGCACTCCAAATACAGGCATGGTCTCCGACATCCGTCCACCCTAACGTCACAACGAGTTCGTGAAGAACAGACCCTTAGGCTGCGGGAGTTTCCTAGCCCAGGACTATTGATTTCTTCAAGGACTCATATATTATGCATGAACCATTATTCCTTAGGGGTTCATTCATGACGTCTTCCGCTGTCCGACTCACGTCAATGCTAACATTCTGAGGTAATTCTCAGGTATAAATATACCTTCCCTAGCCCCTGTAAATCAGAGGAGACCTCGACTTCAGAGGAGCCCGTTTCCCGGCCTGACGCACTGAGAAGACGCTGTCATCCCTGCACGCAGAGAGTCCAGCTTCCAGTGATCTGACTTCCCTTGCGGGGTGTTGGAGTTCGAGTCTGGCAAAGAGATTCCTACCTCTCTCATTCTTCAGGTATGGAGCTGACTAGAACCTAGAGGGACTCTTGGCATACTAGGCATACTAGGCTTAACATACTCTTAGTATACCATAGAAAGGAATACTTCACCTACTTCATACCTCTCCCTACACCTAGGTTAGGTTAGGTACATTGGGGTAGAACTAGGTTAGAAACGCATCGTATGAGTACTCGCATTTTTAGTCTGTGTCATTTATGTAAATGCATATATACTAAAAGATAATGCTATCGCAGTATTATTTATTCCTACTGCTCACACTGTACATTATTTATCTCGCATACTGTCTTGTGATCGTAACAGCACATTTTACTTACACCAGAAACAAGACTGTTCAATAAATCTTTTATTGAAACGCCCGTCTGTTCTTTCCGTGTAACTTTGAGGAAAACTAAGCATGCACGATTGAGCTGAGTGAAATAGTTATCTATTGTTTCCACGACTCTGGGACACGTTCTGATTCTAAAGGGAAACAAAGTGGTCATGTTTTGCGGCTGCCAGAAACTACTCCCTTCTTGTCGTCAAGGAGTTTCTAGTGGCCTCTGAGCTAGCTGGCACAAGTAATTAAGTTTAATATACTCGATAGGGACATACTGACCTTAGTCCTATGTCAAACCTATAGGATATATTATTCCAATGCGCAGAGCCTATTAGGGAAATAGGAGCTACACTGCACTCTGCTTTGAGCCCCTCTTATACTAGTAACTTTGAAGGAAGGAACTAGTTGGGATCTACCTGGAATTCTGTCTGGACCACTGAAATTGAACAATTCAGTGGCTGATCTCTGTGAAGAGGTGTCCATTTTCATTTGTAAGGGGTAATTTTTAGTGCATGACTTCACCTGCATAAGGAGGACTTTCATTGCACAGGCATCAGCAGACAGATAAAGCACTAACCAGCAACACACAGCTGGAAGAACCTGAACATGCAGATGCCCCTGCTCCATGTGGTAACATGTGAGAAACCCTATTCCTCCAAAAAGTGAAGGTGTGGAATGCACTGAAAGTACTGGAAAATCAACACTGAGGGTCTGAAATGACAGTGAGGATCAGAGAAAGATAATGAGAAGGATGGGGGCTGCATGGTAAGCCAGGGTTTCTGATGTTATGTTTATTATGCTCAGACCAGAGAAGAGGCCCCTAAATAGGATACTTAAGGAGTACCTGAAACCGTAGTTTAGTGAATGTGAGTGTTAGACCCAGCGGCTTCCGACTGGCTGGGACACATCGAAGCCAGTCAGAATTCATAGTCCTGAATAGGATAAGTACGATACACGTCCCGATAACCTGTGCTCACCCTTGGGTAGCTTGGCACTGAGCAGTCAGGCTTATCCTCAGGGCCCAAGTGTAATGCATTGGCACAGCACCACCCTCGCAACACACTGTGTATCCCACAACAAGACTCCACATCTTATATATAAAACACTGGTCTTTGTATTACATACACATTGAAATCATCATCATCAAGATCTTTATTTCGCATTTAGATTAATGCATAAAAAGTACATAAAAACATAGCTTAAATACTACCGATAAAAACATCCTTACATGCAGACAATTCATTCTACAATTACTCATTGATCTGATAAGCCATTTAAAAACATCAGAAAAAATACATAGATGATAAGAATATCTAAAAGTATAAGGACAGCTGTTTGGCAGAGTAAGTTATAATAGAATTCTCATTGATTTGGTAAATCAATTAAAGCACCCAAGAAGAGCGTTGATAATAAAAGACTTACTGTAAATATAAAGCAGCTGTTAATAAACAAAGTTAAACTAATCTCAGTATACTTAAAGGAGCATACACTACAGTAGGAATACCAATAATGGGTTAAAACAAGTTTTAGGAAGCATAAACTATTACAGACTCAGAGAATACAAAGTGTTAGAGCATATCCCTTATGTTGAAGTGTTCGCCTTTCTAATCCTTAAAACGGCTAATAAATAGGAAGCAATCGTATAGCATACATAGGGAGTTTCCAATGCTCGTAATACTTCCAAAGCCTGGTTATGCATACGTAGACTGAGTATTTTCAATAGTGGGATAATTAATTTACCCCTCTCAGCCTTATAAAATGAGCAAAAGAAAAGCAAATGCGAAATAGATTATTTAGAAAAACCGTCTCAAGGAAAAAGAGACAGGTGGTTTACCGAATAAGATTGAGCAGGATACCCAGCCATTAACGGAATATAATTCAGTCTGAATCTCACCAGAAGAAAACAATATCTAATATTGGTGACATTGAAATCAAAATGAGATACACATTGTATATATTCTTTACAGTTATATGCAATTGTCGAACTTTCCCATTAGCAGCCGAACGGCATGAACATATATGCCCTACTCAGAGGTATTCATCCAACATGATATTCCCCAATATCGCATACCCCCAACAGTTGCAGTGGTCAAGCAATCAAAGGTCCTTGACTATGCGTCATGACCAAGCCCTTTAGTACCTCAACTACACCTGCCAACTATACACATTGCCCCTGCTTGTGCTACATTGATTAGATTATCAGAACCACCTAAAATGGAAAGAAACAGTTACTTAGTTTCATCCATCCGGATTAGACTACCAGGCACCCAACGGCACCTGCACAAGTGGGGGATCGCTAGCCCTCCCGTAGACAAATGTTGTGACCCAGGAAGCTGGAGCTCTTCCAAGTCTGGAGAAATGTTTCCCCTCAAGCGGAGGTGCAAGATGCCATAGCTCCTGACAACCTCGGATGGAGGCCACAATATATGGCACTGTCGTCCTGCCAATTTGGAGGTCAAAAACGGTGAACAGACATAATATCGAATTTTTAATATCGAATTGCCAAAATATCGAGTTTTTTATATAGAATGGACAGAATATCGAATTGCCAAAATATAGTGGTGCAGAATATCGAAATTCAGGTAAGAAATATCGATTGTCCTAATATCGACAGTCATAATATAGTTGTTAAAAATATTGAATTTTTTTATAGTGTTTTAAGTGTTAGTATATGTGTTAAAAGTATGTATTATTTTTGTAATGTATGTTTTAATTTTTTTAAGTAATGAATTTTATGTTATTTAATTTTTGCGTAATTTAATTCCGTAGCGGGTTGTGGGTTTATAGGGGAATAGGGTGGGAAGTAATTTAATTATAGTAAATTAAATATTAATTTTGAGGAATTATTAATTATTTTTAATTTAATTTTGCGTTTTAGTTCTGTAGCGGGTTGTGGGTTTATAGGGGAATAGGGTGGGAAGTAATTTAATTGTAATTAAGTAATTATTTAATTTTATTTATTGGTATTGATAAATAATTCATTGTTAATTAATTCTTAATTGGTAATTAATTTTTATTAATTGGTAATTAATTTTTATTAATTTTTTAATTGATAATTATATTAATTGTATTAATTTATTATTCAGAGCGGGTTGTGGGTTTATAGGGGAATAGGGTGGGAAGTAATTTAATTGTAATTCAGTAATTATTTATTTTTATTTATTGGCATTGATTATTAATTTATTGTTAATTAATTCTTATTTGGTAATTAATTTTTATTAATTGGTAATTAATTTGTATTAATTGGTAATTAATTTTTATTAATTGATTAATTGATAATTATATTAATTGTATTAATTTATTATTCGGAGCGGGTTGTGGGTTTATATGGGAATAGGGTGGGAAGTAATTTAATTGTAATTAAATAATTATTGAAAATATTTTTGTGTATTGATAATTAATTTACTGTTAATTAATTATTAATTGGTAAACATTTTGTATTACTTATTAATTTTTGGTATTGAAAAATAATTTGTGGTTAATTAATTATTAATAAGTAATAAATTTTTAATAATTAATACTTATTGGTATTTATAATTAATTAATTATTAAATAATTTGTCATTGGGAATTAATTTTTAATACATTTTTATTGGTATTGATAATTAATTTATATATATTTAATTATTAAATCATTACTTTCCCTACTGTTGCACTCACTGGAGGGGAATAGTAATTTTTACCCTCCGCTATCCAACACTTTCCCTACTGTTGCACTCTCTGGAGTGGGAATATTAATTTTTACCCCTACGCTATCCAACGCTTTCCCTACTGTTGCACTCACTGGAGTGGGAATAGTAATGTGTACCCTATGCTATCCAACGCTTTCCCTACTGTTGCACTCTCTGGAGTGGGAATAGTAATTTTACCCCTCCGCTATCCAACGCTTTCCCTACTGTTGCACTCTCTGGAGTGGGAATAGTAATTTTTACCCCTACGCTATCCAATGCTTTCCCTACTGTTGCACTCACTGGAGTGGGAATAGTAATTTTACCCCTACACTATCCAACGCTTTCCCTACTGTTGCACTCACTGGAGTGGGAATAGTAATTTTTACCTACCCGCTATCCAACGCTTTCCCTACTGTTGCACTCACTGGAGTGGGAATAGTAATTTTTACCCTCCCGCTATCCAACGCTTTCCCTACTGTTGCACTCACTGGAGTGGGAATAGTAATTTTTACCTACCCACTATCCAACGCTTTCCCTACTGTTGCACTCACTCGAGTGGGAATAGTAATTTTTACCCTCCCGCTATCCAACGCTTTCTTTACTGTTGCACTCACTGGAGTGGGAATAGTAATTTTTACCCTCCCGCTATCCAACGCTTTCCCTACTGTTGCACTCACTGGAGTGGGAATAGTAATTTTTACCCTCCCGCTATCCAACGCTTTCCCTACTGTTGCACTCACTGGAGTGGGAATAGTAAATTTTACCCTCCCGCTATCCAACAATAAATATTGAATATTTTTTAATAATATTAAGTTAACATATATATGTATTAAAAAATAAAAATCCATGTTTATTTTTTTTAATTTACATTAATTATTTATTAATTTTAAGGTTATTTAAGTATTTTTACTTAATTATATTTATTATTTTATTATTTTACATTACTTTTAAGACATTCAAAAAATTCGATATTTTAACAAACTATATTATTTACAACGATATTTTGGATTCGATATTTTTGTACTTACTTGTTTGTAGATAGGAAGTCGATATTCTGGCATTCTATATTTTGTCATCGATATTTTGGCAGGTCGATATTTTGCTCCTCGATATTCTGTCAGTGATCCGTCAAAAACAGTCTCAGCTTCCAGTTCAGGTCCCCCCAACACCCCTTGGACACCACACACTACAGAGTGCAAGTTAGCACAGGTTCCCTGACTGCAAGCACAGGTCCTTCGGACTCTGCTAGCTTAGCCCACACTCCTCTAACACCTCATGTCCAGGCACCTCAGGTGGGCTGCTGATCTTTACAAGCACACTCCTCTGCACAGTGTGATGACGGTGTAAGTCAAGGCGGTCCTTGTCCCAAACGACAATCACTTATACCCATTTCCGCCGCACACTGCATGGTCCTTATGATCTAGTGGAAATGGGGAGATCCTTTATGTCCCTGGGATCTCGTGGACAGGAGGCCATCCAACCAGCCTTTGGAGAGTACTTAAGAACCCAGGCCATGACAGTTGCCACTTAGCTACAGGCCAGCAACGTCCAGGCAAAATCCACCAAGTGATAGTCCCCTTCCTGGATATCAGCATTCTCCAGGCCACCACAAGTCTGTGGATAATCCCGTTGCAGTCCCTCCTGCCCCAATGATTCCTCTTGTCATTGTCCCAGCATCGAACCAGAGTAGTGTGGTTCCAAATCCAAAAATGTCTCTAACTTCCGAGGCCAGAGCCCCAGTAGTTATATGCACAATGGCCTTTAAAGATGCGATAGGTTCAATGGGCCACCTTTGAAATGCACATTCCCTCTCTAAATTGTGTCCTGTCTGCCATCGTACCCCAGGAGGTTTGATCGCTATCTTTAGTGGGGCCAGGACCCTGACCCTTGCAATGTAGGTCCCAATTCCACCCCCACGTAACCATCCCAGAAAGGTCCCTCAGAGTCAAAGGTCTGCAGTTTCCCTTGAGCCTTTAGTTTATGGCCTTCGATCACGAATGCACAGATGTAGCTGTCCCCCCAGCACCCAGAAGTAGAGACAGGCCGACAGGTACACAGCGCCACAAGCATCAAAAAGCCCACTTTCCCAGAGTGCCATTTCCACATACATAATGTTGGATCCACTCGCACTACGGGAGATAATTCACCATTATGGACTCATCAATATCAAACACTATACTGCTACTATTCTGTAGGTAGGAAATACTGCTCAATAGTCTTTCCCTACATTCCCCCATGCTAATTCAATGTGAGGAGCAGGCCGGTCGTACTGAACACACCATCTGGTGCCATTCGTGACCCTTGCATGTAACGCACATGTGCACATGCCCCACCTCTTCCCAATACCTCACCCTGTCCCCAGAGAGAACTCCAATATAGCAAGAGATATGCAGAACCTCGGCACATAGCGCTTTACATGCCAAGCCGAGTAACAGTAACCTGCGCACACGGGCCACACCAGGGCAAACCTGTTGCACTATTGATGAGCTACCTCCGTGGATGGCACAACACAGTGCTGCAGGTCCACAGAGGAGCATTTGAGGTACATGCCCTGGGTATAAGTCTTACCCCCAAGACAAGGGACTTACAGCTAACTCGAATCAGCCAATCATGTATACAACAATCACCAGTATGTATATGACAAATACAGCTCTTTGACACTGAATGCCAGTGTCAAACATGCTCAAAGTACTAAGCCAGCAAAACAAGGTCCAAACATGAGGTCCGCAGCCAAAAAGGTCAGGGGAGACCACTCCAAAAGATGCCAGGTCTAACAGTGAGAAACACCTGCCGGGTTCTGTCTGGGGACAGCACAGCACAACAGAATTAGTGGAACAGATATAATGAGAGACACAGTACTAAAAGAACATAGATGAAGACATGGAAAGAGAAACATCTTCCCCACAGTAGGGGTTCCAAAAAATGAAGGGGGAGATAGAGACCATGCACAACACATCCCTCACCACAAAAAGCAATCAAACAATATCTAATAATCATCATAGATATCTTCCAGAAATTGAATACAAGGAGACATCCTCAAAAAGAAATTTGATCAGTTGTAACGAACTCCCACTCAGCATCAGACAAACCTCCACCCTGTAAGCCTTCAAGAAAAGCCTCAATACCTGGCTCTTCGGGTGAGACGAAGCTGCGCGAAACCCCCATTCCCCCCCAGTGGCTTGACACCTTCGCGGGTTAGTAGTGCGCTCCACAAATCCCTGATTGATTGATAAATTGATTAGAACAATGGTGAAACCGGAAGCAGGAATGAAGAAGGAAGGATTATGTAAGGAAATCTAAAGTATAGTTTGCACGTGAGTGAATCAAGCATTTCTGATTGCCACAGTGTGGATTACTGAAATTATAATACATACAAAATAGTGGGCCCGATTCACAGAACTAACTTAAGACAAAATCCTAAACTTACTACCATTTAGGTATTCACAGAAGGCACTTACTCATTTTGGTATTCACAGAAGGCACGTACTTACTCATTTTGAGTAACTTACTCATTTTGAGTAACTTACTCATTTTGTGTAACTTACTTCATTTTGGTATTCATAGAAGGCACTTACTCATTGATGAGTAAGTGCCTTCTGTGAATACTAAAATGAGTAACTTACTCATTTTGAGTAACTTACTCATTTTGTGTAATTTACTCATTTTGGTATTCACAGAAGGCACTTACTCATCAATGAGTAAGTGCCTTCTGTGAATACCAAAATGAGTAAGTTACGCAAAATGAGTAAGTTACTCAAAATGAGTAAGTTACTCAAAATGAGTAAGTAAGTGCCTTCTGTGAATACCAAAATGAGTAAGTGCCTTCTGTGAATATCAAAATGGTAGTAAGTTTAGGATTTTGTCTTAAGTTAGTTCTGTGAATCGGGCCCAGTGTTTTTAAACAAAATAAAATCAGATTCTAATATACTAATATAAATGCCCTCAGATCCGTGAGGGGAGTAAAGGAGACAACCTTAAATGTTTTATGCTGATCTGGTTTCCAGAGTCATTCGTTTTATTGTAGTAATACCAACCAATAATGTTTTCCAATTTTCCAGACTGAAGATCTGCTAAAGTTACTCTGTCCTATGAAAATGGGGACCTATTGCACTTGTAACATTGCTAACTGAGTAGATATATGATCACATTTTGCATGCTATCCGGGAATGAAAGGGGTTACCAATTAAGGGATTTTGCAGCTCTCTCTTTCTAGATGTCTCCCAAGTAAGAGAAATGTTATTTTATGTTAGCTGAATATGTAAAATGCTGCTTATCATCCGATAGGGTATCCAGACCTTGGAGCAGGTGTATGGGTGCATGGGTAATGTAGTTAGTTGAAGAGCCAGGTCTTCAACCTCTTGCGGAATTCAAGAAGTGAGGAAGAGGTTCTGATTTATAGTGATAGGTCTGGTGGGTTGGTGGAAGTGAAGGCAGCTGTTGAGATAAGCTGGCCCTATGTTGTGCAGTACCCTGTATGCGTGTGTGAGTAGTTTCAATTGTCAGCATTTGTGGGTTGGAAGCCAGTAGAGTTCTCCGAGGTGTGGTGTGATGTGGGGGTAACATGGGAGATCCAGGAGGAGTTTTGCTGCGCCTTTCTGTGTGGTCTGAAGTTGGTGAAGGAGGTGGTTAGAGATTTCGGCATAGAAAGCGTTGCCACAGACTAGTCTGCTTGTGATGTGGGCTTGAGTGCATGTATGCCCGGTGTTCCTAGGTATCCATTTGAAGATTTTTCTGAGGATGAGCAGTATATATAAAAGCAGGAGGAGCTGAATGTTTACCTGTTACATGTTGAGTTTGTCATCTAAGATGATTCCCAGGTTTCTTGTGTGGTGAGTGGGTGTTGCTGTCGGACCAAGCCCTAACAGTCTCCAGGTGGAGTCTCAAGAGGAGTTCCTGTTCCGGAAGGTCAGCACTTCTGTCTTGCCAGAGTTGAGCTTGAGGCAGTTGGTTTTCATCCATTCTGCTATGCTGATCAAGCAGTCAGTGAAGTTGTTCTGGTGGTGGTGGATTTGTCAGACATTGATAGGATGAGTTCAGTGTAGATGTTGAACAGGGTTGGATTTAGAGATAAACTTTTGGGGACTCCACAGATAAGGGGCTCGATAATGACTTTGGCGGTCCTGGGACTGTTGTCGCAATCTGGCGGTCTGACCGCCTGCATACCTGGCAGTCCAACCGCCGAATTAGGATGTGGGCAGTGAGACTGCCGTTAGACACCTGCAACCGGCAGGATCTTGGGTCCCATGGTGGCAACGGTTGGGAAAGCGTTGGTTTATAAAGGCGGTGCCGGCATCGGCACCGCCATGGGGATTATGACCTTCCTTCCTGCCGACCTTTTAATGGCAGGGACCCGACCATGAAAAGGTCAGCAGAAAGGAAGGTGAGGGGCCCCAAACAGCATCCCTGGGTGATTCAGCTCAGTGGGAATAGTGGCTGGGAGCACATATTGTGCCCCTCTGTCCCTGCACTGTCGTGTGTGAACTGTATGCCATGCATGACATGGTGCACGGCAACAGTGCACCAGACGTGATGCAGGCACAGCAGTGCGGCGGCATTGCCTTCAGGCTCACTCATTGAGCCGAAGCATGCCGCCCCCTAAAACTGCTGCCAGGACACTGCCAGCCCTGTGGTGAACTCATGAATTGGCAGTTGGGATGCCGCCAGCTTGGTGGTGTTCTCCCGACCGCCATTGCGGTGGGCTGGCGGTAATCGGGCAACATCGTAATCGGGTAACATCATAATCAGGCCCCAAGTCGTTAGGCTCAGATGTGTAGGGTGGGAATCTGACTCTTTGTGTTCTTTCTGCGATGAAGGAGCATGTCCATTTGAGGGCTGATCCTTGGATGCCTTTTTTATGAAAACTTTCGTTGAGACTGGAGTGTGATATGGTGGCAAGCACAGTGGAGAGGTCCTGCAGTATGAGGAAGGTGGTATCTCCTTAGTCTAATAAGATTTGGATCTCGTTTGAAGAGAATGCTTTTATGAGGTGCAAGTATGCTTTAAGGTCATTGAATCAAAATTGGGTGTCATGGTATCTGCTGATATATAGAGGGTAAAATGGAAAGAAACAATGAATCTCTGGACTTGAGAGGAAGCTGCTCAGCTTAAAAAATTGCTTGAATACTCAGAGGAGGAAGCGAGCATTTGTGAATGGTGAAAAAATTAGAAGATATGCCATTTAGAACACTCGCAATTCTGGACCACCAACTGATGCAACTGCAGACTAGAAGCACCAGTAGAACTCCTATTTAGAGAAACACCATTGCAAGATGGCCTGCAAACACAAATGCCATTACAGTATGTCCATCTCTAACACTGTCCCTTTCCCATCTGCTGAATCCTGTTTTGCGACCAGACATTCCCTTTCAGGTTCTTTCCACTTTACAAGTTTATAGTGGGTTGCTGTTCAGTGTACATTTCTGGCTTGCTTTCGCTTTTGGATTTTTTGCTCCTGTTCCATTTTTGCAAGATCAAGTTCTGCTCCAGACAATGCTTTTATGTGTAGTCTTTGCAGACCACAAAAAAACAGTTTGGTTTTATCTCATTGACAATCCCACTCACACTGTGATTTTTGTTTGGCCCTGGTTTGCAGGCCACAACCCTTGCATTATGACTTCACCCTCTGTCAAGAGCATTGTAAGTCATCATCTGGCTATTGGCTTCCACCTGAATTTCCTGGTAAAGAAAGTTGATCTGCCTCTTAGTATGATTTCCTGATTCCATTCAACTGGTAAACAAGATTCCCTAAAGGTAATACATTTGGAAAACCCCCCTAGTGTTTCCTCAGATAGCGAACAGTCTAAGGAATTGAAACAAGGCCATTGTGTAGAATGGATAGACAATAAATCAATATTACTTTGTACACAGTGATTTCTACAGGGATGTTAATTTCCTATTGCAGTATACAGCATGGCACCGGGTTGCATTTTTATACCGGTACTCTATAACCACTGCCTGCAAACATTGAAAAAACACAATTAATACCTAAGTTCACCACAAAACAATTATTTAAAAAAAACACAAACAATATCTAAGGGTACCACATTTCGATCATGATAGCAACAGAAGCTTATTTGGATCAGCTGAGCTATTGCCCCTGACCATTATAACCCTCTGCCTGATTTCCAATCGTGGTAAAAACTGAGCCATGCTTGCCATAGATCTTCACTAGACTAGCCTTTAAATCGTGAGCAAAACTGAAAAAACAACATATATTGTATGAGGTTTTGCACACTTGCAGTCTGCACCCAACTCCTAAAGGTTAACTAGTACTATAGAACATGAAAAGGAGATTACCTTAATTGATGTCCGTTGACACATTTGTGTGAAAGGGAGGAGACCCCATGAAACACCCACTCACTCACTGAACCACACTCCCCCTCAATATGACAATCTCTTTGTCTGCACATCTCTGTGTCCACTCCTTGTTCGTGTGGATAATCTCTGTAGAGTCCATGAAACAGTTGTTTTTGTGTAGTCCTCACACTGTGTTTTGCTGCTATCATACTTAACAGGATTTACAGTCAATGAATATATTAATGACTCGAGACATAATTACCAGATATTAGAAAAAACACAAAAGTGCCAGCACTGTTGGAACAGCATAGTCAGTTTCATAGCATACATACATGAATGTGGATCAATATTACAACATTCAGATCAGAGAAGTGGACAACTTGATCCCCATTTAAGGAAAGCAGGTGAAAATATTTCTGGAAACTTCATGATTGTTCATTCTGATTTGATAATAAATAAGTGTGGAAGTCTGGTATGTGTCACAGTGCAATTTGATGTCAAAGAAAGTAATATTACTGCCTACATCCGCCTGATTTGTGAAAATGTTTATGAATACATATTTGCATCAATTGGAAGGACTGTTTTTAAACCTCTCTGAGAAACATATGAGTAGAATTTAAATCAAAATGGGAATAATCTTCATTGTTGGCAAATCAAAACTAGTATAAAATACTGCATTAAAATATAATACTGTGGCAATCCCTATCATATACAGTAAACACGTTGTTAATTCATCACTGCATTACAAATTAAACATCAATGAATTATGCATTCATAGTTAGGATTTATGTCAGAGACACTAATTGAGTCCATACAATTGAATTAACGAGAATACAAATTCTAATCAGTTGGCAAGTCAATATTCTTTCAGCTGGAAACTCAAAATTCTTTAACAGTTTGGTTGCACAACAGACAAATGTCACCACTCTCGCAATTAGATGAAAAGAAGGGTTGTTCAAGGTGCCGCTCATTCACCAAATAAGGGAAGAGATATATAAATGTGACAGATCTTTCCCTGGACTTTTACAGAGTTGTTAATTGCCTTAATGGCATTTCAAGCATTGGCCGTGGGTCCTAAATGAATATATTGATATTAGCATAACATTTAGGTGCAGAAATATATATCCTGAGAGTTTGAAATCGTGGATATATTCTGTTTAACTAATTATAATTAGGCTTTTATTCAGCAGATGGCTATTATCATTACATCAAATTTACAAATGTTCCAATGGTTTTAGTGAGTTATTTAAATAACCACATCACAGACCAAGATTCTCATGAGTTAATGATTCTTTTATGGCATTCCATATCAAACATTTAACTGAATAACCAGGAGCCAGTCTAGCCCTCGCACAATATTTGACAATTTTTGCCATGGCTGCCAGTAATTCATTAATCAGAGCAAATTCTAATCCAATCTGACTGGGCTTAGAAGAGTGCAGGAATAATAATATTGTTCTGAAAAATGAACATTAGGCTGAGTATAACCAGTTACGTAATCTACCAGGATATGCCTCCTAAGCACATGTAAGAGCCAGGAGAAAAATGGCTTTAATGAATATAAGGATATTCTGAGATGACTGACTTGGTAGCTCGAAGAAAGTTCTGTGTAAGGCAAATGTTAACCCAGATGTTCTATGTTTCAGTTTTAGATTGCGGTATGCAATATCCGCCAGCACTCTAATCAAACTTCAAGATAATTGTAGTTGATTGCACTATCAGTCATATTTATATGAAGTTTCCAGGAAAAAGTTTTTGCTGGTTTCCTACCAAAACCATGATATTGGTTTTGCTGAGGTTAACTTATATTTTGTTCACTATAGTGAATCTGTTAAAATCTCTCATTGCTTTGCAAGCCTACTACAGTTAGACGAAGCAACACAGATCATCTATGTTTTCTAGTACCAGGAGTGTCTTATTGTATAATTTTAGTGAAAAATTAGCAGATGATTTTAGATGTGTCCCAAGGTTTGCTGTACATAAGTTAAATAACAAGGGAGCGAGCATGCAGTCTTGCATAAAACCCTTGGTTCATGTAAAGGTTTGGAGAAATGGAATTACTTGGGCCTAATTTAACTTGGTCCCACGCATCTTCATAAAGCAACATGATGGCTTTTGGTAGGGTTGGTGATATTTCTAATTTGTGTAACTTGCACCAAAGACAGTCCCTACAGATGCCATTGAACGCTGCCTTAAGGTGCACAAAGCACTTAAGTAATAAGATCTGTTTAACAATGCTGTACTTTTGGACAAGCATCATTGTTGCTACAATGTTGTCAAAAGTACTTCAATTGGATGGAACGCGGTATGAGATTCTGCGACCAGGCTATTATTGTTGCTCATTTGTGTAATTCTTTAAGAAGCAAACTTGCATATAATTTATCTGCTATATCTAATAAAGGTATCACTGGAGAAACTTTTTATAAAGGTTGGTAAGATGCCTTTCTGTAGAATTGCCTATATTGTTGAGACAAGGACAAGGACAAAATTCCAAGTTTAGCTTGAACAAAGAAGAGGGGACACAGTAGTCCACGAGGCACCATTAACTTTACTTCCAGTTATGACCTTCACCACATCTGTCTGATGAATTAATAATGGAACTTTAATGGCTCACTATTGGAGGTGGCACTTCGGAGTCATTATTTACATTTATTTTACATTTATGTGGTTCACAAAGCAGTGCTGTTACAATGATGCATTGTGAATGTTGTTTATTTGCAACAACGTCACATATAAATTTCCAAAATCTGCTACAATCCAAAGTCTTATAGATCTTAAATAAAATAATCCAATGTGTGCCACAATATCCTCTTTTTGTCTCCGGTAACAATTTTGTGCATTTTTTTTACAAGAATTAGCTGGGCTTTAGCATTCATATCAGAAGTCTGCCTCATAAGGTATCTCAGTTGTTTATTCATATTCTTCCTTTTGGTTCACATAACACTTGTAAACCACCCAGCATTATGCTGTCTGAAGGTTTTCCCACTTTTAGACCTTATTTAATGGAATCAATTAGACATTTTACAATCTGTCCCCATACAGCACGATTTATTGCTACTGTTTACCTATTTGCTAAATGTTTAGCCAAGTGCTTAAAAATATGTACGTACATTCAATACAAACATGGGTATACTGGACTGGTATCTAGATTTCTAAAGACAGTAAGGCATGCAAGTTCATGAAATTATTTCTGTAAGTTTATTCAAAATTGAAACACATGAAGCTGTGATTACTGTTTTAATGGTTGTATGAGACTATATCGAGAAAAATAATATTGACATACTCAAATATCACCATCAAAAATTTGAAAACAAAAACACCACAACATATTCCTAAACAGTAAAGACACAAATAATAATGACAAAAATACTATGGAATACAAGAACATACAATCGTATTGAAAAAATTAAGAAATAACAAATATCACCTATACATTAAAACCAAGGCAACATAATAACAAAAACCAAAATGCTATACACAAGAAATTCAACATAATTCTAAATAAAAAAACAATATTACAGTAAATATATATATGCGTAACATGATAAGTAAAAATAAAACTAATAAATATTAAATATAAAACAAAAATACTATTAGCGTTTACCATAAATGGTGAAAAAAATCTAACTAGTCTGCAACCAATCAAATTAAACTTAAAAACTGTTAGCAAATAGAAGTGATTTTCCAATTGAAAAACAGTCTAAAATGGGCACAAAAGGCAGAAGAAAATGCTTCCTATAAAGAATTACCGCAAGACAGTGCCACTCAGCCAGAATGTAAATCTACAAAAGAAGACTACAATTAACCACTAAATTATGCACACAAAGTAAGCTTGACAAAAAACAAAACGAAAGAAAAATAATAAATAATTGAAACTATGATAATATAACAAATAAATTAAACAATGCTAACAGTGCTTAGTTTGTAAAAAAAAAATAAGTGCCAAGGTCCTCATCAGGAGGCCACTTCTGCTTGTGCCGCCTATTGCCACTCTCAGTTCTGCCAGTTACAGTAGCGACCAAACTACTAACCATCCCACTCTTATAAGTGTGACAATTCTGACTATTACAGGCCCCCAAACCTATAAGAATGGCTTTGCCGGAATGTGTTAGTCATTTTAATGTATATTGAATTAATAAACAACTGCTGTTGTGCTGGTCTCCAAATTAGACAAACAGCGCCACCATGTGGCAGACTGTCACATGTGCCGGTGTTGGCAATTAAGTGCCGGTGCCTAGCACCGGAAACCACCAGCTCAATTTAAGCCCTGATGCTACATATTGATTTCTCCAAACTACAGATACATCCTGTACAAGAAGGAAAAAATGCTAAAAGACGCAGACACCAAATTATTTGAAATACAAAAAAGACCACCTCAAAAGTAAGTAATGTAACCAAAACTAAATTTAAAATACCAATAACACTTTAATATATTAAAAAATCATGTTAAACAAACAAACTCCTATGTAAATTTAACAATATAAAATAAATCAAAACAAATAAGTTTCTTCCTCTCAATAGGCTGCAACAAATGAAAACTGTGCAAAAACAACACCAAACAGACCTGAAAAACAAATATCTACAACTAAAATGAAGAATAGACAACATCCAAAACATAAGTTAAAATGTGCACCGGCAATGTAAAAATGTTTAAATAAATATATCACATACTTAAAAAAAAAATCAAGATATATTTTATACTCTTAAAACAAACAGTTAAAATGTTGGACACTGCAAAAAACATCAGATCCAAAAAAGGGACGCTGTTATTAAATATAAATGACATACTTATAGCAAGGAGAGCACCACCAGTGACAAAAACACACCAGAAATGCAACAGATCTTATTCAAATGCATGCTATTGCAAGGCTACCACTAAAAATAAAAATTTTGAAAGTGTTAGGGAACATAAACATCCTCCTAATATTGCTGAAATAGAGGTCATAAATATTTTAAAGGATCTGAAAGAGGCCAGTACGAGCTCACAAGAACCAACAACAGCAATACTCAAAAATATTATACCAAACATGTGTGAACAAGCAACAAGCCAACTCCTGGCATGTTTATGTGTGCCCCCACTGTAGCTCAGTCTTTATAAATGACTATTTAGTTACTGCTTTTCATAATGGCTCAGTGCTGTGTCACACCATCTGTCGATATGGATATGAGCCACAGAATCAGGCACAGCTGCACTAAACCACTATGATAATACCATATCAACCTAATTGGAATCTGGTAATCGAATAGAGTACATAACCTTAGAATTGTAAGATCACACATTAGGTCACTGGTAAACCCATGCATCAGCTTGAATACTCATGAATGTTCCCAGACATTGAGCAAATACTGAAGAACACTTTGACGTTGGGACAGTGAATCGGAGAACTTCACATCCATTCAATGAATATATGAAAAGATTTCCATAAAATGGTATCAGAATATGCAACATACCTCAATGCAAATATTTACTTTGAAGCCATGTATGATTGCTTACTCCTAAGAGATTTTGTTTTAATGGATTCAGTCTTATGTCTCTGAACATTAGTGCAACTGATAACAGATTCACATACTGTGAGCAAGACTTGGAGTAGAAACATGTCGGTGGTGGGCTGAAACTGTAATGCCAACCAGGGTACTTTCTTGTCACCTGCAACTTGGTATCGGAGCTTCAGTGCCTCGTTCTTAGTTGCTTGAATGCAGCTGCTGAGGCCTGTGATAGCCCCATGTTAGCCATCCAATTTAAGGTATGCAGAATATCCATTTGTCTGCTTCTTAGGGGCCGATTCCGATTCGGGCCGGAAATCTCTCCGACCGAGCCGGACCCGGAGAGATTTCCGACCGAATCGGACCCGTGCAGCCCGACCGAACGAGTACGATGCGCACGTATGCCATCGGACTCGAGTCGGTCGGACTCCCATTGAAGTCAATGGGAGCGGGTCGTACAACGCATACGCGGGCTCCCATTGACTCAATGGGTGCGAGGCGGACAAGGGCGCCCCCTACAGCGTGTACGCGGCGAGCGACTCGCGCCATACACGCACAGGTAGGGGGGACCCATGGGTCCCCCCCTGTGTGCGACTCGTGCGGCTACACGTACAGGGGGGTCCGACACGGACCCCCAAAGTACGGCTCCGACTGCTCTTTCGAGCCGGAGTGGGCTGCTCGGTCGGACTGCTCGCGGCGCCCATCGTACTTACCCGGCCGGGGAACGTCTCCATTGCGCGGTGCGAGTCGAGTCCGAGCGAGTCGGTCGGTGCGGTTAGAC
This sequence comes from Calotriton arnoldi, assembly GCA_963921515.1. Classification (NCBI taxonomy): domain Eukaryota; kingdom Metazoa; phylum Chordata; class Amphibia; order Caudata; family Salamandridae; genus Calotriton; species Calotriton arnoldi. The sequence continues at coordinate 309,915 of CAWUFW010005737.1, forward strand.
CCGGGAACGAGTCGGTCGGAGCGGTCGGGACGCCCGGACGAGTCGGTCGGCGATTTCGCATCCTACTCGCTCGCCCGGACGCGCGTACGAATCGGTCGGGCAATAGGGCTCTGAATCGGATCCGGTTAAGCCGAATCCGATTCGGAGCCCTACCGGCCGAGATCGGAATCGGCCCCTTAGTGTAGATCAATTTATGATCTATCCACATCTCACCCTTCAGCTGATTATTTCAGTACACCAAAGTTTCAGAATCTTAAATGGAAAGGGGCATACTCACTGATCATGGATCATCAGTATTCAGGACATCCATTTGCTATTTTACTGCACGCACATTGGCTATGCTAAGTGCAGGAAAACTCCTTTTTTGTCGATTGTCAATAGACTTCCAAGCTTTGCTTTGAAGAACTCTGCTCTCTACTCACCAGCAATTAAAAAATTCAAGAGACATCGTACCATACAATAATACCAGTGGAGGAAAGTCACTGGTTAGTAATCTGCCAGGGGGAAAGACTACACAATGCATTCCAAAGAACTTGATGTGGTAGACTCCCAACAAGACTGCATATATACTGTAGTGATCAATAATCAGATAGAAGATAACACCTTTAAAGAGATCATTGTTGGTAAAATAAAAAATAGGAAGAAGATAATGGGGAAAAAAACTGAAGCACATCTGCTTGAAAACTTATAAGTGCATATAACTGAACAAACATGGCTATCAAGCCTCTTTTGACCGACAAAGAAGAAGTGATGCTGCTTGTGAAATCATTTAAAGGAGCTATTGTACATTACGCAACCCACAAACAGAAACTGCGGGAGGGTGAAATATGATCAATGGGCAGCAAAAAGCTGTGGGGCACAAGTTCGAAGTTTAGTAATAATATTATGAAAAGCATGTGGGATTTAGGGCACTGGTAGACAGTGAGTCACAGCAAGGTAACAGGTTTCAAGTTTATGGAAGGTGATTTACAATGTGTGTGCATTGTTGGACATTTGGAGTAAGTCTCAGCAAAGGTACACGGTTAATAGATAATATTATACAAGGAGAAAAGCAAGGGAGTCAAGTACATCATCTTTTAAATTTACCAATATACATGACTGAAAGTAATATGGATCCCAAGACTCATTTGTTCTACTGTAACATAGAAAATTAGGAAACATACTGAAGCCACTGAATAAGCTAGTCAAAGTGATGAGCCCATTCAAAATAAGTTGTGAACAAGTGGAGGATGAACAGCAGGTAACAAGGAAGGACGGCAGATAGATTTAATGTTCATGAAATGTATTACAAAAATTGTGATATTTTGTGCCATTGGTCAGAAACTAGACACAGTACAACTAAGGGATCACACTTAACTGTTCTTTTTTTGTACTTATTTGTATTGATTTTACTTAGAATAAAAGCTTGTGTAGATCGATATACAGCTTCAAGAAAAAGTAGGCAAAGTCAAGATAAGTATGAAACACATCTCCGCCAAGGGGCATGAGCAAGAATCTGGATACAAATAAAGGATACAAACATGTAAAATATTATGTAACAGTGATTCCTCTTAAGCTTAGCGGAATAAAAACAGGGAACCAGTGTAGACAGGCAACAAATCAACCTTTTCATAAGAACTAGGCCCAGCATTACCTCCCCCTTTCATGCCATCCCTCCTCCCTACTTACAATGAATATATAAAATATGATATTCAACAGGTGGGTCAATCACCATCAGGGGTCTCCCTGTCGCTCATCAGGGTGTCACTCAGCCAGGGCCAGCAGGTCCTTCAACTTAGTCAGGTAGTCATCCCACTGCTCCATGAGGTTACACCTACCATCTCTGGCTCGTGTGTCAGCCCGTATTGAGAGCTCCGCTGGATTATGCTTAACTGTTATGGCAAATATATATTAGGTAAACAAGAGATGGATGAAGGAAGCAAGGAATAGTGTTTATGAAAGGTATCCAAATATTTTATCAATGTGAAAGAATGCAGCATGTGGCATACAATGAATTGGTTTTATGCTTGTAAATTTGCTTAAACGTTTTCATGTAAAACCTGTTACATAGGAGACAATTCTCAAAAGCCTTTATGAGAACAAGAAGTAGTACTATAGGAGTACTCTTTTACATACTCTGACATGCCTTTGTGAATTGCCCATGAAACATCCATCCATAGTCAAAGTGCAAATAATGTGCAGCACTTTCTATTTAAACTAACTGTATATGAACAATCTCTGAACATTCTAACTTTAGATGTTTTGAGATTAATTCATGAAGGCACGTAAGTGTAGTACATGAACATTACTTTGCATAGCCCAAAACGCAATTATGGACACATTGCTATACACCAGTGGAGTAAGGTCTACTCACTAAAGCAGAGGAAAGTCAGCATTTACGTATTTTCAAGGACATATGTAGACAAGCATGCGCCGATTTTGAATGGTGGTTGTCTGTTACATGGGTGGGCAGTGGAAAAACTATCATCGAAGGAGTCATGTTTAAATAAAACAATTGTACCACCAAACAAAGTACCAACCGGGCCTATGCAATAAACAGGGGTCTCCACAGATGCTCAACTGTATCATCAACAAGAAGGGAAACTGTCCTATAACAAAAGATATCCTTGACCCTCATTATGAATTAAGAGCTAAATGGTGATCCCTGTGCAAACGTATGTTTGCATAGGGATCGTAATTAAGAGCTGTGTAATGGTATTTACTATGTTTGGTAAAGACCCCTCTCTATTCAGGAAAACTCATAATAAGGCCCTCAGTGGAAATCCTGTTGTATTGATCATGTATAGGGGAACAATGCATATGTCCACCCATGTAAAATATGGTGAAAAATGTGCATCCTAAGTACATGATGAAAGCCTATGTGGCACACGACACAGAGGAGCACTGTTTGTCATGGCAGTGACAGACTTCAGAATATCTGCACACTGCCTGCCATTGATGTTCCACAGAACACACTACTATACTTCTCAGTATTGCTTTGAAGGCCACTGTTATCTAGAATCAGTTTCAAGACATATAGTGCCAGAGTCATCGATATTCATACCACTGTTAATACCAGTGGAGAACATCATCGAGTGGTAATGAGCTAGGCAGTAACGTATTCAAAACTGATTCATGTGGCAGACTCTAAATAGGTGTATGTGCAACCAGTGGTACTACACCACAATCTAGATGTGCAAATAGAAATGCAGACAAAGTCAAAGGACAAGCACACGCCTTTGTGGCATATCACACACATACTACCAAGTAAGTGTGACCAGGGCCAATTCCACAGGTCTGTTTATCTTACAGCTTCTTGTTTCACAGTCAGCCAGCCATACGTCTAGTAGACATATTCCTAAATAACCAACAGTCCATAGAAAAACAGCTGAAAGTGAGAAATGAAGCACACCAATAAATAGGCAAGGTGAAAACTTTTCAGTATAGCTGTGCAGAAAGTAAAAAGCTCCTTGAAGGCTCTAAGTGAAAACATTTAAGAAAAGGGGCCTTTTTACTTTATATTATAATGGCTCATAGTTCATTTCTACTGAAAGATCTGTCAGGAACCATTTCTCCAGGCAAGGAGGTACACATTGCTCTGCTCCAGGAGTGTAAGGGGTTTTTAGGATTTTTTAAGAGAGGGGGGATTTCTCCAGGTGAGGCCGTGGTATTTCAGCCAGTCAACCACCTTTATTTCGCACTTCATAAAAATGCATAAAAGTACACACATAAAAATAGCATAAAAGATGCATTAAAGTTAGGCGTACAATAGATACAAAATTTAAAAGCAGTTCCAAGCCCGCGGTTAAACACTGTGCATAAGAGATAAATCCACAAATACATACATGGACTAGAAAAAAAGACAGAATAAAACAGTTAAAATTGATCTCAGAGTGCAAAAGGTGTAGTACATAAACCTTTACGGGATCTCATAGCGGCCAGTAAGAAGGAGGCTAGCACAAAGCAGACCAATGGGGTTTCTAGTGAGTAAAATAAAAAGAGAACAGATGCTACAGATCTCATTGAAAATTTCCTCGAGTGGAACAATGAAAGCCTTCCTCTCAGTTGTGTATAATGAACAAAAAAGGAGGAGGTGTGAAGTCGATTGGGCTGTCTTGTTGTCACAAGGACAAGGCGGTAATTTGTTTACAAATAAAAGATTATTAGGGTAGCCCAGCATTAACGGAATAAGATTCAATCTGAATCTAGTCAGAATGAAGCGATGCTGATTATTCCCCACAAACCGTAAGTATGAATGTAGGTGATTTGATATCTGTGGTATTGATTCATAAAACTTTACGATTTGTTTCCCTTTGTTATGTTATGTTATTTTAATCTTATAAGGCGCACAGCTACCCAAGGGTTTCCCGGCGCCGCCTGACAGGAACAGAAGGAGAAAAAGAAAGAGCTCTACATATTAAACAACCAGGTTTTTAAACACTTACGAAAGTTCTCATATATAGTTTGAGTCCGAAGTGACATAGGGGGGGAGTTCCACAAAGAGGGACCCAAACAAGAGAAGGACCGACTGCCCATTTGCGACAATCTGGTCCTAGGAACTGTGAATTTAGCCTGGGTGGCGGAACGTAGAGGACGTGATGGTAGATAAGGGTGAACTAAGGCATTCAGATATTGGGGTGTCTTACCAAATTTGATTTTGAACATATAGCTCAGGGCTTTGAATTTAATACGATTCTCCACCCTGAGCCAATGAAGGTCCCGAAGAGAGCCTGAGATGGAAACTGTTTTAGGAACCTTGCAAAGTAGCCTAGCCGCCGCATTCTGCACCATCTGCAGTTTACGTAACACGTCCTTGTTGACTCCTAGATACAGAATATTGCCGTAGTCCAGTCTAGAGGTGACAAGAGCCTGGACCACGGTGACTTGAGTGGAAAAAGGCAGCATCCAAAGGATTTTCCTGAGCCATTTGAGGATAGTGAAGCAAGTTGAGGCCACTTTCACCGCTTGTTGCTTCATTGATAACTGGTCATCAATTATGACACCTAAATTCCGGACCTGATGATTAGGCTGGGGCAGAGCACCCATTTCAGGCAGCCAGTATTGAGGTCCCCACAGGTCTTTGTTCTTACCCAGAATCAGCACCTCCGTCTTTTCGCCATTGAGTTTAAGCAGGTTGGCTTGCACCTGTGACTATTCCACCTATCATGAGTGACTTTATTTATAAAAATGGCCTTTAGTCTCTACTTAGGGAATTGTTCGCAGAGAGTCGGAGTAACATACAAAAACGAAAGACCCAAAGATGTAAGAGTTTCTCTGACATATAATAGCCAGGGGATTCTGTGGGGATGATCCAAATTTAAAATGTCTTTATCATTTTTTTGATTTAGGCCCACAGTACCCCTTTTCCATATACATAGCCAGAGAGAGAGTGGCGCTAATCTTATGGCGTCCGTAATAAAGGGCATGCTGACTTCTTTGTGGGCTATGAAGTTGTTACTCGATTGTGGGATCGACAAAAGTCTTTTTATGAATTTGTCTTCTTGCACTTGGAGAGAGGTTACAGTACTGATACCCCAAATTGCTGCCCCATAAGTGGCCATTGGGACCGTTTTTGCCAGATAAATTGTGACCATTTCAGGTACCGGCTTATGGCCTAATTTTTGGGAAATCTAAAAAGGGCAGCAATACTTTGGATCATTAGGTTGGTTCGGCTTTGCAATATCTCCCTTCATGATTGTTTATTATCAAAAACCACCCCTAAATAATTAAAATGAGGTACCTCCTCTATTGTTTCCCCGTCTAGTATGTGTCTCATTCTCTTCCTTTTATCACTACCTATTGCCATGACGTAGGGTTTGACTTTATTTAGGTGCAGGTCCAAGTTGTGCATAAAATATGAGTATTGGGTAATAAGATTTTGTAATGCCATGGGTGTCCTGGCCAATAAAACAGCATCATCTGCATAGAGGAGAAGAGAAAGAGCAGTCGATGAGACTAATGGAGTGTCTTTAGCAACCTCAGTCAAAATCTTGTTTAATTTATTAGTGTAGAGGGCGAACAGAAAGGGTGACAGGATGCAACCTTGCCTGACTCGCCTTTCTATTTTAAAAGGTTTAGTACATTCACTGTTTTTTCCATAGCGTACCATAGCGGTGGCGTCCAAATATAGCTCTCTGATGAAATTAGTGACAGCATTGTTCACTCCCATCTACTTCAGCATGATCCATAGTTTACTATGGACCACGTAGTCGAAGGCCTTGGATAAATCCATGAAGGCCAGACAGATTTGGGCATTTTTCGCTCTGGTGTATTTCCCAATTGTAAGGGTCAAATTGAGACATTGGTCTAAGGTTCTCCTGCCCTGTCTAAACCCATATTGAACTTCTGTGAGAATGTCCCTTTCCTCAGCCCATATTTCCAGTTCGTTTAACAGCAATCGACCCATAAATTTGGCTGAGCTGTCAAGCAGAGAGATGGGACGATAATTGGCAGGGATGGAAGAATCCCCTTTCTTATATATTGGAATAATTACGGATTATTTCCACAAGGGAGGGGGACCAGTCTCGGCTAAGGCATTAAAACCACGACTAAAAGGGGGGACCAAAAGGAGATGTCGGCTAAAAAGACATCGATGGGCACCCCTTCAGGCCCTGGGGCTTTTCCAGATGGAGATTGAGTCAAGGCGAGTTGAATTTCGCCGAGATCAAATGAAAGACGTGTAGGGGAAACAGTATCAAAGCTAACTTTTGCGCCTATGGGTTCCCCTACTTCATGGAAGGTATCCTGAAAGTGTTTTACCCAGGAATCTTCGTCAATATGAGACTCTATAGATGGGCCGCTATTACCTTTCAGAAATGGAGTGTTAATAACTTTCCAAAAAGCTGTGCTATCACGAAGGGACGAGGCCTTCTTTAGGTTGTCCCATGGCTCTGATTTCAGCTGGTTTAATCTATGTGACCTGGCTAACTTATAAGATTTCCTCAGTGTGCGGACCTGCTCAGAATTCCTAGGTAGGGATTTAAGCGCCATGCGCAGATTTGAAGAAGCAACAGAGCAGTTTTATTCAAACCACTGGTATGAGGTATGATCTTTTGCAGACAGTGGTCGTATTAGCTGTGATCTAAGATACATTAATAGAGTACTGAAAGCCTCCGCTATACTGGTCTGATTTAAGGATGGGTCCAGGCAGGTTTTTATACCCACCTGGTTAGCTAAAACAAAACCTGTAAATAGGGTGTCTACATCGACCTTATCCCATTTCAGGGTGTAACCATTAGTTCTACCTAGTATTGGTGTAGGTTTTTTCGGGCCATTATCGGGTTTCGCCACCCGCCATAATAGCACAATGGACAGTGTGGCATGGTCGCTAAATTCGGTAAAGTAGGTATTTAATTTTAAAAGGTTTGAGCTGAGGGACTCAGAGGAGATAATATAATCTAAAGTAGATAAGTATTCACCTCTTTGAAAAGTGAGAGAAAAGGGCCCCGTATGTGGATCTCTAACGTTATGAATCACAAGTTGCCATTCCATTAGTATGGTATTGAGGGCGTTCCCCTGGGCATTATGGTGAAAATGGGGGATACAGGCATTAGTGTGGCCCAGGATTCCACATAGCTCCACAGAGTTTCGAGAACATGGTTTTAAGTTAAAATCTCCCATCCAGAATATTTATAGAGGTTTGGAATGAGACTCAACTAGGTCGTCTAACAGGTTATCCAGAGACTGGGGTACCACCGCTGGGTCGGTGAAGTTGTTATTATAATAATTTACCAATAATAGATCCCACGTGTCAGGCCCTTTGATGACTAGAATATGAAAGTTTGGGGATGTGTTTATGAAGGTCAGAACTTTAAATGCGACTACGTTAGAGATCAGCGTTAATAACCCCCCTCTAGGCCTACCCCCTGTCGATGGTAAGGCCAAGGTTTGGAAAGACCTATAGCCATCGATGAGGATTTGGTCAGTCTCCCAGGTTTCTTGGAAGAGAAGAATCTGGAAATTGGACAAAGCAGAAAGCCATTCTACATTGTTACATTTGCCTCTATAACCAGCTATATTCACGGACACAAGGGGGTACGTTAGGTTTCATGCAACCCTAGTGAGAGCTGACCTAATCTGTTGGACAGGGACTAACAGATGTGAGTCAGGAGGGTCAGGAGAGCTCAGGTGTTCAATTACCCTCTGCGAGATCTGGCATGCGCCGGTTTCCTCCTCTCTTACCTCCGCCCCTTCATGCTGTTTTCGAGCAGTCCTCTGGCTAATAGCCGTATGTCAGTAACAAGAATCCAGACCTGACAGTGGGTCAAATCTGTTGGTAGTAGCGTATTGCGTAAAATTATTCATCAGGGTCCTGTTCACATGTGAATGACGGTCTAATGCTATTGTTTTGGCCCCACCCTGATACAATGTTTGTGGTTGATAAAAGAAGCCCAGGGATACTGGACGGATCTTAGTTGCTAGATTAGAATTAGGTAGAGGTTGTAATAGTAAATCTTTTACCAATTGTGGACTGTCAAAATTTAAAACAACTCAATCATCCTCATAAGATTTTAAAGAGGGGCCCACCCAGGGAGTTCTCCTCGCCATTAACAGATGATGTTGTATTAGGGGCCCTGGCTTCGTATGTCTGGTTAACCAGTAGCGTGCTTTGGCCATGAGCTGGGTGGTAGATTCTCTTTGTAGTGGAGTAAGTACCGGGACATTCAGCAAAACTAGTACAAGTGGGCAGGCAGCTGGCAGGAGATCAAGATTTTGATGTCTGGAATACCTCTGTGTGAGTACTGACTGAGAATGGTTGACGTGACTCTGAGTGGTATCTCCTAGTCCCTCAGGGGGGTTAGAAATGACTGGTCTGTTCTCAGCTATACGGAGGTAGGGTGTAAGAGACATTAGAGATGGGGTATTATTGATGGTTCCCCGCATTAGCTGGGTGCCCCCACTTAAGTGTAACCCAGGATGCGGGGCACACCCATGGTCGTCCAGTGCTGGGATACGGTCTGATTGAGGATGGGGGGGTGCAGGTAGTGACAGAATTACTCATAGTGTGTGTAATGTGTGATGGTTGATTAGTATTGCGTAAAATTATTCATCGGGGTCCTGTTCACAAGTGAATGACAGTCTAATGCTATTGTTTTGGCCCCACCCTGATACAGTGTTTGTGGTTGATAAAAGAAGCCCAGGGATACTGGATGAATCTTAGTTGCTAGATTAGAATTAGGTAGAGGTTGTAACAGTAAATCTTTTACCAATTGTGGGCTGTCAAAATTTAAAACAACGCAATCACCCTCATAAGATTTTAAGGAGGGGCCCACCCAGGGAGTTCTCCTCGCCATTAACAGATGATGTTGTATTAGGGGCCCTGGCTCCGTATGTCTGGTTAACCTGTAGCGTGCTTTGGCCATTAGCTGGGTGGTGGATTCTCTTTGCGGGGGAGTAAGTACTGGGACATTTAGCAAAACTAGTACAAGTGGGCAGGCAGCTGGCGAGAGATCAAGAATTTGATGTCTGGAATAACTCTGTGTGAGTACTGACTGAGAATGGTTGACGTGACTCTGAGTGGTATCTCCTAGTCCCTCAGGGGGGTTAGAAATGACTGGTCTGTTCTCAGCTATAGGGAGGAAGGGTGTAAGAGACATTAGAGCGGGGGTATTATTGATGTTTCCCCGTATTAGCTGGGTGCCCCCACTTAAGTGTAACCCAGGATGCGGGGCACTCCCATGGTCGTCCGGTGCTGAGATACGGTCTGATTGAGGATGGGGGTGCAGGTAGTGACAGAATTACTCATAGTGTCTGTAATGTGTGATGGTTGATTAGTGAATGGGGTTTGCCGTATTGAGGCTCTACTTGTACTTAGTAACTCCTCCAATTTGAGTTCAATAATATCCAGGCGGGATAATATCGGAGTAATTAGAAGAGCAAGTCTTGCGCAACAGTCTTCTAGGGGGAGCAGTGTCCGCGACTGTTCAGGGCCTGACTCAGCTCTGGGTTGGTGATGATTTCCTGGATTTCTTTTATGAGGCCTTTCTTCCTCTTGCCGTTCACTGTCAGTGGGGAAGGGGGCTTAGCTAGAATGGGATTACTAAGTGGGGGAAGGGTGTCAGTGACAGGAGCGGTGACATTTGTTGATAAGTCACTGTGGGTAGTAGTACATATATTGGGCTCAGCAGATACAGGTTCAGTGATAAGGAGATCTTTGAGTTCATTGTTAGAACCAAGGGCTCCATCCCCCAGGGAAAGTCTGCGCTCCGTCAAGGCAATCCCCCTGGAAATAGCGCTGGTTGCTTTGGTCAAAAATGAATCAATGGTGGATATGGTTAGTCCGGAGTTAGAAGTAGAAGTTTACTTTTTCTTACCCATCTTGATGCGGGCTACAGACGGCGTAACGATCAGAAGTTAGGGAGGTGGCCCAGCCCAGCCTCCTCAGGGCTCCAACAGGCATGGACGTACCTGCCCTTGGCCCGGGCGCGTCCCTGTGCGCGTCCCGCGCCGCGGTAACGCAGCTCGTTTTTAAAGGTCCTGGGAGTTCAAGGGAGGTCCTAGGAGGCGGAAACAGGTGACCGGAAGTGCTGACAGGGGGAGATGGGAGTTGTAGTTGGCTCCCCGGCGGTGCCCCGTGAAGCACAGCTCTCACCTTGGCTTCCCTCAATGGTCATGGATGCTCTGGTCTCCCCTCAGCTCTCTTAAGCTTGGCGATTCAGTGGCCAGGTCAGTTACACTGTCCCAGGAACGCGTCTCACTTTTAAAGGTCCTAAGAGGTCCTAGGAGGCGGACATTATGTGGCCAGCCTCTATGGGCTCTGCACCTGTCCCCAAGTCAGAGATAAAGATCTTGGGCTTCTGGCTGGACTCAGACCTCAGCTTCAAAGTCCAAGCCAGAAGGGTTGTGGCCTCCTGCTTTGGCATCATTAGGATGCTTCGTAAAGTGCTCCCTCTGCTCCCCTTCCAGGCACGAAAGCTCATGGTCAAGGCGCTTATTCTTTCACGCCTGGACTACGGCAACGCCTTATACCTTGGTGCCCGGAGTTCAGTCCTTGCTAAACTTCAAACAGTACAGAACTGCGCTGCAAGGATCCTTGTGGGGACTCCGAGCCGGCAGTCTGCAAAACCTGCTATGAAATCTCTCCATTGGCTCCCCGTCCGGGAGAGAGTCCACTTCAAGGCCTTGTGTATCACCCACAAGATGATAGGAGGGAAACAACCAGAGATTATTTCCTCTATGGTCCAGCTCTATCGAGCAAAAAGGTGACTGCACTCAGACGAGCAATACCTGGCTGTCGTCCCCAGAATCAAGAGGGCTAGAAGTGGTGGCCGGCTATTTTCGTATAATGCTGCCAAACTATGGAATTCCCTTCCTCTTCAGCTACGAAGGGCACCCACTCATATGGCCTTCCGTAAGCTGTTGAAAACATGGCTCTTTCCTAAGTGATTTACTGAAGCTTCAGTTTTATTTCTCAGCGCTGAGATGCCACGGGTAGCTACGCGCTCTATAAATGCTGCTTCATTCATTCATTCCTTCATTCATTCATTCAAACAGGTGACCGGAAGTGCTGGCAGGGGGAGATGGGAGTTGTAGTTTCCTCCCCGGCGGTGCCCCGTGAAGCATGACTCTCCCCTCGGCTTCCCTCAATGGTCAGAGATGCGCTGGTCTCCCCTCAGCTCCCTTAAGCTCGGCGATTCGGTGGCCAAGTCAGTTACCGTAGTATTTCCCCTTCTGGGCCCACCTTGGTTCTCCTTTGGTTAGCGGCTTTAAGCTGCTTTGCGTCACACATAATACATTTGTTTTGTGGCATGATATTATTTTAGAAATACGGCAGTCATATTATTTGTTATTCAGTGACTCATCTCTGGATTCAGTCTGAACATTTTGTAAAGGTTGAGCAACATGGTGTATTGCTTTTCGGTGCGCAGTCAGCATCTCCCTACGTTTTTAAACATAACACAGTAGCACAGCTGCAGGTTTTCAAAAACAACAGTTTTTATAATATAAACTGTGTCTCGGCCCCTTGGAGGTTAGAGGGGAGAATTCCAGCAGAGAGACCAGACATGGAATGGAGGCAGCAGTCTTGCATAAACTGAGTTTTCACCTATGATGCCGACCACCTAACTACTCACACCAGTTATGGGGTCCGGTTCTAATCCCAGAGATCACTAATATATCCCTGTGCTGACATAGTGAGGGTGGGATTAGATAGATATATTAGTTGCCGATATCGGGCTGTTCATAGTTTACAGACTGTTAGTAATGTTGATTATGTTTCTTAGTTGTGGTTGTTTACTAATTGCAGCAAACCTGCTTCAAAATAGACTACAATAGTTTCAATTAACATATTGTAAACTTCCTTCGTGTCTCTTTTCTGTTTACTATAAACATGCATGAGTGAGAGCAAAAGGTGCTGATCTGTTTCCACGGTTCCTTTGAGGACTAGGGGTTCATGTTCTAGGTTTGCCGAAATCACCTGTTACTCTGGAAGGTTAGGAGTTCAGGTGAGGTACTGTGAACTAGTTGGATTTGGGCCTACTGGTACTGATGTGGTAGAGAGACTCAGTCCCTACATTCTGATGTACTGTTCTCCAAAGGCACAGATCTGTTTCCAAACAGAATCCTTGCAACAAGGCCCATCATTAGGGTGGAAGGGACCCTCCTCTCCTCCTTTCACAAAGCATGAAGAGAGTCTGTCAGGCTGAACAAAGATCAGCCTGACAGACACTCATCATATTCGGGTCATTCAGCCAGGTGCTGTACATGCGCTAAATGTGCAGATGCGTGGCAGCCTGAGTCAAACTTTGCCGGGCTCAAGATTTTCCAGCCCAAAGGGCATGACCGCCTCAGCCCAGCAAAGTCCCATGAGGTCCTCCCCTCATGATGAGGGGGCATGTCGCTGATAGACTCGGATCTGGGCGCTTCAATTTTAAGCCTTGAAGTGCCCAGGGCTGACTGTCAATCAGTGATGCCCTGTCACAGAGTGGGATGGGGTCAGCAACTCTCATTCACCCCATCCCACTCTGTAACAAGTGAGGGAAGGTCCTCCTTTCATTGGCTGACCCATAACAAGGTCATTGATTGAGAGGAGGTGGCAGGGTATTCTTGTTTTTCCTGCTGAAAGAATCCACCTATTTCTGGTGCCTTCAGCTTCCCCTCCTGCTTGACCTGCCATCACCGCCGCAGCACTATAAGTACAATTTTGTAAATGTTTGGATGCATGCGCGCATCTATGAATGCATGTGTATTTGTGAATGCATGTTGTTAATGGATGGGTGCGTGTATGTGCTAGTGAATGGTGGGCACATGTGCGTGTGCTTGTAAATGGATGAGTGTGATTGAAAGTGCCTGTGAATGGGTGAGTGTGAGCAGGTGTGTGAGCATGTGACCAGCCCCACTGCTCAGTCATATTACGCGCCACTGGTGGATTACTCTCAAGGTGGTTTCTTGTGAAGGGGTTAGTTAAACATTAGGTGAACATTAGGAAAAGTAAAGGAAGAATAGGGCAATTATGATCTGAATCTAGAACATTAAGGCGAGAGGTGAGGTGTGTCCACCTGAGAGGATCTACAGAGCAAATGAGAGTAGCTGTGGCATCATTGAAAGGTCTTTTGCGGTAACTGATAAAAGCTATGCTTTAAATGGACAGTGCAGGTAAACTGAGAACAGCTGTGTTGCAAAAGAATGTAGGGAGCCAAGGCTTGACCTTGCAAGATGTTGATTTTTGATAGCTCACATTGACATAAGCTCCACACATAGCCCAAGACAATATCTGAGTACAGTAAAATACTAGTATGTGCAGAAAACACTGAGCCATGGTACAAACATTTACCGCAACGCATTAACAAGAATAAGAATACGGGGTAGTGAACAGTGGTAAAAGCATCTAATGAAGTATCGTTGTTCCACAGCGATAACCCTGTTCCTGCACAGTTCTAAATGGTGCACTGTAGGAACACCTCCACCACGCCATTGACTGTCAGGGAGGCAGAAGTTCAAGTGAGCAGTACACCATCATTGACTGCTTCCTCATAAAGGGGTGAGATCGAGTTATCCCTCCACAACTTTGTCAATTGAAAAAAACAGTAGCCTTTGCCCTCCATATTCTGCCTACAACGATCACCAAAAGCACATTTGAAGACCATGCCTTCTTTGCATTGAATTTGATTGCATAAAAAAGCAAGGAAACGCTATGTAATGTGCTTCCCACTTGCATACAATCAGAGTATAATGAACAAGGCTCCCTTTGGTAATAAACATGGGATATACATAGGATATACATTTGAGGTGAGCAAAGCTGCAGTCGGACTCAGGCTGAATATCTGGTTTTGCTCAAGCCAATGATCGAAGGCACTACCTTTTTCCTTTTCCCCCACCCTATTGCAGTTTTAGAAGACAAAAACCTAGACGCATGACAGCTCAGTGCACAGCATTCATAAAGGTGTTCTTCTGTTGTTTGTGTCTGCAGCAAAGCTGGGCTGCAGTTCGTATGTGTCTCACTGAAGACCTGCTAATCAATGTAATTACCATCATTAAGGGGCTGACTTGTTTCCTCTTTACTATTACTGTACCTCATTGTAGGTGAGCATCAAATCTCTCAGTTCTCTCAAGGAAGTGTTGCCAGAGCATTGGAGGAGTGGAAAGTTTATGTTATAAACGTATCACTTTCAACTGAGGCCAATACGGTGATAGAATCTGATATACTAATGTGAAACACAGGGGTTCATGAAATAACCTATTTTTAATATCAAGGAGTAGTTATCATATTTGTCCATGTCTTGTTTTCTGTATCATTCACAAGTTAAATATTTTCATGACTCAGCTCGTTCTGTGGCTGTTTGAGCCTAGCTCAGCTCTCCCTATGAATTTGCTCACTTGCCTACCTCTAACGTACAGAAGAGGTGAGTTTGAAGGTTTTATTTCAGAGAAACGACAGCACCCGCGACGGTGGACGTCTGACAGCTGTAGATCTCCGGCACAACTGAATGTTGCTGGGAAATCCACAGTTGACAATCCGTCATGGAGCGTGGAACACACATTGAATAGAAACATGTTTGTCCCCGAGGAGGCTGCATGCTCCTGACTAGAGAAGGCTGCATGCACCTGCCTCGCGGGTAGCGAGGCAAACATTATATCACAACACATACATGGAGCTAAATCATACCCATACATTTTTTTTGTGGTTCTTCAGCGCAAAAAGTGACACAATCTCCCATTGCATCTGGTGTAGTTTTGTCCTAGCTGTATCCTGTATGTACAATACAGGATAGGGTGACTTTGCGAATAAATAAACACTCGGATTTGTAAAGCTCAGATTATCACCCATGAGGGTGTCCAGGCGCTGTCCATTGGCACAGGGAGATCAAGGGCCATATTAGCAACAAAATGCGATAAATATCGCAGAGCGCGCTTAGCGCGAAATATGTTATGGCCAGCTATCGCTGGAATATATCGCCACGCTAACGCTGTATTAGCAACAATTAGCGCTATGGCGATGATTATTCCAGCGATAGCGGCAAAATGCGAGAATATCGCTGGAAAACCAGCGATATTCTTGCATTAAC
Source organism: Calotriton arnoldi (assembly GCA_963921515.1). Lineage (NCBI taxonomy): Eukaryota > Metazoa > Chordata > Amphibia > Caudata > Salamandridae > Calotriton > Calotriton arnoldi. Next base: position 325,397 of record CAWUFW010005737.1, read on the forward strand.
GCTAAGGTGGATTCAGCATTAGAATCCACCTCCTATACCTTAAACAGGTAAGTCATAGTCAGTAGCAGGTGTTAAAATCTAGCGATAAACGCGCTTAGCGCGATTTATATTATCGCTTCGCCTGCCTTGATAATAGGGGTTAGTGGTGTTAGCGACTGTTTACAGTCGCTTTTAGTGGGGAACGCCTACCTTGCATGTCATTAGTGATAAATATCGCTGACATGCAAGGCGATGTAATTCCCGGCCTCTAACGCCTGAAAGCTGTCGCTAACGCCTGTTAGCGACAGCTTGCTAATAGGGCGTTAAAAATATCGCCGATTTAGCGGCATAAAGTGCCGCTAAATCGGCGATAAAGCCCTTGATAATATGCCCCTAAGTGAGTTGCCCAGAATCACAGGATGTTGAGCCAACGCCAAGACCAGAACCTGGATTCCCAGCACCAAAGTCAGCAGCTCTGGCCATTACGCCACATATTCTCCCCAGATCCGCTTGGTGGTAAAATCCATAGGCAGCAGTTTCGCCGATAACAGTTTTGCTGCATAAGCCGCGAATACTTGGCTATTTCATTACCAGAGACTTTTTAAGGTAATGACAAAGCAAAAGCATGTATTAGCCTGCAAAGTCACTTGTAAGCTTTTTCCTGTCACGCAAACTCTATTGCTATGATTTATGCCTTATTTTGTTCTTTGAAACTCAAAAAAAGCTTTAAAAGCAATGAATTTCACAGTCCTTTCATCACTCACAGTGGGTAACGTCTGCAGCAGTTTGTTCATTAGCTGAGTAAAATCAGCAGTTCGATTCACACATTTCCCCTACTGAGAACGGCGATGCTGTATGTTGAAATGCCAGATGCAATTACCTGTTTCGACAAGAACACTACAGAGTCATCATCTCACTGAATTTAACAGGGTAGGCAGACCCAACGTAGACACCGTTCCATTGTATTCCTCAACTGCGTGGAAGGCCATCAGACAAAAGAACAGTCACAACATTCAACTACTAACTAATGAGGCAAAAAGAATTAAAACACAAATTATAGTAACTACCATATCATAGCAATGCACAAATAAAATACCAAGCTATGGGCAGATCGACTAGAAATAAAAACATAGGGCCTGATTCATGAAGCCATTTTCTATCTTAACCCCTTAACTGCCTGCTGAGGCTTTTTTACCTTCAGTGCTGCGTTTTTAAAAAAAATATTTGGGGCCTTCATAACTTTTATTCCACATAAAGTATCCATGCCAAATGGTGGTCCTTTTTTGCCAATATCCTGGGGACTCTGAAGGTACCCAGGCTTGAGGGCTTCCTTGGAGGACACAGAGAAAATAGCCAAAATATAGCTAAAGTTTGGGTGTTGTGGAAAAAATGAAAACAAAGTGCTGTACAAGAAAGCGTATGTTTTTTCTTAAAATGTAATCAACGAAAGGTTTGCTGTGCTACGATCATCATCTTCCCAGCTTTCAGGACCAAGCAGAGTTGTATCCTAAAAAACCTTTTTTACCACCGTTTTTACATTTTTCTAAGAAGCAGTCAGTCAGTCAAAACTTTATTCGGTATGTATAAAACAACCATAAAAGTGTACATAGATAAAAACTGATTGGATTACACGTAAATAGTATCAAATAGTAAAAGACAAAGCAGATGATGCTTGATATACAACATGGAGCCAAAGTTAATCATATCTAAAAACGCATAAAATATTTTAAAAGGGGTACAGTCTTTTGAAATCATTATGGGAGTCAACACTATGTCCGTACAACAATTCTTTTGCGTATATTAAATGCATTTGTAATAAAAAATGCCACTTTAAGACAAACCCTGGCATCATCTAACGTATTTTAGAGCAGCAAGATGCGATCCATTGCCATACGCAAGCAAGAGTGGTTTTTATTAATAACTTCTAAAACTAGAATAAAAGCCACAGAACAACAGTACTTTGCTTACTCTGTCCATCACATGGGCAAGGAGTCGTATCCGGAGGACAGATTTTCATGTTGGGGAAAGCAGCTAAATGATGGGCAATTCCCAATCTAAATCTAACTAGTACAAAATGGTGCGTGAGATTGGGAATATAAATTAAATAATCTTGACAGCCCTCTGTTGAAGTAAGTGTTAGATAAAACTTGACAGTTGGTTTCCTTCTCTCACAATCAAGCCGAACTTCCCTCTTATGATTCGTAAAAGTTTCTCTGATAGACAACTTGCTAAGTGATATTGCTTGTAGGGAGTTAGTCCGGGCTGACATATTGAACAATTTACTGTACAAAGAATTAATATAGCTTACCCAGGGGATCGCCAAGACATTGTCCAAAGTAAAACAGTCTAAAATGATTGATTTTGTAAAACTGGTTTCTCCTTTGGACCATATGGAACGCCAGCGCAGTAAGGGATGAGATGCAACTATGTCTGTGAGGTACTGAAGCGCTATGTCTCTGTGAGTGATCTCAGAAGAAGCAGAGGTGGGCAGACTGAGAAGGTGTTTGAGGAAACCATTTTCCTCCTTCTGCAGCGATTTGCTATTGTGGTAGCCCCACACACCAGCCCCATATGTAGCAATGAATAAGACCCTTGCCCTATAAATTGCTGTCATCTCCTTAACCGGCCTAGAGCCCAGCTTGGCTGAAAATCTAAAAATACCGTGGGTACTTCTGTTTATTTTGCTCCTGACATTGGTGATTTCACGGGTCCATGAGCCATTACCTGAAAAAGTAATGCCCAGGTAGCATAAGGTATCAACAGAGGTCACTGGTGATTTATCCATAAAAAAATGTTCTACATTGTTTGACCCTTGACTCACAGACCATTGTATAACTTTTGCTTTTGTTAATAATCAATTTCCTAGCAGCAATAAAATCCCCGAAGGTATTCATTAAACGTTGCAGCCCCACCAAAGTCCTGGCCAGCAGGACAGCATCATCTGCGTGCAAGAGTACTGGTGTGGGGCGCCCAGCTACTTGTGGGGCATCGGCTTGCACTGTTTGTAAGGTCTGGTCCACCCCATCAATAAACAAAGAAAATAACAAAGGGGCTAGTACACAGCCTTGCCGAATGCCACGTTTGACTGCAAAGTTATTAGTGCATTCCCCTCGAGGGCCATAGCATACTTTACTCGCCAAATTCTCGTATAATCTTGCCAGGAAGCAAATAATTGGCCTGGGTGCCCCCATAGCGTGCAAAGTGGTCCGAAGGATAGTGGGATCTACTAGGTCGAAAGCGCTTCTCAAGTCAGTAAAACAAAGGTATAGTCTTCCGCCTTTGGCACGTGTATTCTTGCCTATGAGTGGATCAAGGTTCACACATTGCTCAATGGTCCCCACATCTTTCCTGAAACCAAACTGGACCAGTGAAAGTATTGAGCAATCCCAAGCCCATTCTTCTATTTTTAAATTTTTTTAAAATTTGTTTTTATTGGTTTAAACACACAAAACATATACAATCGATTGCATCACAACTCTGTTTACACTGCCATCAATCTGCCCAGGTAACCCACAAACACAAGGTACTTCTGTCACTCAGCATCTGCATTTCGCTAAGACGAATGAGGAATATAAAACTTACAGTGTCTGAGGCCACCTATGCAATTATAGTCATCTAGCGACACAGCCGCTCTTCCGTTAATCATGGTAAATCATCACTTCAAACATCATAATCTCCCAGCAATCAAGTCCCACTCTAAACCCTCCCTCTTATCCCACCCCCCTCCCCCTTGGCGCAACCACTATATACAATCAGTAGTGACAACAAGACACAACGGCGTGGAGGATGAACGAACAAAATACAGGGCATTAAACAGGGCAATGGCTTCTCATCGCCAAGGGGAATGCACATATGAGTGGCTCGATGCAGTAAAATCACAGACTAGATTATCTCCTTCTACTAGGTACTATCAGGCTGTGTCCTCTGTTTCCTCGTCAGATTCATCATTTGGGTTCTTCAAGAGCTGTACCAATGCTTCCCAAGCCCTCGCCAGCTCCAGCGCCTTCTCACTCTTTGCGCGGCTTGCCGCTTGCAATCTTGCAGTCCGCCCACTTAACTAAGTCTGCGCGCCATCTCCGAAAACTAGGGCCCTTTTCCGCCTTCCAGTGAATTGTAATCTCCCTCTTTGCCAACAAAAGCCCTAGGTCTACGAATTTACTCGTTATTTTATGCCTGGCGGTATGGGGAAACCAATGCAGCAAGCATAAACCCATTGAGGATACAATATCTCTGTCCGTGATATCCTGTAATAAGCCAACTACCTCTTCCCAATATGTCCCAAGCTGAGGACATGTCCACAGCATGTGACCAAAATCTGCCCCCACCGTACGACAACGCGGACACACCGCCGAATCTGTATAAAAGTATTGATTAATTTTAGCCGGAGTAAGGTAGGCCCTATGAAGGATGTAGAAATGGACCAACTGGAAGCGAGCATTTCTTGTGATCTTCCATGCGCGCTCGACAAGGTCTGCCCACGTTTTCTCAGGGATCTCAACCCCTAAATCGGCTTCCCATCTGAGCCGGAGCGCCGCTAGAGGGGTCAGCCTCTCGCTCGTCATTCTACAGTATAGACAGGTTACCGCCTTAACGGTACCAGCCGCTAAAACCACATATTGGCATATCAGCGACGTCGCAGGTTCACTAAGCCCCATTTTCCAATGTGCCTGGATGGCTGCGATTAGCGCCAAGTGGAGCAAATAATCACCACGAGGTAGGTCATATCTATCCCGCAGCATCTCATAGGGGAGTACAGAGCCATCCTCATAAAGATCTCCCACAGTGGTCAACCCATTCACTTCCCAGCCCTGTAAGGCCATCCAGTTACCCCCATGTGGTAAAGCCGTGCACACCACCAGAGGAATCTCCAGAGCATAAGGCCGTACAACTTGCGCACGCCGGTGCGCCCTATTCCAGCAAAGTTTAAACATCCCCATCTCGCGAGTGAGAGAAGAGGTCGGCAGCGGCAACTGCAATAGCAGTCTGGAGAGCAGATGTCTCTCCACACCAATCTCCAACCGCTTGTCCGTGCTCCTGATCTCCCACACCACTGCCTGAGTGAGCCCCTGTAGTTGCGCCGCTAGATAATACGTTTCAAAGTCGGGGACCGCTAGACCGCCCTCAGAGCGCGGCCTCATCAGGGTATTAATAGCCACTCGCCGCCGCCCCGCAGCCCAAAGGAACCCAATCACCATTGACCGCAGTAGTCGAAAAGTCGAGGCCGGTATCCATAAGGGTAGCGTTCGAAAATAATACAGGAGTCTCGGGAGCGCTATCATTTTAAGGAGGGCTACGCGCCCAGCCAATGACAATGGGAGTGTACTCCAAAACGCCATGCTACCTCTGAGTGCTCCAATAGCCCTTCCCACGTTACCCTCCAACAAGTCTGTGTAGGTGTGATATACACGAATACCAAGATACGTCATACACTGACGTTCCCAGCGTACCCCCTGAGTAGTCTCGGGCCCAGCAGTCCGTAGTTCTGTGGGGAACAGACAGGACTTCTCCCAATTAACTTGGAGCCCGGCAATCCTGCCTAGGTCCGCCAATAGCGCTTTCGCACCCCTAAGGGCTTCCTCGGTATCCGTCAAAAACAAAAGGAGATCATTGGGATATAAAGCTATATGGTGAACCCGCGCAGATACTCGCAGCCCTGGAAAATGCCGGCCCGTGCGAGCACGTGCCGCCAACGGCTCCATGGCCAGAGCAAACAACAATGGGGAAAGGGGGCACCCCTGCCACGTACCTCGCCCCACAGCGCAGATATCTGATACCATTCTCCCTGTTTTCACACGGGCCGTGGATTGGCAATACAGGAGAGATGTCCAATCAATAAAGCCCTCTCCCAGCCCAAAGCGGTGCATGATTTGGAACAAATAAGGCCATTCAAGACTGTCAAAGGCCTTTTCAATATCTATGGCCAAAACAGCAGCAGATGCCTTCTCATACGTATCCGCATCCAAAACCCGAAAAAGCCGCCGAATGTTCTGAGCTGTGTTCCGGGTAGGTATAAAATCCGCCTGGTCTTCATGAATTAAGTGGGTCATATAGGGGAGCAAGCGGGACGCCAATATCCGGCTTAGGAGTTTATAATCCGTGGTCAACATCGATAAGGGCCGATAGGCTGTCACGTCATGGGATGGCTTTCCCTGTTTCAGCAAGGGGATAATAAGTGCCTCGCGAGTTGTGGCGGGCAGTAACCGGCCCTTCCTCGCAGCGTTATACAGTAGCACCAATCGGGGGGCCAAGAGATCAACATACTCACTATAAAATTCCACCGGAAGTCCATCCACCCCCGGGGTCTTTTTCCGGGCCATATGCTTAATCGCGCCGCGGACTTCACTCAAAGTGATGTCCTCACCCAGCAACTTTGCTCGCTCCCCATCTAGCGTTGGGAGGGGTACTTCTGCTAGAAAACTTCAGACGGCCTCCTCATCAGGGAACACCTTGCTCCGGTACAATTCTGCATAATAAGCAATGAACTGTTCATTTATCCCCTTTTGTGTATAACAAGTCTCCCCACCCGGGGTGCGCAATTCCAGTATAACAGTCCCTCTCCTCGCCGGGTTGGCCAGCCACGCTAATAATGACCCTGATTTATCGCGCTCCGCATGCGCACGTGTGATATACTGTTTGTAATCATAGCAGCGCAGCCTCTCCATCTGCACTGCAACCATCTCTCTTGCAGCCAGAAGGTCGCGCTTGCGGTCCGGATGCCCAGGCCTCTCCTTTTCTATGTCACGCAACTGGCGCTCCGCGCTCTCTAGGTCCCGTAGCAATACCCTGCGCACTCCCACTGTTTGCGCCATGCAATGTCCCCTTATCACACTCTTGAAGGCGTCCCATTCCACCATCAACGACGAAGCAGTACCAGCGTTATTCTGAAAATAATCAGCAATACCAGTCTCCACCGCCGCTCTAAACACTTGATCCTCCAATAATGTTGGATTCAACCGCCAAGTCGAGATTACGGGGCGATCAGGGACCAAGCTCAGCCGCAACAATAAGGGATTATGATCCAATATCGTTCTGGCGAGATATTCACTATGCTGCACCGTTGCATGTATATCAGGAGTGCATAACATAGCGTCCAACCGCACATGGAGGTCGTGTACAGCGGAGAAATACGAATAATCTCGATCAGTCGGGTGGGGCGCCCTCCAAGTATCCACTAAGCCCCAGCGTTGCTGCCAATCTCGCCCAGCCCTGGAAAGACTATGAATGGGCGCCTCAGGAAGTGGAGGATGGGATCTATCCAACAGGACATCCGTGACCAAGTTAAAATCTCCTCCCAAGAGCACAGGACCAGTAAAAAAAGGGGCAGCCTTCCCAGATAACCGCCTGAGAAAAGCCGATTGTTCCGTATTGGGGGCATATATGCTACCCAAGACCACATCTCTGCCATTTAGCTTGCCTGCAACCAAAACATATCGGCCCTCCGGGTCTATCAATTGGCGAGTGGGCTGAAATGGGACCCCAGCTCGAACCCACACCAGAATGCCCCGGGCAAAGGCGGAATAAGTGGTGCTAAAAATCTGCCCTCTCCACCTGCCCTGCAGCGCCATATCCTCTTTTGGGGCAATATGAGTTTCCTGCAGGAACGCCACCTGGATCCCCCTACGAACCAAGTATGTATGTATCTTATGCCTACGCTGCATTGAGTGCATGCCCCTGACGTTTCAAGTTATACATTTCAACTCCAACAGAGCCATCGAACCCTTGCCGCTGCCAAACCCCAATCATCCTGCACTAACACCAGCCAATCGTGCCTAGTACCATGAATCAAACCCTCATAAGTAGGGTTGCGCCAAGTGCCTTGCAACGGTCCCCTAGTAACAAACAAACAAACAGCCCCAACAACCCCACCCCAGGACAGGTACTAAAAAACAAGCCCCCATCCAAACTACTGCAAACTGGGTTCCCTCCAGTGGCTACTGAGGGAATGCAGTGGGGAAAGTGGTTGCCAGCAGTCACTTGATAACAATAGAAGCAGAGCAAAACAACAGCCCACACCACAGCCCCGCATCATATCACACCACCCGCTCCCACCCCCAGGAGGCATCACGCCGGAAGCCCCCTCCGCCCCCGCCCCCCGCCCAGCCGCCGCACCAGCATCCAATACAAAACTCAAATACCCATTGCTGATGCAGCCAAATAGGTCAACACACACCTCGCAGACATATAGACCATTCAAGCAGCAATACACGCAACAATAGGATCATATAAGCTCATCAGCCGTGCCCGGAGTAACTTTAGGTAGCTGTGAGACACTGTTCTGGGAATCGGCCGTATCCGAGTCTGTCCCCACACGCGACTTATCCGACTCTTGCCCAGTGTCCGAGTGTTGTTCCGGGGTCCCCAGAATCTGGGACACCGCCCGTAATGCCGCCTGTCTATCTTTCTCCGTTTGGGACGGGCCAGGAGTCATCACCGCAGCCGGGCGCCGCCTCGATCTGCGTCAGCATCGTGGCAACTGGCGCAAAGACTCACCAGATCCAGTATCTCTAGGCGGTTTCCTGCCTGTTTTATATGTCTCCAACCAGTCCCAGGCCTCCAATGGATCTTCACAAAAATGTGTGGTGCCGTCCAAGATTATTCGCAGGCGAGCGGGAAACATCAGTGAGTACTGAAGGCCCTCCTCGCGAAGTGCCCGCTTGACTGCCAGGAAAGACGCACGGCGGCGCTGAACCTCCTGCTTGTAATCAGGGAAGATGGAGACCTTGCTGTTGCCCACTGTATATGGTCCCGTCGAGCGTGCCATCCACAACAGATGATCCCTATCCTTATAATGAAGGAGCCTCGCCACCACTGGACGCGGGGGCCGGCCCGATGCCAGCGGACGTGCCGGTACCCGGTGTGCCCTCTCCAGCGTATAGAACTGCGTTAGTCCCTCTGGTGCCACTGTGGCACGGAGCCAGTCCTCCAAATACTGGACCATGTTAGGACCCTCAATTTCCTCCGGCAGGCCCAGGACGCGGATGTTGTTTCTTCGGTTCCTCCCTTCGGCGTCTTCCGCTCGTTTTTCCAGCACCGACACTCTGCGGGTGACCTCCCCCATCTGGGCAGTAAGGGCTTTCTGCGCTGGTTCTATAGTTGCCAGGGATGTTTCAGCCTGCTGCATCCTACCCGACAGTTTAGTGTGGTCAGCGCGCAGCAAACCCAGCCCCACTGAGATCGTGGCAATGTCCCGTTGCAGGGCCTCTCGTGTATCCGTTATGGCTTGAAGTATGCGGGTCAATTGCTGTTGTACCCCCACATCACTCGTCGGCTCGGGAGATTCCGGCCGCGTGGCTTCATGTCCCCCACCATCATGATCTGGCGGAGCTGCCTGCTGCTTCCCCCTAGGCTTTCCCATCTCGTGGGCAATAATTCAAGGAGTGAATATAACGCAGCTCACCTCGCGTGCAGTAGTCAATCACCACAAGCAGCTATTATGGGGCCCATTCGTGGCTGGCGGGGGGCCAGAGCAATCGCCACTCCAGCAGCCGCAGGGTCCACGTGTGCGTAATTTAGGCAGCAGCACCCTCGCACAAGGCGCCACGGGCTATGCCCCAGGGAAGACGACAGCCACACAGTCAAGGAGTCCAGGGGCACCACCCCATGCTCCGCGCGCGCCGGCTCCAACTCAGTCCAGGTCCATTCGGCTCCAGGTGCCCCTAGGTGCCCCCAGCTCTTCCAGCAGCGTAGGGATTCTCCGCACACCCCGGCACAGGGCACCGCTCAAGACTCACGCGGGTCGGCCCTCACCTGGAAGCGGGCGCCGCAGGCCACCAGCGCTCAGATCTCAAGTCGGGGGCCGCTCCTCTGCGCAATCCAGGGTTCTCCCCGCAGCGCCCCAGTAGTTCCCGCCGGGCTCTGCCAATCTCAGCCTCCTGTGCTCACAGCGGGGGCCCGCTATCGGCTCCTATGGGGGAAGGTCAATCGCCACGTCGACTCACACTGGAGGCCCCTGCACTCAAATACATGCCCAAAGTCCACCGCCGCCCATTCACTGGCAGGGCGCCTCAGGGACCACAAGCGCCGCAGTTCTGGACTCCTCGTTGTCCTCCGGGATGCAGCAGACAAGCCACCAGGTCCACTCAAGGCCGCAGAAGCAGGCCGCTCCCTGCAGTCCGCCCGACTCCAATCACTGCCAGCCAGTCTCCGCTGCAAGGCACCTTGTCTCACCCCTTCGTGCTGCCGGCGCTCCCACCGCTTTCTCCAGCTCCACTGACCTTCACTGCAGCGCGGGTGCTCGGCAGTCGTCCAGGCGGTCAGCGCGGCTCGGGCGGGTGAAGCTCCGCAGTCAGCCCGGCGCCATTTTGTTCACTGGTCGCGGCCGCTGGTCCGATGTAAATCATGGTATTCCTGTCTCAATCTGGGTGGGAGGGAGTCCCAGCCGTCGTTCCGAGATCCCACGGCACTGCAGGACCTCCGCCGCGGCCCCCCATGGATCGGGCGGCTATTTGTGCAGGATAATTCACGGGGCCGGCGCGGAGCTCCAAGCTCACGCGTCTGCCTCCATTTGCTGGCAAGCCACGCCCCCCCCAATGCCATTCTTCTAATCTTTTGAGCAAGATTTTGCTCATCACTTTTGCCTATGAATCTAACAGTGAAATTGGCCGGTAATTTTTGGGATCTGATTTGTTGCCCTTCTTAAAAATGGGGACAATGATAGACGCACCCCATGTAGGCAGTCATTATCTCCGCAGCCATGTTAAAAACTCTAGTTAAGATTGGCACCCATAAATCTGCATTGTTCTTAAAAACATCTACTGGAACCCCATCTGGGCCTGGGGCTTTGCCCCCGTTGCTTTCCTTCAAGGCCCATGACACTTTTTTGTATCGTAATATCCATTGATAGGGGGGAGCATAACAACTGTTCCTTATTTCGAATGGTCACCATTTCTGCTGTTAGTGGGCTAAAAATTCCAGTAAAATGAGCAACCCAGGCGTCACAGGTGACATGTGATAACAATTCAGGAAAGGAATCATCCTTTAAGTAAGGAGACCAAAATAGTTTGCCATCTCCTGTATCTGCTGCTCGGGACAATTTTGACCAAGCTGCATCTTGGAGTTCTTTTTTCCTGACTGAAAGTACCTCTTTGTATTTAAATCTGAGGGATCTAATCAACTAATTGTCTCTAAGTCGTTTGCAGAGAGCCAGTTTCAGATCCCTGGTGGCAATAGTACATGTGTGGTCGAACTAGCATTTACGTTTGACAGGGCCTATTTTGTTGGGGCGAATCAGGAGAGCATCTATTGTAGTGGTAATGCCAGTGAAATTATAGAGTATCTGGTTGGGGGTAACCACATCTTCTAAACAACACATGATATAGTTATAGCCCTTGGAACAGATATCGTTCAAAAAATGGGTCTGGTCCACTCCATTCCACTTAGTCGCGTCCCATTAGTTCTAATTGGGACAATGTCAGTGATACAACTAGGAGTTGTAACACTAGGCCTGCCCCAGAAGAAAACTGTCAAAATAATACAGTTGTGGTCGCTCAGACCCGGGCAGGCAACCCTTGGTAAGGTGCACCACTTACATGCATTAGCAGATATGAAAATATGGTCAATAACAGAAGCAGAATTCCTCCCCATGAAAGTTGGAATGTGATCCCCATTACTATCACACACACTTTTTAGTAAATATAAATCGAACTTGGTGATCATGGAATTCAATTGATCACCATAGTCATTGTGGGGAAAATGCAAATAACCAGTCCCAGCCTCGTCAGTAACCCCACATACCCATGTAGCAGAATTTGGGCATGTGTGAGTGTTAAAATCTCTGACCCAAAGTAGAATGAAACTATTGGTAATGGACTGGAGAAAAGTTTCCAGTCCCCCTTCAAGGGCTAGAACCACCTTACCCCGAGTATTATTGAAAACATTATTGTAAAAATTGACCAGAACGATGTCCCAGCCTCCCCTAAATGTTAACCATAAAATTAATGAATGGGGGCCAATAGTTGTTTTCCTCTTTATGCTTACCGGGAGCCTGTTCGATATAAGAACCATAAGCCCCCCTTTAGCTCTCCCTGCTGCTGATGGCTCAGCCTCCAACCAGTGTGTCGAAAAACCCTCAAAATAAACAGACTCAGTAAACCAAGTTTCTTGGATACATAGTATATCCAGCTCACTTATAAACTCCATCCATCCTAAGGTAGCCTGTTTTTTCGCTAACCCTCCTACATTCCAAGTCGTGATTTTGTAAACGCCTTCCATCCCTAGGCCACTACTACTAGATTGTAACGAGTTAGGTGGAACAGCTACTGTGTGTGTGGGGTCCACTGTGTCGTCACAAGGAAACTGTGAGGTGACAGATGAAGTAGCAGTAATATCATGATTGCACTGGGTAACCGTGTGTATATCCTCTTCCAGCCCTTCATGAAGTGGAGGCACGTTCGTTGTATGTTTCCCTATCTCATGTCAATCAATATCCTGAATGTCACTCAGTATCTGGTATCTATTAGAGACCACCAATGATTGAAGTGAGGGGTGTACTGGGGCAGAGTGGTTAACTGTTGGTCCTATTCTGCTCATCTGAGACGCAGAGGACTGAAAATGCATGTAGAAAAAACCCAAGGCCTGAAGTGACATATTATGTTCAAGTTGAAGGTGACGTGCCTCCCCCATAAGAACACCCTTGGCACACCTAGGTTCCCTGAAGTTAATTATAATGCAATCCCCTGTACAATTTTTTCTAAACGGGCTAATCCAACCCACTCTCCTTGTGAACAGGTTTTGATGGGCATCCCTTACTGGGAAGTGGCAATTCCTATTGAGCCAATGAATCACTCTATTCTTAAATGAGTCATAAGATTCTATTTGGCCCGGGCGTAAGGGGGGGCATTGACTATGACTGCTACATAGGGGCCACATTCTGGAGGTAAGTTAATGGTGACTGGGGCATCTACAACATTGGCTTCCGTTAAATTGGCAATACTCTCCTCTGCTGGTAGAGGGGCTCGTGGGGTATCGCCATGTATTGAATGTGTGTTGGTGTACATTAATTATCCAGGGCTGTTGCTGTATTTGAGATGTAGGAGCAAGAGGTTGCATACGATCCCTGGAAGTGACTTCAGGCATAGCGCCCGCGACCAGTGACTTCTTCGTATTAACACTTGATGACGCTATGCTAGCCCTCGGTATGTTGGTAGTTGTAGTTGTAGTTGATACTAGTGCCCTATCAGACCCCTCCTTAGTTTGTCCCATGGGGGGGTGAGATGGTGGGTCCTAATCTGTTTGACTTCAGCGGACAAAGACTCCAGCTTCTCTTGAATTGGTGCTAGCAGGGCTTCCAATTTAGAGGTAATCCCAGCCATTAATGAGGCCCATTGTGAATCCCCCAAGACGCGTAGTAGTGTCCCAGCCTCTGAGCAAGAGAGGACTGAAGTCTTGGGGGTATGTGGTCCTCTAGAACCTCCAGACATAACGGAGGTATTTTTACATTTCCTTTTCCTTTTGGGAGTAGGAGGATTAACAGATGTGGTACTAGGGGATAGTGTTGCCTCATTGTTTGTTAAGGTGGCCAAACTATCTGTAGCTCTAAGGCCGTAATCTTCCCTGGTCAGGCTCTCAGTTACTGGGGGTATGGCTATTGCATCTTTCGGCGGCCCAGTAATCCCACACCCAGACCCTCCCCCAGTAGAGAGACGTTGTTCAACTATATCTATCTCTTAAGAGATCACATTAACCGCCCGCACTAAAAACGAGTTAATAGTTGACCGAGCGTTATCGGATGCTGGCTGGATATTAGCTGCCTTGTGTTTACCCATGGCCACCTAAACAACCAGACGCCTACACCAGTCTGTAGAAAAGAGTATATGTTGGCAACAACCGGTTGTGGATGTTGGTAGGCAATATAGTCCAAAAGTTTGTCACTCAGCAGTAGGTGTGTCACACATGTCCAATTAGGGAAAAACAGCACAATCAATACCCTGCTGGAAGCCTAGGACAGTCCTGCATGCCGAACGTTGGAAACAATAAAAAAACAGTTCCTTTCAACAGGATTAAGATCAAGAGTGTCAGAGGGGCGGCCCAGCCCGGCCTTCTCCGGTCAGTGACGGACCCGCCCTTGGCCCAGGTTTTGCCTGGGTGCGGGCCGCACGCTTCCCGCGCAGCGGGGCCTCGCAGCAAGCTTCAAGCACCTCCTTGCGCTGGAAATGACTTCAGGAAGCGGTGGAGCCTGGGGGCTGTGGTTCCGTGCCCAGCTCAGGAGAGATGTGACCCGCGCAGCGGAGCCTAGCGGCAAGCTCTAAGCACCTCCGGGCCCTGGAAATGCCGTCAGGAAGCGGTGGAGCCTGGGGCTGTGGTTCTGTGCCCGGCTCAGGAGAGATGTGACCCAAGTCAATTTTTCCTAATTTTTGTGCTTTTAACCTACTTGTAGTTTGTGGTGAAAACAGGTGTGAAACCCATAGGTGATCCTGGACAGCTATACATTTCTGAAAAGTAGGCTCAATTCTGAATTGAGCAAGCTGTCATTTGTGTAGATCCCTAAACGTTTTCCCAAAGGAACTAATCATTTAAATAAAAAAATAATGAAAATAAGTAACAAAATAGCAACTAGTAGCAACGTTTTCATCTGTAAGTTTTTGTCAAGATGACCCAATTTCACAAACAAGATGTTGTTACATCCGTCAGATTCTTCTGGTCACAAGCATAAAACACGGTATACCCAGAGCCAATAACTTTGCTCAGCTTATAATGATTTTTCATTGTGCACCGACCATGCAGCAATTAATATGGTAAAATCTAATGAATGAAAAATAGGCATGTAGGAAACCTATGCATTTTTGAAATGTGCACAAGATACTGAGTTTAAAAACAGTGGGCATTTGTACATCTCTAAATTTGGAGGTACCCATACAATCGTGATTCAGAGGGCATTTTGCAAGATGTGTTCTTTTTTTGCACACTTGCTTAGATTTGGATTTGGATTTGGAAGCCAATAATGCAGGGAAATCCAATTGGTAATAACAAAAGTTCTACTATTCTATGTTCCCACACGTCTACTGATAAAAGAGGTACCCCACTTGTGTGGGTGGGCCTAGCGCCAGTGACACAAAACACCCCAAAACTCAGCCCAGAGACATCAAACTTTACCCAGTAACTTTTGTTTTTACAATGTGGGCAGCTGCAAAATTTGGGCCTTAGCTAAGCTGCCACCCAGGGAAACTTACCAAACCTAGACATTTGTGAAAACTAGACACTCAGGGAAGTCCAGGGTGATGTGACACATGGGATCGCATGAAACTTTCTTTCCAATAAGGCCTTGAAAATCTCAAACTTTGACTAAAAACACATTTTCCTCACATTTTGTTGGACTTTTGGAAGCTGTTAGGCTCCACAAATTTCCCACCAACCAGCGTTCTCACACTTGAACCGATAAAATGGTCCTCACTTGTGTGGGTGGGCACAGTGCCCACAACAGGAAAGGCCACAAAATGCAATGTGGGCAGATTTTTTCCACTCAAAGCCAACCCTTTTTTTGCATTATGGGTAGCTGTGGATTTTGCATTTCGGCTCTGCTGCCACCTAGTGCAAATTTCTGAAAACTAGACACCCAGGGTCCAGGGTGGTCTAACTTGTATAGATCCCCTGACCTTCAAACCTAAAACATAGGCAAAACCTAAAACATAGGCACATTATTGTGAGGAAAAGTTCTGAAATACTCAAATTTCCTGCCACCCCGTGTTGCCACACTTGTTCTGATACCAGTTGTACCCCGCTTGTGTGGGTGGATCCAGAGCCACCCCAGTGATCATCTCTGGACATTTACAAAAAGTTTGGTGGATGGGTGCAGCCAGTTTTGATGGATCTGCACCAAACGTTTCAAATGTTTTTGTTTTTCTGAAACAATGTCCCAAAGCTGGAGTTTGTTTCGGGAAAACAGATAACTAATGACCTCCACACCCTGGGAGTTGGGTGTGGCAGTCATTATTTCTTTACTTGTCCCCCTTTGCCAGATTTTTTCTAGCAGTGGAGGACAGAAAAAAACAGACATTGCACAGTTTGCTGCACAGCAAGTACCCTGTCAGCCCAACTCTACATCAGATCCTCAGTTTGCTTGCCATGTAGAACAGGCAGATGTAGTGAAATATAAAGACTATACTGCAGGACAGCTGCTTGTGAAACGATGAAGGAACTGAAGCATTGTAACTAAGCCACAGCCTTTCAGAAGCAACATCCTGGCTAGAAATATCAAACATTAACATGAGACAGCCAACATAAAAGGAAGAGTCCTTGAAGCATTAGTAACACTTAAAAGTACTATTTCTCACAGAGAATTTGCATACTCTAATTTTCTGCCTGGATTCTGTGGCAAACCTTTCGCTGTAAAGAGAAGTGACATGTAGATTATCAAGAGAGTTGCACCTTTTTATAGCACTCAAAATTGTGTGTGCTTATTTTCTATTCATTCTACTAAACATAGCATTGCTATTCTTTGGTAATAGTGAAACAGTAAAAAGCAAGGTTAAGACATATCAAGGTTGGTTAAAAAGAAATTGCTTAGTTCCCTCCTGATTAGGAACAGTTGGCAATTGTTTATACAACTCCATGACACTTAACTGACAGCTAAAAAGCACATAGGATGAAAATCATAATATAGTTATATCTAGTTCTTCCAAGCACTGTACATAATCAGAATTCTCATTTACCTGCGAGAATATAAATTGCCACGTTCAAGTGCCTCAATTTTAGCCAATTTGAAGTATTGAGGCTCAGGATGGTGAAATGATTTGCCAGTGTTCACAAAAATGAGAGCACCAGGATTCAATGCACTTTGGGGGATATTCTCAAGAACGTGCGATAACCATCGCCAAAATAGGTTAACGCAAGTTTTCATATCGCCGTCTATCGCGGGAAAATAACCCTGTGTTAATGTGGCATTTACAACACGGCGGTAACATGCGATAGTACCCCGATAACGCGGCAAATGTCCGCGATAACACTACCGGGACGGCGATAAAAATCTCAACCCGAACGTGAAAAAAGTTGCGATGTGCCCAACCGCGATAAAAAATCCAGCGAGAAGCAGCACCAGGCCTGCAAGTCCCACAAGTCAGGCTGCAAAAAGCACAATAAAAGCGGCAATAGAAAACACAAACAAAACACAAACAACTGCGAAGCACCATGGAGGTAGCCGGAGCAAGCACAGAGGACAACCAGAACCCCACAAGCCCCACGGAGGACCAGCCTGGGACCTCGGGGTCAGGGAAGGGCAAGGAGAAGAAGAAGAGGAAGACGCGGTTCAGTCTGCAGGAAAACAGGATCCTGATCACGGAGGTGATAGAACACCATCAACAACTGTACGTCACCTCCACTGTGTCATTGGAACAAAAAATACAATATGGCAGTCCATCCTGGACAAGGCGAATGCAGTAGGAGTGCTGAGGAGGACAATGGACAAGGTCAAGAGGCGCTGGAATGATGTGAAGCGCAAGACCAAGCAGAAACTCGCAGACAACCAGAAGGCAGCAATGCAGACTGGATGTGGGAGTCCAGCGCCACAGGAGGAGCTGGATGAGATGGAGGAAATGGTGTCCACAGTCATCAGTTGGGAGACGGTGGCAGGAGTTGGGGGATCGGACACTGCTCAACATGACCCGACACAACAGCAACAGGGTGAGTAACCACCAGGGACTGGGGGGATGGGGGGAGATGGGCACAATGGCACACATGCACAATTAAGTAGAGCACATCTGCGGACAAACCATGGCCAAGAGTCACAACTCCTACCAAGAGCCCAATTTACCCAAGTCTGCAACATCACAGCACTGCATAAGCACAGAAGTGAAAGCCACACCGCCTGAAAGGGATAAGGGCCAGCCAAATCAGAGCTGAAGGGGCAACTCACCTACAATGCAGCACACACACATAAGATCCAGAGCACCGCAACATTTACAACAATGTTGAACAAACAGCAACACCAGCACAACAGAACAGAGGACACAACTGCTGCCGCTTGGGTGTGGAAAATGGCCATTCGCATGTGGCACAGCAGGAAACTGTGAGATGATAATGTACTAGTACAACCCCACATCCCTGATGGTGCAGTAATGCATGTATGGCCGTGACCCAGATAGGCAGTGAGACACACATTGTCATGCAAATCAACACTCATCACAGTTGAATACAAGTGAAGGTGCGTAGACTTTATTAGCATATGCGTGTCAGTACGGCCAAGATAAGTGCCACAACATGCAGACCAATGCAGCAGTATGTCAGAACGTGGAACGTTGCCAAGCGCCGCTGTCCACTCCGGGGAGTGCCGCACCATTCACAGGTGTGTGTTTACCCGCGTTGTTGTCCGCTCATGTATTCAGAGTCCAGGTGAATGCAGCCATGTCCACTGTTGTCGTGGGAGATGTGACCAGAACCCCAAGTTCCAACAAGGTGTTGGGACATGTACAATGTGTTCCAAACTGTTGTGTCTGCAGGTACGTAGTTACACGTCCATGAAAGCTAGTGCAGCTTCGTAGGCAATCATTTCCAACATGAGGTTGTCATCGACTTCATCGAACAGGACGGCGAGGCTAACCATTAGCAGGTCCGGACAGATGTGCTGCGTCCACCCCCTTTCACCAATTAGCACTACAGCCCAATAGGGGAGCGGCTCAATTTGCCCACTGCACACGAGGTGTTCTGCAATCTCCCAGGTCCAGCTGCCAGCATGTATGCCAAGTATCCAGGCATCCCATAGACGGGTGTCACGGTGACACTCATGGTCGTGGGCCAACAGGGGGCGCACACACATGTCGAAATCCAGTTCAGCTACTGTCCTGTTGGATAGGCAGACATCCATGGACCACTCGAATATGCACGAGCGACAATGCAACACAGGCTGCATGCAGGTGACGTTGGCAAGGCGGAAGCTCAGCCGGTAACTGATCCGCAGCACTACCAATGGCAGTGCCCCCAGTAAATGCAGCATACGTGCACAGTAGAGTTCCACGTGACAGGGGTTGTGCAAGTGTCCGTGATAGTCTGCCATTGCGTTAGTGGCTCTGGTTGAAGCTGCACTGTTCTGACCTGCGCCAGTTCTGTGGATGAAATGCCACATCTCGGAGCAATGAGTTGTTTTAGTGTGCAACGGTTGTACGCCTGGGTTAATGTGGGAGTAAGTGTGAAGGCCATTCCATGCAAGATAACTTCGAGCAAGGACTTCTGTGTGTGGGGTGTGTATACGTTGGTCTTTCGTCGGGCTGTGCGTAGTGTGGGAGTCATCATCAGCTGCCATAGTATCTGTCAGGGGGTGCCGGGCACATGCAATTCCGAGGTCGGAGGTGCAGATGTGCTTCCGCCTGATATCTCAGACAAAGGAGCATTCATCCCTAATGTTAGTTTCTCATCTGCTTGCATTCAGGTACTGTGAAGTGGCTTGTTGGGGGTGGGGTGGGATGTGTGCGACTTTGGGATTCATGTTCGACATGTCTTGCATGTGGCAAATGAGCAGAATCACTGTGTGTAACATTGCCTCACAGCTGCTCCTCCCTCCCCCCGAGCCTATTTACTTGTGTGCGCTGCGCGGTTGCATCACTGGCACTCTTACGGCACACCATTGTCATGCCTGTCTGCGCATGTCCACAAGCCTGACAATGACACTGTGATGTTGGCCGTTGGAGGTGGGCGGCCACGTGAGTGTAGGCCTGTGGGAAAGATAGACGGACACAGACGTAGAGTTCATGCCTGGCTGAACTCGTGCTGCGATTAAGGCTAGGCATTTGGCTCATGCTGCGGCAATACAGATACACACAACACTTGGCATGTATGAGCCAAGACCCCGAGCGGTCTTGCGCTCCTTCATTTCCCCGTTCGTGCGAGCCCGCCCACCGGGTGCATGCTACATTGCAACATTGTAGATTGCGGACTGGGTGGCCCCGACACTACAACAGAGACACACGCATTAGTTACTTCCTTGTCCAGGCCAGAACTGAACCACACCCAGAGCCCCGGGGAAACCCTTCACACCCCTACGCTGGCTTGGCGTACGCCGGCCCAGCCCACTCCGCTTACGCTTACAGGGGGGGGACAAAGCTGCGTGTCCAAGGTCGTACCCTCTGCCCGAGGTGACATGGTTGCGTCCGCTGTCCACAGCACAATGTAATGTGGTAGGGCCCTGGCCCATCATGCATACATAATGACCACACGGACACACTTAGATAGATAGTTGAACTGGCTACGGGCACGTGCGCCCGGCCACTTTTATTACCAGGGTCACATGTCCAGTGACGCCTGTGCTGGATGGGTGTGGGGTGAGTGTAAGCCAGCCCTCAGGGAGTGGTTGGTGCTGGCAACAACTAGAACAGTGATCATCGGATCACACACACAGATTCAATCATAAAGGGTCCATGACTTGCAGTGCACTGAGGTAGGGGCATCAGAGCTGAGCATGCTCATGTGAAGGAATTGTTAATGATTTGGTCCCTTCGGGATATTCCTGCTGCAGCTGCAGTGGGCTGTGGTACACCTGCCTCATCTTCATCATCATCATCCCAGGTCTTCCCCACTGCCTGAGGTGACATTGTTGCGTCCGCTGTCCACAGCACAAAACTCAATCATGAAGGGTCCATGTGTTGTGGTGCACTGAGTTAGTGGCACCTGAAGAGCTGAGCAGGGTATCAAGCTGATGATGGCATCCAAGACAGGTGTGAGCGACTTAGATAGGCTGGCTGTGAGACTCCTCCGACTCTGGCAGTTGTTGGTTGGAGGTGGTCCTGGCGGTGGTGGCGGGTGTGCAGCCAGCGATGATGGCGTGTCCTTGCATGTCAGGATTGAATTTGGTTTGGGAGCCCTGCTGACCGCAGTGTAGGCCGGAGGCAGCGGTCAGAAAGGGCACACAGCCATGTGACGATGACTTGTGGTGCACTGAGTTAGTGGCACCTGGAGCGCTCGGCAGGTGCGCGGCCTGCGCTGATGCGTCGTCCGGGCTGCCCGCCCTGGAAGCAATGTCTGTTGCCTACTGGACTCTGCGTTAAATGAATCAAGACTCAATTTGATTTGCGAGCCCTGCTGACCGCAGTGTAGGCTGGAGGCAGCGGTCAGCAAGGGCACACAGCCACGTGGCGTCGACTTGTGTTGCACAGGGTCAGTGGTACCTGGAGCGCTCAGCAGGTGCACAGCCAACGACGATGCGCCGCACTGGGTGCAGTGTTTTTCGCCTAATGAATTATGCCTCAATATTGCCACGTGGCGTCAGCTTGTGTTGCACAGGGTCAGTGGCACCTGGAGCGCTCAGCAGGTGCACAGCCAACGACGATGCACCGTCCGTGTGGGCCGCACTGGGTGCAATGTTTTTCGCCTAATGAATTCTGCCTCAATATTGCCACGTGGCGTCGGCTTGTGTTGCACAGGGTCAGTGGCACCTGGAGCGCACAGCGGGTGCACAGCCAACGATGATGCGTCGTTTGACTTGGGGGACCTGCTGACCACAGTGTAGACCGGAGGCAGCGGTCAGCGAGGGCCCACAGCCACGTGGTGATGACTTGTGTTGCACATGGTCAGTGGCACCTGGAACGCTCAGCGGGTGCACAGCCAACGATGATGCGTCGTTTGACTTGGGGGACCTGCTGACCACAGTGTAGGCCGGAGGCAGCGGTCAGCGAGGGCCCAAAGCCACGTGGCGATGACTTGAGGTGCACTGAGTTAGTGGCACCTGGAGCGCTCAGCGGGTGTGCAGCCAACGATGATGCGTCATCCGGGCGGGCCGCACTGGGGGCAATGTCTGTTGACTATTGGTTTCCTCCATTAACAGAAATGTGGTACGATTTGAATTGTGGGACCTGCTGACCGCAGTGTAGGACTAAGGCAGTTTCCGGCACACATATGACTCCGTGTTGCTGTGCCGCTGGATGCGTGGGGGCCTGTGCCACGGAGTCTGGAGGTCACGGCGGAGGACTCGTGGCAGGGTGAGGTCGCGCCGCCCTGGCAGACGCGTTGCCCATCACGGAAGAGAACCACGCCCAGGGCCCCGGCCTTTTTATCAGCACTCCTACGCTGGAGTGGCGTACGCTGGCCCATCCCACTGCGCTTACGCTTACAGGGGGGGACGGCACAGCTACATGTCCAAGGTCTTCCCACTGCCTGAGGTGACATGGTTGCGTCCACTGTCCACAACACTACACACACCAGCAGTATATGTCCACATGGACATGTCTGTGCTCTGCATTCTGTGGTCTGTCCAGCACATCACCGCCACACTTGGCATTGTGTACATTCTCCTTCATGGGTGAGTTGCCTCCTTCACACATACTTGGTTCCCACCTCTCCCCACATTCTGCACTTGTGTGGCTGAGGGGCCATGCCGTTTTCGGAAGGTCCGCTGTCTTGTCCTACGCTGCCTCGGTGGTAGTCCAGGGGGGGGTGGTCCTGGGGGTGGTGGCGGTGGGTGTTGTGGCCCTCTTGGGTCTCCGGGCTGCATGTTCATTGTCTCCATGGCATCTGTGGATCTTCAGATGTGGCTCTGGGCTGGGCTCCCTTTCATACTGCAGGTAGTCCTGCTTAGCACCAGCAGAAGGCAGGTGTTAAATCCCTGCTGCTAACGCGCCTTATCGCCTGTTTTTGGGTCGCATCGCAGATCTGGCTGGTCGTTGAGAATATCGCAAAGTGGTGTTTTTGTGTGTTTTTGCACGAGAACGCCTACTCTGCATATCATTAGCGTTAGTTGTCTCTCTCATCCGTGGCGATGTTTTTTGCAGCAGCTATCGCTGGTATTCTGGCGATGTGGGGAGTTTGCACCAGCTTGTGAATGGGGCGATAATTCTTTCGCCACTTTTGCTGCGCTAAAGTGCCGTTAACTCGGCGATGAGTCCTTGAGAATATGCCCCTTTGTTTCACTAAAATCAACATCGTAATCTATAAGTTGAATCTGAACTGGCACTATTTGAACATAATGGCACTCATATCGGCAGGTCAAGCTAACTCACTAGTTATGATAACATGCAAAGCACAGACAGTAGTTCAATACCAAGAAGCTTGTCATACCTGATCCTGACAAGTGGGGGACCAGTGGAGGAATACGGTTAAAGGTAGGGCAGCAGACTGTAACAGTCCTGTTCATGGGGTGTGCTGCGGACAGCTCAGATAAATCAGGGCAGCGGCGTAGCTAGACCTTTGGCCAACAGTGGCGGTCCCTGCATTTGCGGACGCATGTAAGAGTGGGGGCGCTGGCGATTCCTGCGTTTGCCGCCACGCTTACAGCTACAGGTAAGAGCAGGACGTTGGACATTTTATTATTATTGTGCACTGGTGAAGTCACCCAAAGTGACACAAAGTGGCACAAGGTGTTGATGTGAGATTTACTTTCAATCCCAAAACGTTTAATGTGATGGATAGTTGCCGAAAGTAATGCAAAGTAGCATTTTGCTCCAAGGCTGGACAGGCCATACTAGGCATCGGGCATTTACCTGGGAGGTTGGAAGGGTGGGTGGCCGGTTTTGTGAGTGGGTGGCGGTTTTGTAGCAGTGCAGCTGTTTTAATAGCACTGCAAAGGTCCTTGTATATCCAGAAGTTTTCGGGCAACAATAAAAGTGTCAAGATAACTCTGGTGATTAATGTATCTGCTGGAGAGAGATTGGAGTTTTGTCTAGTGGCAGTTTTAACTCATCTAAGGAAGGCAGCAGGTTAATATGCCTACTACAAAGTATGTGTAGCATGCATATCAAAGAACAGTATTTTCTGTGCATAGCTCAGTGGGTACTACTTGTATGACAGAGATTCTTTTGTGACTGTGCAGTTCATAAGTTACAATCATAATCTAGCACAGAGAGCTATGAACTGTCATCAAAGAGCTGCATACAAACTGCACGGTCAGGTTAGAAAGGTATGTTTTTTCCTAGTATTAATTATCCTGATGTTGCTGAAAAAGGTTTGTTTGGGTATAAACATTTTTTTGTTATTAAAGTCAACCCCAGCCACTATGTTATGTTCTGAATCCTGAGTTTGTGCTTCTCCAGACCAAGCACTCTTGCTACCAGTATAGGTGACATGTGAATCCTACACCTTGCAGTCCCCTTTGCCTTATGTAACATTTTCTATACACTGATTTATACACGTATGATTCATAGTCTCTGCATGTGTGTTATGTAAAGTGCTCCAACACCCAACACTGGCATGAGAGGGGCTATACAACAAATGAAATACATGCAAGAGAGCAACAATGGAGGGATCAGAGGCACTGCTGGAGGGTGATAGTGAGAGAACCGACAAAGATTGTAGTATCCTGGTGCACAGGAAAGTCATCATTTACTGTGCTTTAAAGGCTAATACAATTGAATATATAATGACAAATATGTTGTAGAATGCACCATTTTTCCCATATTTTCTTGGGAGAGAGATCCCTCCAAAGCACCCCTTTGTAGTGGTCAGTCTCGCTCGCTGCACTTGCTGTGCACCGTACGGGGGCTAGTCTGACAAAATTTGTCAGGGCTATTTTGGGTTCCCAATCTGGCCCTGTTTTGCTCTACTTTGCATCAAAGGAGTATCCCATGGGTGGTACATGGTCATTCCCACACTACCATCTATTATTTTTGAAGCGAAACCCGATCTACTAACAATGGTAGGCACTGTGGCCCTCACTTTATTTACAACAAGAGTGGACTACGGTACCTCACTCTACCTTGGCTCCCTGGCTACTTGCTGAACAGACTTCAGAATCTGCAGAATGCAGTTGCTATTCTTAATCTCCCACAGAGACATTCAATTGCACCATACCTAAATCTCAAAAACACATCATGTTAAAATCTCTTTGCTTTGTTTTCAAGGCCCTGTCCAAGAAAGGGCCATCCTACATCCAAGCCCTTGCCCAGTCACATGCCCCAGTCCCCTCTCTATGCTCATCCTATTTCAACATGGCTTCTATTCCTAGGTAAAAAATTAGCAAGAATGGGTGGAAGGGCCCTTGCCTTTACTCCACCTCCCACTGGAACTCTCTCCCTCATCATATCAATTTAGGAAAAGTGTTTAGGAAAGTGTTCAAAACCTGTCTCTTTAAGTCCATTTAGGCCTTCCTCCCTAACACGCTTTTCCAGCACCATATCCTATTGTAATGCCAGTATGCATTTAATGGATTTTTGTTGCACTATATAATTCTCATTCATTTATAATTAATAGCATATAATAGACGGGGGAAAGCAATGCGGAATTGGTATGCAAATGTGCGCTGCAATCTTCCAGTGAAATGTTCAATGCAATAATTTGGATTACATGAGGAAATTAGGGCCTTTCTTCTATTTACCATCACTTTGAATAAAGCGGATACATTTAATTACCATATAGCAACAGGACTGTGCCAGTGTAGATTATACACCTGTTGTAGACAAATGTAGAAAATTGACATGGTCCTGATGAGGCATTGAAATATAATCAATAGCCACTTCCTACATGTTGTAGAGCCCTCCTACCCGCCACCCTCAGTAAAAAAAAACTATATGGGTGAATTTGTTCCAGGTCACCTCTTTTTTTTCCTTTATAATGTGTTGCAAACTGTGATGTGCCACAGTAATGTACTAACCAATTCTTTATCTCTATCACAACAGTCCCTTAATGAAATAACTAGCGGCCTAATTTAGAGGGTGGTATTTACAGAATATCAACTGAAAAACAGAAGTGTTTCAACTAACTTTTCAAGTGGCAATTCCACTCCATTTAGAGTACCAAAGATGGCCAACATTCAACTAGCATAGGCGCTCTAACATCAATTACAACAAGGTGAGGCAGTTGCTCACCATAAATGGTGGAGGATCAACCTGCTGATCTTGAATTACTGATTTACCATTTCTAGCAGAGTTATCTCTATAAAGATATCCATGGAAAGAATGGTAGAGATTTATGGAAAGGGAAGTACAATATCCCTAACATATAGGGACCTCCACTCTCCAGAATATTAGCGAGAGGAGCTATATGAGCATTGACAACACCCTCCCACTTTATGCTGCATTTTCAACACCCACATTTTATGCTACATTTTTCTCAAAATCCCATCATTCGACATGGGCATTGACAGATTTTATGTCAGAGACATTAATTAAAAGTGCTTTTTCTGTTGGTGTTCAGAGCCACTTTGGTGGAGAATCCTTTGATGTCCTTGCCGAGACCTCTAAATACAGTGAATTTTCCTCTGCTATATTGGTGAGAAGTGAAACTCCTGCAGTAGAAGGTGGAAATTAAACTCAAAGTCTGACCATACATGTGGATCTCTTATTTATTTTTCAGGGCCCACTTTACATTCACTGATTGCTCCATTGGCTATTACGCAAGTAGCAAGAGGTGGTGCAAAATAACTGTTCTCTGCAACATCGTTGGGCATCCCGTTTCTCCGACATGGAGATAGAGCAAATTACTCTGTCGCCCTGATGGAGGTGCTGCCTGCTAAATTAAGAAAAGACAGCCAAGCTGGTGGTCATTTCTAAAGCACTGCAGGACCCACCATCACCGTCGTTCTTGTCAATGCTTTTTACAGTTTTGTGCACAACTCCATCAATGTGTCAGAGCAATGCACCAAACTGGTTACGTTTTTTTTCAAAAAGAAAACCTCAAGGCGGGATTTTCTTTTTGAAAATGGAAAAGAAGATGCTCCCCTAACCCGGGAGTTATCTATCATGGTAAGGAGAGTGTTTAGCAGTTTTCACTTCTCCTTACTACCAAGGTTTCCTGACAGTGATGGGAAATGAAAACTGACTTCTAATTCCTCCTATTTAAATTAGTAAGGCAGAATTAGAGGTTAGCCACTTACGGCCCTTACTCTGCTGGGCAGTCGGAGGGTTTTAATCATGGCGGACACAGAATAGTCTCTGCTGTGATCAAACCTATGGTCTGCCCACATTTAAATTGGGCAGGAAGACCACCGTCTTGGTGGTATGGATACTCTGTAGCCGTTGCAACTGAGTATCCAAACCTCCAAGATATAAATCAGCCCTTAGTCAATTGGAATTGGCGAGGTGATTTTTGAAAGAAAATCATACAATCTCTCTCCAATGTTATAAGTGAGAAGTAAGGGGCATATTTTCAAGGAAGTGTGATATTTATCGCTAACCGCGCCTAGCGCGTTTTTTTTTTAACGCCGCCTATCGCTGGAAATTATCGCTGAGATAACACCCTATTAGTAAGGTTTATCTCCATTGCCATAAAATTTCCAGCGATAGCGACAAAATGCAAGAATATCGCTGGGAAACCAGCGATATTCTCGCATTAATGCTAAGGTGGATTTAGCATTACAATCCACCTCCTATACTTCAAACAGGTAAGTCATCCTCACTAGCAGGTGTTAAAATCTAGCGATAAACGCGCTTAGCGCGATTTATTTTATCGCTTCGCCTGCCTTGCTAATAGGGGGTAGTTGTGTTAGCGACTGTTTTCAGTCGCTTTTAGTAGGGAACACCTTCCTTGCATGTCATTAGCGATAATTATCGCTGACATGCAAGGCGATGTAAAACCCGCCCGCTAACGCCTGAAAGCTGTCGCTAATGCCTGTTAGCGACAGCTTGCTGATAGGGCGATAAAAATATCGCCGCTTTAGCGGCAAAAAGTGCCGCTAAAGCGGCGATAAAGCCCTTGATAATATGCCCCTAAGTTTTATCAATTTATATACTGTAGTTATATAATTAGATTTCTTACACTTGTTACACAAAAATGTAGTTTTACATTGTTTTAATTGGCATATTCCACTACAAACGAGACACACTATAGGAAAAGCTATCACTGTATAAGAGTGGTATCACATTCAAGATATTCAATTTATCCCTCTTCACTCGTATATAATCAAGCCACTGCTACACAAAAACACCAAATTGAAAAACATTGAGCTCCTAGAGGTATTTGTGGTACAGATAGGAAAGTAGAGAAACAAGAATAGGAAATCAACCCAGCAAACACTTTGGTCAAATTAGCTATCATCACTTTCAGCCCCCCGCAACCTCCGGGTTAGGGATGCTCCTAACACATATCGCCAGACTAATCCTCAGTCTCCAGATTGCTACTCCAGACAACTAGGGCCTTATAAAAGCCCATAAATCAAAACATTCAGCCTGCATATGAGTGCAGCCATTCCAAGAAAGGTCTTGCAGTGTCACCCCACCAAAAAATATACTTCTTTTGCTCATACAGTACCTTAGGCTTCGCTGGGAAACCTACAGAGGCAGAAAACTGCTTGGCTATCATGTCCTACTTGATGGCCTCTGACACCTTCCTTTCAGCTAGTGTGCCAGTGCTAAGTTTGTTCTCTCCAGCCATGACCATCCTCCTCTGAATGACTGTCTTTAGAATCTGGTCTCTCCAATACAAATATTTTACCTCAGCCATTACTGTGCCAACTCCTGCATTTGTGCCCCCTCCACACCTGAGAGAAAGTCTAAATATTTTTACAATCACGTCGCTTTTCAGCCACTCGAGTAGGGTTAGCATATTGCAGAATACCTTGTCCATCCAGGTAAGGAATGGGTCTGGACATATTTTAGGCAGAACTCCCAGTGCTTTGATTTTAACATCTTCTCATGTCATCCAGCAGGTCTAACTTAGTATGCAAGTTAACACACACCTCTGTAGCAGAGTCTTTTAAGGAGGGCACTTCTTTCAACTCCCCATCATCTTAAACGTCTTTCCAAGGCTTTCCCTTGGTTAATAGTACTATCTACAGATTGTTCCACTCTCAGGACGTAACCACTAAGGGCCCCCAGGGACTAGCCTTTCTTTTGTTTTACTTCAGCCTCAATGGAGTCTGTCTTCAACACTTTGTCTTTGCGCAGTACCAAGATTGAATGCATTAAAGCACATTCTCCTGTCAGCCCATCCTTCTCTGACTTTGGTTCACTTGGGCAAGCCCTTTGTAGGGTGTTGAGCGAGGAGAAAATAAGTGTTCCCTCACCTTCTTCTTCACAGTCATTGAGAGATGCACCAAACTCCTCTAGTGCAGTTGTCATATGATGGCCTTTGGTGGCTGGGTCTTGACACACTGCTTGATGTCCCGGGCCATGCCTTTCAGCAAACCACCCTTGGGTGTGCAGAAACAGAAGAAGTCCCAACACAGCCAGTCTTAACACCCCAATGTCCTGAGAGCACCACTCACCGACTGAAAAGTTCTACTGCCTTCTATTGCTGGTCTCACCCCCGGGAAACATCCTTTACCCCGCATGTGTTACTCCGCAGTGCCATTAACCTGCAGTTTTTACACCGCAAAATCTTTTACAATGCAGGGCTTTACACCGCAAACTATTACAACACATTCCCCAAAGTAACGCCACGGTGGAGTTAGAATAGTAAATTGCTTTGTAATGGGGAATGCGTTGTAATGGATTGCGTTGTAAAGCCCTGCATTGTAAAAGATTTTGCGGTGTAAAAACTGCGGGGTAATGGCACGCGGAGGAAAAGTGTGCGGGGTAAAATGTCCTATTCCTCCCCCCGTCTGTCACACCCGAGCCCTGAATGGATTCACTTCAGCCTCCGCCAGTCGCAGTGGCATAACAAAATGTGAGAGGGCCCCCCTGCAAGATGTGCTGAAGGGGCCCCTCACATCAGTAGGGGCTGAGGGGGCCCCCCTCCGGTATGGGTAAGCCTGGGGCCCCCCCACACCGCAGGAGCTGCAGGGGCCTTTGTTACACCCCTGGCCAGCCACAGTGAGCTGAATTCTTTTCCACCTCTTCATTTCCCCCAGCCGCTACAGTGTACAATGCTCCTCTGGCCATCCCTTCCTCTCACTCAGGGAGCAGCCACATGCACGACTGCGACCATCTAGTTATTAGGGCCAGCATGCATGTTCCACTCCCGAGAAAAGCTGACATCATAAATCACTTAGAGACATGCACAGCCAATGTTCGCACTACATGAATTTAGTCCCTGGAACATTATCTGTCTAGTTTAACATGTCTTGGGATGTTACAGTGGAATTTATGGTTCCATCTTGGCTCTGATTAACAGCATTTCGACAATACCAAAGAGACATTTTTTGCCAACATTAATGAAAATGTCGTTATAAGACACCTACCAGGCAGTCTGACTTTACACCAGCATAGTGGTGCATAGCATTCTTAAGAGACTTGTGAAGAGCACCTAGAAGGAAACATGGGCCCATCACTTATCCACAAACAAAAACAAGAATGAATACCAGAGCTGCTTAGATCATTCCAGTACCATACACAATTTAGCAATGTTTATCAAGACAAAATAAATATGATCTGTTTGCTTCCTGTGGGTTTCCTAACGAACATCAGAGATCACTTCAAATTCGAACAAACCGGCATTTTAACACAAAGATATAACAGAAATGAACCAATGAATTCGTTTATGAGGCATAAACATTGGTTTATTTACTCCTGGGAACTTTTCAGGTATTATTACAAATGCCACTTACTCACATTAAACACAAATTAGATTTAGTGCAGCCATTTATTTCCATGTAAATGAGTTCATTGACATTACTCGTCACATTAGGAGTAAATGCTAATTTAATTAAACTTAAATGCATAGTTGATCAGATTTATTATGACCTTACCTTTTCCTTTTTTAGTAAATCGATTTATTGCTGGGCAAATTAGCCATTGCAATATAAAAAAATACAAGCAAAAAATAACAATACAAGGAACACATACAAAGAACACTGACTGCAGAGCCATAAAACAATTCATGAAGTGTACTACTTAACAAAAACGTCTATAAGCAATAGCAGTAAATGAATTAAGATCACACTGTGTTATACCTCTGGCCCCTATATCCCTCATGAATTACTTTACATTGGCTAGTCAATTTACCCATATCAACACATTTTTTTAAAAGAGAGAAAACATCTCTAAATTTAGATGTAGGCCTAGGGGACAAATGTTTTATTCCTTGTCTTCCATTGACATTTGTGCTACAATCTATTGCTATTCGCTTCTTCGCATGTTCTTTGCATGTAACAGTGTCTGCCTATTGTTTTGGTTCCTTGTTAAGAAAATTAGGGCCTGATTTTTACTTTGATGGACGGATTTAGTACTATCGCCATGGAGGAGTACTTTACTACTTTCAAGGCAAGGGTACTCAGCCTGCCAAATTTAGAGATGTCCGCTGGCCTGGCAGACATCTCTTGCATTTACATGAACCGCTGTCACAGCAACATGGTGTAACCGTATGTCACACATTCAATGTTTTTTTATTTTAAAAAACAAAATCCCAAGGCGGGATTTTCTTTTTGAAAATAACAAAAAACAATTACCCCCTCGCCATGGGAGTTTTCTCCTATAGTGTAGGAGTCATTTTACAGTTTTCGTTGTCCCTTACCCCTAGGTATTAACTGGTGGTGATGGACAGTGAAAACTTGCCATTTGTCCACCCTCTCTAAATAGGGTGGGCAGGCAAATGGCCAAACCTCTGATGGCCCTTACTCTGTCGAGGTGTATGTAGGCAGTTGAGATGGAGTAGTCTCCGATGTCTACATACGGAAGGTCTACCTGACTCTAAATGAGGGGGCGGGACTTCGCTTTGGCGGAGAGGGTACTCTGTCGCCACAGTGACATAGTTCCCCTTTCTACCAAAGTCTCAATCAGCCCTTAGTCTCCAAAGATTGATCATCACACTTAAAGGAGAGCAATAATGGGTGGGTATTGTAATTTTTCCACTTGGCTGTTGCACTCACGAGAGGAAGCACTCCTAACCTAAACATGAGGTACAATCTCCTGCAAGGCATGCGATGGTGGGTTGAGGGCTTCTCATTCAAGATAAACCCTTTGACTACACCCATATTTTGTGGACAAATAATATCTTCTCATAATGGTAGTTCTTGTGATTTATCATTTTTATTCTGCACAGTTCGGGTGACATATGTGACATATGTAATTGGGTAGATTCCAGGAAAAAGCAAGAATGAATTAAATGTAGAAAGGGAAGGAAGTTGGATGTGAGAGATCAAAAAGTAAGGGTCTTTTGACAATGTGATTACACCTGTTAGAAGTTAGAGGTAATTTAAGAATTTTGTGCTGCACTTATTTTCTTTATTTCTCACCTCAGTAGCTTTTGAACAGTTTGATAGCCCAGATTGTGGGTGTGTTTTATTAATTTTATTCTACTTCTTGCATGTTTTTCGTCAGTGCCTTTGAGAGTGTGTGAAGAAATGCTTCCTGCTTGATATAAATGAATGAAGAATTTAAAGTAATGTGCTACCACTGTCTACAAAGCTAAACCATATAACATTCAAGCAAAAAGAGTATTCAGACACCATACTTGCATTTAATGTTCCTAATCCGTTCATTTGAGATTCGAAAGCTACTGTCTCAAAATCAGGAGATCTTTAAAGATCGACCTCTTCACCTGTGAATTTGGATCTTCACTATGAAACCACGTCAGCCCTCCTCAGATAGAGTCCTGCCTGGTCAGAGACTGAATTCTGGCTTTGCCTCCTCCTCTAGGCCCTCAGAATTCTGCGAGAAAGCAGACGGGTTTGGTTGGGGGGGGCGGGTGGGTGGGTCTGAGAGTGGTTTGCCCAATGCTGTGGGCCCTGACTGTTTGGTTTGGGGCCGACCAAACCAGTCATGCGCACTCTCCCTTTTCTCCATGTTTGCTTCAGTTTGCCTCCAATTCTTGTTCTTGTGACTTATGATAAAAATCGTGCTTAAAAAAGCATGGCCTGTTTCATTCCTTTACAATCCGATGTATTACTTTGCATTTTCAGATATCTATACATTATATAGTGGTTCCAACTGCAAAACATTCAGAAACTTTGAGTTGGTTGTTAATTCATGTTTTGCTAAACCAGGAAGTACCAATTCACAGAGAGTGACAAAAAATATTTGTAAATTAATATTAGAGCTACAATCTAGAACATTGTGAAATTAAAAGGTAAACGGGCATGCATGTTAAACTCATTTACCAAACATTAATGAAGCATAGGACGCATACAGTGCAGAGTACCTGCAAATATTGTGATTTTAATTTATAGTGTCAAGTGGTATGCACTTTCATCCTCTGCATTTTTACTCTCAGAGTGGTGCTCTGTACATCTCCATATGAATATTGATAATGTATAGGTGATTAGAGATGCATTGCACCTTATATTCGTCAATTGACTGCACTCATGCGAACTGGGAGCATATAATTTCATTGCTTAGAACAACATTGTGCAATGAATAATTGTTACTGATTCAGATTCAGACTTAATTTACAAAGTTTAGAAGCAACCTTTTCTAGGAGACAGTGTGGACTTCTCAGATCTTCAAACATCACTTTCCCAGAGAGGTCAATATTCTGCCTACTGGGATGGGCGGGAGAAAACTTTCTTGGCAGCCAGGCTATGGAACTCAGGGGCATATTATCAAGCGGCAGCGATAATTATTGCTGACCGCGCTTAGCGCGCATTTTCCTATCGCCGGCTATCGCTGGAACTTATCGCCATGTTAGCGCTGTATTAACAATGCTTAGCGCTATGGCGATAAATATTCCAGCGATAGCGGGGATATCGCCGTTATCCACGGAACAATGCTGGTTTTCCAGCGATGTTCCATGGAAAACGGCGATATCCTTGATGATAGGGCCTGTGGTCTTAGCCACACAATCCACCTCCCATATTAGGTATGCCTTAGTCTGGAATTTAACAGACGTTAAATTCCAGCGTTAAGGCCCAGTTAGCGTGAAAAAAATCAGCGCTAAACCGGACGGGGCTTCGTTGTAAATACAGCGAAGCACCGTTAGCGATATCTTATAATGTAGTTGTAAGGGGCACGCCTACCTTGCATCTCATAAGCGAGGCGAGGCGATAGGAAACCGGGCACTAAGGCAGGGAAACACGCACTAGCGTGTCCTTGTTAATAAAGCGATAAAATTATCGCCGCTTTTCGCCCGAAAACGGACGCTAAAGCGGCGATAATGTTATCGCCAGCCCTTGATAATATGCCCCGTCGTTCTTACAGCAGTTCCATAGAACAAATCAGGTTCATACAAAAATCCTAAAGACCTATCTGTTTAGTTAACTCTTGTCTGCCACCTTTCTATTCTCTTACTTCATGTTTCAGCCTCTTCCTGTTACCTTAGCCTTTCTTACACTTTGAAACAGCTGTATCTCAACTGTACGGACAAGTTAAAATGACCAATAATGATTAAGCCTCCCAGTTTTTCATTTTGACTAATTTTTACATAGAAATAGACAAAGAAAATAATTGGTTTCACTGGCAAATTAATTTTAACAAATAGGAAAAACAGAAAATATGCATTTTGAATAGCTCCCCATTCTAACCACTATACCTTTCCAGGCCCATGGCTGTTAAAGTGTAAATTGATGGGGAAGTAACTCAGGGGGTGTTTCACATGCTGAATGGTTCTGCAGTCATCCCAATCCCCCCTAACTCTACCATTTGATCTCATAACAACACCTCCTTTTTGGGCTGGATTGAATAATGGATTTGTCCTGGAACAGCCATAAACTCTCAATAAACTGATCACTCCATAATTGTTCTCTCAATCCAGCACCTCTGTAGTGATTAAGCACCTTCATGTTGAAGTACTAGGGAAATTCAACTAAAATAACAAAGGGGGTTATTAGGATGGCGGGCGGACTTTAGTCCGCCTGCCACCCTAGCGGTGCTGGGACCGGCCGCCAGACGTGCGGCGGTCCCCCACCGCTGATTAGGATGCGACCGCCACCCTGGCGGTCACATTCCGTATTTTTTACATTGCATCGGGTGCTGCTGTAAGCAACACCCGCCGCAATGCCAAAGTGCCATGTTGTGCATTGCCATGCACAACGTGGCAGGCACCGCGCGGTGCCTGCCACCTTGTACATGGCAATGTAGGGGGATACCATAGGTACCCCCCAAGTGCAGGCCCCACCCCCCCACCACCCGGGGGCCCGCAACGGGCCCCCAAAGCGATTCCCCGCCAGCCTATCCATGGCGGCATCACCGCCATGGAAAGGCCTCTGGAACCATACATCCTAATATGGATGGCGGTGCCTGCTAGGCACCGCCACCATATTATGCCCCAGCTCCGCCCGGGCCAGCAATCGGAACGATTGCCGACCGGCGTAAAAGCGGCGGACGCACTTTGCGTCCGCCATGATACCCCCGCCATTATAATCTGGGGGGGGTAAATCGGGTGGAGATGGCGGGCGGATCACCAGCGCCTGGCCGGCGATGGCGATCCGCCCGCCCGCCATCCTAATCACCCCCAAAGTGTTTCTCTTTAAGTTGTAATAAAAAATAATGTATTTCACATGGCTTCCTAATGCTGAGTGAAATAGCAACAGACATCCAAGGGTTAGATGGAGCTGTTGATCAGCTCTC
Source organism: Calotriton arnoldi (assembly GCA_963921515.1). Taxonomy (NCBI): domain Eukaryota; kingdom Metazoa; phylum Chordata; class Amphibia; order Caudata; family Salamandridae; genus Calotriton; species Calotriton arnoldi. Next base: position 360,598 of record CAWUFW010005737.1, read on the forward strand.
TCTGATAGTGAACATTTGCCTAATTTGGTGGTAGGCCATGCTTCCAGGAGAAATCTTTTTGAGGGGATAAATTAGGGAATGATCATTGGCTTTATTACCTTGTGCTTGTTATTTACCTTCTGGTAAAAGTTGAGGTTTGTCCTTCACCAACTGAATGCTAACAAGCTTACTGTATTTGGAAAACTTATTGAGTAGTAAATATTAGGAGACAGAAATATAGTAAAAGAATATTGTGATGCAAAAATATCATGATGCAGAAACATAATTGTCAAGAATTTAGTTTTTTCAGGTACACAATATCGTTGTTAAGAATATCGTTGTCGCAAATATCATTTTCAATAATATAGTTGTAAAGAAAATTACTTTAATGTGTTTTAGTTTATATATTAATTTTATGTTAGTATTGTTTGTATAATTGTTATAAATTTATTTAAATATAGGGCATCATCACGATGCCCGTGGGACCATCGGGGATGAACCACCACCTCCAATAGGATCTACTGATCCTGTCAGGGCGGCTGTCGGAATCGTGATCCTGAATGGAGGCGGTGCCTGCTCAGGCACCGCTGTCAGGATCACAATGTCCCTTTCCGAATGCCTTTTTATGGCGGTCCCACAGCCATGAATAGGAAGATGGAAACAGACATTGGGGGCCCCAAACAGGGTCCCGTCCCCCGTGGGCCAGTGGTGAGTGGCCAAGGGGGCACAAGTGGTGCTCCTCCACACATCCATCAATAAACAACAAAAGAATTGCCAATACTGATCTTCCTTTTCTATATTATTTAGACAGGGATACAAGAAACCATTCAATGTGACCCGGCGTTATCAATCCTTATTTCTTTATTTTTTAATTAGAATAAAGTTTTTTCAATTACTTTTTTCTAAACATTATAAAAAATTATTTTCTATAATCAAACCATCACAATATATACAAAGACAAATCATTACAATTATACACAAAAAAATAACATGAAACAAAAAAATTAAGACTATTTGTCAACAATACAAAACACATTTAAGACAGACAATGCACATAAACCCAGACAGGTGAAAATTCTATTTACAACATTTTAACCTTCTATTCAGGGTATGTTCCAAACAGTGTGTGCACTCAACACAGAAAAAACTCCGACCTGTTTTTTGGTACATACAATTGATCAATTTGCAACCAATACAATTATTACGAAAAACAGGGACGGGTTTGCATTTATTATCCACTGTTTGGAGAGAAACTGGTCGACGCGTTTCGAACCCCTTAAGTAATCTTGGGGTTCTCTTCAGGACCACAAGAACTGAAACAGAGAAAAGGGGGGTGAGGTGGGGAGAGTTAAACTCTATTGAACTCAATTTAATCTATGCCCTTTTATAAGTATCCGTCTCATTTTTAAGTGGGAAAAGAAATTACCTATGTCTTTACGAGATCAGCCGATCTCAACCAGTGTCACTACTTGCCACTATCAAGTTTTCTATCTAAAACCAGAGAAAAAGGAGAGAAAGAGAAAAAGAAAAAAATCAATCAATCAGTCTTTTTGGTCATGGTTAGAAGTCAATTGGGCTTGACTTAAGTGGATCAGCAGACTTACTTGGTCAAATTATTCATTATGGTGATGGATGCTGTGCTCTGGTGCGGTGTTTGAGGACTCTAACGAAAGCAATGTACACAAAGAAATTGTGAAAGATAACAAAATTTAAATTATCTTAATACACTGAGTTCGCAACATACCTGTTTTTTCAAACGATGAACTTGCGCAGAGTCGCTAAGGAAATACCACGAATGAATCTATGTGGTGGAAAATAAAAAACATTCAATTGGGGGTCTCTTCGTATTTACGCGTTGGTAAAGCGAATGAAAATGTGCTCTATAAGCAGGCAACAGTCTAAACCCGCTGATATGGCAGACTCCGGCTGGATTCGGTAAACGCTTACCTCGGTTCGGGCATCTTTTTATGACCGCAGCGTCTTTTTCAATTTTAGATCGCTGCCGACTGTGCTGGGTCCGGTCATTTACTTCCGGGGAGAGGGACACGTGACTCGGACGTTACGTGTCTTTTTGCGGGTGATCTCGGGAAGTGTAGTTGATGTATTGCGGGGATCCCGGTCGGGTTTTTTTCATAAGAATGTTTAAAAACTGTAATCAACGGGTCAAAGATGTCATCTATGATGGTCATATCTCATCCTTCTTATTACCGATGAGCATTATCTTCTTACCCACCATATATTTGTATTGAAGTATGCTGTGCATATCTAAAAATGAATTCCGTTTCCATGGCAAGATACCGATTCGGAGTTGTTCCGGTAAAAAAACGGATGTTGTGTAAACTTTATTTTCCATTGTGTAACATTGTTCTGATAGATGTATTACATTACAGTGGCTCTTTATTTATAAATTATACATTTCTGAGAGCTCGTTGAGTCCATCAACCGCTGAGTTAAATTTTACGATCAACATTGCTTCTCTCTGTATCAATTTTCGGTCAAAATCTCCTCCACGGGGATCTGGATCTATTTTCGAGATTACAGTCCATGCAAGATCTTTTTCGGAATGGTTGTGATTAATCCAATGGTTCACTAACGGTGCAGTAAGAACTTTTTTCCGAATCCTCGATTTATGCTGAGTAATCCTTTGGCGGACTTCCTGATTGGTTTTACCAATATACAACTTGGGACAAGGACATAAAATTCCATATACCACATTCTTGGATTTACAGTTGCTGAACGTTTCATGTTTCCAATGGATATTTTTGTGTGAGAATAACAAGCCTTGTATAGTTTGGTTACAATTAATGCAGGTTCCGCATCTATGATGTCCTTTTACCGGTGGTAAACTCAATTGTTCACGTAGAGTGCTCTTTGATGTTATCTGTAGAGATGCTCTAACTACTTGGTTAGCTATACTGCTTTCCTTTTTTAATGCAAACAAGGGAGGTTTTTCCAGCTGTAGGTCCAGATTTTTTAGCAGATGCCAATTTTGATGAATTACTTTTTTCAAATGGTTGGTCTTGGGACAAAATGTAGTAACACAGTCTGCATGATCTAGGGCTGCCTTATCTTTCTTTTCCAGAAGAGTTTGACTTGCATGGACACTTTCTTTTAGAACATTTAAAAGCAGGAACTATTCCAGGAGGCTTACAAATACGTAACATCCCTGTTATTTTTACGGAAGATCCTCTGTACAAAAAAGGTTACAGCTGCATTGAAACCAAATGCAGCAGAGATTTAATGGTTCTGACGGTGGAGACTGCTAAAAGGATTTCAGATCAGCAGCTAGCCGAAATTGCTGCATTAGAACAAGAAATAAAAGACAACCCGACTTTGACGGATTCAAAAAACTTACTAGCCAAAGTTGAAAAAGAGATATTGGAATTTAAGGATTACACCATCAACAAAAAAGAGACCAAATTTGAAAAAGACAAACAAAATTTTTCTTTGGAAACAACTTATCCCTATTTACAAATTGACTTTTACTCGCGTCCTGAATCGCGGAGATTTCTACCCGACTATCAGGGAAGGTCACGCAACAAATTCATTTCATTCTCAGATACTTCATCTTCTTCCGGAGGAGAAAGCGATAATAACGAAGGACGTTTTAATAGCAATCGTCGTCCAAACAACCAACAACCACAAGGTGGGCCTTTTTTAGGCAGAGGCCAGCAGAAGCCCCGCGGAAAAAGCCGATTTGTGAATCAACCATGGGAAATGACGACCAGGCAGCGGTATTACAAAACCTAAAGCCTTCACCCATTTATAATTTGTCCAATCGCGTTCTTACTGAGGCTGAAGATAGTATTTTAAGGAAAGGCTTATCTTTTGTTCCAACAAAAACTCAAACTTCGTAAAAATGAAATCTGAAGTTATAGAATTTTGCAGAAAGATCCGGTTAATAACGTATTTCTCTGAAAATCCAACACCTCAAAATACAGAAGTCACTGGACTTCGAAATAGATCTACATTCTGCCCTCCCTCTAGTAAAATACCAAAAGAGGTGGTCACCTTTGAAAGAACGGTATTGTCAGCCATAACGGACATGGAAAAGAAGAAGAAGTGTGTTAAACATAACACATCAAAAGCACAAAAAGAGGCTATTATTAATTTGAAAAATGACTCTTCCATAACTATAAAACAAGCAGATAAAGGTGGATCAATAGTGATATGGAGCACTACAGATTACATCGCGGAAGTAAAAAGACAATTGAATATGGAAGATTGTTACAGAAAAATTAACAAAGATCCAACAGTGGAAATTCAAAAGGACCTCATGGTAATCCTAAAAAACGGTCTAGACCAAGGGATTGTAGGACAAAAAGAATTCGATTTTTTAAATAAGAAACATCCAAGAATTCCTTTATTGTACACTTTGCCGAAGGTGCATAAAGATGAGTTTTGTCCACCAGGGAGACCGATAGTTTCGGGTTGCGAGTCAATACTAGAGCCTATATCAAAGTATGTAGACTTTTTCTTAAAACCTTTTTTGCAGGAGGTTCCATCCTACCTCCGTGATACAACAGACTTTCTGAACAAAATCCAGGCCATGGATTTTGAAACAGGGACACACATATCAGTTACACTTGATGTAGTGTCGTTGTACACTCAGATACCACAGGAAGACGGACTTTCAGCAATAGAATCCTTTTTAGAAACTAGAACTAAACCTACAAGGGTTCCCACAGATTTCATCATGAAATTGGCCAGCTTTGCCCTCCGGAAAAATTATTTTAAGTTTGGGAATGATTTTTATTTTCAGATCAAGGGTACAGCGATGGGTTGTCCCTTCGCGCCTGAGCTAGCTGTGCTGTACATGTCAAAATTTGAAGACAGATACATCTATGACAATAATCCGTATGTTCAATGGATTACAAATTGGGTCCATTATATCGATGATATTTTCATGGTATGGACTGGGAACACAGACCTCTTGCGGCAATTCCATGGTTGGCTCAATAACAGGTCAGCAGACATAAAATTCAGTCTAAACTATGCAACACAAAGAATGACTTTCTTGGATGTAGAGGTGTATGCCTCCAATGGCAAGCTGGTCACCACTCTCCACCAGAAACCAACGGATAAAAACAAAGCGTTACATTATTCAAGCCATCACTCATGAAATTTACGAGATAATTTGCCGTTTGGCCAGTTTTTAAGGATAAAAAGAAACTGTTCCTTTAAAAATGAATACACCAGTCATGCAAACAATCTGACAGAAAGATTAAGAGATCGTGGTTATCCAAGAAAATTGTTAAAAAACGCTGCAAAAAGAGCGTGGTGGACACCACGAGAAACTCTTCTGGAAAAGAAAGATAAGGCAGCCCTAAATCGTGCAGTCTGTGTTACTACATTTTGTCCCAACACCAACCATTTGAAAAAAGTAATTCATCAAAATTGGCATCTGCTAAAAAATCTGGACCCACAGCTGGAAAAACCTCCCTTGTTTGCATTAAAAAAGGAAAGCAGTATAGCTAACCAAGTAGTTAGAGCATCTCTACAGATAACATCAAAGAGCACTCTACGTGAACAATTGAGTTTACCGCCGGTAAAAGGACATCATAGATGCGGAACCTGCATTAATTGTAACCAAACTATAGAAGGCTCGTTATTCTCACACAAAAATATCCATTGGAAACATGAAACGTTCAGCAACTGTAAATCCAAGAATGTGGTATATGGAATTTTATGTCCTTGTCCCAAGTTGTATATTGGTAAAACCAATCAGGAAGTCCGCCAAAGGATTACTCAGCATAAATCGAGGATTCGGAAAAAAGTTCTTACTGCACCGTTAGTGAACCATTGGATTAATCACAACCATTCCGAAAAAGATCTTGCATGGACTGTAATCTCGAAAATAGATCCAAATCCCCGTGGAGGAGATTTAGACCGAAAATTGATACATAGAGAAGCAATGTTGATCGTAAAATTTAACTCAGCGGTTGATGGACTCAACGAGCTCTCAGAAATGTATAATTTATAAATAAAGAGCCACTGTAATGTAATACATCTATCAGAACAATGTTACACAATGGAAAATAAAGTTTACACAACATCCGGTTTTTTACCGGAACAACTCCGAGTAGGTATCTGGCCATGGAAACGGAATTCATTTTTAGATAAGCACATCATACTTCAATACAAATATATGGTGGGTAAGAAGATAATGCACATCGGTAATAAGAAGGATGAGATATGACCATCATAGATGACATCTTTGACCCGTTGATTACAGTTTTTCAACATTCTTATGAAAAAAACCCGACCGGGATCCCCGCAATACATCAACTACACTTCCCGAGATCACCCGCAAAAAGACGCGTAACGTCCGAGTCACGTGTCCCTCTCACCGGAAGTAAATGACCGGACCCAGCACAGTTGGCAGCGATCTAAAATTGAAAAAGATGCTGCGGTCATAAAAAGATGCCCGAACCGAGGTAAGTGTTTACCGAAACCAGCCGGAGTCTGCCATATCAGCGGGTTTAGACTGTTGCCTGCTTATAGAGCACATTTTCATTCGCTTTACCAACGCGTAAATACGAAGAGACCCCCCATTGAATGTTTTTTATTTTCCACCACATAGATTCATTCGTGGTATTTCCTTAGCGACTCTGCGCAAGTTCATCGTTTGAAAAAACAGGTATGTTGCGAACTCAGTGTATTAAGATAATTTATAATACCGACAGCGTAATTTTGTTATCTTACACAATTTCTTTGTGTACATTGCTTTCGTTAGAGTCCTCAAACACGGCTACAGAGCACAGCATCCATCACGATAATGAATAATTTGACCAAGTAAGTCTGCTGATCCATTTAAGTCAAGCCCAATCGACTTCTAACCATGACCAAAAAGACTGATTGATTGATTTTTTCTTTTTCTCTTTCTCTCCTTTTTCTCTGGTTTTAGATAGAAAACTTGATAGTGGCAAGTAGTGACACTGGTTGAGATCGGCTGATCTCGTAAAGACATAGGTAATTTCTTTTCCCACTTAAAAATGAGACGGATACTTATAAAAGGGCATAGATTAGATTGAGTTCAATAGAGTTTAACTCTCCCCCTCACCCCCTTTTCTCTGTTTCAGTTCTTGTGGTCCTGAAGAGAACCCCAAGATTACTTAAGGGGTTCGAAACGTGCCGACCAGTTTCTCTCCAAACAGTGGATAATAAATGCAAACCCGTCCCTGTTTTTCGCAATAAATGTATTGGTTGCAAATTGATCAATTGTATGTACCAAAAAACAGGTCGGAGTTTTTCTGTGTTGAGTGCACACACTGTTTGGAACATACCCTGAATAGAAGGTTAAAATGTTGTAAATAGAATTTTCACCTGTCTGGGTTTATGTGCATTGTCTGTCTTAAATGTGTTTTGTATTGTTGACAAATAGTCTTGATTTATAATTTTTTTGTTTCATGTTATTTTTGTGTATAATTGTAATGATTTGTCTTTGTATATATTGTGATGGTTTGATTATAGAAAATAATTTTTTATAATGTTTAGAAAAAAGTAATTGAAAAAACTTTATTCTAATTAAAAAATAAAGAAATAAGGATTGATAACGCCGGGTCACATTGAATGGTTTCTTGTATCCCTGTCTAAATAATATAGAAAAGGAAGATCAGTATCGGCAATTCTTTTGTTGTTTATTGTTATATTGGGCTCAGCCTTGCTGATAGGAGCCAAAATCCCTCTTTGGTAATACCTCCACACATCCATGCATCGCGTACGGTGCATGAATGTTTGTAAAGTACCTTTTTCTACTGCGGCTTGTGCCGCAGACCTTTTCCAGGCCACAACAGAATCTGCAGTGGAAAAAGGCATTTTATGCCTGCCTGCACAGTGGTCGTATCCTAATAGGGCAGGCAGGACCACCAACACATTGTCGGCCGGTCACCTGCCCGCTGCGATGGCGGTCAGACACTCGCCCGACCGCCATCGTAATGTGCCCCATAGTTTATAATTTTAGGTAATTTAGAACTTATAATTTGTTATTAATAGTTTATGCTGTCATAGTGGTTTGTTGGGTTTGTAGGTTGATAGGGTGGGAAGTTAATTAAGTAATTGTTATTACTTAATTAATTAATAATTTTCAAGTAAGCATGTGATTGATATTCATTATGTATAGTATGTAATATTGATTTATTATACTTATATTTTAGATGCGGTTTGCTACGTTTGTAGGGGTTTAGGGAGGGAAGTTAATTAAGTAATAATTGATTAACAATTAATTTATAATTTAATATTAATTATTTAATTGATTATTAATTATGTAAATTGTGTAATAATCATATATTTTAGTTATATTTCAGGTGTGGGCTGCTGGGTGCGGAGGGGTATAGGGTGGGAAGTTAAATAAGTAATAACTAATGAACAATTAATTAATAATTTGTTATTAATTCTTGAATTGATTATTAATGTTGTACATTATGTAATATGGATTTATTTTAAGTATTTGTTTGTTGAGGGTTCCTAGATTTGTAGGAGTATATGGTGGGAAGTTAATTGAATAATAATTTTAAAAAAATTAATATGAATGTTTAATTAAATATTTATTTGATTAATAATTATTTAAAATGTGTAATAATTATATATTTTAGTTATATTGGCCTGCATGGTTTGTAGGGTGGGAAGTTAAGTAAGTAATAATTAATAAAGAAATAACTATTAATTGCTAATTAATTATGTTTTTGTTTATCAATTATGTAAATAGTGTTATACTTATTTATTTTCATTATATTTTCGGTGTGGGTTGCTAAGTTTGTAGAGGTATACGGTCGAAAGTTAAGTAATAATTAAATAAGCATTATTTTTAATTGAAAATTAATTTGTTTATGAAATTTGTGAATTGGATATTTGTTGTTTATTTTGTTCAAATTTTACATCTATTTTGTGGTAAGTAATAATTTTTATATTTAGAGTTTTATATTGTTTCATAAATTAATAGGATTATTCAAGTATGTAATGTGTTCGAAGTGAAGTAGTATACCTACTGTTGCTTAGACTGGAATGAGAATAGTAAATCTTACCCCTCTGAAGTCCAACGCTTTCCCTACTGTTGCACAGACTGGAGTAGGAATAGTAAATGTAACCCCTCCAAAGTCCAATGCTTTCCATTGTGTTGCACAGACTGGAGTGGGAGTAGTAAATCTCACCTCTCTGAAGTGCAACGCTTTCCTAATGTTGCACAAACTGGAGTTGGAATAGTAAATTTAACCCCTTTGAAGTGCAACATTCTATTATTCCCAGGCTCCAATACATTTCCTAATATATTTTTTAAATATTTGTTTCTAATTGTAATTTTATAGTATTTGTTTATGTTTTTATTTGTTTTGAAATGTTTATAAATTTTTTTGTAAATATGTTTTTTTGTTTTTTAATTTTTTTAAATGTTATTTGTTAGTTCATTTAATAGAATTAAATTGTTAATATTTTTTTCTGTTTTGTGTAATATATATATACTGAGGAAAGCCACTGGAGCGAAAACTGGGAATGCGTGTAGGAAGGGATTCGAGGAGGTTTACATCCTGCCTCGATCATACGAAGAAACGGAGCTTTGATCAGGCCTATTCATAGTAGAACATCACTATGTGGAAATTTACCTCATCTGACTGGACAACGGGAAAACTCCAAATCAAGAGCAGTGCTTGTGCCAAGTAAGAACTTTGACAATTGTCGGATATATGAGGACTGCCAATTTGCACTTTTGAAAGCACTTTACAATGCACTGTGGAAGCCATAGTTTGTATACCCAGTCATGTGATTAAAACTTTTTAAGGCACGCACGTACGCACTTTGTTTAATGTACTTCCTCCTGTGACCAAGGCCAAGTAGTGCCGAAACGTTAGGATAAGGAAGCATGTGATGCTAGGACTTTGAACAAGGCTGGGTTCTTCGCATTGGGCCTCACATTTGGTGGACTGTGTTAATATGATGGGCTGCTCCGTGCCCATTGGTGAGGCCGCCCTGTAGGGTCGGGGGCTCCGGAACGGGAGAAAAATGTGAAAATGTTTAACGGAGGAGCATGACCCACTCACGCGCCCAGCCTACTGAGGAAAGCCACTGGAGCGAAAACTGGGAATGCGTGTAGGAAGGGATTCGAGGAGGTGTACATCCTGCCTCGATCATAGGAAGAAACGGAGCTTTGATCAGGCCTATTCATAGTAGAACATCACTATGTAGAAATTTACCTCATCTGACTGGACAACGGGAAAACTCCAATACAAGAGCAGTGCTTGTGCCAAGTAAGAACTTTGACAATTGTCGGATATATGAGGACTGCCAATTTGCACTTTTGAAAGCACTTTACAATGCACTGTGGGAGCCGTAGTTTGTATACCCAGTCATGTGATTAAAACTTTTTAAGGCACGCACGTACGCACTTTGTTTAATCTACTTCCTTCGGTGACCAAGGCCAAGTAGTGCCGAAACGTTAGGATAAGGAAGCATGTGATGCTAGGACTTTGAACAAGGCTGTGTTCTTCGCATTGGGCCTCACATTTGGTGGACTGTGTTAATATGATGGGCTGCTCCGTGCCCATTGGTGAGGCTGCCCTGTAGGGTCGGGGGCTCCGGAACGGGAGAAAAATGTGAAAATGTTTAACGGAGGAGCATGACCCACTCACGCGCCCAGCCTACTGAGGAAAGCCACTGGAGCGAAAACTGGGAATGCGTGTAGGAAGGGATTCGAGGAGGTGTACATCCTGCCTCGATCATACGAAGAAACAGAGCTTTGATCAGGCCTATTCATAGTAGAACATCACTATGTGGAAATTTACCTCATCTGACTGGACAACGGGAAAACTCCAATACAAGAGCAGTGCTTGTGCCAAGTAAGAACTTTGACAATTGTCGGATATATGAGGACTGCCAATTTGCACTTTTGAAAGCACTTTACAATGCACTGTGGGAGCCGTAGTTTGTATACCCAGTCATGTGATTAAAACTTTTTAAGGCACGCACGTACGTACTTTGTTTAATCTACTTCCTCCTGTGACCAAGGCCAAGTAGTGCCGAAACGTTAGGATAAGGAAGCATGTGGTGCTAGGACTTTGAACAAGGCTGTGTTCTTTGCATTGGGCCTCACATTTGGTGGACTGTGTTAATATGATGGGCTGCTCCGTGCCCATTGGTGAGGCCGCCCTGTAGGGTCGGGGGCTCCGGAACGGGAGAAAAATGTGAAAATATATATATATATATATATATATATATATATATATATATATATATATATATATATATATATATATATATATATATTATCTACTGGCGGTCGCCAGTAGATAGTTATAGTTAGGACCTATTTTCCATAGGAAATCCGCAACATTCTATTTGAAATAACTTTGGCGCCGGTTGACGAATCTTCGCGAAATTTTCAAACTTGTTGGGGCGCTCCGGTCCGCTCCTATCCTGAAAGTCTTGGGGTGATTCGTCAAGCGGGGGCTGAGAAAAAAGGGGGGTCCCAAAACACATTTTCCCCATGCAATTTTCCATAGGAACCTTTAGTCGCAGCTACAGCCCGAACTGCTAAACCGAATTACACCAAATTTGGCAAATAGGTAGCCCTTGGTTCAGTGTCGTGCCTTTTGCTTAAATGGTTTAAATCCGTTCAGTAGTTCCTGAGAAAATCAAAAGTAAAGTCACATACATATCTATGGCCGAGTAGGGTCCGCGTACCCTCCCGATCATGAGCTGCATGCTAATTGGCTGTCAAGTGGCTGTCAACACTCCAAATCAGGAAGTGTTGGCAGCCATTTTATGCCTTGGTAGAACCGAGGCACAGAAACAAGTGCGCAAAACGCACAAAGGGGGCTGGGTAGAAACACCCTGACCCCCTAGGTCTGCTCAGGGGGTCCCACAAAAAAATCGGCGGGATGCGCTTAGGGTGCGCGGATCCCACAGAAAAAAAAAAAATCAAAGCGCGGTCTCCCGCGCTCCGATGCTATTTTGCCCCCGGGTGGCCCAAGTCCTGGGGGCATGCGGGGGGTGGGTTTATATTTTATGTGGGGGGCCTCTAAGGCCCCCCAAGCCCCGGGGACCGCCACCCCCCGGGGCTTTAAAAAAATAATGGTGCGGGAGGGCTCTCGGCCCTCCCCCAGCCCCAGGGACCGCCACCCCCGGGGCTTCTTTTTTAAAAAAAATGAAATGACCTGTGTGGAGGGGCTCGAGCCCCCCCACACGCCCCAGGGACCGCCACCTCCCCGGGGCACTAAATATTTCAATATGGGGGTCCGTTACGGGCCCCCGAGCCCCGGGGACCACCACCTCCCCGGGGCTTTGCCAATGGAGGGAGGGGGGCCGCGTGGCCCCCCTCCTGGAGCCCTTGATGGCCCTGGGGACCACCACCCCCCAGGGCCAGCTCCTGCAGTGTCCCGGGGTGCCTACCCACGGGACACTGTAGTTTGCTATGACAGGACAGGAGCCTCGCGGCTCCCGCCCTGTCATAGCAAACTGCTTGGTTTTGGAAGAGAGGCAGGAAACCTGCTCTCTCTTCCAAAACCAAAGCACATTGCTTTCCACACGGGGAGCTGCATCTTAGCAGCTCCCCATGTGGAAAAGCAATGCTGGCTCCCGAATGACGCGGGGAGCCGGCAGGACCGTGGGGGGATTGGGGACCCCCCCACGGTCCCCAACGAGTGGCCAGGCCCCGGGGGATGGGGTCCTCGGGGCCATTAGTGGCCCGGGAGGGGGGCCACACAAAAATAAAAAAATATATAAAAAAAAAAAAAGTGCAAGGCCGGCCCCGGGGGATGGGGTCCCCGGGACCTTAAATGGCCTGAGGAGGGGGCCACGCAGCCCCCTCCAAATATTTTAATTTAAAAAAAGAGGGCATGCCCGGGGGATGGGGTCCCCGGGGCCAATAGAGGCCCAGGGAAGGGGGCCACGCAGCCCCCCTCCCATACAAAAAAAAAAGAAAAAAGACCGGCATCGTGCCGGAGGCCCCGCCCCCTCCCTGCAGCAGTCTGCAAACGTGCCCCCTGGTGCGTTTTAAGAAGGGGACGTAATTCCCCTTGAATACTGGGGGTCCCTGGGGCCAACTAGCCCACCAGGAATCTCCAGTATGCGCCAGGGGCTGCGTTGCAGAGAGGTGTACAGAGGCCAGGCCCCTTTTTACACCTCTCTGCAACACAGCTCTGTGGCGCTTTTTGGTGGTACATGGTGGGCTAGTTGGACTCCAGGGACCCTCAGGATTCAAGGGGACTTAATCCCCCAACTTAAAATGCGCCACAGGCACGTTTTCACAGTGGTGAAGGGAGGGGGCGGGGCTTCAGGTGACATGTGTGCAAACAGGCCCCGTGGCGCGTTTTAAGATGGGGAATTAAATCCCCTTCAATCCTGAGGGTCCCTGGGGGCCAACTAGCCCACCAGGTACCTCCAGTAAGCGCCACGGAGCTGTGTTGCAGAGTGTTGTAAAAAGGGGCATGGCCTCTGAACACCTCTCTGCTACGCAGCTCTCTGGCGCATACTGGAGGTATCTGGTAGGCTAGTTGGCCCCTAGGGACCCTCGGGATTGAGGAGGAATTAATTCCCCAACTTAAAACGCGCCACAGGGCGTGTTTGCAGACATGTCACTTCAGGCCCCACCCCCTTCCTTCACCATTGTGCAAATGATCCTCTAAAATCAGCCGAACTACGAATTCCGATTTACTCACCTGTTATCAGGAGAGACCTCAGTGCTGCATCTTTGAGCCCAGTACTGATCCTGAAAAGTAATTTTAACTGTACTTACCAGTAACTTGAATTTCCTTCCATAGGCTAACATCGACTGGTTTCAAATGGAAATTCTTCTAAGTGTGGAGTTTTGGAACTTTATAATATTCCTCTAAAATCAGCCGAACTACGAATTCCGATTTACTCACCTGTTATCAGGAGAGACCTCAGTGCTGCATCTTTGAGCCCAGTACTGATCCTGAAAAGTAATTCTAACCGTACTTACCAGTAACTTGAATTTCCTTCCATAGGATATCATTGCCTGCTTTTTGCTGAAATGTTTGTGTCGATTTTTGAAACATACAAATATTCCTCTAAAATCAGCAGAACTACGAATTCCGATTTACTCACCTGTCATCAGGAGAGACCTCAGTGCTGCATCTTTGAGCCCAGTACTGATCGTGAAAAGTAATTCTAACCGTACTTACCAGTAACTTGAATTTCCTTCCATAGGCTAACATTGACTGGTTTCACTTGGAAATTCTTCTAAGTGTGGAGTTTTGGAACTTTATAATATTCCTCTAAAATCAGCCGAACTACGAATTCCGATTTACTCACCTGTTATCAGGAGAGAACCCAGTGCTGCATCTTTTAGCCCAGCACTGACCCTGAAAAGTAATTCTAACCGTACTTACCAGTAACTTGTATTTCCTTCCATAGGAATCCATTGTCTGGTTTTCAGCAGAAAAGTTTCCAAGTGTCAATTTTCACAAACTACAAATATTCCTTAAAAATCGCCTGTATGACTTAAACGCATTCTTTCAACTGTTTACAGGAGATGCACCAGTGCTGGATCCAGGATCCACCACTGAGTAAGAAAAAGTAACGATAACACTACTTACCTGCTTAGTGAATTTCCTCCCGTAGGATAACATTGGTGATTCTATGTGAAGAAGTTTCTAAGTGTCAACTTTTAAAATACAATAATATTCCTAAAAATCACTACTGTAACCAAAACTCTTTTACTCAACTGTTTACAGGAGATGTCCCAGGACTGAATCTAGGATCCAGTCCTGTGGTTAGAAAAGTAATCCATAAAGTAACTAATTGCATTTAACTAGAAATTCACATTGAGCTCAATGTTGCATTGTGTTTGAAATTGTGTTGCCCATTGCAACAACTGTAACTACTGTACTTAAAAGTCTATTGCATATTTGCAAAGTATTACAACTAAAGTAATTCATTCTGAGAAACTATATTTTGTAATGTAATTACAATGTAATTTAAAAAATAAAATATCTAAAAATAAATAGTTTAAAAAAACGTAGTAAATCAGTATCAAACAAATAAATATAACAATTAATACATTTAAAAATTGTCATTTACAAAACCTTTGAAATTCACTGAAAAAAAGCATAGGTTTCAGACATGTTATAGTTAGGAATTAGCATTTAAAAAACCTTTGAAATTCACTGAAAAAACCATAGGTTTCAGGCACGTTATAGTTAGAAATTAGCATTTAAAAAACCTTACAAATTCACTGAAAAAACCATAGGTTTTAGGGACAGTTATAGTTAGTTGGACATTGCACTCGTACAAAACCCGTGAAATTCCCCGTTATAGTTTGTTCAGCTAACTATAACTCGCGCCCCGCAATGCACTGCTGATGACGTCACATATTACATCACTCATGACATGGTCAGTGACATCACTGATGACATCACTGATGACATCTCAAATGACATCACTGATGACATCATCCACGTGATAATCTGATGCACCTCCTCACACCCTAATATAACCTTTGATACACCCACTCTAAATTACAGACTGCCATTCGCAAAACCATAGACACTCCAACACCAATAACTACATACCCACTCACTGATTCTTAGGTCCACACACACATCCACTCACTCACCCGTACAGTCACTCATACTTACGGTCACTCAGTACAGGACTATCATATGCACTCATACTCCTATATAGACACTTAAACACCGCCACTCATCCATAGAGGTACTCACACACCTAGTCAGTCATGCAAATAATTAAACACACTGCCATTTACTCACCTATACAGTTATACACACACCAGCTCACTTACTCATACAAATACTAGCACATTCTTACGCTCTTATACAATCACTGATACAAGCACACACTCATCCATACAGTCACTCTCACAATCACACACTCTCGCTTATAGCTATTTATATACTCCAACACACATATATACTGCCTTTCACATATGTAGTTACTCACACATGTACCACTGGGACATACATTCACTCACTAACACACTCTTACACACACTTACCCACCCATACAGTCTATCACAGATGCACTCTTGAAACCATCCACCGAGTGAATCACCCACTCACACATCTATGCACAGAGTCGCACACACCCCACCCACACAAACACTCAGGCACCCATACACATACTCAGACAACCAATCAATAACTCATATAGACACTCATGTAGCTATTCACAAACCCATGCAGCCACTTACACAGCAACAGACAGACGGATACAGACATTCACCCAGTTTAGTCACTAACCCATGCATTCAGTAAGATACGTTTAATCACTCACTTATAGAGTTAGTCACGCACCTACTAAATCATCCATACAGACACTTATACACCCACTCATTCTTCAATACGCCTTTCCCTATATATATTAAAAATATTTAAACTTTACAGAAACACACAGTCACTGGATGATGTCATCAGTGATGTCATTTGAGATGTCATCAGTGATGTCATCAGTGATGTCACTGACCATGTCATGAGTGATGTAATATGTGACGTCATCAGCAGTGCATTGCGGGGCGCGAGTTATAGTTAGCTGAACTAACTATAACGGGGAATTTCACGGGTTTTGTACGAGTGCAATGTCCAACTAACTATAACTGTCCCTAAAACCTATGGTTTTTTCAGTGAATTTGTAAGGTTTTTTAAATGCTAATTTCTAACTATAACATGCCTGAAACCTAAGGTTTTTTCAGTGAATTTCAAAGTTTTTTTAAATGCTAATTCCTAACTATATCATGTCTGAAACCTATGGTTTTTTTCAGTGAATTTCAAAGGTTTTGTAAATGACAATTTTTAAATGTATTAATTGTTATATTTATTTTTTTATACTGAATTACTACATTTTTTAAAACTATTTATTTTTAGATATTTAATTTTTTAAATTACATTGTAATTACATTATACATTACATTACAAAATATACTTTCTCAGAATGAATTACTTTAGTTTAAATACTTTGCAAATAGGCAATAGACTTTTAAGTACAGTAGTTACAGTTGTTGCAATGAGCAACACAATTTCAAACACAATGCAACATTGAGCTCAATGTGAATTTCTAGTTAAATGCAATTAGTTACTTTATGGATTACTTTTCTAACCACAGGACTGGATCCTAGATTCAGTCCTGGGACATCTCCTGTAAACAGTTGAGTAAAAGCGTTATGGTTACAGTAGTGATTAATAAGGAATATTATTGTATTTTAAAAGTTGACACTTAGAAACTTTTTCACATAGAATCACCAATGTTATCCTATGGGAGGAAATTCACTTACCAGGTAAGTAGTGTTATCGTTACTTTTTCTTACTCAGTGGTGGATCCTGGATCCAGCACTGGTGCATCTCCTGTAAACAGTTGAAAGAATGTGTTTAAGTCATACAGGCGATTTTTAAGGAATATTTGTAGTTTGTGAAAATCGACACTGAAACATTTCTGCTGAAAACCAGACAATGGATTCCTATGGAAGGAAATACAAGTTACTGGTAAGTACGGTAAGAATTACTTTGCAGGGTCAGTGCTGGGCTAAAAGATGCAGCACTGGGTTCTCTCCTGATAACAGGTGAGTAAATCGGAATTCGTAGTTCGGCTGATTTTAGAGGAATATTATAAAGTTCCAAAACTCCACACTTAGAAGAATTTCCAAGTGAAACCAGTCAATGTTAGCCTATGGAAGGAAATTCAAGTTACTGGTAAGTACGGTTAAAATTACTTTTTAGGATCAGTACTGGGCTCAAAGATGCAGCACTGAGGTCTCTCCTGATAACAGGTGAGTAAATCGGAATTCGTAGTTCTGCTGATTTTAGAGGAATATTTGTATGTTTCAAAAATCGACAGAAACTTTTTCAGCAAAAAGCAGGCAATGATATCCTATGGAAGGAAATTCAAGTTTCTGGTAAGTACGGTTAAAATTACTTTTCAGGATCAGTACTGGGCTCAAAGATGCAGCACTGAGGTCTCTCCTGATAACAGGTGAGTAAATCGGAATACGTAGTTCGGCTGATTTTAGAGGAATATTATAAAGTTCCAAAACTCCACACTTAGAAGAATTTCCAAGTGAAACCAGTCAATGTTAGCCTATGGAAGGAAATTCAAGTTACTGGTAAGTACGGTTAAAATTACTTTTCAGGATCAGTACTGGGCTCAAAGATGCAGCACTGAGGTCTCTCCTGATAACAGGTGAGTAAATCGGAATTCGTAGTTCGGCTGATTTTAGAGGAATATTTGCACAATGGTGAAGGAAGGGGTGGGGCCTGAGGTGACATGTCTGCAAACACGCCCTGTGGCGCATTTTAAGTTGGAGAATTAATTCCTCCTCAATCCCGAAGGTCCCTAGGGGCCAACTAGCCCACCAGATACCTCCAGTATGCGCCAGAGAGCTGCATTGCAGAGAGGTGTTCAGAGGCCACGCCCCTTTTTGCACCTCTCTGCAACGCAGCTCTGTGGCACTTTCTGGACGTACCTGGTGGGCTAGTTGGCCCCCAGGGACCCTCAGGATTAAAGGGGATTTAATTCCCCATCTTAAAACGCGCCACGGGGCCTGTTTGCACACATGTCACCTGAAGCCCCGCCCCTCCCTTTACCACTGTGCAAACACGCCCCGTGGCGCGTTTTAAGTTGGGGGATTAAGTCCCCTTGAATCATGAGGGTCCCTGGGGTCCAACTAGCCCACCCTGTACCTCCAGTATGCGCCAGGAGCTGCGTTGCAGAGAGGTGTTCAGAGGCCACGCCCCTTTTACACCTCTCTGCAACGCAGCTCTGTGGCGCTTTCTGAACGTACCTGGTGGGCTAGTTGGCCTCAGGGACCCTCAGGATTGAAGGGATTTAATTCCCATCTTAAAACGCGCCACGGGGCCTGTTTGCACACATGTCACCTAAAGCCCCGCCCTCTCCCAATAGAGCCCTCCCGCACCATTATTTTTTTAAAGCCCCGGGGGGTGGCGGTCCCCGGGGCTTGGGGGGGCCTTAGAGGCCCCCCACACATAAATATAAAAAACCCTGCATGCCCCCGGGACTTGGGCCACCCGGGGGCCAAATAGCATCGAAGCGCGGGAGACCGCGCTTTGATTTTTTTTTTATCGGCTAGATCCGCGCACCCAGCGCATTTTTGCCGATTTTGTAGGACCCCCTGAGCAGGCCTAGGGGGTCAGGGTGTTTCTACCCTGCCCCCTTTTTGCGTTTTTTGCGTCTGTTTTCTCTTTTCTTGTGCCTCGGTTCTACCGAGGCACAAGATGGCTGCCAACACGTCCTGGTTTGGAGTGTTGACAGCCAATTAGCATACAGCTGGTCATCGGGAGGGTGCGCGGATCCTCCGCGGCCATAGATATATATGTGTTTTTACTTTTGATTTTATCAGGAACTGCTGAATGGATTTACACCATTTAACAAAAAGGGTACTTTCTGAACCAAGAACTACCTCTTTGCCAAATTTGGTGTAATTCCGTTCAGCAGTTCGTGCTGTAGCCGTGGCTAAAGTTTCCTATGGGAAAATGAATGGGGAAAACACGTTTTGGGACCCCCCTTTTTTCTCGGCCCCCGCTTGACGAATCACCCCAAGACTTTCAGGATAGGAGCGGACCGGAGCGGGCCACAAAGTTTGAAAATTTCGCGAAGATTTGTCAACCGACGCAAGAGTTATTTCAAATAGAATGTTGTGGATTTCCTATGGAAAATAGGTCCTAACTATAACTATCTACTGGCGACCGCCAGTAGATAATAAACATACACACATATGTTTGTGTGTAAATATAAGTATATATTTATATATAGTATGAATTATTAGTGCAATTTATTTGATTTACATCATATTAATGGCACATATTAAAATATTTAAGATTTACTACTTAAAACTCTCTCTCTCTCTCTCTATATATATATATATATATATATATATATATATATATATATATATATATTCACTGAAAAAACCATAGGTTTTAGGGACAGTTATAGTTAGTTGGACATTGCACTCGTACAAAACCCGTGAAATTCCCCGTTATAGTTAGTCCAGCTAACTATAACTCGCGCCCACAATGCACTGCTGATGACGTCACATATTACATCACTCATGACATGGTCAGTGACATCACTGATGACATCACTGATGACATCACTGATGACATCATCCAGTGACTGTGTGTTTCTGTAAAGTTTAAATATTTTTAATATATATAGGAAAAGACGTATTGAAGAATGAATGGGTGTGTAAGTGTCTGTATGGATGATTTAGTAGGTGCGTGACTGACTGTATAAGTGAGTGATTTAAGGTATCTTACTGAATGCATGGGTTAGTGACTAAACTGGGTGAATGTCTGTATCCGTCTGTCTGTTGCTGTGTAAGTGGCTGCATGTGTTTGTGAATAGCTACATGAGTGTCTATATGAGTTATTGAATGCTTGTGTGAGTATCTGTATGGGTGCCTGAGTGTTTGTGTGGGAGGGGTGTGTGCGACTCTGTGCATAGATGTGTGAGTGGGTGATTCACTGGGTGGATGGTTTCAAGAGTGCATCTGTGATAGACTGTATGGGTGGGTAAGTGTGTGTAAGAGTGTGTTAGTGAGTGAATGTATGTCCCAGTGGTACATGTGTGAGTAACTACATATGTGAAAGGCAGTATATATGTGTGTTGGAGTATATAAATAGCTATAAGCGAGAGTGAGTGATTGTGATAGTGGCTGTATGGATGAGTGTGTGCTTGTATCAGTGATTGTATAAGAGCGTAAGAATGTGCTAGTATTTGGATGAGTAAGTGAGCTGGTGTGTGTATAACTGTATAGGTGAGTAAATGGTAGTATGTTAAATTATTTGCATGACTGACTAGGTGTGTGAGTACCTCTATGGATGAGTGGCGGTGTTTGAGTGTCTATATAGGAGTATGAGTGCATATGATAGTCCTGTACTGAGTGACCGTAAGTATGAGTGACTGTACGGGTGAGTGAGTGGATGTGTGCGTAGACCTAAGAATCAGTGAGTGGGTATGTAGTTATTGGTGTTGGAGTGTCTATGGTTTTGCGAATGGCAGTCTGTAATTTAGAGTGGGTGTATCAAAGGTTATATTAGGGTGTGAGAAGATGCATGAAATTATCACGTGGATGATGTCATCAGTGATGTCATTTGAGATGTCATCAGTGATGTCATCAGTGATGTCACTAACCATGTCATGAGTGATGTAATATGTGACGTCATCAGCAGTGCATTGCGGGGCGCGAGTTATAGTTAGCTGGACTAACTATAATGGGGGAATTTCACGGGTTTTGTACGAGTGCAATGTCCAACTAACTATAACTGTCCCTAAAACCTATGGTTTTTTCAGTGAATTTCAAAGGTTTTTTAAATGCTAATTTGTAACTATAACGTCCCTGAAACCTATGGTTTTTTCAGTGAATTTCAAAGGTTTTTTAAATGCTAATTTGTAACTATAACATGTCTGAAACCTACGGTTTTTTCAGTGAATTTCAAAGGTTTTGTAAATGACAATTTTTAAATGTATTAATTGTTATATAAATTTTTTTCATACTGATTTACTACATTTTCAGAAACAATTTTTTTTTACATATTTTATTTTTTAAATTACATTGTAATTACATTATACATTACATTACAAAAAATACTTTCTCAGAATGAATTACTTTAGTTTAAATACTTTGCACATAGGCAATAGACTTTTAAGTACAGTAGTTACAGTTGTTGCAATGGGCAACACATTTTCAAACACAATGCAACATTCAGCTCAATGTGAATTTCTAGTTAAATGCAATTAGTTACTTTATGGATTACTTTTCTAACCACAGGACTGGATCCTAGATTCAGTCCTGGAACATCTCCTGTAAACAGTTGAGTAAAAGCGTTTTGGTTACAGTCGTGATTTTTAAGGAATATTATTGTACTTTAAAAGTTGACACTTAGAAACTTTTTCTCATAGAATCACCAATGTTATCCTATGGAAGGAAATTCACTTAGAAGGTAACAACTGTTATCGTTACATTTTCTTACTCAGTGTTGCATCCTGGATCCAGCACTGGTGCATCTCCTGTAAACAGTTGAAAGAATGCGTTTAAGTCATACAGGCAATTTTTTAGGAATATTTGTAGTTTGTGAAAATCGACACTTTGAAACTTTTCTGCTGAAAACCACACAATGGATTCCTATGGAAGAAAATATAAGTTACTGGTAAGTACGGTTAAAATTACTTTTCAGGGTCAGTGCTGGGCTAAAAGATGCAGCACTGGGTTCTCTCCTGATAACAGGTGAGTAAATTGGAATTCGTACTTTGGTTGATTTTAGAGGAATATTTTAAATTTCCAAAACTCCACACTTAGAAGAATTTCCAAGTGAAACCAGTCAATGTTAGCCTATGAAGGAAATTCAAGTTACTGGTAAGTACGGTTAAAATTACTTTTCAGGATTAGTACTGGGCTGAAAGATGCAGCACTGAGGTCTCTCCTGATAACAGGTGAGTAAATCGGAATTCGTATTTCGGCTGATTTTAGAGGAATATTTTAAAGTTCCAAAACTCCACACTTAGAAGAATTTCCAAGTGAAACCAGTCAATGTTAGCCTATGGAAGGAAATTCAAGTTACTGGTAAGTACGGTTAAAATTACTTTTAAGGACCAGTACTGGGCTGAAAGATACAGCACTGAGGTCTCTCCTTATAACAGGTGAGTAAATCGGAATTCGTATTTCGGCTGATTTTAGAGGAATATTTGCACAATGGTGAAGGGAGGGGCGGGGCCTGAGGTGACATCTGTGCAAACGCGCCCCGTGGCGCGTTTTAAGTAGAGGATTAAGTCCCCTTGAATCATGAGGGTCCCTACGGGCCAACTAGCCCACCAGGAACCTCCAGTATGCGCCAGGGGCTGCGTTGCAGAGACATGTACAGAGGCCACACCCCTTTTACACCTCTCTGCAACGCAGCTCTGTGGCACTTTCTGGACGTACCTGTTGGGCTAGTTGGCCCCAGGGACCCTCAGGATTGAAGGGGATTTAATTCCCCATCTTAAAACGCGCCACGGGGCCTGTTTGCACACATGTCACCTGAAGCCCCGCCCCTCCCTTCACCACTGTGCAAACGCACCCCGTGGCGCGTTTTAAGTCGGGGGATTAACTCCCCTTGAATCCTGAGGGTCCCTGGGGTGCAACTAGCCCACCATATACCTCCAAAAGCGCCACAGTGCTGCGTTGCAGAGAGGTGTAAAAGGGGCGTGGCCTCTGTACACCTCTCTGCAAGGCAGCCCCTGGCGCATACTGGAGGTTCCTGGTGGGCTAGTTGGCCCCAGGGACCCCCAGTATTGAAGGGGATTCGTTCCCCCTCTGCAAACGCGCCAGGGGCGCGTTTGCAGAGTGGTGAAGGAAGGGGCGGGGCCTGCGGGCCCGATCGTTTCCCCCTGAAGGGGGGCTGTGTGGCCCCCCTTCCTTTTTCCTATTTTTAGGCCCTGGGGACCCCATCCCCCAGGGCCTTACCCCTCCTAATTAAATTAAAAAAAAAAAACGGGAAGGGGGCCGCGTGGCCCCCTTCCCTGGGCCTGTATTGGCCCGGGGACCCCATCCCCGGGGCATGGCCTCTTTTTTTATTTGGAGGGGGCTGCGTGGCCCCCTCCTCAGGCCATTTAAGGCCCCGGGGACCCCATCCCCGGGGCCGACCTTGCACTTTTTTATTTTTTTAAACTTTTTTTACCTTTGGGGAGGGGGCTGCGTGGCCCCCTCCGTGGCCACTTATGGCCCCGGGGACCCCATCCCCGGGGCCTGGCCTCTCGTTGGGGACTGTGGGGGTCCCCAAACCCCCACAGTCCCGCCGGCTCCCCATGTCCTACGGGAGCCGGCATTGCTTACACATGGGGAGCAGCTAACATGCTGCTCCCCATGTGGAAAAGCAATCAGCTTTGGATATTGGAAGAGAGAGCAGGTTTCCTGCTCTCTCTTCCAATATCCAAAGCAGTTTGCAATGACAGGACGGGAGCCGCGAGGCTCCCGTCCTGTCATTGCAAACAGCAGTGTCCCGGGGTAGGCACCCCGGGACACTGGAGGAGCCGGCCCTGGGGGTGGCGGTTCCCAGGGCCACCACAGGCTCCAGGAGGGGGCCGCGCGGCCCCCTCCTTACATTTTGAAAGCCCCGGGAGGTGGTGGTCCTCGGGGCTTAGGGGTCCAAAACGGACCCCCATTGTAATTTTTCTTAGTGCCCCGGGGAGGTGGTGGTCCCCGGGCGTGTGGGGCTGGAGCCCCCACACAGGTTAATCAAAAATAAAAAAGAAGCCCCGGGGAGGTGGCGGTCCCGGGGCTGCGGGAGGGCTCAGAGCCCTCCCGCACCATTACACATAAAGCCCCGGGGGTGGTGGTCCCCGGGGCTTGGGGAGCCCTTAGAGGCCCCCACACATAAAATTAACCCCCCAGCATGCCCCGGGACTTGGCCCACCCGGGGGCCAGTGCTATCGAGCGCGGAGACCGCGCTTCGATTTTCCGGCAGGATTCGCGCACCCTGAGCGCATCCTGCCGATTTTTAAAAAATTTTTTTTTTTTGCCCAGGGGTCCTTGTGGGACCCCTGAGCAAACCTAGGGGGTCAGGGTGTTTCTACCCTGCCCCCTTTGTGCGCTTTGCGCACTTGTTTCTGTCCCTCGGTTCTACCGAGGGACAAAATGGCTGCCAACATTTCCTGAATCGGAATGTTGACAGCCAGCTGACAGCCAATTAACATGCAGCTCGTGATCGGGACGGTGCGCGCAGGGTGCGCTGAGGGTACGCGGACCCTACTCGGCCATAGATATCACTATCTTTTTACTTTTGATTTTCTCAGCAACTACTGAACGGATTTACACCAGTTAACAAAAAGGGTTCTTTCTGAACCAAGAACTACCTCTTTGCCAAATTTGGTGTAATTCCGTTCAGCAGTTCGAGCTGTAGCCGTGTCTAAAGTTTCCTATGGAAAATTGCATGGGGAAAACGCGTTTTGGGACCCCCTTTTTCTCGGCCCCCGCTTGACGAATCCCCCGAGACTTTCAGGGTAGGAGCGGACCGGAGTGGGCCATAAAGTTTGAAAATTTTGCGAAGATACGTCAACCGGCAAGAGAGTTATTTCAAATAGAATGTCGCGGATTTCCTATGGATAATAGGTTGTAACTATAACTATCTACTGGCGACCGCCAGTAGATAATATATATATATATATATATATATATATATATATATATATATATATATATATATATAGAAACTATGTTTTTTAACATAATTAGTGTTAAGCAATATATTTTTTCCAATATTTTTGTACTAACCATTAAGTTAAGAAATCGATATTTTTCTAAACAATATTTTTGACACAATATTTCAGTTACAGGACATTGTTTATTGCGATATTATGTCAGTTATTCCAAGCTTACAATTTAATTACCAAATCTTACTTTTATAAAACACCTAAAGGATCTGTAATTGTATCTTTGCTTGGGACGTTATTGTTCCGCAGCGGAGTTACACCACGAGCTGCCTGACCCTGGAATGGTGCCTTTAACTGAGTCTACGGGGCACCCCGAGCCTGGGATTTTGTGCACGGAGAACCGAGTATGCCTTGAAGAGTGCCCATTGTTGCTTGATCTCCAGCCAAATGCCGATTTTTGTTAAATAGCTGAGGGTGCTTGTGGCTGTGTACGCCAGTGTGGAGGTTGCCTCTCCATAATTGCTGATCTTGAAATAGCGATGGCTCCTCATCTAATTTACATATTTCGAGCGTGTCCGTGTTTTCACAAGCTGAGCTGCTGCTACATACTTTTGCTTTTCTATGATTGCTCCCAAGGCCAGGTCTGTAATGAGGGGCATGGGGGCCACCATGATCTTTTGGCAAGCAAGTTTTTAAGCCCTCCCTGTTACTACCTGTTATTCCCTTGCCTGACCCCAAGATGGCTGCCACTGTGTTCCCTACTACGTCGTGCTACTCCTCTGAAAAAAAGAGGAAAAAAAACGGACTTCGACCAGACCTGGAACTTATCCCCATCTGGCCTACCCTTCAGGATACCGAATCTATGAACCTACCTCTGACCGTGGAGACCTAGCTTTTTGGCCGATGCCCGGTGGAGCTACTTGATAGCTATAGAGGAGATGGGCTGTGGACTACCCCTTCGGCCATCACCTACCCAGCCGGACATTGGGCAGACCTTACTTTGTCTCTCCGTCGTACTCTCCCACCTACCCCTTTACTCCACCCACTTTCTCCTTTACGCTCCATTTATCCCTCCTCTTTGCTCTCTAATTGTTTTCTCTTTGAGACCTAGCCACTTGACTGATGCCCGGTGGAGCTACCTGATAGCTATAGAGGAGATGGGCTGTGGACTTCCCCCTCGGCCGTCACCTACCCAGCCGGACTTTGGGCAGACTCTCCTTCGTCAAATTCAAATTTTATTTATTTATTTGATTTAGTTCTCTACTGAGAACAACAAATAAGATGATAAAATGATAAAATTACATTTATAAGTAGCAAAATTGTAAGCGCTTATCCTAATACAAGTTTAAAAAGTTTTTAAAAATTTAAACAGATTATAGCATACAAATTCATTGGGAGGTGATTTAAGAATGGAGATCAAACTCTGTACACTTATAGAGTTACACTTTGTTTGAATTGGTTTTAAAAATCGCTTTCTAGCGTCAACTACTGTGGAGTTAGGACAAACAAACAAAACATGCGTCAGATCTTGAACTCCTCCTTTACAGAGGTCACATAAGCTGCTGGCATTATTGTTATTTGTCCATTTACAGGTAAAAGAATTAAGAGGAAGGATCCCAAACCGAAGTAAAACCATACAACGCTGGGCACCATGTCTTAGAGTGAAAGTAAGATATTGTTGCCTTTGTTTGAATTCAATTGACTCAGCATATTGTTTATAACATTGCAGTTTTGTACAGTGCTGGAAGTCGAGATCATAACTTATCCTTGGAGTCAAGTGTTTTAAAAAGAGTTTCAAATGTGCCGGGGTCCAGGTTTTCAACAGATCAACTGTACATTCTGACAACTTCAGTGCAAACATTAAGTTTCGATAAAAGACGTATTTTGAGGATCCTTCTTCAAAAATTTCCAGTTTTAATAGAGCTCTTAGAGAACCTTGTTCGGCATGTAAGATGTTATACGCCCATCGAATGATACTAGTGAATCCTCTAGAGTATGTACTTGTTAGAGAAAACTCGAGGCGCAGGGCTTGCACAGGTACTGCTTGAGACATTTTGGTTAATTTCCGAAGAATCTTACTTTCTTTGAGTTGTATTGAATGCCATTGATTTATGGGAATGTGCTCAAGAGCATATGAAAGAACTGGAGGGATCTTGATGCTAAAGACCTGTAAAAGGGTTGAAAAGTGCCTATGCCCAGTAGAAGAGTATAATCTTTGAAGCGCCCCGGCATGAACGTCAGCTTTGTAGGCCAGGTGCTGAAGATGGGAATAATTTTTTAAGGTTTGCGAAAAATACGACCTAAATAGATGTATTCATTCACTATTTCTAACGATTGTCCTCCTAAGGTCCAGTTATAGTTTACGTATCTTTTACTTCCTCGAAAAGGAACTATTTTTGTCTTTGTTATATTAGGGACCAAAAATGTTGTTCTGCATATGACGCAAGTGCATGCAAGTTCCTTTGGAGGCCGAACGGAGTAAGGTCAGGGATAATCACATCATCTGCGTACATCAAAGTATGAATTTTATGTAGTGATATTTTCGGAGGGAAATTAGTTATCTGCTTAAAACAATCTGGGAGATCACTAAGGTAAAGGGAAAATAGTAAAGGAGCTAAAAGACACCCTTGTCTTAGGCCATTCAATGTTTTAATTGGGGATGTGAGGCCCTTCTCTTTCCCTAATAAAACTTGGCACCAGGTTTCGGAGTGGAGTGACACAATTATATGTAATAAGTTAACCGGGATTCCCAATTTTTTTAGCTTACACCAAAGTGTTGGTCTGTCCACTCTGTCAAATGCTGTTGAAAAGTCAACAAAGACACAGTAGACGACCTGTGATTTCGAGACCACATATTTATCAATTATTGTTTGTAACATCGCGATATTGTCAGTTACAGAGTGTTTTTTTCGAAACCCAGCTTGGTTAAATGGAATTGATCCAGTTGAGAAGGCCCACTCTTTGAGATGGTCCAATACACTGGCTGCGAAGATCTTTCCTGTCGCATCAAGCAGGGCGATCTGTCGATAGTTGCCGGGGGACAGTCTGGAGCCCTTCTTATGGATAGGGATAATTATACTTCCTTTCCAAGATTTGGGAATTTCGCCAGTGGCGAAGCTATGGGAAAAGAGGGGAGCTAAAAACAAACTCCACTCCTTTGGATTCTTTTGAAGCACCTTTATCGGAATTAGATCTGGGCCCATTGCTGCAGATGTTCTTGCATTTCTTATATGAAGTTCAATTTGAAATGGTGAAGGGGCGAGATCTTCAAGAGTAGTAACCCGTGTCTTGCCCGATGGTCGTATCATAATTTCTTTCCTCACGTTTGTTTTGTATAAGTTTGCTAAATACACTTCCCATTCCCTTGGGGGGACTGGTGAGGCTTGTAAAGGTTTTTTTTTGCCTGTTTCTTTTGCAATAAGAGTCCAGTATTCACGTATATTTTTTTGTTTAGCCGCTATCTGAATGTCCATCCATTTTTTATCCTGTTGCACTTTTCTTTGCCCTTCTTTCGCCCTCCGTTTACGATTTGTGCGTATTTAAATTTTCTGATGTCTTCTGTCAGAGAAACATAAGAATTGTGCCCGAATTAATTTGTTAAGTAATATTACATTTTTGTCAGAGTTTTTCTTTTTGTGATTTCTTGATTGGGAACTTCGGAAATTAAGGGAATCTTGCAGGAATTTCACTAGTTTCTTTAGAGCGACTTCAAAATTTATTATTGGGTCTGGGAGATGTATACTCTCAAATATTTGCGTAAGTGCCTTTGTTATGTTGTTATTATCGAGTGCTCTCGTATTCCAAGTGATTCGTCCTTGTTCTTGATTCACGAGTGCAGGGCTTTGTAAATACATGTTATAACCCACGGAGGTAGAGTTCGCGATTAGGCCAGTTGTAAGATTAAGAATTGCGTGGTCGCTTCCTTGTTTAAAATTAATGCTGAGGTGTTCTATCTTCCTGAACAAGTCCTGACTACATATCATGTAGTCTAATATTGAGGAATTAAATATACCTGTTCTTGTACTTGTTGCCGGAATGTCTCCTTCTGTGTTACCGTTTAAGATAACTCCATTGAAAGCTGGTAGCGAGGAGAGTATTAATTTCCCCCGTTTATCTGCTTTAATCCCTGGAGGAAAAACGGGTGTTGAAGTTAACTGGGCCTCATCGTGTAATCCGCATTCCCATTTCTCCAACAAGTCATTGGAAATTTTCCTGTTAAATTCTCCCATTAGGAAGACTGACGGGAATCCTAAGGTTTCTACCACCTCTTCTAATTCCTCAAATATTTCATACATAAGGAAATCCGCCTTGGAGCCAGGTGGAATATATAAGTTGTAAATGAGTAGGTCATTTGGAATATCTTCTAGCTCCTTCCGGCACTTAACCTTTATACATTGGCTATTTGATGTTTTCATGGGGATGATTTCCTGATCCCATAAGAAATCCTCGCTCAAAAGTAGTGCTAATCCGCCCTTAGCATGTCCTCGGCTGACTGGTTCTGCTGGAACATCATATACAATATAGTTGTCTAGATGGAAAGTTGTAGTTGACCATGTTTCCTGGAGTGCCACAATCCCTGGGTCATCTTCCATAATCTTTGCAAGTTTCTCCTGGGTTTTCCCTGCAATATTCCAGGAGGTAATGCTCAGGCCTTGGTTAAAAAGGGAATATTTTTGCCCTTCCCTGTGTTTTACCATTTAAGTTCTCTGTAATCCAGGACCATTGCTTTTCATCTGCTTTTGTCTCTTCTTTAGGGATAGGTTTTTTCCAGATCCTTCTTTCACCGTTCCTGATTGATATTGTTAGATTTTCATTTATGATATTAATCAAGTCAGTGTGACCACTGTTGCTTTGTGGGAGTGAGTAGTTTTTCATAACAGTAATCTCTTTAGGATTGTTCCGATTGTGGAATCCCTTATGGTCAACTGCTACTACATCATATCCATTTTTAAACAAAATTTCTCTTTCCTTTAAAATAATGCCCGGAATCACCGGAGACCAAAACTCCACAACGGCTACCGTAATTTTAGATTTTAGAGGAAAGGCTACTAATTTCATCTCTGCACTTGAAAAAGAGTGTAACACATGAATCTTTTGTATAAGGTTTGTTATTCTCTCCCGGTTAAGTGGATCATTCCCTGATGGGAATAGATCAGTGAACTCCAAAACATGTGAATGAGTCTGCTCTTCATAAGGGGTCCGGAGTTTTTCTATCGGTTGGGTGGACACAGATTGGGGAGATTCATTACAACTTAAGGCAGTTGAAAAGCTAACTGCCAAAGGATTTAGAGCGTTATTGATCTCTTTTAATTGTGCATCGACATGCTCCGTAATGTACTGATTTGGATTACTTTCCAAATGTTTGTCCTGTTCAGATGATTGGAGTTCGGGAGATGAAGGTTTTGGAAACTTTAACACTCGTAATTTTTGTTTCGCGAATCTCCTTATCATTCTTTTCTTGTGCCTTTTCTTTATGTTCTTAGCGATTCTCCTTTCCTTTCTTGATAAGAGGGTATCCGAGGGGAGTGAGGCTGGGGATTCGGACAATTTTCTTCTTTTTTTGATTTCGGTTGTCAAAGATTTATTAGTTTGATCGAGTATAACTTTAGAATTGATGTGATTAAAGATTGGATAATATGCTTTGACCGGATTTGAGACTTTATCATTATCTGGTTCCTTAAAAAATTTGTTGAGCGAAAACGTTTGAGTGATCTCCAACTTTTCCTGTGAAACTTTATGCTTGTTCCTCCCCGTTTGGGTTGAAGCGTGCTTCATCTTTAATAATATTTCTCCATTTAAAAGAATATCTTTATGATTAGGAAGGTTGTCCTCAGTTTTTCCCTTTCCTTTTTGGGGTGGTGACTGGCAGATACATCGCTGTTTTCTTTTTTTATCAACGAGATATTGCAACATACCTATTTGTGTATCCAACATCTGATCTGAGTTATCCATCATATTCCCCAAAAGGTTAAGAATTGTTTCTAAAAAATTTTGTAGGGAAAATAAAGAATTTGATACCGGTGTATGAGCATTTGGAGATTGTAAGTGCATTGTGGAAAGAAATTCTGGTGATTGGGAAAGATTCCCTAGTGGAATTAGATTTGAATTTTTTTGAGGGGTACTATTTGTAATTATCAAATGATCCTTCATCTCTCTAGGTGCTTGTCTCAAGAGAGAAACGTTGATGTCAGGTAGCGTGAAGTCTGTAGCAGGGATTTGTTGTAAGTTGGATTCCAAGGAAAGGTATGATGTTATTCCCTGCTCCTGCAATACTTCTATATCTACCAGATCTTGAGCGGTGGAGTTGCTGACTTTATGCCCCTTAGAATTTTTTTGATCTTCACTAGGATCAGTCAGGGTTACTTTATTGGAGTTTCCGACGTTCAGAGCACTTCCTTGGTTGCTGGAATCAATCCTTTGTGCATTATGATTTATTTTTGGAAAGAATGCCGTGATTTCATTAGTCCCCACCAAGTGTCCTACATGGACCTTCTTGCATGCATTTTTGCGTATGTCTTGCTGTGTTCCGATTCTTTTCATACAGATCGTACGAGATCTTAATTTTTTGTAAGCCATTGGAGGGTAGATGGTCACTATGAGTACTTGTAGGGGACTATAGATATTTAGCAGTCTTTTATGAGAGATCTTTTCGATGATAATGAGTGCTATGGTTAGGGTGATGATTGAACTTGGTCGTGAGAACCCAGGGGAAGGTAATTAGCGGGTTATGGCGACAAAATGTGCTGGAATTGCAAACAACTTCACCGCTTGCTCACCTGGCTCTCAGCAGTGGTTTGTACTCAATTGCTGCAGGCCTATCTGGCTGTCCTAAACCTTCCAGAGTCAGGCCACCGCAGCAATCCTCGCTCAACGTCCTCGCCGACCAAGCCTGTGGCCGGCACGGGGGAACACCGCGGAAGAAACAGCAGCAGCTGGGCTCAAGTCAGCACTCTCTCGCTGTAGCCCTCCCCGCTACACAGTCAATCAGGGGGCCTCACCGTGCAGCCCGCTGTATCCTGCACACCATCCTCCGTTCTCCTCCTCCACCGGCACCTCCTCCGGTGCCCTCAGGAACCAGATGTCCCAGTCCCAGGGCCGCCTCAGCCGCCCCAAGTGTCCCACGACAAATGGCCTCGGGCTCGAGAGACAGCAGAGCACAGCACAACAGTAACTCCTCCACACAACACGGGCTCCTCCACGGGCACTGTTGAGAAACGGTATTATCAGCACTCTACACCACTCAGAACTCCGTCCAGTGCCAATAGATTACTCTCGGGCGCACTTGGAGAGTAATATGCAGCAGCAGCTCCTGCCGTGTTAGGGAAGCCTTCGCGGCTCCCAGACCGAACCAGGTGATGGGCTCGCGGCTCCTGCCAGATTGCAACTCTCCTTCATCTCTCCATCCATCCTATCCCCATCCCTTCTCCCTCCTATACCTTTACTCCACCCCCTTACCCTTCTAAGCTCCATTTATTTAGTCTTCCGACGCTCTTGAAATGTTTTCTTGTAACTGATGTAACTTGTAACTGATGCAATTTTGTAGATCCTTATGTAAAGCGCTCTGATACCTCCGGGTCTAACCAGCGCTATATAAAACTCAAATAAATAAATAAATAATCCCTATAGATTCAAAAATAGCTATTTTCTTTTTTTTTTATGGGAATTTTTGTCAAAGCTGGCTTTGATTGTAACATGTTAAAAATGCTTATGATAACTTTTGAAAAGTTGAGCTGGTCTGTTAAAATGAATAGAACATGTTTGAACAATTTTTTTACAAATCCACTTTCAAAATGATGTTACGGGAATAAGGGCTTTCGATTAAATGATCTTAACATTTTTAAAAGTGCTAAATTACATGCATAACATTTCAAAATTGAGAAGCTATACATTTATTTGGGATTAAACCATGCAGGTTATTATGGGTCCATACGAGAAGTTGGAGCAGATGCTGTGAATGCCTGTGGAACACAAAACACGAATGCTAGTGTTGACAGTGGGTGCCAGCAGACATTCATTAGTAATAGCTGATAGGCAAGTCCAGGTGATTCAGTGGTTGGCAGTGGCGGCTCGCATAGGGCATGCTGCGGGGCGGTGGGGCGGGGGTAGTAAGCTCGGACATACGACGGAACGGAGGAAAGTAATTATTACGTTCCTCCGTTCCGTCGTATGTCCGAGTTTACTACCCCCCCACCTTGCCCCTCCCCCGCCCTACCGCCCACAGCACGGCCTATGCGAGCCGCCACTGGTGGTTGGATGCTGTCAGGACATGGATACATGAAGAGAGAGCAATACTGTTTGCAGTGCAGGGGAGGATTTGCAAGATAATGTGACACATTTTACTGGTGACCTTACAATGCATGTGTGTGAGGTGAGGAGACTCCTGCACTGTGTTAGCACTGTATCAATTCTAAGTTAGTGTTATTGAGCCATATATACATGAAGGGGATTCCATATAAAATTTCAGAGAAAATGAGGCTTTTATACTATGTGATCTGAATGGGTTAAGCAAAAACATGAAAACACGTAGGCCTTTTCAGATCACACTGTACGTTTTTCTGTTCACCCAGTTGATTGCTAATTGCTGCACATTCCTCTGTCCTTCCTTTTCCTGTCTCTATCTTGGTTTTATTTTTCTATAAGCCCTGATGATACATTTAAGATCACTCATCCATCCCATGCCAGCTCCAGATGTGTATGTGGGATATTTTGCACTATTTCATTTTTTATGATCAATGTGAGATGCTCAAAAGTTACCTTTGCTTGCTAACAGGAATAAAAAAAGAGGAGTCCATTGAAGGTATTCAGACAAATTTCTCCAGACGAATTTGTACACGATGTACACAGCATTTAACAGAGTCGTTGTTCTTCTGGGAGCCAATAGAGTTCTTTTAATACTGCTTCATTCTGAATCCTCTGGAGCTTTTGGATCTCTTCTTTGGTGCTACCATTTAAACTAAACTACAAAAGCCTGATCCCGATAGTACTAGTTACTAGGTAGGCTCTATTCTGCTATTTAGTTGGTGTAATGGTAGGTATAATGAGTGGGAAGTTTGGGTTTTTACCTCATAATTTCCTAAGACAGATGGCATTTGGTAAGGAATTGTAGAGGTGAAGGCAAGCCCGGGCCATAGAGCAATTTGATCAGGAATAATGCTTAAGTAAGAGGGATATATTACAAAAGACCCCAGTTTCCCGAATCTATGATGAAAAGTAAAGGCTACAATCAGGAAAGAAACTCTCTCAGAAAGCCAAGAAAAAACATCAATTTCTAAAGACTCAAACAGGGCACCTTGGAAAACCATGGGCCGAGCCTGTGTAAAAGAGGAGACTGAAAGATAGGATGCTTATTGCAGAAACTCTTAAGGAGTCACACAGCTGAAGGAAGCACTGGGGCATTGTTCCTAATGGCTTTCTAAAGGTTCAACTGGCTGCCCAATGAGTCCTTATTGTGGAAAGAGACAGATGCTTCGAAAAACATCCCACAGGAAATATAGACTGAGAAAAGAATTACAAGATCTTGGCTTCAAGATGCATTTTATGTGACACCCCGGAACCCAATGTTTTGAATAACAGGCAATGAGAGATGCCTTCCGAGACTCCTGAATGTCCAATGTCACTCCTCTAAATCAAATCTGGAACTGCAACCCTAGGCAATAAACCTCCAACCCAGGAGGTGAAGGCAGCATAGTGGCTGAGGGGACAGGATTTCTGGAAGGTGAAATGGAGGAGTTGCCGCTAGCCATAGTAGGCCTAGGAACCTGGGGAACCAAGGCCAAAAGGGGGTTACTGAGATTACAGATACCCTCTCCCTCTGAATCTTTCTCAGGACCCCAGGGAAGAGGGCAATGGGATGGAAAGCATACAGAAGCTCCAGAGGTCATACTAGAGACACAGCATCCATCCCCTCCTGGCCCTTTTAACACCAGATCACCGAAGAGAACTGGGGAAGAAGTATCCTCTGAGGTACAGAGTTCCAGCAAGAGCTGACCTAAGTTGGATGCTGTCAACTGAAACACCTCAATGGAGAGATGAAAAGACTGCAAGAAAGAAAATACTTGGCTAAGGAGACCTGCTGCCTGATTCTCTATCTCTGAGATACAAGAGGCCCAAAGAGTCCAGAGTTTTGTTTTGCCTAGAAACAAATGGTCGTATCCATTCAAGAAAGGGTTGGTTACTAGGTAACTCGCCAGTGGTTCACGTAGCTCACTTTCGATCTGGACTATGACTGCTCAGCCCTGGAGGAGAGCAGCAAATCTCAAGAAAGTCTGATGAATGGTAGAGTACTCGCTCCAATTCAAGGAGTGGAGACTTTCCCTCTGAGCCCAACAAGCCTGCAACTCCTAATCATACAAATTGGTCACTCCATCCCAGTGGCTGACATCCAAGGTGAGGACTACTGGAGACAGAGAGCCTAACGGAACACTCCTCTGTAGGTGTTCTGATATCAACAACCATGCTAGGGCCTGAGAGATTGCCAGAGGCACAGTTATGTGGGTGTCATAGTGTAGGAAACCAATCTCCAATGAGAAAGAACGTAAACCATCAAGGGCTTAAAGTGAAACTGAGCCGAAGGAGCTACTACAACGGTTGCTGGGATAAGATCTCGAATCTGCAACTAGTCTCTGAACAAGGATGTAGGAAGGGCCACCAATCTCTTGAGCAGAGACTGGAGGCTGCAAACTCTGATCTCTGGCAAAAAGAGAGAATCCACATTGGTCCTGAAGAGGGCATTGATAAACTGATTGTCTGTTCTGATTGCCACCAGATGAGACTCCCTTGGTCCTGTTGAAGACAGCAGACTTTTAGGGTGTCTAATTGAACCTGAAAAGAGGAATATAAGGAAAACTTTGAACACCTTCAAATTTAAAGATGCCACTGGAGGTGCCAAAAATTTGAAAAGACTCAAGAAGCCAAAGCCAGACTGAAGGGAAGAACTCTGAGCTAGCATTGGTGGGACCCCTCAGCAAATCTTAGGAAGCACTGTTAGTCTTGACAAATGGAAATATGAAAGTATGCTTCTTTCAAGTCCACGGTTACCAGAAAATCCCCTAGATCCCCCAAAGTAATCCAACTAGGGTCTGGATTGTTTCTCTGACTTTAGAACCAAAAAAGGATGGAATAGAAACTGAACCCAAGGAAATACTACAGTAGTTTCTGACAAAATATCCTTTATTCACAAGCAGTCCCTGGAAAAGGCTGAAGGAAGGATCAACAATCTTTGGAGCTGAGTTTGAAGGCTGCAAACTCTGTCCTCTGGCAGGAAGATAGAACCCATGTTGGGATGGAAGAAGGCTCTGATGAACTGATGGCTCAGATCTGGCATCAAATGAGACTTCTCCAAGTTTAGATGAAACCCCTGCTTCTACAGATGGGAGCAGATGGTCTGGGTGTCTGATTGCACCAATATTAGAAAAAATGTGAAAGCCTTCAAGTTGTAAAGAGGCCGATACCTTCATCAAGACTCAAGGATCTGAAGCCAAACTGAAGAGAAGAACCCTGGACTGTTAATGGTGTGACCTCACAGCAGGATGTGCTGGCTTCTTAATAAAGCATGCCTTTTTCAAGTCCAGGGTACCAGGAAACAGTGGCATAGCAAGGGGATGATGGGGCTCTTACATGTGGCCGTATCAGGGCAGCAAATGCAGGGACCGTCACGGCACCTCCCCCCCCCGCTCTCACCTGCGGCCGTCGGGGGCGGAAAATGCCCCAACCACCACAGGCAGCAAAAGGTCTAGCTATGCCACTGACAGGAAACCTCCTCAATCCATCCAAGGCATACCAGTGTGTAGAACACTATTTTGAAGCAGATGTCTGGAATGTAACACCTGACGCCTTTTAAATCGAGGATGAATCTGGAACGTTCCTCTGGCTTTGAAACTAAAAGAAAGGAATGGATAGAAGCCTAATCTTTGCTGATTTAGATGATTTGGAAATACTCCATTCTTTCGATGAGAGATAAAAAGCCTTGTAACAGTGCATTGCAATGTGCAGGCAGTAGAGGACGTAGGAAGATTCTGAATTGTGACTCTTCTTAAGAATTTAGTAACTTGATAGCGTAGCTTTGAGTTATGATGTTCAGAACCCACTCGTGAATCACTCACTGCCAAGCATCCCAGCGTAAAAGAAAGTGACCAACCCATAGATACTGCGGAGGCATAGACATGCCTTTGGGGATTGTCTTTGAGGGTGGCTCCAGGGTTTGTTAGGCAGCACAGAGCCCCTGGCCTCAGGCTCATCTGTGACATGGACATTGTCCCTGATAAAAATGGTATAAAAGTGCCATTTTATACAACATGGAGGAGCTATCTTCTTTTTCTTGGGTACAATATAAAAGGGTCTGTAAGTCTTTCAAAAATGCCTGTGCCAAATAAACTGAATAGTTGCCAGTTCTAATGGAATAATTTTGAGGCAGTATACCTCGTAGGTGCTCTTTCAACCTTTTTATACATAGGATCTGAAGGCAAGGCTTCTTCAGAGGCCAAAGATGAGGAAGATGTGATACTTTAAAGAATAACATTGTCTTTAGTATCTGTGGATAGTCATTATCAAAATCCTCTAATTTATAGCGCTTTTTAAAAAAATACAGAAAACCTGCTCTGTCTACATCTTTCCATATCTTCAAATGGATCCCTTTGAGTATGTTTTGAAAATACAATGAATCAGGATTTAGATTCTGATATTGTCTCATGTTGGGCATACAAATTATCAGTAACCTCCACTTCAGGTTCCTGAAATCCCAGAGTTCTTGAATGTGCTTCACAACTTCGGTTAGTTGAGGTTTTCATATTCCCACCTGTGAAGTGAGTGCTGGTTGTCGTTATCAGTGTCGGGGTCTGGATAGGGAGCTGTTCTTTTAGAGAAGGGGCATCAGAAGTACTAAAATCAGCAGTCGCTGCCTTAGAAAATCATGTCTTCAAGCTCACAACAAGATATAGCGACCAATTGTTCAGCTTCAGGAGTCACAGGAGCTGCAGGGACATGTTGTTGCTTGTCAAAATACTGTCTACCTTTCAACAAACAAAAATAACTAGGAAGCAAACCAGTTTGACTAATGGTGTATTTTAAAAAAGCTTCTCACCCTGGCAAAATGTAAAACTCTGGGTCTGCAAAAAACTTTGATCGTTCATGGTGAAACAAGCATAGCCTCCTAAACACAATGCCAACAACAAAAGTGAATGTCTTATTTTAATTCGCCTCATTTTGCTCATAAACAATAAAGAATTGCTCCCACATTCCCTGCTATTTAAAGTAAGATTGGGAAGGTAAATGATAATATCACGTAGTGTCATCACCCCACTCCAGGAAGACACAGGAGCGGGTGTGAAGTAGCACCAGGAAAGGCCTACATTGGCCAAGCGACAGCATGACCTCCTCACAATACTATACCTCCGCTTTACTCCATTAAATACACACACAGGTAAAGCAGAAGCTAGGGCATGATGATCCTCCATCAAACCCAGAACGTCCTCACACTTCCACCCTGCTCATGCTAAAGCACTAGCACAGGGCGAGGTCCTATTGATAGAAAAAATGCATGGGTCATGCTATGGCATGACAATTTGGTCAATATCCAAGTGCCACTCTTCAATATGGACTAGAGAGGAAGACTACAGAGTAATAAACAAATGTCTTTCTTACTAAAAAATGTTATATAGGGCAATTGTTTCTTGGGAGGCTTCCCACCTCATGCCATGTAAGGACTGGGACAAGGAAGACTGAATAGGAGGTAATTAGGGATTATACTCACTGACTCATTTGTAAAACAAAAAGTGCATGGGTCCAAATTTTCTCTTATGAAGCCGCTTGCAGTGCCTCTGAATGCGGGTGTTTCAAATACGTAGGATGACTAGTATTGATTCCATCTTATGCTTGCTTGTTTCTTCCACCATCTTCCACTTCCTGTGTAAATCTCACTCTTATAGGTTCTTTTTCATCCACGCTTTCACCCTGTCACTGTTTTTTAGGTCTCGCCTGAGCCAGCGCAAGCTGGTCTGGCGAGACATTTAGTGAGTGGGGGCTTTAGAAATGCGACCACAAGCTTTTGCTTGTGGCCTAAGGCTTGCTGTTACGCGCGCGTGCACGCGCTCAGCAGCCATCTGCCTTTCCTATCTCTTCCTCATTTCCTCGTCATGGCTCATTAACTCT
This sequence comes from Calotriton arnoldi, assembly GCA_963921515.1. Lineage (NCBI taxonomy): Eukaryota > Metazoa > Chordata > Amphibia > Caudata > Salamandridae > Calotriton > Calotriton arnoldi. Next base: position 399,826 of record CAWUFW010005737.1, read on the forward strand.
CTCGTCATGGCATATGCAGCTCTGCCTGGCATCTGTCATGACTCTGATGTTTCGATCGCAGCAGCAGCTCACATTACCAACTGACGGCCCTGGACTACAGTCACATGAAAAACAACAGCGTTCTGCTGTTCTGCTTCCCTGTAAACCTCAGTCAGGTTTTTGAAGTGATGTAGTCTCCCAATTCTCCTCTCTGCCCCATCTCCAGACTGATGTCCCCTCTGGAACCGGACAGAAAAGTCAACTCTTTTCTACAGGCGCATCTGCAAGTTTATTCTTTTTATTTTTTAGTGTGACTGTGTTCAAAATATTCTGACTTCATGTTTAGCACTGTTGAAAAAACATTGAAACCTATATCACCGAAATGCTTGCTTATTTAGTGCATACTTATGTATATATTTATATTTAACATGATTGACTAGTATTCGCTTCCATTGTGTGGGGTGCAGGCGTTTCTCCATACCATTTGTGAGAAAGCACTTCTGTGAAGTACCTGGGCCATGTGCTCACCTGAATGCACTTAAGCAGAATTGGGAACTGTGCATTGTAATAAAATGGCTTTAGGACTCTCAGCAGAAATGAAGTAGCCATAATTTCCGAAGCATGATATATATCTTCACTCTCTCTCTCACTCGGCAATACCACAGCATCACTCAGCATCACCACAGCATCACTCAGCGCAACCACAGCATCAATCAGAGCCAGCACAGAATCACTCAGCGCCACCACAGCATCACTCAACACCAGCACAACATCACTCAACGCCATCACAGCATCACTCAACGTCATCACAGCATCACTCAGCGCAACCACAGCATTACTCAGCACAACCACAGCATCCCTTAGCGCCACAACAGCATCACTCAGCGCCACCACAGCATTACTCAGCAGCACCACAACATCACTCCGCGCCACCACAGCATCACTCAGCACCACCACAGCATCGCTCCACACCACCACAGCATTGCTCAGCACCACCACAGCATTGCTCAGCACCACCACAGCATCACTTAGCGCCACCACAGCATCACTCAGCGCCACCACAGCATCATTCAGCGCCACCACAGCATCACTCACCGCCACCACAGCATCACTCACCACCACCACAGCATCACTCACCGCCACCACAGCATCACTCTGCGCGACCACAGCATCACTCAGCACCACCACAGCATCACTCAGCACCACCACAGCATCACTCAGCACCACCACAGCATCACTCTGCACCACCACAGCATCACTCAGCACCACAACAGCATCACTCAGGGCCACCACAGCATCACTCAGTGCCACAATATCACTCAGCACCACCACAGCATCACTCAGCGCCACCACAGAATCACTCAGCGCCACCACAGCATCACTCAGCACCACCACAGCATCACTCAGCGCAAAGACAATATCACTCAGCACCACCACAGCATCACTCAGCACCACAACAGTATCACTCAGCATCGCCTTTGCACTAGTACACCACCACTTTATCACTCAGCAAGACCTGAGTATCATTCAGCATCACCTCAGCATCGTCTCCGCACCAGTCACCACCACCACCACCACTACCACCTCAGCATCACTCAGCACCACCTCAGCCTGCTCTCGGAATCTGGCATCTGTTAATTCTCCCCTAGCGTCCGGCCGCTGCTAGTGTTATAATACAGGTACTAGTTCCCAACCTTCACCCTCCGATTGTTTATGCCCCCTCAAAAAAAGAGCTTTAACAAACAACCATTGGAATAGGCAGAAACAAGTTGCCAGCATTGCAAGAACAAAAGAAAACTGAGGAAATTTTTTATTGTAAATACTTTTTTTAATATGGTCGTTCAGTTTTACATAATGCCTTCTTGGTCATATATAAAGTAACAAAAATGCTTCTGACACTTTTTTATTATAACTTTTCAGCATGCTGCACAGAAGCCACACTTCTCTACAGCACAGCTTGAAGACATTGGCAAAGTCAATAGCTCTGGCTAAACACTTATAACACCCCAAAGGCGAGACCTATTGGCTATGCCAATGCTTGTTTTCTTTCTCCCTCTTCTTCTGTCTCCATTTTCTGAGTTTCTCTCTTTTGCTGTTGGTCATATTCTGATGATGGAAAATGAGTTCTGATTCCTCAAAATAAGCACTGGTGCTCACATTATGCAACCACCTGCACAAATTAAGCACTGGCTCTTACCACACTGACCATCTTCTGTCAGCATTATTATGATGATGAACATTAACACATAAAAGGTGTATAGCCCATCGGAAAGATATTGCTGACTTTTAGAAAACGGCACCAGTGTATTCAAAATATTATACATGCATGTTATCTACTTTATCAGTTTTTCTTTATTTTCTGTAATTATTTTTCTACAAAGTTTAAGATGAACAGAGTTTAAGGAGCCTCCTGAGAGGATGAATATTGCCCTTCTATAACACTGCAGACACGCACTATAGACTACTTATTCTGTTAATTTCAAATAATTCTAATGCAGCATTCAAAATGTATGCAAAGCGCTCCAGTTCCCTGCAGGGCCCGAGAGCTTGTCCAAAACTGTTCTTATCTTAACTTTGTGGTACCTAATATCCTATGTTTATAAAGGGAAATCAAAATGACAGGTACAAACATTCAATAATAAAACACAGGTCTGGAAAGATTACTCACGCTACCATGAGATAACGCAATATATCTGAATCATGTTGGCTGTCGGCCTGCAGCAACCAGACCAAACAAGGAACTTTGCTGCTAACTGGGCTCATTTTTCTGAAGTGAAAAGGTGCACTAACAAAAGTCAGTAAAAGAGTTTTTGAGGGGTGGGAAAGTGAAAGGGGTCATCTTGGAATTTTGGCAGACCTGGACAAGGAGTCTTTGCAAAGGGTAAATAAAATTTTCTACTGTGAAGAAAAAACATTGGAAAAAATACGTAAATATGCTCTTCTGCCTACCCCTAACAGCAGGGCATTTCTTTGCCTGAGGACACTCGAACAGGCAAACGGGTAGAGAGAAAAACGTATGGCTCCAAACTTTTAAAGTCACAGATTTATATGGCTAATTTTTATGAATGATGAAACAAACAGGCATCTCACAGAAGTGTGGATCCAAACTTTGTGCTGTAGACAAGCTCTGGTAGTTTGTTTTAAGCCAACGGATATAATCAAGAATGCAAACTTCACAACATTTTTGACTTTAGCAAAAAAAAAACTAGAATTTTGTGACTTGAGTGTAGCAAACTTGGTTGTCTAAATTTGCAGAAATACTGTTAAAAAGGCTTTTAAACCAACTAAATATAGAAATCTAATCTGCACAGGACTATTCACACTGAAAAAAGACATGCATTTGCGATCCTTGGTGAAGGGGAGAAGGAAACACATCTCGTAATGAGTTTTAGAATAAAATATATAGCCGATAACTTAAAGGTATTAAGGAGGAATTGTATACATGTAAGAAGGACATATTATACGTTTTTAAAATTAATGATTTTATCGTGTATAATTGTCTTTTCATACATAACTACATGAATCGTAGATCTGTAATATGGAGGAATCAAATTGGCCCACATTACTTTTTTTTTTTGCTGTATGTTACTTTCCTGCTCATGGCTTCCTTGGTCCTCGGAATTGAAGCACTGCTTTTATAATAATTGTGAAATTGATGATTTTGCATTGTATGATTTTAATTAATCAATATATAAAATTGAATAATAATACAAAAATAAATTGCGCTGTTTGACCCTCATTATTGGTTGGCTGGAGTGGTAATCCCCTGGTTACTGCACCAGGTAACTACGAGTTGTCAGGTGTTTCTGAACATGAGGAGAACCAAGACAGGAAACCCCAGACTTGGTTTTACAGATTGTAGACCCGCACCTGGGAAAAGCATGGGTGGGAGACAGGGGCTGTGGGCCGAGACCCAGCTGAGCCCAACCTGCCCCCTCCAGTACTAAGGGGAGGAGCAGACAAAGCTCCCACCAGTGAGTCCACAGCTCTCCATTGTCTCAAAAGCCCTTTCCACTCCCTCCTCAACACCTCGACCCGCACTAAGCCCCCCTCAGATATTTACCACCTGCTCCGAATAGGTGCTAAATATCTTAGTTAAATTCACCTGAATCTGGGGGAAAACCTGCAGTAAACCACCTGCTAAATCAGGGTTCTCCAATATAGGTCCTGGAGGGCCGGATCCATGCCAGATTTTTAAGATAACTACATTTATCTAAATGGGATATGCTAAAAGTCTGGTATGGATCTGGACCTACAGGACCTACTTTGGAGAACTGTGTGCTAAATCCAGGCTGGGCTAGCTATTCCCCATCTTGGGGAGTTTAATTAGTAATCCTTGATAATTCATGGGCAGCTACAAGCTGGAATTGTTAATTCCAGCCCAGGTATCTCTCTGCGGAGTTATCGGAGAACTTGTAAGGAGGGCCTGTGAGTCTTGAGTCAGGCACAAGTCCTTCAGAAGTCTTTCACAAAGGTGCAGTGCTGCAAGCCCTTACTATATGTCCCTCTTAAGCTAGACACAATCTATTGCTCTACCTGACTGCACTACCTTAGTTCAAAATGTCCCAAAGTTGTCCCCACCTAAATCAAGCACTACTGCAGGCTCAACCTGAGGATACCAGAGAATTATTAACAGAGCTAATCCCGTGACTCTCTCCATCTATTAAAAGTGGAACAGAATATTGGAGAAATAAAACCTGACTGAGATTTTGAATGCAGCAAATTGTAGAGAGTGCGCAGCTTCAATATACAAATTTCTGGAAGAAGTAGGTGAAGACTTCCTAATAGTAACATTACACGTGAAACAAAAAGTTGGGAATGATAGTGAAAATATGCTGATTTGTTGTTTGCTGGCAGGATAATCAATAAGGCAAAAGGTTAGAGCTGGAGGCTTATGACTGTAAATCTATGAGAGCCACCGTTTTCTTCACCTAAATTGTTAATTGCAAATCAAACAAGACTAAAGCTGTTGAAAGTGTGATTGCACAGTGGAAAAGGGGAGGAGATCTATCTCCAAATTTCAGGAAGAATGTATCATAAAATTACTTTATTGTGAAACAACACTTTTTAAATAAAAAATAGTGCAAATATGCTGTTGTGTCTACTCCTAATTCTAGAGGATTGATTGCCGCTGGACAAACATTCATGCATAAAGCAGAGAGGAAGATTCGTGCCTGCACAACTATGATAGTCACAATCCTCTAGACCTTAGTTTTTCTGAATTTTGAACCTGACAGCAATATGACACAAGGGCAGACTTACATTTGCTATCTGTGGCCTCGATCACAAGTGGGGCGTAAAATTCTGATACCTGTGAAAACCCTTGTTTGTGCAGAGATAGGAATACCATATAATGCTGATACACTCCGCACCCCTGAAATTTTCCCCAGGTCTAGTTTGGCAGGTCAAGCCTATTGAAATTGACTGAGGAAATTAATGTCTATTAATTAGCAGGACATGTGGAATTCGGAGCGGTAGGAATTAATTAAAAGCCATGCCCGGTTTCCGATATTGAACTCGGAGTGGACTAACAGGTCTTTAGATGTGGTAAATAACTCACTCTGTAGTCAGTTTTTTTTTGGGTCCGATAAGTATCTAAGCACCAAATAATGCATGCTAAATAATCCAACTGCGATACACCGGAAGTGGGAAAAAACCTACAATCTCCGACCAGTTCTACAACTGCTTTAGACAGGCCATTTAACACGAGCAGCATGTAGACTATGTTGAGATACAGCCATGTTCTCCATAGTTAGCAGAGACTCAGAAAAATTATCTACTGCAGAGCCAGCCCTGCGTATCTTGGCTAAAAGAAAGAAGAATTATGCTGCTTAAAGGCAAGGGACTTCTATTTTGGAGGGCTGTGAATTGTCTTCTTCTGTATAGTACGAGCTGTTTAGACGTGTCTTGTCACAAGTGACAGAAGAGAACGACCATACTTACCACTCAAACTAAGGGGCATATTTACAAGCCCCTATCGCCACCACAACATCACTTTCAGTGACGTTGTGATGGCGATAGGGGTCTCGCCTTATTTACAAGGCAGAGTTACAGCCACTTAACGCCGCCTTGTAAATAAGGCACCCTTTCACGCTGTATTTAGTGTGAAAGGGGAGGGCAATGGGTGTTGCAGGTGGGCGTTCCACCGCAACACCCATTGATTTTGACGCTGCCTCCTATTTGCAGTACCAAAGGGGATGATGGACGGAGCGCTTGAGCAAATCAAACACTCACCCCCAGTCAACTGATCTGGGTTTAATCCATCATCATTCTTTAGCTCACTCCACCACCCCAGATCAGACATGGCCATATGCAAATCAGTCTGACCCTGTGCCTCATGGGAACAGTCCAGCCCGAACTGCCAAGCCATGTCTTCCCTGGACCGGAAACAAGCATCCTGGGACCGGTTTCTGGCTATTCAGCTGTCATCAGCCAGGCTAGCTTGAATCCAGTGGCAAAGTGAGCAAGGGACCCACGTCTGGGCATACCCTGCCAACTTAGGGCGAACAAAGCGATACCAAAGGGGATGATGGACGGAGCGCTTGAGCAAATCAAACACTCACCCCCAGTCAACTGATCTGGGTTTAATCCATCATCATTCTTTAGCTCACTCCACCACCCCAGTTCAGACATGGCCATATGCAAATCAGTCTGACCCTGTGCCTCATGGGAACAGTCCAGCCCGAACTGCCAAGCCATGTCTTCCCTGGACCGGAAACAAGCATCCTGGGACCGGTTTCTGGCTATTCAGCCGTCATCAGCCAGGCTAGCTTGAATCCAGTGGCAAAGTGAGCAAGGGACCCACGTCTGGGCATACCCTGCCAACTTAGGGCGAACAAAGCGATACCAAAGGGGATGATGGACGGAGCGCTTGAGCAAATCAAACACTCACCCCCAGTCAACTGATCTGGGTTTAATCCATCATCATTCTTTAGCTCACTCCACCACCCCAGTTCAGACATGGCCATATGCAAATCAGTCTGACCCTGTGCCTCATGGGAACAGTCCAGCCCGAACTGCCAAGCCATGTCTTCCCTGGACCGGAAACAAGCATCCTGGGACCGGTTTCTGGCTATTCAGCCGTCATCAGCCAGGCTAGCTTGAATCCAGTGGCAAAGTGAGCAAGGGACCCACGTCTGGGCATACCCTGCCAACTTAGGGCGAACAAAGCGATACCAAAGGGGATGATGGAGGGAGCGCTTGAGCAAATCAAACACTCACCCCCAGTCAACTGATCTGGGTTTAATCCATCATCATTCTTTAGCTCACTCCACCACCCCAGTTCAGACATGGCCATATGCAAATCAGTCTGACCCTGTGCCTCATGGGAACAGTCCAGCCCGAACTGCCAAGCCATGTCTTCCCTGGACCGGAAACAAGCATCCTGGGACCGGTTTCTGGCTATTCAGCCGTCATCAGCCAGGCTAGCTTGAATCCAGTGGCAAAGTGAGCAAGGGACCCACGTCTGGGCATACCCTGCCAACTTAGGGCGAACAAAGCGATACCAAAGGGGATGATGGACGGAGCGCTTGAGCAAATCAAACACTCACCCCCAGTCAACTGATCTGGGTTTAATCCATCATCATTCTTTAGCTCACTCCACCACCCCAGTTCAGACATGGCCATATGCAAATCAGTCTGACCCTGTGCCTCATGGGAACAGTCCAGCCCGGACTGCCAAGCCATGTCTTCCCTGGACCGGAAACAAGCATCTTGGGACCAGTTTCTGGCTATTCAGCCGTCATCAGCCAGGCTAGCTTGAATCCAGTGGCAAAGTGAGCAAGGGACCCACGTCTGGGCATACCCTGCCAACTTAGGGCGAACAAAGCGATACCAAAGGGGATGATGGACGGAGCGCTTGAGCAAATTAAACACTCACCCCCAGTCAACTGATCTGGGTTTAATCCATCATCATTCTTTAGCTCACTCCACCACCCCAGTTCAGACATGGCCATATGCAAATCAGTCTGACCCTGTGCCTCATGGGAACAGTCCAGCCCGAACTGCCAAGCCATGTCTTCCCTGGACCGGAAACAAGCATCCTGGGACCGGTTTCTGGCTATTCAGCCGTCATCAGCCAGGCTAGCTTGAATCCAGTGGCAAAGTGAGCAAGGGACCCACGTCTGGGCATACCCTGCCAACTTAGGGCGAACAAAGCGATACCAAAGGGGATGATGGACGGAGCGCTTGAGCAAATCAAACACTCACCCCCAGTCAACTGATCTGGGTTTAATCCATCATCATTCTTTAGCTCACTCCACCACCCCAGTTCAGGCATGGCCATATGCAAATCAATCTGACCCTGTGCCTCATGGGAACAGTCCAGCCCGAACTGCCAAGCCATGTCTTCCTTGGACCGGAAACAAGCATCCTGGGACCGGTTTCTGGCTATTCAGCTGTCATCAGCCAGGATAGCTTGAATCCAGTGGCAAAGTGAGCAAGGGACCCACGTCTGGGCATACCCTGCCAACTTAGGGCGAACAAAGCGATACCAAAGGGGATGATGGACGGAGCGCTTGAGCAAATCAAACACTCACCCCAGTCAACTGATCTGGGTTTAATCCATCATCATTCTTTAGCTCACTCCACCACCCCAGTTCAGACATGGCCATATGCAAATCAGTCTGACCCTGTGCCTCATGGGAACAGTCCAGCCCGAACTGCCAAGCCATGTCTTCCCTGGACCGGAAACAAGCATCCTGGGACCGGTTTCTGGCTATTCAGCCGTCATCAGCCAGGCTAGCTTGAATCCAGTGGCAAAGTGAGCAAGGGACCCACGTCTGGGCATACCCTGCCAACTTAGGGCGAACAAAGCGATACCAAAGGGGATGATGGACGGAGCGCTTGAGCAAATCAAACACTCACCCCCAGTCAACTGATCTGGGTTTAATCCATCATCATTCTTTAGCTCACTCCACCACCCCAGTTCAGACATGGCCATATGCAAATCAGTCTGACCCTGTGCCTCATGGGAACAGTCCAGCCCGAACTGCCAAGCCATGTCTTCCCTGGACCAGAAACAAGCATCCTGGGACCAGTTTCTGGCTATTCAGCCGTCATCAGCCAGGCTAGCTTGAATCCAGTGGCAAAGTGAGCAAGGGACCCACGTCTGGGCATACCCTGCCAACTTAGGGCGAACAAAGCGATACCAAAGGGGATGATGGACGGAGCGCTTGAGCAAATCAAACACTCACCCCCAGTCAACTGATCTGGGTTTAATCCATCATCATTCTTTAGCTCACTCCACCACCCCAGTTCAGACATGGCCATATGCAAATCAGTCTGACCCTGTGCCTCATGGGAACAGTCCAGCCCGAACTGCCAAGCCATGTCTTCCCTGGACCGGAAACAAGCATCCTGGGACCGGTTTCTGGCTATTCAGCCGTCATCAGCCAGGCTAGCTTGAATCCAGTGGCAAAGTGAGCAAGGGACCCACGTCTGGGCATACCCTGCCAACTTAGGGCGAACAAAGCGATACCAAAGGGGATGATGGACGGAGCGCTTGAGCAAACCAAACACTCACCCCCAGTCAACTGATCTGGGTTTAATTCATCATCATTCTTTAGCTCACTCCACCACCCCAGTTCAGACATGGCCATATGCAAATCAGTCTGACCCTGTGCCACATGGGAACAGTCCAGCCCAAACTGCCAAGCCATGTCTTCCCTGGACCGGAAACAAGCATCCTGGGACCGGTTTCTGGCTATTCAGCCGTCATCAGCCAGGCTAGCTTGAATCCAGTGGCAAAGTGAGCAAGGGACCCACGTCTGGGCATACCCTGCCAACTTAGGGCGAACAAAGCGATACCAAAGGTGATGATGGAAGGAGCGCTTGAGCAAATCAAACACTCACCCCCAGTCAACTGATCTGGGTTTAATCCATCATCATTCTTTAGCTCACTCCACCACCCCAGTTCAGGCATGGCCATATGCAAATCAATCTGACCCTGTGCCTCATGGGAACAGTCCAGCCCGAACTGCCAAGCCATGTCTTCCCTGGACCGGAAACAAGCATCCTGGGACCGGTTTCTGGCTATTCAGCTGTCATCAGCCAGGCTAGCTTGAATCCAGTGGCAAAGTGAGCAAGGGACCCACGTCTGGGCATACCCTGCCAACTTAGGGCGAACAAAGCGATACCAAAGGGGATGATGGACGGAGCGCTTGACCAAATCAAACACTCACCCCCAGTCAACTGATCTGGGTTTATTCCATCATCATTCTTTAGCTCACTCCACCACCCCAGTTCAGACATGGCCATATGCAAATCAGTCTGACCCTGTGCCTCATGGGAACAGTCCAGCCCGAACTGCCAAGCCATGTCTTCCCTGGACCGGAAACAAGCATCCTGGGACCGGTTTCTGGCTATTCAGCCGTCATCAGCCAGGCTAGCTTGAATCCAGTGGCAAAGTGAGCAAGGGACCCACGTCTGGGCATACCCTGCCAACTTAGGGCGAACAAAGCGATACCAAAGGGGATGATGGAGGGAGCGCTTGAGCAAATCAAACACTCACCCCCAGTCAACTGATCTGGGTTTAATCCATCATCATTCTTTAGCTCACTCCACCACCCCAGTTCAGACATGGCCATATGCAAATCAGTCTGACCCTGTGCCTCATGGGAACAGTCCAGCCCAAACTGCCAAGCCATGTCTTCCCTGGACCAGAAACAAGCATCCTGGGACCAGTTTCTGGCTATTAAGCCGTCATCAGCCAGGCTAGCTTGAATCCAGTGGCAATGTGAGCAAGGGACCCACGTCTGGGCATACCCTGCCAACTTAGGGCGAACAAAGCGATACCAAAGGGGATGATGGACGGAGCGCTTGAGCAAATCAAACACTCACCCCCAGTCAACTGATCTGGGTTTAATCCATCATCATTCTTTAGCTCACTCCACCACCCCAGTTCAGACATGGCCATATGCAAATCAGTCTGACCCTGTGCCTCATGGGAACAGTCCAGCCCGAACTGCCAAGCCATGTCTTCCCTGGACCGGAAACAAGCATCCTGGGACCGGTTTCTGGCTATTCAGCCGTCATCAGCCAGGCTAGCTTGAATCCAGTGGCAAAGTGAGCAAGGGACCCACGTCTGGGCATACCCTGCCAACTTAGGGGCGAACAAAGCGATACCAAAGGGGATGATGGACGGAGCGCTTGAGCAAATCAAACACTCACCCCCAGTCAACTGATCTGGGTTTAATCCATCATCATTCTTTAGCTCACTCCACCACCCCAGTTCAGACATGGCCATATGCAAATCAGTCTGACCCTGTGCCTCATGGGAACAGTCCAGCCCGAACTGCCAAGCCATGTCTTCCCTGGACCGGAAACAAGCATCCTGGGACCGGTTTCTGGCTATTCAGCTGTCATCAGCCAGGCTAGCTTGAATCCAGTGGCAAAGTGAGCAAGGGACCCACGTCTGGGCATACCCTGCCAACTTAGGGCGAACAAAGCGATACCAAAGGGGATGATGGACGGAGCGCTTGAGCAAATCAAACACTCACCCCCAGTCAACTGATCTGGGTTTAATCCATCATCATTCTTTAGCTCACTCCACCACCCCAGTTCAGACATGGCCATATGCAAATCAGTCTGACCCTGTGCCTCATGGGAACAGTCCAGCCCGAACTGCCAAGCCATGTCTTCCCTGGACCGGAAACAAGCATCCTGGGACCGGTTTCTGGCTATTCAGCCGTCATCAGCCAGGCTAGCTTGAATCCAGTGGCAAAGTGAGCAAGGGACCCACGTCTGGGCATACCCTGCCAACTTAGGGCGAACAAAGCGATACCAAAGGGGATGATGGACGGAGCGCTTGAGCAAATCAAACACTCACCCCCAGTCAACTGATCTGGGTTTAATCCATCATCATTCTTTAGCTCACTCCACCACCCCAGTTCAGACATGGCCATATGCAAATCAGTCTGACCCTGTGCCTCATGGGAACAGTCCAGCCCGAACTGCCAAGCCATGTCTTCCCTGGACCGGAAACAAGCATCCTGGTACCGGTTTCTGGCTATTCAGCCGTCATCAGCCAGGCTAGCTTGAATCCAGTGGCAAAGTGAGCAAGGGACCCACGTCTGGGCATACCCTGCCAACTTAGGGCGAACAAAGCGATACCAAAGGGGATGATGGACGGAGCGCTTGAGCAAATCAAACACTCACCCCCAGTCAACTGATCTGGGTTTAATCCATCATCATTCTTTAGCTCACTCCACCACCCCAGTTCAGACATGGCCATATGCAAATCAGTCTGACCCTGTGCCTCATGGGAACAGTCCAGCCCGAACTGCCAAGCCATGTCTTCCCTGGACCGGAAACAAGCATCCTGGGACCGGTTTCTGGCTATTCAGCCGTCATCAGCCAGGCTAGCTTGAATCCAGTGGCAAAGTGAGCAAGGGACCCACGTCTGGGCATACCCTGCCAACTTAGGGCGAACAAAGCGATACCAAAGGGGATGATGGACGGAGCGCTTGAGCAAATCAAACACTCACCCCAGTCAACTGATCTGGGTTTAATCCATCATCATTCTTTAGCTCACTCCACCACCCCAGTTCAGACATGGCCATATGCAAATCAGTCTGACCCTGTGCCTCATGGGAACAGTCCAGCCCGAACTGCCAAGCCATGTCTTCCCTGGACCGGAAACAAGCATCCTGGGACCGGTTTCTGGCTATTCAGCCGTCATCAGCCAGGCTAGCTTGAATCCAGTGGCAAAGTGAGCAAGGGACCCACGTCTGGGCATACCCTGCCAACTTAGGGTGAACAAAGCGATACCAAAGGGGATGATGGACGGAGCGCTTGAGCAAATCAAACACTCACCCCCAGTCAACTGATCTGGGTTTAATCCATCATCATTCTTTAGCTCACTCCACCACCCCAGTTCAGACATGGCCATATGCAAATCAGTCTGACCCTGTGCCTCATGGGAACAGTCCAGCCCGAACTGCCAAGCCATGTCTTCCCTGGACCGGAAACAAGCATCCTGGGACCGGTTTCTGGCTATTCAGCCGTCATCAGCCAGGCTAGCTTGAATCCAGTGGCAAAGTGAGCAAGGGACCCACGTCTGGGCATACCCTGCCAACTTAGGGCGAACAAAGCGATACCAAAGGGGATGATGGACGGAGCGCTTGAGCAAATCAAACACTCACCCCCAGTCAACTGATCTGGGCTTAATCCATCATCATTCTTTAGCTCACTCCACCACCCCAGTTCAGACATGGCCATATGCAAATCAGTCTGACCCTGTGCCTCATGGGAACAGTCCAGCCCGAACTGCCAAGCCATGTCTTCCCTGGACCGGAAACAAGCATCCTGGGACCGGTTTCTGGCTATTCAGCCGTCATCAGCCAGGCTAGCTTGAATCCAGTGGCAAAGTGAGCAAGGGACCCACGTCTGGGCATACCCTGCCAACTTAGGGCGAACAAAGCGATACCAAAGGGGATGATGGACGGAGCGCTTGAGCAAATCAAACACTCACCCCCAGTCAACTGATCTGGGTTTAATCCATCATCATTCTTTAGCTCACTCCACCACCCCAGTTCAGACATGGCCATATGCAAATCAGTCTGACCCTGTGCCTCATGGGAACAGTCCAGCCCGAACTGCCAAGCCATGTCTTCCCTGGACCGGAAAAAGCATCCTGGGACCGGTTTCTGGCTATTCAGCCGTCATCAGCCAGGCTAGCTTGAATCCAGTGGCAAAGTGAGCAAGGGACCCACGTCTGGGCATACCCTGCCAACTTAGGGCGAACAAAGCGATACCAAAGGGGATGATGGACGGAGCGCTTGAGCAAATCAAACACTCACCCCCAGTCAACTGATCTGGGCTTAATCCATCATCATTCTTTAGCTCACTCCACCACCCCAGTTCAGACATGGCCATATGCAAATCAGTCTGACCCTGTGCCTCATGGGAACAGTCCAGCCCGAACTGCCAAGCCATGTCTTCCCTGGACCGGAAACAAGCATCCTGGGACCGGTTTCTGGCTATTCAGCCGTCATCAGCCAGGCTAGCTTGAATCCAGTGGCAAAGTGAGCAAGGGGCCCACGTCTGGGCATACCCTGCCAACTTAGGGCGAACAAAGCGATACCAAAGGGGATGATGGACGGAGCGCTTGAGCAAATCAAACACTCACCCCCAGTCAACTGATCTGGGTTTAATCCATCATCATTCTTTAGCTCACTCCACCACCCCAGTTCAGACATGGCCATATGCAAATCAGTCTGACCCTGTGCCTCATGGGAACAGTCCAGCCCGAACTGCCAAGCCATGTCTTCCCTGGACCGGAAACAAGCATCCTGGGACCGGTTTCTGGCTATTCAGCCGTCATCAGCCAGGCTAGCTTGAATCCAGTGGCAAAGTGAGCAAGGGACCCACGTCTGGGCATACCCTGCCAACTTAGGGCGAACAAGCGATACCAAAGGGGATGATGGACGGAGCGCTTGAGCAAATCAAACACTCACCCCCAGTCAACTGATCTGGGTTTAATCCATCATCATTCTTTAGCTCACTCCACCACCCCAGTTCAGACATGGCCATATGCAAATCGACCCTGTGCCTCATGGGAACAGTCCAGCCCGAACTGCCAAGCCATGTCTTCCCTGGACCGGAAACAAGCATCCTGGGACCGGTTTCTGGCTATTCAGCCATCATCAGCCAGGCTAGCTTGAATCCAGTGGCAAAGTGAGCAAGGGACCCACGTCTGGGCATACCCTGCCAACTTAGGGCGAACAAAGCGATACCAAAGGGGATGATGGACGGAGCGCTTGAGCAAATCAAACACTCACCCCCAGTCAACTGATCTGGGTTTAATCCATCATCATTCTTTAGCTCACTCCACCACCCCAGTTCAGACATGGCCATATGCAAATCAGTCTGACCCTGTGCCTCATGGGAACAGTCCAGCCCGAACTGCCAAGCCATGTCTTCCCTGGACCGGAAACAAGCATCCTGGGACCGGTTTCTGGCTATTCAGCCGTCATCAGCCAGGCTAGCTTGAATCCAGTGGCAAAGTGAGCAAGGGACCCACGTCTGGGCATACCCTGCCAACTTAGGGCGAACAAAGCGATACCAAAGGGGATGATGGACGGAGCGCTTGAGCAAATCAAACACTCACCCCCAGTCAACTGATCTGGGTTTAATCCATCATCATTCTTTAGCTCACTCCACCAAAGTGGCAGGGCAGCGTAAATAGGAGGCAGCGCCAAAATTAAGACCAAGGAAAACCTGGTCTTAAACAGGCGAAACGAGTAGAAAGACTTTATTTCTCCTCATTTTTGCTGTTTACATGTGTGCTGCCCTGTGCAGCACACCTAGAAACAGCAAATTGCCTATGATTGTATATGTGCAGGAAGGTCCCCCTTCCTGCACATAAACAATCATTTTTAAAAAAGGGGGACCTTCCTGCACATAAACAATCTTCCCCTCAACTCAGGCACCGTTGCACTATTGTGCAAGGGTGCCTGTGTTGGCACAAGGCAGCTAAATTTAGCGTCAGCGCAGGGGGAAACGCAGGGCTGCACCATATTCTACGAAATATGGTGCAGCCCTGCGTTTTTAAAGTGACAAAGCGTGTCGTTAGCCTTCTTGACTTAACGACACGCTTCGCCACTTTCTTGTACTTTTGCCCCCATGTTTAATATGGTTTCCTAGCATCACATGATATAACCTGCCACTTTATTCATTTGACAATTTTGAAGCTTCCACAAGATACATATTCACCCTCCCAGCTGGTCACGATCTCTTTGGGTCCAAAAACATAACACCAGCCCCGTCCTGAAGAAATCCTATCACCGATAGAGGTCGAAACGCATCGACACAACCCAATCAAGGAAATCAGGACCAAAAAGGATATTACTCTGGCTACCTCACGTGGAGTGACCATAACTGGTGCCTACACGGTCCTTATCCTTGATTGTATCATCCTGACAGCGGGCCCTGTAATCATTTCGAGTAAAGCAGTCCTAAGTGATTGACTACATTCCGGACCAGTGTCCTAAATGAACTAAGCATGTGGTAAAATATTTAGTTCTTCACTCCTGGACTGTTAAAATGATGAAACAGTGTCTTTGACGGTGCCCTTATGCAATTTTTATATATCATTTATTGCTTCACTACCACATTGGTGAAAGTTTATCTCTGCACTCTTTGCGACTTATGTAAAAGCCATTGTTCAAGTTTATGTGTTGATATTGTTTTTGCAACATACCAAATTGACAGTCTATCCCTGTGTGTGCTGGTTAATTTCTTGAATACGTACTAAATAACACTTATTTGAATTTTTCTTTGTGAATCTTGTTCACTCAATGCAAAGGACTTATGTACATTGTATTTACAACTGTGATCTAACTGCTTAGTATAAGGGAGGCTTTCTTTCTTATTGATAAATAAAGTTAAGAACTTCATCCCAAATAGTTTTTAGTATACTGCAAATACACACACAAGTTACTTTCTGTAACTGTGAGAAATTTATTGTTTGCATAAAAATCAATAAAAAAGAAGTTAACAAATGTAATTCTCATGAGAATTCTAAGTTATATGTATATTATGGCTCAGCTGCATAAAGCTGTACATGAGATATGCCATCGCATACAAACAGCATGTGAGATGCCAGCTTAATGTATTTTTCCAGTCAATTTCTAATGTTATGCAGTGAACGTTGTAAGCGCAATGCATGTTGCCACAGCACATATGCAGTCTCACAGCTTCTGCAAAACATTTTCTTTTTAAATATATTCATATTTTGAATTCACGTACACCCAAAAGGCGTCTTGGCACTAACTGATCGAGAAGCTCAACGGAAGTCAGAGAAAAACACAACACAGAGAAGAAAACACAAAAATAGTTGGCAGATTAAGAAAATCTTGTGTAGTTCCCTTAGGGAAAGGTGATTCTGAATTTTGAGTAGAAAAGTTGGCAGTTCAATCCATAATTTGGGTTCCAAAATCCTAAAAGATCTACCCTGGTTTGAAAGAGCCTGATACAGGGAACATGCAATAAAGAACGAGGCGGAGCTTAGCAGACATCCAGTGGCATGCTTTGCAAATCTTCCTTCAGAGCAAGTTTTTGCATAATATTCATAATATACGCTATGCATTTGATGAGTTGCTTTAAAAACTACCCACTGATTGGTAGCCAATGCAACCTGAGACATGTAACCATGTTTCCTGAGGCCCACTGTCTTCCTGACAGCAAAGTTCTGAATATCCAGGGGCTGTATGTCAGAGTATTTGTAAGAGATTGGGTTGTTGGTTGGCTGGGGTGTGAGCTCTAGTCAAGCAGCAACCACAGTCCTTGTCAGGGTGAGGTTCAAGCCAACCCTAAATTAACCCATGCTCAACCCTCTGGTAGCTTGGCACAAAGTAGTTAGGCTCAACTTAGAGGCAATGTATAAAGTATTTGTGCAACACTTTAAACAGTAATAAAGTGTAAATACCATGCAAAAAGGATCCCAAACCAAGTTAGAAAAATAGAACGTTTTTAATAAATAAAACAAGACCAAAACGACAAAAATCTAATCAGTAGAACTGGAGGCATGCAGATTTCAAGATGTCAGTGAAAATAATGCCAAACTCACTTAGTCCCGGGTTAGCGGAGCCTTGCAAGGATCCTGGCCAAAGATGCATTGTGCAGCCGAAGCGATGCATCGGTGTCGAGATGCAGTGAAGCTGCGATGTGAGGGCCTGCGTAATTGTCGAGGACCCCACCGATGGGGCTTGCGATGTGAAATGCAGCATCAAGCATGCGGCGCATAGTTGGGGCGATGCGTTGGTTCCAAGGAGCTGCAAGGCTGCAATGTAGAGTCCGTCATCATCGTCGAAGCTGCTGTCAATGAGGGATGCGAGGTCCTGCACTGAGGATGCATCAAGCAGCAGCAGTTCCAATGGGCTGCGATGCAGGTCTTTATGATTGGTCTATTCCATGCAGCAGACGCAATGCGTGAGTTCCTCTTGGATTTGCACCGTGCAGCAGAGGAGATATGTTGGTTCTGTGGGATCCACAGATGCTGGCAGAGCACCTTAAGCCCACTTCCAAGGGTCCAGGACTGGGTGGCACTACTTGGCAGAGTAGACTCACAGATGGCAGAGTCCAGGTGCAGGTGCAAGGTTGTTGGAAGCATGTTGTGTCCCTGAGACATCTGATCAGGAGCCCTGCCAACTAGCCCTTGGAGTCACTCTGGGTTTAAGAGGTGCAGGTCCAGACCTTCTCACCCAGGCAAGAGGACAGCAGACAGCAGGTCAGCACAGAAAGGCAGCAGTCCTTCAGATCCGCAGTCCAGCAGTGCGGTAGTCCTTTCAGCAGCACAGTAGTCCTTCTTCCTGACCGAGTATCCACAGGTCCAGAAGTGTACTGAAGAGTTGGTGTCTGCTGTCCAGTATTCATACCCAGTTGTTTCTTTGAAGTGGGGAGAAGCTTCTAGGGCCTGATTCACAGAACTAACTTACGTCAAAAACGTAAACGTAAACGTAAAGTTAGTACTTTTTAGGTATTCACAGAATACACTTACTCATTTTGGTATTCACAGAATAGTACTAACTTTACGTTTACGTTTACGTTTACGTTTTTGACGTAAGTTAGTTCTGTGAATCACTGATTCACAGAACTAACTTACGTCAAAACGTAAATGTAAACGTAAACGTAAAGTTAGTACTATTCTGTGAATACCAAAATGAGTAAGTGTATTCTGTGAATACCTAAAAAGTACTAACTTTACGTTTACGTTTACGTTTTTGACGTAAGTTAGTTCTGTGAATCAGGCCCCTAGAGGCAGGCCTTTGAAGTACACAGGTGTCCTGCCATCCTGGTCCTGGCTCCAGACTAACTACAGGGGCTATGCAGCTCTTTTTGTGGAGACAGGACATAGCCCAATTTAAATATAATTGGGGCTGGGCCCAACTCCTATCTCCCATCCTGTCAGTGATGACCCATAAAGTCACACCTAAGCTCTCCATTGTGTGTGGCTGTCTAGGAGGACTACACAAAGCCTAACTGGCAAATACACCCAGTCATGTCATCCAGAGACAGGCAACATGCATCAAATGGCAGAAAAATGGCAACTTTCTAAAAATGGCATTTTCAAAATTGTAATTTAAAATCCGACTTCACCATAAGTTAGGATTTTTCATTACAATTCCAAAGACACCATACATGAACTAGTTACCTGTTCCCACTTGGAAATTACATTTATTAAATGTAATAAGGTAACTCAAATCTTATCCTATGGCAGAGGTGGGTCTTGCAGTGGTGAAAAACAAATTTACTACTAGGACACATAAAACTTAAAGGTACGTGTCCTACTTTTTAAATATATTGCACCCTGCCCTCTGGGCTTTTCAGGGCCTACCCTAGGGGTGATTTATATGTATTAAAAAGGAAGGTTTGGGCCTGGCAAAAGGTTTACTCTGCCAGGTTGAAATGGCAGGTTGAAACTACACACACACACACATACACACACACGCTGAAATGGTAGCCCTGAGACATGTTTACAGTGCTACTTAAGTGAGTGGCACAGTCAGTGCTGCAGGCTCACTAGTAACATTTAATTTAACTTTCAAGTAAATTAAATATGTGACTTGGATATAATGCAGTCTGATATGTTTTAAGGAGAGAGCACAAGCACCTTAGTGCTGGTGCAACTCGAAGTCAGCAAAAACAGGAGGCCTGAAAGCAATAAGTTAGGGGGAAAACCACGACAAGGATGCCAGGTCTAACAGTATTGTATGCACAAATTCAGCCTTAAACAAATGTTGTATACTAAAATATTGTTTACAAAAATACCATTCCATTGGTGTAGAGTTTCTATTAATGTTTCTAATGAGGTGATACTAGGATATAATATTTATGTCAGACAGTATTCTGACAAAGATCTTCTGGTAGAACACCTATGCTAGTGCATAGTCCTGCTAGCTTCTGGAAGACACATTTAAAGTCTGCTATAGTCATCAACCTTTGAAAGCACACATGCTGACATAACTTGATCATGAGGTAACTGGCATTAAAGGAAGAAAGAGAAGAGGTATGAAAGCACAAGTCCATTATTAACACCCAGAAGTTTAGCCTGTGATGCTGGCGTCAGCAGGTATCTTGAGGTAGCAGTCCAAACAGACTCACTGTTATTCTTGCCAATTAGTAATAGCCCAGTTTTGTTGCCATTTAACTTCAAAACATTGCAACTCATCTACTGCTGAATGTTAGTTATGTAGTTCTTGAGTTTGGAGAGAGATGGAGGAGCCTTTCGATCAAAACAGACTTCTAACTGAGCACCCAAAGCATCTGTGCAGATTAATTGGGGATCTCATGTAGATGCTAAATAGGAGGTTAAGAAGGAGTGAGAATCTCCGGGGAAGCTTGCATTGAACCACAAAGTTAGTGTAGAATAGAATAAGTTTGGTACCAACCCAACGTTTAGGTTGTCCAACAAACGCAAAGTTCCTACTGAGAAAGGGAAAGCTGTACGACAATGGAAGAGCCTTTATCACTTTGTAGGTAATATTTCTGGGACAGAGTTAGAATTGTCTTCAAGTATAGCTCTATGAGGATAAGGTATAGAATCAATAATCATCCTTGGAGGTCTATGGAAAGATGCATTTGTAACAATTTTGTTACCTCAGTTGTTGATGACAGTAAAAAGTGAAGTCACTTGATTAAACTGACCCAAAAATCTTGGGTGAATAAAACTACACCTGAGTCATTGTGACAGGTAAGTAAAATATAGTTGAGGGTAAGTACGGGGAAAGTAAGGCCAATTTAAGTAAAAAGAGGTGTTTAAGAGACAAATAATAAACAAAAACAAAATTAACATTAGTTTAAAACAAAATGATTCATTTAATGCAACACTAATAATAAACATAGGAACCAAAAATTAATTGCCTGAGATTAGACTCCCAAGGCTCATCCCAAAACAATTAATGGTCCAGATTTAAACATAAGGAATACGTTTTTTTAGTTGGATGTGGAAGATGATGCATGCTGCTTGTTTGAAACAGTACTATCCAGTGATGATTTCTTTAAAGAATGCAATTCTTATAATCCTTTTTTCACCAATTATAAAAATGTTCATTAACTGGAAAGACACTCATTACACAACTCAAAAAACGTGTCATTGTTTTCATTAACGAATAAAAAGCAAGGACAAGTAAAAAGACCTACCAGCAAAACTCTCCACACCCTTTTGGAAAATTCAAGTGGAAATACAAGCAGACTTGCTAGTACAAATTTATATCTCCTGTCCAACCTTTGGAAGTTTTTAATATAAGTGTGAAAAAACATAGGCTTTTTGTATCTTTATGTGACAATGGGAAAAATGATTTGTGGTACAGAAAACTAATTGTGGTCATGATGTGGCAGCTCCAGCTGTCTGCTGTAGACAACACTGTAATCAATACTTAAACAATATACTCAAGCCGTCATTATTAGTGGTCTTTTAAAATCTCTCTTATTTCCCCATCACAGAATTACCTTGGCTGGTGTTATGGTCATTCCAGGAGTGGGGAAGAATGGGGATTATTAGATTTTGGGGATTGGAAGTGGTGTTTTCATGCCTCTTCCTGCATTGTTCACTCTGGCGTTTCACTCACTGTTCAGGTGCTGAAATCTCCATATGAAGCACACTGAAAGTTATAATTCTGATAGGCCCGGTCACTTCTGCCACTGGCCCCAACAGAATTTATTGGACACATAATGAGAGCCTTAGAGTGGACTTTGTGTCTGCCACCTACTTATGATTGAATGACTATATTGTCTATTTCAATTTACTGCTCCTGATTTAATGGCTTTATTCCCTATTCTTGTGTTTCTCCCTTCCCTGGAGCATTTGGGGTTTATCCTCATTTTTGTTTGGTTCCTAGTAGGCTTCCTCAGTAGACGCCACAGAACTACGGTAAACAACATTTGCAACGCATCGTTTACAATGCATGCGTTTACAACGCAAGTCGTTACAACGACGCATTGTTACATCGCATGCCATTACAACGCAAGTCGTTACAACGACTTGCTGTCGGGGCAGAAGGTGTTGGATTTGTTGGATTTTCAATCCAACACCTTCCCTACTGTTGCACACACTGGAGTTGGAATAGTAAATTATACTATTCCAAACTCCAGCGCCCCCCCTACAGCAAGTCGTTGTAACGACTTGCATTGTAAAGGCATGCATTGTAACGAGTGCTATTCCTAAACTACTTATTCTTTTTTGTAAACATTTGTGAATTAGCACTCGATGTGAATGCATACCGTGCTTCTTTCTCTTTATCTTGCTCTCTAACTCTGGGGTGTGCATGCTTTAGACATGCTTGTGTTTTTCCTTTGGCACTCTCAGTCTCACTCACTCTCCCCACTCCTGTTGTCCTGCGTTCCCCTGGTCCCTACTGCGTCAGTATTCTCTCCTCCACTCTAGCCTGCTGTCAGCCATTCTCTGTCACTCTTGGGCTTACCAATGCCCTTGTAAAATGGTGTCCCATTTCAATGCAAATAGAGGCATCGTGGACTTGCATTTTCTGTACTTCCAAGATGGTCATAACTAGAGGCAACATAGCCACCATCTTTGAAGCATAGTAGGGTTCATCTATCTTGAAATGTAATTTTTATACTTCCGAGATTGCCACCGTGTTGTGTGTAGACAAAACTTGGCAACTATATTGGAACTGAAGAAAATAACATTCCAAGATGGCAGAAAGCTATTTTCTATACCTCTAAAATGGCAACCACAATGCATCTAAACGCAACGTGATACCAATCTTAGAATTATGGGAAATGCCACTACAGGATGACTGGTATTTATTTTGCCAATGATAGTGCAATTTAAAAAACAATGGAAAAGGCAGTAGCTGCGAAAAACAAGCAATAGCAAAGAGTAACAGATTGCCTTTGCCAATACTTTCATTCACTACATCTGGTCAATTTTATTTTTTTCGCCTTTTACGTACTTTCTGAGAGGTGTTTCTTTTTTATTGTGGACTGATTGCTATAGCTCTTTTTTTAACAAGGGCTAGAATATCTGGAGATGTGATCCTTTACCTCTGACAGAGAAATCCCAGTGAAGTGAAGTGGTCAGCACAAAGGTCATGTCTGCATCTGCTGAGCGGCACCTTTGCAGCCTGTTGAGAAATGCACATGCCCACCGCCAAAGTACCTAGTGATAAATAATGCAAGGTCTATGTCTGAAACTAAACTGGACCATAGCTAATGGATTGCTGGAATGTGCTTCCAAGGACAAAATGGAAAAAAAAAAAAACAGACAAGAGAGAGTGGAGAAGCGACCCTGCAACCACATACTGTGGAGCTGCTGGTCGGCCAGTTACAGTGCCCTTTGGAAGTCGCTAGCATCTATCATCTTCGTTGTCACTGAGTGGCTGCAGACACTGCAAACACCTCATGGTGATTCCAAAGTACAAAGTAATGCACGTGTCATAGAAAGGTACTTCTTTGGAAGACAGAGCAGCAAATGTGCAGCATACAAAAACGGACAAATGGAGCCTTTAATGCTCAGGGCTGATAGTGGAAATAAAATAATTCAATGTTTACTACACGTCCCTACTAGCACCGACAAGCAAGTCTGTCCCTCTCCAGGAGGATTTGGGGCAGGAGGTTCTCCACTGTAGAATTTGTCTTGGTAAAACTGACACAACCAATTAATTTTTCAATACAAAGGTCCACATGCTATGCTTAATTTGTGCCAGTGGTTGCGGTAGTGGAGAGCGGCTCTATTTTTTGTTAACCAGGACTTATTTTTCATCATAAGACTTTGAACGAGAGAAAAATGAAGAAAAGGGAGAAAGAATGAGTAGTTAAGCTTTGGAAAAGAATGACAAAGGAAGAAAGTGGGACAGCAAAGACCCCTCAAGGTCGAGATTCTGGGCCCGATTCACAAAGGGCCTCGGCACTCATGGCAGAGGCCCAGCATTCGTGGCGGGGGGCCCGCACTCCTGGCGGGACCTCTGCATTGCAGGTTCTCAATGTGGCGGTCCCTCCACAAGTGCCGGCACAGCGGCACGACTGCGGGGTTTCTGCCACGAGTGTGGAGGCCCTTTGTGAATCTGGCCTCTGAGACAAGAAATGTTGGAGACGTCTACTAACATATGATGCAACAAAGCGCAGCAACCAAAGTTGCTGTCCTGTGTTGTGTCAAAGAGAGCAGAACAGCACCATACCTACTAACATATAGCTGTTTCTACTCTGCTCCTTCTGAACTGGCACACGTTAGGTAGCCTTGCTCCACGCACACACCCCTTGCACCACCGTGCAAGGGTGATTGTGTGATGTCTACATATGATTTATTTTGGAAGAGTGCGATTCCAGTTTAAAATGCTATACTTGGACATACTTTAAAACATTTCCAAGTTTGAATATGTGCTGAACAGTATAGAACGCATGCAAATTTGGACAAGTATTTGGAGAAAATAAACTTTTCTCCAATATTACACCTGCCTCAATGATGTGTAATGTTTTGGCACAAAGCCCAGCCTACCTTTTTTAGTATATAGGGTTTTTGCATCAAAATCCATGGGTGGTCCATCGGAATGCCCATGTACCACCCGTAGTATGCGCCTATAAAGCAAAATAGCGCAAAGTAGTGCATATAGTTACTTTTCGTGACTTTAGGGCTATTTTGTGATGCAAATTAAGTTTTGTGCTTTAAAGTAAACATCAGTTCTACGCTTTGCACAGTTTGTGTCACTTTTGTGATGCAAGCCGGACACACAGTTTTAGTAAATCTGACCCTTAGTCTGATCGAAGAAAGAGCGATCAAGTGGAATCAAACCTAAGCAGCTTGATATTCAACAACCGTGACATTAAGTGGCGCTGGGCTCCCAAGAAAAACTTTGGGCCCCGGCACTTATTATTATATTTTTTTCAGCTAAGCATTATCTACAGATAATGGCTAAAATGCCATATAATGGACTGGCAGCTCCAATTATAAACTCTTGAAATATCCCAATACTGAGGGTCTGGAAAACTGCCCTGAATCATATTTTCTCTGCAGCAGTAAATCATTTAAAGCATGCATACATCGTAAAAAAAAACACAAGTTGCTCTCTTGGGCCTGCATTCAGGGCTAGATGGGTTGAAAGTCACATGTTTCCTATAAATTTCCCCAATGTTCCATATGCCCAATTCAAACAAAATAACGTTTCACTTTAAAGATATTGTATGATTTTGGGTGGGTTTTTTTTGCACACACAGGAGTAGCATGAGAACGAGGACTGCAACTACTAATCCTCCCCCAACTACTTTATGGTCACGTGTCCATGATTACTGTGGAAATTGAAAGCCAACCCTCCAGTTTTTTCCCAAAACTTTAACTGGTTCAAGACCAAGGAACAACAGGTATCTCTTGCATGGGAGTTATATAGGGAGAGTTATAACAACTCTAGCAGCCTGTGTTCTGTTTCATGCCTATTAATATTATAGACATGGTAAAGTGGTTTGTATCATCGGGGCTTACACTCAAAAGGGCATACCACACTCACTGAGGTCTGGCATGAGCTCAACAATCTTGTTTTGTGTTACTTTAAATTGTGCTGTGTTAAATTACTCGGTATTTGTATAGCATAGCATAGCAATCACAATTACTTAGTCTCCGGTTGCCTTGTGCAATCTGAAGTGGGATTCATGAAATGGAGGTTTCTACCACGGGTTTTCATTCCTGAACCACACTGGTGTGGGTGAGTGATGTGGAGAATATGGTTTTATGCTCACATGGGTATTCTGTGAGGGTGCATAAGTCTTGCAACTTTCCAACCAAACCCGTGTGAATGTCCAATGTGCTACTCAGAACCATCAGTAGTGAAGGTCCAAGTCGAGCCTATGCACTGTGAAGTTAAAGAGATGTAAAATTGTGTCATATTTTCAACAACCTTAGTTTGCTGTATAGGAATAACATTAGTGCTGTATGTATTCTCACATAAAAATTGGAATCAGATGATGAAAGATTGTTCAAGCTGGCAAAGGAACATCTCAGATGAGCAATCTTTGCTATGACAGTGCTGTAATTTGCACTCAAAATGATTACCACCATCAATGTACTTTGAAAGGGTAGATACATTGATGGCAAATCTTGTACGAAAGGAGAGAAACAACTTGTAGATATTCTTCCAGCTAAAGAGTTGTAGGCTGTGTTTGTCTGAAAACAAAGCATTTGTCATCTTGGATTAGAACCCAGAGGGAAAAACTGTAAGCGACAAACATGTATTCATAGTAATTCCAGCTGTATTAAATGTTCTACTTGCAAAAGAAATGTTGATGTCAAAACACGTTCTCTTCTGTGAAAATAAATATATGCAATCAATACTTGCGGATCAAAGTCAATAACAAAGTTATCCCGCATTCTTGTCACAGTCTAGCCCATACCAAATATCTTAGAAATGAATTTACCCTTCAGGCTGTATTCTTAGGGGACATTTATGAGTAGGTGATGGTAGCCATTGTACATGGTCCTGCTGCTCCTTACCTGGGACGAAGCTTCTATAAAATTAGGTAAAGTAGTTCCATGGGAATAATGCCACTTGGTGGCGCCAAATTGCAATAAGAAATCATCCAAAAATTGCCTTTTATTAGATGACACAATGGTGCTGATATGGTAAAATGCTATTGTGCCTGGAGCTCCTCGAATCCTTTTACTCTGGCTGTCCAACGCTTCTACTCATTGCTTTTCTTCCCGTTGTATTTTAACAAATCTGTGACATATTGAAAGTTTTATATTAAAAGAAAGCATTGTGTAACCGACAGGTTTCGGTGGGAGGAATTTTGTGCCATTTCAAATCATTATCTATTAACATGCTGCAACATCAATCTTTCAATGAAGATTGCTATAAAAATCAATGTTGCCAATGAAGCACACAGCCTTAGACGTGGATTACTTTCATGATGTACATGTTATTCTTTGTAGAGGACGATCGCTCATAGTTGGAATGGGCAGTGCTTAATTTGAGAACACTTATATATTAATGTATGGAGGTACTATTCCTATAGCAGAAAGAAGAATGAAGAAGAAGAAGTGGTGGACGAATCCAAGGGGATCCCTAGGATTATATCTTGGAGCCCTCACATGTCCAAAAGGATGTCATGCTTCATCATAGGCCATGCTCCTCGTAGGGCCGGCGCTGAAATGCCCTACAGGCCCGCAAAGGGCCACTTTATTGGAGATCTTTTAATTTCAAGCCGTAATGAAGTATGCATGTGTAAGGGCGTAAAGCGTGTGGGGCGGAGTGAATGTGTGAAATAAGGCGAAGTGAAGCTAAAACTGTCTAAGGGATACCAAATTAAGTTTTAAGGTGGAGGTTCCCTTGGCAGGGTTAAAATAGAAGAAGGGAGCTATTGCAAGGGCTCAATGTACCCAAATAGCTTAAATGAGTGGGTGTAGTCAGGTCAACAGGGTTCCCACCTTATGGTCCAGCTGGATCCTCTGTGATTCCTTAAGACCTAGAAAAGATCCCTACCCTGTTATGTTTCATATAGATGCCCTAATATAGGCATGGTTTGAGATGCCCTAATATAGGTATAATCTTTCACCTACATTAATTCCCTATTCTCCACAATAACGGGCACTGAGGGCTGAACCTTATCTAGACTGTGGTTTGGGTACAGAAGGAGGGTTTTTCCCGAACAATGGCCTCCTATACCATCTTCGATGTGCTCATCCAGTATGATTAAATATTCATAAGAGTTCTAGGAAACCAGGCAGGGGCTAGGATCCACCTGCATAAACATCTACGTAACCGGTTCATCCCATACGTCATCTTCATACCCAACAATGGCTAACACAAGGGACAAAGGGACTCTATACTTTTCTGTATAAATACAGCACCTCTTGCTAACAGTAGTTAGAGGGAACCAAGACTTCCAGGCCGACACATTGACCAGAGACGCTGAGGCTCCTGCATGCAGTCGCTCCAGCTGACAGTGGTCTAATCATCTCTTGCGGGGTGTCCAATTCGAGACCAGGCGAGGTCCCACCCTCTCATTATTCAGGTAATGGGGTTTGACTAAATCCTAGCGGGATTCTTGGCTTCTTTCGCACCTACTCACATGCTAGGTACACTTAGGTACATCTAGACAGGCATCGTAGGAGTATGCACTTTATTTTATAAATGCATTTTATATTCATGTATATGTTCATGACTATTGCAAAATGGTAGAACTGTACTATCCTTTTTATTCACTGTACTGCTGATCATATATCTCTGCTACTGTTTAACAGTTGTCGCAGCACATATATTTTATACTAGAAGAACAACTGTGCAATAAATTCTTATTGTAAACACGCTCAACTGTTTCTTCTGTGTAACTCTCTGAGACCAAATGAGCAAGCACGAGTGACTGAGCGAAAAGTAGTACATTGTTTCCACGAGTCTGAGGAATCAGGGTTGTCGTGTTCTGAGGTTGCCAAAAACTAATCTCTCTGATAAAAAGGAGATTATAGTGGCACTGTGAGCTAGCTAATGCAAACAGGCTAACATACGCGGTGGGGGTGCTCAGAGTCAGTCTGCCACCAGGCCCACAGTGTATGTTATCCAAAAGCGCAGGTCCTGCAGGGGTACTATGGGAACTACACTACATGGCGCCCAACGTGGGTTTGGTACTTATTTAACAGTAGAATCTGAGTAGTTCAGTCGTGCTTATTCTCAGAGACCCCCACTCACAAAAACCAGAGACGTCTGGATTGGGTGGGCACAAACTCCGCGACAGCTGAGTAGGCGAGAAATCCTATTTATTGGCTGTTGGTTAATCAAGCTTGAGGGACATTTAGTTCCCAAAATTGTGCAAAACAACTTATCTTAATTTCCTTGGACAGTTATTCCGTGTTCTTAACACAATGACTACCGAAAACGGAGAATTAGACCCGCTGGCACAAGTAGGACAGTCAGATGAGAAAGATGCCAATGCAATACATATTGCACCCAATGTAAGACACACACTCACAATTAAACTCCTCAAACATGGTGTACCAGCCAGAGGAGGTATAGTAATATTCGTGATAGAGGCACACGAAGATTTCCAAACAGAGGTGTTCTATTCATGGGTTACATTCCCAGCAGCAAATGCTATAACAAAAACTTTTCATTATTATATACATGAAGAAGTCCCAGCGGTCTACACTCCATTTGAGGAGACTGAAATTCCGCTTACCTACCAGGAACATAATTCTGGTTTAATGGCGCCCTACCCCACTCAAGAAGAAGAGCAAGACTCGGTCCATTAGGAAGACCAGGAGCAACATGGCCGATATTAGCGACCTATGCACCACATCCTGACATTGACACAATGCCAAATGATGAATTGCTTTTTCAACACAAAGAGTTGATAAAACTTTACAGGAACATGACACAATTCGTCATGAGGACACTTGCGGTCCAACAAACAGTAATTACACCAAATACAGCTCCTACACAGAGCACAGCTACTAAAATTACTCCACAAACATTACACGCGGTAATGGGTAAATTGCCCACAAAACGTGAACAAATTCCTTTCTGGGTAGCTCAGAAAATAACCCAGTTAGAAGCAGTATTCCCAAATACCACACCATTTGAAAAACATAGAATGTTAACAATCTGCTTGCCCATGGCGATTACACCACAGTTAGAGGATTGTACCCATTGGGGTGCAGTCTTTGCTGCCATATATACCAGAACTCATGGTATTCCTTCATTAGCAGTGATACCAGATGTATTAAGACAAATACAAAATGAGTGCAGAGCAGAGCCTGCTCTGAACTTAGGGATGAAGTTATTAAATAACTATGACCAGGTATCAGCCATAATACTGGCTAAAATTAAAGGGGAAGCAGCATCAGTGGCAATTCGCCAGCGCCTACGAGAGTTCTCTCCATTAGAACAGGAGAAGGAACTACCCAAGATAATTGAAACTGCGTATGCAGAGTTAGGCAGGGATAGTTTGGGGGGAAAAGCTGTAAAACCTCAACTAATGGGCAGGTAATAAAAAACAACAAAAGTTTAACGACAACAGATCTAAGTCCCGAGGTAAGTCTCCTCTACAGGAGCCCTCTGAAAAGAGGTACAACCTCAGGAATAGGGATAATATTAGGAAACCTGACAGGTATCAGGATACTGATACACGTTCCTCTCGTTCCTTTCAGGGCTCGAAGAAAAACTCTGAGAGAGAAGGACAGTCAGAACACAGAGAGAAGCGCACACAGTCCAGAGACAAGCAGCGCGCTCCAGACTTTACTTCCAAAAACGAAGATAAGCCAAAATCAAAACCTCAATTTAAGAAAAAGAAAGTTGCTGGTCTGAAAATCAGACATGCCCAGAATTCTGAGGCAGTTCGGGCTGGACTGTTCCCATGAGGCACAGGGTCAGACTGATTTGCATATGGCCATGTCTGAACTGGGGTGGTGGAGTGAGCTAAAGAATGATGATGGATTAAACCCAGATCAGTTGACTGGGGGTGAGTGTTTGATTGGCTCAAACGTTCCGTCCATCATCCCCTTTTGTATCGCAGAATTCTGAGGAGACAACTTCTGAACAGGGAATGGGCTCTGACGATGCTAGACAGTGCGGCAGAAGTAACAATAGCTCGCCAGAACCTGAGGGAATTTCTGGTGACAGCGGACTTGACTGATTACATCACGGTGGAAACACCAGACAAAAGGGTGAGCGTCCCACATAAGTTACATGAAATAACACTCCGGATGGTGGGGGACAAGCCCAGGAAGTAAAAGGTCTCTTTTGGAAGAACTTATCATCTGGGTATGACATCCTGTTAGCCGAACAAGATTGGCCGCCAGCATGTGTAATGGAGTGCCCCAGGGGAGAAAGTATAATTTTTCCTGCATTTTCCGACCATGTTCCCGTTCACCTTAAACATACATATGCACGGGAGTGGGCAGTAGCCCAAGCTTCAGCATTGTACAAAAATCACGCTGGGTGGGATGAGGATTCAACCTACCACGTGATCCCGTTAAAAGTTTCACCTAATGCTCAGAGGCAATACCCAATAAAGCAAGAAGCTAAAAAACAGGTCAGGGAGATCTTAGATCAACTTGAATACTAGGCCTGGGCGGTGAACTTCGCTCCGTTCGCGGAGTTTGCAGAGTTTTCTGCACTCCGCACTCCGCGGAGCTCGCGGAGTGCCGAAACTCCGCTTCGCGATGTGCAGCGGAGTTTTTTTTCCCACTCGCGAACGGTAAGTTTGCGATCGCGAACTGTAAGTTCGCAGTCGCAAGCTGCCGCTCGGGTAGAATTTCTACCCGAGCGGCAGAAATACCAGCACAAACTGCAGTTCGCACTGCACTCCGTCACTCGCGGAACTTCGCAGAGTTTTTTTGTAACTTCGTGGATTTCCACGTAGCGAAACTCCGCGAACTACGCCCAGGCCTGTTGAATACCAGGGGGTCATTGAAAAATGTACCTCTCCAATGAACAATCCTTTGTTTCCCGTCTCTAAACCCGACAATACATATCGTCTAGTTTTAGATTACAGACATTTAAACTCATGCACAAAGACATTTGCTGTCCAAAATGCACATAGTGCCGCATTAATAAATAACATTGTGCGAAAAAAATAAAAAACAACACTGGATATCTCAAATGGATTTTTCTGCCAAAATATAGCGCCTGAAAGCAGGTATTTGACCGCATTCTCTGCGTTAGGGTCCCAGCGACAATTTTGTCTATTCCCCCAAGGGTATAAGAATAGCCCCGGGGTATTTTCAGGAAGGGTAACAGAGTTACTTCAAAAATTTGATGAAGATGGATGATATTTATCTAACGGACGATGACTTAGAGAGGCACTTGACCAGGGTAAGCACCATTATTATGGGATTTGCCACTGAGGGCTACAAATTTAACTTGAAAAAATCAAAAATAGCCCACCTCAATGTCCTATTTTTGGGATATGAGCTGTCAAGTGAAGGGAAAAGTCTAGCAGCAAACTTTTAGAAAAATGTGCGCTGCTCCAGCCTCCAAAATCATTAAAAAATTTACAATCAATACTGGGATTCCTAAATTTTGGCAGAACATACATTTTAGATTGCGCACAAAGGGTAAAACCCTTCTACGACCTAATAAAACCTGACTTTTCAGCCAGAAATTGGACACAAGAACATACTAATATTCTTCGTTCACTCCAGGAAGACAGGATAGCTTCCAAACACTTGCCAACACGCCTAAACGTACGCCACTTGGTGATCCGTATAATTGCGGGTCAATGCAGGTACACTTACTTAACCTTCAATGAAGGAGAAACAGTACCAATCGCATACAAATCACACCTGTACACAAATGCAGAAATGCGTTTCACTTCAACAGAGAAAATCCTGACAGCTGTTCAGACCGCTGTAGCAAGAGAAAGAGCACTGGCTCAGGGGAAACGCATTATTGTCGTAACCCCGGTACTGGCTTTAGAAGCTGTAACAAAGGCTAGCATTCCAAATGCGAAAGCCTTACATCCAAGATGGATACAATGGGCTAATTCTCTTACTGCAACGGACGTTGAATACAGATTTG
Organism: Calotriton arnoldi; assembly: GCA_963921515.1. Lineage (NCBI taxonomy): Eukaryota > Metazoa > Chordata > Amphibia > Caudata > Salamandridae > Calotriton > Calotriton arnoldi. The sequence continues at coordinate 432,261 of CAWUFW010005737.1, forward strand.
ATCCAAGTTTAAAAACACAGGCATTCCTGCAATATGAACACGAATATCCTCTACCAAATGAAATCTTGCCTCTCGATCAGTATGAATATATTATTTATACTGACGGATCTGTGCAACCGGCCATAGGAAGTAAGCAGCAATACAGCGCAGCGTGTGCTATCATTAAAGGTCACATGCAGGGTGGAAAGTTCTATCCGAGTTGCACAAAAACGCAATCGCTAGGAGACTGCACGGCACAGTTGACAGAGTTAAAAGCACTGATACTGGCACTGGTAAATACGGATCATGAATTCCCCACACTAATCGTGTGTGATTCGCTTGACTGTGTTCAGTCATATAATGAATACCTAGATCATTGGGAGCAAAACGGGTTTAAAGATGCGAAAGGTGGCACAATTAAGCATAAGATGCTATGGGAACAGGTAGCAGAGTTGAAAAACGAGCTACCGAGGACTCACGTGATCCATACACTGAGTCATCAAAGTGATGGTGTTCACGTTGAAGGGAATTCATTGGCTGATGAAGCCGCAAAGGGGGCTGTTCGCACGGCTTCTGTAGCTGCACTCACTCGTTCCAAAACGAGAATAGACGGTGAGATTATGGTAGCTGTCATTGCTTCACGCAAAGGCAGCACAGCAGTACCTAAAAAATTTCCACTCAAATACTCCTACAAGTTATATGCAAATAACATTCCATATGCTCAGATTCCTGGAGTGGGGGATAGGGTAATACCAAATATGGATCGTAGGCAAGGTTTAATACTAGCAGCACACAAGGGTTTGGGCTCTGCGCACACAGGCGTTACAGCGACTATTTCTTTATTGAAACAGCGCTATTGGTGGCCAGGGTTAACTAAGCAAACTAAAGACTATGTCTTGAATTGCGACATCTGCCAGCAGATGAAAGGCTCCACGGTAGCGAAATCCGCGCAGATGCCATTATTAAAATCAGACAAACCTCTCGCATGTGTGTACTTGGACCACTGCGGCCCCTTACAAACGGACGGGGCTTACAAATATATCATGGTTGCAGTGGATTCCTGCTCGAGATTCCTATGGGTATGCCCTCAGCGCTCGGCTGACGCTCAAACTGTTATCAAAGATTTGCGAGTCTTTATTGGCACATACGCAGTTAGCACGTTGCATTCTGACCGCGGCCCTGCGTTTAGCTCTCGGGCTTACAAAGAGGCCATGGAAGGAATGGGCGTAGCATTGCGGTGCTCCTCTCCGTACCATCCCGAGGGAAATTCGGTTGTGGAGAGGAAAAACCGGGACTTAAAGCAATCTTTAACAGCTAGGGTATTAGGCAAGGGCGGTAGTTGGGTCAAACACCTTTATGGGGTACAGCGGGCATTGAACAACCAGCCAAGAAACTCTCTAGGGGGTGTCACTCCATATGAAGTCCTCTTTGGGACACAAATGTGGGTACCTGATCTTGATTGTGAAGGCGCAGTGGCGGATGAAAAACCATTTGATATTCATGATCGTTTGGCTGTTTTACAGGATCTAAATGAATCCAAGGCAAAACAAAGCAATGTCCGACTAAAGCAGACCGCCACTGGGGAAGTCAAGACAGACACGGCAAGACCTGTCTGGATCCCAAAAGTCGGGGATCTGGTCAGAGAGAAAATTGCGCACAAAAAGGAATTTGAACCTTCTTACATAACACCTGTACCAGTCCTTGCAGTACAAGGAACAAGAACTGTACTTTTGCCGCCTCTTGCAGGGAAAAAGGAGAAAAGATTTGTCTCAATCGACTTAATCAAACCACACTATGTGGCCAATAATAAGCAGTAGGCCTCGTGGTCTCTAGCTACAATCCAAGAAGTTCAAACAGAAAGACTCATCACGTTTGAAGAGCCACCTGTAAGGAATGAAGGACTAAGCAACAATGCTATGGAACTTGTTCCACTTGAACCAAACATTCAAATTCAAAATGAACATCAGAATAATTCACAAGTTGCAATTAGACCTAATACAGAAGTCTACGTCAACATGCCTCGTCAAGAGCTAAATAACATTTCAACGAATCCTGATGCAATTCCTACAATTGATCGAACTGCTTCTGGCTATTTCATGAACTTTGATACGTTTTCTCTGGATCCAAGCGAGCCGGAAACGACGCCAGCCAAAACACCATTCAAGCAACAAATAAAGAACTTTCTTCACTTTCTAAAAAAGACATACCTGGTATCACCTTGGATTGAACTCTGGGTTATTTCTGGGATATTGTTTTTTCTTTTCTGGCTTGGCTTAGTACTAACTTTTAGTATGCTTATTAATGGACACTATCTTCAACAAAGCTCCACAGCCCAAAAGGTCAACATACTACTGAAGCCACATCCATCATCACATCATGAGCAAAGAGACTTGTCATCAGTGAACATTACAGCAGTTCCTATACCGGATGGTATAGTATGGAACAAGGTTGATTTTAACATATTTAGTCTGACCGAACTTTTAAAAATTAATCATATATTTAAAATTTCATTAAGTGATATCATTACCTCAAGTACATTTTCTGATGATTGGGACTCTGAAACAGTTAATAACATGTTGTCTGATTTAGAGAAAACTGCTGCATTTTCTAATAATAAAATGTTAGAGGGTTCTTCAGATTATGACACATTGTACTGTTACCAACATTATGGTCATCATTTCCTGCACAAATCCATTTCACCTAGGAATGTTTTTGAGTACCATCAGTGGGAACATTGCCCAACACCACCAAAAAGTAGTTCACAAACGTTTGCACAGACATTTTCATACTTTTCAGGGTTTAACACCACAGATCCAGCCTCATATTATTACAAGGTTGCACCAGCATCAGCACTTAAAATTATGTTGACAAACACTAAACAGATTTACTCTACTTCCTTTTTGGCCCAATTGTATGAACAGGGTTTCGACCTATGGAAAGACGAAATTGACTTAAAATCAGTTTGGGGTTCAAGGGACTGGCAAGTCCAGGGTACAGAGGCACTATTTAGAGCATGCCTCACTCCACAGCAGATGATATTTTTAAATGATACTGTGCAACAGACATCCTGTCTTGGACTAGCCAAGAGCAAGGACCTGAACACCCCTAGGTTTCCAACACTGACATATGGGGGGTGGCAGAATTCAACTACAAAAGAAGGGGCAACAGTGGATGACATCTTAGAGTACAATAGAACAGACCCGAATTGGAAACAGTGGGTGGTTTGGCCCTTAGACACGAATAGCTGTCATAATCGATTCCTGAACATCACCAAGGGTCTCAGTATCCATAGGCCAGACCCACGTTATGTACAGAGAGAACATCCAGGGGTAGTGACATCCTACAGTGTTGGGAAGTTGTGCCTCGGTTGGCTAGAAACCTCAACACTTGCAGAAGTGAAACAACACTTATCTTTACTCTCACTTGACATGGATCTTAGGGACTTTTTACTAGGACCCAGGAAAACACGTCATAAACGTTTCATATAATTGCAGGCATATATGCTGCCTATAATGAAAACTGGAAGATTTTCCAACAAGAGGATGCAGAGAGAATACGGGAAATAGACCGTATAAACTTAGAAAAAGCTTTCGCTGTGGTAGATAACGGGTTAACAACTTTGACCTCCAGGATATATTCATTGGGCAACATTGTATCTTCTGCTATCGACATACTGGAACAGGATTTAGCCATATTACAACACGGCCAATCTCAGTTACGTTATATTATGTTATTAAGCTGGACGCTGCAATCTTTGCGTGCAGGCTTTGTGCCTTGGCGTTTTATAAACAGTACGTCTCTGTAACTGAATACAATCTAACAGATACACAGATAGAAATGGCACTAAGGGGAGGTAAATATACAATGCTACGTATTGAAAAACTGGACAGGCTACCATTCACAGTGGTGGAATCACCATCAACAGAATGGCTAATCCACGGCCATATCACTTTCCCGGTCACGACCTTTCAGTTTCAGTATTGCCCTGAGCAAAGGCAGGCAGGCAGATATGAAAAATTGGGTAAAGAATACATTAAGGAATCCTGGGAATTACCATATCGATTTCGATGCCGGAGTGGGGATCGTGAAGTGTTCCTGAGTGGTACAAACTGCAGGAATGCTTTAAGCGGCTCTCTCATGTGTCAGGACATTATTTTACACGGAGCTTGTAATGGTTCGGTGGCGAATCTGTCTTGCCACATGAAAGGAACTCCAGCTGCCGTGAACACACCAGTTTTCGAGTTACTCTCGAATGGGAGTTACTTGATGCTGAATGATCAAGGTTGCTGTGGCATGCTTCCGGGCATCACCTATCTGATCACCGTGAACGCCAGGGTTACTTGCTGTATGCAAGTATTGTTTCCCCCAACAAGTACAGTCAGGGAGGCGCCTTTGTGGCCTTCGTTAGAGATATCTTTTATAAAATTTGACGCTTTGAGCAGAATGAAAGCCATGCTTTTACAGCAAACTGTACCCTTAGCCTCCACTCGAGAGACCTTTGATCTTCAAGTTGCAAGGACCTCGACCGAGATACAGGCTCTTATTCGTACAAACTGCCCCTTTCATTTTGTAGAAATGGTGGGTCGTATCTTTAACATGTCTGATACGAGTGGTATTGTACACTTATTTAAGACCATAGGGTCAGGTTTTCTAAGCACCTTCCAAACAGTCCTCGGAGTTATCCCAAATTTTATACACTTCATATTTGGAAGCATCTTTGGAGGTTTACCTCTGATACTGCTTTTAATAGCTGGAATCCTGATCGTAATTTTCCTGATATGCAATGGACGGCCCAATCACGAACGAAATGGTGAAAGCTCTTCTGGAACGTAGATACCGTGAGCGCATGGTACAACATCTGGGCGCGCCTCGCCTACGAGAACTGAGTGCTTCTTGGTTCTTATCGTTTAGACCAGTCTGGATGGACTGCATCTTACCTGTTCTTCGATGCCTGTTTTGCGGTGAAGAATGCGTGTTGGACATTTGTCTGACACTCGAGTCAGAGATGCCTGCGGACTTGAACACGAGGCTGGAACCGCTGAGGTCCCACGCTCGGCTGTGTCCCCAGTGTATTCCTATCCTGATGAATGCACTCCTTGAAAACCCGCAGGTGCCTTTTGCTACAACTGGGGTGAGCATCAGCTCAGCCACCACTAGCGCTGACACCATTACAAGCGCTACAACTAGCACTACGGGCACTGAGGTATCGACTACAGCACCAGCTGCCGATATGCCAACTATGGGCAGTACTGAATATCATCTGTGCTCCATCGACGTACTGTGTGAAATATTACAATTCCCGTCCCCTACAGCAAGTGACTGTGATGTTGCGTCTCCCAGCCAGGACACTTAATCTTCAATTGGCTCATCATGTGCTGGGAAAGAATTCGGAGTGTCCTTTTTCATTTCGACTCTGATTAAATTTGGAACATTTTGTACTAAATTGACACTATCGCTAGAGAAAACATGGCCTTCTAAAATGCTTGTAAGAGTTTTAAATTCTATAAAGGGACTCAGCTAGAGCTTTAGCATGAGTACATATTCAAAAACTGACTCTACACATTTTTCCCCTTTTAGAAATGTTTTTAATATGCTTTTAGAGTTTTAAAAATGTTTTTATGTGGCTCACTGACAATTATATGCGCTACCACCTAGTATGACTTAGTAGTTTGCTGTTATTGTTTATTATTGTTGACTATTAAGAGGAGTGGGTGTTATGTTTCATATAGATGCCCTAATATAGGCATGGTTTGAGATGCACTAATATAGGCATAATCTTTCACCTACATTAGTTCCCTATTCTCCACAATAACGGGCGCTGAGGGCTGAACCTTATCTAGACTGTGGTTTGGGTACAGAAGGAGGGTTTTTCCCGAACAATGGCCTCCGATACGATCTTCGATGTGCTCATCCAGTATGATTAAATATTCATAAGAGTTCTAGGAAACCAGGCAGGGGCTAGGATCCACCTGCATAAACATCTACGTAACCGGTTCATCCCATACGTCATCTTCATACCCAACAACGGCTAACACAAGGGACAAAGGGACTCTATACTTTTCTGTATAAATACAGCACCTCTTGCTATCAGTAGTTAGAGGGAACCGAGACTTCCAGGCCGACACACTGACTAGAGACGCTGAGGCTCCTGCATGCAGTCGCTCCAGCTGACAGTGGTCTAATCATCCCTTGCGGGGTGTCCAACTCAAGGCCAGGACGAGGTCCCACACTCTCATTATTCAGGTAATGGGGTTTGACTAAATCCTAGCGGAATTCTTGGCTTCTTTCGCACCTACTCACATGCTAGGTACACTTAGGTACATCTAGACAGGCATCGTAGGAGTATGCGCTTTATTTTATAAATGCATTTTATATTCATGTATATGTTCATGACTATTGCAAAATGGTAGAACTGTACTATCCTTTTTATTCACTGTACTGCTGATCATATATCTCTGCTACTGTTTAACAGTTGTCGCAGCACATATATTTTATACTAGAAGAACAACTGTGCAATAAATTCTTATTGTAAACACGCTCGACTGTTTCTTCTGTGTAACTCTCTGAGACCAAATGAGCAAGCACGAGTGACTGAACGAAAAGTAGTACATTGTTTCCACGAGTCTGAGGAATCAGGGTTGTCGTGTTCTGAGGTTGCCAAAAACTAATCTCTCTGATAAAAAGGAGATTCTAGTTGCACTGTGAGCTAGCTAATGCAAACAGGCTAACATACGCAGTGGGGGTGCTCAGAGTCAATCTGCCACCAGGCCCACAGTGTATGTTATCCAATAGCGCAGGTCCTGCAGGGGTACTATAGGAACTACACTACAACCCCACACCCAGGAAGTGATATATAGTGTTGTGTACTCCGCTATAGGAAAATACCTTAATAAAAACAATTGTCCAACCTAAATAAAACAAGAAATATAAGAAGACATTAAGCAAACCAGTTGTCATCGTACATAGTCAGTTGCTTCTCAAGTTTCGCACATTATTTTCGTGTCTCCTGATGGTAGATATGCTCATGCTATTATTGGCACTGATAAGTCGCCACAACGTGAAGAGGTATACACACAAACACACACAAAACAGGTCAGAAAAGAAGACACACATGGAAGAGACAGAAGACAAGCTTGTATTAAGACATATAGAATATAATGAATGGTGAGTTGTCCTCAGGTGAGAGCAAAAGATCTTACCCTTTGGATCACTCAGTATTTCCCCTTAGGCCAAAAGCAAAGGGAAGCGCACAGCTGCTAAACTGTTAAAAAAATGACAATAATAACAATAAATGTATAGTAAATCAAAGAGACCAGGGAGAGAACTCCAGGAGGCAGGGGAAGGTGATGCCAAAGTAAGGCTCAAAGTCACATTGGTACCCACGTGATCCTGCGTGGAGAGCGCCATAGATCTACCCTCCTCTGCTCGCCTGGATCAGGAGTGAGCAGAGGGGAGCAAGCGGTATATGAAGTACATGTGATTAATGATATTGGAGCCAGGTGTTATCATTACAGCCGCAAGATCAGTAGGTGGGTTCAATACATGGGTACACGGTTACCAATGGGCAGAGTCGCGAGCAACGTGGAGGTGTGTCTGGGCCAAATGTGGTGGACCACTAGTGCGCATGTGTTTGCATGCGTCAAGGTAAAAGGATCTTGGAGTGTCCATGAGGGCATCTAGTAGCCCTAGAAAATGTGCTGTGTCACTTGGAGCCTCTGTAGTGGCACGTATTCTGAGTCGATGCCTGAATAAAATAAATGGAGATGTGGTCTGAAGACCAAACGTGAAAATAAAGATTACATTGCTTGGAATAGCACGCAGGATGCCATGAGGGCGTATCAAGGTCAATTGTGATGAACCACAGTCTGCGTACGTCAATGTTATCACAGTTACCATCTTGAAGTGCCAATGGGGGCGTCACCAATTTTTTGAGGCTTCACCAATTTTTTCGCAAAATTCACCTTTGAGCATTCTTCCAGGATAAGGCTATCCCTGACCGTGATGACTCAGGACTACGCAACCCGTCCAAATTCACACCTACAACAGCTATGACACCTAGTGAAGTTCTCACCTTTGGAAAAGCCGTACTGAAGGGGACAGCACAGATACGGGCTCCTAGACCTTTTGACAACATGCCATCCAGACAATGTAAAGCAGTGAGAGCCCTCACTGAGGATCCTACCATCATGATAAAACCAGCGGATAAGGGTGATGCCATAGAAATAATGAACACTACCGACTTTGTACAGGAATGCCTGTGTCAACTAGCAGAGGGAAGATACTACCTTCCTCGGACTCATACCCCACCGAAACATTGATGAAATGGATCCAGTCGTTGGTAATGACTGCACAAGCCCAAAATTGGATTGCCAAATATGAAGTAGACTTCTTGATGAATACCTCACCCAGATTCCCTACTGTTACATATTACCCAAAATACACACAGGGACCCTCCCTCCACGCGGGAGACCAATCGTCTCTGGTATTGGATCCTTATTGGAACCATTGAGTAAGTTCTGTGATCACTATGTCCAACCATTGATCTCAAAGACTCCTTCCTTCTTGAAAGACATTAGGGATGTGCTGAATCTGATTGCAGAAACTAACCACTAACAAGACATCGACCTCCTAGTCACCCTGGATGTAGAGGCATTGTACACCAACATCCCCCAGGACGCAACCATTGAGGTTGTTGAGACTAGCCTTCGAGCACAGACCTGGACAGCAACAACTCCCAAAGACTTACTTGTTGAATGCGCTGCCATCGCATGAAGAATAACTTTTTCAAGTTCAAAACACAGATCTACCATCAGATACAATGTATGTCAATGGGGAGCGCAATCGCCTCCAGCCTGGCCTGTTTGTACATGGCCAACTTTGATGAACAATATATCTTTGTTGAAGTCAACCCTTTTAAAGGAAACATCTTTCATGGCAATGGTACATAGATGATATTCTTATCTTTTGAAAAGGCGACACCACTAAGTGCTGGGAATTTTCCCCTTGGATCAATTCACTCAACCCATTCCTGAGATTCACCCAGTCCATCTCAGAAAAGGAGATACCATTTCTGGATTTATTGATCTCCATCAATCTTGTCTACCAAGCCCTATAAGAAAACCACTGACTGCAACAGGCTGCTACTTGTTGAAAGCCACGATCAAAAACCCCTGTGGGAAAATCTACTGCATGGACAATACCTCCGCCTTTGGAGAAACTGCAGCACTTTGAAAGACTATGATGATCAAGCTGGAACATTCAACAGGAATCTCTCTTCCAGCAACTATCCTCCCAGAATCATCAAAAGGGCATAAAAGAGAGCACGGAATAGCCAGCTGGAAGCTCTCCTTGAGACCAACACCTGACCAACTGAAGATGTCCTAGCCTGCTTGACCACCTTCACTCCAAATTCTAATCGGATCCAACGCATTATCATGAGGCACTGGGGTATCCTACATTCAAGGTGCCTGGAGATTCCATGACCACGCTTGGCTTTCAAACGCACTGGGAATCTGAAGGATCTCTTGGTGCTTACCAGACCTCACACTAAGCAGAAACCAAATCAGAACACCCTCTGGACCCTACCACCTGTCACAGGACACTATCCCCGTGGGTCCTGTGGGGTCTGCCATTTCACCAAACACTCCAAAGAGGTCTCATTGGGTCAGGACGTATTTGGACACAAAAGATTCACACAAATTGCAATAGGAAGAACTGTGTCTACCTCATTATCTGCCCTCGTGGCCTTCATTATATGGGGATGACCACAAGACCTGCAAAACGAGAATAATGGAACACCTGAGCAACATTTGCTGCAGACGTAGCACCACTAAAATGTGTAACCACTTTGTGACTCTAATCACTCACCAGATGACCTGAGGTGGACCATTTTGGAGGACAACAACCTGTGTAATAACCTGACACTGTTTAGAAAAGAGCAACAGTGGATCTTCCGCCTCTCCACCAATACAAAAGATCTGATGAAATTCCATGGTGCGAGGTGTGATTATCCACCTGTACCCCAGTCATGTCAAACTTCTGTTACAACTGATACAACTTGACTTCCCCAACCCTTTCTTGGAACCATACTCTGATCCTCGGTTAACCAAATATCCCTAGAGGAATATGTGCTCACCAAATTCACATCTGTGACATATAACCATGAGGTTACACCCTTAAAATTTCTCAACGGCCTATTTTTTTATGGGTTTGATTATCATCATTGTTGGACCTGGCCTTTTAAGCGGGCTTTATCCCCAGAGTTTTCGCTTTTTGGCCTCCTGTTTCTGACCTGCTTTTGTTGGTTTTATGACTAAAGTGCATATGCTCTCCATGTATATTGTGTTTATGGATTTGTGTTTCCATGATTGGCTTATTTGACTTACTACTAAGCCCCTAGTACAGTGCACAGTGTGTGCCCAGGGCCTGTAAGTCAAATGCTGCTAGTGGGCCTGCAGCACTGATTGTGCCACCCACGCAAGCAGCCTTTTAAAAGGGTCTCAGGCCTGCCACTGCATTGTCTGCGCGCAGTTTCTACTGCCCTGTCAACCTAGCAAGTACGCCCATTTTCCAGGCCCTAACCTTCCCTTTTATTACATGTGAGTCACCCCTAAGGTAGGCCCAAGGTACCCTTGTGGGCAGAGTGCAGTGGATGTGAAAGGTAGGACATGTACTGGTGTGGGTGACATGCCCTGATAGTGAAATACAGTGTATTTTGTTTTTCACTATGGAAAGGCTATCTGTCCCATAGGATAGAATGGGAGTTTATTTATAACATCTTATAAGTATAATTTCCCATTGGGATTAGGTAGGAAGATGGAGTTTAGTATGCCTGAACACAGAATATAAAAATGCATCTTTTAGTAAAGATGATTTTATATTGTGTCTTTGAAAATACCACTTTTAGAAAGTGGGTATTTTCTTGCTTAGCCGTCCTGGGTGCCTCTGCTGGTTTGTGGATTGACTGTCTGGCTTTGGAGTGACAGGGGCTGGGGATGTGCATTCCCTCAGGCAGCCACTGGGGGATTGAGGTGTGTCCTGCTTTCCTTAATGAGTCAGGGCTGAGTTGAATAGACCTGGGCTGCATTTAGAGGAGTGGGAGGAGATTTCCCTTCACCTGAATAGGCCTGGTCTGCCTTACACAATGCCGTCCCAACCTCCTGCCAGGAAGCTGGGCCAGAGAGGACAGCACTGGTTTGGACTGAGCACAGAGCCTCTCTGCCACAAGAGAACAAAGAGAAATTGAATATAAATAATTGGGCCCAGACCCCAGGACTTTAGATTACTTTTGGACTCAAGAGGAACCTCTGCCAATGAGAAGAGCTGGGAAAACTGAAGGAGGAGTACTGCCCCTTTTCTGTGTGCTGTGTGGGGTTGGCCTGCAGTGGCTGTTTCTGCCAAGGAAAGGACCAAGACTTTGCTGTATGCTGTGTATCCTGCTTGAAGAAGATTTCCAAGGGCTTGGTGTAGACCTTGCCTCTTGTTCTGAAGTCTCAGGGACACAACGACTTCATTCCCTTTGTCCTCCTGCACCTGGAACTGCTGTTTCAGCTGCCACAGAGGGAAATAGCAACACCGATGCCGGCGAGCGATGCCGCAACCTGCAACGAAGTCGTGGACACTGCTTGTGAAGTGTACAACGCACTGCCTGACTTACACCACAGCCCCGATGCTTGCCAACGCCATACCGTACCTACTCTGATGCTGTCACCAAGGCCGCTGCCTGCACAGGAGCTGAGGGCACCGCTCATGACACTCACGATGCACCGCCCCGACTCGCACTGCAGCCCTGACCTCACTGATGTCGGTGCTTCATCATCATGGAGCCGATACATGACGTGGGTGACCTCCCAAACCCATCACCCCCCCTCATCGTCGTAAGGAACTGGAGCCTTGACGCCACCGCGACATCACCTCCCCGGCAACAGTAAGGAACTGACGCCTCACCTCCCCTGCATCGCAGTAAGGAACCGACGCCTCACCTCCCCTGTGGTCGTAAGGAACTGATGCTCTACGGCACCTACGAAGCATCACCTCCCGATGCCGTGCACCGTCTTTGTTTTCATCGTTTACCATGGTACTGTTCTTTGGGGTCCATGTGACTCTGGGCCCGACGCCGTGCACCTCGCGGTCGGTGACGTACTTTGGGATTTTCAGCTGTCATGACGTCATATTAGCCCCAGGTGGAACTATTTGTTGCCACAAGCTTTATTTTTGGGAATATCCTATTTTTTATGATATCTTGATATATGTATAGTGGATTTTTCTCATTTTGGTCTTCTCTTGTTTAGTTAAAGATTTACTATTTTTCTAAACTGGTGTGGTGTACATTTGTATTGTTTTCACTGTATTTCTGTATGTGTGCACAAATGCTTTACACACGGCCTCTGAGATAAGCCTGTCTGCTCGTGCCAAGCTACCAAGGGGTTGAGCAGGGGTTGTCCAAGGGCATAACTCCCTTACCCTGACTAGAAGCAAGGGCCCCTACTTGGACAAAGGCGCAAACCATTGCCAACTAGAGACCCCCATTTCTAACACCCATACATCATATTACTGCACTCTGAACCACTCCATACAAGGGCGCTGAGACACCAACAGTAGTCAATAATAGCAGTCACAGCTATTTCACCAACCGCTAACACATGCTCTCACATCCGATATAACTTTCATTAAGTTTGCGCTTGGTCTCTGGACCACATTCATTTAATTCAGGCATTGACTTTGAACAACGTGCCAACACGAATTCTCCAATTGACACAGCAAATTATTTAGGGCCTCCAGACGCCCCCATTGACACTTAAAGATGGTGGCCACTATAACTTGACCTCAATAAGCCCTCATGGCGCTCCTGTGTGCTATTACATGCGATGTATTCTTTATTTTCACGCTTGGTTTTTGAACCAAATCTCCATTTATTTTATTCAGGCATTGACACAGAATACATGCCACTACAGAGGCTCCAAGTGACACAGCACATTTTCTAGGGCCACTAGACGCCCTCCTGTACACTCCAAGATGGCCACCCCTATTACCTTGATGCATGCAAACAAATGCGTACTAGCGGCCCATCACATTTGGTCCCGACACACCTCTATGGTGCCTGTGACTTTGCCAATTAGTTGAGAAAAGTGGACCTGAGGGAAGTTGATGTTAACCTTGAAAGACAGTGTGGTGGAAAACCACCAATGGTTGGTAGTCGCATTAGAGAAAGGCAAGATCTTTCACAGATGGAGGGAACAATGGGATCAGAAATTGTTCTAGGTGCAAATCATCCCAAACAAGTGTTTTATATAGATTGTATTGTATTGTAGCACACTTTCCACAGAGCTTTTTACCTCTAAAGTGCTATGTGGAGGTGTAGCGTGCTACTTTGTGGGAGGCTTTTAACTATGGAGACTTAGGTCTTTATTTAGAGTTTGGTGGATGGGTTACTCAACCAAAAAAGTGGTGGATGTCCCGTCTGCCAAGCTAGAGGTTCCCTTGCTCTATATAGAGTGAAGACTATGGGGCAGATTTACAAGCCCCCTGCGCCACCAGTACGTCACTTTTCGTGACGTACTGGTGGCGCAGAGCTCCTCTATATTTACAAGGAGAGGAAAAGCCACCATGCGTGACTTTTCCTCTCCTTGTAAATACGGTCCCTTCACACGCAGCACTTTGCGGTGAAGGGGCGTTCCATGGGTGTTGCAGTGGTGTTCCCACGCAACACTCATGGAACAGGACTCAACTCCAGAATTACGTGAAATCGTAACTCTGGAGATGCGTCAGTATGCTACGCCACCCTAGAGGTGGCGTAGCGAGGCGCAATGAGGAGAAATGTTTTCATTTCTCCTCGTTTTTCCTCTTTCAATGCGTGCTGCATTCTACAGCACGCATTGGAAGAGGAAAATGCCTGTAGTGATTGCTTTTGTGCAGGAAGGTGCCCCTTCCTGCACAAAACAATCTCCCCACGACGAAGGCATCCTTGCACCATGGTGCAAGTGTGCCTGCGCCGGCGCATGACAGCAGTTTGTGCGCCAGCGCAGGGGGAAGCACAGAGATTCGACATATTCTTGTAAATATGTCGCATCCCTGTGCTTTCCAGACTAACGCAGCACGGCGCAGCAAAATGACTTGCTGCACTGTGCTGCGTTAGTTTAACATAAATCTGCCCCTATATGTGTGACAACCGTCCTACTCTGGCTCCGCTGGTGGAAATCTTAGACCACCAGCCTATCAGACATTTGACTGTTATTCAAAGTACCTTAGGCCGTCTGTCCGATGTAGGGCAGATGTTCAAATGCACTTTTTTCCTATGCCTGACAGTCCCAAACTGGAAACCAAGCATGTGATTCACCATGCGCTTGGATGAAACTGCAAATGTATTATGGATCTATTTTTTGATTTTCAATAACACATTCCGATTTTTTTAATTTGTTTTTTGGGCAACAGACTGGCCATCTTGAGCATAAGAGGGCCTTAGTTATGTATATGGACTTACAATTTCTCATGCTGTTTATTGCACACTTGTCACTCCAGTTTCTAAGTGGACTTGCCTGGCAAAGTAGCATGCAACCAGTGAGAAAGTAGATTTAATTTTTTGTGTGCTGTAATACTGTTATGTGTAACACGAAAATGCAATCGTAGGTGAATCTTAACACAAACAGTTACATTCTATTATTAAATTACTATGTCATTTTAATACCACCCTAAAGGCCGCAAAAATCAAAATATGTTGACTAAGTTGCCTCCATTTCTAAAACACCACAGACATTTTATTTTCTGTTGTGCAATAGCACATTTTTCTGCACTTTGCAGCAAACTTACCCTTGTTCTGAAGATTGGCACTGTGAGGCGATAACTTCAGAAAATAGTGGAGTCAGCTCATGTTTGTGTCTTCTGTATCAGCTTGTCAAGATCTTCTATTTTTTCTCGTGAGAAGACACTGGCACCTATTCTTTAGAGCGTATCAGTTTCTTTCTCAGTCACGCATTCCCACTTACATTCACCTCTTTTGAGAAAAACTATATCAAATTGACTAACGAACATATGGATTTTAGCATTACATGCTTCAACTGATTCAGGGCGGAAGCTCTTGTGTGTTGAAATGGCAATTGCCTTCCATTATTTTTACTTGCATGTCAGCTATTTTGTATTGAACACATGTTAAACTAGTTTTATGTTTTCTTTCAAATTAGTTACAATAGTTTGAGATCCTTACAACATTAGACACTTAGGCCCTCATTACGATGTTGGAGAAACCGTTGCGGGGAAGGAACCACCTGACCATAGGTTGGCGGTTCTGACACCCTAATTTGGATGGCACCGCACATAGTGGGGTTGCAAACATCTATTTTCCAAAGGGAGCTTGAGCGGTGGGCTGAAAACGCCCACAGCACAAGCTCCCATTGAAAAATGGAAGTTGGTAAACATCCCTGCACCATGTTGCAGGCACTGCACACGGTGCAGGGATGGTGCCCCCCCAGGCCAATATGCGGAGGACCAGGGGGGAAGAGGGCCCTGCTAGGGGCCCCCAAAGTCAGTTACCGACAGGCAATCCATGTCGGAAAGGCTGACATGGAATGGCTGTCGGAAACCCACATCGTAATCCCGACAGCGGAGTCGAGCCTGGCTCCGCCGTCTTTGAAGAGATTACTTTTCCTCTCCTGTTCCGATGGGTTCACAGATCCCATCGCAAGAGGTGCGGAATCCCCTTGTGGTTTTCCCTCCGACCGCCGTAATCAAAATACGGTGGTCGGAGGGAAAGCTCAGGATGTCAGGCCAAATGTCACCAATATGGATTGAAAATTGTCATGCTATGTATCAGTTTTAGATCATTGGCAGGATTTTTGTTCTTCAGGTGCTACTTCTCATTGGCTGATTATGTTTTTGATCAATTAAAACAATTGATAAGTCATGCATTTTAAACCACAACATCTCTAAAGATATGCAAAAAACTGAATTGCAAAAACGATTTTTATGTCAGTACTGACAGTTAACATTCTCTCTATCATCGGTTATTTTACACAGCAGAAGTCAGTTTATGTTTTTGTAATATGGATTTATTAAAAGAAACTTGTTTAAAAAAACAGAATAGTGACTCATTTTCATTCTATTGATCCAAATGCAGACAGAAATAAGTGTTTTTACCCCAATCCAGTCTTGCTTAGCAACTATTGGCATCAGGTAATTTTCCTGCTTCACATTTTGCTGGTAAAACCTGCAATTTAGGACTCTGAAAGACACTCTGCAGCAACAGCTCAGTGAACGATGTGGCAGAAGCTGCAAGCCCTATCAATATTTTCTCAAGACTGGTATAAACTGATGGCCAGATGAGAAGAATGAGATTGCTGTCCCTGTTTGGAAGGTGAGTTGCTGAACCATCAGGTATGGAGGAGGCCTGACCTAGAAGGGCCAGTGCCTCTTCAAGGACCCAGGAGTTTGCTTGCTTATGACACCACCACAAACGGCTACAAAAGAACACCAAATTGCTACAATGACCTTAAAAAAGGCTTGGAATTGGGTGGAGGGAGCACCCAATCAGCAAATTCGCATTTGACCTAGGATTCAAAGAATTATTGGACATGCTAAGATCTCTCTTATTTGTTTCAGGATTGCTCATAAAATGGGCGACTCCTCCTAGTAGCCACATGCCAGTCTGCACTTAACATAATCATGGAAGCGGTCACACATGCCCTTATTAGGATTCTTTAATAGGGATTTAGTTTGGAGAAAAAAGCCATAAAGGGTTTAGTAATTTGTATATTCCTGTTTTGAAGATGAAGCGCTTTGTAAGAGTTAAGGAAGCAAGGCACAATAACTAGCCTGGGACAGGGTAGAGAATAAGTGTAGCAAAATGTTCCAGGCTAAAGAATTCAATAGGGAATAATTGCTCCTGAAAAAAGGAGCAACAATCAAGGACAATGTAAGGTTAATGATGAATGTGACAAAAAATAGGGGAATTAAAGCCTTGCAATGCAGTCTTCTCAACCTGAAGCACACTTACATATGAGTACAAGAGAAAACGACTCCACAGGAAAATAGTTGAAGGAAATGTTGGCAAGGGAAGGTCTGGCTGCACAAAATGGCAAAACGGCCATCTGAGTTAGCAATGATTATAACACTATTTACACCCATCATTACAGAAAAATGGCATTGTCTTTTGCATTGTAGGTGTAAGAAGAGATAGCAAATGCCTGACATCCTGTCCTTGATCCAACTGGGATCGCTGATCCTTTGTACCACCAAACTCCTCAGTCTCATACTGATGCCCTTGAGAAAGCTGACAGCTTCCAGCCACCAGTAGAAACCAATGAGGGTGAGCAATCCAGCACTGGCCCACGGTCCTACGTGAAGAGGTCATGGAATCCTTACTATATGCCAAGCGAGCTGCCTTTCCATCAGCCTCATCTGCTGACACAGAACCAGCTGACCACACCACCACCTCTGTGGAATCAAGACAACTCTCCACTGAGTTCTGTCTGCAATGCAGTCGCGGCCTGCACGACTCAGGGGTGGGGGGGCGCGGGGTCGCGCGGGGAGGGAGGGGGTTAATTTAATTTTTTTTTTAAATATTCAACTTACTTTCGCCTCCGGTCCCACGTCGCGTCTCCTCTCTCCTCTCCACACAGGAAGCAGGCAGCCTCCCTCCCCTCCACGAAGCCAATCACAACGCTGCAATGGCAGCGTTGTGATTGGCAGGGACGCCGACCCTACAGGCGTCTATGGGGAGGTCATTTTCTCTATGTAGGCTGCCTACAAAGAGAAAATGCAGAGTGTGCATGACTGGTTTGGTCGGCCCGGAGGCCGACCAAACTGTCAGCGCCCACAACAGTGGGCTAGCCACTCCTCCCCTGCCTAAAACAGGACCGCCCACCCGCCCGCCCCCAACCAAACCCTGCCTTCTGCTTACCACCCAGATGACCTGAAACAGACCTGAGAAGTAATAAGATGTAATTCACAAGAGGGTTGAGAAGATGCCACAGATTCGTATGAATTGTGCCTGATGGTGAGCCGACATTGCCCCTCCATCTGCCCACCCCCTGAACACCTGCTCTACAGTCTGTTAGTAAGCACATGAACATATACCCATGGATGGCGAGGTAATGTGGCCTGAAGAAGGTCACTGAACCTCTACCTTTGAATTTTTGTGGACCAGTACCAGGCTTCTCAAAGCATGAAAGGAACTGATCCGGTGCTCCTTTTATCCTAGATCATGAGGCTGCTTGTGGGGAGTATGGCTGGTAAGGTTGAACTCGGAACCATTCAAATCACGGTTCTAGGACTCACGTTTCCCAGGTTACCACAATAAGATGATCTGGTGAAAAACACGTTGGTATATCTTGGTTTGAGATATACATTTTATTTTACTGCACAAAAAAAAAATTCCTTTAAAAACTGAAAAATTGCTCTCTATTTATCTGGTCTCTTTTCTTTTAAACAGTACTATGCCAGTATTTTATTTTTGCTATACAGAGAACAGCACAACATTTCAAATGTTCATCATTTACACGTATCAAACACACGCATGCACGTGAACTGTGCACAAACACACGTCGTTCTGTCTGCATGGAAACTGCACGTAAAGTTTGCTCATGAATGGGACTGTCAATTACCATGACTCAATGAGTGCATTTCATCACATTTCATCAATTTTCACGCTTCAACTTAACTACATACCCTGTCATGCTTTTGATTGCCTTTCATAAGCGACTCTTTATTTATTGACCGAAGAGGCATTTGCAAACATGTTTTCTCAGCCCGTAATCGCCGCATCATCAATGTTCAAGTCAAATGGCCAGTCCTGCACGTTGTATTTCTGCCATGTTTCCCTTGTTTTTCTGGTGCCTGTTCCCTGGTCTTTTTTTTCCTGATAAGAACCTTTACGCATTTTTGTGCACATCATTTTGGAAGTCTATCGAGGTTTGAGAATTCCGTCGGCCGAATTAAGGCAGGGGGAGCCATCCATTGCTTGTGCCGTATTACTATGTAGGGAGCTAAAACTGTATTTACTTATTTAAATAAAAAAAGCAACACTTCACAAGGAAAAATGCTATGTAGTCTTGAGCACTGAAAATGCTTTCACCGTACCTTAATTCACATTCCCAAGCCATGCCCCTTTTTATCTTAACTTAAGCCTGTTAGGGCTAGTGCAGAAAGGTGTGTTACTCGTACAACTGGCTTAAGGTGTGGAATGAAGGTGCTCTAACCAAGAACACAAGGATAGAGTACACAAGGTGAAAAGGCTGCTTTACTGTGAGAGAGATCAGGCTGAACAGAGGACTGACTACATTCTGCCCCTACGGAATGCCAAGTACTGGAGAGCCTGGCTCCATGCGTTTCCATACTTTTGGCCCCACAAGTCCCACATCAACTTGTTCTCATTTCAAATGTTTCTGATCTCAATCATGTTATCCATACTTGCCAACATTCCTTGGCCAGAACGAGGGAGGATTTTTTTAGATGTCAAAACAACCAATCAGCATAAGATGACATCACAGGAAATGACATAAAGTCACCATGCGCTAGTGTCTTAAACCTTTTTTGTTTTGACAGTACAAGTGTATTTGACAGTTGAGGGAGCGGTTGATAACATATTTTATTTATTTAGGGGCATATTATCTAGGAAATGCGATAAATATCGCATTTCCCGCTTATCGCGATTTTGGCCAACGCCGGCTATCGCTGGATTTAATCGCCGAGATATCGCGTTATTATCAACGCATATCTCCAAGGCGATTAAAAATCCGGCGATAGCGGCGAAATGCGGGCTTATCGCTGGGAATCCAGCGATAAACCTGCAGCGATAGCGGAATCCTTATTGATAGGGAGATGTGGACTTAGCCGTACAATCCACCTCCCATGATACAGATAGGCAAGTCAGGATTTTTGCAGACGTTAATTACCGGCGATAACCGCGGTTAGCGCTGCTTTTTTAATTGCTTCGCGGTTCTGGGGCCGCGTTGATAATAGGGCGAAGTTGTGTCTGCGAGTGTTTCCATGACATGTTAGTCAGGAACGCCTACTTTGCATGTCATTAGCGATATATATCGCTGACATGCAAAGCGGCACCAAAACGGTCGCTTTCGCCATAAAGCTGTCGCTAACAGCTGTTAGCGACAGCTTGCTAATAGGGCGATAGAAATATCGCCGCTTTAGCGGCAAAAAGTGCTGCTAAAGCGGCGATACCGCCCTTGCTAATATGCCCCCCATTTATTTATTTATTCTGAGTTTTATATAGGGTATCAGAACGCTTTACAGGTTAAGACATACACAGAGAAATCATGCATCAGATGTTTTACCCCAAACCTTGAGTCTGTCTGAAACTAGTTTAATCAAAATCTGGCTGCACTGCCTCCAACCATCCACAGCATCAACTCAGCCAAGACACCAGCAGCCCCACACCCTACCAGCTGATTGGCTGCTTGGGAGGGTGGCTGCTGACATAGACAGATCTGATTAGACAAAAGTCAGATCTGTCTCTGACATCTGAGTTGAGCCTGAGGTGGACTGTCAATGTGTTTACACAGCTGAGAGCTCACAGCCCAGGCTTTGAGCAGCTCTCAGAAGGCAATTACGATTGGATCGGCCTATTGCAGAATGTAGATGGGGCTGTACTAATGGTATATAAAATCAGTAGGTGGTAGAAATTACTAAAAGCCGTTGCCTACCACCTAAATCAGAAGGGTTCGCAGGTATGCATCTTCATGATATCCTGGTGCCTTACATTGTTGCATTTCTGACTCCAAGTCTGTTCCTTATCCCCTTGCTGTCACTGACTGACTTTGAAACTTCTTGCATTTTCTGTTTGCAAAAGGCAGATTTGCATAAAGGAGAGATGTCACTGAGTCATTTAATTAGGTTTTTATTAATTAAGCTCTCGGTCGACAGCAGGGCAAATACCAATGCAATATTTCCACATCCTGAATTACTGCAGGGATTGGTAACAGGAGTGGCTCCTACCGGATGGGGGTGGTGGGGAGCTGGGGGAATGAAAAAGAAAAAAAAAACACTTACCTGGCTATGGGCGGGCAGTGCCTCTCCTCCGCCCTCTTATCTTCTTCCTGCCTGGAGTCCGGGAGCAGGAAGCACCTTGGCTCTCAGGCTCCCCTAAACCAATCAAGCAGCGTTGTGATTGGTCTTAGCACCATGGTTCGGCGCTCAGACGGGGAATGGGAGCCTGGGCATGTTCTCCACCCAGGCTGTAATGCAGCCTGGGTGGAGAACATGCAAAGTGCGCATGAATGTTTGGCCGGCCTGAGACGGCCGGCCAAACATTCATGCGCACTTTGAGTGGGCAAACCACTCCTCACCCTGACCCCTGCTCTCTCAGCAGGGCAGCCTCGCCCCACACCAGGAAATGGAAAACTAAAATGATAATAACGTTGGTTATCATCATTTTTTTTTTGTTCAACTATTGCTCTCAGAGCAGTGGGGCGACGCTCCTCCGCCGTTTGCTAATTTGAAGGTGCAGGACATTTGTGGTATTACCAGATACAGCGTGAGAAATGGGGAATTACTAAGGGAATTTGTGTTCGACACCTATTATCCAAGGTTATTCCTCATTGTGGGCCATTTTCCAACCTGCAAATCTTACCAGGGTTTTGCAGGTAAAAAAATACTGTCCAGTGGTTGTGAGTGTTGCTTTACTGCATTACTTGCAGTCCGAATTACCTGCAAATTTGTGATTACCTCCCAACTCAGAATGAGGGCCTTAAGGAATGAAACATATTCCTAAACTATGGCGTCATTGATGGTTTACTACCAGAATACTGTTTTACATATTATGCTACAAAAATATCATGGTAAGAATATAGTCTGCAAAATTATTGTGAAGGTAAGTATAGATTTACTATAACACCACATATGCTATGTTGACAATATATATCGTCAAGGAAGTTAGCCCCTTATTACGATGGTGGACGGATGAGAGTCCCACCGCCATCGTAATGGGAGTGGGACCGCCCGACAAGTAGTCGGAGGTCCCACTTGCCAGATTAGGATGTGACCGCCGTGTAGGCAGTCAGAAACATCCCTTTTTCTATTGCACCTTCTGCTAGGGCCGCAGCACAAGCCGCAATGGAAAAAGGGATGTTTTTAAACATTCATGCACCATGTGCCAGGCACCATATGGTGCCTGGTACACGGTGCATGGATATTTGGGGGGCACCACTTGTGCTAGGGGGCCCCAAAGTCCCTTTGCGACAGCCTGTCCATGGCGGTGGGACCGCCATGGAAAGGCTGTGGGAAATGGACCTCGAAATCCCTATGGCGTTGCATGCACAGGCACCGCCTTCATTGAAGGGATTACTGTCCAACTGACGTCCCGACAGGCTCCTTGAGCCTGTTGGAGACGTTGGTCTGTCCCTCCGACCGCTGCGGTCCATCCAACCACATCGTAATGTGGTGGTCGGACCACTATCCTGGATGTTGGTGGAACCGCCTCTGACGGCCTGTCGGTGGCCGTCCCACCAACATCATAATAAGACCCTTAGATATGGAGCTACGAATAGCAAACTATGATTACCTAACTTTACCATCACATTATTTTGGTAGTCAATATTCTTGCTACAATATTTTTCTAGCACATTTTTGTGCTCAATATTCTGACAGACATCTGTCACTGGCTGTTTTGTTCATTGCATGAAAGATACACCGAATTTAAGCACAAATTAGTTTGGACATTGACTTCTTTTTAGCGGTCGCTTTAGACACTGATTCTGTCATCTCAAAATTGACAGTTTCTCCTCATGTCTGGTGTCCCACTCCCACGCCAGCACAGATTAAAATTGCCCAATCTTGCAAGTATTCTTTTAATAGAATTTTAATAGCTTTGTTTGCGTTTGACCCCTGACCTCATCAAACTGTCACAAGCATCAATTAACACATTTTAAATAGGCCACAAAAATAGGATCCGGTGGCCTATCATTTTACACAATATCCCGAGTGTACGCTGTTAATGCTTAAATTGTAGGCGTTGTGAGAACAGAGCACGTGATTTGAAATTTCCCTAACAACTCTTTTTAATTTCCAAAACAAATACTAAAGAAGAAGTCTGTGTTCTCATTCATGCAAAAAATCACGGTCTACACATGTTCTTTTTTTTTAGAAAATCACACATTGTGAGGAACAGGGTCGGGCGTCCATTATGGATTCAGATAGTTCAAAAAGTGTACCATGCTGTGCACATCTGGGCAATCTTGAACATGTAAAGACAGGCTGTACAAATGTTTTCCAAGGTATGGGTGACTTCATGCATTTGTTCTTGCTTCAAGCAATGTTTGTAGTAATATCAGAAAAATCAACAATAACAAGCATTGGCAAAGCCACTAGGTCTATCCTATGTAAATTCTATTGGTTTTGTACCACATTTGTCCAAAAAGATTGTAATATAATATAATACAATATAATATCATATCATATAATATCATATAATATAATCAAATATAATATTATATAACATAATTGAATATAATTTAATATCATATCATATAATATATAATATAATATAATATAATATAATATAATATAATATAATATGATATAATATCATATCATATCATATCATTTCATATCATATCGTATAATAATGTTTGAATGGTATGGCCTGGCATAGTATGGCATGTTATGGTATAGTATGCATGCCATTGTATAGTATGGCTATGGTATGGTATGACCTGTGAGTGTATAGTATGGTATGCCTGCCATTGTATGGTATGGTGTGGTTTGTCATTGTATGGTATGGTATGCCATTGTAGAGTATTGTATTGTATTGTATGTCATGGAATGGTATGGTATGCCTGTTATTCCGTAGTATGGTATGGTTTGTCATTGTATAGTATGTTATGGCATGGCCTGAGTAACAGAGTGAGGCTGGTGGCTCACTGAGGGAGATGGCTCACTCTCAGAGGAGGAAGCCCACAGTTACAGTTACAGTCATTCTAGTGGTAGTCAGTAGCATACTTTGTGGCGCATCCCTTTCCGTCTTTTAACAATCACTTTATAGCTGACCTTTTTAGCCTATCTTGCACTTTAAGGTATTCCTGGGGATTTCCTGGTGATGACCCTCTCTTCCCTGGTCACTGTTCAAAACATTTGATTCTCTGATTAAATATCCACCATTGCAGATGAGACACAGACTTGGCATGTGGGCCCATGAGTCAATCAAGCACCTTGCTTTCTACAATGCAGGATACACGTCCAAATTATGTTTGTTCTAGGTAGGGAAAAGAACATTCCTGTCATAAATACTGTAGGAAGCAAGAAAACAAACTTTTGTTACAAATATTGTTATTTTTTTTCTAATATAAATCAGCGTATGCCACTTATCAAATAGTTGTTTTCTTCTTAACAGCAATATTTTGCCCTCTAAATGCATTGCTTTGTGGCCATCTTAACGAAATACCATTTCCCCTTCCGGTTTATTCTTTAATTCCACTTTTCATGCCGAATTACAATGCTTATATTCTTTGAAAGGTAGCATGGAAAGCTAGACACCCCTTCAAATGGAAGTGGAAACGTGCATTTAGCTTTGACTCATACAAAGCAATGGCGTAACATAGGCTCCCGCAGCCCCCACGGTGCAGGTGCCCCCGAGCTCTAGGAGGCCCCCTCAGCACAGTACCCTGGCCTGAGAACTCCTGACTGAGACTGGAGGGGGGCCCTCCCTGTACCTTGCAGGTGGGCCCCCTCAAGTTTCGTTACACCACTGATGCAAAGCAAATGTATATTGGCATATGGGCTAATTAAGAAAATTTGACAGGGGAGAGTTTTTTCAACCACCACACAATGGAGTAACGCCATAAACATGTGAGATTAGGGGGTTGCTAAAAGTCAAAGGTCTGGGAGAGAATGTGTGTACCACCAAACAGCTCTTGTCAGCTCAGCTGCCCCGCTTCTAGGCTAATTGCCCTTCACCAGACCTGACAATGAGGGCCTCAGGCAGGAAGCAGAGGGGAGAGAGGTGAGGACTGGTGTGGTGTTTTAACCTCGCAAGCACAGCTCAATGTATGTTGACAGCATGCTGCGGCCCGTCGGAGCTAGCTCTCAGCACACGAGTGAATGCAATAGGGTGCTCTGCTGCACACTGCCTCCTCCTTACATTTGACCAGTTACACCGTGGCACATATATTGAAAAATACGCATTGGCAAAGTCAATACCTCTCAGCTATGCCAAAGTTATTGGCTTTGTCAATGTCTTTTAGCCATGTTGCAGAGCATAGCTAAAAGTTAGAAAAAATCGCTATGATGCGGGCAGTGCTAGCCGCGCCATAGTGCTTTTTTTCTTATGGTGGATGGGAGTTGACAAAAACAACGGGAGAGTGGGAGGTGGGGAGAGAATCAACACAGACAATGGGGGTTGGAGGTTAAGAAGGAAAAAACATAAAAAGCAACACAGACAAGAAGGAGAAAGAAACAGCAGCAACACAAATAATGAAAAAGATGAAGGAAGCGGGGTTGGTCCGATCCTTTTAAGGTGGACTTGACAAACACTTCGATTCCGAGGAAAATAACATTAGCACAGCACTCACTCTGTTGGCTGAAAAGAGATGCTAAGTCCAAAAGGTTGTGGAAATCACAGACTATAATGACAGGAGAAATGGCTATAGACAGGCTGATTATACAGCACCAGGAGCAGTTAAGTCAAAGTTGGCACATGATCTGTACAAGGTGCACTGGCTCCTCGTCCCCGGGGCTTCTGCACACCTTCCTGTTTATTAAAGTAGAGATACCATATTCTCATCAGCCCTCAAGAATTAGCTCTGCTTCCAAAGCACAAACTCTCTAAGCACTTACAACCTCCTTCACAACTGAATGGCAGAGAAAAGTATAGAAGAAACCCCTATTTGAGTATCAGAAAGAACGAGACACAAAACATGTACGTGGGAAAAGGTATCATTGTCAGTAGACATAGAAAGGTTGCACAAGTGGGTATGCACATTTGTTGATGTGTGACATGGGCTCCTTGTTTGATAAAGAAAGCAGAGGTTAGCTTGTTTCCATTTCTCTCACACTTACTTTGCAGTATTAGAATAGTGGTATTTAAACATGGTGCACCTACAGAATGGTTAAAGAAGTCTGTTTTAAAGAGATCAGTTTGCAGTAATTGTGATGTAAAGTAGATCTTTTCAGTGACCTTCTCAATCAAAGGCAGCAAGCACGGATCAGGCTAATGTCTTCATGAGATCAAAGACAAGAAGCAGCCTGGAGGTCAGTGGCTACAATCCCTTAGGGCTCGGTAGACCTTCCTTAGGGGAGACTTACATATATTGCTAAGGGAAGTCGGGGCTTTGCCATTAGTTTAAATGGCAAGGCCGAACTAGCAGCATTATCACTGCCTTTCCAGTCCACAATGGAAGGCTGGGAGCCATTTTGTACATTGTCATACACAGGGTGGCACAAGCAGTGCTGCAGCTCTGGGTGGACACACTATCTTACATGCCCTAAATATCCTGGGTACTATATATTAGGGAATTATAAGTAAGTCAGTACTTGCCAATTAGGGATAACCAATTCAATATACACTTTGTAATAGGTCATAACACTGGTACTGAGGTCTGGTTCGCAGGCCTCAGTGCACTCTCAGAGTCGATAAGCCAGCTATATCAGTCCAAAAATGTGGGGGTGAACATGCAAAAAGAGGCATTTCCTTACATACACAAATAATTTGCAAATAGTAATTACATGGCGGAAGTGCACTGGCACATTGCATTTAGGTCTTACTGTTCTTGACTAGGCAGCTCCTATTCAGGTGGGTGACTGTGGTATGAAATGAAGGACATCATAGTTTTCAGTATGTAGCCTGATATTCTTGCCCAATTTCTTAACCAATCAAGAAGGGATTGGCAATTTTCCGTATTTGCAGGCTCTGAATAAGTTAAGAAACATTGGGACTGAAGAATAGTTCTCATTTATTGAAAAAAGGAAAACTCCATATACATCTCCGGGCGCAAATGTTATTCTTCTGACAGACCTGAACTATAGAAAAATGATTGCAGAAAGAATTTCATCAGAGATAGAACATGGCAATTGACCTCAAAACAGATGTCTTCAAAGTAGGTGAATCTTTATTAAGTTGCACTGCCCTCCACCCCGAACATGCGCATCTTTGATGTGTAAGTTAGGTGAGCAAGGCTTGTAGGGTGCGTAAAATGGCAGATTTTGCAATAAGCTCCAAGAACGCTGTACCTGTAATCTGATACATCACCATCAATTTTATGCCAATAGAAACAATTAAGAAATAATAAGGTCCTGGTAGTGAATTCCTGGTTTCTGCGTGCAATTTTTCAGCAAAATGCCTCTGTTATTTTGTACATCTGACAAATGATGCATTATTCAGTTGCACCAAAAAAACACAGCGGGGCAGATCTACGAGGAAGTGCCGCAGCGTGGCACCGCAAGCCCTTTGGCTGCGCCACGCTGCGGCACTTCCGAGCACAGGGATGCAACATATTTACAAGAATATGTCGCATCTCTGTGCTTCCTCTGCGCTGGCGCACAAACTGCAGCCATGCGCTGGCGCAGGCACCCTTGCACCATGGTGCAAGGATGCCTGCGTCGTGGGGAGATTGTTTTTGTGCAGGAAGGGGCATCTTCCTGCACAAAAACAATCACTACAGGCATTGTCCTCTTTCAATGCGTGCTGTAGAATGCAGCACGCATTGAAAGAGGAAAGAACGAGGAGAAATGAAAAAATTTCTCCTCGTTGCGCCTTGCTACGCCACCTCTAGGGTGGCGTAGCATTCAGATGCATCTCCAGATTTACAATTTCTCGTAAATCTGGAGATGTGTCTTGTTCCATGGGTGTTGCGTGGGAACACCCACAGCAACACCCATGGAACGCCCCTTCCACGCAAAGTGCTGCGTGTGAAGGGGCCGTATTTACAAGGAGAGGAAAAGTCACGCAGGGTGGCTTTCCCTCTCCTTGTAAATATGGAGGAGCCCCCTGCGCCACCAGTACGTCACAAAAAGTGACGTACTGGTGGCGCAGGGGGCTTGTAAATCTGCCCCAGCATTTGCAGTGAATCACAACAATTTCGGCCTCAAAAACGTGCTTTAGGCAGGAGCCCTTTTGTGAAACCCCGTAAATGCCTCTGAATACAGGGATGGAGGCTTGCGAGTCACAACAGACTGATAAACCTACATTCACACTCACTGTCTGATGACAAACTTTAAAGTGGTTACTGCCCCTTTAAGGAACCCAGGTTCTTTAAAATAAGCTGAGATTCAGGGAATGACATTGAAGGGAGCATGCCAAATGCTCAAGGTGGAAACTGTCTCAGAGGAACAACTTTTATTTTTCAAATGTACCCCCCTCCTTTAGTAAGTCGGTACCAGATCGACTGTTTACTACTTCAATTGAAGTCACAAACCTTTGATACATTCCATTGCCATTTGATAGGAGGAGAGGATACCCCTTTCATGCACCTCCTCATACTGAATCACACTTAATCGCAAAGAGCATTTTGAGAATTGAAAAGTAATTCCAACTTGCAGTGTGTTTTTTTACATTGCAACTTGTCTTCTTGCAGTCACAGAGACAGGGATTTTGTGGCTTAGAGACTACTTGATGCATCAGGGGTCAAATGTACGACTATCCTGTTTTGCACATTGCAAATTGGGATTTTTGCGACTCGCAATTTGCAACTCGCAAAACGGACTGTACTAATGTGTCTCAGACATATGTAGCGATTCCCAATGGGGTTGCTAATGACCTGCCTCATCAATATTCATGAGGCAGGTCGCAACATGTGGCCCATTGGGAATGAGCTACAATCACAGGGATGGTGGCCTGCTGGGGAACAGCAGAACACCATGTCGGTGTTTGCTTTTTAAATAAAGCAACGTTTTTTTTCAAATGCAGCCCGTTTTCTGTAAAGGAAAATAGGATATTTTTTAAGGGCAGGCAGTGGTCCCATTAAAAAATATTTTCGCTGCCAAACACAAAGGAGTAGGGGTCCCCTAGGGACCCCTTCCCATTTGAGACTGGCTTACCACCAATTTGAAATTGGTGGTAACTGCAATTGTTTTATGACAGCATTTGCGGTTGCAAAACAATGGTACATCCCCCTGCGACTCACTATTAGGAAGGGGCGCCCTTGGCACGCCTCTTCCTAATAGCTACTCGCAAACACTTTCTTGCGAATCGGTAATAGGTTACCGACTCGCAAAATAGGGGGTGCACATGCTACAACCGTTTTTAGCGGTTGCAAACAGTCTGATTTTCCGTTTGTGACCGCTAAAAACGGTCGTACATCTGGCCTCAGTTTCGTAGTTCCAAACAACATAATTAGGATTATTTTGGGAATATTAGGATGCTGGATATGACGTATCTAATGTATTCCATTAAAAAAATTACCTTTTTCTTATTCTATCCGTTGTGGTCACCTAATACTCCAGCCTTACTTTCCATGCAATTTTACTTACGCTTTAGACTAAACAGTATTTCAAATATGCATGAAAAATCTAAATATGGGTTGAAGCAGTGAAGATATGTTTTAGTATGACTAGGATTTCCCTGATAAGCAATCAGTTGCTTAAATGAACTAACTGTGGGGCGGTTTTTGCGGTGCTAGGACTTAATGAATACAATGGTTCCTTATTCAGAAAGATTTTTCTGTGAGTAAGTGTGTTTTATTCCGGAAAATTAAAAAGAAAATTGCTCTGAAATCAGGATTAAGACAGGACTATTGGTGGAATAATCTTTGTGGATCACACTGCCTATGCTGAAATAAATAATAGGATCATATCTGAAGGTGAGTGGTAGTGTTGAGGCAAAAGGAGTGCTTTGAATATGTGGTGAAATGGGTCTTGAAGAGTGTATTGGTCCGTTGATGATAATAGCTGGATTGAACTGTTGATTGCATGCTTTACTGCAGACTATGTGCCTCATCCTCAAGAAAATGACACAGCGCGGCAACGTAAGTCATTTAGCTGCGCCGTGCTGCGTTATTTTGAAAGCACAGGGAGGCATCGTATTAACAACATTTATGGTCATTGTCATCAAGATGGCTGTCAGAGAGGAGCTTTCCTAGGAAGCTCCAGGCTAGGGATACACATCGCTTGCAAATCCCTGGAACAGCCTAGCCATCCACCACCCTTTTCCTCCTAAAACGAAGGATTACCGTGCGATCAGGTGGTCTGGACTGTCTCCGATTGAGTTTGTGAGTGCGAACACTGATATAATTCATAATTTTAGGACGTAATCTTATCTGATTGAAAATTCACGGCTTGCGGATTCTACCACTTCGAGAGGCCCACTGGAGACTGAACTGGCAAATGGACACCGTTGCGGAGGGCCCCCGTCGGCTATTCAGCATCGGTCCCCAGTCGCCTCTCCGATCGTCAACTGCCTCGTAATTCATGCTGCCTCCGATGGTGGGATGATTATCGGCAGCAGCCTTGCCTTTGCAGCTCCGACCCCATTGGCCTCGCAGGCCTGGCTGCCAGTGATGTGTGAGTTGGCTACGACCGCAGGATCATGCTGATCTTTCCCCAGGCTTGTGCCGTTCCTAAGCTCGTTGCCTTTGCCGGCTGAGAGGCCCTTTACCGGAGTTCTCTGCGGGAGGCCACACCGGGGACGAGTGCTGTTGGGACGCCAATCTTGGTCGGGGATGGAATGGATTGATTTAGCCAGCGGCCTTCCGATGCAGCTCTGACCTCTTTGGCCCCACAGTCCACACTGCCTGTATTTGTGTGGCATGGTAATTGAACCGCTGGTTCTCTATGAGCATCCCCTTTGGCCCATGACGTCACCAAGGCTCGCGGCCATCGCCGGCTGGTGAGGTGAGGCTAATTTGTCGGAGATTGGTTTGAGAGTTTGTTCTAGGGACGGATACTATCGGGGCGTCCCTCGTTGTTGATGCCTCTGTGTCTGGAACCCTTTACTATTCTGTTTGTGACCTTTTTTGTGAAACTGGCCCGATCTCCTGGGTTTCCATCTTGTGGCTGCTGGAGTCTCTGTTCAGGTTCTGTGACTGTGGCAGCGCGCTGAATTTGGAATTCCCGTCCGCATCCTTCATGTACTTTGCTCCCATTGGAACAGGGCTGTCCTGTGTCTCGCCTCCAACATTCCTCAGGCCTGAATTGTCCCTCTACCCCGATTTTCCTGTGGGATCCTGCCGCGGCGCTGACCGCCGGGTCCACCGTACTGTCCTCCATCTGATGTGGCTGCCTTTCCGTTTTCTTTTGCGATCCTGCTCCAGCTGAGAAAGCGGGCTGAGCCGGCTGTGGCTGCCTCACTCCTCTGTCGCCTGCTGGTCCTTCACCTTGCCGGTGATCTCCCTCGCTTGGTAATGTGGTGGAGGAAGTGGATACGGCCGTCTGGTGTCTTGCCTTCATTATCAAGATCTTATGGTGCCCCCGCCAGTTAGTTCTACTTTCGTCACTCTTTGATTATCGTGCTTTTGCCCTTGGTTAGGGGTACACTGTGTTTTGGCCTTAGCATTCCCCTCCATTTAGTGAGCCGCCCTGCTCTCTACCTTTGGGGCTTCACTGGATGGCGACTCTGAAACCTTATTGAAAGGAAAAAAGGACTCACCTAGCACTGATTTCCGTTGAAACCAAGATAGGACTTACATTTTTGCACTGAACCAAAAAAAAGACTTCCTACCTTATGCTCGAGCAAGCACTCATCTGTGTCACTACTGGTCGCTCATACTGAACAGTAACCTTTTGATGTTTCCTTTAGCCTTCACTCATTAAATTCACACTTCTATTCACCTAATTTGTTCTATTCTACCGCACTACAGAATCTTTCCTCTCCACCTTCCCTGTTCCTTCCCAAATTTGGCTCCTTCCCTTTTCTCTGACTACAGCGGTCTCTGAGGGGCTTCCCTACTGAACCACTCCTCTTTTACTGTTATAGTATCCAAGGTTTGTAGTATTGACCCCATCTGATGCTTTGATATTACCTGTGTGCTGTTGTATTTTGTGGTCTCTCTATCTAACATTTTTCTAACTGAAATCTCCCTGTACAGTGTTGTTCAAACTGAAACCTCCCTAGACTACTTCTATTCTATTCTTGTTTCGAATCATGTCTCCAACAAAGCCCCCCCATTATTCCCCGGACCCTGCTCTCGCTAGTCATGGCCCTAACTCAGCCTGTCTTGTACCACGAACAAAACGGACTTTATATTCTACTCCAAACGCCCGACTAAATGGAAAAACATATTCCTTCTCCACCTTCCTATCACTAAAACTATCAAAATTCCACATGGAATTAAACTGACGACGTCCCCCTCCCTTTCTTTTAATCGGAAAATTGAAATATCCATATTCAGGACTGGGAACATTCTTATTAAAGATTTTGACCTTCACCTCAACATTTTTGACAGCCAGTTCAGTACTATGGCCAATTTGCTCTTTCAATTGGGCCAAAATCCCCTTTCACCCCAATTTCCTTGCTCCCCCGTGTCTCAACTCACACTCCCCGATCAGTCTAACCTTCCCCCTCCTATCCTGTCATCCTCATTAAGACCCCGCCTGAATTGTTCCTGCATCCCTATCACCCATTCCGATTCTCACTGCTGTGCCTTGCCCTCCTTACCGACGTCTCTGCCCAC
Source organism: Calotriton arnoldi (assembly GCA_963921515.1). Lineage (NCBI taxonomy): Eukaryota > Metazoa > Chordata > Amphibia > Caudata > Salamandridae > Calotriton > Calotriton arnoldi. Next base: position 464,780 of record CAWUFW010005737.1, read on the forward strand.
TCAAAGGGACATCCTCTCTAATACTATCTGTGATAATTCTCATGCCCCTCATAGATACCTGGGCCCATCCCCCTGCCCCGCCTCATCGAATCCTAAAGTTGATTCCTCCCCTCCCAGCAATACCCCTTCATATTTCTTGTTGTCGAGGGCCATCCCCAAAACCTCAGACTTGGTTTCACTTCGCAGCGTAGGACCCACAGACCCCCTGTCCCAAGATTGACCACTCTCTCACCTACTCTCACCAATATTCAATCTCCTCCTGCCCCTACCTTCTTCCTAGTTTCACCCTCAAACACGCATCCTTTACAATTGCCTTCTATTTGTTCTCCTACTGCTCTCTCCTCTATGTTTAGTGACTCGAATTCAAACGAAATCCATTCCAAACGATACGATGAGGTTTATTCCCTGAATACTCCCTCCTACTATCGCTCTTCCAACTCTGCCCATTTTATACGGCCGACTCTAAGCATATCACTCAGAGCTCATTAAATACTAGTCCAAATGTCTTTGACCACCTGCCTAATGTATTGGTTCCCTCCCCCGTTTCTGATCACACTCCCTTCGTGGGATCTCCCTCCCCAGTCAACACTGACCCAACTTCGTCCCCCACCACCTTCACTGCGGGAATCCCCCTAAACGCTATTGCACAGATTCTGAACAGAATTGAACTTAAACTCAATTCTCTGGCTACAGAATTAACTCATCTTAGAGGGGATCTCTCTAACCTTAACTCCTGGGCACGCCCCTACACTTCCGATACTCCTCCCACTAGTTCTCCCATCTTATCTCAAAACGCCCTGTGGCCGGCCATCCCCCTTTCCAGACGGGCTCACAGGCCTTACCGTGATGTTTGTTCTCTATCCACTGTTGACCTTAATGCCCTTAGCAAATCCTATCTCCCTAAGTCCCAGGCGACTGATCATCTCCCCTACTCCAACATCCCAGTAATATTGGGCGTTAACCGAGTCCCTTCAACTCTCAACTCGCCTAGACCTCCTGCTCAACTCACCACCATCCACACCCTCAAATCAGCTAATGATAACCCTAATCCTCTCTCTTGCATGCTTGTTAACTGCAGATCTGCAGCACTACATGCTGCAGAGATTTCTGAAACCATCCTCAGCGAGGCTATTGACATTGCTTTCCTCACTGAAACATGGCTCAATGACCGCTTGATGGCCATCCTGGACCTACTCACTCCTCCCGGCTTCTCCATCATTAGACAGGACAGACGTGACAGAACAGGTGGTGGCCTAGCCATAATCCACAAAACCGAGTTTCAACTCTCCCTTCTGAAGAAAGCTGAATACTTGACCTTTGAATACCTCAGCGTAGAACTCAATGCCAAAGGCTCCCCTCCTTTCAGACTGCATAATATCTACCACCCGCCGGGTGAGCTACTACACTTTGCTGATGAGTTATCCGACCTTCTTACTCATTTCTTCCTTTCTGCCTCGAAGAATTTGTTTTTAGGAGATTACAACATTCACTGGAATAATGCTGATGATCCCACTGTTAGGCGCCTCTTTAACCTTCTTGAGATGAATGACCTAAAGCAACTCTGCAACAAACCTACCCAATCAAAAGTGCCACTCTGGATGCAATCATCACTAGCACTGATCTGGTCTCCCTTACAGACATCGTCCCCATTGACTGGTCTGACCACCATCTAATTTTGTTCAACATCTTGACCAGCGTCTTTCCTCCTCCAATATTAAATAACAAACCCAAGACGTTGACCAGAAACCTCAAACAAGTCCCTCCTACTGAACTCGAGTCAAAAATTCAAGCTCAACTGCAACTCCTCCCGCACTCCCAAAATGCAAACGAGCTCACTGAACATTTCAACAAGGCTATTTCTGATGTTCTTGAGCAAGTCGCACCGCTTAAACTAAAACAACAAAGAGCAATCCAATCTAAATCTTGGTTCAATCCTGAACTTAATAATGAAAGAAGACAACCTAGACTAGCAGAAAGAACTTGGAGACAACACCCCTCGCCTTCTCATTTAGCTCTCCTCAGATCTGCAAGATCAACTTACAAGAAGCACATTTTCATGGAAAAAGCATCTTTCTTTCGTTCCCAACTGGATCGTTCTAAAAATAGGCCCAGAGAACTCTTTAACATTGTCAGAAGACAAACTTCATCTGCCCCTCCTGAACCGGCGGCCTCTAACGAAAGATGTGAGGAAATTGCAAACATCTTCACAGACAAAATTGCAAAAATTGATCAAGCCTTCTCACAAATCTTGGCCTTTCCCAATCCTCAAATATCTCTTAACATCCCCCCTTTCTCCACATCTACCCACCCTCCTAATCCTTTCCTTCACCAATCTACTCCAATTGGTTCTGGAGATATCATTTCCAACACACAACTAAAAAATGACGCCACCTGGACAAATTTGAAACTCATGACTGAGCTCGAAGTCTTTAATATCATTGCAAAATTAAAGCAGACCTCTCATACCAAAGACCCACTCCCGGCAAAGCTAGTACATAACCTTAACCACATCATTGCCCTATGTTGGACAAAAATTATTACCACCTCCTTTGCCTCTGGGTGCGTCCCTGACTCCCTTCACTTGGGCAAATCACTCCCATTCTTAAAAATGTAAAGGCTGACCCTAATGATCCCAATAACCTCCGTCCCATCTCTAGCCTTCCACTCCTAGCCAAAACCATGGAGAAATGTGTCTTACTACAACTCGACAGCCACATAGGCAAATACAACTTACTTGACTCCTTTCAATCTGATTTCAGGAAAGGCTGTAGTACCGAAACCGCCATGCTAAAGATTGCTGATGACATTCATCGTTCTCTAGAGAATGGAGAGGCTTGCCTTCTTGTCCTCCTGGACCTTTCAGCTGCTTTCGATACAGTCAATCATTCATCCTTACTTGAATCTCTCAAGTCTCACTCTGGCCTCAATGGCACCGTCCTTAAATGGTTCACTTCCTACCTTCAATACCGAACACAATAAATTAAAATAAACTCCTACCTCTCCAATCCTACACCTGTCTCTCTGAGTGTCCCCCAGGGCTCAATTCTCTCCCCCTCTCTCTTCAACCTCTTCATGGAACCCCATATTATCATTCTGAAACAAGCCGGGATCAACTATCACCTTTACGCTGATGACACGCAACTCTACTACAAAATCAAATCACACAGCGATGTCCTTCATCTAAACAACACTCTGAGCAAGATTCAATCCTGGTTTTACTCCAACCATCTAAAATTGAACCCTAACAAACGGAAATCATTCTATTCTCCCCCAAAAGTAACCGTCTCCCTATCCAAGGCTGGATCTCTGACCTCAACGCCCTTAACTGTCCGCTCACTTTATCCAACTCGGCAAAATCCCTAGGTTTCATCCTGGATAAAAATTTGGCACTGAAGGACCATGTCAACAACGCAGACAAAGGAGCCCTTTTCACTCTTAAACACCTCAAAAAAATCAAACCCTTCATCCCTCAAGATGACCTTAAATGGGTTGTTCAATCACAAGTCCTCTCTAAACTTGATTACGGCAACGCTATTCTCACTGGAGCCCCTAAAGCTCACCTGGCCCCCCTCAGAGCTATGCTCAACATGGCTGCCAGGCTTATTACCGACTGCAAACAGTTTGATCACATCACGCCTGCCCTCAAATCCCTTAAATGGCTCCCCATTGAAGGAAGATGCATCTACAAGACTGCCTGCATCACCCACAAAGCTCTTCACTCTCTATCTCCGGTTTACTTAACTAATAAACTCACAAGAACGGGAAGCGCCAGACTGATGAGAAGCTCTAATGCTCTTCTCCTCATGCCCCATTACTAAAAAAGAAATCCACCCAGACTCGCTCCTTCTCAGGAAATGCGCCTAGCATCTGGATTGCCCTTCCGAGGGATCTTCGCTGCAACCCCTCCTATCTCGGCTTCAAAAGAGACCTAAAACACCATCTCCTCAATAAATACTGGAGTCCATAATTCTTTCAGATCCTGATATTCTCTGATCTTCTGTACAGGTCATCTCTCTGTTAACCTGCTGACTTGTCGTTTTCCCTGTGTTCTCCTTATTGTGTACACCTGTCTTAGCTCTCCTTGGTTCTCTCATTTATTTTGTTGACTCTAACGCCATTTCTGTACGTTTTTTTTGTGTTCTCCCCTGATTTTGTTAATTTGTCTTGACCTCTCTTCAGTTACCTCATCCCTCTTACCCCTACAAATGTTTCTTTGTTATATTTTACTGTTTGCTCCTAGGTTATACCTCTCTTTTTTATTGAACTGTATATAACCTTCGAATCCTAAGATTTTTGCCTTTCTCTTGTTTTGATGGTGAGATTCTCATGTACTTGATTGTATTTTGCATGTAACTACTGTTGAAATTGATATTGCCTTGCTCTTGCTTCTGTAAAGTGCTCTGATACCTCTGGGTCTAGCCAGCGCTATATAAAGCCTTTAAAATAAATAAATAAAAATAAATAAAACAACAATACGACGCATCCCTGTGCTGGTGCACAATTGGCTGCCATGCGCCTGCCCAGGCACCCTTGTATCATTTTGCAAGGGTGCCTGCGCTGTGGGTATGAATGTTTTTGTGCAGGAAGTGACACTTTCCTGCACAAAAACAATAATTAATGGCATTTTCCTCTTTCTATGTGTGCTGCAGAATATAGCACGCATAGAAAGAGGAAAAAACTAGGAGGAATAAAGGTATTGCTCCTCGTTGCGCCATTCCTACACCTCCCCTGGGGAGGCGTAGGATTCTGATGCATTCCCAGTTTACAAAGTGTTGTAAATATGGGAATGCGTCAAGTTCCATGGATCCTACGTGGGAAAACCCACAGCAACACCCATGGAATGCCCCTTTCACGCAGAGTAATGCGTGAAAGGAGCCCATATTTACAAGGCCATGAAAAGTCAAGGAGGGTGACTTTACATGACCTTGTAAATATGGGCAAGCCCATTGCGCCGCCGATGCATTAAAAAAAGAGACGCACCAGCGGTGCAATGGGCTTGTAAATAATCCCCTATGTCCGAGTCCTTTATAATTCGGCCCAGTGCAAACATTTTCAATACCTCAAGCACAGTAATATTTGGCTATTTGGATGTTTCCTTTCCCCTAGCCACAGAGCCATGTTTTATGTGATTTGTGGCAATCTGTGGCTCTCTTGTGATAATTTGTCATGGTGTCATAAAACAGCTACCCGCAGTGGCCATAATGTAGCCATATTTACAGTCATTCTTTAATCACACATGTGGTTACCCCTGATGAAGGGATTTAGGATGGCTAGGCTTTCATTGGCCTGACACCACTTACTACATTAAATAATTAATATATCACAGGTGCAGCCATACGGCTCAACAAGCAACAAAAAGATGCATATTAAACACTGATTTAAAATCCCAGCAATGGAAGGCAGGGTACTGTGCACAGCCGCAAGAGGGTGTTACACCATCCCAAAAAACTAATGGGCAAAACAAACTAATTAAAAAAAAAAGACCAAAACCAGCATATTTATGTTTATATCATACCAATATACACTGGCAGCACTTTTTATTATGTTATGTTATGTGGTGTAATAAGTCTTGTGCACACTACAAATTATTACGTTACATTTATATTTATACATATATTTACTGTATTCATTTTAACTGTACTGGGAATGCTGGGATGGCTTGATAAAGGAGAAACAAAAATAGGATTTAATTCACCCTGGCTGCAGTAAAAAATCTTAACATGGTTTGCCCTTCTGTTAAGTTGCATTTACTCCCTAGTTTATAAAAAGAGGGATGGTGTTCTCAAAATTCGGAATGGTCTACTTTGCACACCAATAATTCTACTTTTAAAGATGATTGCAGGGTACAGTGCTTACTTTGTTCTGGTGCTTGCTGGTTCTCAGCTCTGACAATATTTCTGAACCCCAGCACTACCTATGAGAGTCCATTATCGATTTATTTTTGAGCAGACAGCATCAGTATAGTGTTTAACCAGTGGTGAAGGTAGCCTTATGGCCGCCCGTGGCGGTCCCTGCATCTGCCGGCCCGCGGCGGACGCATTGAAGAGCGGGGGGGGGGGGTGCTGACGAGATTCGCCCTGCAACGGCTGCAATATACAGGGGGGGAGCGAATGCCGCCCCGAGGTGGCAGGTAAGAGCAGGAGGAGGCAGCCGGCCCCAAAACTCATGCCGCCCTGGGCAGATCGCCCGCCTCCCCCGCCCCCTTGCTAGGCCACTGTGTTTAACAATTCAATATTCTTAAAAAATGCTAAAACAAGCTCTTCCTTTCGATCCAAACAACTTGAGGTCACCTGGACTAGAAAAGAAAGTCAAATTTGTGTAAGTGTGATGGTTAGTAGGGAAGGATGGCACTGACATTCGGCAGCACTGGCAAGAGTTGTAGATGCTGTGCTGGGCCCCTACGAAATACTTAAAGGTCCTGGCACTAATTGTTTTTCAAATTTAGCACTGGCAGGGTGTGCGACAAAGGCCTTCAGGCATGGCTTCTACATAAGCTCAAAAAATATAAGAGAGTTTGAACAGGAATGATTAATCAGGAGTAAAATGTAAGGGCATATTTAATCATTTTGTCAGGAAAATAAAAGAAGAAAGCACTCTCAAAGAGCACATAAATACATTTGCTGAGCCTTTTTCTGATATTTGTGACAGAAATGAGGCTGTAGTTCCAAAAGTGAGCAACATAACAGAAACTCATTGTCATGTGAAAGCCAATCCATTAACTGAGTCGAAGGCTTACAGAGGCTAACATAAATAATGGTTGCTCTGGCAGCAGGGCCAGATGAAATACACCTTGACTTAATGTCATAGTTAAAGGTGATCACATCACCATTAGCAACGCTATTCAGTCACTTAGCGGTGATAAAGAGGTAGTGATGAATAGGCTTTTCTTACATTTCAGTCAATATATTGTTTTCCTTCTGTTCATGCTTGCAAAAACGTGCTAAATTACAAGTGCAAATAGACTACTTTTGAGTGAAGTCCAGTCTGAGAAAAAAAGGTTGACAAAGGTGGGAAATTAAGGGCCTCATTACAATTTCCCCCTTGATTCTGATGGAGCCTGTAGCAGGAGCTCCTGGCCCATAGGGATTTTGAGATCTGTAGGAACATAACAGATATGATACATCTGACTCAGACATTTCAGCCAATAAAAGGATGAAAACATTCAAGTGAAACTGAGAAACTGAGATATCCAGTTGCAGGGTGGTCGTACTGGTAAAAACATGGGCAAATTCAAATACAACTGTAGGTTTACAAAAAGCGTATTTCAGAATGTTTGCAAAGTTTGTCAACTTTGCAAATTTCACACATTAGTGAAATTTATTGCAAGCAATATTCTTGCAGAAAACTTTCCTTGCAAAAATATTAATGAGAATGAATTCTCATGTTAAAGAGTATGGGGGAGTTCCTGAAGCACATGCCATTGCATAATTTTTATCCTGAGTGTAAGAAACTGGGTTATTGGTTGAGGGGCTTCAACCCTTCTTAAGCAATAACCAAAATTCTCAGGGTGAAGTCATAAGAAACCATAAATTAACCTGTGCTCAGCCCTCAGGTAGCTTGGCACAGAACAGTCAGGCTTAACTCGAAGGCAATGTGTAAAGTATTTGTGAAGCACTTCAAACAGTAAACACGGTGAGAGCACACCACAAAAAGATTCCACACTAGTTTAGAAAATAGAGCAATTTTTCATCTATAAAACAAGAACAAAACGACAAACATTTAATCAGTAGAACCGGAGATATTCAAATTGAAAGATTTTAGAAAAGAAGAGCAAAAAAGTGTAAAGCGCCAACTGTGGGCATCTGGTCGTACTGGACTGGAATGAAGTCACACGTTCAGGCTGACTGCAATGAAGCAAGGGCGGGCTACAGGGACCCAGATAGGCCCACTGTACCTTAAATCATGGTTTTCAGAGCGTTGCGAGAATCTGCATCAAAGATGCTTCATGCAGCAGAAGCAATGCATCGGTTCCGCGATGCAGCAAGGTTACGGTGCGAGGTCCTGCGTCATCGTAGAAGATCCCGTTGACGAGGGTTTGCAATACAAAGACCGGCCTCAAGAATGCGTTGCACAGTCTGGGCAATGCATCAGTTCCAAGGAGCTGTGAGGCTGTGATGTGGAGTCCAATGTCATTGTCGAGATTGACATCTATGAGAGATGCGAGGCCCTGTGCCGAGGATGCATCATGCAGTAGCGGTTCCGATGAGGCGAGGGGCTGAGATGTGATGTGGGTCTTTGCGATGGTTCAGATCTGTGCAGCAGCGGTGATACGTCGGTTCTGCTCAGGGTTGTACCACGGGGCAGAGGAGATACTTCAGATCCACAGAATCTGACAAAGCACCTTAACCCCACTTCCAAGGGTCCAGCACTGGTGTGGCACCAGTTGGCAGGGTAGACACACAGATGGCAGAGTCTAGGTGCAGGTGCAAGGTTGGTGTAAGCCTGTTGTGTCCCTGAGGCTTCAAATCAGGAGGCCAGCCAACTAGCCCTTGCAATCACTCTGGGGTTCTGGGTTCAAGAGATGCAGGTCCAGTCCTTCTCACCCAGGCAGGAGGGAAGCAGGCAGCAGGTCAGCACAGCAGGGTAGCAGTACTTTAGCGCAGCACTCCAGAAAAGTGGCAGTCCTTTCAGCTGCACAGCAGTCATCCTTCCTGGAAGAGTATCCACAGGTCCAGAATGTACAGAAGAGTTGGTATCTGAGGTCCAGTATTTATACCCGGTTGTTCCTTTGAAGTGGGGGAGAACCTTCTAAAGGTTTACCTTTGAAGTGCCCAGATACCCTGCCTTCCCAGTCCTGGCTCCAGAGTAACTACAGGTGGTATGCAGCCCTTTGTGTGGAGGCTGGACACAGCCTATTCAAGTGTAGGGATGTGCTCAACTCCACCTTTCCATCCTGCTAGTGATGGCCCATCAAGGCACACCTACACTCTCTATTGTGTGTGGCTGTCTAGCAGGAATACACAAAGCCGAACTACTGCCAGTCATGTGCATCAGAGTCAGTCTACAGGCTCTAAATGGCTACAGCAGGAAAATGCCAACTTTCTAAAAGTGGCATTTTCAAAATTGTAATTTAAAATCCAACTTCACCATGAGTTAGGATTTTTCATTACAATTCCAAAGACACCGAAGATGAACTGGTTACCTGTTCCCATTCTTAAATTACAGCTTATTAACTGCAACAAGGTAACTCCAATGTTATTCTACAGGAGAGGTTGGCCTTGCAGTAGTAAAAACGAATTTAAAAGATTTTCATTATCAGGACATGTAAACTTAAAAGCAAATGTTCAACTTTTTAAATGCACCACTGCCTGCCCCTGGGCTGTTTAGGGCCTATCATAGGGGTGACTTATATGAATTAAAAAAGAAGATATGAGTCTAGCAAAAGTTTTATTTTGCCAGGTCGAAATGGCAGTTTAAAACTGCACAAACAAGCTGCATCGGCAGCCTGAGACTTGTTTAACGAGCTACCTAAGTGGGTGGTACAATTAGTGTTGCAGGCCCGCTAGTAGAATTTATTTTACAGGCCCTGGGCAGATGTCGTGCCACTTTTGAACTGGTTAGCAGTGGTAAAGTGTGCAGAATCCTAAGGCCAGCAGAACAAGATCAGCAAAAATGGAGTATGAAGACAAAATGTTTGGGAGAAGCCCACGCTAAGACTGGCAGGTCCAACCCTGACATTTTTCTTTAAATGTAAATCTTTTGTAAACTTCACAAAGCCCACAGAGAAAAATCTTTGCCATGTTGCTCACAGCACCTTAAAATGTTGCTTGAAAGTTGATCCAACAATTATGGTATTTGTTTGTCAGGGTTACAGTGTGCAAGCATCTATTTTTGTTTGAAGGGGAGGACTAGGAGGTTTTCTTTATTGATTCACTCCGATGTAGATGCTCCCTTGCTGTCTGGTTTCAAGGGCAGGGCCGGCTTTAATGCTGTTGGCGCCCAGTGCGACAATCATTTTTGGTGTCCCCACACTCTATGACCGCCTCCTAGGATTCTCTCAGTAGCACCTGGCAAAAGTGTCCCTCATCTCTCCAATCATAAGTTATTGCTAAACACTGCGCCCCCCTGAGGTCAGCACCCCATACACAGGTCAGCGCCCAGTGTGGCCACACCAGTTGCACTGCCCTAAAGTCGGCCCTGTCCAAGGGCTTTGTCTGACTCAATCACTAGTTTTCCAAGAGCCCAGGATCTGGAGCACTGAGGCGAGCCAGGATCTGAAGCACAGCGGCTGGATCCACTTTAATGGTGGATTGGCATCTTTTAAAGTGTGCTGCAAACTATGTTCTGAAGTCTGCACTAGAGTGAAGAGCAGGAAGAATGAATTGGATGAATTGTATGCAGGAGCATCAAGTGGATGCAAACATCTGGTTAGGGGTAGAGACAAAGATAGAGACAGATTATCTCTGCCCTTCCAGCCTTCTTTCTTTTGTATCTTTTGTATCTACAACACCACCACTGCTCGGCTAGTGCTAATGCCTTCTTTTTCCAGTGCAGACCAGGCAGTGTAATGAGAGTATGACCCCAACAAAGTCCCTTCATTCTGCATGTTAATGGCCTATAATGTGTACTGTTAGCATTATAGCGAATTGCACAGTGATCTAACTGGAAAAAAATGAAAATAGCAAAGTGATGCCATAGGCGTTTTGAAATTTTGAAAGTGTTATAAAGGCTTTACTGAAAACTGTAAAATGTGCTACCTAGAGAATTTGATAATTTACAAACCCTGCATGTTGCAAATTGGTTCATCATGGAATCGTGGTGTTGAATATCTAGCTTCACAGTTCAGAGTAAGTGCCAGCAGTATAGAAAATTCCTGTTACTGAAAACAGCTGTGATACAGTACCCTGGTCTCATAATGAGGAATATAAATTAATCCTTAATTCTGAGAAATAGTGGAAAATGCTAGTGGATTCCTCTTATAGAATTTGCAAAATCTGCACAGTGGTGGCAGTGTGGAAGGCCGCAAAGGAAAGTATGCTAAATTATATTATGTATTTTTGCAAGGTGTGATACCTCTGGCATTATCGTAAAATGCTATGCGTGGTTTGACTCCAATATAAAGGGGTTTTGCACTTTATCAAGTTACACAGTGTTACTGGTCTACTTTGCCATGACAGTTGTCACAGAACCTCCTTAAAACTAATTTGAGGAGAACCCTGACTGACATCCCTTCACAGTAGCTTTTTGCTACCTTTTGCAGCCTTTTCTTCTGCTAGAAACGTTACTGAAGTAATATAGTTAAATTCGACCATTTCCACTATTTTTTCTGGCATTTCCTCGAGGAGAAAATCCAACCCTTTTCATGAAAATTAATCCTACAAGGTTTTGACTATTGTTTCTTGCATATTAACCTTTAAATCTACAAATTTCCTCTACATTTCCTGAGTGTAATTAGGGAAGAAACCCCAGACTTCTTTGCACAGTTGTATTTCAATCCAACATGTTTGTGAAAATGTTATTGTGCTACTGCGCTTTATACTACACTATTTAACAATACATTTTCCAAACATGTATTTGAGCAGGTTTCTTGTAAATAACTCTTTAATTCCATCCAGTTTGGAGCAGATTTTGTGGCCCAATGAGCTTTAAAACTCACCATTCAACATGATGCAAAGAAATCTTGAGAGGAACCCATGTAAATTTACGATTAAATAATAATGATAATACATTTTCTAAAGCACATAGCTACCTCAAATGAGGCGTCCTAGCGCTAAGTGCAGGTATATACAGACCTAAATGCAGCTATTAAACTCCCCTAGATCCCACACTAAAGAACCAAGGGCCCCGATTCACAAAAGTAATCTGAGACAAAATCCTAACTTTTACGACTTTCGGTATTCACAAAAGGCATTTAGTAGTAGTAAGTTAGGATTCCTAACTTTACTACTACTAAATGCCTTTTGTGACTACCGAAAGTCGTAAAGTTAGGATTTTGTCTCAGATTACTTTTGTGAATCGGGCCCCAAGTTTTCAGTTTTTTCTTGAAAGCGTACTCCGATTGAACCTGACGAACCACCAGTGGCAGAGCATTCCACAACTTCGGTGTCAAGCAGCTAAAAGAACTTCCAGCTGGACGCGCCATCTTTACTTTGGGCGCAGACGCCAATGTCTCCCCTACCGATCTTAAGTTTCTCACTGGTATATATGGTCTAATCATAGATTGAAGGTACTGTGGTCATTTATTAGCAAAAGCCTCATGACAGTCGCACAAGGCTTTACATGAAGACCTCTGCCTCACCGGAAGCCAGTGCAGCTTCTTAACTGCGGCCCCCATTGACGCACACTTTGGTAAGTTCAGTAACAGATGCACAGCAGCATTCTGCACTCTTTGGAGTCTCTTGATCCGGACCTGTGTGACTCCAAGATAAAACACATTGCAGTATTTGAATCTCAAAATAATCAGAGCCCGGCTGGCAAAAGACACAGAATTTTTCTCAACATCTTGAGCAGTCCAAAGCATTTTCTTGCCACTGCAGTTATTTGGCTGTCAAAAGACAGTTTTCCGTCAAACCAAATGTCAAGGTTCTTGATCCGGTTGTGGGCCCAGCTCCTTGGGCCACTAAGCCGTAGATCAGATGTTTGAGTGATTGCCCAAGGTCAGAACTTTGGTCTTTCCAGCATTCCAGGCCATCCACCTGTCAACATCTGCAAGGCAGAGGCATAAAGACGAAGTCATGTGGGAAGAGTTCTGTGACGGCGTGATGATAAGCTGAGTGCCATCCACATATGAAATGATGGCAAACCCATAGCGTTTAATGACCTCCGCAAGCGGTCGCATGTACACATTGAACAATGTTGGACTCAAGGACTATCCCTGCGGCACTCCTTGCTTTTTTATTGTTATTGTTATTAATGGACTACATTTTACTTTAGCATTCAGTTTACCACTAAATTATCACACAATGTATGATTAATTACTGATAATATGTAATATTTGTGGATATAACATTTAAATACTAAGGGGCACATGCATCAAGCAAAATACCGGTCGCAAACGGGCCGATTCGCAGAATCAGCCCCTTTGCGACCGGTATTTCGCCATTTGGGATGCATCAACCCAAAAGCCAATTGCAAAATAGGTAATCGCAAATTTTGCGATTACCTATTTTGCAAATGCATTTAGGGAATCGCAATTTGCGATTCCTTAAATGCAATGCAAGAAGCAATCTGAGATTGCGACTTGGCATTAAGGAATCGCAAACTACAGTCAACTTCAAGTTGCATTTTTCAAAGTGCATTGTGGCGCACACACATGCCCTTAGGGCATGTGTGCGTGCCACATGTGCACACATGCATGTTTTGGGGGTGCATCAGGGTGGCCTTTAGGCCCCCTAGCACCTTTAAAATTGCATTCGCAATTTGCAAGTGCCTATTTGGTACTCGCAAACTGCGAATGCTGTCCCATTCATCCCTTTGGGCCTCTAGGCCCATAGGAATGAATGGGAAGGCATTCCCTAATAGCGAATCACAATTTACGATTCGCTATTAGGGAATGTGTAGGAATCGCAATTTATTTAGTGATTCCCACATGCATAAGGAATTGCAAGTCCTTAATAGCGATTCCTTAAAAATCGCTATTAAGGAATCGTAATTTCTTACTTTGATGTATGTGCCCCTAAGTTACATAGTGATTTAACCAATATATATATGCCATTATTTTCTATTTTGCTTTGGATGTCACTCATCATTGCGATTGAGACACAAATGTTGCCCATTGCTTGCAAAAGGTTGGAGGTCCTAGCCCTAGACCATGCAAACATCTACCGATCATACAAAAGATGTTAATCTAAATGGGCCCGATCCACAAACATTTTTTGTGGTGAGAGGTGTTGCTTACTTTTGCAGCTCCTGGCTTACCAATGAATTCCAAGAGAAACCAGTACTTCTAGCTTACTCTTGGAATTCAGTAGTTAGCCAGGAGTACTCTGAGTGTCATTGAGTATATTAACAGCGAATCAGCAAATATAATTTGGCGAGTTGGATACAGTTTGCCTAATAAAAAAAATGAAGCAGCCTGTCTGGTGGAATTTGAATTAATGTAATCAATGTGTTCATTCCTTGGTGGGCCTATGTAAAGAGAATTGGTATTGTCTAACCTTCATAGCCTTTAATTCACCATAACTTTAATATAACGAATTTTGGGGATTTAAGGAAACTATTTATTGAACAAAACTGGAAGTATGAAGTACTAATCAACCCTCCTATTTGTCTAACACAGTTGAGTGTATCCAACAACACAAGCAAACTAGCTGCCTTTCTTTGTACCTAAAAGTCAAAGTCTGGGACCAGATATGGAAACACCAATAACACACGCTGATCAGTGGCCAACTGAATACTAGAGTGGTCATAAGGCAGTCATAGAACTCACAGCATATCTTACCTAACATGGCATAAAGTTTGGGTTTGAAATGAATGGCAAATATTAGGTTTGATAGCACGAACAAAAACAAAAACAGCAATGGCAATATTTTAGGTAATTAAACACTAGAGGCTTTCTGATCAACATAGAAGGCTTACATTCCGACTGCCGAATTATAATGTCAGCGGTTGGAGTGTAAACGGCCGGGGAAACCAACTGGCTTCCGACAGGCTCAAGGAGCCCGTCAGCCAGTCGGAAGCCGCCTTGGGGCCAGATGTACGACCATTCACTTTAGCGAGTCGCAAATTGCGCTGAATTGCGACTCGCAATTGGCGACTCGCTAAAGTGAATGTACAACAGTGTCTCAGACACTGTTTGCGATTCCCAATGGGGTCACAAATTGCATGCCTCATCAATATTCATGAGCCAAGCGCAATTTACGACCCCATTGGGAATGGCTAGCACTCCTAGGGATGGTGGCACTGGAGGGATTAACTTTGTACAACATAGACTACGTAGCCCATCATGCAATGGGAATGTCAAATGGAATTATGGGCACACCGGAGGCCAATCCAAACAGATTTAATGAGCATGCAGGGGCTGCGAGTCACGCACGATATCTTGCAACTGCTCACGGTGGCCTCTGAAGAAGATGAAAGGAATTCATTGAAACGCGTAAGGCCAGCAGGACAAAGATACGGGAGGGGAAGCTGCCTGTTATGAATAAAGAAAGATGTTATCTTACCTTCAATGGAGTGCGGCCTCAATTGCTGAAGCAATTCTTGGGAATATGTGTATGTGTATGTATATATATATATACATATATATATATTTATTTATATAGATATAGAAATAGATATATGTATACATATAGATATAAACACGCATTTTTTTTTATTTGCGGGAAAAACCCCAAATACCCATTTATTAATTACCTTTACCATCAGATACCCCTAGCCACCCCTAAACCTAAAATCACCATTGCCACCCTATACCCCTACCCACCCCTAACACCTAAAAACACTGTTACCACCCAATACCTCTACCCACCCCAAACCCCTCAATATAAACATATATAAGACACACACGCGTACCTTACTTTACATATACTTACCTTGCAATGTAAAGGCATGTGTTGCAAAGGAATATTTGTGGTAAAGGTTTGTGTTGTAAAGGCAATGTGTGGTAAAGGCATTGGGTGTTAAAGGCATTGAGTGGTAAGGGCATTACATTGTAATTGCCGCGTGGTAAAGGCTGTTTCCCTTCTCTGACATCAATCTTCCATATTCCATTATCCTCTGTACGGCCACTTGTTCAATAACTCCCCTCTTACTTCCACCTTTCCTAGTTTTCATCTCAGCACACTCTTGCTCCTGTTTCATCTCATATTACTCTAAGAAATTAAAAGTTTAGCATCCACAGAATGAACTGTGGTATGGGGAAAGATGTCAGCCAGGATGCCTCACCATCTCATGGACACCCTGCTGAATGATCTGGATTTGTTGCACTTCATGCACCCTCACACTCATCAACGGCAAGCCATAGATTCAGGGCATTATGCTCCCAGCACCTGAGAATTACAGATACTTCATGCATGGGTAGATCTGTGAGGTAGGGTGGGTGTAATTACTAAGCATTACAAGGTGTAGACTGAGGGTACCTTAAGAAATGAGGAATTACGCAGGAAATCAGGAATATCAAACCCTATTCCCCTTGTAATTCCCTATTTCTACACATAATTTCACCCAGTAATTTCAGCTATTATCAATGGTTGAAATTTCTGAGTCAGATGCACCGGCTCTGTGGAGTTACTCCAGATCTTGTAACCCCAAGTAGGCCGGTGACCGCTGCTATTGGCCACATAAGGATTGCCATGGGACATCCAATAAGGCCCTCAAAAGATTTTCTTGCTGGAATTTCGTTCATCTCCAGGGAGCAGAGAAAGTGAAAATGCACTGGACTTGCGGGTTATTAGCCACACCTCAGAAAGACCCTATACCTTCCTTGCAAGGACATGCCAGCATGGGGGTCTATCCAGCCCTCCCTGTCTCCTGCTTTTGAAAGTATCCTTTCCTTTTTCAGCTAAAGGGCAACAATAAACATTGGTAACCTGCACCTTGGGGGCAGCTGTGGAGAAGTTTGTTACACCTTTGCGTGGCAGCATCATATTAAATCATTCGTTTTTGTATTGCGTTTCAAAATGTCTATTTTACAAAGTAATAATTTTTGAAGCTGTTGGACAGTCTAATAAATTAAAATGTTCCAGTTTGGGTGGTGCACTGGAAAGTAAACAGGACTCATTAGCGTCCCTCTTTCTTTCTGTTCCTGGCACTTCTTTTGCATCTCAGGGGTTACAAGGGGCATGCCAGGGTTCGCAAGGGTACCTCTAAGGGCATACAAGGAAAGTCTTCTTGAACTTGAAGTAGTTTCTTATATTGCTTTGGCATCTCTCATTTGGACTTGTAATTAAGTGTTGAAAATTAAATTAACCTTTATGCGGTCAAAGGAAATCCTGCTCAAAA
This sequence comes from Calotriton arnoldi, assembly GCA_963921515.1. Lineage (NCBI taxonomy): Eukaryota > Metazoa > Chordata > Amphibia > Caudata > Salamandridae > Calotriton > Calotriton arnoldi. Next base: position 481,661 of record CAWUFW010005737.1, read on the forward strand.
GTAGCTCAGTTGGTATTCCCGTTCACCAAAAGGCCTGTCCCTCATGGGTGAGATTTCAAGCTGTGGGAAAACAGGAGAATTGTTTTACCATCATTAAATCTCAAGGCGTGCATTTTGCATGATACAGTGGCGTAGCTAGGGGGGGCGATGGGGGCGGACCGCCCCAGGCGGCACGAGTTTTGGGAGGCAGCCGGCCCCCCTTCACCCGCTCTTACCTGCGGGCGTGTTGCGGCCGCAAGAATCGGCCGCGGCCGCTAACACCCCCCCCCCGCTCTTCTATCATTCTGCCGAGGGCGGCAAACGCAGGGGCCGCCACGGGCAGCCTAAGGCCTAGCTACGCCCCTGGCATGATATAAACATTTTGCTAACTCATCAAGACTGCTGAAGACTGCAGGCTGCCACGGAGGCCACAAGAAAGTCCCCTGCTATTGTGGAGGTTCTTTTTTCCGTCCCCCTTCATTGTAAGGCACGTATTTACCAGATGCTCAGAGCAGGTGTTAAATGTGTGTGTTACACCTCTCTGAATCGGAGATACTGTGCAGAATTCTGCCCCGTAATCCCAGGTGTGCACAATTATTCTGCATTCCAAGGGGTTTAACTCAGAATTACATGGTACTGGTGAGGTCTTACCTCAGGATACCAGAATTTATGGGTGCAGAGTTTGCGACCTAACAGTCCAAAGCAACTCAGATTTGGGGCTAAAGTGTCATAAATAAGTAATTGAAATGCCACACTTATACACAATCAAGCTAACAGATCAATTGGCGTATATATAATGCTATAGGAGGAACATAATTACACATTGTTTTGCGAATATTAAACAACATTGGTTTGCAAATATTAAACAATCGAAACAAAAAGTTAAATTAAACCACTTACTGGGACTGCCATGCTGTGATTCCTAGCAGGTTGTGAAAATGCTTTGTTCTGCAAAAGTGAAGGTCACATACCAGAAAGAAAGTTGGGGTCCAGCAACAATGGGAAGCAGGACAGGCCAGTCTAGAAGCACACCAAAATCTACAGTCTGCTGACCAAGCAGTCTCGTGCTTGGTGGAGGCTGGAAGCCTCAAAAGGTGTTGCTGAGCAACAATTTAGCTGTTCCGAAAAGTTGAAACATTTAAATGTTTCAATTTTGCTCTGTGCCCAGCTGCCTTCAGGAGCTGCTCATATAAAGAGAGGAACGAAAATGCCTGTTCCTCGATTCCTGTTGCTTCCCTTGCAGCCTCTGAGGCCATAGGCCGCACAGGAAGTGCCAGGGTTTGCAAGGGGCAACCTAGGGGTAGCAGCTGCGACCCCTGGCGACCCCTAAAGGAGCTCCATGCCTGGGCTCCTTATTTTTCTGAAGCAATGATTCCTCCTAGTAGGTGTCCCCAGGAGAGAAATGTGCTCTAATTAATTATATAGTCAGGAACTGCATTTAGAATCATGTTTTAGGATAACAATGATTTCTGCTAATAAAGAAATGTCCCTAAATTAGAAATGGAATTGATGAGCACATTTTTGTGCAATCCATAAACTATTTGAACCAGTTCATACATAAGCCCATTAAAGATACAAAATAACTAAAGTAAGCCCATAAAATGACTCTAACCTTCAGCTTTCTTACATCAGCATGCAAAGCTTCAGAGAAGGCAGACTGCCTGAGCGGACCCTGCTCTCCTCATCCATGGATATATTTAGGGGTTGCCAGAGGGCACAACTGTGATGCAGATCTTTCCCTTTCTTACCTCTGACACTGCCCTAAAGAACCCAGCATTATGGACCGCATAGGCAACACCAGGAAAATACACAACCAGGGCTCTCTAAAAGGTGTTTTTACTTTATGTAGTTCATGCTCCTTCCGAACAGTAGCCATGAGCCCTGGTGCAAGCAAGGAAAATGGCCCCTGTGACTGCTTTTAGGGTAGAACAATGCTGCAATGATCAGGGTTCAATGGGCCCCTCACGGCTCCAGGCCCCAGTGACGCTACACCTGCTGCACCAGTGGTAGCTATGCCCCTGCTCTCAAGATCCACGCCAATCAGCATCTCCATTTTCAATACAGTGGCACTTAGTGAGGAGGACGAGGGACGAGCATGGATCATTTCTCTGTCCTCTGCTTTGGAGCAGAATTTTTCAATTGCCATTCGTGACCCACCCTCCACAAGTAGCAAGTATGCTGTACACAAGACCTCTCTGTTCCTCTGTTGTACTGTTGAAGAGCTTTAGACTGGATGATGTCATGGCTACTTGAAGGTCACAGCAAGAAAGTCATAATTTTTCTGACTACAAATTTGGGTTAATTGTTGGAAAAGGGAGAGCCATACCTTTTAATTAAGGGTAACGTCAAAGCGAGGATGTCTTGTACATTTGTCATTGTACTGTATCTCCTTTACTATTTACCAAAACTGCAATAAAATGTACTCGTTTAGGACAGAGTGACAACACACAGTCACAAGTCAACGATCACTTGATGACCCTTCATATGATGCCCCCATATCTGTTCGACAGGCCAAAGGTCATGTGATATCAATTTTACTGCTCCTGACATCTTGCTGAATTGACACCCAGCTCCTGAGCACGGTAAAAAATCATTTAAAAAGAGTCCTACTATCTTGCAGGACACTACGTAAAGAGTTAAAAACAGTGCTTCATTTGAGCCTGTGGTTTCCGGTGCTCGGCAGCGGCACTTAATTGTCAACACCGGCGCTTGTGACAGTCTGCCACAAGGTGGCACTGTCTGGCTAATTTAGAGATGACCACAACAACAGGTAATTCATTGAATATACATTAAAAATTACTATTACCTGCCGCCCAAGCCATTCTTATAGCTTTGGGGGCCTGGAAGAGCCTGAATTGTCACACTTGTAGGAGTGTGATGGTTAGTAGTGGTATTGTTACTATCATTGGCAGCATACCAGGGGCAATATGTGGTGCAAGCTGCAGTGCCCCCCTGACAAAAGCCCTGGCACTTATTGTTTTACAAATTAAGCACTGGTTAAAAAAACAATAAAAGCTACACATTCTGAGGGTCCCACTCTAACCTGTGGGAAAGTAAAAAAAATAAGACATATTTCTGATTTCTCCTCCATGACCGACTATAATATTTGAAGGACACAATTTATTTGGAAATGTTTTAAGGGTTCTAAGAGTCCACAATGGAGATCTTAGAATATTTTTGGCTCAGTCTTGCTGAAGTTCACTTGGGTTTAAGGAAAAATAAAAGGAACCCACAAGGTATACTTATTGTGAACGTTGCCAATTGTTGCTAAAAGCCTTTTTTAGTTTTTATTGAAGGAGCCCACACAATTTTTTTTACATTGCTAAACAAATAACAACTTCAATAGATGAACTACACCTGAAGACGATACATAATGCCATCCCTGCAAAAAAATATAGATCTTGGCTCCTTTTCGCCAACCAGAACAAATAATGTTCCATTTCCTAATGCCCATAGTATTTAGAGCACTGGTATGATGGATTGGGCTTATGCTATGTCATCATAAAATGTAGAATCTGCTTGTCCAAAGTACTTTCATCTTAGCTTGTTGAAAAACTGATGCTTATCCACCTACCTCATGGAAAAGAGGAATATGTTGTTTCAATACCATCTACTCTTTAATTATTTACAGCTCTTGTTTGAGAACAACCTTGGGCCAAACTCATTGTCCACTTTAACTGATTTCAAAGTGATGGGCTTTGTTAGAATTATTTCTTTCAGCCTATCATGCAATAAATTAATTGGAATTGTTCTTTGGGGGAGGAAAAGGAATGTTGGGTGCAAGGAGATTGAGACATTCCCTTCATGTAGAGAAACGAAATGGTCTTTAATGAATTACTTCTCCAGAGCAATGACAGTTCTGCCTTTTTTCCTTATGCTCCATGATTCAAACAAAACAAATATTTGACCACTGAGAATGAGTCTGGTGATTCTTTTGCTTTGTTATTATTGTCTTTGTTAAGCCCCCCGTGAGAATATATCTCCCTTTGGACATCTTTTACCCCCAAAACTCTTCTCCATGTCCCCCGACACACCCAGTAGGCAACTCTGGTTTCAATCACTCTCTTCAATTTTGTTGATTTAAGAAGGCTGTAGACTCTTCTGATACTTCAATATTTTTATTTTCTACTATGATGTGAAATAGAAGCTTGAAAACCTCTCTTTGATTTTCATCAGCTGGAAGCAGAGCCGTTGTGGAACTGGCAATATGTAGTGTAGACAATTCAACAAAAGGCCTTAGCTGGTGAGCCAGATGCGGATCCTGATTCTGTAGTGATTTTTGGGCCACAGTTGGGACAGTTTATCAGACGGTTGTTGAGTTTCAATGAAGAGGAAGTCAATTAAGTATCAAATCCCTGGCTGATCACTCATTCATCATTCCATAGCATTATACTTCCAGCTGTACTATGTGAACCAGTACTTTTTCAAGGCTATAAAGCATGAAGCAACTGTGAGTGTTCAAATCTCCTCACAGTTTCCGTTACAACAAGTAGTATATTAAAATGTAGAGTAAAACTTTCCAGAATGTCCCAGTCATGGACAGTTTTACTGGACAATCCCCAACTCCTGTCTATTCGTTTACAGTCATAGAAAAGTGTGTAGGTTTGACCTTGATAAGTCAGCTCGTCTATGACAATTTTAGCTGTAGAAATGCCGTGTGTGTGCGTGACTCTGTCAGACACGGCGTTTCAACAGCTAAAAAAAAGCTAAATGAAAAAGCTCAGGAAGACGAAACACGTGTCGGCTGCGGTGTTTTGGACTTTTTTCTGTCTGTAACACTGACTTTGAAGTAAAGGAAGAACTAAACTTCAGTGGACTGGATTTATTCTCTGTCAACAGCCTATCACTCTGAACGAGTTAGACTTCCAATGATTGCACCATTGTGTGCGTGAGTGCTTTATTTTCCTTTGGACAGTGCAAACACACGTTATGTGGTTTGTCAATTAGCACCTAAGGTGACTAGGTGTTTAGCACGACAGCACCATGTGAATAATGCGCATCTATGGATACTGTATTTTCTACTACAACCCATGACTTCTAATAGATGTGCAGTCACTCAGGCCCAGTCACAAATGTTTGTTGTGTATGATTAGGTACTATGTGAACCATATAAAGGATCTTAAACGTCGTGCTTGGTTCCAGCTCCCGAACTAATGCTAGATCCCAGGCTGGTGTGACTAACTCCTGGCTCACAATAGCAGATGCTTGGAGAAGCTGAATATTTCAAAGAGAGTGAGGAGACGCGCCAGCTAAATCTGGATGGCCCACCTGATCAACAGGATGTTTTGCCAAGGAATTCAAATGCTACCACTGCTGATGCAGCTGTTGCTGCTGGCCTTGTTTGACAGGTTTCAGAGCTTTTTCAAAGTCTGCACTGCAGAATGCTTACCGTGCTTCTCTTTAAAAGTACACAAATTTATAGGAATTGTCAACATGGCTGTAGTAGTGTTAGAAGGAGCACTGATAATGAAGTTGGGCCAAAAATTAGAAAACAAGGGAAATGTATTGACTGCTTGTGGGTAGCATGGGTAGTGTTGACTGTGGTACTGGTAGCTTTGACGCTAATGGAAATTACGGTTCATTTCAATCTCTTCTAAAGCTATTCATTCTCATCCTGCAGCAATTGACTGATCTGGAAAATGATTCCCATGTTTCTATTATAACTTGTGCATAGGATCTAAGATCCCTTAGTGTGTGATTGCTTCCCATAGTGACTAATGATGAAATTTGAAATTGTTGTCAATGAGTATTATGCACGTAGCTGCTCCCTTTCTGTTTTTCTACCATCTCTAGTTCAAATACTGTTGTGCTTATATGCTTTTGAAATAATTACCTGAAAAGAGATTATCTGGATATTTGTAAATTATTCCTCTTACTTAGGGAATTTTTATCTGATATTTGTAATTTTATCAATTTCATTGTGTTGTCAATCAGAAATGCTTTTTATGATGTATTCTTTTATGGCTTGGAATATAGCCGAATAAAGATTTCTGACTGACTGACTGGGTAACACGCTCTGTGGGATCTGAAGAGATTTTTGTAAAAAAATAAAACATGTAATTTAATTTGCTGCTTGAAATAAAATGCCTTCTGTAGTCCGGATGGGCCCAGGCTTGGACTAGACCCTTTTCTATTAGATAACACTACTGTAGTGGTTGCTCCATCCCCCTCTACTCTCCTTTATGCTCACTGTCTGTTAATGGCAAACACTGCAAGTTTGTCAAAGTTGATACTGTGACTGATGAAAACTGAGGGGCTTCTGCAGCTGCTCTCAGCATTTTAGAAAGAAGAGGTCCTTTGAATGGCAAGAGTCGGTAACATGTTCTACGCCTCTTGATGTTCCACTGTAAGCCCCACTGCAGTTTTCTTAGCAAGCTGGAGCCATTTCCCTAGTGCTTTATTCTGTGGGAGCAAAGGTGGTGGAGCAAATATGGTCACATTCAATCAAAAAGATGGAGCACACTGAGAAGGGAAAATCATTAAAAGCAATTAAAACAACTGAAGTTCATTTTAAGGCAATCATTTCAAACCTTGAACATTTTCTAGCCAGTCGTGTGGATATTAGATACATCTACAGAAGAAGAGAAGTGCAGAGAAGGTGTTTAGTCCCAAAGGTGTGAGGGTTTTAACAACTATATTGCCTTCCTAAAACTGTCAAATGCTCATCAGTGAACAAAGAATATCATAACTTATGTCTTGATAAAATTGAAGGCTACCCTCCTTCTGATATATTTCACATTTTCTTTATACATAGACCTGAAGGAAAACCACATGAACCTACTCAGAGCAGCATTCAATTGCCCAGTGGAGGTCAGACGCCACACAGGTAAGGCTATCATCTTATATTTCAAAAAATGTTATATCAGAGGCTTCTTAGAGACAGTGACTTGGGTGTTTTGTTGTATAGTAGGTGATACCCCCAGCACCTAAACCCTAACAGAGCTGACTTGCGTGGTAGGAATAGAGACAGAGATGGAAGGATGCAATTTTTCAGTGCTCCAAAAGAGGCATGCAGATTACAAAATATTGTGGGGCCAAAATATCCATGACTAAATATCGAGAACCAACATATTGTGAAGGTAAGTGCATAGAGGTCTGTATAGAAGTGCTATTCTTAACTCTACACCTACGTACCTTAATCATGTATATATCGTCAAAATGAATATATATTAAGTACAGTAAACCTATACTTACCTACATATACTTAGCTTCACAATATGTTAGGTCTCGATATTTAAGCCTCAAATATTTTGATCAAGCAATCTTTGCACTCAATATTCTAGTGGAATGCCAGAACTATATTTTTATTTTTCCAATCTCACAGTAAAATTGTTTCCCTGTTTGACATGGAGCCCTGTATCACTTTCTTTCTTATTGGTATCTGTGGAAGTGTCTAGTTATAGCCAAGTTGCTTCTAATCCCAAAATAACTTTTTTCTAGGCTCTGTCTTTCAGTACACAAAATCTGTTACTACTGAATTCTATTGTTTTTGTCCCTAAAAGGAAATGTTTTTCTGATGCCACTTGGTTCGCATTCCATTTACGATGGTCTTGTTTGGTCAGGGTTAAAGGCACCAGTCCACTTATTATGATAGCAAGCTAATGCAAATGGAGATTGGCCAATGTCCTTCATCAGGATCTACACGAGTACATTTGCTGACTTTGAGAGTATGGGCAAAGATTTGATGAGTAATTTTTCTTGATGCAGTGTAATGAGATATTTTTACCAGTGTGAACAATCATGGTATCTATTTTTCAGGGCAGGTATAAAGGCTCACATTTAGTGCAAAACAGACACAAGCAAAAAGGTCTGTGAGTTTATTACTAGACCATGCGAAAAACACATAACAAGACTGAACAGTAGGAGAGCTTTAAGGTAGTCACAACTGACAACCTCGTCGCCATTAAAAGCCGTCTTTATATTTCCTGCTAATACGTTCTGTGTTGGATTCACTCCAAATCTTCGCACTCCTTAAAAACATCTTACCATTCAATAGCCTGCGTCAGGGCAGGGTGGGTCATACTAAGGTGGCACCCTCCTGACATCCCAGTTTCCTTACCAAAGTGGGATTAGATGATCAGTGTTCGTGCCCTTCTGCAACAGTTGCTCTCTCCCCAGGCTAATTTGTGTTCCTGCCTTTCACGGATGCAAAATGCAAACTTAGGCGTTGACTGACCCGGGTCAAGAAAAGGGTGTCCCCCTGTTCCATGTCTCTTTTTTTGGACCGGATTCACAAACATTTTGCCGTGACTTATGCCTGAAGTACTCTGGGTTTACTCCTAATTACTCCCATAATTCCATGAATAAGCCAGCAGTACTGTACTAGTTTCTCATGAAGTATGTTATCTATCTACCCTGTACCACTTATGATGTCACTGTCACTGTCATGGTGATGGAATGTTATGGTTTGAATCCCAGGAGCCTGTTAGTTCCTGGAAGCTGTGGAGACGAACAGTCAATAAAGTACGTGCTCTTACACTTACCTGTCTGGTGTAATCACTACAAATTTGGCGACGAGCGTTGTTGGGCTGTTGAGAGATTCAAATGTTTTTTGTGGGGGAAAACGTTCACTCTCCTTACTGATCACAAACCCCTCATTCCCATTCTTGAGGGAAAGATTGTTAAGGACCACACTCCCAGGATTGCAAAGTTGAGCTCTAAATTGTTACAGTATAATTTTGACGTTGCACACATACCTGATGGAAAAAAACACAAGGGCTGATTATCTTTCAAGGTCCCCTTTACCTTTAGGAAAACATGATCTTCGTGATGATGATGCAGATAAAGAATGTCTTATTGCTGCAGTCGATGCTTGTTGTGTGGGTTGTTTCTCTGAGCGTGAGTGGTTCTGTGGGATGGAATCCGATGCTGTCCTCAAGAGAGTGAAAGGGTTCATTGTGTCTGGCTGGCCCAAGGAAAAACATTTGGATAGTGACCTTCATCCTTTCGCCAAGGTCGCCGACGAACTTACCTTGGAGGGTGGAGAAATGATCATGCGGGGGGATAAATTTGTTCCTCCTGAATCTCTGAGGGGTCGTATCATCGATTATGGCCATGAAGGACATCTTGGACAGATGAACACTAAATGGAGGATTCGTTGTGTGTATTGGTGGCCCTCCATGGACCGTCAAGTAAATGATGTTGTGGAAGGATGTGTGACATGCTGTACCAGTGACAAGGTTATAAAGATTGTTTCTCCTCCTGTACAAGAGGTGGCGGTACCTGATGGTCCTTGGTTGAAGCTAGCTATCGATTTTGTGGGATCTTTCAATATTTTACCCAACAAATACAAATTCGCTTTGGTTGTTGCCGAATATTACAGTAAGTGGTGGGAGGTTCATTTTATGACCGACCCCAATTCTCAAGAGGTCATCAAGTTCCTTCAAAGTCTTTTTGCCAGAGAAGGTTTCCCCAAAGAAATAGTTTCCGACAATGGGATACAGTTTACTTCCAAAGAGATGTCTGATTTTTTGAGTCAGTCCGGTATTCTTCATCGGCTCGTGGCTTTGTATCACCCACAAGCCAATGGTTTCATTGAGCGCACCAACCGTATTCTTGTTGAGTGTGTTCAGTGGGCTGTTTCTTCTAGAGTTGATATCAAAGAAGCTGTTCAGAGCATGCTGTGGGCACATCGCACAACTCCCAGTGCCATCACAGGTTCCAGCCTCTTTGTTTTACTTAGGGGTAGGGAAGCTTCTTTTCACATGTGTCCTGCTTGGATGAAGAAGTGGGGTTTGCTGTCGAGGTGTGGGGAGACTCGGAAATGCTGGAATTCATTCTCAACCTGCAGTCCCGGATGTGGTAAATTTCAAGTCTAGTGGGTGTGTGGGGGATTGAGTGAGAATTAAGTCCCCTCTTAATGTTCCCAAGGGACTGTCAAAATTCGGTCCCCCTGTTAAGGTGGATGCCACTTCACGTTTTGCTGTAAGGGTCAATGGGAAGAATTGGTGGAATCTGTCCAGGATTTACAAGATTCCCATGAGAGTTGTGTTGCAGCTAGGTCTCGAGTCTGGGAACACTGTTCATTCCCAGCCTACTCAGAAAAGACCAGCTCTGAGAGAGAGTTCTCTGCAACACTCACAGTTCACCAAGTCTTCTTTGAAATATGTCCCTCTACGCAGGAGTGGTAGGACAAGTGTCCCGCCTAATCGTTTGAATCTTTAGTGTTTTTTTATTGCTGATTTACTTATGTGAACCTGTGCTTGTGGGTATTTGTGCCTTTGCACTCTTTGTTTCCTGGTTTCTCTTTTCTTTTTGCTTGTTCTTTTTCTCGTTTTTTTTTCTCTCTCTCGGCTTCTATCTCCATTTTGGTTTTATGGGAAAAGAGGAGATGTTGTACTAGTTTCTCATGAAGCATGTTATCTATCTACCCTGTACCACTTATGATGTCACTGTCATGGTGATGGAATGTTATGGTTTGAATCCCAGGACCCTGTTAGTTCCTGGAAGCTGTGGAGACGAACAGTCAATAAAGTACGTGCTCTTGCACTTACCTGTCTGGTGTAATCACTACAAGTACTAAAAGAGTAAGTCACACCTACCCACTGCATATTCTTTGTGAATGGGATATACTGTGTTTTCAGCTACCCCAGTGCTTCTAAAAACATTGCCTGGCCTGAACACTGGGTCTGACACTCTTTAAAGAATATTCACTGGCACACGTGTTCTATTTTAAAATAGTTTCCTATCGGTCCTTAAAAATGATATCTTTTTTTTCAGATGTCTAGCGATTCTACAAACAGATGCCAGATAATACGAAAACATGTAGGGGCTTATTTACAAGGCCCTTGCGCCACTTTTGCCTCATTTTTAACATGGGAAAAGTGACGCAAAAGTGGCGCAAGGGGCTTGTAAATTGCCCCGCAATCACTAGTTTCCGATGTTGTTATAAAAACGAGCAAGCTCACCAAAATCCTTAGGGGCAGATTTACAAGCCCCTTGCACCGCAGGTGCATCACGTTGCGTGACGCACCGGTGGCGCAGCCTGCTGAGTGATATTTACAAGAACAGGTAAAGTCACCCTGCGTGACTTAACCTGTGCTTGTAAATATCGCCCCTGTTCATGCAACACTTTGCATGTTAGGGGCGTGACATGGGTGTTGCTGAGGGTGTTCCCACGCAACACCGATGTCCACTGATGCATTTCCAGATTTACGAGAAATCGTAAATGTGGAAATGCCTCAGAATGCTATGCCACCCTAGGGGTGGCGTAGCGAGGTGCAACAAGGAGAAATGTTTTAATTTCTCCTAGTTTTTTTCCTCTTTCAATGCGTGCTGCATTCAACAGCACACATTGGAAGAGGAAATCACCTCAATTGATTGTTTTTGTGCAGGAAGGTGCTCCTTCCTGCACAAAAACAATCTCCCCACGACGCAGGCATCCTTGCACCATGGTTCAAGGGTGCCTGCGCCGGCGCATGGCAGCATTTTGTGCGCCAGCGCAGGGGGAAGCACAGAGATGCAACATATTGTTGTAAATATGTCGCATCCCTGTGCTTCAAAACTAACGCAGCGCGGCGCAGCAAAATGACTTGCGGCACCGCGCTGTGTTAGTTTCTTGTAGATCTGCCCCTTAATACTTTTCAGTCATGATGTGAATCTAATCCCAGTAGGAACGTTGTCAATGTATGGAATGTGATGCTCACAAGAATCAATGTAAAGAAGGTAACTTTCAATTTGGAGTAATATTTGTGGCATGTGAACCTTTCCATAAGGGTCATTATTTAAAATATGTGCGTTTATGTAGGAAGATTCATTATACGTGTATTAAACAGGTACCTACATAGGTGAAATATAGGTGCTTGCGCAAAAAAAAATAGTATTCGAATATTGCCCTCAGAATTTTCAAGCAATCGTTTATTTTAAATTACAGTTTTTCCGTGGTGTCAACACGCGTAGGGGCAGATTTTCAAAACTTTTGCGCTGGTTTGGCGTCACAAAAGTGGCGCAAACCAGCGCAAATTTGTTTTTTGCTATTTTCTTTCCAGCGCAAAACTTGTTTTGCGCTGGAAAGCACTCTTTGGGGGAGATTTACCAAAAAGTCACGCAGCGCAGCCCCCTGCGAGGCTGCACTGCGTTGCACAACAGGGAGGGAGCAGGAGAGCGCCATATTTTAAAAGATATGGCTCTCTCCTCCCCTTTCCCTTGCACCGGCGCTGATTTCAGCTGCCGTGCGCCATGCACATACCTTAGCGCCGCAGCGCTAGGGTGTGTGCATTAGTGTAGCATAGGTTTTGTACAGGAAGGATAACCTTCCTGTACAAAATACTATGCTAGGCACATTGCAAAGCTATTCCCACTTTGTATACGTGCAGCACAGTGCAGTGCGCATGCAAAGTCGGAAAAGGAAGGAGAAATAAAAGCATTTCTCCTTCCTAGCGCCTAGTTGAAAAGGGCCCAGTTTTCTCACGCTAAACTCAATCTACTGTTTTTAGTAAATTGGGTTTAGCGTGAGAAACCTTGGGTGGTTGCAGGGGAACGCCCATGCACCACCCTTGGCATGCCCCCACAGCGCAAAGTAATGGGAATCTGCGCAATGCGCTGCTTCGCATTACTTTTACGTTATTTCCAGCGCTAAACAAGTTTAGCGCTGGAAAGTTAATTAGGAAAAAAAGATTTTGCGCCGTTTTGCATCACTTTTGTGACGCAAACACGGCGCAAAATCTTAGTAAATCTCCCCCTTTAAGTAGCGCAAAGCAGCGCGAAGCACTACTTTGCGTTACTTTGCGCCGAGGGGGCGTTACATGAGTGGTACATGGGCGTTCCCATGCAACCACCCATGCCTTTTGACGCAAAACCATATTTACAAATATTTGTAAACATGGTTTTGCGACAAAAGTTAACGCCCCTTCAAAGAAGGCGCTAACAGGAGAAATGCCTTCATTTCTCCATGCTTTTCCGACTTTGCATGCGTGCTGCACTGTGCAGCACGCATACAAAGTGGGAAATGCTTTCCCTTGTTTCGAGCTTAGTATTTTGTACAAGAAGGGTACCCTTCCTGTAGAAAACCTATGCTGGACTCATGCACACACCCTAGCGCTGCGGCGCTAAGGTGTGTGCATGGCGCACAGCAGCTGTAATCAGCGCCGGCGCAAGGTAAAGGGGAGGTGAGAGCCATGTCTTTGAAGATATGGTGCTCCCCTGCTCCCTCCCTGTCGCGCAACGCAGCGCAGCCTCGCGGGGGGCTGCGCTGCGTTGCGCAACTTTTTTGTAAATCTCCCCCCCATATCTTCAGAGATATGGCTCTCTCCTCCCCTTTCCCTTGCGCTGGCGCTGATTTCAGCTGCCGTGCGCCATGCACACACCTTAGCGCCGCAGCGCTAGGGTGTGTGCATGAGTGTAGCATAGGTTTTGTACAGGAAGGGTACGCTTCCTGTACAAAATACTCTGCAAGGCACGATGCAAAGCTTTTCCCACTTTGCATACGTGCTGCACAGTGCAGCACGCATAGAAAGTCGGAAAAGCATGAAGAAATGAAAGGATTTCTCCTGTTAGCGCCTCCTTTGAAGGGGCGTTAACTTTTGACGCAAAACCATGTTTACAAATATTTGTAAATATGGTTTTGCGTCAAAAGGCATGGGTGGTTGCATGGGAACACCCATGTACCACCCATGTAACGCCCCCTCGGCGCAAAGTAACGCAAAGCAGTGCTTCGCGCTGCTTTGCGCTACTTAAAGGGAGAGATTTACTAAGATTTTGCGCCGTGTTTGCATCACAAAAGTGACGCACAACGGCGCAAAATCTTTTTTTCCTAATTAACTTTCCAGCGCTAAACTTGTTTAGCGCTGGAAATAACGTAAAAGTAATGCGAAGCAGCGCATTGCGCTCCTTCGCATTACTTTGCGCCGTGGGGGCGTGCCAAGGGTGGTGCATGGGCGTTCCCCTGCAACCACCCAAGGTTTCTCACACTAAACCCAATTTACTAAAAACAGTAGATTGAGTTTAGCGTGAGAAAACTGCGCCCTTTTCAACTAGGTGCAAGGAAGGAGAAATGCTTTCCTTTCTCCTTCCTTTTACGACTTTGCATGCACGCTGCACTGTGCAGCACGTCTGCAAAGTGGGAATAGCTTTGCAATGTGCCTAGAATAGCATTTTGTACAGGAAGGATACCCTTCCTGTACAAAACCTATGCTACACTCATGCACACACCCTAGCGCTCCGGCGCTAAGGTGTGTGCATGGTGCACAGCAGCTGAAATCAGCGCCGGCGCAAGGGAAAGGGGAGGAGAGAGCCATATCTCTGAAGATATGGGGGGAGATTTACCAAAAAGTCGTGCAACACAGCGCAGCCCCCCACGAGGCTGCGCTGTGTTGTGCGACAGGGAGGGAGCAGGGGAGCGCCATATCTTCAGTGATATGGCTCTCTCCTCCCCTTTCCCTTGCGCCGTCGCTGATTACAGCTGCCGTGCGCCATGCACACACCTTAGCGCCGCAGTGCTAGGGTCTGTGCATGAGTGTAGGATAGGTTTTGTACAGGAAGGGTACCCTTCCTGTACAAAATACTAAGCTCGAAACAAGGGAAAGCTTTTCCTACTTTGTATGCGTGCTGCACAGTGCAGCATTCATGCAAAGTCGGAAAAGGAAGGAGAAATAAAAGCATTTCTCCTTCCTTCGTGCCTAGTTGAAAAGGTCGCAGTTTTCTTACGCTACACTCAATCTACTGTTTTCAGTAAATTGGGTTTAGTGTGAGAAACCATGGGTGGTTGCATGGGAACGCCCATGCACCACCCTTGGCATGCCCCCATGGCACAAAGTAACGCGAAGCAGCGCAATGCGCTGCTTCACATTACTTCTACGTTATTTCCAGCGCTAAACAAGTTTAGCGCTGGAAAGTTGATTAGGAAAGAAACATTTTGCGCCGTTTGGGTCACTTTTATGACGCAAACACGGCGCAAAATCTTAGTAAATCTCCCCCGCTCTCCTGCTCCCGCCCTGTCGTGCAACGCGGCGCAGCCTCGCGGGGGGCTGCGCTGCGTGGCGCAACTTTTTGGAAAATCTCCCCCTTCATTTTGAAGTGCTACATTCGACAGGAAGAAAGACATCTTAAGTGACACTTTCAGCATTAAAATGCTTCTCTAATTATATTTCGAGACTGGTTTTAAAATATGTATGGTTTTTCAAGTGTTGCTGCTCTTGTCTATATGCAGAGATTCTTCCTGTGAGCTCACTCACATACCTGAAAATTGTACACCTTTCAGACTACAAATATTTTATGTTCCTTGATCCAGCCGACTCCTTTATGCCTACTGCCTTTCTTCAGAAATCACAGGCTGTTTCCTCTTTATCTGGTTCGATCTCTTTCATTGTTTCCCTCATAGTAGCGTTCATATTATATTTGTCATTCTCACTTTGCACTTTTACATTCATTTCACTGTAATCATTATTTAAAGGTGATCACGCGCATTATTTTAGAGGTACTGATTTTTTTAAATTCTATATTGTATGAACCACGAAAAATCCTTCTAGAACGTACAAAACTGCTCCCATAATTGCATTGGTTGAACTGTCCCTCCACCATCTTTGGGGGATATTCACAAGAACATGCGATAATCTTCGCCAAAATATGTTAACGCAATTTTTCACATCGCCGTCTATCGCGGGAAAATAACTCTGTGTTGACGTCGTATTCCCAACAAGGCGGTAACATGCGATAGTCTCCCGACAACGCGTCAAATGTCCACGATAAAATTACCTGGACGGCGATAAAAATCTAAACCCGAACGTGAAAAAAGTTGCGATGTGCCCAACTGTGATAAAAAATCCCGCGATAAGCAGCGCCAGGCCTGCAAGTCACACAAGTCAGGCGGGAAAAAACACTATAAAAGCGTCAAACAAAAACACAACCAACAGACAAACAACCGCGAAGCACCATGGAGGTAGCCGGAGCAAGTACAGAGGACAACCAGAATCCCACAAGCCCCACGGAGGACCAGCCTGGGACCATCATTGGGGAGACGGTGGCAGGATTTGGGGGACCGGACACTGCACAACATGACCTGACCCAACAGCAACAGGGTGAGTAACGACCAGGGACTGGGGGGACTGGGGGAGATGGGCACAGTGGCACACATGCACAATTAAGTATAGCACATCTGCGGACAAACCATGCCCAAGAGTCACAACTCCGAACAAGAGACCAATTTACCCAAGTCCGCAACATCTCAGCACTGTATAAGCACAGAAGTGAAAGGCACACCGCCTGAAAGGGATAAGGGCCAGCCAAATCAGAGCTGAAGGGGCAACTCACCCACAATGCAGCACACACACATAAGAATCAGAGCACCTCAACATTGACAACAATGTGGTACAAACTGCAACATTCACACAACAGGACAGAGGACACAACTGCTGCCGCTTGTGTGTAGAAAATGGCCATTCGCATGTGGCATAGCAGGAAACTGTGAGATGATAATGTACAAGTACACCCTCACATCCCTGATGGTGCAGAAATGTCCAACTGTCCCGCATTAAATTGGCATCTCCTCACAAACAGTCACAATGTACATTGTCATGCAGTCTGTATGTAAACTTGTACAATGTGTGAACATACATGTGAGCACAATGTCAATCTACATCTCCCCTGCACATTGCAGAGGGAGAATCAACACCTCCTGCAGAGCAGACCCAACAACACAGCACTGATGATGAAGAGGACCACACCAACATCTACACCGACGCCCTCCAACAGCTCATGGACAGCTCCGTCACCCCACCTCCAGCAGCAGGGCAGCCCAGCTGCATCGATGAGACCCCACCCCCTGCACAGACCACACAGCAGGAAGCACCCACCACCACGGCTGTCTCCCAGGACCCCCATGACCAACACATGGCATACCAACGCCGTGTGTTCGGGTGCCAGGAGAAGATGGCTGACCAGCTGCGGATGGGGTCCGAACTCATGTCATCCAAACTAGATGCCATACGTGGGTGTCTAAGTGCCATCAGGGATGACTTACAGTCCCTAACGGACACCCACTGTCCGCTCCATGCTCTCCAACAATCCATGGCTGACATCGCTGGAGTCATGACTCTGAGCCAAGAACAACTGTCTAGTCAGAGTGACTTCAGCGATGTCAGCCGGGAGTTGGGACACATAAGGAGAATGATGGAGAGCTTGGAGCGGATGCAGGCGGATAGAATGTCTGCCACGGCTGCACACCAGTCAGATGTAGCTGTGATCCTCCATGTCCTGCAGATCCTCTTCATGGCATTGCCACCACAAGGCCTGGCGTGGATGAATGCTGCTGCTACTACTCCATCCACATCTCCGCCCCCTGAAGTGTCAGTGCCACACACTGCGGCAGACATTCCACCTCCGGCCCCTGATGTGTCACTGCCACACAGTGATGCAGACAAAACACCACCACCCGCATGTGAGGCACCGGACACATCAGAGGACGGAGATGATGATGAATCCGGCTTTATGGTAAGAATGAAGTGGTAGCATTCATCTCCACCATATGGCCTGTTTCAGCTTGGTTCTGCCCTCTGCATCATGCCCTGGAATAACACCTTCCACTGTCCCCCGATACACTCAGCGACACTCACCTTGGACCTCGACATAGACTGCCATATTTGGTTTGGTTACCAATGACACAGCAAGCACACTGCGGACTGAAGTCTTCCACTCCCGATGAACTTGTCAATCCCTAAAGGACTCCGGCTGGCCCTCCACGGGGCAACATTGCAAAGTGGGGTTTTCATGGCCCTGTACTGGTCCAGCTTCAACACTCCACTGAATGTGAATAAAACATTCTAATTCACACAGATGTGTCATGGCTATGCTCAATCAAGTATAAAAGTATGGATGAATGTAGGGACAGTGATTCCACAAAAAGGTACTCCCTGGGTAATGCTATCAGTGCGCATGTATGGCCGTGACCCAGATAGGCAGTGAGACACACATTGTCATTCAAACCAACACTCATCACAGTTGAATACAAGTGAAGGTGCGTAGACTTTATTAGCATATGCGTGTCAGTACGGGCAAGATTAGTGCCACAACAAGAGGACCAATGCAGCAGTATGTCAGAATGAGGAATGTTGCCAAGCGCCGCTGACCACTCCGGGGGAGTGCCTCACCTTCCACAGGTGTGTGTTGTCCGGCGTTGTTGTCCGCTCATGTATTCGGAGTCCAGGCAAATGCAGCCATGTCCACTGTTGTCGTGGGATATGTGACCAGATCTCCAAGATGCAACAAGGTGTTGGGGCATGTGCAATGGGTTCCAATCTGTTGTGGCTGCAGGTACGTAGTTACTCGTCCATAAAAGCGATTGCAGCTTCGTAGGCTATCATTTCCAACATGAGCTCGTTGTCGACTTCATCAAACAGGACGGCGAGGCCATCCATTAGCAGGTCAGGACAGATATGCTGCGTCCACCCCCTTTCACCAATTAGCACTACAGCCCAATAGGGGAGCGGATCAATGTGGTCACTGAACACGAGGAGTTGTGCAATCTCCCAGGTCCAGCTACCAGCATGTATGCCACGTATCAAGGCATCCCATAAACGGGTATCACGGTGACACTCCTGGTCGTGGGCCAACAGGGGGCGCACACACATGTCAAAATCCAGTTCAGCTACCGTCCTGTTGGATAGGCAGACATCCATGGACCACTCGAATATGCACGATCGACAATGCAACACAGGCTGAACGCAGGTAACGTTGGCAAGGCGGAAGCTTAGCCGGTAACTGATCTGCAGCACTGCCAATGGCAGTACCCCCAGTAAATGCAGCATACGTGCATGGTACAGTTCCACGTGACAGGGGTTGTGCATGTGTCCAGGATGTTCTGCCATTGCGTTAGTGGCTCTGGTTGAAGCGGCACTGTTCTGACCTGCGCCAGTTCTGTGGATGAAATGCCACAACTCGGATCAATGAGTTGTTTTAGTGTGCAACGGTTGTACGCCTGGGATGGTGTGGGAGTAAGTGTGAAGGCCATTCCATGCAAGACAACTTCGAGCAAGAACTTCTGTGTGTGGGGTGTGTAAACGTTGGTCTTTCGTCGGGCTGTGCGTAGTGTGGGAGTCGACATCAGCTGCTGTAGTACCTGTCAGGGGTTGCCGGGCACATGCAATTCCGAGGTCGGAGGTGCAGATGTGCTTCCGCCTGATAGTTCAGACAAAGGAGCTTTCATCCCTTATGTTAGTTTCTCATCTGCTTGCATTCAGGAAATGTTAAGTGGCTTGTTGGGGGTGGGGTGGGATGTTTGCGACTTTGGGATTCATGTTTGACATGTCTTGCATGTTGCAAATGTGCGGCATCACTGTGTGTTACGTTGCCTCACAGCTGCTCCTCCCTCCCCCGAGCCTATTTACTTGTGCGCGCAGCGCGGTTGCATCACTTGCACTCCTACGGCACACCATTGTCATGCCTGTCTGCGCATGTCCACAATCCTGACAACCACACTGTGATGTTGTCCGTTGAAGGTGGGCGGCCACGTGAGTGTAGGCCTATGGTAAGGATAGGGCGGACACAGATGTAGAGTCCATGTGTGGCTGAACTCGCGCTGCGAGTAGGTCTAGGCATTTGGCTCTTGCTGCGGCATTACAGATACACACAACACTTGGCATGTATGAGCCAAGACCCCGAGCGGTCTTGTGCTCCTTCATTTCTCCATTCGTGCATGCCCGCCCTCAGGGTGCATGCTACATTGCAACATTGTCGATTGCGGGCAGGGTGGCGCCAACACTACAACAGAGACACAGGCATTAGTTACTTCCTTGTCCAGGCCAGAACCACCGAACCACGCCCAGAGCCCCGGGCAAATCCTTCACACCCCTACGCTGGCCTGGCGTACGCCGGCCCAGCCCACTCCGCTTACGCTTACAGGGGGGGGACAGAGCTACGTGTCCAAGGACTTATACACTGCCTGAGGTGACATGGTTGCGTCCGCAGTCCACAGCACAAGGTAAGATGGTAGGGCCCTGGCCCATCATGCATACATAATGACCACAAGGACACACTTAGATAGTGGAACTGGCTACGGTCACGTGCGCCCGGCCACTTTTTATTGCCAGGGTCACATGTCCAGTGACGCCTGTGCTGGATGGGTGTGGGGTGAGTGTAAGCCAGCACTCAGGGAGTGGTTGGTGCTGGCAACAACTAGAACAGTGATCTTCGTATTACACACACAGATTCAATCATAAAGGGTCCATGACTTGCAGTGCACTGAGGTAGGGGCGCCAGATCTGGAACCACACACAAAAGATTCAAACATAAAGGGTCCATGACTTGTGGTGCACTGAGGTAGGGGCACCAGAGATGAGCGTGCTCATGTGCAGTGATTGTTAATCGTTGTGTCCCTTCGGGATATTTCCGCTGCAGCTGCAGTGGGGTGTGGTACACCTGCCTCATCTTCATCATCATCGTCCCAGGTCTTCCCCACTGCCTGAGGCGACATTGTCGCGTCAGCTGTCCACAGCACAAAACTCAATCATAAAGGGTACATGTGTTGTGGTGCACTGAGTCGGTGGCACCTGAAGCGCTCAGCGGGTGTGCAGCCTGCGATGATGCATCGTCCGGGCGGGCTGCACTGGAAGCAATGTCTGTTGCCTACTGGACTGCGCCATTAATAAATCAAGACTCAATTTGAATTGTGAGCCCTGCTGACCGCAGTGTAGCCCGGAGGCAGCAGTCAGAAAGGGCCCACAGCCACGTGGCGATGACTTGTGGTGCACTGAGTTGGTGGCACCTGAAGCGCTCAGCGGGTGTGCAGCCAGAGATGATGGCGTGTCCTCGCAAGTCAGGATTGGATTTGATTTGAGGGCCCTGCTGACCGCAGTGTAGGCCGGAGGCGGCGGTCAGCAAGGGCCCACAGCCACGTGACGATGACTTGTGGTGCACTGAGTTGGTGGCACCTGAAGCGCTCAGCAGGTGTGCAGCCAGAGATGATGGCGTGTCCTCGCAGGTCAGGATTGGATTTGATTTGAGGGCCCTGCTGACCACAGTGTAGGCCGGAGGCAGCGATCAGCAAGGGCCCACAGCCACGTGACGATGACTGGTGGTGCACTGAGTTGGTGGCACCTGAAGCGCTCAGCGGGTGTGCAGCCAGAGATGATGGCGTGTCCTCGCAGGTCAGGATTGGATTTGATTTGAGGGCCCTGCTGACCGCAGTGTAGGCCGGAGGCAGTGGTCAGCAAGGGCCCACAGCCACGTGACGATGATTTGTGGTGCACTGAGTTGGTGGCACCTGAAGCGCTCAGCGGGTGTGCAGCCTGCGATGATTCGTCGTCCGGGCGGGCCGCACTGGAAGCAATGTCTGTTGCCTACTGGACTGCGCCATTAATAAATCAAGACTCAATTTGAATTGTGAACCCTGCTGACCGCAGTGTAGGCCGGAGGCAGCAGTCAGAAAGGGCCCACAGCCACGTGGCGATGACTTGTGGTGCTCTGAGTTGGTGGCACCTGAAGCGCTCAGCGGTTGTGCAGCCAGAGATGATGGCGTGTCCTCGCAGGTCAGGATTGGATTTGATTTGAGCGCCCTGTTGACCGCAGTGTAGGCAGCAGACACTAGTCAGCACACACATAACTCCGTGGTGCTGTGCCGCTGGGTGCGCTGGGGGCCTGTGTCACGGACGCCAGCGATCGGCTGAGGAGGCTGGCGGTAATGGTGGCGGACTCCTGGCAGGGTGAGGGGCGCCTCCCTGGCAGACGCGTTGGCCATCCGGGAAGTGAACCACGCCAAGAGCCCCGGCCTATTTATTCACACTCCTACGCTGGCCTGGCGTACGCCGGACCAGCCCACTCCGCTTACGCTTACAGGGGGGGACGACACGGATACATGACCGGGGTCTTCCCCACTGCCTGAGGTAACATGGTTGCGTCCACTGTCCACAAAACTACAAACACCAGCAGTATATGTCCACATGGACATGTCTGTGCTCTGCATACTGAAGTCTGTCCAGCACATCACCGCCACACTTGGCATTGTGTACATTCTTATTCATGGGTGACTTGCCTCCTTCAAACATACTTGGTTCCCACCTCTCCCCACATTCTGCAATTGTGTGGCTGAGGGGCCATGCCATTTTGGGAAGGTCAGCTGTCTTGTTCTGCGCTGCCTCTGTGGTGGTCTGGGGGGGGGGTCCTGGGGGTGGTGGCGGTGGGTGTTGTGGCCCTCTTGGGTCTCCGAACTGCATGGTCAGTTGCTACATGACATGTGTTGGTCTTCAGATGTGGCTCTGGGCTGGGCTCCCTTTCATGCTGCAGGTTGTCATCCTGCTTTACACCAGTAAAAGGCAGGTGTTAAATCCCTGCTGCTAACGCGCCTTATCGCCTGTTTTTGGGTCGCATCGCGGATCTGGCTGGTCGTTGAGAATATCGCGAAGTGGTGTTTTCGTGTGTTTTTGCACGGGAACGCCTACTCTGCATATCATTAGTGTTAGTTGTCACTCTCATCCATGGCGATGTTTTTTGCGGAGGATATCGCTGGGAAACTGGCGATATCTGCAGGTTGCACCAGCTTGAGAATAGTGCGATAAGTCTATCGCCACTTTTGCGGCGCTAAAGTGCCGATAAATCGGCGATGACTCCTTGAGAATATGCCCCTTTGTATTATACTATCATAACCCCAGAAATTATCGATTTGTTTTCTGAAAGACACAGGACATTTTCGAAAACAAACAGTTTCTTAACGGGCTAGCTCGAACAGCCATCCAGCCATGCACATAAATTGTTCCTGCTGTCCTGAAGGGCCACGAAGGACAGTGGGTGAACTGGAACCACGTGCCAGCTGCCCCTGTGAAGCCACACCCTATGCGTGTCCTCTGACCCTTCAACTACCACTTGCTCTGTTCTCATACTGTCCCCTGCTATATCACCTTCCATCCCCTCTCGCTGTTGCATCCTTCCCAGAATTAAAGGTGGATGTTTTACAATATGATATAGTAAATATCTTACAGTCTAAATATCATGTAGATTACATACATTATTGGCTGCAGAATGAAAATTAAAAAAAATATATATATTAATACAAAATACAGACCACCAGATTCTGGTTGTTCGTTTTGATCAGTTGTACTTTTTGATAAGAATGAAACATAGAACACAGAATAAATTGAGTGTGGAAAAAACACACCTCTTGCACTCTAGCCCAACGGGATTTAAAAGACATTTAGGGCAATCCAGAAACTTTCTGTGAATGTGCGCCCACGTGCTGAATGTGTCAATTTCTGTTGTCTCTATGTAGGAAGGAACTTTTTGGGGTTATCAGGTCATGTGAGGACTTGCTCCCACTCTGTGCTGAACATACCCGGCTTCACCCTGCCCCCCACATGAAAACATGCACAAACGTAGTCCAGTCTTAAGCAGTGACCTAAACAGTCCTGGCTACATATTTGTTCACCTTTGTTAAGCCTGCCATTTTTAGAACATGCCTGTCTGAATATTATGGTTTGAAACTGTTTCTATGGGCCTGTTCCTGCCCTAAACAAAAGGAGACCGTGGCACTGCATGTGGCTAGACTTGATCCACAAAGACAACATATTGCATTTGATCACATTTGTCCAGGCTTGCTCAGCAAGAGGCTTGGCTGAACAGTGTTTTGTTTGAGATCAGACAATAAATTGAAAAGAAATCTGTTTCAATCACCTTAAAATCAAAAGAATCCCACAGAGATTGGCTAAATTTAACTTTCTGCAGGTTCGCACATTGTGCCATCAAACAAGTTCTGTTGAGTTTAGAAGTGGCGAGCTGGAAACAAGGATTTCCTTTCAAAAAGAAATTAAACTGATTTACCTTTCTGATCCTTAAACAGATTTGCAGTCAGGCTTAAGCCTCAAGAGTCCTTTAGGATACATGACATTTTTTGTTTTTGATTGAGTAGAAATCTCTATCGTTGATATATAGGGCTGTCGAAGAGGCAGCATAAGCTTACTGGGATTTGCATCAGCAGTTCTTTTAGAAAAGATAATTAACAGTTTCAGACACAATTACAACTCAAACCCTTATAGAAAGGCATAGCTTACCATATGAATGATGGCTAAAAGTTCTAAGTCAGTTTGATGTCTTTTTATTTCTCAATCAGAATGTGAGAACAATATAAAACATTCCCTTATTTATGTTAGAATCCATTTAGGTGTTCTAGAGGGCACCAAGATGTCACATTATACCTCTTCAGGACGGCATTAGAGATTGGATTGTGACAGGTAGGGGTCATTAGGGGATGGAGTACTGATCGTATGGGATTGCCATATACTCCTAGGTGGTGTCACTGAGGGTGGATGCTTGGATGGTGATGCGAGAATTCACTGAAGCAAATTGACTGATGAGGAGGGATGCAGCCTAGTCTCTTAATGAGGTGGAGATTAGGTACGATTGACAGACCTTTCCCAGGAAGATTATGTATCACCTGCTGTGGTAAGAGGGTGAGTAGGAATTGGGTGGGTAGGAATCTTAAAAGTCATCACCCAGAAGCTGCTTGCCAATCAAAGGGAGGATTATACAAAGAGTGCCTATGGCAGAACTCTCACTTTCCCATCAGGGGCTTCCTTTGAATAGGTTTGGAGGGAACAATCATTTTTGAACAGCTGAAATTGGCGCAGATGGTGATGTGCCTCAAGTTAGATTTGAGCTGTTATTTCTTCTCCTAGGCAGAATGTAGCACAGGAGTGGAACTGGCAGTGGTCTGTTTCTTTAGGAACGGTAATGGGGTACATATTTAATAGGAAATTACCAGGTTGGATGGATATCCCTGAATCATGGGAAATTCCACCTCCCTTCTTAAGAATTTGTTCAGGCTCAAAATTTTAACAAGTAGCCTGTAAGAGCAGAGGAAGGACTGGTGCAGCTATGGAAACTCTGTGCAGAGTTTGGGGTTGTACCCACTTCAGGTTTGTACTCTGACTTCCAGTACTGGTCAACTCAGTTTCTGGACTCAATCTGAAGCTCAGTGGAGAGTGGACTTGCTAGGGACCCCAAAGCAGAAGTCCTGTGGACTTCTGTTGAGCCGGTCCTCTTATTGTGCCTTAAGAGTGGACACTGCTGACTCATGTTGTTGCACATTGTCACAATACAAATGGTACAAAAGACTGGGATGTTCAGAGACGGGGGTGATCTGTTGTGGATGACCTTGGGGTGCTGAGATGGATGATCCCAGACAAGGATGTCACTAGGACTGGACAGTAGGCAAGTCCACGCAGCTAAGCTGCTGCAAACAAGAGTGTTGCCATAGTGCCAAAGACTGCAGAGAAGTTGCAGGAAATCCTCGTTGGGTTTTGGTGGCCAGGAGACCCCTGGAGCAGGCTTCTGGCAGCTGAGGCTTGCCACCAGGAGCAGCATGTCACCAGCCTAATGAGAAACCGCATTTTTAATCTGAAGCAGGTGCGTTTGTGCTGCGGGCAACTGTTGCACTAAGAAATATCCTGGGTGATTGTGCTGGACCCAAGAGGGGCACTTTTGTTGACTGGTTTATTCTGGAGATGAGTGTGTGATCCCCCTTTAGAGGAGAACCCCCAGGTCTCAGCACATGACCCCTGTGCTTTTGGTCTAGAAGCATAGCTCACCAACGCATCCTTAGGAAGAGCGTGCAGGTGAAAGAGCACAGGAAGGCTGGCTCACCCTCCAGCAGTGGAGAGGAAATGCTAGGCAGATGAGGGAGCCAATGGCAAAAATGAACAGCCACGTAGTCCGGGAATCCTGCTTGTTGGGTGCTCGACAGAGAGTGGGCAGGTGCCTATGAGTGAAGTTGGACCGACTGGCCAATAAAAGCAAAAGTTAAAAAAAAGAGTTTGGGGTAATCACATAAGCCGCTATGTGTTGCCTCCACCCTGGCAGGTAGAAAATGTGCATATTTGGAAGCAGGTTATCCTGCGGTACCAGGACACTAGCACAACCACAACACTTTGTGAGAAGAAGCCTGCAAGCAGTAGCAGCATACCCCAAATAGCCTCCACTGCAATGCATTAGAGAGGAACTTACTAGCCTCAGCGCATGACCTTTGTGCTAGTGGATCGTCCTAGTGTGCCGAAAGCATAGTTCACCCACCGACACACACTCAGAAGGAGGGAGAGCAGGCTGAAGCAATAGCATAGGAAGGCTATCTGCCCCACTAGCAGCAGAGAGGAAATGCTGGGCAGATGAGGGAGCCAACAGAAAAAAAGGAGTAGACACACAGCCCCGGAACCCAGCTTGTTAGGTGCTCCATAGAGACACTGGCACTTCTACAATCCTTTGTGAGCAGCAGTGCACCCCTATACAGCCTCCATTGCAGAGAAAATTTGAGACAACAAGTCTTCCAGGAGGGAGAATGAAGGTTGAAAAATCCAGAAGCGTTTGCAGGACAACTTGGTAAACAGACAAATGTTTTAGACTTGGATTTAAGCATTGAGAAATATGAAAACTTTAACTGCCATACTAAAGCCAATAGGCTTATATTTTGCTTGAGAAGTGAATTGCGAAAGGCACCAGGTCTTTTTTTATTCATTGAGAATACCTTGACAAGGTTAGCTGGCCTCACTTTTGCACTAGGTCTTTTTTTATCCAATGAGAATACCTTGACAAGGTTAGCTGGCCTCACTTTTGAATAGTAAAATGCCATCTATGTTGCTGAAGAAGGCCTATTTAGGATTATTGCTGATTTATAGGAGTTGGGTCTACCAGCGCACATATGGTCACACAGTAGCTCACAGTAAGATGAACAGACAAGATTTACGGTATCAGCTACCTCCTGTAACATTTCTTTCGGGTAAATCACTTACACCCTGCTTACTCTTGTGCCCCTTTAGTAGGTCTTCCTTTCGTAGTTCCACCTCAGAACTTGTCAACATTAACATTTTGTTTGTAGTATTAGTTGTTGGTGAATTCAAGTACTTTTCCTTATAAAGGAAAAAACACTGTCTGGACAATGATTTATTGAGTGTTATTTTGTGCACTGTTGAGTTTTAACTATCTAACCACCGCACTTCGGAGTCATCCTTTGATTGCTCTGCCTCATTAATTTCCCTGTGAGTCAAGTGTTGTAAGACATACGTAGCTCCTGGTTAGTGGGCCTATTGCTTGGAGGTCCCAGGAAACCATAGGTAAAAGACCTCTATCGACACAATTGCGGCCTAGTAACTTCGGATTGACTTGGGAGCTCCCAAACTAGTTTTCTCACATTAATTTAAAAATTGGCAAGTGATTCGTTAGACCTATTTCCTTCTTGAATTGCAGCACAGATGAAGCCTGAGTTATGTGATGATTTCACTGCTGAAAGAGTAGAGCAAGTATTATGAAGTCCCCTATAATCCCAACAGGGCTGGCAATGGAAGTTAGGAGATCAGCATTAAGTCTGCGGATATGATGTCTTTTATCTGAAGACTCTGCCGGCCTAATGGAGTTGTGGGTCTAGGGTGAAAATACCGGGGGGGACTGAGGAACTATACAGGGGAATAAGGACTGGGGTTACTGATTCCCCAGGTAATTTCTCATCACCCACAAGTAATCCCCCGCCTCACCCCACTCTGGAGTCACTGATACCTGCAGTGGCGTAGCTTGGTCAGTAAGATTGGGGGGTGAGATTCTGATTTTCCAACAATCATGCTGGCATATAATGTTAAAATACATTATACAACAAGCAGGGTGCATTAGAGTGGTTTAAAGAGCAGTAAAAATGGAGAGGAATTCGGTTTGGTAGGGGTACGAAGTGAAAGAAAACACAGTTTGTAAAAAATGTTGGAGACTTTCAAAACAGAGAGAGGGAGAGAGTGTGTGCGCATTTTTGTCTGTGTGTATATAAACGTTCGACAGACACCTCACCAAACCCGACTGAAATCACCGGTATCCAACTATTTACCAGAAAATACATTTATTAGGGGGTTGTAACACTCCAGACACCCCCACTGAAGCTACGCCCCTGGATACCTGTGGTATCAGTAACTCAGAAGGGCAGAGATATTGGGTACAGCTATGGGGCTCTCATAATGAGGCATTATTACTATAACATCAGGCCATTCGTTGCCCAGGTGTTCCATTTCTGGTATGAAACTATTTTCAACATTTTTCATCTTAACTGCTGGACAATTGCGAGCTGGAACACAATTATGGAAGAAAGAGTCTGTTATTTCAGGAAGATTTCTATTTGTGCTTTTTTATTGAAACTGTGTTCCCCAGTGATTGTGCCTTTCCATTTTGCAGAGAAGCCTCAAGGACATTTTAATTTTCTGAACATTTTAAACTTAACTGCTTCCTAGTACAATAAACTCTTCTGCTTTTTCCCTGTTATGTGAGACTGCAGAAGGAACAACTCCTCACCTAACAAAACATTTAAAAAAATCTTTATTTATTATTTTATCATCCAATCTCAATATAATACACAACTTGCAGTAGCACCCAACATTAATTGCGTCTTATAGGTAGGGCCACTGGAATTATGCAGCAGAAAAGGGCCAAATTATGTGGCAGGGTTGAGTAAGTTATACGACAAGAAAAGGCAAATTATGTGGCTTAATGCGACACATTTTGCAATGGTATTACTTCATTATTTAGTCATTTTTCGGTCGCGCATTCAAGACCTCTTGTATATACTTTAGTATATACTTATATGTGTATGTACTTTGTGGGCTCTGGAGATCAGCCCTAGGACTTGTCTGCTTCCGCTAATGGACTTTTTTTCTGTTCAACTGCCTCTATTTAACTGTCTTGATAGAAAACAACCAGTAGAGGTCAGTAAAATACCAGAATTGCATTCTGCTTGTTCAACTGCCTCTATTTAATTGTCTTGATAGAAAACGACCAGTAGAGGTCAGTAAAATACCAGAATTGCTTTGTGCTTAGGGACTTTCTTTTTTTAAATTTTTCTGGCAACTGCCTCTATTTAACCACATCGGTGCTAATGACGAGCTGGGCTCGTCATAACGGCCGCGCTCCGCCCATGCGCGATTAATTCCCCACCTGTGCGGGAGAATTAATCAGTGGGCGGGGTTGTGACGAGCCCAGCTCGTCATGAGCACAGCTCCACTGTGACTCATGACGAGCTGGGCTCGTCACGAGCACCGCGGCACCGCGCTCACCCCCCCGCAGGGAAGGGGTTAACTTTCTTGATAGAAAACAACCAGCAGAGGTCAGTAAAATACCAGAATCACTTTAGCATTCTCTAGATTCCAGTCCATAGAAATTGTCTTCCACGAGCACCCGTAGACAATAATATTATTTTCAAATCTTGTATTTTCAGTGATATGACCACCGAAGGCCCTGATTTTATATTAAAAACAGAGCTTTGGACTATACAATTTCCTGCTGAAAGGCAATATTTCTCTCCATGTGTTCCCATACCTGGCGTGTCACGCAGTTTGGTGCTTACTTTCCCTCCATGTTAAAGAACAATAGATGTTTCAGCACCCAAGCTAATGTGCTGCATAGCTAAATACATATAGGGTCCCAAAGGCAAGACCGATTGCATTGCAAATGCTTGTTAAACTTGGTAACACTGTCTGGGCATTGGTTGCACCTCATTAGTACCTTTGTAAAGTGCCTTCCACCGAGCTGCAACACGTGTCATTGCTTTTTTTTGTAACTTTTGAACTGTTTGAGCTAGAAACAGAAAAAAATAGCTTTAAAAGCTGCAGAATATGTGGCAGAAGATGGATTATATGACAAACGCAGCAAATCTATAATTATGCAAAATCACCGCGGCCGAACAATT
Organism: Calotriton arnoldi; assembly: GCA_963921515.1. Taxonomy (NCBI): domain Eukaryota; kingdom Metazoa; phylum Chordata; class Amphibia; order Caudata; family Salamandridae; genus Calotriton; species Calotriton arnoldi. The sequence continues at coordinate 511,260 of CAWUFW010005737.1, forward strand.
GCTTAATTCCAGTGGCCCTGCTTATAGGTCAGTCAGTGCACAACATTCGATTAGATGAATTGACATTGCATCTTGTTCAGGGGGAGGGGCAAAAGGTCTTAAATCTTAAACCATAAATCATCAATCATAAGTCAGTGTACACACGTCATCCCAGCTCCATTCCAAGACAAATATTACAAGTCGACAATCCTCTTCACCCTATTACACTTCCCATTCCATTACCAACTTGTCTTATCCTTCTCGGGTGACACCCCCAACTTTGACACAACATGGGTCACACACAACGCTTGTCCTTCTGAGCACTCCCAAGAGAAATTCCCGAAGCACGTTGTTAAACCTGGCCCTTTTTGCAGGTTTATCCCCAAACATTTTGCCTTTTGCCTGCTATTTTTCTGACCCTGTTTTTGTTGGCTATAGGACTCTGGGCACTTTACCACTGCTGATCAGTGCTAAAGTGCATATGCTCTCTGTGTAAATTGTGATTATGATTGGTTATCCATGATTGGCATATTTGATTTACTGGTAGGTCCCTAGTAATGTGCACTGTGTGTGCCCAGGGTCTGTAAATCAAATGCTACTAGAGGGCCTGCAGCCCTGGTTGTGCCACCCACATGAGTAGCCCTGTAAATGTGTCTCAGACCTGCCACTTCAGTGTCAGCGCACTCAGTTTTAGACTGCCCTGTCAACCTGGCAAGTGCGCCCACTTGCCAGGCCCTAACCTTCCCTTTTCTTACATCTAAGGTAGGCCCAAGGTACCCCCATGGGCAGGGTGCAGTGGATGGTAAATGTAGGACATGTACTGGTGTGCTTTACAAGTCCTGATAGTGAAATACTGTGAATTTCGTTTTTCACTATTGAAAGGCTGTCTGTCCCATCGGTTAACATGGGAGCTGCCTTGCAACATCTTACAAGTGTAACTTTCCATTGGGACAAGATGGAGAAATGGAGTTTAGGCTCTCTGAACTCAAAATTTAAAAACACACCTTTTAGTAAGGTGGTTCTTAAATTTTAGAAATTGGGCATTTTCTTGCTTTATCATTATTATTATTATTATTATTATTAAATTAAATTTATATGACGCACAGCTACCCGGTGGTTTCCCGGCGCCTACGGACCCGCGCTAAAGAAAAGAACATGCTCTAGTGGTTGAATAACCACGTTTTTAAATCCTTACGAAATTTATGATAGATGGTTTCCTGGCGTAATTGAAATGGAAGAGAGTTCCATAAAGAAGGAGCTAAGTAGGCAAAAGACCGTCCGCCCATGCGTACTCGCTTGATCTTAGGAACTTGAAATTTTAATTGGTTAGAGGATCGCAGAAGTCTAGAGGGAAGGTAAGGATGCACCAAAGCACTAAGATAATGTGGTGCTAAATTCATTTTGATCCTATGCATATAGCAGAGGGCTTTGAATTTTGAACGATTTTCTATCTTAAGCCAGTGAAGATCACGGAGAGGACCTGAGATGGAGGCCATTCTGGGTAGCTGACATAGTAGTCTGGCCGCAGAATTTTGGACCACTTGCAGCTTACGGGTCACTTCCTTACTCACACCCAAATACAGGACATTGCCGTAGTCCAATCTGGACACGATCAAGGCCTAAATAACAGTTTTTTGCGTGGGTAAAGGGAGCATCCAAAGAATTTTTTTTAGCCATTTTAAAATTGTAAAACAGGTTGAAACAACCTTAACTACTTGCTGTTTCATAGACAATTGGTCGTCAATAATTATACCAAGTTTACGAACAGATTGTGTAGGGTTGGGGAGATCACCCATCTGAGTTGGCCAATGCTGGGGACCCCAAAGAGTTTTGTTTCCAAAGATAAGGAGTTCCGTTTTCCTCCGTTTAGTTTCAATCTATTTGTATGCATCCATCCAGCTATCTTTTGTAGCCCAACCTGGAGAGAGGATATGTTGGAAGTCTTCTTGGAAGACAAAGAGAAAATAAGTTGGGTGTCATCCGCATATGAGTATATGGTCAGCCCAGCCTCCTCCGCAATAGAATCCAGGGGGCTAACATAGATGTTGAAAAGTAATGGGCTAAGTATAGAGCCCTGAGGTATGGGGAAGAATGAATCTTAGAGTTAGCCGTAGGGGAAAAGACCTGGAAAGTCCTATTGGACAAAAAACTAGACAACCACTTGAGAGCTGATCCGACAATGCCCCTTGAGTGTAAGGTTTGTAGAAGAATCTTGTGGGATACAGTATCGAACGCGGCACTCAAGTCTAATAAAATAAGTGCCACGGTCTCTCCCTTATCCACACATTGGCGAATAACTTCAGTGACTCCCAAGAGCGTGGATTCAGTAGAGAAGCCAGCTTTAAATCCCGATTGAGATGGGTGTAGAATGTTCTGGGAGGCCACAAATTGTGTCAACTGAAAATTAATATGTTTTTCCAGAATCTTAGAGAAAGCTGGAAGTAGGGAGATCGGGCGGAAGTTAGATAAAACTTCTGGATCAGAATTAGTTTTTTTTAATAAGGGAAGGACCATAGCATGTTTCCAGGCCGCTGGAACCCTTGCTTCGCATAGCGATGCATTGAGGAGATTCATGATAATATTAAGTATTGATAAGTCCAGTTTTTGCAAAATAGAAATAGGAAGGGGATCCTTGGGAGAGCCAGATTTTATGCTAGTTAAAATACGATAAAAAGAAGAGATATCAAAGGGTATCCAATTTTCGAGCAAATTGCCCAATCTGTCATTAGTGTCAAGCCGCAGGGACATGTTAGTACAATCACATGGTAAAGCAGAAATCTTAGGTAGCAACTCCACATTAGTTGTAGTATTGTTAAATTCAACGTAAATTTTATTGATTTTTTCAACAAAAAAGTCAGCTAGATCTTCACATTGTGTTTCATCTAGCCCCGGTAACTCCGGTTGGCAAGTTGCGCCTGACAATTCTTTCACCACATTAAACAAAACTTTAGGGTTATTATGTGACATTAAAATAGTATTATTTGCGTGCTCAGCCCGAGCAATGTTACAAAGGGCATGATAGTTATTTAAAGCTCGTTTATATTTATGTTTTGCAGTCGGCATATAGTCTTTTCTCCAACGTCTCTCCAAGGTTTTACATTTAGTTTTTTCAGCCTTTAATTTTTCGGAAAACCAGGGAGCATCTGTGCCTATGACTGTTTGTGTATTCACCATCCAGTTTTGTAGAGACAAGAGATGGGGATGTGCATTCACTCTAGACAATCACAAGGGGGGGGCGGGTTTGAGGTGTGTCCTGCTTTTCTTGGGTGACTCATAGCCAGGCTGAATAGACCTTTCTGCATTTCGAGTGTTGGGAGGAGTTTGCACTAGCACATGAATAGTCTGTGTCTCTTTTGCACAACACTGTCTTCATCCCCTGTGGTCAAGCTGAACCAGGGAGGACAGAACTGGTTTGCACTGAGCTCAGGGACTCTGAAACAAAGACTACAATGAGAAAACAGAGTATAAGTATGAGACCATCAACCCCAGAGCTTCAGATAACTTCTGAAAACAAGAGGACCCTGCCCAGAAGAAGTGGTGAAGAGCTGTGTGAGGAGGGCTGCCTTTACTGTGTGACGGCTGGGTTGGCCTGCAGTTGCTGCTTCTATCTGTGGGCAGACAAAAAGGACTGACTCTTTTTGCCCTGCTGTGGTATCCTGCTTGAGAAGATCTCCAAGGGCTTGTGTGGGCTTGCCTCCTGTTGGAATTCTCAAGGAAATCAAAGACTTCAAAAGATCCTTGCTGAATCAAAAGGAACCTGCCTAGAAGAAGAGCTGGAGAGCTGTATGGGGAGTGCTGCCCCTCGATGTGTGTGGGGTGGGTTGGTCTGCAGTTGCTGCTTCTGTCTGGTGCAGAGAAAGGACTAAGCAGTTCTTTCAAACTTTGCAAACCAAGAAAGAAGCGTGTGGTGAGCGCTTTATTCCTCACCTCAAGTGCAGGCTACTTGGCTCTGGGACTCTGCAGGTACTGTTATGATGTATGGGGAGCATCTTGCCTAAAGGAACCGGCACCTTTTGCTGAATTGTGTCATCAGCGTGAGTTGAGCGCTTTAACCTGGTAATCAGCGTGTGTGGAGACAGCACATAGTGATGCTCCCCTGCCCCTAAATGCCAAAGCTTCTCCTCTACCTCATGTAGCTTCCCCGACCCCCACTGCAGGATTGGTAATTGCCACAGCGAGTGGTGGTTGGATAGGCAGTCATGGAAGGAGGGAGCCACGATGTGTGATTCGAGGCTCCACTTGCAACAGGCATAATTGCCCACAGTGAGCCCGAGCATGGCCGGGAGACAGAGATCGTGGCCTCGGATCTCCAACACCAGAGGCCCACTTTGACTCAGAGGGGCTGACCTGAGTCTTCCTCATTTAGGAATGGTTGGTGTACCACTTCAGGAGTCCCAGCTGGAAGGAGGTTCACTTCCCTAAACCCATCCCATTGCGGGCAGCTACACCGTGCAGCGCAGATGGCCCCATCTGCAGGGGAAGGGTGTTACCCCGTGTGTCACATCACAAAGGCATTTATTCTCTTGGCCTCAGCTAGCCGGGTGGGAAGGAATTCTCGACGGAGGTCCCACTTGGCATTTCCCCTCAAACTACTGTATTCACTGTTGTAGGAGAGCAGGTGCCCCCGGTAGCCTACGTGTCTGAGAACAGTGATTACACGATTCCATGTAGGAGGTGCCCAGAGGCTTCTGCGCCCGACATGGTGTACCATTTACCATATACAGTGTAATAGGAGCGCAGGAACGCTCCTATTACGCTATTCACTGGGATTATGGTGTACAAATTGTTTTAATCACTTCCTGCTGCATTCCATGACCTGATTGTCTTGATATGTCATTTTAATCCTTGCACTGACAGGATAGTGGGCATTATTTCAGGACCTGCAGACTATGTACAGTAATGGTGTTTTCATGATGTGTGTAACCTATAAGTGTTTACTTTTTTGCACTACCTGTAATGTTATGACAATTGCCTAGATGGCAAAGTGATCTATGGGATATGTGATTGTGGTCTATGTTTATATACAATATATGAGATATTTTTTACAAACTACTGTGTGGACTCTCTTTTGTGGTGTATTTATTGTGTCACTGGTGTGTGTGTGTTGCATAAACGCTTTACACAGTGCCTCTGGGCTAAGGCTGACTGCTCTACCAAGCTACCAAGGGGGTAAGCAGGGGTTATCGTGGGTGTGTAACTCCCTTACCCTGACTAGAGTGGTGGGTTCTGCCTGGCTAATGTGCATACCCTAGCCAAACAGAAACCCCATTTCAAACACACATTAACCATATAAGTGACGAGTGTCTGCACCCGACCAACCCTGTTGCATTCTAACTTACATAAAACTAGTAACCACACCCCTTCATTTAAAAAGTTGATGTTCTAAACTTCAAACGAAACTTTTGGTGCATGATAGTTACTTTCTGTGGCTTTACACCTCTCTACATCAATTTGACCTTCTATTTTCTGCTCTCACTCCTGCCTTTCCCTGTCCTTGTATCTCATCATTAGTGTCACCATCTTCTACCTGTCACCCCAATCAGGGTCTGTTGGGCACTTATTTCTGTGTTTCCAATCACTGATAAACAAAGTGAAGTGTTTTGAAGAATAATTAAAATGGGAGTGTATTCGGATCGTCTAACTCAGATAGGGTACTTACTCCCATTAATGGCCAGAACCTCATAATGAGGCCCCGTGTGTCTAATCCTCCTCCACACCCAAAAAACACTACCTGCTGTGGACTGCCTTGGAGCCAAAGATCCTTTTCGACTCTCCTGCTAAAGCAAACAATTCTTGCTGAATTGCCTCCTGTTTAGCAATGAAGGTATAATCGTGTTTTTCATCTCAATGTGCAGGGTGCAGCTTAAACGCTTCTGATTTCCATCTTCACATATCCCTTTAAATAATACATGCTGAATGATGTTTTGCCAAAGGTTAAAACGCTGCAGTTGTTTTTCTCTGGTAAAGCATTCACAGTTGTGCTGCAGACTTACTGTCATCAGAATAAAGTAATTCCACAGTTATGTAGTCTCGGTTTTTACCTTACTCATTCTTCAGGCACATTAAACATATGATTTTAGCTTCAATGCAGAAATATGAAATAACAGTGGGACAAAGAAGAATTTACCTTAGTTTGTAGTGTAAAAGCATGTACATTTCTCAGTGGTGCTCTTCAAGATACCATTTTACAGAAGATAATCACAATCTGGGTGAATTCACAAGCGGAAGATGCACAGAAAATATAACAATTTCCATAAAAGCACCAGCAGTAGTGTTACTTGGATGGCACAGGTCAGGTATCTCAATTGTTTAGTTGATATATGCCCACTCCTGGAGTTCTGACTGCCCACAAAATTCAATCCTTAATGAAATATTGTCTCATTGTTAGGAGGGCAACCCAATTTCCTCATTCACATTGAACTTTCCAATTCAAATTATTTGTATCCGTAATCACTCTCTTTTTTTCAGTTAGTTTCCATATCTCGTTTTTCAATTAATTCCAGATGTTGGTTCTTTTTCAGTAAAAGTTCTTATTCCAGATCGATAGGAAGGGACTGGGATATACACGCCAAAAGGCTATGCTAACGGAGACCAGATATCTAATGGGGAGAACTAATGGAAAGTATGAAATGAAGGAGGATACATAAAATTGCCCTGATGAAGTCCCTATGAAATGAAATCCAGTATTTGTAAAGCGCGAACAATTACCCGAGGGTGTCAAGGTGCTAGGGGTGGTCAGGAAGGTTAAGCGAGCTATTGCTCAGAGTCACATGGTGCTGGGCTAACTTGCCATCAGCGCCGGGGATCGAACCGTGAGCCCCTGTGTTCTGGAGTCAGGCGCCCTGGCCGCTGCGCCACACCTCTTCCCTGTAAGGGATGAAACGCATTGGCCGGGTCTGTTTAAGGTGTTATTGAGAATTGGATACTGAATAAAAAGAACTTTATGTGAAAAAGACACCAATGTCTGGGAATTAATTGAAAAATTAGATATGGATATTAACTGCAAACAAGAGAGTGATTATGGATACAAATGATTTGAATTGGAAAGGTCAATGTGAATGAGGAAATTGGGTTGCCCTCCTATCAAGGAGACAATATTGCACAGAAAACATTAATTGAAGTTATTTTTCAGATAGGGAACATGGAATGGAAAATAATGTAAACTGCCTTGCGGTAAAAAATTAGCACCCTTGTCCTGAGCCAACAAACACCTTTCAAAATGCCTGACACAAGTGAAAAAAATCAGACATGCAAATTGAGAAACATGGCTGTTTTGCACCATGTGGGTATGTTGATTTTCAGTCATGGAAAGAATCATAATGCATCTAAGGGATGAAGAGAATTTGTTTGGTTGATGAGCCTCAGTAGGTTTATTGAATGATATTAGGCATGGAAGAATGAATGGACCATTTTATAAAGCAAGAACATACATCAAGTTAGAATACTGAGTAGCTGTAGGTGTATATGTGAAAGGTGGTTTAATTACCAGCAGGTTTATCTTAGCTATCTTTCCTTGATTAATTCAGATTAGATCTCATATTGATTCACAAACTAGTAAACAGTACTGTACATTGGAAAAAATCTGATTTCAAAACTATCTTGCCGGGAAACAGCTTTTACAACGAGGTAAATACATCGCATGCATTTGCCTCACATTTTTTAGCACGCATTTTTTTACGCGATTATGCGTTTACATTGCATACCAATACCACGCATTTAAGATAAGTTGGGGGGTGGGGCGTCTCCCCCTACAAATACATTGTTTTTAAATATAAAAACAATGCGTGGTATTGGCATGCGATGTAAATGCATAATCGCGGTAAAAACATGCGTGCTAAAAAATTCGAGGCAAAGGCATGCAATGTATTTACCAGCGTTGTACCGTCGTACAACCATCCTGCCTTCTAACCCCTGTCTCCCCTTCAAGCCTGTTGAAATGTAACATGATGCAAAGAATAAGGACATTTGTCTGTCACGCTAATATTACAGGGATTTTTCTACAATTATTCAGTAGTGGTCATGGAAGAATTTCCATTTTAAGATATGTTTCTAGTAAGCCCAATGTGCAGTGACTTTTTCCCACCATACTTTTACTTAGGTGGGAAAAAAAAGAATATTGCAAGTACAGATTTCATGTATCATGATAGGTGGAATTTTACCCTCTTAAATTGCATCTGCAAACATGAACAATTCACATATACATTTTATTTTCTACATTTATAAATGAGTAGAAAGGGGAGGAATGCAAGCGTTTCCAGGAACGGAGTGGGAGGGGCTCAACAGATGTTCTTAAACAGTATTGGGGTTATTTACTAACAATTTGTACATGCTCTTGCATGGCTCAAAGCGACTCACAGCATTCCGTCAATTTACTTACGGTTAATAAGTTGGTGCAGCACCGTGAAAGCACCAGTGGCACTTTTACAAAATCTAGGCCCCAAAGTCATTGAGTCTTATTTTCAGTGCTTCAAGATGCACTTCAGCAGCATGGGTCCCCACAGGTCCAAAAAATGATTTGTGAGCCTTAGGACATGTTATGTTATGTTATAAGGGTTTTAGAAAGCGCACGCACACCGGTTGGTTTCATGGCGCTGAGTCTAGAATTAGCCGAACCCAGTGGAAAGATTATTCATAGGCATAGACATGTTAAACTTTTATATCTAAAGTCAAACAGTTGCACATACACCTTCTGCCAATCAGTGTCCAATTCATCCTTACAAATTTGAAGATCTAGCCAATATGGATGTGTACATTTTTGCCTCCCCAGAGGAGAGTCTTTAATTAAATTCCAAAACCCTCTGCCTATGCGCAGGCACTCAGGTGAATATTTTCGGAGCTTAACTGTTTGGAAACTATGGGCCTCATTTATAGTTCAGCAGATGGGTGACTCCATCGCAAACGTGACGGATAGCCCTTACGCCCTATTACAAGTGTCATTGGCTATAATGCACTTGTAATACACTTGTGACAGATTAACCCATCCGCTGAACTCTAAAGCAATGTCTTCTATCCAGACTATCTGAAACAAAGGCAAAGCAGGAATAAATAGTAGGGAAAGGTTTGTTTTCTGTGGGCCCCACTTATCCTTCATCTTGAAAATTCAATTTTTGTACATTATGAAATGAAATTTGAAATGAAATTTGTACTTGTAAAGCACACTTATACCCCCAAAGGGGTGTCCTGGTGCTGTACACATACCGCTGTGGAACCCTTCCTGGCTTTTCCCTGTGAAATGTCCACTCCTGGGCACCCCCAAGGTGAAGGCAGGCATCCCAGCGCTGGTGGGGCCATTGTGGAGATTAAGCAAGCTATTGCCCAGAGTTGCAGAGTGGGACCCATGATTAGAATAGGCACCGAGGCGAGAATGATCAGGTCCGAGGAAATTGAGCCCAAGACCCGCCGAGGCAGGAATTGAACCCTGGTCCCGGGCCCGATCTCTGCATCAGGGTCTGTCGCTCTAACCATTGAGCCACACTTCTCCACATTATGATGAATGTTTGTGTAAATATATGGGAATATCTAACTTAAGCACACATTAAAGTTTGTGAAGCTTTTTATTATAATTCATATACAGTAATGCCCATGAAGGATTATGCCAGCAATGACCATGCATACTTTTAGTGAACATTATATTTAATTTAAAAAATACACACTTGAAGAGCCCCGTCCTCCTTCAGCCCCGAGTCCTGGCCTCAATTTATATGAGGAGAATGGAGACAACTTCCTTTTGGTGTCCCTAGACATCAAAAACAACATATTAGCTCCCATTTTCAATGATTTGGTCCGAGTGGCTTAGGTGGGCTACACCTTGGGAATTAAGGATGGGCAGACCAATTGGACCTCCCCTCTCTAACCTTACCTAGGGCTGACCATAAAGGTACCAATCCGAAGTTTGAATGGTCAGTTGGAATTAAGGGGTCCCTTAAACTGTTAGCATAAAGCAACAGCAATGACAAAGTCAATGTGTCTTGAATGTTTTAATCATTCTATATAGGTAATATAAATGACTTTTTGTTAATAGTTAAGCACTTAGTGTGTGTTGTCCCCAACTGCCCTAGTTAGAAAATACCATAATGAAACAACCATTTGGGCTACAACAATATGGAAGCTTAGTGTAGAGCCCATTTGTTTAACAGATTGCAAGTGTTTCAAAAAGGGCTCAGAATATAAAGTTTATATAGTACGTGGTGACATTAAAAGGCCTAAACAGCAAAATATGGCAAAGTGGATACTTTTGACAATAGTCCAGTACTTTTTGGTATGGCTGCAAGAAAGCTTATGCACATGCATATCTTTACTTTGTGAACAAAAACCTCTGTAAATCCAAAAAACATCAACAGCAGCAGCCTGCTCGTACGGACTGAGGCCCCCCCCCTCTTTTTCCAGGCAAGAAGAGTGTCTTTCAGGCTAAACAAAGGTCAGCCTGACAGTCACTCTTCTGGTGCAGGTCAGGCAGCAAGAAGCTAGATATGCGTTTAATGCACAGGCTCCCGGCTCCCTGAGCTGAACTTTGACGGGCTGAGGATTTCACAGCCCTGTGTGCGTGACCTCCTCAGCCTAGCAAACAGGTCCAGACTGACCATAGCAGGCACCGGTGGGCCGCCAGGGTTGGGGCTGATTTCGGATCCATGGGGTGCCATTTTTGTTACCGGGGCCATTTTTGCAGCATAGCTGCAATATCGGCCCCCTGTAACAAAAGCTGCTGTGTGTTTTGCGCGCAGCCACCCCCTCCCTCCCCCCGCAGCCGTCCCGACTCAATTGCCAGGGCCGGTTTGCGTTCCCAGTCTGGCCCTGCTAGCAAAAGTGCCTTGAGGCCCTCCCTCTCGTGATGAGGGGGAGCGTCACTGATTGCCTTGGATCTAGGCACTTCAGTTTTAAGTCCTGAAGTGCCCAGGGCCGAGTATCAATCAGTGACACATTGTCACAGAGTAGGGTGGGGTCAACAGTCTCACTGACCCCATCCTAATCTGTGACTAGATTGGGACTGCTGCCTTCCCTCATGGGCTGACCTAGGGTCAGGCAATGAGGGAAGGCAGCAGTCCCAACCCACCTGGGACTTCCGAGGCTTCCCTGTTGGAAAGTAAGTTTTATGTGTTTTTTATGTTTGTATGTCTGAATGTATGTGTATTTGTTAGTGAGTGCTGTGAATGGGTGTGTGTGCGTGTGTGATTGAATTGGTGTGAGTGAGGTGCATATGTGCGTGTGTGCCCCCCACACCCACTCCCTAGTAAAATTGCCTGCCGCCACTGGTTATCAAGTCAGATAAGTTAAACAACAACCTTTGCTGATGAATGAATAAACACTGCCTGCCAAAAAGACAAACAGGACACATTTTGAAAGGGAAACAGCGGTTTCAACGCGGGTAATACCACGCGGGTAGGTTACAATGCGGACGTTACATCGTCCGCGTTGTTACCACGCATGGCATTACATCGCAAGTCATTTCAACGACTTGCGCTAGATGGCGCGCAACACCAGGGAATGTGTTGGATTTTAAATCCAACACATTCCCTGCTGTTGCGCTAACTGGAGTAGGAATAGTAATTTATACTATTCCTAAGTCCAGCGCGCCATCTAGTGCAAGTCATAGAAACGACTTGCGATGTAAAGCCATGCGTGGTAACAACGCGGACGATGTAACGTCCGCGTTGTAACCTACCGCGTGGTATTTGCTCGCAGTGTAAAAAGACATATTCATTTTGAAAATAACAAAAAAAGTCCTAAACCTGCAATTAAAATGTTTTCACGTCAGTAAATTAAATGCATCAAAGTCCACACAATGACTTTGAAATACAAGCCACAAATCATGCTGCTTTTGTAGTAGTCAAACAAAAAGCACTACTTAAGCACCGTCCCCATTAGGAACACATATAGGCAATCTGACAATTCACAAAATGGCATGGCCTTGATAGAGCCTAACCAAGCAAGCACATACCACGAAAGCCATTGGTTGAAGGGGGATGACGCAATGCCCACTCTCGGCGTACTACGTATTACATGTACTTTTTCAACTTGTTGGTAACATAAGGCGCACAATGCTGAGCAATCTGTAGAGAGACCTAAAACCACTAGCGGAATTTAGCGGGCAAAGAAAACATAGCGTGTATGCCCGCTGCACAGGTTATCGGGTACTTTTAACCTTATACATAAGTGAAATGTTTCTGTAATACAGCCACACATACTTTCTTGCATTATCTTTTCTACTGCAATCCCATAGTCACCATATCCAAATGGAACTGTCACAATTACAAGCGAAACATGTCTTACATTCACAGATTAATACATTCTTGAGGGTACAATGGGCCATCACGAAAGACTTTTATGTAGGCAGCTCTCAGAACTCACATAACTTTTGCATAAATAAATAATACCTTAAGTGCTATTGAAGCTTTTTTCTCTGCATGACTCATGCTTGTGCATAATCTCATACAGGGATAATGGTTTCCTACCTAAACTGCGACTTGCCTTATGGACACATATATATCCTATAAATGTTATGTTTAATATTGTAAACTGCAAAATTATTCATAACAATACTGGAGTTCCAGAAATGTGTTGCTGCCTCACATGAACTGTGTGAATTATATCCTGATGCCTTGGCATGGCATCTAAAAGACTCCACTGAACCCGCCTCTCTATGTTTTGCTGTTGTCATAATGTATAAAGTAGGAAATGTTTCCAAATGTCCTCTCAATGAAAGTTCTACTTTCTTTTTCAGATAAAACAAGTCTATATATATTTACATTTATTTGTGCTTCCCTTATGATATAATTTGATTGGTGATGTATCACTGTCAAAGGCACTGAATATCAGAATACACTGAATGAAACTGATTTTTTTGAAAATTGTTTTACTTTTTTTAGGCACCCGTTGATTTTCAAATTATTCCTCTGCTCAGGAGGTTCTTGTTTAATTCCTTCTAAGAAAGACAACCTTGGTTTGTAAACTTTGTTGTTCAGACATTTTTCTTCAATGCAAATAACCTGCCCATTGTGCCTTGTGCAAATGGCTGTCCTGGCACGTTATTCCACAACGGGCAACACGGAACTACCAGTCCAGTGCAAACTTCTTATATCGCCTGTTTTGAAAGTGCCCTATCGCACAATGATGGAGCCAAGTTCAGGCATGTTACTCTGTGACGTTACTCATTTGTCGGGGCAGGGAACCACTAGGAGAGCGGTACCGACTGCACAAGGCCACACATTCTCATAGCATAGAACCTGTTACTGAGATTTGGTATTCTATCACATAATGTCATGTTCTTCACTGAAAATACATTTCCATGCTTTCTATCAATCAAATAATCTTTATTCGATCATTTCCCAGATGATCATAAAAGACGTACATGATTTAAAACCATTAGTGTCAGGGTTAGGCTTAGGTTGGCCGTCGAGCAAAGGATTATGGACAAGTCTACTTTTTCTGTTGAAGTAGGTTGCAGCAAAAACATTTCAATTCAATGAATTCAACTAAGAAGAAGTCACAGCAGTCCCTGAGAGTCACGCTCTCTGTCTGCAAAACATCCCCTCATTCTAATTCTGGACATTATTCCTTTTACACCATCTGAGAAGTTATCTAAATGCCAACGCTCCCTATTGCGATGTTGTTTCTGCTGATGCGTATCCACTTTATCAATATGGGATTAAACTGATGCAGGAATCATGCCAACACATTCAGATTTACAGTGGGGACATGGGCTTTCTGTAGTAGCAAAATGTGAAGGGATAAAAAATGGAGCAGAGAGGTCATTTCTGCTGGTTTCGCATTCAGTGTGAATTATGTAACAATAGGCCTTACTACAGTTGGTTAGTTTAGCCATGTGCTTTCTTTTATTGGGCAGCAATGCAATGCGAAGCGGGCAAATATTTAGATGTTCTTTTTCTGGAGCTTTTTTCCAACTGCTCACCCTCTACTGTGGGAGAGCCTCAGGGCCCTGCACTCCTGCCCCCCAGCTCCTGTTCACCTCCTGGCCCGTGTTCTATCAACAAGAGCTACTGTTGGTGCTCAAGGCAGGTTCACTGACTGCTTGCGCTTCACAAGTCCCATTGAGTCTGGGGGCCCCTTAGAAGGGCACTTCTAGACGGGCATAGAATACACAAAAGTGTCAAGGGAACACTCTGCTTTTTGGGTCTGGGGCAAGTTAATGCTCTACTGTCCCCAGAGGGAATGTGAGGCTAGTGCCCCATGAGACAGAGTCCCGCCTAGAGTCCGCGCCATGCAGGGGTTCATCGTGCCACATCACACCGCTACCCCTGACAGATACTGTCTTAGAGTAGCCCAGAGGCTGGCCCACCCACTACAGAGCATTTTGAGTACTTTCAAAGAGGCAGAAACAAAGTGTAGCCTCCAAGAGCTCTCCATGTAGTTTGGTTCTGCCCCTAACTGACACTGCAAAATGGGGTCATTCCCTTCAAGACTTCGAAGAGAACGTCTGGTGTAACTACAGCCAAAGTCCTGCCTGTTTCCCCTATGTCCCTGTAGTAAAGGCACGCCTAGTCTTGTTAGTCAATTTCAGATATCAACTTCTGCAGATTTCTCCCCCCTCCTTTCTCTACCAGGAGAAGGCTAATGCCCTGTGCATGTGCATACTGTCTATAGGGATGCATTAGAACTGCCAGCATTCTAGCAGAGTAGTTACCATGGTCCAGCAGCGTAGTTCAAACTTGAATCTCATTAGAGCTGGCTTAGCCAGTGGCGGCTTGCATAGGGTGTGCTGCAGGGCGGTGGGCGGGGCCGGGAGGGGTAGTAAACTTGGACATACGACGGAACGGAGGAAAGTAATTATTACGTTCCTCCGTTCCATCGCATGTCCGAGTTTACTACCCCCCCACCCTGGCCCTCCCCCGCCCGCCTCACCGCCCCGCAGCACGCCCTATGCGAGCCGCCACTGGGCTTAGCGATATATTGCTAAAACCAAAAACCAAGAAGGAGTGCAAATATGGCCCAATGAACATTTCATTTCCATTCAGGTCTCTTATAAACATAAGAAATGCTATGTCAATCATTTGTCTGTGTCGAGCCACTGCAAAATTATTATTTTGCACAGTTTCCACCCGAAGTGTAAATATTGCACGACCCCCCAACACTACCCTAAACCCTAAAACACTACCCTACACTACACAAACACCACAACACTACCCTAAACCCTAAAACACTACCCCCAGCACGTCCCTCCCTCGACCCCCAATCCCCCTTACCTCTCTCTCCTCATGGTTCCTCTCTCCTGGTTCCAGCGTCGTCTGAGGGTCAGTGCACGTCGTTGTGAGGAAACGGAAGAGCCTCAGTATCCTCACAATGACGTGGACAGCCATTACATCGCATGCGTTGTAAAAGCGCATGCGATGTAATGGTATGCGTAGTAATGGTTTGCGTTGTTACATTGCATGCGTTGTAACGCATGCGATGTAATGACTTGCGGTGAAACAGCCACGTTGTAATGGCTGTTCACCGCTCTGTATAGCGTTTCAACCCATCTTTTCTTGCTCAAAGTGCCACTTTAGGCAGACGTCTGCCTTATGCAAATCAGTACTGACCCTGATCCTCAATTAAATAGTCCATCTCAAACTTCAAGGCGAGGCCCCATCCAGGAAGGAAGGAACATAGGCAACCCCAGGATTGTTTCGGCATTATTAACCCGTGTCAGTGAGGTACAACTTGGATTAGGTTTGTGTGAACTTCTTTTACGCTGGCGTGATCATGTGTAATTTTGGTAATTTAGTTTTACGCTTGTTAATGCAAATTCTTAAAATTACACTATTATCTCACTATGTGTATTTTTGTGCTGTTCGTAGCAAAAATGTATCAAACAAAAACACAGTGAATGACCAGAATATGGGCAAGTGCTGATTTTGGTGTTAGTGTTTTTTTGCGCTACTATTTAGTGTAAAAGGCAAACATAGGGAAAAATGCTCGTTCTGTATTTCATATAATTTTGCGTCAATTTTCAAAACGTTTACATAATTATGCCAAAGCAAATTACACGTATTTCGCACACCCCTAGCGTGGACTGGGGCACAGCGACAAAGATATAGCTATACAAATCTAATATTCTCCTTAGTAGTCTGTGAGAAAGCTTTTTTTGAACATTAGAATGTTTAGGGCTCCATTGAATACAAAGTAGTGGATGAGGGTTGGTAATGGTTGATACATACATTCTACTCCAACATTCCAATGCATGTCTTTCTCTTTTTGCCTGTGTAATTCAGAAGATTCTGACCTCACTGGGTTGAATGTTCACAAAGCATAACAACCCCTTGCCTCCATCTATGCTGCTTATCAAAAGTCCTCTCTCTCGAGTTGATGGCCTTTACAACTTGTATAGCCCTCCAAGGTGTTCTATAACACTGTTAGAACTTGATGAATCAGTTCCTTCAAGCCTCTCTTAGTTTTACATCAAATGTAAAGGGTATAAAAAAAATCTTTATTAGGCACCTGGCCTTTTTGTTGTTTTTGCATAGCATGACTATTTATGTTAACAGCATTTTTTATCGCCTTTTACAATTAGTAAGGATTTGGTGTGCTTTGTTAATCTGAATCACCTTTTCATTCACTTATGGAATCACCATCAACCAGCTGTGTGTGGTTATTTGGTTGCATTTATAGGACTTGCCATAACCATATAGGACATCATTGCTGAATGCTTCTACATTTTGAATATGGGATAGTGTACTGTGTGAATTGTGTGGTCTGGACCTTGTGTGGTAATATGTGTGTTGCTAAAATCTCCTGTTACTGTGGTGACATTGATGGGATATTTGATTACTCGAAGCATTGGACAGTGCTTAATTTGTAAAATAAAAAGTGCCAGGGCCCCAACCAGAAGGCCATTGCAGCTTGCACCACCCATTGCCCCTGTCATCACTGCTAACTACTAACCATCTCTCTCGCCTGCAAGTGGGGCATTTCAGGTTATTCGAGGTCCCCACAGCTAAAGGAATGGTTGGGGAGGCAGGTATTAGTAATTTTTTATGTGTATTGTATTCATAAACAACCGTTGTTCTCTCATCTCTAAATTAGATGAGCAGTGCCACCATGTGGCAGACTGTCACAAGTGCAGTGTTGACAATTAAGTGCTGGTGCCGAGCACCGGATACCAATTAAGTGGCGGTGCGGAGCACCGGAAACCACCGGCTCAAATTAAGCACCGGACGAAAGGCATAAAGATAAAGACAATAATGGCCTGTACAAACTCCCCGATCTGTGCTATATATATCTTAGAATGCTTTGCACATAATGCATTGAAAATGCAAGCAGGTTGCAATCTTTCTAATAGAATGTATTGTGGAGCTTTTAAGGAAACCGATCAGCGTAGCTATAATGCATCCTTCAAATCTTCTAGGGAATCCTTCTCCACATGATTAGTCTAATCCTCAAACAACACAGCCACCAAAAGCTTCCTCATGCTGGGCGAACTGTTCCCTCTTCTTACTTGTAATTTCCATTCATAGATCTTTTGTATTCTCTGGCTTGGTGGTTATAATGCTCACTTGCACGAGTTCCATGCATTTTCCTGAAAATTCATGTATATATCCTAATTCTGGCTTATTAATTTCCAGAAAAGTATGTTGTGCTCCAATATGAAACACCGAGCCTGGTTAAAAAAACTGAAGCATACATGCCAACAGACAGTGCCGGCTTTAGCGCTGGTGGTGCCCTGTGCGACAGTGTTTGTTGGCACCCCCCCAATGATCAGCTCTGCCACGGATTCCCACACTGCTACCCTTTAACAGTGCCCCTCAAGTCTTTATAACCACTCTCTATCAGATGCATTTAATTCGTTTTATAGCTCCATTCATACCAATGTAGGGGGTCAGAGCACTTTACATCATACACACATTAACAGAGACAATCAATCATACATGTGTAAATCAGTGGATTGGAAAAGTTACATAAGACAGAGGACTACAAGGTTTAGGAGTCACATGACATGCATACTGGAAGACAGTATAGTTTAAGAGTGATTGGTTTGGAGAAGGACAAACTCAGAATTTAAAACGTAGCACCATGGTTGGAGGTTCACCCTTTTTGCAACATTAGGATAATGAAAGACGTGAAAAATCATAATGCTCGAATCTATGCCTTGCAGTTTGCATGCAGCTCTTTGATAACAGTTAATAGCTCACTGTTCTACGTTAGGATTTGAACTTATAAACTGCAAGTAACAAAAGTATCTCTCTGACAAAAGCAGTAACCCACCAACCTATTTACATTATGTGCACTTTGTGATTTGTATGGTACACATTCTTTGCAGCAGACATAATAACCCTCTGCACTACCTTATGATGAGTCAAAACCTGAACTAGACAAAACACCGATCTCTCTCTGGCAGGAACGTTAATCACTGGTGTTATCGCGACATTTTTATTGTTGCCTGAAAATTGCTGGAGGCAAGGAACGTGGCAGCAGGTGCTTTTAAACAATAATATAGTTGCAAAAAAGGCGCCCCCACCTGAAGTCAGCTCCTGGTGTGGTGGCACCGGTCGCACCGCCCTAGAGCCTGCTCTGCCATCAGCCCTGATTCAGGCAAGAGATTCACTTTTGAAGCAAAAATGGCTTTGTTTCAGCTGTCTTCCTCCTAAAATTGCCTCTGTTTCAATGTCAGTCAATAGGGAATGTATATTTTTTTTCCCACTAGCTCCCTCTTTCCTCTTTCGAAAAGTGAGCATGTATACAGTGGCCACATTTTTGTTAGGTGCAAATGCCCCTTCCAAAGTGGTGGCTAGAGTTACAAAGTCCACAGTCCAGAATCCGTGATCAAGGTATGCTACTGGAGGAAGGCAAGGCAGCAAGCACAAATGGTCCACTCACAATTTTGAACCAGCCCTTAATGCATCACATAGTAGTGGGCTGTCACTATGCTATTCATTGGCTCCATGAGCCTTGTGGATATTGTTGTGTTATATCTCTGTCGGGATGTTCAGCTAATGGACTATGGCATTGAGAATGTTGAAGTTTCAGTGCTGGTCGGATTATGGTTAGGGTAGCTGCTGCCTGACCCCAGGTGCTAGCAGTAAACTGTTGTATAGTGCTTGTATAAACTTCATGTTATCAGCCACTTTTCAAACTTGATTTTTCAGTGATGATGGGAATGTGTACTGGCCACTCACCCCCACCAGTTTGTTTTACACTTTTACCTCAATCTCAATTCATGATGGATTGAAGGATCGGATTGGTAAAAATAGATTATTTTATTCGATCTGAAATGCAAAAAACACATTGGTAAACATCTCTCTGGGAAAGTATTAGTAGGACTCAAGAAGACACAGTGCATGCAACTCCTCTTCACTGATGTGGGCCTTATGATGTCAACCCCAACCTGTGCCTGGCCTACTGAAGGAAGTGAGGCAAAATGTGAGTCATTAGAGTGTGCACCCCATGATGTTGATGCTAAAGACCTGCTGGAAAGTCAAGCAAAATGCCATTGTTCGCATGCCTATGCAAGTCACCTCATGTACCACACCACATTGAGACCATTTCTAGGGGCGTAGGCATCTCCTTGGTGATGAAAATCACTTTTTAATTCCTTCTTAGAATTTTGAGTGCATTTTTGTAGTCAAATTCCATCCGGGTGGCAACAACTTGTTGAATGGTAACGTGAATATGACTCCCCTTTGTAAGGAGCATATAAGGTACCATTGTATTTTTAGTGAACAATCTTGAACTGGGCAGTAACTCATGAGAGCATAAAGTGCACAATACAATACATTGTTTGAGAAGAAGAATATTTATTATTTTAATATTCCTTCGATGATGCAGACTACCTTAATTACTTTAGTTTGTTGTGCTGAAATTTCAGTTTAGAGACAGTAGAGACTACTTTATTGCTTTCAGTTCATTATTTAAGGGCTTTTCATACAAAGTATATTGTATCACATAATTATATTCTATTTCAATTTGTAGTGTAACCCTATAGTTATGGAATTGACTGTACCATCACCTATTTTCCTTCAGGGTGTGGGAGAGCCTGACATGTTTTGGGGGATTGTAAACATTCATTTGAAACATAGCTTGTGGCTGTTGGTGGTGAGGTGTTTATGCCAGAACAATAGGTTACTTTAATAAGACATACTTTCTGTGTCGAATGTAGTAATGTTTTGGAAAAAACCAAAAAACCTACCTAACAAGGAAACCTTAAGCGATAATGTCAAAGTGTTGGAGAAGACTTGTGATGATGAGTATGAGTGTGCAATGTGAGCACTAGCGGAAAAACTAAAAAGGAATATGGTGGTTGAACAGCACAAATGTTTCTCAAGGGAACAATTTCCTGGGGAGAGCGTAAAAAAAAGTGAACATTTTACGCATGTTTTACACATGTTGACTCCCTTGTGTAAATTCAGTGGAAATTATAAGGGGTGAGCTGATCGCTGGGGCTAATGAACTTAAAATTCAAGTAAACTGCTGAGTGTCAAACAGCCCACACAGGAAAAGGCAATACAGACACATAAAAGAATGGAAAATACATCTAAATATGTGTGCATACAGAATTGTAAAGAGAACAATGGGAGTGTGAATGAAGGAATTGGTGCAATTTGAGTAAGAATGATAATTAGAAACAGCTATGGACAGAACCTAACCTCATTTTTCTTCGAGGATGGAGTGCGACCTGTACAAGTTATGGTGCGCACAAAGGCAAAGTGTTGCTATGATGGTCTGAGCAAAGAAAGCTTTTGACAATCTTTAATTCCAATCACCCGGAAAACACTCCACTAACCAGTGAAAATGAGATGGGCATGTAGAAGGAGGAGTTCCCTGAAATGTTCAGTGAGCAGCTGTCATGTCTGAAAGATTTTTCTCACCACATTGTGTTGAATTGTCTTACACCTTGTGCTCACAAAGAAAGAAATATGCCTCTGGCATTGAAAAGCGTCTTGAAATAAAAAAGACAGATTATGCAAAAGTAGAGTTATAGAATCCTTTAATTGGTTACGTCCTGTGGTCTTGGTGAGAAAAGCAAGTGGAAAATGCAGAATATGCATTGATTGGAGAGATCTCAATAAGTGTATTTGAGTTGACCAACAACCTTTGCCTAACATGAATGAGATATTAATAGCTGTAGTAAAAGCCAAGATAATTTCAAGTTTAGATCTATTTCTTATCATCAGATAAAATTGTTTTCACACTCCAAACATCTGGTTGCCTTTTTCCCACCAGAAGATGCATGTTAGTTATTAAGAATGCTATTTGGGCGGGCTTCAGCACTGGCCGTGTTTTAGTGTATGATGTAGAAGTTATTGATAGGGCCCCTCCAGGTATACGTATGTACAGGATGGCATTGTGATATGGAGAAAAGATCAAGAACAATATAATGAAATGTTAAGGAAGTTTAGATATACTGAGGAAGGCAGGTTTGATGGTGGGGAGCAATGAGCGTGGGTCTCAAGCAAAATGAAGTAGAATACTTTTGCCATACTAGTACAGGTACCGGTATCCTAGCCGATGTTCAAGATGGTGAAAGCTCAGAAGAAAGCTCCTTTTTTGAAAAACAAGAAGTAGCCACAATTGTTTTCAGACGTGTCAGAGTAGTATGTGGTTTGTTGATCACATTTCAGACAGAACAACTATAAAGAGAGAATTGTTAAAAAAAAAAGATGAGGGTTCATCTTACGACAATTTGTATGGAAGCAATCATGGAAGTAAAGAGAAATATTGCTCAGGCAGTAGAGCTTAAGCTCTATGATCTGAAGGATAAAACAATTTTGGTCACTGACAAAGGTGCTTATGGGTTGGGAGCAATTTTGATGCAGGAAAAGTTAAGATTAGTAAGAGTTGTTGCTTTCACTTCATGCATATTTTGGGGTGGCGATAGTACCTATTCTGTCATTAAAAAGAGACTTTGACTTGCTAGTGAATGGTCAAACACTTCAAAATATTAAGAGGACAGTGAATATGATTGTTAGACCTGGCATTTTTGGTGTGGTTTCCTCAGAACTTTTTGCCTTCAGACCTCCTATTTTTACTAACTTCATTTTTACTGGCCGTAGTACTCTGCACAGTTTATTACTGCTAACTAGAACTAAAATGCTTGTGCACTGTGCTCAAAACATGGTAACATTGGCTTAACCCAATTGGCATATTTAATTTACTTATAAGAACCTAGTAAAAAGCACTACATGTGCCAAGGGCCAGTAAATTAAATGCTACTAGTGGGCCTGTAGCACTGATTGTGCCACACACTTAAGTAGTCCTTAAAACATATCTCAGTCCTTACCATTGCAGAGCCTGTGCATGCAGTTCAAACTGACATGTCGACCTGGCAAAATAAACCTTTTGCCAGACCCAAACCTTCCTTTTTAATACATATAAGTCACCCCTAGGGTGGACCCTGGACAGCCAAAAGGGCAGGGTGCAGTGTATTTAAAAAGATGGACATGCACTTTTAAGTTTTACATGTCCCGGTAGGGAAACATTCTTACATTCTCTTTTCTCTACTTCTAGGCCCATCTCTCCCATAGGATAAATTTGGAGTTGTCTTATTACATTTTATAAGTGTAATTTCAAAATGGGAAGAGATGTCCTGGCTCCACACAAAGGGCTGCATACCCCCTGTAGTTAGTCTCGAGCCATGGCCAGGAAGGCATGGCATCTGTGCACTTCAAAGGCATGCCTTTAGAAGCTTCTTCAGACTTCAAAGGCACAACTGTGTATAAAAGAAGGACCTCAGACACCACCACTTCAGGACACTTCTGGAACACCATGGATACTCTGCCAGGAAGAAGGACTGTTGTGCTGCTACAAGAACTGCCACTCTGCTGGACTGCTACTCTAAAGGAGCTGTTGCCTTCCTGTGCTGACTTTCTGCCTGCTGCCCTCTTGCCTAGGGAAGAAGGGACCTGCAACTTCATCTTGAACCCAGGACCCCAGAGTGACTCAAAGGGCTAGTCTGCTGGCCTCCTGATATGAGCCTCAGGAAGATAACAGGCTCCCCTACAGCTCCTGGACCCGTCTTCAGCAAGTTCCTGATCCTTATTAAGAGGTGCCTTTCAGGTTCTGGACCCTTGGTGTGGCTCTCAAGCTCTTAAATTCAAGCTTTTGGGCTCTTGGCGACCGTAAACGGGCCAGTTCGAACTGGAACTGCGCTGTTCGTACCCAAAATCAGTGTGAGCCTCCGCCAACCCATCTCTTTGCACAGCAACATCAAACAGTCACGGGGCATGCTAGAATAAAGCCCAAGCCCACCCATCCAATACATCCAAGCCTGCTCCTAGAGCCACACCGATCACTGCCCTCGATGCTCTCCTTGCTCCTCCTGACCCGATCCAATGCGAACGGGACTCTTGGCACAAAACTTGAGTATGTAAAACATCATCAGGACTAATCTATGACTGTATCCAACCAGCACTCTATCACGGTTTGCTTGACCTTTTGACTTTGACCCAGTCCAGCACAACCAGATAGCTGCAGTTGGCGCTTTATGCTTTTAGGCAGTATTTTTCAGTTTATTCTTTAAAACTTCATAACTCTGGTTCTATTGATTGGAATTTTGTCATTGTGTTCTTGTTTTATTTGGATTTTTGTCATTTTGGTCTTGTTTCATTCATTGAATCTTGCTCTAGCTCTCTAACCTGGTGTAGGATCTCTTTGTATGGTGTTGTCACTGTTTTACTGTTTGAAGTGTTGCACAAATATTTTACACATTGCCTCTACATCAATTCAATTTTAATTTTTATTGTTTTAGATCTCCTACGAGATCAACAATTGTACATAATTCCATCACTTTATAAAAAATTCTTCTATACACATTAAAAAGCTCATTTTAGAACATGAATAAAATAGAATAAATAAACTTATACAGTTTATGACAAACAAATTCATTTGGTGGGCATTTAAAAAAGCAATCAGATCAGTAATAGAGGAGAGGTTATATGTAAAAACAATAGATTCTATAAAACGATTTCTAGCCTCAACTACCTCCTTATTGGAACATAAACTTAAGACATATATTAAGTCCTGAGTTCCAGTATAGCATTTATCGCAAACCCCGCTATCTTCATCTTGGTTACTCCAACTTCTTGTATGAGCTTTTAGAGGAAGTATACCTAAACGCAGCATGATAATACATCTCCTGATACTATGCTTCAAAGTAAATCTTACGTATTTTTGAGAGATCTTAAACTCGATAGTAGAAGTGAGAGATTTATAATGAGAAAGTTAAAGGCAATGTGCCTTATCAAGCTCGTAACTTAATCGGGGAGTCATATTTTTCAAGACATGCTTACGGTGTGCTGGAGACCAGGATTGAAGGATGGTTTCAGTACATTGAAAATACTCTAAGGCTGCCTTGAGATTTGTTTGAAAGGTATCATGCTTTTTCCCTGACCTAAAAGTTTCATATTTCAATAAGGCCCTTAAAGAGCCTTCTTCTTCATGTAATAGCTTGAAAGCCCATCTGATTATATTGGATAGAGCTATTGAGAATGTACTTACTATGGCGAATTCTAAGCGCAGGATCTGTACTGGGACAATCTGGTTCAATGGGATTAGTTGCCGTAGTAATTTGCCTTCAGCATTATTCAGAACACTCCATCTAGCTATAGAGATTTACACATTAGCATAGTGTTAGAAATGGGGGTCTCTAGTTGGCAGAGGTAGGTACCTTCGTCCAAATAGGGACCCTTGCTTCTAGTCAGGGTAAGGGGGATACACTCCTAAAATAACCCCTGCTCACCCCCTTGGTAGCTTGGCAAGAGCAGACAGGCTTATCTCAGAGGCAGTGTGTAAAGCATTTGTGAACACATAAGTAGAACAGTGAACAGTGAAAACACTACAAATGGACACCACACCAGTTTAGAAAAATAAGTAATCTTTATCTAAACCAAAACAAGACCAAATGACAAAAATCCACAATACAGCTATCAAGATATCCTTAAAAACAGGTTATTCACTCAAATAAAGTGTCTAGCAACAAATAACTCCACCTGGAGGTATTACGACGTTGTGACAGGTGAAAATCCCAAAGTACGGCGCCGACCGTGAGGTGCGCGGCAACGGGCCCGGAGTCAAGCAGACCCAGAAAGAACAGTACCTTGGAATTGATGAAAGCAACGGCGGTGCACGGCATCGAGGAGGTGATGCTTCGTTGGCGCCTGCGGCGTCGGTTCCTTACAACCCCAGGGGAGGTGAGGCATCTGTTCCTTACTGCGGTGCAGGGGAGGTGAGACGTCTGTTTCTTACTGTGTCGGGGAGGTGGAGTCACCCACGTCGAGGATCGGCTCCGCGTTGATGAAGCACCGGCGTCGGTGCTGCGGTGCGAGCCAGGACGTTGCGTCGTGGACATCACAAGAGGTGTCCTCGGCTCCGGCGCAGGCAGCGGCCTCGCTGATGGCTTGGGAGTTGATGCGGCACGGCGTCAGCAGGCGTCGGGCCTACGGTGCAAGTCGGGGCGGTGCGTCATGCTCTTCACGAGCAGTGCCCACGGCTTCGGTGCAGGTTACGGCATCGCTCGCCGGCGTCAGTGTTGCAATTTCCTTCTGTGGCAACTGAAACAGCAGTTCCAGATGCAGAGAGACAGAAGGGATGAGGTCTTTGTGTCCCTGAGACTTCAGGACAGGAGGCAAGCTCAGTTTCAGACCCTTGGAGATTATTTCTTCAAGCAGGGGGCAAAGCAAACAGCAAAGTCCTTTTCTCCTTTCCTTGACAGCAAGTAGCCACTGCAGGCCAACCCCAGACAGCAAACAGCACAGGGGAAGTATTACTCCTCAGTTTATCTGGCTCTTCTCCTTGGCAAAGGCTCCTCTTGATATCCCAGAAGTGATCTAAAAGTCTGGGCCCCTCTTTTTATACACAAAAATCCTTTGTTCTCTGACGGCAGAGAGTGTCTGTACCCAGCCAAAACCAGTTCTGTCTTCACTGGTGCAGCTTCCTGGCAGGAGGTGGAGACAGCATCGTTGAAGGCAGACCAGGCCCATGCAGGTGAAAGGAAATCTCCCCCCCTGCTCTAAATGCAGTCCAGGTCCATTCAGCCCAGCCCTGACTCATCAGACTTCTGGAGCCACTGCCCCTCTCCAGTCCCTGTCATCAAAAAGCCAGACATGCAATACACAAACCTAGCAGAGGCACACTGGATGGTTAGGCAAGAAAATACCTACTTTCTAAAAGTGGTATTTTCAAACACAGAATGTAAAATTCACCCTCACTAAAAGATGCACTTTAACATTCTGAGTTCAGGCATACTAAACTTTATTTTTCTACCTTGTTCCCAGCGTCAGTTATGTTTATAAGATGTTATAAACAAACTCCCCATTCTGTCCTATGGGAACAGTTAGCCTTGCAATAGTGAAAAACGAAATTGGCAGTATTTCACTATCGGGACATGCCACACACATCAGAGCATGGGGCTGCCATGTCGACTTGGCAAGTGCACACACTTGCCAGTCCCTAAACCTTCCCTTTTCTACATGTTACTCACCCCTAAGGTAGGCCCAAGGTACCCCTGTGGGCAGGGTGCATTGTATGGGAAAGGTAGGACATGCCCTGGTGTGTGTGGCATGTCCTGATAGTGAAATACAGCCTACTTCGTTTTTCACTATTGCAAGGCTACCTGTTCCCCATTGGCCAGAATGGGCAGTTTTGATTATTACATCCTATAATCCTAACTGACCCAGGGAACATGGTAGAAATTCGAGTTTAGTATGCCTGAACTCAGAATGATAAAATGCATCTTTTAGTGAAGTTGGTTTTAACATTCTGTGTTTGAAAATACCACTTTTAGAAAGTATGTATTTTCTTGTCTAACCATCCAAGCCTGCCTCTTCTAGGTTGTGTATTCCTTGTCTGGAGTGTGAGTGACAGAGGCTGGGGGTTCCAGGAGACAGGGTGAGTCTGCACAGGGCTGAATAGCAAGACCTACATGTAGATGGGTGGGAGGAGATGCACCGGGGACCTGAATAGGGCTGGGCCTTCCCTCCACAATGCTGGCTCCACCTCCTGTGGTGTGTCTGATGTCCCTGGCCTACACTGCAAAAGGAAAGAAGGAGTCTTGTCAACAAAGTGCTCCAGGACTGACCAGAACTGGTTTGGACTAGGCAAAGGCCTCTCTGCCTTCAGAGAACAAAGAGAAATTGAGGATAAAAGGGGGACCCAAACCCCAGAATTTTAGAACTCTTTTGGATCAAGAAGACTGCCAAGAAGAAGAGCTGGAGAAGCTGTGAGGAGGAACTACCACTTTGCTGTGTGCTTTGCTGTGTTGGCCTGCAGTGGCTGCTTCTGTCTTGGGCAGTGAAAGGACTGGACTGAACTTTCTGCAATCTACTTTGTGAGTGTCTCCAAGGGCTTGAGGTAGAGCTTGCCCCCTGTTCAAGAAGTCTCAGGAACAGCAAAGACTTCAAGCCTGATGCCGTCTACGACGCCGCTGCCGACTCCGTGTCCCGAAGGCACCGCAGAGGGCACCACCGCAACGCGACCCTGGTCTCACTGACGACGCCTGCTGACGCCGCCACCGAGCCGCTGCTCGCACCGCGACCTGTGGGTACCGCACTCCGCACCGCTTCGCTTCACGACGACGCCTTGGCACCGCAGAGGGCACCGCCGTAACGCCGCACCGCGACCATGGTCTTACCGACAACGCCTGCTGACGCTGCCACCGAGCCGCTGCTCGCACAGTGACCTGTGGGCACCGCACTCCGCACCGCCTCACTGCACGACGACGCCTTGGTATCCCCGACGACGCCGCTCCACGCCGGACTCGACACCGCTGCTTTAACCGTGGTTCGAGGGCACCGCTCGTAAAGTTACACGACGCACCGCCCTCATCCCGCACCGCAGCCTTGGCCTACCGACGCCGGTGCCATCGACTCCAGTTCGTCAGCCAACGACAGCGCTTCAGCAACGACGACGCCGCTGCTGCACCGTGACCTGCCAGCACCGTGACGAGCACCGCCTTCACCTCACACCGCGACCCGGGTCTCACCGACGACGCCATCTGATGCCGCCACCGAGCCGCTGCTCGCACCGCGACCTGAGGGCACCGCACGCCGCACCGCTGCACATCGCACCACAGCACCCGATGCCTGCCGACGCCAGCGCTCCTGGCTTCAACAGAGAGGAGATCGATCTGCAACGCGTGTGACTTCGAGGGCCCCGACGACGCCTGCACCGACCTCCGGAACCGACGCCTGCGGACGCCAAGTTTTCGGAAGCTCACCGCGAGGTCATCAACGCCCTGCATTTCTGAAAGGTACTGTTTGCGGGTCTTCCCGACACCATAGCGGACCCGCGACGCCGCGGTCAGCCAGAACTGTTTGGATTTGTTTGTTCACGACGCCGTGATAGCCCCGGACGGAGCTATCGACATCAAGGAACTGTTTTTAAGGACACTGTGATAACTGAAGATTTTTAAAGTACTGTACTGTGGATTTTTATCGTATTGGTCTTGTTTTAAGTATATAAAAATATTGGATATTTTTCTAAACTGGTGTGGGGTCCGTTTGTAGTGCTTACACTGTATTACTGTTGGTTATGTGCAAATGCTTTACACACTGCCTCTAAGATAAGCCTGACTGCTCGTGCCAAGCGACCAAGGGGGTGAGCAGGGGTTATTTTAGGAGTGTAACTCCCTTATCCTGTCTAGGAAGAAGGGTCCCTACTTGGACAAAGGTGCAAGCCCTTGCCAACTAGAGACCCCCATTTCTAACAGTGACACAATGCTAGGGACTCAGGCTGCGGCAATATTTCAGCTGCACAGCAGGCGCTGCGTCAATTCTTTGGCCGCACTGCTGTGATGCATTGATTTTTCAACCGCACAGCAGTGCTGTGTCAGGAAAAACAGGCGCTGGAGCTTGATGCGTGGATTTTCGAGCTTCTTTGAAGCAACAGCCACCTCCAAGGGCCCAGAACGGGATTTGGCACCAATTGGCATGTCAGAACACCAAGCAGAGGAGTTCAGGGGCTGCAGATGAAGTCTTTGAAGGCCCTGAGGCTTCTTAACAGGTAACAAGCAAACACAAGCCCTTGGAGAACCTTAGCAAGCAGGATGTAGAAAGTAAAAGTCCAGTCCTTTCACTGCCCAAGACAGAAGCAGCAAGCAGTAGGCCAACACAGCAAAGAAACAAGCAGAGTGGCAGTTCCCCTCCTACAGCATCCGGTTCCTCTTCTTGGCAGAATCTCCTGTTAGTGCAGAAGTGTTCTGAAGTTATGGTGTCACAGCTCCAGTACTTATACCAGTTTCTGCCTTTGAAGTAGGCACTTTTCAAAGGAAAGTCTTTGTAGTGCACAAGACCCTGCCTTTCCCGGACCTGGCTCCAGATACAATCCGGGGTGGGGAGACAGCTTTGTGTGAGGACAGGCACAGCCCTATTCAGGTGTCAGTGACCCCTCCTCCGTCCACGCTAGCTCATGAAGACCCATCAGCCTGGTGATGGGCCATCAGGATATGCAGGGCACACCTCAGCTGCCTTTGTGGGACTGTCTGGAGTGAATGCTGTAGGAGAGTAGGATCTGCTTCACATGGGTACCCCCACTTTTTGCTGATGCTTCACTGTTTTTCGACCTTAGTCTGGCTGGGGCCCTGCTAATCAGAACCCCAGCCTAGCTGCTTCCTCTCTAAAATGGTTTCCATGTGCCTTAGGCACATCACTGATTGGAATCTGGAGTGCCCTTATAAGTCCCTAGTATATGGTATACTATGTACCAAGGGCATAGGTACCTCAGAGGCCTACCAGGGGCTGCAGCATGTATTATGCCACCCCTGGAAGGCCATCCAAACTGACACCACAGGTCTGCTACTGCAGCCTGGGTAAGGTGGTGCATGCACTCCTTACTGTGATATAGGTTACCTATATCACTAAATACATACACACATATAAACCTATAAGTCACTCCTATGGCAGGCCTTATCAATCCTGAAGGCAGAGTGCGTGGTTCCTATGTGAGAGGGTGCCCCTGCATGAGCAGGGCCCCTCTGCAGCGTTCGGAGACCCTTCTCTGATGCTGTTTGTAGTGCAGCCTGACCATATACTCTTAAGCGCATTATAACCTCGCGTTAAATGCTATCTTTGGAATGCTGCACCGAAACATGTCGTGTTTGGTGTCAAACATCTTGGAATACTACCCCCCCACCAATTCTGGCAGCGGGGGTAGCATTCCACCCTTCTAGAGGGAGAGACATGTTAACCCTGGCCTGGCCGGTAACTTCTTTCTAAAGCCCTGGCATCACAAAATGGATGCTGCTGCCACAGACACAAGTCTGGCCTCCTGCTGCTGGACGAAACTCCGGCAGGGGAGGCCTGGACAATAGGTTTCCTGTCCCAGGGAGGTGTGACCACCTCCCCAGACAGGATAGTGTGTATTGGGACTGGGCGGGAGCACTTTCGGGTGCTTTGAAGTCCTGCACTGGGGGCACACTTGGTGTCCCTAGTGCATACCCCAGTTCAAACCGGATCAGGGGCTTGCAGCCCCTGCTTTGGCGCGAACTGGACAAAGGGAAAGGGGTGTAGCCACCCCTCTGCCCTGACCCACCCATAGGTGGGGCCACGGAGTAGTCCAACCCCTAAACTTAGTATAAGTAAAGGAACCCAGTCCTTAGGACTTTAGATTATCCCTGGACGAAACTCTGACACTGAATCCTGGACCTTCGACGCTCTACTCAAGACTAGAGGACAGAAGAATCTCCCTTGGGGTCAAGGAGTGACTCCCCTGCTTGGCAGGCACCAAAGAAGCAATTGTACGGTCTGCATCGCCTAAGCTCCCGTCAGACGCCGAAGTCTTTGCATCAC
This sequence comes from Calotriton arnoldi, assembly GCA_963921515.1. NCBI lineage: Eukaryota > Metazoa > Chordata > Amphibia > Caudata > Salamandridae > Calotriton > Calotriton arnoldi. The sequence goes on from CAWUFW010005737.1 coordinate 541,946, forward strand.
CAGAGGTAGATTTCCAGACTTCCCCGAGGCTGCCCTGAGTCCCCAGCAAAGCTGAGGCCCGTAGCTGTCGTGGGTAACGTGGAACCGTGACCCCTGGACACCGCACGCATTTGCTAGTGCATCCTCTTCTGGGTCTCCCACGAAGTCGTGCTTTGGGCTCTGAGTAGCCCTAGCCTCCAGCACCAACTGCACCGAAGATCACTTGCCTCCACTCCACGAGTGTCCTGTGAGCCAGCTCCACGTGCACCGTCTTGAGGCTCCTTCGCGGTCGCTAGCCCGTTGGCTAGTAGCCCTTCACGAAGGCCAATCCTTTTCTTCTTGGGCTCCCTGGTTGCTTCAGGCTTGCCCTCACTTACCCTTGCTGGGTGAGTTCCTCAGACCTTGCTGCATCATCGTCATTCTTCATCTACATCAAGACTTGCCGTTGCCAAGGCTTGTTGGGTCCAATCCGGTCGCCGACACCTCAGCACTCGACAGACATCGTGTACCAGCCCGAATCCTGCTCCTGGTCGCCGACAACGCCTCCTGGACTTCGTGGCTGAAGAGTCAAGACGACTGTCAACCTACCTGAAGCACTCGACATCGGTGGGCATCTGCTCATCGCCTTCCTGGTCACTGGCTAGTGACCCAGACTCTGTCCCCTCTGCTTTCAGGTTCTTCAGATCTCCGATCCACTCTTGGATCCACCCGGACACTCTCCACTTGGTCGCCAGCAGCACTTTGCAGCAGATCGCCATTCAAATCGACGACGAAACCCGACCCCGAAAGGCACCTATGCACCCGGCTTCCTGGGTGAGGTAACACGAGTACTCCGGTGCTCCCGTGGGTAGAGACTCTAGAACGACCTAGTTCTCAAAGGGTTTGCTCCAAGTCCTCCTTTAAGTGTCCCTTTTCTTTAATTTCCTGATCGCGACTTTCTCCATAGAAGTTAACGGCGTATCGCGGTTGTGTATTTACACTGCACGCGTCCCCCGTGTGCCCCCTGTGTCACTACCTTGGGTGGTTCCTTGTGGTCCAAGCACTTCTAGAGGCTCTAGGCCTAGTGTCTAGCTCAGTCGTGGTTCTTATACCACTTTATTGGAATATGGTTTGGTACGCCCCTAGGGCCCAAACGTGTATTTGTGCTATTACTGTGTTTAAATAACTTATAACTTGTGTATTTCGAACTCTAGCCTCATAAAGAGACTAGAGGGGTGTGTTTAGCAATAAATACATATATTTTGAATATATACCTGGTGTGGTGCTCTTTCATTTGGTCACTCAAGAGATTATAGACTGGTAAAACAAGCTGCTTTACATTCCTTCAAGACTTAGCCTGAAGGCTGCTCTCCATAGCTACCACTAGGATAGCTTTCAATAAGGTTGTCTTTAACCTATCTCCAATAAGGGGTTGTTTGGACTGGTGCAAGGTGCCCACTATAATTGGTGGACAGCATATGCCAGGCCAACTTCTCACATTGGTGTGCAGCGTGTGGGATTCCAGCTTGCTATTGTTTTACCAGATAATCTCAATTGAATTGATCAACTGAAAACCACTAAAGGTACCTAAGGTACATATAATTTAAGCTTAGAATACAGTAAGTTCTACTGAACTTAGAGTTGTGTGTTAAGGGATAGCACACCCTTTCTACAACTCAAGAGAGTTTAGTAGGCCACACTAGAGTAGGTAGTGCATACACCACACCTCACTAGTGATGTCTTCAAAGCCAGGACCCAGTGAGTCCTTGCCAGAAGCCCATGGGCTTCTCCTCCAAGTATGATACACTCCCATTCTTGGAATTGAAAGCATTATGTAACTTGAGGAAACTGAAGACAGGACAAAGTCCCACCACCCAACATCTTAGAGAGATGTTGGAGGCTTATGATCTCAGCAGGCCCTTAGGGACTGAAGGGGTAGGAGCAGAGGGTGGGCAGAAGATGAGGATGGGGCCAGGGGTAGCAGTACCCCCAGCCCCCCCTCTGGAACTGACCAGGAGGGTGACAATGACCCTGACCTGGATAACCCAATCCCTCCTGTGGAAGATGAAGAGGAAGATCAGAATGATCCCCACTTTGTCCCCCAGGAAGGATTATGAGTGTGCCCAGAAGGTCTAGGTCTCCTTCTCAGGAGTCTAACCACTCTGGCACCTCAATAGGGACCTCTGTCTCCTCTCATAGGAGGGAATCCTCTCATGAGAGAAGAAAGAGGCTGGTTCAATATGAGGAAGCTCAGCTTGAACTCAGAAAACAGCAACTGGCTATAGACAGGGAGTCCCTAGATCTCTACAAAGAGAGAAGAAAGTTGGGACTAGAGTCCCATGGTGGCAGCCATGTCCCTAGAGATAGGGAAAGGTCATATGACCATAGAAACCTGAGCAAGATTGTCCCTCCCTACCAGAGTGGGGATGACATCCACAAATGGATAACTGCTCTGGAGAGGGCCTGTAAAGTACAGAAGGTCCCTCAGGAGCAGTGGGCAGCAATCTTGTGGCTCTCCTTTGCAGACAAAGGTAGAGACAAGCTCCTCACTGTAAGAGAGGAGGATGCTGATAATTACAAGGTCTTGAAGAGTGCTCTTATTGATGGGTTTGGCCTAACAACTGAACAATACAGGTTGAAGTTCAGAGATACCCAAAAAGCACAGACTCAAGACTGGGTAGACTATGTGGATTGTTCTGCTAAGGCTCTGGAAGGCTGGTTGATGGGCAGTAAGGTGTGTGACTTCACAGGATTGTACAATCTGATAATGAGGGAGCAGATTCTTAATAACTGTCAAAATCAGCTGTTGCATCAGTACCTGGTGGACTCTGATCTGACCTCTCCCCAAGAATTGGCAAAGAAGGCAGACAAATGGGTCAGAACCAGGGTGAGGCAGAAGGTACAGAACCAAGGTGGTGACCCTAAGAAGCAAGATTCTAAGAACTCTGAAAAGGGTGGGGAGAAGGGTAAAGATCAAAAGTCTTCACAAGGCCCCCAAAAATCATCTTCCGGTGGGGATTCACAGTCTACAAAAGGGAAAGGCCAAAGAAAACCATGGTGCAAGGTCTGTAAGCAAAAGACCCACTGGACCAGTGATTGCACCAAGTCCAAAGACTCAAGTCCAGCACCCACCAATGCCCCTAAGGCACCTGTTCCCCCTAGTACAGTTACAGTTGGTGGGAGTGCTCCAGCCAAGGGTTTAGTAGGGTTCACCCTGGGTACTGAGTTGGGCTCTGACCTAGTCAGAGAACTCACTCAGGCTGTGTTAGTCTGTGATAGAGGCTTGGATGTGACCTCCTCTGTGAGTCCCAGTAATCTGGGCAAGTACAGACAACAGCCTTTAATCAATGGACGAGAGGCTTTGGCATTTAGGGACACAGGGGCAAGTGTCACCATGGTGACACAAGACCTTGTGAATCCTGGGCAAGTTATACTTGGTGAGATGTACCAAGTGACCAATGCTAGCAACGTCAGAACAGACCATACTCTGGCAGTTGTTAACTTCTCCTGGGGAGGGGTAACTGGCCTTAAGAAGGTTGTGGTGAGTGCAAACCTACCAGTCGAATGCTTGCTTGGCAATGACTTAGAAACTTCAGCTTGGGCAGAAGTGGAGCTCAGGACCCATGCAGAAATGCTGGGGATCCCTGCAGATGTGTTTGCTGTGACCAGGTCACAAGCCAAAATGTCTAGCACTGAACAGGCCTTGGATTCTGGAATAATGGACCAAGTGCCTTCCAAGAGGAGGAGTAGTAGGGTAAAGGCAGTGCCTTCCCCTTGGCTCAGAAGGAAGATCAGTCCCTTGAGGGGATGATCTCAGTCCTGAGGAAGGAACTGTCCCAGAGGAGCTTGAACCTGACCAGGTTGAGTTCTTGGGGACAGGGGGACCTTCCAGGGCAGATCTGAGCCAGGAGCAGCAGAGCTGCCCCTCTCTTGAACCCCTCAGACAGCAAGCTGCTGCTGAGGCTGCTGGGAAAGCTAGTGGTCCCCATACAGTGTATTGGGATGATGGACTCCTGTACTCAGAGTGTAGAGACCCCAAGCCTGGTGCTACCAGGAGGTTGGTTATACCTCTAAAGTTCAGGGGCTTCCTATTGACCCTAGCCCATGATATTCCCTTGGCAGGTCACCTGGGCCAGAACAAGACTTGGGACAGAATTGTCCCTCACTTTCACTGGCCCCACATGTCTGAAGACACCAAGGAGTTTTGTCGCTCCTGTGTAACCTGCCAGGCCAGTGGCAAGGCAGGTGGCACTACAAAGGCCCCCTGATACCACTACCTGTGGTGGGGGTGCCCTTTGAAAGGGTGGGGATTGACATTGTTGGTCCCATGGATCCCCAAACAGCATCTGGGCACAGGTTTATCCTGGTGGTAGTGGATCATGCCACCAGGTACCCAGAGGCTATTCCCCTTAGGACCACTACAGCACCTGTGGTGGCAAGGGCCCTCCTGGGAATTTTCTCAAGAGTGGGCTTTCCTAAGGAGGTAGTATCAGACAGGGGTGCAAACTTTATGTCTGGATACTTAAAAGCAATGTGGAAGGAGTGTGGAGTGACTTACAAGTTCACCACACCCTATCACCCACAATGCAATGGTTTAGTTGAGAGATTCAACAAAACCTTGAAGGGCATGATTAAAGGGCTCCCAGAAAAGCTTAGGCGAAGATGGGACATACTCTTGCCCTGCCTTTTATTTGCATATAGGGAGGTGCCTCAGAAGGGGGTTGGTTACAGCCCTTTTGAACTTTTGTTTGGCCACCCTGTCAGGGGTCCACTGTGCTTGGTGAAGGAAGGATGGGAGTTACCTCTCAAGCCCCCAAAGCAAGACATAGTGGACTATGTACTTGGTCTCCGCTCCCGGATGGCTGAGTATATGAAAAAGGCAACTAAAAACCTTGAGGCTAGCCAGGAACTTCAAAAGGCCTGGCATGACCAAAAGGCTGTTCTGACTGTTTACCAGCCAGGACAGAAGGTGTGGGTGTTGGAGCCAGTGGCCCCAGCAGCTCTCCAAGACAAATGGAGTGGACCCCACACTATTGTTGAGCAGAAGGGTGAGGTTACCTACTTAGTAGACCTAGGAACACCCAGGAGTCCCCACAGGGTTCTCCATGTCAACAGGTTAAAACCATATGTGGACAGGGCAGACATGGGCTTGCTCATGGCTACTGATGAAGGGCAGGAGGAAGAGAGTGACCCACTCCCTGACCTGCTCTCACAGAACCCTGACGATGGGTCAGTAGATGGTGCAGCCTTGGCAGGCAGCCTCACTACCCAGCAACAAACTGATTGTAGACAGGTGCTCAATCAGTTTAGACACATGTTTTCACTGACACCCAGTCAGACCACCTGGTGCACTCATGAAGTGGACACTGGGGACAGTCTGCCTATTAAAAATAAGATTTATAGGCAACCTGACCATGTCAGGGACTGTATCAGGACTGAAGTCCAGAAAATGTTGGAGTTGGGAGTTATTGAACCCTCAGATAGCCCTTGGGCTAGTCCAGTGGTCCTTGTGCCAAAACCTCACACCAGTGGTGGAAAAAGAGAGATGAGGTTTTGTGTGGACTACAGGGGTCTCAATGCAGTCACTAGGACTGATGCCCATCCAATACCAAGGGCAGATGAGCTAATAGATACTTTGGCCTCAGCCAAATATCTCAGCACATTTGACTTGACAGTTGGCTACTGGCAGATCAGACTAGCTGATACTGCAAAGCCCAAAACAGCATTCTCAACCCCTAGTGGGCATTATCAGTTTGTGGTGATGCCCTTTGGTCTGAAGAATGCACCTGCCACTTTCCAGAGGTTGGTGAATACAGTTCTCACAGGTCTGAAGCCTATAGTGCAGCATATCTAGATGATATTGCTGTCTTTAGCTCCACCTGGGAGGATCACCTGGTCCACCTCAGGAATGTTTTACAGGCCCTGCAAAAGGCAGGCCTGACTATCAAGGCCACCAAGTGCCAGATAGGGCAGAGTCAGGTTGTGTACCTGGGCCACCTTGTGGGTGGAGGCCAGGTTCAACCTTTGCAGAGCAAGATCCAGACTATCATGGACTGGACTGCTCCAACTACCCAGACTCAGGTGAGAGCCTTCTTAGGCCTGACTGGGTACTATAGGAGATTTGTCAAGGGGTATGGATCAATAGTGACACCCCTGAATGACTTAACTTCTAAGAAAATGCCCAAAAGGTTCAGTGGACAGTTAGCTGTCAAAAGGCATTTGATGACCTGAAGCAGGCCATGTGCACTGCTCCCATTCTACAGAGTCCTGATTACTCCAAGAAGTTCATTGTTCAAACTGATGCATCTGAATTGGGGGTAGGGGCTGTACTGTCACAATTGAATGAAGAAGGTCAGGATCAGCCAGTAGCTTTCATTAGCAGAAGGCTGACTCCTAGAGAGAAACGTTGGTCAGCCATTGAGAGGGAGGCCTTTGCTGTGGTCTGGGCTCTGAAGAAGTTGAGGCCATACTTGTTTGGTACTCACTTCCTTGTTCAAACAGACCATAAGCCCCTCTTATGGCTAAAACAAATGAAGGGTGAAAACCCCAAACTGCTTAGGTGGTCCATTTCCCGACAGGGGATGGACTTCACAGTGGAACATAGACCTGGGAGTAACCATGCCAATGCAGATGGACTTTCTAGGTACTTCCACTTAGAACATGAAGACTTAACTGGGCAAGGTTAGTTTAATGTCCCTACGTTTGGTGGGGGGTTGTGTAGGAGAGTAGGATCTGCTTCACATGGGTACCCCCACTTTTTGCTGAGGCTTCACTGTTTTTCGACTTTAGTCTGGCTGGGGCCCTGCTAATCAGAACCCCAGCCTAGCTGCTTCCTCTCTAAAATGGTTTCCATGTGCCTTAGGCACATCACTGGTTGGAATCTGGAGTGCCCTTATAAGTCCCTAGTATATGGTATACTATGTACCAAGGGCATAGGTACCTCAGAGGCCTACCAGGGGCTGCAGCATGTATTATGCCACCCCTGGAAGGCCATCCAAACTGACACCACAGGTCTGCTACTGCAGCCTGGGTAAGGTGGTGCATGCACTCCTTACTGAGATATAGGTTACCTATATCACTAAATACATACACACATATAAACCTATAAGTCACTCCTATGGCAGGCCTTATCAATCCTGAAGGCAGAGTGCGTGGTTCCTATGTGAGAGGGTGCCCCTGCATGAGCAGGGCCCTCTGCAGCGTTCGGAGACCCTTCTCTGATGCTGTTTGTAGTGCAGCCTGACCATATACTCTTAAGCGCATTATAACCTCGCGTTAAATGCTAACTTTGGAATGGCTGCAACGAAACATGTCGTGTTTGGTGTCAAACATCTTGGAATACTACCCCCCGCCAACTCTTGCGGCGGGGGTAGCATTCCACCCTTCTAGAGGGAGAGACATGTTAACCCTGGCCTGGCCGATAACTTCTTTCTAAAGCCCTGGCATCACAAAATGGATGCTGCTGCCACAGACACAAGTCTGGCCTCCTGCTGCTGGACCAAACTCCGGCAGGGGAGGCCTGGACAATAGGTTTCCTGTCCCAGGGAGGTGTGACCACCTCCCCAGACAGGATAATGTGTATTGGGGCTGGGCGGGAGCACTTTCGGGTGCTTTGAAGTCCTGCACTGGGTGCACACTTGGTGTCCCTGTGCATACCCCAGTTCAAACCGGATCAGGGGCTTGCAGCCCCTGCTTTGGCGCGAACTGGACAAAGGGAAAGGGGTGTAGCCACCCCTCTGCCCTGACCCACCCATAGGTGGGGCCACAGAGTAGTCCAACCCTTAAACTTAGTATAAGTAAAGGAACCCAGTCCTTAGGACTTTAGATTATCCCTGGACGAAACTCTGACACTGAATCCTGGACCTTCGACGCTCTACTCAAGACTAGAGGACAGAAGAATCTCCCTTGGGGTCAAGGAGTGACTCCCTGCTTGGCAGGCACCAAAGAAGCAATTGTCCGGTCTGCATCGCCTAAGCTCCTCGCCGGATGCCGAAGTCTTTGCATCACCAGAGGTAGATTTCCAGACTTCCCTGAGGCTGCCCTGAGTCCCCAGCAAAGCTGAGGCCCGTAGCTGTCGTGGGTAACGTGGAACCGTGACCCCTGGACACCGCACGCATTTGCTAGTGCATCCTCTTCTGGGTCTCCCACGAAGTTGTGCTTTGGGCTTCGAGTATCCCTAGCCTCCAGCACCAACTGCACCGAAGATCACTGGCCTCCACTCCACGAGTGTCCTGTGAGCCAGCTCCACGTGCACTGTCTTGAGGCTCCTTTGCAGTCGCTAGCCCGTTGGCTAGTAGCCCTTCACGAAGGCCAATCCTTTTCTTCTTGGGGTCCCTGGTTGCTCCAGGCTTGCCCTCACTTACCCTTGCTGGGTGAGTTCCTCAGACCTTGCTGGTCTGCATCATTGTCATTCTTCATCTACATCAAGACTTGCCGTTGCCAAGGCTTGTTGGGTCCAATCCGGTCGCCGAGACCTCAGCACTCGACAGACATCGTGTACCAGCCTGAATCCTGCTCCTGGTTGCCGACAACGGCTCCTGGACCTCGTGGCTGAAGAGTCAAGACGACCATCAACCTACCTGAAGCACTCGACATCGGTGGGCATCCGCTCATCGCCTTCCTGGTCACTGGCTAGTGACCCAGACTCTGTCCCCTCTGCTTTCAGGTTCTTCAGATCTCCGATCCACTCTTGGATCCACCCGGACACTCTCCACTTGGTCGCCAGCAGCACTTTGCAGCAGATCGCCATTCAAATCGACGACGAAACCCGACCCCGAAAGGCACCTATGCACCCGGCTTCCCTGGGTGAGGTAACACGAGTACTCCGGTGCTCCCGTGGTAGAGACTCTAGAACGACCTAGTTCTCAAAGGGTTTGCTCCAAGTCCTCCTTTAAGTGTCCCTTTTCTTTAATTTCCTGATCGCGACTTTCTCCATAGAAGTTAACGGCGTATCGCGGTTGTGTATTTACACTGCACGCGTCCCCGTGGGTCCCCTGTGTCACTACCTTGGGTGGTTCCTTGTGGTCCAAGCACTTCTAGAGGCTCTAGGCCTAGTGTCTAGCTCAGTCGTGGTTCTTATACCACTTTATTGGTATATGGTTTGGTACGCCCCTAGGGCCCAAACGTGTATTTGTGCTATTACTGTGTTTAAATAACTTATAACTTGTGTACTTCGAACTCTAGCCTCATAAAGAGACTAGAGGGGTGTGTTTAGCAATAAATACATATATTTTGAATATATACCTGGTGTGGTGCTCTTTCATTTGGTCACTCAAGAGATTATAGACTGGTAAAACAAGCTGCTTTACATTCCTTCAAGACTTAGCCTGAAGGCTGCTCTCCATAGCTACCACTAGGATAGCTTTCAATAAGGTTGTCTTTAACCTATCTCCAATAAGGGGTTGTTTGGACTGGTGCAAGGTGCCCACTATAATTGGTGGACAGCATATGCCAGGCCAATTTCTCACAAATGCACAAACAGACGAACTGTCACCTTCCCTCAGATGTAGATTCCACTGGCAGGCAGAGGCACAGAATGGTGAAGCAAGAAAATGCCCACTTTCTAAAAGTGGCATTTTCAAACATGCAATTTAAAAACCAACTTCAGTAAAAGATGTATTTTTAAATTGTGAGTTCAAGGACCCCAAACTCAAAATCTCTCAATTAGAAGTTACACTTGTGAGAGGTTACAATACAGCTCCAGTGATAACCTATGGGAGAAACGAAATTAGCAGTATTTCACTATCAGGACATGTAAAACACACCAGCACATGTCCTACCTTTTAAAAACACTGCACCCTGCCCATGGCGCTACGATGGGCCTACCTTAGGGGTGCCTTACATGTATCAAAAGGGAAGGTGTGAACCTGGCAATTGGGTGCAATTACCAGGTCGACATGGCAGTTCAAAACTGCCCACACAGACACTGCAATGGCAGGTGGTCTGAAACATGGCTGCAGGGCTACTCATGTGGGTGGCACAATCAGTGCTGCAGGCCCACTAGTAGCATTTGATTAACAGACCCTGGGCACACACAGTGCACTCTACTAGGGACTTACCAGTAAATCAAATATGCCAATCATGGATAACCAATCATAAACACAATTTACACAGGGAACACTTGCACTTTAGCACTGGTCAGCAGTGGTAAAGTGCCCAGAGTTCTAAAACCAGCAATAAGAAAATGCAGCACACAGTCAAAAACAGGAGATCTGAAGGAAAACAGACAGGGGGAAAACACACCAAAGATGCCAGGTCTAACAGTTGACAAGATATTTTAAATTTGCCTTGTTGTGTTCTCACTATTTGCAGGCAGCATAGTGTCCTATACTTTCTCATGTACTTACGACTCTCTCAATAGATGGGTTGTGTGTCTATTCCAAAGTTCTACTTTGTATTCACTGCTTTCTACTGTGAAGCATTACTCAGTCGCCATGCTTTTTCATTGGATGTGTTTTACCCGTGCTGATGTCAGGGGACCATTTTGACTCTGTTCAGCTTTACATAGCATTTGAATTTAAGCACTGCATGGGAGCACATGACTGTTGGACTTCCCTTCCAACCCTTTTTCCTTCTGAATACATAGCTGCCAAGGCTTCAGATTGCTTATGTGTGACATTTTCATGGTTTCCGTGTACTTGTGAGTGACATTCAATGACCAAATGTGTGACACTTTCTCAGAAGCAAAATCGAGCAGTGAAGTCAATGGAAATAGATACATATCAGAAATACACTCATTGGAGCAATGAAAAACTCCAAGAAGATCTTGAAACGGCTGCAAGGCACCTGAAATGGAAGGGCACTAACTTAGTGCCCTGTGATAAAAGCAGTAACCCACGGAGCTATCCACATTCAGGGCCGGACTGGCCGTAGCGGGCACCGGGCGTTTCCCCGGTGGGCCGCCAGGGTGGGGGCCGGTTTTGGACCCCTGGGGGGCCGGTTTTGTTACCGGGGGCCAGCAATATCGGCCCCCGGTAACAAAATCGGCCGAAACCGGCCCTTGCACACAGCTCGGCAGCACCCCCTCAGCCCCCGCAGGGGGGCCGGCCGAGCAGTTTGCCAGGGCTGGTTTCGGTTCCCAGTCCGGCCCTCTCCACATTAAATACAGTTCTGTGATATGCTAGTACACATTGTTTGCAGCAGACATATTAATCCTCTGCGCTACTTGATGGGGAGTTAAAAATTGACAGCAGACAAATCTCAAATCTCTTTCCAGCAAGTACATTAATCATCGAAGTTACCTTTGACTTTTTTTGTAGCCTGAACACTGCTGGAAACATAAGTAAGGTGCTTTTAAACCCATACGTTATTTGTAAGCACATCACATTACCCCACCCCAGCTCAGCACCAGGTGGGGCTGAACCCTCAAGTTACAAAAGGATGTCAGTGACAAAAACAGTAACCCACTGAGCTAGCCACTTAAAACACAGTTATGTGATATGCATGGTATGCATTAACCTTCTTCACTACTTTATGGCGACAGTCAAAAGTGGAAACGCTACTCATAAGAGTTTTCTTTGACTTACCATCTCAGTCAAGGGCAGTGCTTGGAAAAATAATGCCTGTTTTGGGCTGTCACTGCAGCAGTCTGTGGACTCGCACATGCTCACAGTTGACAGTTGCTCAGGTCAGTTGCTGATGAAGATAGGAGTGAGAGTTGCCGGTCCGCAATGAGGGCAGGCTGGCACAGAGCTTCTCCTCTCTCAGTTTGTAGTACTGCAGTCTTTGCGGTGAGAGCTCCTGGCATGGCGCGCTGGCAAGTTCAGAGCAGGCCCGTGTCTTCAGTGGTGTAGGAAGGGGGGTGCGGTAGGTGTGGGCCGCCCTGGGTGTCATCACTGAGGGGGGTGACAAAATGGCAAAAATATGTGTTTTAAACACATATTTTTGTCATTTTGTCAAGCCGGGGGTGACAAGAAATCACTGAGGGGTGTGACAAAATGGCAAAATATGTGTTTTAAACACATATTTTTGCCATTTTGTCAAGCAGGGGGTGACAAGAAATTTTCCGCACCGGGTACCACCTGACCTTGCTACGCCACTGCGTGTTGTGTGCCTTTTAAAGACACAGTAAGACACCGCAAGTTTTCACTGACCACCGGACACAAACAGCTGACCTCTCCACCTAGGGTGACCAGATATAATAACAAAAAACAGGACATTTCACTAAAATAGTAGAAGGACTAAAAATGTTCATCAGCTAAGGGGCACAGAATGACAGCGCGCATCAACTCAGTAAAACAGCTGAGTTACTGAGGCAATAAATAAAGTGCAATTTTTAAACCCACTATCACACCTGTTAATTCAATTGCTGTCTGAGGACAGCTGCTAACTAGTCCTGCTTTGGAACATATAAAAATGTGCCTCCCTCGTTTTTCAGTCAGCCCTGTCATAAAAACCGGGACATGAGCCAAATTTGCTGAAATCTGCTGGGACAGCTGCTGGAAAACCGAGACTGTCCCAGCAAATCTGGGACGCCTGGTCACCCTACCTCCACTCCACTTCCCCCCCTGACACGTGCCGAGGAGGACACTGGAATTCCGATGTGCAGGGGCTGGTAGCAGCAGTTCCTTCCTGGGGCCCAGGCCAACAGTTATTCATTAAAAACATCCTGCCTGCGCTGACCGGACTCTTGAGTCTAGCTGGCAGACAGCTGGCTACAGTGGTGCTGCATACCCACAAATGTGCCGAGGGGACCTGGATACACCAGAGCCCCAGTCTGGTGGCAGGCACCATAAAAGAGATTAAATAAAACACAAGGGGTGGCGCTAGTTGCCGGAAAACAAAAACAACAGGCAATTTAAGGCGTCGTCCCCTGCATTGGTGTGGGCACTGCGGGAGATGATTCTCAATCTGTGGACAGACACTTGATAGGATGTAGGCAGGCTGCATGCCTTGGTATAGCCTCTGAGGATGTCACGGTGGAGTCTTGGATCATCAATAAGCTGAGCCCATCCCGCCGTTGTACACCTCAACGAGAGGCTAGTTGAACTGGCTACAGGCTGCTTAAATGGTCTGTAAGAGAATGTCAAATTTAGTAAAACAGCAAGTGTGTGGGTCCCAACAAGACTTGTCTGCAGCACAGAGTGTGCAATGCACAAGTCGCTAACCACAGCACTCGCCCCACTGTTTAATCCGGTCAAGTCCCAGCTCATGCCTCGGCCCTGCAGTATGCTCAGGTGGTGTGAAGACACTATTATAATGCGTGACTATGTATTTTAGTACAGTGAGGCGGACCACCACACTAAAATGCATTAGTCTAACCCCAGATGCGTGCTATTTGGCAGGGGATTTGAATATTTTTCTCATCTGCCAACCCTCTCATCTTTCTTCCTTTAGCTTCAGATCCTCGCTTGCTCTGTCGTCTTTTGGATAATTTTCTCCCCCTCCTCCTCTCTCCTTTTCTTTCTTCCCATTACTCCAGATTCTCACTCACTTTGTTGCCCTCTGAATATTTTTCTCACCTGCTGCCCTCTCGTTTTCTTTCTTCCCATTGCTCCAGATCCCAGCTCGTTCTGTCAGCTTTTGACTATCCCCCCCCTATCAGCCCCCTCTTGTTGCTTGGTGGTAGACACTATTCAATTTGCCGGAGGCTTTTTGAAATCTGCTGGCATTGGCAAAGCCAATCGAGGTGACCTGTCACGTTAAAAGATTAGAAAAAATGTTTTTGTATCATTTCAAGATGGCCACATGAAAACAGAGTTTTCTAAACTTTTATATTGGCCACCACATTGTGTGACACTACATGCATTCAGTCGACATGTGACATCATGCAACTAAGTGGCCATCTTGTAAGTGTTGAAACCCGGGCACTGGCAAAGTCAATCACCACCCAAACTCAGCATAGGCAAAGCATTACTGGTTGGCTTTGCCAACCCTTGTTAATTCTCCTTTATTCACTCAAACAAGTTAGCTATTTCTACTGCAAATATCCCATGTATGCACTTGGTGCATTATTAGAACCATGAAGATACACTGAAGCACAGTAAGCTAATGGACCTGCTGCAGAAAAGTGTGTGAAACTTCCATGCCAGGTTTTGATAGCTATTTAGCCCTGGCTTAACATATTGTCCCTTTATCCTTTGGAGGATGATAAAATGAGTACCAGTGAGTTGGTGAATGGGAATATCTGCTCATTGCGACTGAATTGAAGATGAAACGAAGCCATTTGAATAGCAGACACGTTTCTGCTCAGTAAGCGAGTCCGACTCTTCCCCAGCATGCTTTGGGCTAGGGGAGCGAAGGATTTCACACCCGCTAGTTTTCAAATATATAAACTCACACGCCAGATGTTGTTTTACCTGCATTTCTGAAGAGAAATTTGTGTTATTTCCTATTGTTCACAGTCTGGTACAGTGTCCAAGTTCTTTTTTTCTCAACAGCAAATTATACATGTGCCTGTGCGAAGAATGCATGCTGCTGCCATCTGAGCTGCTTTTAAGGATATGATGAGCAGCTCCAGAGCAAGACGTTTGAACCCCACAGTGATTGGAGGGTCCCTTTCTCTAGTGATAAAGCCGTTTTTGAAGTCATCTGTTATAATTTAGCACTTTTTGTGATCATTTTTTGGGTGGTCCAAGGAAGCAACTACAAAGTTCATAATATAGCAACGGTCAAGTGTCTGAGGATTCGCCAACCCATACAGCCCTTAAACCAATACCCTGTCACCGAGCCTACCGGCCGCTTTCCCTTTTACCCATTAGGCAAACCCAGCCTTGCAGCTCCAATGCAAATTAAGTCACAAGACACACTCCTTCAAACAATGTTTTTTTGTTTTTTAAACTCTTTTTATTAACATTTGTATCATACAACATATACGGCATGTTTAGCTACAATCAGCATTCCACAGATGAAATCTGCTACAATTGTCCAATACATTCCATCTTGGAGATATTTAATGTTTTTGGCGCTTCTACAGCCCATTTACCAATTTAGTAAACTGTCCCCATCCTAATGAGAGGTGGGGCAGAGGGGGGAGGCCAGGGGAAGGCATCCCAGATACATTCTCTTCCCCTAGGCCCACTCACAACCCTTGTCTCAAAATCCCTGATACGCCCGCCAGCCCCCCACACCTTCTCTCATTTCCTTGGGCATCCCCTACTTTGATACACCACCTGTTTTGCTCTTTGACACCAGTCCATGTCCGGTTCCCATTCGCTCTTGGTCGGGGGGTGCTTTCCTTCAAACAATTTAATACAAATTTAAAATAAAATACTGCAAAAATTGTATTACTTTTTTTGGCGGGTATAGTGCGCGACAGGTGCAAGGTGCGGGTCAAAGGTTAATTTACAGCTACCTAGTGCTTATAAAGTGCCTGCCCCATGCCAAATGGCCCCTAGTGGAAAGTAGTACACCCTGCCACCCCTAATGCATTCCCCAGTACACGAAATGCAGTGAGTGATGGAAGTGGTATAATGCATGCGTGCAGAGATGTGTCCATGGTACCAAGGTTGGTACTAATGGAAATGGGCGTTATTTTCAACTCACGTCCAGTAACTAATTTAAAAGTGGGACGTGAAAATTATTGTATAGATTTTTTTCTACTAGAGACAAAACTTTTAGATCAAAAAAGTATGGGGCATATTAGCAAGACCCACGTTAGAATTATCGCCGTTTTAGCGGCAGGAAACTGCCGCTAAAACGGCGATAATGAGCTTGCTAATATGCGTTATGGAATTCCAATAGAAGCCCAGGTTAGATGTCCTGCACATCTAACCTGGGCTTCTATTGGAATTGTATAACGCATATTAGCAAGCCCATTATCGCCGTTTTAGCGGCAGTTTCCTGCCGCTAAAACGGCGATAATTTTAACGTGGGTCTTGCTAATATGCCCCTATGTTCATAATTCGGAAAAGGATGAGTACAAGACGGGAAAAGGAGTCAGTGTATGCGGGGGGTGTCAGTTGGGGAAATGTGTATGTGTATGACAAGAAGCTGCCTGCAACCAGCTGCGGTCCGTGCAGGTAACAGCGGTGGGACGGTGGGGCCGGGTAAGGGGGGATTTTGAGGGACGATGCAGAGGGAAAATTAAATAAATAATTAATTTTTCCTCTGCATCGTCCCTCGAAACCCCCCCTACCCGGCCCCACCTCCCCACCGCTGTTACCTGCATGGACCGCGGCTGCCTGCAAGGCACTGACGCAATAAAAGCCTAGAGCACTTTAAACTGCATAACTAGTTATCAAGGGAGAGGGCTGGTTTGTCTGGCAACAGAACAGAGAGGATGAAATGCAGGAGGTTCCCCCAAAAATGTAAATGATTACAATAGATTAATAAACAAAGGACATTACAAAACAGTTGCCACTTCAATGAATAAATTGATTATTAAAAAAATGAAACAATAGGAAATCCATAATTTGTAATGAAATTAATTGAGATGAGACTTTTTTGGGTGAGTTCAGCTTTAAATGGACGATTGCCTGCCCTCTCCGAGGCATGCTTCCCAAAGGAGAAGCTGTCCCGTTGCATTGTGACGCGCGAGCGCCAGAGCAACATTTTAGTAAATAAGGGCCACGATTCAGAAAAAGCTGTGAGATTCATGTAGGAGACAACGAGGTAGCTCACTGCTCTGCTGTAAGAATGTGGGGTGATATTACAAATACTGTCAATTGCGTACGTTGGTACTGGTCGAAGTCCAAGATCCGCTGCGTAAAATATGCTCTGCATTGGCAACGAGGATGGCAGTTTCTCCGGAAGTGCCAAGCTGCTGTTGCAGTGACGCACAATCTCGGAGCAGCAACCTCTGGAGTCATTTGTAAGGGGATAGAGGCCCTTCACAGCTGAGTGCACCCTCTCACTGCGGGGAGGGGCGAAGGTGGTGAAGTCTGTCAGAACAGCCTAAGCAATTGTCATGATTTGAACCTCAAAACAAAACAAAAAAATACAAAATCATGTAAATGCCAAACAAATACTCGAGTATTGAAACATTTTGTTTAATTCACATTCAAATATAGAAAAGATTTCAAATTTTCAATTTTGCTTCTTCAATTTTATATACTTAATTAATTTTAATATATGAATTTTAATATCACCTTTTATTTATTAAACAGTCAGAGACACCCTGAGTAGGCTCACGGACCCCTAAGGGTCCTCGGAACACAGGTTAAAAATCACTGCTCTAGGCACCTTAAAGCTGATCCAAATATCCAAAGATGTCCAACATTTACATAGTTGGCTGTCTTCAAACTCAGGGAACTATTTATTAAACTTTACCAACTATACAAATTTGGGGACATTAAAAGAGGGTGAATGAAAAATCCCTCAAAAATTTGATTTGATCATTGAGACAAGGTTTTTCCAAGATAAATCTCCTTTAAAAAACTTTGTAGGAATTTACACTCACCAGTGAAGTTTACAGTTTACAATGTACATTTGCTTTTTGTTATCAGTTTGAGCTACAGAGGTCAAGTTAAGGAAAATAGCTGACAAGTTTTGAGCCACTGGAAAGTGGTAAGATACCTCACTGTGTTGAGCACCAAATACTAAGGGGCTTAATTATGAGTCCCTTGCGACACTTTTACACCGCTGTTGCGTCACTTTTCGTGACGGAGCGGCGGCGTAAGCAATGCACCACATTGTGCCATATTTACAAGGTGACGCATCTAGGCAGATGCATCACCTTGTAAAGCCCTGCGCCACATTATACCTGCATCAGGTATAATGGATGCAGGGTGGGCATTCTCACGCAACAATACCTCATAGGAGTAGCAAAGTGAAATCTATCAAATTTCACTGCGCCACTTCTAGGACGCTACTGCGTCAAAACCTTACACCTGCCTCATAGCAGGCGTAAGAGTGACGCAGTGCTAAGTGTGGGGGCCTGCCTCATGCATTGCTGGAGTTGCATCATGCTTGCAACACAGCTCCAGCAATGCGTGACTTTTGCGCCGACAGATACGTCAGGATTCCTGACGCATCTGTCACTCCTTGCGAATGGAGCGCCATACAGTAAATACTGCGCATCCATCGTGTCGCAAGGAGGGCACAGTGAAAACTGTTGCATCACTGTTTTCACGCCACAATGTGACAGTTTTCATAAAAAAGCCCCTAACTTCTGTGTGTGTAGCCTTCAGATCACAGGTTCGGACTCCATCAGGGTCAGCTCAGCTTTTCATCCTTCCCGGGTTGATAAAAGGAGTTCACCTTAGTTTGGTTAGCAATGACACCTATTATTTAAGCACTGTAAGAGAATTTAGTTTATGGTGTGTACTATATATATATATATATATATATATGTTCATTGTTTTTAAAAAACAATGCAGGCGGGGAGCGTGGCCAGCAGCGGGAGAAGATGGCCGCACACTAGCGCAGTACCGGCATCCTCCGTCGCTTTCCTCTAAATATCCGGCACTAATCTGCTCTTACTGGATGCACACTTGAGTGCGGGGACATCTGGTGCAACATACCGTCGCTCTGGGCGATCGTCGGTGACTGTCGGAGCAGCCGGAAGCATGTGGAGTTCAAGGCCTGTAAAATTAGAGAAGCCGCGGCGTGACACAGGCGTGGGCTCAACTCGCTGACAGCAGACCCGGTCGCACCGCTGAGGTGCACACAAAGGCATCGTGGTAGGGGGCGGCCACCGCGCGCCACCCCACCGGAGGAGTGAACCAGTCCCTGGGGCCGGCAGCAGAGTACTGGGATCGGCGTTCTCGGCCGGTAGAGAACCGGCCACAGATCCCAGCAGAACGAGGCCTGAGCCTGGCCGGATCGAGACGCCTACCAAAGGCTGGTGAGGAGCGCGCCAGGGCAAGCGGCGATGCTCTGCACCCATAGTTGAAAGCAAGGCGAACCTGAGAGCACAGAAGATAAGGAGTACGCTGGGCACACTGCGGCAAACACGGGCGACCTGCTCCACGTGCGGCTGGTGTGACTGCTGAACAATGCAAAAACACTGCAGCGCTATAACTTACCTCCCAGCCACACCTCAATTGGGCAGAAGGTGCCACCTGACTGAAAGCAGCGCAGAAGACGGAGCCAGCCAGGGCGGGTGACCAGTCTGAGAGACCGGTGAAGAGTACGCAGGGACCCCCGGGCAGGCGATGGTGACCCACGCCCCTAATTGAATGCGCTGCAGGGCCTGGAAGCTGGGGGAGAGGTGTGCGCTGGGGGCATAGTAGCAAGTACGAGCAGCCTGACTCACTTGCGGCCGGGGTGCCGCTCCAAATTTCAGGTACGCTGCAGCTCTAAAACCACCGCCTGGCCACAGTTAAACTGCGTGAACCCATCGTATCACAGCAAGCGGCACAGGCACGCACTGCAAGGGCGCGAGAGTCCACAAGGGGGAAGCCGACAGGCCACACAGGGATCCCCTGGCAGGCGGCGGTGAGTACCCTGCAAACACTCACCCCACGTCATTATCTGCACCACTTTGGACGCAATATTGTCAGGAAATGGAGGCGGGCGCGGTTCGCATCAACCCAAGCTTGATAAATTCTTGTGGCAGAAGGTGCAAGACGGGGCGATGGTGCAGCCAGACCCAGAACAAGAGACACTGCAGAAGCAGGCCGAATAGGACTCCCCCACGCTGCAGGATAAAATGGCGGCTATCACCAGTGTGCGCACCTCCTTAGAGGGGCGCTTGGATTCAGTATCCACGGACAACTCCCTACTGTGGGCAAACTTGAGAAAAATGGACTCCCGGGTCAAAGAAGTGGAGGATGTAACCCACGGTCTGGTCACAGACACAACAGCTTTGAAGAAACAAGTCTTGGATCTGCAAGCCACCAGTGAAATCTTAGCAGCGCAGCTGGATGACTACGAAGGCAGATCTAGGGGAAACAACGTTAGAATTTTGGGGGTGCCAGAGAGAGCCGAGGGATCAGCTGCAGATCTCTTTGTGGAGGACCTAGTCACGAAACACCTGCAGCGCGGAATCTCTCCAACTACTTTTCTATAGAGCGAGCGCATCGTGTACCGGGAGGCAGACCCCAGCTGGGAGCGCCCCCAAGGCCCATCCTGGTGTGAGTGTTCAACTACAGAGACCGGGACAATATTCTACAAACTTCTCATAGCGCACCACCTCTCAAGTACGAAAATAGTACAATAAAATTTTTTCCTGACTTCACTATAAAGGTGCAGAGACGCAGTTTCTTGGAGGTTAAAAAAGGCCTCAGAGAGAAGGAGCTGAAGTATGCAATGGTGTTTCCAGCCAAGCTGAGGGTTGAGGCAGAGGGCAAAAGCTGTTTTTACACCGAGCCGAGAGATGTCTGGGAATGGCTTGAGGGATGGCGGAGAGTAGGCGATCGGGACAACCCAGATCGACGAGAGCGGCGGGTGGGGAGGACGCAGAAACGACAGGATCCTAATCAAGAAGAGAGGAACCTCACCAATAAGAAAGACTAACTCCCAAGCCATCATAGCAGGATCTACATTTCGTTGTTCGTCTCTCCTGGGGCCTAAGAGACACTGAGAGGCCTCCCAAGGATAATGAAACACGGTCCCCTGAACTACTTGAGCTGCCTTATAGATACAAGTGGAACAGGAAAAGTGGCAGGCTGTTTTGTACTTCGACTAGGACTGGGGCAGCTGCCGGCATATTACTGAAGAAGAGACGGCTGAGTATAACAATAACTGCATTTATGTATTCATTTTAGTAAATTTTCCAGTAAAAGTTGAGGGACGGGCAGAGGGGGGACTGGCACATGGCTCCTCCGATACAGGGATGGGTGGGCGACGGGCACTCTGCAAAGTTGGGGAGGCGGGCATTTCTGAAACCATCATGGAGGGAGGCAGGGAGGAAGGGGAGGGTCTGATTCCGGGGGGGGGTGTTCATTGTAACTTATGTTATATTGTTTACTCGCAACAGCATTATAGTTCAATAATGACACTCCAGGGACCACGCCTCTTACCGCAGATTGAAATATCGAATATGCAGCACAAGACACAAGTCAACCGAGTCCACATAATGGGCGGATTCACCTATCGCTTCTCATGTAGTGATCACACATACACAGGTGACAGGCGCGCCCGGAATGGAGGGGAGGGCAGAAATGTCCTTTCGTACACTCTCTTGGAACGTTAATGGCCTAGGGGACAAACTTAAAAGAGCTATAGTGCTTCAGTACATTAAAAGGCTGGCTCCAGATGTGGTGCTGCTCCAGGAGACCCTTCTGGTTGGAAATACCTGTGAGGCGCTTAACAGATGGGGCTACAAACTCATTGTTCACTAAGGGTTTACCTCAGGCTCCAGGGGGGCAGGGATATTGGTGCAGAAACAATTCCCCTTCACAGTGGCAGGTATCCATACGGATAAGCAGGGCAGATTTGCAGGGGTGACCGGATCCTGGGAGGGTAGAGGAGTCAATATCTTGTCAGCCTATATACCCCCACATTACACAATGTGGCAGTACCCGACATGAGCAAAATGATTCTAAATTTCCCTGAAGGGACACTAGTGATAGGAGGAGACCTAAACATGACCCTCAATGATCAGCTGGATAGATTCCGTCAAGAACTAATACACGCACTCGAAACACTATGGCTGAATTCTTGTCCGCCCTTGGCTTAGTAGACGTGTGGCGTGAAGCCCACCCCGAAGCAAAACAATTCACTTTCCACTCGGGGCACATAATAGCCTGTCTCGAATTGACCACATCCTCACTGTTGCAGAAGACAAACAATATTTCACGGATGTTAAACACTTGGCCAGGGGGATTTCGGATCACGCACCACTGTGGGAAAAATATAGTCTGGGTAGGAAATCCACGCGGAGATCCATATCGATCAGTTCGTGGTACCTCACAATTCCATATATTAAAGCTAGCATGGTAAAATCCACTGAATGTTACTTTAAAGAAAACTTGGGGTCGGTTCAGTCACCTCAGACCATCTGGGAAGCCTGCAAGGCGGTCTCGAAGTGGCAGGCACTTTCCCTTATGATTGGACATGGGAAAGAGAAGAAGACAAAGCTAGATACTTTGGAGCGAGACTTGCTGGCTCTGGAACAGTCCCCCACCTCCTTAGCAGACAAAGACACTAAGCATACCTTAGAGGTAAAGCGTCAAGAGGATAGAAACCTAGTGACGTAAACAGCAAGAGGCAGACTTCGGGCGATGCAGCATAGAGCCTACGAGCTCAGAGATAGAGCAGGTAAATTACTTTCCTGGCTAGATAAGAGATAAAAGGCGGATAGATGGGTAATGACCATTCGGGGAGCGGAGGGGGATTGGCTGCGCGAACCCCAAGAAATCGCGGCGGCCGTTGTGGCCCACTACATGCATCTCTACTCCCCAGAGGCACCAGGCACGATAGGGGAATCCAGAGATTTATTAGCAGATATCCCGATTCAGACCCTCTCAAACGAGGATAGACAATCGCTTGAAGACGATCTCATGGCAGAGGAACTAGTTGCAGCTATAAATAGCATACAATCCGGTAAAGCCATGGGGCCAAATGGTATCCCAATTGAGCTCCTCAAGCTAACCGCCAACAAGGTGGCGCCTCACCTCCGCAATATGTACGAAGAATGTAGACAGGTGGGTGTACTACGCAGTGATCAGAGACTAGCATCAATTGTGGTCATACATAAGAAGGGCAAGCCAGCCGAGGAGTGCTCCTCCTACAGGCCGATCTCCCTCCTCAATGTGGAGGTTAAAATTTTGGCTAAGGTCCTGGCTCGGTGATTGATTCCAGTGGTGGCCAAGCTTGTGCATCCGGACCAGTCCGGATTTATGCCGGGACGCAATACTGCTCTCAACCTGAGGCAGTTGAATGCTGTTCTGGGCCGAAAGGGCTCCATTCAAGAAGATGCAGCAATACTGTCATTAGACGCTCGTATGGCCTTCGACACTGTCGAATGGCCATACATGTTTGCAGTCCTAGAGCGCATGGAACTGGGTGGAAAGTTTATCGCAGGGCTTCAGCTGTTATATACTGCACCATTGGCCCAAGTCGTAGTAAACGGGCGAACATCAAACACTTTTACTTTAAATCAGGGAACAAGGCAGGGTTGTCCGCTATCTCCACTCCTGTTTGCCTTGATACTGGACCCTTTAGCGAGTTGGATACAGGGAGACCCAATTATCCGTGGGCTAAGATGGACAGCGGAGCGCGAAGACAGAATCTCGCTCTATGCGGATGATGTGCTGCTGTACGTCGCTTCGCCACGATCTTCCATTGACAGGATACTCCAGATCTGTCCCATTTTTAGATGATATTCAGGCTATACTATCACCTGGTCCAAATCGGTGGTGTTCCCTTTACGGGGCCTCGCTCCTGCCCTGCCGGTGGGCTGTGAAGTGAAAATTGTGACGGAGGGATTCATATATTTAGGTATTTATGTCACTTCCAGGGAGGAACTTTTTTATGAGCATAATCTCCTCGCTCCGCTTGTCTGACTAAGGGGAGATGTGCAGCACTGGAGCGCCCTGCCGCTCTCCCTGTTGGGAAGAGCTGCATTATTTCAAATGATGGCACTGCCACGGTTCCTCTATGCTCTGCAGAATACGCCCTACGAGATTCCCTAAGCATACTTCAGATCAATAGATAGGGAGGTCAGAAACCTGCTCTGGGATGGGAGGCACCCCGAATAGCAGCACACAAACTTGCCAGCGGCTGGTACAATGGTGGTATCGCACTACCTAATATTCGTGTGTATTACTGGTCAGCCCAATTGGTGGTTATAAATAATTGGGCTCATTGCGCACAGGGTGATCCATCGTGTTGCAGGGACGAGTGGTTGATGGGAGCCGGGGGTACAGCGAAGCACTATACACCAACCCCAAAAAGCAGAAGCTCACGGGGACGGCGGCCCAAACGGTCACCATTTGGCACAGAGTTACTAAACATCTTGGATGGGGAAACAAATTGACGCTCCCCACACCCCTCTGGTTGGCAGAGCGCCTGGGAAATCTGGGCCGCTACCATGGCTTCAACAAATGGGACACCATCGGCAGCTCAAGGGTGAATGATCTGTGGGCAAGGGGGAAAATAATCCCATTTACGGATCTACAGAAAGAATATAAGTTATCTGAGAAGGAATTCTTTAGATACTCCCAAATACGGCATGCCCTCAGGGGGGCAGTCCCGGAGGGGAGGACATACCAGAGGCATCACCGCTGGAAGACAGGCTCCTGTCCGAACATATGCACTGCAAAGCCCTATCCCTGACCTAGAAAAAAATTATTAACAACCTACCTGACCCGCTTCTTCGTCTACGAGAACGCTGGCAGGCTGATATCGGGAACCTGGAGGAAGAGAGGACTGGAGGGAGGCGCTCGCATCGCCTCGTGAAGTTGCAATATCATCAAGATTGCGACTCGTCCAATTAAAAATACTCCGTAGATCATACATTGCATGCACCACGCTGGTCAAAATGGGCAAGATTGTAGAGGCAGGGTGCAGAAGGCTATATGGGGTATTTGCACTTTCTTCCATATTATCTGGGCGTGTCCGAAGATCAAATTGTACTGGGAAGCAGTAATCATATGCATGAAAGAAGCTAGTGGTGGGGCTATTCGAACGTCCCCTGAACTGTGCCTGTTGAATATATGGGAAGCAACTGACATGAATCGAGCTGAACAGCTCTGGACTACAATGGGCCTCATGATCATAAAACGTAATATTGCTCGGAGGTGGGGAGCAGTGGAATCACCAACCTTAGCTGAATGAGAGGGGAACATGGACTGGTGCATGATTACAGAAGTGGAGGTCTATAAAAATAGAGGATGACCCCGGAAGTGGGACCAGGTTTGAGGGAAGTGGAATATGCACAGAGGTAATATATGCAACCCCCCCCCACGCTCAGAGTACTAATATAGGTAGAGCAGGCAACGCTATGGAGGTCCTGGATGAAGGCATGTGAGGTGGTCTTAATGTCTGAGTTCACAAGGGGTCTTAGTAGCTGTAATCAATTGTCATGTTTTAATGGGGGTGATCAAGTACTGCTGCTGTACTGTTTTGTCTGTATGAGTAATAAAAAGATGTTACCAAAAAAAACCCAGGCAAGTCAGCATCATGTGATTTAACATTACATCAACATCCCAGGCCTCAGGGCAAGAAATAGCCGAAGGAAACAAGGGAAGTGGAGCAACCGACATGGAAGCAAAAAGATCTAAGAGGGTAGCCTCTCACCTGGTTCAGATCTTGAAGACTTACGGGTAAAGACAGTAGTGCACTGATGAGGGGAACTAGTGACTGAGATGGTTGACAAGTCTATTCTCTGTTCTCAGGGATACACTGCAATGAGGGATCAGAGATGAGCTCATGCCCATGAGAAAATCTAATGCACAACCAGATCTAGACACCAAGTCCTTGTCCCTCTCTGCCTGTTGCCATATGCTTCAAAGTCTTGGTTGTCCACCCGGAAGAGGCGATGTTGGCCCTGCAGTGTCCCAGGGAAGAACTAAAGATCGCTGAATAAAGTGGTCATCTCCCGCAAGTATGAGAACTGAAGCTCTTCTAAACTTCAGAAGCACAACTGCAGTACTGGCATCTGTATTTAATAACACAGGTATGAAAGGCACTAGGAAAATCCCTCACAGCACATTATCCTTCACCAACCTCCGAGAAAGAGAAATATATAGGCAAAGTAGAGCTTCTATTAGTACCTCATAATCTTGTGACTCTGGGCACAACCGGAACTGAATGAAATTTACCAGAGGCTTCATATAAAATGGTGCACAAGGCATAATTAAGTTTATGGTTCATTTAGCCTTGCATCCTTAGTCAGCCCCTTACAGTGGCTGGATCCTGAAAGAGGAAAGACAGGCAAGCGTGCCAATGATCAATCGCCTTCAAAGACAAAGCTTACATCCTTAGTCTTTGTGTAACTCAACAAATGCCCTGTCTTGTGAAGACTGGAAATGAAACTTGGCAATGTTTATCAGGAACTCATGATCCTTTAGAGATTGGCACACCTCCTTTGGAAAAAAATCCAAATAAGGACATTAGCCAATCATCAACATACAGAAGTGCCCTTATCCTTGAGCATATAATAGAACGACCAGGGGAGCAAGAACTTAATTAATGATTTGCATATTAACTCCTGAATTGTTTGCAATAATTATGATCAATGTGATACACATGATTTGTGGATGAATATTGTAAAATATATAATGATGTGATGGTAGAATAACAAACTATTGATAATAATTCTAGTTATTTATGCCAGTAGACATTTCTATATCAAAGAGCACATTTGTTGGAGATCATTAATGTCATGTCTTCACTGCTTCATTTTATATGAAACAAAAACCAGAAACGTTCCACGTTAAAAAAATATTAAATACAGGACACAAAATGGAAGGAAAACAGACCTGTCCTGGCGGTAGCAATAGCAACTGCCAGTCAGGCTTGATCTTGCACAATGTGAAACTGAGCCATTAAAGGAGTCAATCAGGCAAGTGGTATGGCCCTGTTGCAATGTAATGCACCCACCTACCCAGCACCCCACCACAGAATACTCGAGGGTAAGCTGCAGCAAGGGGGAAGTGTCAAAATGAAGACTACCCCTTGCACGGCCAAACCCTGCCACATGAGGTGTGCCAACACAGCCCTGTGCCAGCTTTAGCACATCACCTGGGGGAGAGGTCAACAACACTATAATAATAAAACACTCAACAAAGAGCAAGTAAGCAAAACCCCTTTCCTGTAGAAGAGGGTGCACAAAGATGGAAACGCACTGAACACAAAGTTCTGGTGCATCACAAGAGTATTATGCCTGAGACAGAAGACACTTGCGGGGCATATGTACAAGCCCCTATCGCCATCACAACGTCACTTTCAGTGACGTTGTAGTGACGATCGGGGCCTCGCCTTATTTACAAGGCAGCATTAAGCCACTCAGCGTGGCTTAACGCTGCCTTGTAAATAAGGCCCCCTTACACGCTATGCTTAGCGTGTAAGGGGTGGGCAGTGGGTGTTGCGGTGGGCGTTCCACCGCAACACCCATTAATTTTGATGCTGCCTCCTATTTACAAGGGCAGTGTAAAAAGGAGGCAGCGCCAAAATTAAGACCAGGGAAAACCTGGTCTTAAGTTGGCGAAACGAGGAGAAATGCTTTATTTCTCCTCGTTTTTGCTTTTTCCATGTGTGCTTCCTTGTGCAGCAGACATGGAAAAAGCAAAATGCCATGGATTGTTTATGTGTAGGAAGGTCCCCCTTCCTGCACATAAACAATCCTTAAAAACAATGACATGTAACTTCCATGTGCTGCATTAAGCAGCACATATAGAAGTGACAAAATGGCATTTCAGGATTGTTCATGTGCAGGAAGGGACACCTTCCTACGCATAAACAATCCTCCCCTGCACGCAGACACCCTTGCACTATGGTGCAAGGGTGCCTGGGTTGGCGCTACACTGCTAAGTGCAGCACAGGGGGAAACGCAAGGCTGCACCATATTCTTGTACATATGGTGCAGCCTTTCTTTTCTGAAGTGGCAGTGAGAGGCGTTAAGCCATGACAGTTAACGCCTCACTCCGACACTTCCTTGTACATATGCCCCCTAGGTTTGAAAAAGAAAAGAGAAAATACTCGCCTCACTGAGTAGGACTATGACAAGGAAGGTAGACAGAGTGGTAATGGTGTAAGAGATTGGTAAGAGGCAATGGAAACATGGGAAAAGAAATAGTGATTAAGCGAGTTAGTGCAATAAAAGCATTGCCAAGGAGGTGTGCACCAGGGATGTTGACTAAACTGCAGCAGGATGCTCTACCACATGCCTTAGCAATAAGTACCAAACTGCGGCTTCCGCTTTTAGACCAGGTTACAATACCAGGGTTAGCTTGACCAGCATGAGGCTACAATGTGATAATGCGTTTACAGGACATTTGGTGAATATTTGCATTTGATTTTTAAATGTAGCAATAAACTAGACAGAGAGGAGTAAGCAAGCGAATGCACTCAGTCAATGAAATTTTATTTTCAACACATCCATGTATATGATGACCTTGGATTTTCACATAAAATAATAAGAATCACAAAGATCCTGTGGGACTCTTTTTGGATGTGGGTACTTGCATAAACTCATGATGTCCTGATTGGAGCAAACTATTCCTTTTTTTAATGAATACAATATGGAGGCCTTCATAGTCCAGTCTGCAATCTTTATGCATATTTCGAACATCACAGAGGTGAAGAACATACATTTATCATATAAAGTCACAAAGTGCAGTCGACGCAGTGAAAAGTGAAGTGCACGAGTGATTATATACAACTAAAAACAAAAGGCAACATTAGGTAATGAAACATGGTCTTCTCTAAATAGACAATTAGAGTCCTGTTTAGAATCACAGTCCTCTAAACACCAATTCAATCTATTAATGCCCAGGGGATCTGATGTCAATGTTTTACCCTTTTGGTTATTTGCAGGGTCTCATCAGGACTAGTCGTCTGGAAAACGTGTCCTGTATAAGAGAAAACATGAGGCCGAATCAACATGACGTGTCATCTACGTAGTGTGGCCATAATTGACTCTGTACTGACCTCCAACGTTATGAATCTTAGTAGGAGCACTGCACAGCGAATTGAGGGGGATATGTACAAGGAAGTGGCGGAGAGAGGCGTTAGCCTTCCTGGCTTAACGCCTCTCTCCGCCACTTCTGAAACGCAAGGCTGCACCATATTTACAAGGGAGGATTGTTTATGTGTAGGAAGGGGCACCTTCCTACACATAAACCATCCTCCCCTGCATGCAGACACCCTTGCACTATGGTGCAAGGGGGCCTGCGTTGGCACTACACTGCTAAGTGTAGCGCCATCGCAGGTGGATACGAAAGGCTGCACCATATCATTGTATATGGTGTCCCTTCCTACACATAAACAATCCTGAAATGCCATTTTGTCACTTTCATGTGTGCTGCAAGTGTGCTGCTTCATGCAGCACACATGAAAGTCAGAAAATGGCTTTTTTTTTAAAGATTGTTTATGTACAGGAAGGGGGACCTTCCTGTACATAAACAATCCATGGCATTTTGCTTTTTCCATGTGTGCTTCACAAGGCAGCACACATGGAAAAAGCCAAAACGAGGAGAAATAATTCATTTCTCCTCGTTTCGACAACTTAAGACCAGGTTTTCCCTGGTCTTAAGTTTGGTGCTGCCTCCTATGTACACCACCTTTGTACATAGAAGGGCAGCGTCAAAATGAATGGGTGTTGCGGTGGAACGCCCACCGCAACACACACTGCCCACCTCTTTCACGCTGCCCATAGCGTGAAAGAGGTCCTTATTTACAAGGCAGCGTTAAGCCACGTTAAATGGCTTAACGCTGCCTTGTAAATAAGGCTAAGTCCCTATAGCCACCACAACATCGGTAAAAGTGACGATGTGGTGGCGATGGGGGCTTGTACATATGCCCCTGGGTGTCCAACCATATGGAAATCTACAGAGAAACTTGCACAAGTTTCATATGGGTAATAAGTATCTCTTTTCATTAGTCGGTGTAAGTGGCCAGAAAATGCAATGCAAACTGACCTACAACCCAGAGCATGGTTAAGTCTCATGATTGGGAAATGTGACGTAGCGCCGTGTGAAACGCTGAACCAATGAAGGAACATGCAGTGCAATTAGACTGACTGTCATCCTCCTCACAGCAAATCCGTGCCTGTCGCGGTATACTACACCGCCAGTATATAACGCAATGTAATTATTAATGTGCCGTAATTACCGCCACACATACATGCTGTGCTCTGTGAGCGATGATTTCCTCTAGTGTGTTAAAGTTGCCAGAATTAATCCGTGCTCGACGCGGCACGCTATTCACTCAGACAGATGCACCAATTAGTCACACTATGGAATCATTAACGTGTCGTGGTCACCGCCGCACAGCCCATCTCTGTGCTCAGAGCAACATGACATGCATACATGTCCCCACGTCCCACATAAGAGAGTGCACCGAAAGGCCGACCATATTCGGGCAGTATTCCAAAGAACCAATGAGCGACGGCTATAACCTCTGGTGTGTTCTTACCCACAGAGTCTGGTCACATCTGGAACTAAGGATGTGTAACTGTACCAAGGCTCTGTCCTTCACCTGTATAACGTTGGCAATATACAAAAAAATTGCAAACTGGACTATGAAGGCCTGCGTATTACAAAAAACGTTGAATAGTTTGCTTCAATCAGGGTATCTCGAATTGAGTTTATTTCAGGTACCCACATCCATAACAAGGCCAGCAGTATCCTTGTGATTATTAATATAGATCCGCGTGGGCTTATTGGGTTGGTCTTTGTGATTCTATTTACTTGGATTTCCACAGGCATTGGCCCTGCCTTCTAGTGCTTAATTATGTGGAAGTGCCCCTAGGTGACCTTTGGCACCCCCATTAGGAGAAGTGAAGCATGGTTAATACTCCACATCAAAAGGGAATTCCTGTGGAGCTATTACTGTGACTTGTACCGAAAGATTTCTGCAGCTTTGGGGCCTTCCACTGACCTCAGTCTTGTAATCGGCCAACAAACAATAACGAGATTGTTTGCAAGAGTTCACGTTTTTTCTCCTGCGTGTTGCGTACTTGGCGATATTTTCAAATATCAATCGCATTAATGTAGTAGTTAATTACATCAAGAGCGCGACCTCGAAAGAGCGCATGTCGAAGTTTGACGTGGCAAACATTTCTCACAACAGGTGTATTTTTCTGTGGTCCAGCGGGCTGACCTGCTGAAATGCTCAATTAAGGGCTAGTTGGGAGGCCAGACTTTCCTAAACCTGCATCCGGCAGCTTGCTGGGCTGCTGCCCTCTGCCGCGCGAGCCACACAAACCTCATTAGCATGCATTAACGGAGCGCCTCAGTCGGAGTCACTCCGACTTACTTCTCTGTGAGAGAGGGCGAGGAATCGCGCGCGCACACCTCCTTTCTTCTGATTAAATTGTCAAATGTCAACTCGCCTGTTCAGAATTCACAAGGAGATCGCCATACAGCACAAAAGAGCTGCACACGTGGAATTGAAAAGAGCCTGAAGGAGTTAGGTGAACACGGTGTGCATTGTGGTCAATAGATATGGGGGCAATGGAAGGGAAGGGGTTATTTTAACATTTACGCGAGGTACTTTGACAATAATTTTAGGGGCATATTATCAAGAACGGCGTTAAAATTATCGCCGCTTTAGCGGCAGAAAACTGCCGCTAAAGCGGCGATAATGGGCTTGATAATATGCCCTTGAGAATTCCAATAGAAGCTCATGTTGACACCAGAACATGGGCTTCTATTGGAATTCTCAAGGGCATATTATCAAGCCCATTCTCGCCGCTTTAGCGGCAGTTTTCTACCGCTAAAGCGGCGATAATTTTAACGCCGGTTCTTGATAATATGCCCCTTAGAATTGTACAGCATTCCCAGGACCATTCCCGCGCCATATATAAATACTTAGGGGCATATTATCAAGAAACGGCGTTACAATTATCGCCGCTTTAGCGGCAGAAAACTGCAGTCATAAGCGGCGATAATGGGCTTGGTAATATGCTCTTGAGAATTCCAATAGAAGCCCATGTTCTGGTGTCAACATGGGCTTCTATTGGAATTCTCAAGGGCATATTATCAAGCCCATTATCACCGCTTTAGCGGCAGTGATAATTTTAACGCCGTTCTTGATAATATGCCCCTTCATACTTTTAAACGTTTCTAATATTGTGGTGCAGCACATTTAGTTCAATTTAAAAAAAATTAATAATTGTCTTTTAAAAAAAAAACGAGTGAAGAGAGCTATGGTCTCACCAACTGGTACGACGGATAACAGGAACCCTCAAGTCACCACAAATGTCAGCAGCCACAGCTTAAGTCGCAGAACAATCTCGTAGGCTATGACGTAGTTTGACTTTTCTTTGGGAAACATGCTTGCGTGAAAATTAACGTCTCTTGTAGTAAAAAAAAGCATAAGTAAGGAAGCAGGGTTTAAGTGGGGTGGGTCCTGCCCTGTCTCAGAACCCCGCAGAACCTGTTGGTGAAAGGGTAAAATGTAAGGCCTTATGCATGGTACACAGGGCACTACACGGAGTTAGTCCTCTGTACTTTCAGAAGACCTTTTCATGGCATGTCCCCTGCCCTGCCTTAAGATCCTCTGTTGCTAGACTTGTAACTATTCCCAAAATAAAGAAGGCTGATTAGGGAGGCAGAAGTTTCTCCTACTTAGGGGCATATTATCAAGAAACGGCGTTAAAATAATCGCCGCTTTAGCGGCAGAAAACTGCCGCTAAAGCGGCGATAATGGGCTTGGTAATATGCCCTTGAGAATTCCAATAGAAGCCCATGTTCTGGTGTCGATACAAAAGAGGATGATGGACGGAACGTTTGAGCCAATCAAACACTCACCCCCAGTCAACTGATCTGGGTTTAATCCATCATCATTCTTTAGCTCACTCCACCACCCCAGTTCAGACATGGCCATATGCAAATCAGTCTGACCCTGTGCCTCATGGGAACAGTCCAGCCCGAACTGCCAAGCCATGTCTTCCCTGGACCGGAAACAAGCATCCTAGGACCGGTTTCTGGCATTTCAGCCGTCATCAGCCAGGCTTGCTTGAATCCAGTGGCAAAGTGAGCAAGGGACCCACGTCTGGGCATACCCCCGCCAACTTAGGGCGACCAAAGCGATACAAAAGAGGATGATGGACGGAACGTTTGAGCCAATCAAACACTCACCCCCAGTCAACTGATCTGGGTTTAATCCATCATCATTCTTTAGCTCACTCCACCACCCCAGTTCAGACATGGCCATATGCAAATCAGTCTGACCCTGTGCCTCATGGGAACAGTCCAGCCCGAACTGCCAAGCCATGTCTTCCCTGGACCGGAAACAAGCATCCTAGGACCGGTTTCTGGCATTTCAGCCGTCATCAGCCAGGCTTGCTTGAATCCAGTGGCAAAGTGAGCAAGGGACCCACGTCTGGGCATACCCCCGCCAACTTAGGGCGACCAAAGCGATACAAAAGAGGATGATGGACGGAACGTTTGAGCCAATCAAACACTCACCCCCAGTCAACTGATCTGGGTTTAATCCATCATCATTCTTTAGCTCACTCCACCACCCCAGTTCAGACATGGCCATATGCAAATCAGTCTGACCCTGTGCCTCATGGGAACAGTCCAGCCCGAACTGCCAAGCCATGTCTTCCCTGGACCGGAAACAAGCATCCTGGGACCGGTTTCTGGCTATTCAGCCGTCATCAGCCAGGCTAGCTTGAATCCAGTGGCAAAGTGAGCAAGGGACCCACGTCTGGGCATACCCTGCCAACTTAGGGCGAACAAAGCGATACCAAAGGGGATGATGGACGGAGCGTTAGAGCAAATCAAACACTCAACCCCAGTCAACTGATCTGGGTTAAATCTGGCGGGGGAGGGGAAAGGCGGGTATAACAAGGGGAGGAAGGGACCAGAAGTCCAGAACCGGGGAGAACCAGTAACTATCCCAGATGCCCGCAACAAGTCCCCTGGCAGGGAGGAGTACGATTAAACTAGAATCCAGAGACGCGTGTGCCCACTACTGTCTCTATCCCGATCTTTGGGTATTGGGATCAACAGAAGCTGTACACCCAGGACGGAGGAAAGCAGCTGATCTAGGTCCTGGTCAATAAATTGACAGTGTACATATGGAAGTGGTCCCACACCCGCATAGTTGCTGCCTAGGGTAAGGAGAACCCTAAGCGTGAAACCCCAGCCACTGGCTGCCCCATCCAAGACAAAAAAGTCAAGGTACATCAATCGTCCCGGAAGTCTAGCAGGTAACAATTATAAAAAATTAGAACCCATGGATACTTTGATATCAGAGAGCTCACAAAGTAGGTGTCTATAGCCGAAGATGATAAAGATGGCGGTGCCTGCACCATGTCTCTGCTTCCAAAGCTGCGGTCAGCATCACCCTAGAGACAGCCTCTGAGAATAGGAGTTGGCGCGTGGACTTCGCCTTGAGCTTGGACATGGGCAACAGTCACGTCCCATCCAGAGGTAAGAAGTAGCTGCCCTAGTACATTAGAGGTTCCGAGTGGGAACCTCCATTTGCCAACCTCCAGAAGTAGGTAGAGGGGTGCACTGCTGGCGTGGGACACCGCGACCGGGCTCTTGGGGCGCTGTGGCAGCAGGGCACAGAAAGTACTGGTCCGGCGCATAGTGCAACGGAGGGCAGGTGGGCCAACCCCGTCTCAAGAGAAGGGTGGTTGACGTTGCCGCTTGACCCCGCTTTGATTCCAGCATATTATCAAGCCCATTCTCGCCGCTTTAGCGGCAGTTTTCTACCGCTAAAGCGGCGATAATTTTAACGCCGGTTCTTGATAATATGCCCCTTAGAGTTGTACAGCATTCCCAGGACCATTCCTGCGCCATATATAAATACTTAGGGGCATATTATCAAGAACCGGCGTTAAAATTATCGCCGCTTTAGCGGCAGAAAACTGCCGCTAAAGCGGCGATAATGGGCTTGGTAATATGCCCTTGAGAATTCCAATAGAAGCCCATGTTCTGGTGTCAACATGGGCTTCTATTGGAATTCTCAAGGGCATATTATCAAGCCCATTATCGCCACTTTAGCGGCAGTTTTCTGCCGCTAAAGCGGCGATAATTTTAACGCCGTTCTTGATAATATGCCCCTTAGTTCGCAAGCTCTGGAAATCTATGCCCCTCTCACTGAGATCTCAAATGAATAGGTTCCTCTTTAGGAAATCTCTGAAGACGTGGCTTTTTGTCCCCAGCATTACGTAGGTCTTCCTTTGGTCTGCTCAGTTTTAGAAAGCTAGCGCCAAGACACCTCGGCATTTGTGTGCTCTATAACACTTTCACTTAATTAGTAATTAAAAAGGGAGTTTAAAATGAGTCCATTTCGGTCCTATAATCGTGTTCTCAGCTTTACAGGCAAAAACATTGATTGATTTTCAACTATGCTAACATTTAATGGTAGACCGTGTCAGATGCAGTCCCTCTTTACTTTTCACGTTTTACATCATTTGCTTTTTCCATATGCTGCATTTCTGAACATACCAAGTGAACGGAGTCGGCCAGGTGTGTGTGGGTGAATTCAGGTTGTTAGTGGGCACTCATAACGACACAATTGAGAGGTCTGGATTTGAGACAGCAGCAGTACGAGTTTCTCACAGTGTCAGTCAGCGTGTTGGAAAGATGTTCAGACTATCATCCAATCCTTGGTCCTAGTGCAGAACTCTCAGAGAAATGTAATTGTAAATACCATTCTATGTGAAAGTGTGTGAAGGAGGTGTGCGTAGCTATTGACATATTCAGTGTCAAAGGCAATGAAAACGTGTTAACAGAGAGAAGGGTGTATGTGTATTTGTGTGTGTGTGAGAGAGAGTGAGAGATAGGAGGAAAGGGGACATGGTGAAGGGGAGTAGGTCCAAGGAAATACAATAAGAATATAGAGAAAATACATTATTGAAAAGTAAGGAGCTGCTGTGGGGAATATGAAGAAGGAAGATTTCAGAAAGATATAGGGGGAGTGAGAGATTGCAGAGGAAAATGGTGTGAAAGGACTACTAAGAGTGATTGAGACACCCCAAAGATAACTCCACCTTTCACAGACCCTCAGTAGTGTTTTATTCTAAGTCGCATATTTTTAGAATACATTTCTGTTTTTTTACAGGCAAATCATTGTTGTGTGATAGGTCTGGAAGAAATAACATCAAATTCACAGAAATTAGCTCAAACACTGGTCTGGGGGTATGGGTGAGACAGAATTTTAGTTGACATGTTTTAAGCCACACTCTTTATTACATAGGCCAAGCCTTTTGGAGAGGAATCCAAGATATGGTTCTTAGGCCATGCCCCTTTTTGAGACCCCCCCCACCCTTTTGATCCTACTTAAAGCACTGCAGGGAGGCATTTCAAATCCACAGCTAGTCCTTTTAAATGTTGTAGGCCTGATTCCTAAATCTTTTTCTGAGTGGTTGTGTTATAGGCATGTCTCAAATATGAGTTACACCTGAATAACCAGCAATGATTTCCAAAGTATTTTCTGAGTGTTTCGTAGGCATAAGACATGCTTCTTGATGGAAATTGTGATAAAGGATTTCCTTCTCCTCAAATTTATGAGTAGGTCATACTTAAGCTTGGAGTAAAGACACATCTACTGACAGAAAGGTTTTTGTGAATCAGACATGGATATTCAGGTCGATCTCACACCTAAGCCTGGAGTAAGACTCTAAGAACCTATAATTTGGTTACAGAAAGATAGTTGAGAACAAGAAAGTGCTGTCTCCTCTAAAATGTTCCCAATAACAGGTGAATATCACTAAATGTAGCTTAATTGCAGTGCTTAATTTGAGCTGGTGTTTTTCGGTGCTCAGCACCAACATTCAATTATCAACACCGGCACTTGTGACAGTATGCCACAAGATGGCATTGTCTGGCTAAGTTAGAGGTGACCACAACAGCAGTTAATTATTAATTCAATGTACATTAAAATGACTGTTACCTGCCACCTAAGCCCTTCTTATAGCTTTGGGGGTCTGAAATGGTCCAAGTTGTCACACTTGTAGAAGTGTGATTGTTAGTATTTGAGTTCTGACTATCATTGCCAGCATGGCAAGGACAATGTGTGCTGCAAGCTACAGTGGCCTCCTGACGAGAGCCCTGGCACTTATTTTTTTTTTTACAAATTAAGCACTGCTTAATTGCTTACTTTAAAGTCGGGATACCTGAGAAGAAATTATCTGAACAGCCCTCTTTGGTAATATGTGATGGACCAACTGAAATTCCCCAGTAACTACCACACATCATAGCGTGGTACTGTTTTGCACAAGCTGCATCCTAGTCAGTTGTGCAGGTGTTCTCTTTGCTAGCACATGCCTGCACCATGAGGTGGACTTGCTCACCCATTTGAAAAGGTGTGCAGCCCCACCTACCCACCTTTGAGCTGTTATTTAAGTCCCTGAAGAGTGAGAAAAGTCACTGACTGCAGAACTCTTGTGTCAACCTCCCACCAATGCGCAGGCAAACAGTAGGGGTGGGTGTAACTCACTGAGTTTCACTTCACAGAATTCCGCGGTTATCTAAAAACTCTGTGAGATTCCGCCGAGTTCCGCTGGCTGCGGAATTCCGGTCCATCCTGATACCTCCCCAGTCTTGCATCTGTAAAAATATGTGCATGTAATTGGAAATGCTATGTGGACCTTTGTTAACCGTCTATTCCTGACATCTAATGGCTCGGGTGGTAATGTACGCCCAAGGGATGCCAGGAAATTTAGAAAACACAAAACAGATGCAGCATTTGCCTTCCGCTTCGGAGTTCTTGTAGCTCCCAGTCTTCCTCTACAACACAATCAAAAAATTACACACACATTGACTGTCTTAAAAATGAAAAAATGAAGAAATCAAATATTCAAATAACAGAAATCTCTGTTCTCTGTACTCGCGGGTGTCAGCGGGGAGAAGCTTGTGGTGTTTATGTTTAAGTAGGAAGTTCAGGAAGATGCTAGTGTTTTGCCGATCTGCCGCTTTCTGAACATGGCAGCGACCAGTGCTGTTGTACCGTGCTGCTCCACCTCTTCGATTGGTGTCACAGAACGAGCTGGGAAGAAAGCTTGCGCCAAGGCAGGCAGTACGCATAGCATATGTAGT
Source organism: Calotriton arnoldi (assembly GCA_963921515.1). Classification (NCBI taxonomy): domain Eukaryota; kingdom Metazoa; phylum Chordata; class Amphibia; order Caudata; family Salamandridae; genus Calotriton; species Calotriton arnoldi. The sequence continues at coordinate 579,397 of CAWUFW010005737.1, forward strand.
GCGGGCAATATGGTAGCGTGATAATAAACAGCAGCTTATGTCCTCCCTTCTACTCTGCATTTCAGACATGTGCAGTGGAAACAGTACAGTGGTTAGGAGTAACGCCACAACTGACACATCCTGCTGTTAGCTCTAAACACACTGGACCGGCGTTATAGGTAGCATGATAAATCACGTGATACTTCACTAAGTGGCACATCCCTTTAGGGGCCAGATATACGACCCTTTTAGCGGTCGCAAATGGGCAATCAGCTGCTTAGGTGTCTGGTATGTACAAACCCTATTTTGTGAGTCAGTAACCTACTACTGACCAAACCCTATTTTCCATTGATCATGCGGCTGTGTTTCCACTCTGCACACAGTCTCCTTGGGGTTCCTGGGTACTTACTTTGGGTGGTTCTTTGTTCTCCAAGCCCTTCTGAGTCCTTTGGTCCAAGTCCCATTCTCCTTTGCAGTTTGCATTCCACTTCTTTAGTATATGGTTTGGTCTCCCCCTGGAGACCAGTGCATATTTGTTCTACTTACCTGTTTCTTTTGAGTATTCTTATGTGTATTATTGATATCTCCGGGCAGGAAATTTACCAAGTAGTAGTGATTGTGCCTTGTTAATAAATATACTTATTTTTCATAAACACTGTGTGGTACTTTCTCATCTAATCTACACTGTTGATTAAATGTGGTAAAACAAGCTGCTTAAGACTCTTTCAAGATAAGCCTGAAGGCTGCTCTCCACAGCTACCCCTTTGAGACCCCAAGGTTAACAAAGACCACTAAAATCACCATAAGGGTTGCCTGGATTAGTGCAAGGTGCATCACTCCTTTAAAGCATGCACCATATACTAAGCCAGCCTCCTGCATCATCTTTCATACAATAACCCTCTTGCCGCAAGTGTAGGTAATCAAATAATAATGTTTATCTATTCATCATAGTTACCTTCTTACAACGGAGATCAACATACAGATTATTATAACAATCGCACCTGGGATATTCTATCCTTCTCCTTTTTTCTAACTTCAATTTCCTTGTATGTTCACTCAGGCAATCATCCCAATTTCCCATATATAATTTTAGGTGCAACTTCTACTTACAAGGCTCTTCTTTGTGAAATCTATCCCCCTCCTGGTGTTCAGTGGTGGGAAGCATATTTATTTAGAATCCTAAATTCTCTAGGACTCTAATTTTTTAGGACTAATACTTTTACCTGGATAGACTATGGCATACATGATGCATACCTACATAGGTAGCTCTATTTGCAAAACCTTCTGTCTAACTCCTTGCTTGAGTGTGCATTCACATCCAAGAGGATAAATTGACTAATAACTACTTCATAACCAGATTAAATTATCACTTTATCTTCTCTGACCACCTCCATCAAAATCCACTTTTTCTCTTTCAGAGAGGAAAAGGGTTAACTCTCATTATATCTGTACTTAGTGCTGCCCTCTTCTACACGATCCCTGAAGTCCCTTTTAGAACACACCCCTTTTACCATGGCACACTAGTAGATTTGTTTCTTCATTTGCAACTGGATTTCTGTACTTAATATTCTTTATATCTGTCAAAGTCTGTTAATCATTTTCACGGCATAAATGATGATCTCTCACCCTCACCATTCACACATTAGCCTAACGTAAGCAGTAATGTTTTCATTCATAATGTGGATTCCTGAATGTTCTTCAGAAGCAAGGTATCCTGGAGGCCATCAGGCGCACCTTTACTTCAGGATCTGCTTCCCTTCTATCTTAGGATTCATGAAGAAATGACACACGTTTTGTCTTTAGATGTGGAGCCTGGGGTCTACACTCTGATTAGCAGAGTAGAGATCCCATGGCACTTCTTTGTTAATGAACCCCAAGGTGTCTTACTAAATCATCTGTGATGTTTCCTGGTTATAGATGGGGGGATCTATTCTCTGTCAGTCTAAAGGACATCTGTTCCCGACAGCTTTACCTACTTTCCTGTTGACACCTTAGTCCATCGCTGTCTTCAGCACATACACACACCCACACACACTCACATGCGCACGCACATACACCTCTGTCAACACTCTGTCAACATTATAAATAAATAAACCAGATCAAGCACTCCACTCCTTAACTTTGTACATCTTCGATTAGTTCAACTTCAGTAACACTCACATGAGTGCACTTTCCCAATCCATAACTACAAAAAGACCCTATATTGGTTCTAAAATTAGGATCGGTAACATCTAATCCTTCATATTAAACTCGCCCTATGCTGCCAAACATTCATTTCTTAGCCTTCTCCAAGGCACATCATGTGGACTACAATTACACCATAGGCCCTGTGATTTTTTCCCAAAGGTGTAACCCAGAGGTGTAATGGAATATTACCTTTCCCCTCCTGCAGAATATGATGAGGGGGCCTCTGAATCTCTCATATCTCACAGAAATCCATTAAACTTGGGATGAATGGAGCCCCCTTGAAGGGTTGGGTTATGCCCCTGGTGTAACCAACAGCGAAACAAATGAGGTGCTCAGAGCATCACTGAGACCCTGGTAAATCTTAGTGAAGCCTGTTTATAAAGGACACTCTCCGGACTTGTGAACATTAAAGAACACCATTTACGCTGCTCTTCCATTGGTTTTTAAAACGTCTCTTCTAAAAAAGAAATGTACTATTACTTTCAAGAAATATTTAAAAAACTCAATTTATAAGGCATCGTCCTTCTACATACTTAACATGTTGGTGGTATTCATTTTGACTCTGCTTGGTTCCCTCTTCACATTGACTAATGATCATGCAGTGTACCTAGATTTGAAAAAAGAAAAGAAATATAATTATTATTTAACTTGATATGTCATTGACAAGGCTGCTGATTTCTTTTTTTTAGCATATATAGGTTATGATTCTGGACACATTTTAGTTTAATTGAGCATTGCCTCATGGGGACATTGGGGTCCGTAGTTGTCTATCCTTTTTATTTGTATCTAAAGCTTCAAATAACTTTACAGGCACGGACTTTATAAAACTCCATCATTGAAAAATTGGAAGGAAAATCTTTTTTCTAGAAGCCTAAACAGTTCCATTCTCCAAATGTTTGGAGTTAAAGGCTTCCATGGCACAAAAATGGAAGTCAAACATTAGACGATGTACCAGTCAGAATCCATTGGCCTTCCATTGTTCCATAGGCAATAACTCAATATTGCAATAATGCAATGTAACCTTGCTGTATTATCACTGGCTTTAGAATTCATGTGCGAATAAACAAGCAGTGACTTGCTGTAACAACATCACTGCATGATATTCCACATTTAGTTACACTTTACTGCCACCAACATCTTGATGGTAGTAAACCATGATGCAATGCAGTACCCCTGAATTTTTTTTTGTTTTTTCTTTCCTGTATATTTTTTAATTGAGAAGTACATGTTAATATATAAACAATACGTAAAAAAAGAGAATTAAACAATAAATCAAATTATGGCAACACGGGGGGCGTGGCTGCGCGGCGTAGCAATATGGCCGCTAGCTAGGGTTGCTCCGATCTCACCCACTCCCTACTTATTAATCCGTGACACTAATCCGAGGTCCTAGGCGAGAAACAGCCGTCGGAAGGTCCGCTCGGTCGAACGAGCCCAGCCTGTAGCCTGGGTGACCGCGCCAGCTGAAGTTAGGCCGGGGTGAAGTTGCGGCCTGTTCCGGCGTGCAAAGCCGGGCGCTGGAGTGGAAGCTGGGCCGGAGGAGTACGCGACGAGAGCGGAGGCCACCGGTCGATGCCCGGAGCCGAGACTCGGCATACCACAACACCGGGACACACCTTCGGCACAGCGCCGGTGCACAGCTGAATGGTAGAGCCCGCAAACAGTACGGTGGAGCCCTGAGAGGCGGCAAAGTCGGCGGAAGGCGAGGTTCCATCGAGACCCGGCCAGCGTGAAGGTTGGAACTCCGGGGACCAGTGGCCCAGAAGCGGGAAGATAGTTGTGCGGGGGGCCGCCTGAGCACCGCAGGGCGTCAGAGATCCATGCGGAGCCGGGAGTGCCCACGCAGTCTGCACAGGCGCCTAGGCGGTGGATATCCGGAGGAGGCCTGGTGACGGTGGCCTAGAAAGACTGCGTGGCATAGTGGAGGCGCATTCGCCGGCAGGCCCGTAACAGCAGCAGTGGTGGACGAGGTGGGGGAGCGACGGCATCTCTTGGTTCCCCCTTTCTTTCCCCCCCCTCTCTCCTTCATGGCACAGGCACCCGTTTTGGGGGTGACGGGCCCAACCCCGCAAACAGCGCGCCACGCTCGGACACGGTGAGAGGGCTCACGCAGGACGTGGAAGCTCGAAGACAACTTTGGGGTCATATTGCTGCTGAGAAGGCGCATGGGACGGAGCAAAGGCATTTGAAGTGGCGTCTGGCCTTCGAGCAGGGGTCTGGGATTGCGGACACAGGTCTATCGAAGATAAGCAGAGGTGAGGCCGGGAGGCCTGCTCACGGCTGTGATGCTGGTAGGGCAGCGACGTGAGGCCGCGCCACCATGGCCTCCAATAAAGGATCCAAGGCGACCCAGCAAAATAAACTTGATCGCTACACCTGTTTGAGGGCGGCGGTTGATCAGCAGCTGCCTAAGCCAACGGCAGCCGCTGAGAGTGAAGGACCGGAACTAACGCTGAAAGACATCATGGAGGCCATCACCGGAGTCAGAACATCGATGGAGCAACGCATGGACGCTATTTCCTCGGAGGTGATGCTGATCCGAGCAGACCTGACCACCAACAGAGAAAAGGTCAAACAACTTGAAATAACTACGGCCAGCCTGGTGAGTGATACCTCGGAACTGCAAAGTGAAATCCAAGAGCTGAAGGCCTTTCGGAAGTTTGCAGAAGACAAGCTCGACGACTACGAAGGGCCCACTAGACGCAACAATGTGCGCATTTTGGGGGTTCCGGAGAGGGCCGAAGGGCAAGCTACAGACCTATTTGTAGAAAACCTCATTACCGCCCATCTGCAACCTAGGGGCCTATCCAATATGTTTGTAGTTGAAAGAGCGCATAGAGTCCCAGGGGGGCGACCGAAACCGGGGGCACCTCCGCGCCCGATCTTGGCCAGACTGCTCAATTACAGAGACAGGGACGCTATCCTGCAAACATCTAGAGTGGCCCCCCCGCTAAAGTTTGAAAACTCAGTGATAACCTTTTTCCCGGACTTCACCCAGGCGGTGCAACGACAGCGACGAACTTTCCTGGCGGTAAAAAAACGTCTCAGAGACGCAGGCCTGAAGTACTCAATGTTATTCCCGGCCCGGCTCAGGGTGGAGGCCGGGGGAAGATCCCGGTTTTTCGATTCATCAGAATCTGCAGCAGAGTGGTTGGATGGCTGGAGAGAAGCGTCGAAACACACAGAGCAGGAGCACTGAACTCTTGAGCACACACCTGATGACACATATGCCGACAGAGTCAGGAGAAGGCCACGGGTGACTGCACGGTCTGACAGGTGCCGGGTTGGCACCAGGTATAGCGCCACTCAGGCGATTGACTTTTACGGACCCGATCTTGCACACAGCATAAAGTATTGTTCATCTCCCTCGGCAACTTTCAATGGGTATCTTTGTGGGTGGGGGGTGAGTCGGGGCACATTACCCCCTAATTTTCTTCTCTTAGTTAAGTTATGGGGCGACAGGCACTCTGCATTAAAAGGAGAATGGGCAGTTTTAAGCCCAGAGTGCAGGGAAGCAGGGTGGGGGGGAGTTGGGTGGGGTTTTCAGTTTCTAAGTTCGTAAGTATGAATCTCCAAGGTACCGTCACTCGTGTGCATGTAGGGCTAGCTAAAACGTATGTGATGATGACTGCGTGGGAGAAAAGCATAAAGGTGATGAGTTGGAACGTGAATGGTTTGGGGGATAAAATCAAAAGATGCGTGGTACTACAGAATATTAGGAGACATGCCCCTGACGTTGTTATGATTCAAGAAACGCATCTCATAGGCAACGCCTTCAGAGCCCTCAACAGATGGGGGGTACAAACTAGTGGCACACTGTGGATTCACCTCGGGCTCGAGGGGGACGGGGATTCTACTCAAAAACTCATTCCCTATGACTACTAACTCACTTTGGACAGACACAGGGGGTAGATACGCCGGGATCACGGGACAGTGGGAGGGACAGCTGCTAACCTTAATATCGGTATACGTTCCACCTGGTCTCCAGAGCCTGGCGTTTCGGGACCTCAGCGCTCTGCTACTGTCGGTCCCCGATGGCCTTTTACTGGTGGGAGGGGACTTCAATTCAGTGGGCTCTGGAACGTTAGATCAGCATCCCCCTAGAGCGCTGGGCTCAGCACACCGATGGCTCCTGGATTTTTTGGAGACAATGGGACTGGTAGACGCGTGGCGGACCTATCACCCTGGTAGCATCCAACACACATACCACTCGGGAGCACACAATAGCTTGTCGAGAATCGACTATTTATTGGTTCCGGCATCACAGGTATCACATATACAAGAAATACGTCATGGGGCACGGGGCATATCAGATCACTCTCCAGTTTGGGCTCAAGCAGTGGTTGGGCAGCACAGAGTGGGTAGGATAGCACCCATTAACCTCTGGTGGCTCCGTAACCCTCTGGTCCGGAAAGAACTACGCAGGGGAGTGGAATTATACTTCCGGGAGAATGAGGGATGGGTTCACTCCCCTCAGGTACTGTGGGAGGCATTCAAAACAGTGATAAGGGGACAGGCCCTCTCCCAGATAGCCGGGGTACGGAAAGAAAAATCACAAGCTATAGTGGAGGCAGAGAACGAAATTCTCCGGCTGGAGGAAGAACAAGGGGAAGACAATACACCGGACAAGACACACCTCCTGCAACTTAAGCGGGACAACTATAGGGCAATAGTGACAGATAGGGCAAAAGAGCTGGGAAGGGAGAAGCAAGGCAGAATTTACGACTTAGGAGATAAGGCAGGGAAACTAATAGCATGGCTAGATAGGAAGGAACTCGCGAGCAGACTGGTCCCAGAATTGATTAATGAGGCAGGTCATACGATAAGAGACCTACAGGATATTGCCAACGAGTTCGCATTTCACTATCGTAAGATATATAGTTCACACACAAACTACACAGCAGAAGACTCCCGCCAACTGCTGGAGGACATCACACTCCCCTCCCTCTCCGAAGACGACGTTAGGCTGCTGGACAGCGACCTCACTAATGACGAAGTGGCCCAGGCCATCAGAAGTCTACGATCAGGAAGGCCTCGGGGCCAAATGGCTTACCCATTGAGCTGTACAAACTCCGACCGGATAAACTAGCCCCGTATAATCGTGCGATGTGGGAAGAATGCAGGGAACAGGGAGTACTCCCCCGGGATCAGAGGATAGCAATGCTGGTCACAATTTACAAGGAGGGGAAGCCTAGGACAGACTGCGCCTCTTACAGGCCAATCTCTCTGTTGAATGCGGAGCCTAAAATTCTGGCGAAGCTCCTGGCCACCCGTTTGACCAAAGTCATTAGCGGACTGGTCCACCCGGACCAATCGGGCTTTATGCCACACCGCAACACCGGAATGAACCTGCGAAGGGTCCATGGTGTGCTGGGAAGGGCGGGAGCGATCCAGGAGGAGGTGGTAATCGTGTCCCTGGATGCCACCATGGCATTCGATACACTTGAATGGCCGTATTTATTAGCGGTTCTCACCAAGCTAGGCTTCGGCCCGCACTTCACAAAATGGGTACAGCTTCTATATTCAGCCCCGCTAGCCCAGGTGGTGGTGAACAACAAGAAGTCAGAGGTCTTTCAGCTGAACAGAGGGACACGGCAGGGCTGCCCGCTCTCGCCTTTGCTATTCGCTCTGGCGTTGGAGCCACTAGCCTCTTGGATCCGCAAAGACCCAGTGTTGCGGGGACTGAAATGGGCGGAGACATGGGAGGACCGCATCTCACTGTATGCGGACGATATTCTCTTATTCCTGGCCTCCCCGAGAGCGTCCCTCCATAGAGTGCTGGATATATTTGCCACATTTGGTCGTTACTCCGGTTACTCGATTAACTGGCAGAAATCCCTGCTTTACGTGCTGCACGGGCCTCAGCCAACTCTCACGAGGGGATGCCCGATCCATATCACCACAACGGGTTTCACATATCTAGGGATATATGTCACTACAGATCCAAAACGCAGGTTCGATCAGAATCTCCTCCCCCCCCCCCCCTTCAGCGACTGAAGCGAGATATAGTGGGCTGGACAGCACTCCCGCTCTCGATGCCAGGTAGGGCAGCATTATTTAAAATGATGGCATTGCCCAGATTTCTGTATATATTGCAAAATACCTTAGACCCAGTCCCTGCGAGTTATTTCAGGGAAATAGAAAGTCTGCAGAGAACGCTGCTGTGGAATGGAAAGGCCCGAATAGCCCTTGCCAAACTTACACACACGTGGTACGATGGGGGAATCAGCCTGCCAGACCTCAAGCGATACTACTGGGCTGCCCACCTGGCTGCCATAAATCACGGTACTTACAGGCGGGCTGACGACCCTGGATACTCCATGGACCGCTGGACGCTCCCCGGGGGGAACTATAACAGGGCACTATACTCCAAGACCGGAGGGAAATTACTGACAGGACCGACCAGACACTCGGTGCGGGTGTGGAAGACAGCTAACCGTAGCATGGGATGGGAGAACAAACTCACATTAGCCACCCCCCTGTGGGTCTCTGAGATGCTGGGCAATCTATGGACTTCCAAGGGGTTTGACAGATGGGATCTGATCGGAATCTCTAGAGTGGGAGATCTCTGGGTCAAAGGGGAAATTAAATCCTTTAGTTCCCTGCAGAGGGAGTATGAACTAGCCAGTACTGAATACTTCAGGTACATGCAGGTGCGGCATGCACTACAGACCCACATACCGAAGGGTGTCACACCCCCAGACTCCTCCCCACTGGAGGACAGACTGCTGGACCGGCACTTACCCACTAAAACTATCTCCCTCATTTACAAAAAACTAATCAATCACACGAGTGACCCTCTCAGCCGCACAAGAGAAAAATGGAAACACGACGGTATAATTCTAGACGATGAAGATTGGACAGAGGCAGTGACGTCCCCGCGAGAGGTGGCAATATCAGTCAGGCTACGCCTAGTCCAGTTGAAAATTCTGCACAGAGCGTACATAACAGGCCCCTGCCTGGTGAAAATGGGGAGGGCAGAGGGTGGGGAATGTAGGAGGGGGTGCGGACAGATGGGAACATTCCTACATATACTATGGGACTGTGATCTCATACAACGATACTGGCGTGAGGTGCACACAACCGCAAGTGCCGCACTGAAGAAGATTATCCGCCTAGAGGCCAAGAGATACCTCCTTAATGTGTGGGAGCCCACAGACCTTACCGCAGCACAAAAAACATGGGTGACATTAGGCCTAATGATAGTCAAGCGCAATATCACACAACTTTGGGGCGCTGACCATGCCCCAGTAGTGGGGGCCTGGACAAGGGATATGGACTGGTGCATGTTCAGAGAGAAAACGGTTTACCTGGCAAGGGGCTGTCCCCGGAAGTGGGTCTCCCTCTGGTCTGCTTGGAATGTGAATAGAGGAAATATTTGTACCCCCCCCCAAACTGCCTGAAATAGATGTCCATGATTCACCGTAATATGTTACAAAGCTGAAATGTAATACTGTTGACTAACTAAACCCTACATGTGTAAATCTGAATATCATAACCACCTGATGTACCTATGTAATTGTTTCAATGTTTAATAAAAAGAATTATAAAAAATAAAAAATAAAAATTATGGCAACACAATAAATTACTATGAAATGATAACTTCTCAGATTTCTAAACACAAAAGTCATAATACAGATATCAATAGATTCACTATCTGAGATACTCATAAAACCTGGAAAGGAAGAAATAGGAAAGGTGGACTAGGGAGGAGATGATGTAGATAGTTTACAATATGTATTAAACCGTATATTATAGAAAGTTAGAAGAGAGCAGCAATAGTAAAATACAAATTCACAAATATAGCATTTCAAGTGGCGATATTCCTGCTAATTCAACAATGTCCAATAGGTGAACAATAAGTCCTAATTAAAATAAAAGTGTTAATGGCTAAAGCATCGACGGTCATAATAAATAAGAGCATGAATATGAATAATGATGATAATGAATTAATAAGGAGATAAAAAAGGAAGGGTCGCCCTTATTTTCAAATTTTTCAGGAATGGTAGATGTGTACAATAAACCGAGAGCCGGACAGGTCTCCCATCACCATAGTACTCTAAATAAGCCACCCAGTGTTTTACTTCCACCACAATGAGCACTCTCCCAGACATAGAACACTATTATCCCTGTGTGGGATACAACTGTGTCCAATTACAATTGACCCACTGTTTCCTCACTTGGATTTCCAGGATGTGGAAACACTGGACCCAATTCTACTGGCCGGATTATCCAGGAAGTAAAATCACATGAGGCTCAGACTCTAAGTACAGTTTGGCCCAGGCCACGAGATCCCCCCTGACACTCTTATATGCCCCAGGTAGCACAGAACACTGCCTCTGGCTGACACAACCTGCCCTGTCCACTGTCATCCTTCAAACCTCCCTCCTTAACCCCTTCGATGCTCGTGACGAGCTCAGCTCGTCATGCTGCGCGGTGGGCGTGTGCGCATGACGAGCTGAGCTCGTCACGACCACACCCGCGATCGGAATGTCCAGCACCTGGGCGGAATTCCGATCGCGGCGAAGCGGTTAAACCATACTTTGTGCACAAACCCCCGCTCCTATTTACCACTTGTTCAGAGTAGGTAATTTTTTAATGTGGTAATCAACATTGAACTGGAAATTCCGTACAGAATTTCACCTGAAATAACTTAGTCTGCATATGTATTTCCTATGTATGTGTGTATTTCCTATTCTGTGGCGATTAACACATAGTAGCCGGATTTAGGTGCAGAAATAGATGCTTAAAACATTATTTCTGGCCGCAAGGTTTCTATCTAAATGCGGCCCACTTGTAATTGGCCCCTTAATAGCATGCCATCCACAGGTACGTCTTTCTCATATTCCATATAAATGAAATGCATCAGTTCAGGTTTTATTAGATCACAACCACTACTCAAATTGCAGAACTTTGCTGTTTATATAACATTTGTAGATACTGAAGAAAATCTTTCAATTTACCCATGAACTCCCCTTTATTTGCTTAATCTTGAGCATTCTCTGTAAAACCAATCTTCTCTTGTGTATTTTATGAATTCACCCAGTTTTTTAAAATAGTTTATATTGCACTATCAACATCTTGGCTATTACAGAAATATTTTGAAAGTTGTTATTCAAAATTAGGCCTTCTCCAACTTGAGTGCAACTGGAGTGCCTGGGCTGGCAGTAATAGGGAGTGATTCCCAACTATGCACCTAAGCATGAAAATTGGCTAGAAGCAATGCTTAAATTGTGCCAGTGTTTTCAGGTCCTTGGGACCAGAGTTTATTTCTAAACACGGTCACATATTTTTCAGAGTCTGCCACATGGTGGTGCTGTGTGTCTACATTTTTAAAAGAGCAAGTCAGTGGAAAGTGTAACTGTTAATATAGCTTAAAAAATGATGAAGCTAGGATGTCCAGGCAATCCCTACAGTGTGAGAGGCCCTGGAATAGTTAAAAATGCCACACTTGCGAGAGTGTGATCGGTAGTAGCTTTTGATGGTGATGGCATTCGACAGTGGCAACAGAAACAGTGGGTTTTGCCAACTGCAGTGCACATCTTTGGAATACCATGGGTACTGACACTTATATTTTTACAAATTATGCAGTGGCTAGAGGAAGGGTCTGCATTGCTGACTGGCTGTCAATCGTATCTTAAAAGAAATGGTGAAAGAGAAGAATTTAGCTGTCACAGCTGGTTTACCTGACAGATATTGTTGCATGAGGCACACAAGATATCAAATATTTTACAGCCAGTTAAGCACAATGCTCCTCCTAGCCACAAGTAAAAAGCTTGTGGCCTTGAATTTCTTACCTTACATAATTTGACGTTCTTTTTAGCACACCCATTATGGCCTGAAGTTTCAACGGGTATGTCTCTGCGTAGAAAAATTTCTTTCTCAACGACTGCTTGATGTCTTCATTAGCTTACTGAGGTGGCAGTTTTCCTACTTTCTGGAAAGATGACAAAGTTGAACTGGGTGGAGTCAGTGACTTAAACATCACAGGTGGCATCTGCTGCAGGCTGAAATTACATGTTAAAATACTGGCATGCCCAATTCAACATTCCCTCGGGTATCATTAAATTGGGCAATAGTTTGACGCCTGTAATGTTTTTAACATTTGGAAATGGCGTGTGTTATGAAGTTCTAAGAGAACATTATTTCTATAGCCGTCAATTTTAGATAGAGGTGTTTAAGGTTTATTAGTACAAAGGCCAATAGAGTTTAGAAGGTGCACAGACAATTTCCCCCCCAGAGAAAGGCCCAGGGCATTTTTGGGAGGCATTTGTGAATGAGGCATGCAACTTGGGATCCTATTGTGTAGGGTTGTTAGGCTTCTCCTTTCAGGAGTATGGCTTATATGTTTTAGACCTTTATGGAGAGTCAGGTGATGACATGATATTTGCAGTGATATTTGTAAAGGGTATTAGATAAGTCGGGGTTAGTGCTCTGCTCTTTATCCACACTGCCGGACAGCACAGATGCATGGGTGGAAACTAATTTGTTGTTCTAGAAAACAGGCTTTTCTGGTGGCTTTAGTGTCCTGGTCATTTGTGTGTGGGTAACCGGATGAAATCTTTGCCTATTTGGTATACCTGGCAGAATGGTTGTAGAATGTAGAAAGTGTTGAACACTGTGTTGGTAAGCAGACTATACATTTAGTGCTTGACAGAGAGGACTGGATTTCCTGTGGTCTGCAGAATTAGCATAGACCTGTTCTTCATCATGAGGTAGAACATGAGTACAGACATCTCTATCTGGTCATTCTTCCGGCTAGGAAAAAGAAGCACGTGCACATATTTGCTGTGTTTTCTTTTTTAAAGTCTATGAGCAAGGGAGGGACTTCCAAAAAGTGGATGCTTTCAGTTTTCTATGGTATGTTTTTGTAGTGGACTTGACAGCCTGGGAATTGTGTTTTGTTTTTGCTCAAATCTAGGTGGTCCCCATTTCAAGAGGTGAACATTACAATGGCATCTGCCCCCTGTAAGACATTGGGGAACTTACCAGACAGAAGAGAGGTCTTCACTCATCCAGGGGCAGGTGAGAGAATATTGTTAGGAGTTTAAAGATCTTGACATACTGACTGCATAGAGTATCTGACAAGAAGACTCTTGCGTCTTCTCATCCATCATTCCTACTTATCATCCATCATTCCTATGTTTCAACCATAATCCCTACCTCTCATTCATCCTCCCTTGTATCATCCATCATTCCTACTTCTCATCCATCATCCCTAATTTTTTCAATCCACCACCCCTAAATCTCACCCCTACATTTCATCCATCATTCCTACTACTCATCTCATCAGCCAAGGGGCCTCCCACCTGGGCTATAAATCAATACTTGGAGAGAGGGTTACACAGTTCATCAGAAACCTTTCCCAGTTTCAGTTTTATAAGTAACAGCTCTGCCCAAGCTTGCTGTTCCTGGGAACTGCAGTTCTCAGAGCTAGAGGTGGCATCAGACTAAAACATTTTCTTTGTTACATATTAAACTGAAATCAGACAAGGTTTCTGATGACCTGTATACCCCTTTCTCCAAGTGTCAATTTATGGCTCAACCCAGAAGGCCCCTTGTCTTCCACAAACCATCAGAGCTTACCGCAGAGGCCTGTGTAAGCAGAAAACCACTTAAATATTATGAAATGCTGTACAGCCTTGGATTCACTGGGAGCAAACTGCACAGTGTGCAATGAGATCACTGTTATTTCAGTGGCTAGACCAATAGAATCCAGCCAACGCTAATAACTCTGATTGGCTGCGGAAAGTGTGTTGGTATAACTGAGGCATGAGGATTGAGAAGTAGGGATTATGGATAAGCTATGAGAAGTATGGATGAAACGTAGGGATGATGGATGAGAAGTAAGGATGATGAATGAAGGATGAGAAGTAGGGATAATGGATGATTCATATGAACTAAGGATAAGCAATAGGAATGATGAATGATGGATGAGAAGTAGGGATGATGGATGAGAAGTAGGGATGAAGAATGATGGCTGAGAAGTAAGGATAATGGATGATGCATGACACATAAGGAAGAAAGATTAGAAGTAGGGATGAGAAGCAGGGATTATAGATGAGAAGTAGGAATGATGGATGAGAAGTAGGGATGAGAAGTAGGGAATATGGATGAGAAGTAGGAATGATAAATTAGAAGTAGGGATGAGAAGCAGGGGTGAGGGATGAGAAGTTGGGATTATGGATGAGAAGCTGGGATAAATTGTAGGGATGATGGATGAGAAGTAGGGATGAAAAGTAGGGATGATGGATAAGAAGCAGAGATGAGAAGTAGGGATAATGGATGCCATGAGAGGGAACAGAAGTAGGAATGATGGACGAGAACCTAGGGAAGAGAAGTAGGTGTGATGGATGAGCAGTAGGGATGCTGGCTGAGAAATAGGGATCAGAAGTAGGGATGAGGATTGAGGAATGAGGATGTCCTAAATTGGATGCTGTACTCCTTTTCATTTTATGGTCTGGCTTGCTAGCACAATTGTCTAAAGACAATTATGTGAGCATACTAAAAATTACCACAGAGCTATTCAGAAGGAAAGGGCGGCCTACTTTGCCGACGAAATCAGAAATAGCAGTAATCCTGCTAGATGCGTTTTTTCAAGGAGTGAGTAGTGTAGCTCCTATTTCCCTAATAGGCTCTGCGCATTGGAATAATATATCCTATAGGTTTGACATAGGACTAAGGTCGGTATGTCCCTATCGAGTATATTAAACTTAATTACTTGTGCCAGCTAGCTCAGAGGCCACTAGAAACTTCTTGACGACAAGAAGGGAGTAGTTTCTGGCAGCCGCAAGAACATGACCACTGTGTTTCCCTTACAGAATCAGGACGTGTCCCAGAGTCGTAGAAACAATAGATAACTATTTCACTCAGCTCAGTCGTGCATGTCTAGTTACTCTCAAAGTTACACAGAAATAACAGACGGGCGTTTCAATAAAGGATTTATTGAACAGTCTTGTTTCTGTTGTAAGTTAAATGTGCTGTTACGATCACAAGACAGTATGCGAGATAAATAATGTACAGAGTGAGCAGTAGAAATAAATAATACTGCGTTAGCATTATCTTTTCAGCATATATGCATTTACATAAAATGACACAGCCTAAAAATGCGAGTACTCATACGATGCGTTTCTAGCCTAGTTCTACCCCAGTATTCCTAACCTATCCTAGGTGTAGGGAGAAGTAGAAGTAGGTGATGTAATCCTGACTAGAGTATACTAAGAGTATGTTAAGCTTAGTATGCCAAGAGTCCAGTATGCCAAGAGTCCCTCTAGGTTCTAGTCTGCTCCATACCTGAAGAATGAGAGAGGTAGGAATCTCTTTCCCAGACTCGAACTCCAACACCCCGCAAGGGAAGTTAGATCACTGGAAGCTGGACTCTCTGCGTGCAGGAATGACAGCGTCTTCTCAGTGCGTCCGGCCGGGAATCGGGCTCCTCTGAAGTCGAGGTCTCCTCTGATTTACAGGGGTTTGGGAAGGTATATTTATACCTGAAAATGTTAGCATTGACGTGAGTTGGGCAGCGAAAGACGTCATGAATGAACCCCTAAGGAATAATGGTTCATGCATAATATATGAGTCCTTGAAGAAATCAATAGTCCTGGGCAAGGGAAACTCCCGCAGCCTAAGGGTCTGTTTTTCATGAACTCGTTGTGAGGCTAGGGTGGACGGATGTCGGAATCCATGCCTGTATTTGGAGTGCATGGGTTATGCCTAAATAAGGTCTAGGATTTTATGCCTATATAAGGGCAAGGCGAATTGTGCCTATATAAGGACATGAGTCTGGAAAGCCCGTTTATGGACACCCTAGGAAATATACAACACCCACTCCTCTTTCGTGTGTACGATAATACTAAAATGCTAAACATATAAAATGCTAAAACATTAAAATGGAGTACTGCATATAAAAACATATCCTAAAAGCATTAAAAGACATATTAAAAATGCAAAGGTTTCTGTACATCATATAAGCAATGTTTTTCATTTCCAGCATAAAGTTCGGAATAAATGCAATCGGAATGAAATATAAAAGCAATATTTACATATGACGAAAATGATCGATAAGTTTGTTCAAAATCAAAGTTATTTCCTGTCATAAAAATTAAATGAACTGTTCTAGACACACAAGATGACTAAGTGTCCCTGGAAGTACTGCCAAGTCCGTATTATAAGGCTAGTTCTACTTTAAGCAGATTGAAGTGCCATTTTCGTTCGAAAAAATGGGACAAAAGTTCAAATTTGGTAGAGTTCCAAGTTTTTGAAAAATGAAGGCCAAATTGTTCCTGCATCTATGGAACACAGTATGCTGAATCAGAGTCAGTTTACGGGTCTGGTGTAAACATGAGATCATCTATTTCAATAGACAAAACATCATCCACTGTCGTTGGTGTAAGTTGAAACACCTCGTGTAAGAGATTGACCGCACAAAGATGTGAAGCATCGCTCTCAGCATAGGTCGCCGCAGCAATGTTCGCGTCCGTTGTTACCTGTGTGCCTGGAGTTGTCTCTCGTACCTCAGCAGCTGCCGGAAGCGTCTGTGAGATCTCAATGAATGCTGACATCAGGATTGGTAGCCTCTGGGGACAACACAAAGCATGGGCCGTTATCGGTACCAGCAATGTATCGACATCCTTTGGCGTGGCTGATGGATATGTTAGACAAGCGTCCAACACGCATTCTTCACCGCATAGCAGGCATCGTAGAACAGGTAAGATGCAATCTTGCCAGATTGGTCTAAATGACAGGAACCAAGTTGTATTAAGGTCCCGTAGACGAGTCATGCCCAATAGCTGTACTATTCGCTCACGGCACTTCTTTCAAGGAGAGCTTTCTCCATTTCGCTCGGAGTGATGTCTGCGAATAGGCTGGCCATAGCGCAATAGCAGAAAGATGAATAAAATTCCGGCAACAAGTGCGAGAATTAATGGTATGCCACCAAACACCGAATGTGCAAAGTTGGGGATAATTCCAAGTATTGCCTGGAAAGGTGCTAACAGACCGGAGCAAATGCTCTTAAATACATGTACAATTCCGGTCGTATCTGACATGTTAAAGATACGCGATATCATTTCTACGAAATGTATAGGGCAGTTTGTACGTATTAAAGTCTGTATCTCAGCCGAAGTCCTTGCTACTTGTAGATCATAGGTTTCTTTGGCCGAGGTTAAAGGCACTGTTTGCTGTAAAAGCATGGCTTTCATTCTGCTCAAAGTATCAAATCTTATAAAGGAGACGTTCAGCGAAGGCCATAGCGGCGACTCCTGACTGTGTCTATTGGGGGAAACAATACTTGCATACAGCAAGTGACCCTGGAGTTGACCGTTACTAGATATGGGATGCCTGGCAACATTCCGCAGCAACTCTGATCATTCAACATGAGGTAACTCCCGTTAGAAAGTTGTCCAAACGTTGGATTAATCACAGCAGCCGGTGTACCCCGCTGATGGCAAGACAAATTCGCCACAGAACCATTACAAGCCCCGTGTAAAGAAATATCCTGACACATAAGTGAACCGGTCAGTGCATGTTTACAGTTGGTACCGCTTAGAAACACTTCACGATCCCCACTCCAACATCTATGTGTATACGGTAAATCCCAAGATGTCTTAATGTATTCCTTACCCAACCTTTCATATTTGCCTGCTTGCACTTGTCTGAGGCAATACTGAAACTGAAAAGTAGTCACAGGTAATGTTATTTTGCCATGAATAACCCATTCTGTAGCTGGTTTTTCTGCCACTGTGAATGGTAACTTCTCCAGTTTTTCAATGCTTAGCACTGTATACCTTGCTCCTCTTTGTGCCAATTCGATCTGTTTATCAGTGAGATTGTATTCTGCAAACAGAGACGACGTGTTGATGAAACGCCAAGGCACATAGCCCGCTCGCAAAGATTGCAGCGTCCAGCTCAATAACACTATAGAACGTAATTGGGATTGACCTTGTTGTAACATAGCCAAATCTTGTTCTAGAATGTCGATAGCAGAGGATACAATGCCATCCAATGAATATATTCTGGAGGACAAAGTTGTTAACCCATTGTCGACCACAGAGAGTGTTTTCTCTAAATTAATACGATCAAGTTCACGTATTCGTTCTGCGGCCTCTATCTGTGACACTTTCCATGCTTCATTATAAGCAGCATAAATGCCAGCATATATGAAACGTTTTTGACGCGGTTTTCTTGGTCCAAGCAAGAATTCCCTAAGATCTGCGTCTCCTGTAAGTAAGGATAAGTGTTGTTTCACATCCTGTAGTGTAGATTTATGCAGCCAATCGAGGCATAATTTTCCTACACTATATGTTGTTACTACCCCCGGATGTTGTCTTTGGACATATCTTGGGTCTGGCCTACGTATAGTAAAGCCCTGAGTTTTGTTCAAGAACCTTTCCTGACAGTTGTTTGTGTCTATGGGCCAGATCAACCATTTCTTCCAATTTGGATCAGATCTGTTGAGTTGTAGTATATTGTCAACTGTCACCACTGCCTTTGTATTATTATCACTGGCAGGTGTTGGCACAGAAGGTGATTTCATCTCTTTGATCTTGGCTAATCCAAGACAAGATGTTTGTTGGACGGTTTCATTCAAAAACAGTATTTGTTCAGGGATGATACAGGCTCTAAACAAAGCTTCTATACCCTGTACTTGCCAATCTTTACTACCCCAGACAGTTTTTGTCTCAATTGTGTCTTTCCATAAGTCGAAACCCTGTGTAGACAGTTGGGCAATAAATGCTGCAGAGAAAATCTGTTTCGTATTTGTTAACATAGTTTTCAGTCCTGTTTTGTTTATATTTCTATAGTAAAACGTTTCTGGGTCAGATGTATTGTATCCTGAAAAATATGGAAACTTACTAGAAAAAGTTTTGAACTACCTTGTGGTGGTGTAGGACAATGTTCCCATTGGTTAAACATAAACACATTTCTTGGATATGCAGTTTTATGCAAATAATGATGACCATAGTGGTTATAACAATACAGTTCTTCATAGTCTGATGAACCCTCTAAATATTCATTTTTAGAAAATGCAGCAGATTTTTCTAGATCAAACATTATGTCATTCACAGTCTCAAAGTCCCAATCATCTGAATAGGTACTGGACGTAATTAAATCACTTAGTGAAATTTTAAACAAATGTGGCATGTCCAATTGTTCCGTTGGTCCAAAAATTTAATAATCTGTTTTGTCCCACACTATACCATCGTGTATAGGAACAGCTGTGATGTTCACTGATGACAAGTCTCTTGCTTCACGATGGGAAGATTTATGAGTTTTCAAAAGTACGTTTACGTCTTTTCCTTCACTGTTCACATGGATGTATCTGCCACTTATAAGCACGCTTACTGTTGTTACCAAAGCTAGCCAGAGCAGAAAAACAAAAGTCCAGATGTAATCCAGAGTTCAATCCATGGCGAAACCAGATAGGTCTTTTTCAGAAAGTGAATACAGTCTTGTACTTGCTGCTTAAGTTTGAATGATGCTGGCGTCGTTTCAGGTTCACTTGGATCTTCTGAGAACGTATCAAAGTCAATGAAATAGCCAGAAGCAGTTCTGTCAATTGTTGGAATTGCATCAGGATTTGTTGAAATCACAGGAGACAGTTCTTCACGTGTCACTTTGGTGTAGACAGGTGTATTTGGACGAACTGTCATTTGGTTGTCAAGAGGGATGAGTTCCATAGCTTGGTTCAATCAATCAATCAATCAATCAATCAAGCATTTGTATAGCGCGCTACTCACCCGGAGGGTCTCAAGGCGCTAGGGGGAGGGGGGTCCGCTACTGTTCGAACAGCCAGGTCTTGAGTTGCTTCCTGAAGGAGAGGTGGTCTTGGGTCAGGCGGAGGTGGATGGGTAGGGAGTTCCACGTCTTGGCAGCCAGGTAGGAGAAGGATCTTCCTCCCGTTGTGGCTCTTCGGATGCGGGGGACGGCGGCGAGGGCGTGGTTGGTCGATCGTAGCTGGCGGGTGGGAGTGTAGAAGGTCAGACGGTCGTTGAGGTATCTGGGGCCTTGGTTGTGGAGAGCTTTGTGTGCGTGGGTGAGGAGTCGGAACGTGATTCTCTTGCTGACGGGGAGCCAGTGCAGGTCTCTCAGGTGTCCGGCGATGTGGCTGTGTCGGGGGATGTCCAGGATGAGTCGAGCTGAGGCGTTCTGGATGCGTTGGAGTCTTTTCTGAAGTTTGGCTGTCGTTCCGGCGTAGAGGGAGTTGCCGTAGTCCAGTCGGCTGGTGACGAGGGCCTGGGTGACCGTCTTCCTGGTTTCGGTGGGGATCCACCGGAAGATCTTCCGCAGCATGCGTAGGATGTTGAAGCAAGACGAGGAGACGGCGTTGACTTGTCTGGTCATTGAGAGGAGGAGTCCAGGATGAAGCCCAGGTTGCGTGCGTGGTCCGTTGGTTTGGGTGCGTTGCCCAGGGCAGGGGGCCACCAGAAGTCGTCCCAGGCGGAGGGTGATGATCCTAGGATGAGGACTTCCGTCTTATCTGAGTTCAGTTTCAGGCGGCTGTTCCTCATCCACTCGGCTACGTCCTTCATCCCTTCATGTAGGTTGGTTTTGGCGGTTGTGGGGTCGTTGGTGAGGAGAGGATCAGCTGGGTGTCGTCGGCGTAGGAGATGATGTTGAGGTTGTGTTGGCGTGCGATGGCTGCGAGGGGCTCATGTAGACGTTGAAGAGGGTGGGGCTGAGTGATGATCCTTGTGGTGCGCCGCAGATGACTTCGGTGGCCTCGGAACTGAACGGGGGGAGGCGGACTCTCTGGGTTCTTCCGGCGAGGAAGGAGATGATCCACTCCAGTGCCTTCTCTTGGATTCCGACGTTGTTCAGGCGTTGCACTAGGGTGCGGTGGCAGACTGTGTCGAACGCTGCGGAGAGGTCCAGGAGGATGAGGGCCGCTGTTTCCCCGTTGTCGAGCAGGGCTCGGATGTCGTCGGTGGCTGCGATGAGGGTGGTCTCGGTGCTGTGGTTGGCCCGGAAGCCGAACTGTGAGTGGTCGAGGGATCCATTCGTCTCGATGAAGGCGGGCAGTTGTCTGTTGACGGTCTTCTCGATGACTTTGGCAGGAAAAGGAAGGAGCGAGATGGGGCGGTAGTTTTTGAGGTCGGTGGGGTCCGCTGACGGTTTCTTCAGTAGGGCGCAGAGTTCGGCGTGCTTCCAGCTCTCTGGGAAGGTGGCGGTGTCGAAGGAGGTGTTGATGATGTCCCGGAGGTGGGGTGCAATGACGGCGTCGGCCTTGTTGAAGATGTGGTGAGGGCAGGGGTCGGTTGGTGATCCGGAGTGGATGGAGTTCATCGTGCGGATAGTGTCTTCGGTGTTGATCGGGGTCCAGGCTCGGAGGGTGGAGGTGGGGGACGTTGGAACGGTTGTAGGAGTACGTCGGCTGTGTGCTGAAACTGTTGTGTATGTCTGCGATCTTGCTGTGGAAGAACGAGGTGAGCGAGTTGCAGAGGTCTTGCGAGGGGGTGATGTCATTGTTTCCGGCGCTGGGGTTCGAGAGCTCTTTGACGATGATGAAGAGTTCCTTGCTGTTGTGGGCGTTGTTGTCCAGTCGTTCCTTGAATACGGTTTTCTTGGTGGTGTGGATCAGCTGGTGGTGTTTTCGGGTGGCGTGTTTGAGGGTGGTCATGTTGTCTGCAGTCGGGTCTCTGCGCCATGCTTTCTCGAGGGCCCGGCAGTTCTTCTTGGATTTCTTGAGTTCGTCGGTGAACCAGGGTGCTTTCTTGTTGCCGGGTCTGATTGGGGGGTCTTCAATGGGGCGAGGATGTCAGCGCAGTTGGTGATCCATCTTGTGAGGTTGCTGGCGGCTTGGTTGGGGTTCGTTGAGCTGGCGGGAGGGTTCTGGCTCAGGGATGTGGTGAGTTGGTCGGTGGTGATCTTGTTCCAGCTTCTGCGCGGGAGCTGTTGGGGGTGGTGGTGCGTGGTGGTCCTGCTGAAGCTGAAGTGGACGCAGCTGTGGTCTGTCCAGTGGAGTCCGGTGGTGTGGCTGAAGGAGATGTCCTTGCTGGAGGAGAAGACGGGGTCAAGCGTGTGGCCGGCGTGGTGTGTGGGGGTGGTCACCAGTTGCTTGAGTCCGAGGTTGGCGAGGTTGTCCAGCAGGGTGGTGGTGTTGCGATCGTTGTTGTTCTCTAGGTGGAAGTTGAAGTCCCCAAGGAGGATGTAGTCGGCCGAGAGGAGGGCGTGCGGGCTGATGAGGTCGGCGATGTCTTCGCTGAATTGTGTGCGTGGTCCTGGGGGTCTGTAGATGAGGGTGCCTCTGAGGGTGGTCTTGGGGTCGGTGTGTATCTGGAAGTGCAGGTGTTCGCCGGCTGTGAAGGTGTCGTCGGAGTTGGTCGTAATGCGGATGGTGTTCTTGTGGACGATGGCGATGCCTCCTCCGGTCTGGTTGGCGCAGTCCTTTCGGGTGATCTTGTATCCGTCCGGGATGGCGATGGCGATGTCGGGCGCTGAGGAGGCGTTCATCCATGTTTCCGTGAGGAAAGCGACGTCTGGTGATGTGGAGTCGAGCAGGTTCCAAAGTTCCACGGCGTGTCTGTGGACGGAGCGGGTGTTGAGCAGGATGCACTTCAGGTGGTTGCTGCTGGTGCTCGGCGTGGCGGGTGCGGTGCAGGTCCGGAGGCAGGAGAACTTGCAAGATTGGCAGGCGAAGGGTCCGTGGGTGCGTCCTGGGGTGGCACGGTGGCAGCCGGGGATTCGGCCGGTGTTGAGTGCGTTGAGGGTGGCGGTGTCGTAGGTCCGGTGGGTTAGTTGGCTGCTGCGGGGGCCAGGGGTTCTGGCGCTGGGCGCGGTCCAGTCGCGGACGGGCGCAGACGGGCTTGCCTTAGGCGCGCCTGCGCAGCGGCCGCCATTTATGGGGAGGTGGGAGGGAGGAGCAGCTGGGAGGCGGGAGGCCGGGGCAGCGAATGGGCAGTCAGGGGCGGGGCCGCAGGGACGCAGCGGCGGGAATGGCGAGAGGCAACGGGGGTACAGAAGGAAAAAAAGGGGCGAGAAAACAGACAAATGCGGGCACAGTACAAAAGGGGCAACGGGGGTACAGAAGGAAAAAAAGGGGCGAGAAAACAGACAAATGCGGGCACAGTACAAAAGGGGCAACGGGGGTACAGAAGGAAAAAAAAGGGGCGAGAAAGCAGACAAATGCAGGCACTGTACAAATGGGGCAACGAGGGTACAGAAGGAAAAAAAGGGGCGAGAAAACAGACAAATGCGGGCACAGTACAAAAGGGGCAACGAGGGTACAGAAGGAAAAAAAAGGGCGAGAAAACAGACAAATGCGGGCACAGTACAAAAGGGGCAACGGGGGTACAGAAGGAAAAAAAGGGGCGAGAAAGCAGACAAATGCGGGCACAGTACAAATGGGGCAACGGGGGTACAGAAGGAAAAAAAGGGGCGAGAAAACAGACAAATGCGGGCACAGTACAAAAGGGGCAACGGGGTACAGAAGGAAAAAAAGAGGCGAGAAAACAGACAAATGCGGGCACAGTACAAAAGGGGCAACGGGGGTACAGAAGGAAAAAAAGGGGCGAGAAAGCAGACAAATGCGGGCACAGTACAAATGGGGCAACGGGGGTACAGAAGGAAAAAAAGGGGCGAGAAAACAGACAAATGCGGGCACAGTACAAATGGGGCAACGGGGGTACAGAAGGAAAAAAAGGGGTCGAGAAAACAGACAAATGCGGGCACAGTACAAATGGGGCAACGGGGGTACAGAAGGAAAAAAAGGGGCGAGAAAACAGACAAATGCGGGCACAGTACAAATGGGGCAACGGGGGTACAGAAGGAAAAAAAGGGGCGAGAAAACAGACAAATGCGGGCACAGTACAAATGGGGCAACGGGGATACAGAAGGAAAAAGGGAAGGGCGTTCTTACCAGCAGCAGCGGGCGGACAACACAGGCGGAGCTGTGTGGCGGGGGAGCGACCTACCTGGCAAGGTCAAGGGTCGCTCTCCTCACCGCGCAGCGGCCGCCATTTATGGGGAGGTGGGAGGGAGGAGCAGCTGGGAGGCGGGAGGCAGGGGCAGCGAATGGGCAGTCAGGGGCGGGGCCGCAGGGACGCAGCGGCGGGAATGGCGAGAGGCAACGGGGGTACAGAAGGAAAAAAAGGGGTGAGAAAACAGACAAATGCGGGCACAGTACAAAAGGGGCAACGGGGGTACAGAAGGAAAAAAGGTGCGAGAAAACAGACAAATGCGGGCACAGTACAAAAGGGGCAACGGGGGTACAGAAGGAAAAAAAGGGGCGAGAAAACGGACAAATGCGGGCACAGTACAAATGGGGCAACGGGGTACAGAAGGAAAAAAAGGGCGAGAAAACAGACAAATGCGGGCACAGTACAAAAGGGGCAACGGGGGTACAGAAGGAAAAAAAGGGGCGAGAAAGCAGACAAATGCGGGCACAGTACAAATGGGGCAACGGGGTACAGAAGGAAAAAAAGGGGCGAGAAAACAGACAAATGCGGGCACAGTACAAATGGGGCAACGGGGTACAGAAGGAAAAAAGGGGCGAGAAAACAGACAAATGCGGGCACAGTACAAATGGGGCAACGGGGTACAGAAGGAAAAAAAGGGGTGAGAAAACAGACAAATGCGGGCACAGTACAAATGGGGCAACGGGGGTACAGAAGGAAAAAAGGGGCGAGAAAACAGACAAATGCGGGCACAGTACAAATGGGGCAACGGGGTACAGAAGGAAAAAGGGAAGGGCGTTCTTACCAGCAGCAGCGGGCGGACAACACAGGCGGAGCTGTGTGGCGGGGGGAGCGACCTACCTGGCAAGGTTGCTTAGTCCTTCATTTGTTACAGCTGAATTCTCGATCGTGATCAGTCTTTCAGTCTGAACCTCTTGAATAGTAGCGAGAGGAGTGCGTCTGCTACTAGGTCGGAGTCCACGAGGCCTACTGCTTAGTATTGGCCACATACTGTGGTTTGATCAGGTCGATGGACACAAATCTTTTCTCCTTTCTTCCAGCAAGGGGCGGCAGAAGTACTGTCCTTGTTCCTTGAACAGCTAGAACAGGTACCGGTTGTCTGTAAGAAGGTCCAAATTCCTTCTTGTCCGCAATTTTTTCTCTGACTAGATCCCCAACTTTCGGAATCCAGACAGGCCTTGCTGGGACCGCCGATATTTCCCCAGTGGTGGTTGGCTGTAGGGATACGTTGCTTTGTTTCGTTCTTAATTTGTTAAGATCCTGTAAAACAGCCAAACGATCTTTGATATCAAATAGTTTATTTTCCACCACTGTGCCTACGTGTTCTAAGTCTGGAACCCACATTCTTGTCCCAAATAGGACCTCATATGGAGTGACCCCCTAGAGAACTTCTTGGCAGATTGTTGAGAGCGCGCTGTACGCTATTGAGGTGTTTGACCCACCCATCACCCGAACCTAATACCCTAGCTGTTATAGACTGCTTTATGTCCCGGTTTTCCTTTCCACAACAGAATTTCCCTCAGGATGGAATGGAGAGGAGTACCGCAATGCAATGCCCAGACTGGCCATGGCCTCCTTGTAAGCCCTAGAGCTAAACGCAGGACCCTGGTCAGAATGTAGCGTGCCTATTGCGTATGTGCCGATAAAGACTCGCAAATCTTTTATAACAGTTCGAGCGTCAGCCGAGCGCTGAGGTCATAACCATAGGAACCTAGATTCAGTATTTGCGGGAATGCCTTTGTCCAGTGGGACGCAGGCGAGTAGATAGCCTAATACTGTCTAACAGTGGTGTCTTTACTGGGCTGCCGCATTCGCAGCATGGTATCTGGTGGCTCGCTCGCTGTAATTCACAGTCTAAGCAGTTGTTGATGAATATTTGAATGTGTGTATTCATTCCAGGCCACCAGTACATCTCTTTTAATTTCAAAATTGTGTTTGAGATCCCTTGATGTGACAGACCCTCCCCCAAATGTGTTTCATAAATTAAGGCTGCTCTTCGTTCCATGTTTGGAATTACCCTATCCCCCACTCCAGGGATTCGAGCAAAAGGAACGTTGTTCGCATCAATTACATAAGAGTACTTGAGTGGAAACTTTTTTGGTAACGCTGCACTGCTGCCTTTGCTCGAAGCATTGACAGCTAACCTTATCTCACCGTCTATTTTTGTTTTTGAACGAGTGATCGCAGCTACGGAAGCCGTCTGAACAGCCCCCTTTGCGGCTTCGTCAGCCAATGAATTCCCTGCAACGTGAACGCCATCACGCTGATGACTCAGTGTGTGAATCACGTGAGCCTTTGGTAGTTCATTTTTCAACTGAACTACTTGTTCCCAAAGCAGTTTGTGCTTTATTGTGACACCTTTCGCATCTTTGAAACCATTTTCAAGCCAGGTTCGTATATAGTCATTATACGACTGAACACAGTAAAAGGAATCGCACACGATTAGTGTGAGGAATTCTCGATCCGTACTCTCAAGTGCCAGTTTGAATGCCTGTAGTTCAGCTCGCTGAGCTGTACAATCACCTAGTGATTGAGTTTTTGTGACCATAGGTCTGAAGATGCCATTTCGCATGCGACCTTTAACGATAGCACACGCTGCACTGTAAGCTTGCTTACTCCCTGTTGCGGGCTGTGCGGATCCGTCAGTGTAAATTATGAATTCATACTGATCGAGAGGCAGAATCTCAGTGGGCAGAGGACATTCTTGTTCATATTGGAGAAATGCTTGTGTTTTTAAATCTGGATCAAAAACATATTCAACATCAGGTGCAGCAAGAGAATTAACCCATTGTATCCATCTCGGATGTAGTGCTTTAGCATTTGGAATGCTTGCTTTTGTGACCGCTTCTAAAGCTGGTACCGGGGTTACGACAATTATGCGTTTCCCTTGGGCTAAGGCTCTTTCTTTTGCTACAGCTGTTTGAACTGCTGTTAGAATTTTTCAGTAGAACTGAATCGCATTTCCGCTTGTGTGTACAAATGTGATTTGTACGCGATTGGTACTTTTCACCCTCATTGAAGGTTAAGTAGGTGAATCCACATTGACCCGAAATTATTCGAATCACCAAATTTCTTTGACTTACGCATGTTTGTAAGTGATTTGTTGCTAACATGTTAGCCTGGAGTGAACGCAAAATTTCTGTGTGTTCGTTTGTCCAGTTTTTGATTGAAAAATCAGGTTTAATTAATGCGTAGAGAGGTTTAACCCTTTCTGCATAGTTTAGTATGTATGTTCTTCCAAAATTTAGGAAACCCAGAATGGATTTTAAGTTTTTTAGCGTCTTTGGAGGTTGGAGCAGCGCACATTTCTCTAGAAAGTTAGCTGCCAAGCTCTTGCCTTCACTTGAAAGCTCATATCCCAAAAATAGGACATTGAGATGGGCAATTCGGGACTTTTAAAGTTGAACTTGTAGCCCTCAGAGGCGAATCCCAATATAATGGTGCTCACCCTGTTCAAGTGTTTGTCCAAGTCATCGTCTGTCAGATAGATGTCATCGACATAGGACAATGCCTCGTTGTCATAGATTTGTAGTAACTCCGTTACCCTCGCTGAGAATAAACCTGGGCTGTTTTTGAACCCTTGTGGGAGTCGACAAAAGTGACGCTGGGTCCCCATTATGGAGAATGCCGTTAAGTACCTACTTTCAGGTGCAATATTTTGACAAAAGAAACCATTTGAGATGTCTAATGTTGTTTTGTATTTTTTACGCACAATGTTATTCATTAATGCTGTGCTATGTGCATTTTGCACTGCAAAAGTTTTAGAACAAGTGTTTAAATGTCTGTAGTCCAAAACTAGACGATATGTATTGTCTGGTTTGGAGACAGGAAACAAAGGATTGTTCTTTGAGGAGGTGCATGTTTCAATCACCCCTTGATATTCAAGTTGATCTAAGATCTCCCTGACCTGTTTTTAGCTTCTTGCTTAATAGGATACTGCCTTTGTGCAGTTGGTTCATGTTTCAGATTTATTTTATGGTGAGGTGAGTCCTCATCCCATCCTACATGATTTTTATATAATGCTGGAGCCTGGGCCACTGCCCATTTTCTGGCATATGTATATTTTAGGTGAATTGGTATGTGAATGGAGAAGGCAGGCATAATAATGTCCTCGCCGTGTGGGCACTCCCTGACAAATTGTGGTGGCCAGTCCTTTTCTGCTAGAAGTATGTCATAACCCTTTGATAGTCTTTCCCAAAAGAGTGCTTTAACCTGTCTAGGTTTGTCTCCCTCCATCCGGAGTGTTATGTCAAATAACTTTTGTGGAGTACTAACCCTGGTGTCTACAGTCTCTACTGTAATGTACTCATTCAAGTCCACTATCTCCAGAAGTTCCTTCAGGTTCTGGCGAGCTATTGTGACTTCTGCTGCACTGTCCAGCATTGTCTGAGCCCATTCTCCGTTCTTGAGTTGTGTTCTCAGTATTCTCGGCATGTCTTACTTTCAGACCTGCTACTTTCTTTTGGAGAATTGAGGTTTTGCTTTAGTTTTTGGAGCGTGTTTGTCGTCTTTCAATTTCACGCGTTCTTCTCTATGTTCTGTTCGTCCTCTTCTTTCCGAAGTCTGTGATGAGACCTGAAAGGGACGAGAGGAACGTGTATCAGTATCTTGATACCTATCAGGTTTTCTCAAATTATCCCTATTCCTGAGGTTATACCTCCTTTCAGAGGGCTCCTTTGAGGAGACCTACCTCGGGATTGAGAACCTTTCTCATTTGAATTTTGTTTAGTAGACTCCCACTTCTTTTTAGAAGATGTAGGAGTTTGTTTAATTGAGTCCTTCTCAGGACTTTCAGATAGTTTCGGCTTCACTGGTCTTCCACCCAAACTATCTCTGCCTAATTCTGCATAAGATTGTTCTATTATTCTGGGTAGCTCTGTTTGATGTTCTGTAACATCAAATTCCCTTAATTTTAGTCGGATCGCCACTGCTGCTGCCTCCCTTTAATATTAGATAATATTATTGTTGAGACCTTGTCGAAATTTTTCAGTAATTTCAAACCTAAATTTAAAGCAGGCTCTGCCCCGTATTCGTTTTGAATTTGTTTTAGGACATCAGGTATTACCGCAATCGATGGAATACCATGTGTTTTAGTATAGATGGCAGCAAAGACTGAGCCCCAAGTGGTGCAGTCTTCCAGTTGTGGTGTGATCCCCATTGGTAAACTAATGGTTAGGATTCTGTGTTTCTCATGTGGGCTAGTATTTGGAAATACTGCTTCGATTTGAGTAATTTTTTGAGCTATCCAAAATGGAATTTGCTCCCGCTTAGTGGGCATTTTACCCATGACTGCGTATAGAGTCTGTGGTGTAATTTTTAGAGTATTCCCCTGGTGGGGGTTTGATTTGGAATTGTTAATGGTGGTTGGACTGTAAAAGTCCGCATGACATATTCAACCAATTGTCTGTAGATTTTTATTAACTCTGTGAGTTGAGTAAGTAGTTCCTCATCTGACATTATTTCGATGTCGGGATGAGGTGTATAGCCGGCTAGAATCGGCCATGTTGCTCCTGGTCTACCTAGTGGACCGAGCCTGGTTATGTTTTTGTGATGTTTTAGGGCGCCTTTAAACCAGAGCTGATGCTCTTGGTATGTTAATGGAATTTCAATATCCTCGAAAGGAATGTATTCCTCTGGTGGTTCATCTTCTTTGTAGAAGTGAAATGTGTGAGTTACTGAATTGGATTCAGGAAATATTACCCATGAATAGAATACCTCTGTCTGAAAGGATTCATGTGCCTCTATCACGAAAACTGCTCTACCTCCTCTCGGTGATAGGCCATGTTTTATAAGTTTTAGAGTAATGGCTCTTCTTAAGTTTGGAGCGATGTCGATGACACCCTCCTAGGTTTCATTTAAACCTGTATTGTTAAAAAGTGCTGCTTGGGCTGGATCAGCCGCAGCTCCACCGTTTCCGGCGGGATTGTCCCCGTTTAAGGACATTTTGTTTTATGAAAAATGTAGAACAAGTTTCAAGGAAACAAAGATAAGGTGCACAATATTTTGGAACACTGTATCCTTCAACGTTGAGCTAACCAAACAGCTAATAAATAGGGTACTACCCTATGTAGCCGTGGTGGATACTTAACCCTGCCCACTCCAGACGTCTTTAGGAGTATATGGGTAGGGGTCTCTGAGAAAAAAAGAAGAAGCACGGCTGAGTTACTCAGTACCTAATGTTGAATTACTGCCTTACCAAACCGTTGGGCGCCATGTAGTGTAGCTCCTATTTCCCTAATAGGCTCTGCGCATTGGAATAATATATCCTATAGGTTTGACATAGGACTAAGGTCGGTATGTCCCTATCGAGTATATTAAACTTAATTACTTGTGCCAGCTAGCTCAGAGGCCACTAGAAACTTCTTGACGACAAGAAGGGAGTAGTTTCTGGCAGCCGCAAAACATGACCACTGTGTTTCCCTTACAGAATCAGGACGTGTCCCAGAGTCGTAGAAACAATAGATAACTATTTCACTCAGCTCAGTCGTGCATGTCTAGTTACTCTCAAAGTTACACAGAAATAACAGACGGGCGTTTCAATAAAGGATTTATTGAACAGTCTTGTTTCTGTTGTAAGTTAAATGTGCTGTTACGATCACAAGACAGTATGCGAGATAAATAATGTACAGAGTGAGCAGTAGAAATAAATAATACTGCGTTAGCATTATCTTTTCAGCATATATGCATTTACATAAAATGACACAGCCTAAAAATGCGAGTACTCATACGATGCGTTTCTAGCCTAGTTCTACCCCAGTGTTCCTAACCTATCCTAGGTGTAGGGAGAAGTAGAAGTAGGTGATGTAATCCTGACTAGAGTATACTAAGAGTATGTTAAGCTTAGTATGCCAAGAGTCCAGTATGCCAAGAGTCCCTCTAGGTTCTAGTCTGCTCCATACCTGAAGAATGAGAGAGGTAGGAATCTCTTTCCCAGACTCGAACTCCAACACCCCGCAAGGGAAGTTAGATCACTGGAAGCTGGACTCTCTGCGTGCAGCAATGGCAGCGTCTTCTCAGTGCGTCCGGCCGGGAATCGGGCTCCTCTGAAGTCGAGGTCTCCTCTGATTTACAGGGGTTTGGGAAGGTATATTTATACCTGAAAATGTTAGCATTGACGTGAGTTGGGCAGCGAAAGACGTCATGAATGAACCCCTAAGGAATAATGGTTCATGCATAATATATGAGTCCTTGAAGAAATCAATAGTCCTGGGCAAGGGAAACTCCCGCAGCCTAAGGGTCTGTTTTTTTCATGAACTCGTTGTGAGGCTAGGGTGGACGGATGTCGGAATCCATGCCTGTATTTGGAGTGCATGGGTTATGCCTAAATAAGGTCTAGGATTTTATGCCTATATAAGGGCAAGGCGAATTGTGCCTATATAAGGACATGAGTCTGGAAAGCCCGTTTATGGACACCCTAGGAAATATACAACACTTAAAGATCTAAAATAGGCAGGGCCACCTAAAGCGCCTCTGATTTCGTCGGACCTGCAATGTGAGGCTCTTGCCGCCTCCTTCATTATGAAGATTGAAAACATCTACAAGTCCATCCCCCCCAACTGGGATCAGACCAGGCCCTGTCCATAGGCCTTACGCTACCCCTACACTCTCTGTCTTCCCTCCGATCTCTCAAGATGATATGCTTACGATTTGCAGGAAAGTTAAGTCAGGCTCTCCTGCAGATCCTCTTAAACCTGAGCAATTCCTTAAGTCTCTGCCTCTGCTCCTCTCTCCTTTTTGTCAGCTGATTAATATGTCCCTGTCTTTGGCGGTTGTCCCCAGGGTTTGGAAACTGGCCATGGTGGTCCCTCTCCTAAAGAAACCCACATTGGACACCTCTAAACCGGAGAATTTTTGCCCTATCTCTCTCCTGCCTTGTGTGTTCAAAATCGCGGAGTCCTACATCAACTCCATTCTGACAGGTTTCCTAGAAAATGACAACACGCTTGACTCCTCTCAGAATGGTTTCCGCCCGGGTCACAGCACCGAGACTGCTCCCCTAGCTGTGACCGAACACCTGAGGGAGGCCTTAGATGCTGGGCGAACATCGGTGCTGATACTCTTAGACCTTAGCGCCGCGTTTGACACAATGTCCCATCGAATTCTGTTGCAACGTCTGGAGGATGCTGGCATTGAGGGTCCGGCCCTAGGCTGGTTTGCCTCTTTTCTAAGTGAAAGAACCTTCCAGGTGTCGGCCCCCCCTTCATCTCCCTGACACACACTATTAATCAAGGGGTTCCACAGGGCTCAGTGTTGAGCCCAATGCTATTCAATCTTTATGTCCAACCTCTAGCAGCGGTAGCCAGGAGCAGAGGACTAACGGTGGTATCTTACGCTGACAATACCCAGCTGGTAGTGGCACTCTCTGACGACTCCACGCAGGATGCTCTTAAGTTCAGGAGCGATCTAACAGCTATTGCAGAGTGGATACCTGCCAACTGTCTCCAGCTAAATGTAGGCAAATCAGAGATGTTGCTAGTGGGGAAAGATACTGAGTTGTGGAGTGCGAGCTGGTGGCCTCTGACCTTGGGTTGCGAACCCGCCCCTCGACAGGTGGTCAAAAACCTGGGAGTATGGGTTGATTCTGCCCTTAGTTTCCAGGCCCAAACAAAAAAAGTAGCTGGGACCTGTTTTGGACTCCTGCGTGGGCTCAAACCACTGCTGGGCTTCTTTGATCTCAAAGTTCGCGAAGTCATCATCCAGGCCTCCATTCTATCTGGGCTGGACTATGCTAGTTCGCTTTACCTGGGGGCTAATAAGGCTGAAATCCTACGTCTGCAAAGGGCTCAAAATGCAGCTGCCAGAACCCCACTTGGCCTCCCAAGAACCTGCCCCACGACCAACGCCATCCGCAGACTTCATTGGCTGCCGGTGGCGAAACGCATTGAGTTTAAGTCTCTCTGCATTGCCCACAAAATCATGAATTCCTTTTCCCCAGATATCCTGGTGAACCTGCTCTCACCCTACACACCCACTCGCCATTTACGATCCTTGGGCCAGCATCTGGCGGTTGTTCCTCGGGGGAGGAAAGAGCGAGCAGGTGGACGCTCCTTCCGCGTCCTGGCTGCGAAACTCTGGAACTCTCTCCCGGTTCATATTCGCAGTAACAACAACCACACTTCATTTCGTAAAGCTATTAAAACTCATCTTTTCCCTACGCTATAGGCCTTGCTCCTCTCTTTTCAGTCTCCTCCTATCATCTGCTACAATTAGCGCCGGGATGCCCCTTTGCTTGGGCAGCTGTGCGCTCTACAAAACCTATAACATAACATATAACATACTAGAGAGGGGCTTTGGCTCTGCCCACATATTGGGAGAAGTCAGGAGTACATGTTTTCATTGGGCAGAAGTTGTGTGCTTCCACAAAAAAATGCTTGCCTTCCACACAGCTGTTATCTTTTTTTCTTATTAACCCAGATGCCTGAGCTTGAAATTTCAGGGGCACACACAATGCACTGTAATACTATTAAAGCGTCTTAGTTAACTAGATAATTTATGGGGTTTTTCACTGGCACCAGCAGAGATGGAAAGAGGGCAGTAATTAACCTACATGGATTTTTCAGTCTGGCTTGACAGTGCAACTGCCACTTGACCTTTTAACCTACACTAATATTATTCTGTAGTTCTTTGCTTCCACACATATACATATTCATTCATATGTTATTTACTTGTAATGTTTCACATTACAATACAACATTCTTTTAAAGCCAGACCTATTGGCATCGCCAATGATTGTTCCTATGAAAAGAGATCCACCATGGAATGAGTTGGCCTTGCTATTTTTCTGGGCTACAGATAGGTATAGTTATGGGAAACAGACTGTGCTAACACTTACATACCTAACAAAGATATGGATTTGTAAGTTTAAAATTTGCTCCCTTAAGAATTCTCCTCCATTTGGAGCAAATGTAAAACTTTATTCTCCCAATTAAGGAGCGCTCCTAGAACTCTACACCAGTGATAGATTTTAATGAGTTTTAACATACATAAAACTTACACTTGCAAATTTTCAACCAGGTTTATGTATAAAATCGATGCAAGTTTGCATTTGCATTTTACATTTTTGATCTTTATTTCTCAATAAGGAACATATTATTGCCAAAGAGAAACCTTTCTTGATACAGCATTAAATGGGCGGTATTGTCTGCCGTTTCCCACTCTGGAAACACCCATAACTGCAGTACATTAATTTATAGAATTGGAATCCTCTGTCAAGGGGTCTGTGAAAACTGACACAGGTACGAGTTTGTGCATGGTGTTTCACTACTTTTGCAAGGAAACCCAGCCAGTAGCACCCACAAGCTGTCCTCAGTCCTAAAGTTGTAATTGTGGAAATTCCATCTGAAGTGGAATCTCTACGTTCACAAATGCGTCATTAGGAGTAAAATTCCGCAAGACCTGCTTTTGTGAATCAGAATTGGTCAAATGCTCTAAGAATCTGGCCAGAATTATGACAATCTGCCAATGTTTTCGCTCCTCTGAAGTACTTTATGTTAAACTACAGTACATCTGTGTGAGGATTTGGGTGTATTATATCGTATGACTGTGGAGCCTTACCATGAAATACACGTGCAAAAGCTGTCTTGGGTCCTGTCAGGCACATTTGAATAACCTTAAGCTCAACCCTGGGTAGCTACAGTTTCGAGCAGCAAGGCTTGAACAAAGGAACTTAGGGGATGATACGATGGCGGTTGGACTTATGTCCGACCGCCATCGTATCGAGGATGGGACCAGCCGACAAGCTGTCCGCAGTCCCGTACCCCGAATTACAATGCGACCGCCTTCAAGGCGGTCGCAAAGTGTATTTTCTGTATTGCAGCATGTGCTGCTGGCTGCAGCACACACCGCAGTCCAAAAAACACACATTGTGCATTTGCGTACACTCTGTGGCAGGCACCATGTGGTGCCTACCACATGGTGCAGGGATATGTAGTAAACCCAATACTGAGGGCCAGTGGGAAAGGAGGGCCTGCTACAGGCCTCCAATGTCCCTTTCTGTCAGCCTTTTCATAGCGGGTAACCCGCGATGAAACAGCTGGTGGGGAGGGACATCATAATCCTTATGGTGGTGCCTGGCAGGCACCGCCACCATTGTAGGGATCGGAGTGCCCTCCGACGGTCCGACAGGCTCCTTGAGCCAGTGGGAACCGTGGCGGTTGGTCTCTCCAACTGCCACCCCTCCGCCTGCCATCCTAATGTGGCGGGTGGAAAACATGCTTACGATGGTGGTGAGACCGCCACCGACAGGCTGTTGGTGGCAGTCTCACCGTCATCGTAATCAGGTCCTTAGTGAAAAGCATTTAACAGTACCAAACAACAAAATAAGAAAGCCACACAACACGAACAAAATGCAACACCAATTTATAAAAATAGATTATATTTTTTATGAATTTTTATAGTCCTTGATGAGCAAAATCCACCGAAGGGTTCCGGAGATAGGGATTTTTAAAGGTTTTATCACTTTTTATTTCAACCACAAACAAGCATTGGTCAACCAAAAAGTTTACAAACGTTTCAAAAGTTTGTGAAAGTTATTTCGGCTACTTCAGCCCAGAATGGGTGACCAAATCTGACAGGAAAAAGGTCTCGGGGTCCACTGGGGTAGATTTGGACAGTTACCTGGCCACCAGACCATTTTCCAGTCCAGTTCCAAACTTTACAGCATGACCGCTGTGGACTTAAATTGAGTGGTCCTGATGCTGAGGACACAGGAGGAAAAGATGCTCAAAGATGCTCTGGGTATGCTGCAGTAGACGGGGTACCTTTGTGGTGATTCCTCAGTTCACAGGTCATGTGGAGTGACTTTAGCCACAGAATTTGGGGTCCCTCGAAGTCATCTTTGAGACCCTGGAAGGCCAGCTGCATCTGGGCTACCCGTCTCCGTACACCACAGTCCTTGTGAAATCCTTTAGTGGGGGCTAGTGTACCTCTTGTGTGACCAATCTTGACTCTGATAACACTACCCGGTCCAGTGGACTTGGGTACAACCTTTGGCCTTTGAGGATTGGTCTCTTGGGATGCCCAGCAGCAGTCAACAGTATTTCCTCCGAAGTAGCTACCAACTTGCCTGTTGGGCTTCTTCAGTTTTAATGTCCATGGTGCTGTTCCAGGGGGCCTGCCAACTGACCCTTGGAGCCACTTCTTGAGTTTGGTCCAGGGAACCACTTTTCCCAAAGCCAGGAGCCACAGGCATAGTCCTAACTTTGCTAGCCCAAAAGTGCACCAGATGCAGTCCAACAGACGGTGCAGCCTCTCTTTGTGCAGTCAAGGGGCAGCAGGACAGTCCTTCTTTAGTTCATGTTCTGATTCTGATGTGATCAGTAGTTCAGTGTACTAGGGATGCCATATTTGACCCGGGAAACAGCCCCAAGGGGTTACCGAGTCCCCTCCCTCTTGGTGACAACTTTCCAGCAATGTGTGGCATCTGACAATCCCAGAGTGTACTATTGTGGCCACTCTCAAGATGTCTGAACGTTCCTCAACTGTGAGGAGCTTAGTAGCTCACCCTAGAGGTGGGGCTACCCACCCACGGAAAGACTGGCTTGGGCACTTCTCTCTCAGGCCATGTCTCCAGCCTGTCTACCTAAGCAAAGATCCGCCCCTTGGGAGTGCTATCGGCATATGCCCACCAAAGACGGATTCACCTTTGAAACTCACCTTTTGGGTTAACACCCCGACAGGCTTCTTGCAAGGAGGAGGTGACAAGGTTGTCAAGCCTGAGAGTTGCTCAAACTACTCCCCAGGCGGGCAGAAAGTTGTCTGTGGGCCAGTGCCGGTGTGAGGCTACTGGACCAGCTGGGTCATGAGTGGCAACTTTCTAAAAATTGCTTTACTGTAATAGTGACATTAAACCTGGGCATGAGGTCGGGTTTAACGCCATGCTCAATTTGACAACTTACAGTACCTAGTTAGGTAGTCCCATTTAGAAGTTAGTCATGCTGGGGTGCCAGCCGGTAACTCTGTATTAACAGCAAAACAACGATTTGAGGGGTTTTGCTGCAAGGACATATATAAATATACATGTACGACTTAATAATATACAGCTCCCTGCCTTAGGGCTCTATAGGCTTTCCTTAGGGGAAATGTACATATATTGTTAAGGGAAAGGGTGGCTTTGCCATTAATGGTAATAGCAAAGTTTAATTGGCAGTGTGACAACTGCCCTTCCAGTCTGCAGTGGCCGGCTGGGTGCCCTTTTGTACTTTGTCACACACAGGGTGGCAGAATCAGTTCTGCAGCTCTGGGTGGATGCTCTACCTTACATGCCTTTGGTACCAAGGGTACCATATACTAGGGAGTTATAAGTAAGTCAGTACTTGCCAATTGAGGATAGCCAATTCGACATATACTTTGTAATGGGTAAGAACACTGGCACTGAGGTCTGGTTAGCAGGCCTCAGTGCACTCTCAGAGTCGAAAGCTAGTAGTCCAAATGGGGGGAAAAAGTGGGGGGAAACCTGAAAAAAGCCTGTTCCTTACTATCTGGGTCTCCATTATTCAGCCCTCTTGTGCTGTTGAGCTGTTTGAACTCTAAGTTGTAGGCCTGCCTTATCCCCCCCATCTTACATTCAATACACTCACTTCAGCCAGACACCAGCATGAGTAGGAAGCAAACATATTCAGCACAAATATGCCTAAAATCCTCGCGCACACAGCAGCTGCTTTACTTTTGAACAGGTTTAGCAGTCCCCAGCGGAGAGAAGGCCAAGTCAGAGCTACATGTTTGCTCTAAGCAGACATTAAAGGTAATCATTTTACACTTACGATTTTTTAAAGTACACTTCCCACACAGCATCTCCGGGGAAACTTGTCTTGACAAATTATATCCACCTGAAAATAAACTAAAACACATTTTAACGATTAGGTAATATTTCCTGTACCCAATACCACAGCACGCCTTTAAGGCCCAGCTTTTCTTTTTATTTAATCGCCCTTCCCAACATTAAGTGCAGCATACTTATAGCTCAGCGTGATATCTTAAGAAGTGCTATCTTCTATCAGTGGGCCTCTAAGTCTTTAATATACCGAGATAAATTTGCTGAAGTTAAAAGGTGTTGCATGCTCTAAAATAAATTCCAGCAGAGTGTTCATTATCTCAGCAATGACTAAACAGTTCTAACTATTTTAGAATTTTTCGTAAAAGTTAATTATTTTATTTCAGTGAGCAAAGACACATCTTCTGCTCCAGGTACTGTATAGTTTACTTTCAATTTCAACTCACGAATGCAATCCAATATTATTGATCAGAAAAGTTACTTACTGATTTGTTTCATTTGATAGAAACAATTATGATTGATATGCCTGGGTAGGTTACATCTGTACACAATGTGGACATTTCCACACCTCATGCATTGTCTGAAACTAACATTTAAAAAACAAACGAACTGAGAAAAAACAAACGTTGGCAAAGTTAATAGGCCTCCGCCGTGAAACCTTTTGGCTTTTCCAATGTTTTTTTTTTTTAATACTCATTGGCCACGTGAATTCACGCACTTCTGCGGCGCTCATTTCGAAACAGGATTTTGTTCAACAATACAAAACCCATTCAAAGATGGCCACCATGTATGCACATGCATTCACAGCAGTCATCATTGAAAGTATTTTGTAATATTTTAAAAGACCTGTTTAAAGATGGCTGCTGTGTATGCACATGTGGGCTGGCACTTTTTTTAGTATTACAAATCTCGTTTAAAGATGGCTGCAATGGATGACTCTTCATCTGTGTCAGCTATTTTATATGGCTTTATTAAAATAACCATTTGAGAATGCTGACTGCACATGCGTGTGCTTTTACAGACGACCATCTTGAAAGTGTAAAAAAAAAATTAGGATGGTTGTTTGCCAATAGCTTGTCAGACAGCTAAAAATGAACACAAGGCTGGGGGTCAAGAGGGCGCTTGATGGTTGATGATAAAAGGCAGGTTAAGGAGACTCACTGCAATGCAAAGTCTGACATCAGCAGTCTAAGGATACTTCACCAAGTCAAAACACTGTGAGACTACAATATCCTGAACTGAACTAGCTTAACATTGGGGTAAAACCACTTAACCAAGGTTAGGGAGGTGACATAGACAACAAAATCATCCAATCATGAGTAAGGGGCTATCCCAAAATCCACTTTATGTAAATGAAATATATAGATACTGTAGTCTCCAACTGATAGCTAAAGTTGTTTGTAACCGAGACCAAAGAAAATGAAAAAACATCTTCCTCCTAGGAGCCTTTGGCCCCTGATTACGTTTTCAGGAAAATACAGAAAGCTGAGTTATGATTTTAGCTTCTTCGCTCATACAAATTGTGTAATCCAGGGAGAATGCTCGTTCTTGATGAACCACAGTTCCTTTAACTGATAAAGGTTGGTGATGCCAGAAACTATCCAGCTTCAGTTTAAAGTACAATTCAAAAACTGTATTTGCATACTAGTTGCATACTAGTTAATCATCAGACATAGTCAAGAGGACGCTGGGTGGGTGGTGATAAAGGGCAGATTAAACAGACTGATAAAAAAGAGGGGACAGATGAAAGATAGTGAGAGGGAACATAAGTTAAACATCAGACATAGCCAAATGATGGTTTACTAAGCAGACAAAACAATAAAAGTGAATTTAAACCAACTTGAATACTTTCTAAAAATGATCAATTGACTCTACGTTTGTGTGCAGTGACACATACATTTCTTCGATATACACTTGTAGAAAGCATGCTTGTAGAAAAGATTCTCACATAAAGTGAAACCTTACATACATCATTGAGAGGGCAATACAATTGGTCTGCTTCAGTTACCATAGACGTCCAGACTAATTCTGTCAGAAGAGGCCTCGTGTTTGCCACTCTGTCTTAAATGCAGGTCTGGCTCCAGGCTTCTGGAGCTGGTAGGTCCACGAAGAAGCATGGGGTGGACCATAAAACTACATTGTGGTGATCGAAATTCAATGCAAAGTTTCGGGAGATCTACTGTTTTAGACATGGGCTGAATTTGAGTAATTTTGATCATGTCTAAGAAATAAAACTTACATACCTTTGGTAATGCGGTATCTAATTAATATTGCTTATGCTTTGTGGCCAGCCTGGCATTTCTAAACATTTCTCAAGGTGGTGCAGTTCCATGGAACATTACTATGCGAAGCATATGATCACTGGCTTGGCTGAGTACCAAGAGCTCAAGGGTTACTGCAAATTGGGAGG
Source organism: Calotriton arnoldi (assembly GCA_963921515.1). NCBI lineage: Eukaryota > Metazoa > Chordata > Amphibia > Caudata > Salamandridae > Calotriton > Calotriton arnoldi. The sequence goes on from CAWUFW010005737.1 coordinate 619,658, forward strand.
ATCACGGTGCCGATGGCATAGGTGGAGAACATGCTCCTTGCATAAAACTCCTGGCTGTAGGCTGTGCCTTGCATAGGGCATGGGCATAGCCAAGCACATGCTTAGGGCTTGCTGGACCCAGCCATGTATTTTTTTGCAACGTTTTATTTTATTTTAATGAGAACGTAGAAATTCCATCAAATACACAAAAAACCCACAAAAAAGATTCATAGTAAAAATAATTACACAATACATGATTATGGAAGGCTGATACTTCCATCAAGTTAAATTAAATCCATAATCCACCAGTTTCATATACTTCACACATCTCAGACCACCAGATTCATAATTAGGTTTTCAGTGTCAATCCAATGTTTGGTAATTACAAGATACGTGACAACTATTGCAATGAAGCATAAACCAGTGCACTCCGCTCTAGTATTATCACCTGTTCTAAGCATATCCCCAATATATCAGTCAAAGTCTTCATTGTATATTTACAGAATGTTTTTATTTTCATACACTAAGCAAACACATGTATACCCTCTGCGTCATCCTGACCACAACTGGGACATTGAACTAGTGCTGCATTTCAATATCGGGCAGCGAGTACTTTACTGCAGTCTTTCATTGTTGACATTAGAGTTAGCATAGACTTGTAATGCTTGCATATTTCACTCTTCTATTAAAGGTAACTCTTAAATGTTAATATTAGTACGACCCTTTTTAAAATATAGCTCCTGATTTGCAGATACATAACAAGCCACCTCTTCGTAAATCATACTCCTGTTGTATTTCACATGATATGCGTAGTGAATTTTCATGAAACATTACCTCAAATTTAGTGAGATCTTTATTTGCCCAGATAGGGAAAATGTTATCATAAAAGATATCAGTAAGAGAAGAGACTTGTTCAGTTCTTTGATACCAGTGTCGGGTGGGAATTTGAAATATTTGAGGGCGTCACATATAGATTGCCCCTTCAATAATCTTACATTTTACCCTTTTGTTGTAGTTTGGGTTAAAGTATTGTATCAGGTATCCTGATGTCTGTGGACCAATGCCTAATTGATAAATATCAGAGGAATGTGTTGGTGACGTTGATGGAATGAAAGTTTTCATCCACTTACCCATAGAAGCCCAAAAATAGAATTGAAAATCTTGAAGGGTCCAAGCTCTGTCATAAATAGGGAGTAACTTGACAGAGTTTCATACCCATAGAAAAATCCAGATAATCAAATTTTGAAATAAAGAGTTTGGAATATTTTTTAAAGGGATTGATCTAAAAAGGTATGAACATTTGGGGATGATAGCCATGTAACTATGTTACATCTCCCAATTTACAAAATCGGTGGTTGATTCTAATTTTGCATTATGTGCGAACATTGCATAGGGAGTGGTTCAAAATTAAGTCTATCAATCTCATTTATGAAGGGAATTATACACATTCCAAGATATGCAGCCTCAGCCACTAGACTGGGGACAGTCCAAAGGATTTCAAAATGAAGATATATCTGTATATTCAGGCATTTAACTTATATCCCCAAATTATTCCAATTTTTGAGGCAATGGCTTCTATTACCAAAGCCGCTTTTTCAGGAACCTATGAGAAAATGTCAATATTATCCGCATAAGTGGCTGCTTTAAGATGATGCCCATTGAGAGTAAGTGGTGCAATATTTTCTTCTCTTCTGCATTAATAGAGTTCAGGTCACAGTACAAATAACGGTGTAAATATGGGCCATACTTGTTGTGTCCTTCTTTCGCTCATATAGTAATCCTGTATATTTCCTATTGCAATAATCTTCATCTTAGGGTTGTGATATAGTTTTTGTACTAGTGCAATAAACTAGGGGCACAATTTCAATTTCTGCAACATGATCCATAAATACTGCTAGTAACCCTATCAAGGGGTTTTTTAAGCATCTAGGAACGGCATTCCGTCTTTCTCGCCCAACACCTTAGCAAAATCAGATGTTGCAAAGGTCGTAGTAATATGCAAGGTGGAACCATGACCAGGTATGAAGCCATGCTGTTGTTCAGACACCACACCTTATGTAACCTTGGCAAGTCCTACTCCTAAAATTAGAATTTACCAGTATAATCGGACAGTATGATTCTTTTTATCTCTTGTTAGCTTACCTTTTTTTAAGAAAATAACAATTTGAAAATTTTACCAGAATGGTGACATTTTGCCTCATTGTATATAACTTTTATAACCTTTGCTAATAGTGGGGGAATGTGTTCCATAAATATTTTATCACATTCTATTGACTGGAAAGCATTTATCATTGTAATTATCTCATCAATCATTATAGGAGTATCAAGAAAGGTGCAGCCCTACTGAGATAAAGAATTTGAAAGATTTTTGGTATAACTATGTTTTAACTTGTTGCTATAGAGTTTATGGTAAAAAGTGTGAAATTCTTCTGTTATGGGCACCCTCTCTTTATGAATTCCCCATTGTTTCCTTTAATGCACTTAATGTGGTTGTTGGTATCCTGATTTTCTAGTTTGCATGTTAGAAAATGTCCTACTGAATCATTATACTCATATACTCTAGTCTGGAGCAAATATATGAGCCAGTTTTTCCCCAAAACCATCTAGATACCAATAGTCTGTGAAACAATATTGCAATTTATATTTCAGTCATTCTATACAACCTGCTGGCACATACCCCTGCATGTTCTAGCTCGAGCTGATATGTTATTTAAGATATTTCAGAAAACTCCTGTAATTGGCTTAGCCTTCTTATGTATTGTAGAGCTACAAACTGCACCACAAATTGAAGCTTTAAATGCTCCCCAGCATCCACGCTGGTTCCAGCCATATCCAATGATTACTGGAGGCAGGTATTGAGTACAGGACATATCTGAAGCGCATGCCCAATGAAACAAAGGATGTGATATATGAAAAAAATACTGAAATTCACTGAATAAACAAATGTAAAAGTGACATTATAGCTAGGTATTGTAATATCTTACTTTAGATTAAAACAAACCTCAGAAATTCACTGCTAAAACCTCCACTTTGCCTATGACCTCACAGATTATAACACTCGTGACACGTTCAATGACATTATTAATGACATCACTGATAATATCTGAGATTACATCTTTGTTTACAATACCGAGCATGATGGAGGCACAAGTTTTAGCTGACTTAGTAAACTGTAGCTGTTGAATTTCAGTGTATTTTTAATTTTAAATGTTATGTTTTAAATACCATTTTCACCTACTATGTCACTTTAATGTTTGTTGTTTCAGTATTTCTGTGTGTGTGTGTTTGTGTCTGTGTGTGCCTATGTTTGTGTGTGTAGAATTGTTTGTGTTAAAATTAGAATAAGTGAAAATTAAATATCTTCCAATCTGAAAAATTATTAATTTATATTAAAAATCAGTTAAACTTTTAATACAATTTTTATTTATTTTAAATTGATATAAAATACACAACTTTTAATTACATTTATCAAATAATAATTAAATATTCATACTATAATCTCAGTGCTTATTAGTTTAAAAAACAAATATATATTCAATAATCTTTATTCGGATACAAATATCCATAAAAGCACAGTTCAACAACAGTACAGTTTCTTGTTTAAAAGCGCCATATAGAAAGCAATAATTAATAAGAACTTTCAAGATAAAAAGACTACAATTGTGTATGAGTGTTAAAAAGGGACATAATGTACAAACAGTAATATCATGGTTAAAATTTTCAACGGACTGGCAGATAGCAGCATTAAAATGTTAGCACATAAAAAGGTTGGACAAACATATGGCAGCATATTAAGATTAAGTGCAATCAGTTGTAAACAGTTTTAGCAGCATAATATAAATACGATTAAATTTTGAACTTATAAGATGTTCCAGACCGCAGGTGACACTTTAATTAGTATTCCAACTATAAGGTAAAGATAAGTGCATACGATAGGGCAATATTATGTATTCAGGTGCACTTAACACATTAAAGATTGCTCATGGAAATACGTGAGCGGACTGCCGCTCTCAGAAAAGAGCTGACACGAAAAATCAAATCATCGCTCTCAAGTCTGATGATCTCCAAGTATGCTGTTCTATAATCGATGTTAGCAAATGCCTTAAAATACGGAATCGGGTATTGTTTTGTGTATTTTTCATAAAAATTACAAAAAAGTAAAAAGTGTACCATTGTTTGATTACTGCCAGTGCCACATGGGCAGGGCATTTGCTCAAGATTGGTATTAAATCCCAAGGGGAAGCAGAATGAATATTTTAAAGTGCCATCCCTAAGACGAAAAAGCAAACTTCTCCCCCACCGTCCGATATTCTTCAAGAGATATTTGGGTGGCATATGCGTTTGGGGGCTATTTGACTCCAATAGTGACATGTACCTAACGACTGATGGTTTAGAGCGCTCTGTAACGTGTCTTGTGTTGTTATAAGACTCGTACAATGCAGCCATGAGGATTCTTTTATTCATACCCTCTAGGTCCGATGGATTTAAGAAAATATGCTCTAGGTTCACACTGATTAGACTTTTTCTAACAGCGGAAAGCCAGGGTATGTGCCCTCCCTTGTCGCAATTAAGGCAGTCTACAATAATCTCCCTTGTCAGGGTCGCTGCCGGGTTTTGCCAAATTTTTAGCCAAAATATGGCTGGACGTGACCTAATAAAATCTTCTATATAATGCAAGTTTAGTTCCTTATGACACACAAAGTTTGGGGAGGAGATTTGAGCCCCTAAAAGTTTCCTACAAAATCTATTCTCCTCTCTTTGGATCCCACCACAATTTATAAAACCCCAGACTTCAGCGCCATAAGTGGCGGTGGGAATACACTGCGATTTATAGATCTTAATTATGGGTAAGACTACCTATGCTTGTTTTGGTTGAGGAAGGCTCAGAATCGAATTGGTCGCTTTTAGGAACTTACTTCTACTATGGGCAGCATGAGCTGCCCAAGACCCAGTATCAGAGAAGACTAAACCCAAATATGGGAAAGTGCGAGTGCGTAATAAGCGTTCAGAATCTGAGGTTATTGAGTTGATCCAATGTTTCCTTGGGCCACAGGTCATTATGAAAGATTTCTTAAAATTAGTACAGAGGTCTAGGTCTGCCATAAAGGCTACAAAACCCCCAACTAAAGTGCGTAGTGCATTCGGAGTGCGGCCCATTAGGACCGCATCATCCGCATATAAAAGGGCGGGGAGTACATTACCGTTGATTCTTGGTACATCATTAGTGAGTTCTGATAGAACATTATGTAATTCGTTTATATAAAGAATGAATAGAAGAGGGGCCAGTACACATCCCTGTCTGACCCCTCTACCAATGATGATGTCTCCTGAGACCTCCCCGTCATTACTGATCCTTACCCGTGCCTTCAGGTCCCTGTGCAAATATGCCAAAAAATAAACTAAGGCCTCGTCCAACCCATAGTTTAAAAGGACCGACCACAAGCGTGACCTGTTGACAAAATCGAAAGCTGAGGTGAGGTCCATAAAGGCCAAATAAATAGGTGACTTCTGTGCTTTTGTATACTTTCCAACAATCAGATTTAAATTAAGGCACTGTTCTACTGTTCCCAATTTACTTCTAAAACCCAGCTGGCACTGATTTAAAATTTGTTCCCTTTCGGCCCAGGTCCTTATTCTGTTAAACACGACCCTCCCGAGGATCTTTAGAGTGTTATCGATCAGGGAGATCGGTCTGTAGCAGCTAGGGTTGGATCGGTCTCCCTTTTTAAAAATGGGCACAATGATGCTAGTAGACCAGGTGCTTGGGATGAGAGTGCTTGTTAGATTATTAAAAACATTAAGTAAAAGGGGTGCCCAGAAGTCCGGTTCATGTTTAATAAGATCAATAGAAAGCCCATCCGGCCCTGGGGCTTTGTTGCCTACACTTTGGTGTATGGCATCCTCAACTTCTGACACCGATATAAAAACCCTACTGGCTGAAAGGCTATTTAATATGTCCTCGGTCTGGGGCGAGGCTGTGTAGATCCTAGAAAAATGTACTTCCCATGATTCACTGGTTATGTTGCAGCTTAGGGGAGTAAGGGTAAGGCCCATAGATCTCATGGTTTTGACTGCTGCCCAGAAACCGTTTCCGTCATTGAGTGTAGCGGCACAGGCAAGATTGTCCCAGCGTTCTTTTAGAAGCTCGTCTTTTCGTTGCCTGGCTGCTTCTTTATAACAGGATCGTAATAACTTAACAAGAATTGCATCCCTGGGTGTAGCCGCCAGTGCTACACGGAGTTCTCTGTTTGCTCGCGAGCAGGTGCCATTAAACCATCTAGGTTTCTTGCTGGTGTCTAACGCTGGTCTGGAGATCATTTGTTTAATACCAGCGCATAGGCTACTAAATCCCTCAATAATCTTTGAGTTAAAATCGCTAATTGACAAACAAGTTTCAATGAGCTGTGAGTGTAGTTTTATCATATTAGCAAATAAAACTTTATTATCAATGCCTTTCCAAATTACTCTTAGTTTGTCAGTCGAGGCCACTAAATTACTTGCCCCAGGCTCTTTAGCAAGGCTAGGCCTAGGAGGAAATCTGATTGTTGCTAAAATTGGGTTATGGTCGCCCTGCGTAGTGCACAAGACCTCTGCCTTTACTAAAAAATCCTCCAATGAGGCGGATATAAAAACATAGTCAATGGTGGAGGCACTGCCACGACCCCTATAAGTGGGTATTAGACGATTTTTGTTTTGATGTACATCCGCTATTTCCATCACATTAAGTAAGTTGCAGATGGACAAGTGATCTAATAATTCCGTCCCTCTTTTACATAAGGGTTCAAGAGCCAAAGAAATAGTGGTTGGGCCATTTTCCTTAGGGAGTCTAGCGTTAAAATCACCTCCCAGACAGATTCCAATCGGTTTGTCATACACATTCTGGTTTTGTAAATTAACAATAAACTCAAACAAATTAATAAAATTCGTGTTAGGTAATGTTATAAAATCGTTGTTATAAAAATTAATAAAACAAATTGCCGCTCCTCGTGTATAAATCATAGCTTGGAATTTATCATTATTTGTCACAAGAGACTTTATGCTCCCACCTGCTGAGATGTTAATCCAGGTTGAGAGTCCACCTGATGGGCGGCCTACTTTAGGACTCGGTACAATACTATTAAGACATGCGAAACCTTCTAAGAATAGTTCCTTTGTGCACCATGTTTCCTGGAACATTAGGATATCATATTTTCGGACTGTGTTAACCCAATCTGTAGTGCATAGCTTGGAAGCTAGGCCTGCAACATTCCAGCTAAGCACCTGCAGATTTGAATCATCTAGTTCAGGGGTAGCAACGACAAGAGGATCTAACAAGGGTCCAGTAATAACAGGTGCAGCTGGTGTTGGAGAGGGAAAGGGAGACAGTCAATCCAGGCTGTCTAAACCAGACAAAGCAGAGAACCTGTTATGCATGGTGTGTGGGGGGATAACAAAGATATTTGGGCCCAGGATTGGTTTATAGAAAAAACCTAGGGGCAGCGACCAAATGAGGGTTGGGAAGTTATTATTAAATTCCTGTACTGACAGTAACGATTTTACCAGTAGCGGTCGTCTAAAATTAATAACAATGCAATCCCCTTTGGTGTTCTTTTGTGAGGGTCCTACCCAGCCCACCCTACGCACCATTAATATCTCACCGACATTTGCCACCCTAAAGCCTTTATGTTTAACTAACCAGTCAATGCTTTTATTCCGCAGTTGGTCCCAAGTCTCAGTTTGGTTTTTTCTTAAAGGGGGAACTCCCACTAAAACTAGGACATAGGGACATGCTGCAGGTGGTAGGTTAAGGACATCACTCCTAGGCTCTAGGGACGGCCCTATGTCATAGTTGTCTGTGATGGAGGTGGCGCTCAGGGTGTTGTGCCGCAAAGGGGCCAAAATTGTGGGGTTGTTGGTGACAGAAAGATTGGCTAAAGAAGTACTGCTGTTGTTAGTGTGCACTGTGCATAATAAAGTGTTCTCACTGGGGATAGATTTGGGAGGTAAACTTTCTTTTGTTTTACCGCACATTATACTGACATTTTTAAAAGGGGAGGATATAGAATTCGCAGTTTGCTGTTGCGTGTTTAGATTCTCTATGCCAGAAAGTTTTGGATTCTGAATCCCCCCTGATTTGGTTGTGACTTTGGGTATACTTGTGTGTATATTTGATTTATTTATCAAAGCCTCCAAACGATCTAGACGTTTCAAAAGAACGTTAAAGTTTTTATCCACCAGGTTTTTCATACGTTTGTATACCATGTCCACTATGGTGTCAGTTAAAATGTCACCAGGTCTGGTGCGAGTTATCGGGGCTATTGTATGCTCAGTTTGCGTGAAAGTAGAGTGAGTTACAGCTTCTGTTGGGGTCAGATCAACAATGGTGTCAATTATGACATTATTGGGCTCCGTATTTATTGGGGCAACGGTTCCTTGTATCCATGAGCTCAGGGCTGTGCATTGTGGTTTTGTGCGTGATGGTTGTTTCCTCTTGGAACTGATTTGTTTAGCCAAAGTTCTTTTTCTTTTAGCCCCTGTGGTTGTTGGATCTGGGGAGGCATCTTTATTTGGAACAATGTCCTTTGCAGGGGTCATAGTTTGATTTTCCATAAGGACATCGTTGTCCTTATTGCCCTCATTGTTTACCAACTCACAACCACCTCTCTGAATTGGTAAGTGTCTGATGGTATTAACAATTGTATTTGGTGTTAGGGGAGGGCCAGTACAGTCCTCCTGCTCCTCCCCTTCCATCATGGTGGGTTGAGGTGCTAGCAGTCCCAGGGATAGTCGCCTTTCTGTTAACTCAATTTCTGTTGAGACGATGTTGACTGCCCTTTCTAACATGCTGTCTATAGTAGTGGTGGTGGTGGGACGAGAGCTTGGTGTGGTGGTGCGTTTCCCCATGTCGCAATGTCTGTTTAGCACTCACCTAAATCCAGCAGCACAGCTACTTCGGCAACGCCTATCAGGGGGGTGGCCCAGCCCGGCCTCTTCTGGCCTCTGACGGGCGCAGATGGGCCCGCCCTTGGCCCGGGCTTTGCCCGCGCGCGTCCCGCGCTGCGGGAGCCCTGGCCCCTTCTTAAACGCCTTCTGGCGCTTCAAACGCGGTGCGCGGCGTGCGCACCACGAAGGATGATGGGGGATGTAGTCCCCGGCAACAGCGATGGTGTGGCCCGGCAGGAATCAGAGGTCCCCAGCATCAGCAGCCGTATCGCGGCCCAACCGCGATGAAAGTAACGAGCTCCCGCGCTGCGGGAGCCCTGGCCCCTTCTTAAACGCCTCCTGGCACTTCAAACGCGGTGCGCGGCGTGCGCACCACGAAGGATGATGGGGGATGTAGTCCCCGGCAACAGCGATGGTGTGGCCCGGCAGGAATCAGAGGTCCCCAGCATCAGCAGCCGTATCGCGGCCCAACCGCGATGAAAGTAACCCCGGGTGGAGCTGGCGTAGTGCCACTACGCGGAGTTCCATGGGGTTGGTAAAAGACTCCGTGGAATTCCGCTCTGCTCCGCTCCCCACCTCCACCACCCCTGATAAAAAATATTAAAACACACATTTAAAACGAAAAACGGCACTTACCTGTACTGTGGCGTCTCCGGGCTGCCCTCCTCCTCCTCGTCGTGGTCTCTCTCCTGCAAACCCCTACGTCCGACGTACGTCTTGCGAGAACTGATGCGCACTATATATACATACATATAAAACAATCCTTCCTCCACTTCAGGCAACATGTCTGCACTCTGGAAATGGTCTTCTGGAAGTTTCAGAGACCATTCGCGAATCCGTGGACGCAGGCGAGGCAGCAATGTTAGTGCTGCTCGACCTGTCCGCGGCATTCGATACGGTCTCTCATGAAATATTGATCGAGAGACTGCATGACATCGGAATTCAGGGCACCCCTCTGGTTTGGATCAGATCTTTCTTAAGTGATCGTACCCAACAGGTCTTCCTCCAACCTTTTGTCTCGGAGAAGAAACCGCTCAGTTGTGGGGTTCCTCAGGGCTCCGCCCTGAGCCCTCTGTTTTTCAATGTCTATGTCTCACCACTGGCTGCAGTGGCGGAATCTTGTGGGGCAGAGTGATCTCTTACGCTGATGACACACAACTTATGTTCTCATTTCGAGATCACTCTGACGCCAGCTTTCTGAACTTCCGCTGCTGTCTCAGGGACATCTCAGCCTGGATGTCACTCAACACCCTCAAGCTTAACTCAGACAAAACTGAGGTGTTGTTTTTTAATCAAAAATCCCCCCTTCCCTACTTTGGTGGCCCCCTGAATTGAATCCCCCTCCTGCTCCGGTGGCTTCGGCCAGGAACTTGGGATTCATATTCGACAATGAGCTATCCTGTAAGGCTCAAATTAATAAGGTCACCTCGGCTTGTTTTGGTAAACTCCACATGATCCGAAAAATTCTTCCTTTTCTTCCTGTGGATGCTCGACGTACCATCATCCACGCCCTTATAACATCTCATTTGGATTACGCAATCAGCCTGTATGCCAGTGCCCCAGTTTATCTGATCAAACAGCTACAGATAGTGCAGAATGCGGCGGCAAGAATGATTTGTAACATTCCATATCGTCACTCAATTTCAATGCATCTAAAAAAATTACATTGGCTGCCCGTGACTAGCCGCATTCAATTTAAATCCCTGGTACTGGCATATAGAGCATTGCAGGGTGAGGGCCCGGCCTACCTTAGAGCCAGACTAAAGCTTGCTCAGGCGCCCGCTCCCTTAGATCCAACCATCTTTTCCTTATACGTACTCCCCGTTTTCGTCGCTCAAGAATGGGGGGGAAGAGCATTTGCGGTTATCACGGCCCAAGCTTGGAACAACCTGCCACTGTCTCTCCGTTTGACAGAATCGGAATGCATTTTTCGACGCAATTTAAAAACCTGGCTGTTTACCTTCCTTTAGTTGCTTGTGTCACTTATGACTTTCTGCTGCTCGCAGCGCCGGGACACCCCCGTCGGGGGTAGCTGTGCGCTATATAAGATTCTAAATAAATAAATAAATAAATAAAGTAAGTAATCAGTGCCTTTATTTCATAGATCGCCTGTCACTGCCATTGGCTGCTAGTTCAGCCTTTGTTTGTCAACCAAAGTACGCCATCTTTAGAAGGCAATTTATGTTCACCATGTGATGTTAATTAGACCAACATAGACAAAATACTTTCAAAAATGTTAAATGTAGCAGTCTAAAGGTCAAACATCACAAGAAATCTGCAATGTTCAGCAATATAAAACGTCAACTTTCAGCAGTGATTGCAGTCAAAATCAGGTTGTAGTAAAAACGGGATTTGCTCTGTTCACATCCAATAATTAGAGACCTCATAAATACTCATGTTCATGCAAATTTATCTGCTAATTAAATCAATTTATCACTTAGATGTCCATACACGTTTAAATCCAATAACATATATGACTGCACAACACCACTGTATCCTTTAAACAGATGCTGTATTAACTATCCACATTCTTCCACTCCTTTCACTCGGCAACGTTGCCATCGCGACCCAGCTCAGAGTACCTCAAGACCCATGAAATAAGAGCCCTCACCTGCACCACCAGCGTTCAGGAAGCTCGCTAGCAGACCGCAAATTGAGTAGTTATTTATATAGCTATATATATATAGATATCTATATATATACATTTTACCTACTGGTGGTCACCAGTAAGTAGTTATAGTTAGGACCTAGTTTCCATGGGAAAAGTTTTTTTGACTTGCTTATAACTTTGGCCCCATTTGATGGATTTTCACTAAATTTTCCCCCAAAAAGTGCCACTTTGTCTAGTTGTGCATGAAGAGTTTTGGGGTGATCCACAAAGTGGGGCCAAGAAAAATGCAGAGGTTAAAAGAAAGTGCATTTCCTATGTTAATTCCTATAGAGATTTTAGACATGACTAAAATTCGAACCACTGTACAGAATTACACCTAATTTGGCAGAAAGCTAGCTCTTGGTCCAGAAAGCGACCCTTTGTAATGTGGTGTAAATCTGTTCAGCAGTTTTGGAGATATTAAAGGGAAACCAAGTTTGTATATCTAGAGGCGCAGACCCTCCGAGAATCTTACTGATCTCGTGCAGAGATCTGATTGGCTGCCAACACTTCAACCAGGATGTGTGGGCAGCCATCTTGGGACTCAGACTCAGCCAACTGCCAAACAAAAATGTTTTTAAAAAAAGAGAAGGAGGTGGGGTAGAAATACCCTGACACCCTAGGCCTGGTGGTGGGGTCCCCTAGGGACAGTACCAGGGCCAAAAAGCATTTTTCTTTTTTTAATTCTGTAGAGAAAAGCACGAAGATGCATGAAACTCCATGAAAAAACACGTGCAGTCTCCCAGGCTTGTTTGTATTAGAGCACCCTGATGGGCCAGGTCCCCGGGGCTTATTTATTTGTAAAATATGGGGTGTGGGATGTACACCGCCCCCTCCCCATGGCCAATCTTGGCCCTGGGGACAGCCACCTCCCCAGGGCAGGCCGATTAGTAAGTTTGCTTAAGAGCCCCAGGGACCACCATCTCACCTCGGTTTTATTAAAAAAATTGGAGGGAGGCCAGGGGGACCCCTCCCTCTATTGCCCTTAAGGGCCCTGGGGACCCCTACCTCCCTGGGGCCCAAATGAAATTTAAAGAGGAAGTTGGGCGCGTGGCCCCCCACATGGGCCATTTACAGCCCCGGGGACCACCACCTCCCTAGGGCTGGCCATAAATAAATAAAGGAAGGGGTACGTAGCCCCTTCCTGGAGCCATCAATAGCCATAGGGACCGCCACCCTCCAGGGCCGGCTCCCAATTACTTGGGTGCCCACCCGGACAAAGCTGTTTTCTGTCACTTGGTACGAGCTTTGGCAGCTCTCACTAAGCGAGAGCAAACAGTAAGCCCCCTCCTAGCGGACAGGAACAGGAAAACTGCTCCCGCTCGGTGGGAGCAGACATTTTATCTGTTACAGAGGGCAGGAAAACAAATGAAAGGATTTCTCCCACATGCAGGGAGCAGCATTTTTCGCTGCTCCCTGGTGCAGGAGCAATGCTGGCTATTGCCAAACAAACAAGAACTTGGGGCGACATGTACGTAGGTTTCATTTTGCGATTTTGTAATACTGAATGTTTGCTATTTGCTATTAGGAAATTGCAAAGACCTATGTACTAATGTGTCTTTGACACAATTAGTGATTCCTAATGGGATCACAATTGACCTACCTCATTAATATGCATGAGGTAGGTTGCAATTTGCGACCCATTGGGAATCCCCAAAAGTACTAGGATGGTGGCCTGCTGTGGACAGCATACCACCATGTCTGTGTTAGCTTTTAATAAAGCAAGGTTTTTTTTTAATGCATCTCAAAAAGAAAAATTAAATGTTTCAGTTTCATTTTTTAAGAGTAGGCAGTTGTCCGTGGGACCACTGCCTGCTCTGAAAAAACATTTTTGCATGCATTCACAAAGGGGTCACCTGGGGACCCCTTCCCATTTGCAAATGTTTTACCACCTACTTGAAGTAATTTAACTCTGAGGTGTGGCTAGGTCAAAACTCGCGCAGTACCATTATAGTAATCAGAAAAAATACAAATAATATCCAAGAGATGCTCAAGGGAACAGTTAAGAGACGGCCACCCATGATTCCAAAAGTCCTTTGTGACCACTGGTACACAAAGGGCAAATCACAAAGCAAAGTCCCGTTCCCGAGCGAAAAGCGAGCTTATAACATCAATAAATCAGTTCATTCCAATATCAGTCCAGGTCTTGTGTGATATGATTCCTCTTTATTTTCCTAGTTCGGAGCCATAAGTTGGTTACAAGATACTCATGGCAACAAATAATGATAGTTGATATAGCCGAAATGTAGCCAACACGTGTTTCGTCCTGGGAATATCACCCATCGACTTCCTCAGGGCACATGTAAATTCTAAGGCAGTTCCGCCAAATTCCAGGCAGAACATATAATCAGTCACATATAATATATATCACATGTAAATTCTAAGGCAGTTCCGCCAAATTCCAGGCAGAACATATAATCAGTCACATATAATATATATCTCTAGAACGCTTATGTTCCGATTGAGAACATTTAAATATATATCGGGTTCGGGAGAGTACTCCTGTCGTAGTGAAAGACAAGTGTGTCTCCTTTTGTATTCCCAGTTGAAAAACAATGTGAAATTCTTAAAGGAGGTGAATGCATCGCTGATCTATTGGAGGGCAATCTGATCTGTAGTGACTGTAATGAGTGGTTTCTTTCTTGTCTTGAGAGCAGAGTCCATGGTTCGCCCAAAATCATCACCAAGCTCCACTTTTTTGGCCCGCCCTGTTTTCCTTAGTTCTACAGAATTACAGAACTGACTAAAATGTAGATATTACTGAGGTGTTTTTCAAAGATGAGGATTAGAACCAAATACAATCATCTCCATGTCCATGGAATTCAGTTGAAATTTGTTTGTGCACCTCTCTGTGCTCATGGCCATCGAACACCATGATAAAGACTTAAGTGATACTTCTGCTTTAGGAGAGAAGCTTACCAAAAGCTGATATTGTCATCGTAAAGGTGTATTTTACAGCCAGAGGTCTCAATAATGGCTTGCACTGGCAACTGATATACATTGAAAAACACTGAGGCCAGGCCAGGCCAGGCCCTACAGGACTCAACAGATGCCTGGCCAGAAAGGAGAGTAGAACGATGGCATTGCGCAGAGGACCGAATGGCCGTCCGAAGGGAATTATGGCTGTCTCCTTAGTCCCAGTCTGGTCAACCAGAATCATGTGGTTAACATATAGAGCATCCCCCAACGGGCCCATATTGGCCACATATGCCAACTAGTGATTGTTCCTTAGAAGCACTGAATGTGGTCAACAAGAAGGGATTAGAGGGGCGGCTGACCGTTGTCAGTCCGCTCGTGGGTCTGGGAGTTGTTTCGTTGGGTTTGTTGTTACACGTCAGGAGGTCCACAACGTGTACACAGATTGGTGTTTTGGGGGGGTTACTGGGAGGGGGGTTTACAGAAGATGATGGCCAGTACTACTAGTCAGGCTGAGGAATTTAAGTTCCTGACTTGAAACATCAGGGGGATGGGGTCTCCTTCCAAACGCTACAGTATCCTGAATTACATACGACGGCGGGGAGCACATGTAGTACTGCTGCAGGAGACCCATCTCACGGAGGTGGAGGTGACTAGGTTGAGGCGTAGATGGCGAGGGCAGTTATTTGCAACTACTTATTCGGCTTTTGCAAGGGGGGTGCTTGTGTGGGTCAGGCCTGGGGTCCCCTTTCAGGTTTCCAAGAAACTCATAGATGCGGAAGGGAGGTTTGTAGTGGTCCGGGGTACATTGAAGGGCAGGGAAGTAACACTGGGCAGTGTTTATGCACCGAATCGTGATCAGATCTCCTTTCTTGAACGGCTTTCTGGAGCATTGGCAGGAGTGGCACGAGATGATTTGATTCTGGGGGGGATTTTAATTGTGTGTGCGACTTAAGCTGGGATAGATCTACTCCCCTGCTCAGAGGGATGGTAGCGACCACTACGACCACGGGGCTCAAGAATTGGTTAAGGGGGTGGGAATTAATAGATGTTTGGAGACTCCACAACATGCAAAAAAGAGAATACTCTTATTATTCCTCCCTGTATGATTTGCATACGAGATTGGATATGTTCTTTTGTTCAGACAGATTGGCTCCGCTGTCCTCCGGGGATGAATACCTTGGTAGATCCCTTTCAGATCACAGTCCCTTGTTAATGCGAGTTGCCCCTACCCCAGAGAGGGCCCTGATCCCGTTGTGGCACCTAGATCCTTCCCTGCTGGAAGATGAAGGTTTTAAACAATGCCTAGCTGGAGCTATGACTACCTATTTTGCCAAAAATCATGAGACCGCTAGCTCCCGCTTGATAGAATGGGATGCCTTTAAGGTGGTAATCCGAGGGCAATGTCTGGGGCAGACGGTGGGGACCAGGCGAGAGATTGTCCGGGAACTTGAATCCCAAGAAGCTCAGATTCTGGCGTTAGATAGAGAGATTGCGGGAGGGGCGGCTGTGCAGGGTAGACTGGCAGAAGTGAAGAGCCTCTGTAACTCCACTTGGGCCAGACTGCGAACACTGGACTATCGAACCTACCAGGAACGGCAGCACGTAGAAGGGAGCAGGGCGGGGAGGCTCCTGGCCTGGTTGATCAGACCGGAAAGTAGGGGGACCCCTATTCCTGGTATCTGTACTATAGATGGGCGGGTACTGTTTTCCCCGTGGGACGTAAATGACTCGTTCCGGGAGTACTATGAAACTCTCTACGGGAAGCCGAGAGAATTGCGGGGTGAGGACATATTAGATTACTTACAAAACTTGAGATTACAGAGCCTGGCCTGTGACTCTCGAGAATCGCAGGCGCTGCCGGTCAAGGCTGGGGAAATTAGAGCAGCCATTAAGGAGATGGCACGGGGCAAAACGCCTGGGCCTGACGGCCTCCCGACTGAATTTTACTCCTCTTGCGTGGACATTGTGGCCCTGAGATTAGAGCAGGTGTATGCAGCTGCCCTACAAGAAAAGCGGCTACCGCCATCAAACAGAGACGCGCTGGTAATCCCATTGCCGAAGACAAAAAAGGATATAGCAGAGGTAACGGATTTTCGGCCCCTATCCATGTTAAATATTGATTTTAAAATCCTAAGTAAAGCACTGGCCACTAGACTTCTGCCACAGATGCAGCGACTGGTCCATACGGATCAGAACGGGTTTATCCCCTCCCGCTCCACATCCAATAACTTGAGACGGTTATATCATGTTATGTTTCATGGGGACCTGAGTGTCTATCCTGACGCGGTGGTAATAGCGGTGGACTTGGAAAAGGCCTTTGATTCCCTGAGATGGGACTTTTTGTTGGCGTAATGGGGGAAATGCAAATGGGAGAGGGCTGGTCGCAATGGGTCCGCCTTCTGTGTACAGATCCCAGAGCACAAGTGCGCACGGGTACGGCGGTTTCTGCCCCATATTCTATCCATAGAGAGACCCATCAGGGGTGTCCCTTGTCACCGTTGCTCTTTGCTCTTGCAATGGAGCCATTAGCGGAATGATTCAGACAAGAGCATGAGAGGCTGGGGGTGGAGCTTGATGGGACTCACCATATAATATCCTTGTACGTGGACGACATATTGATTTATCTGCGGAATGGATTTCATGGGATCCCGATAGTGTTACGGATTTTGGAGGAATTTGCTAAGCTCTCGGGGCTATGTCTAAACAAAAAGAAAACCTATGTGTTCCCATTGAACCCAGACATGGTTAGACCACACGACTTTCCGCTGGACCTGGAGTGGGCGTCGTTCTCCTTCCGGTACTTGGGAATACAGATTTATCATCGGCAGGTGGATCTCCTTGATGGGAACCTCGGAAGTGCCCTCCGAGGATTGCGGCCACATGTTACATTCTGGCGATCACTCAAATTGCCAGTAATGGCCAGAGTGGCGTTATCTAAAATGGTGGTGCTCCCACGTCTATTATATTACTTCGTCAATTTGCCAGTGGTGGTCCCAAAAAGTTGGTTTAAAATGTTGGACGTGTTACTGAGGGACTTGGTGTGGGATGGTGGGCGTAATAGAGTATCCCTGCAGACGCTACAGCTGTCTCTAACGGGGGAGCATTGGGTGCCCCCGATTTTGAGGCCTACTACCTGGCAGCACAACTCCAGTGGCTCTCCCGGTGGCTTGCTGGGAAAGGGCTGGACACATTCTCACTGTCGGCTAGTACTATACAAATGGCCCTGCTCTCTAGACTGCTTAACCGTCACCAGAAGCTTAAACACATGGGGACGCTACTCTCTGTGGCGGTGGCGTGCTGGGATCGATGTGTGGCGTGATCCAAAGATAGACCGTTGTATGCACCCAGTTTTCCCCTTACGGGACTCCCGCAGGTAGAGATGGGGCTCCCTCTTACGCAACGGCAATTGTCGGGATGGGAGGAGGCGGGAGTGTTCACAGTTGGAGACTGCCATAGAGATGGTGTGCTGCTCCCATTGGTGGATTTCTTGGAATATCATGAATTGCCACAGGGACAGTTCTTGAATTACCACAAGATACGGGGGGCGATGGCTGAATTGTGGGGGGGAGACATGGCAGAACCTACCACCCATGCGGTCCTCCAGGCACTGGTGATGTTGGGTACGGCGGGACACCTGGTAAAATGGCTCTACCTGGCAATAATGGAGATGACCCACCGGCCTTTGCCTCGAGTGCAAGAGAGATGGGAGGGTACCCTGAACAGACAGCTAAACGAGAAGGAGTGGAAGAAGGTTCTGGGAAGCCCGAAGAAGGTGTCTAGAAACGCAGCATTTAAGTTATTACAATTTAATGTTCTTCATAGAACATACCTTATGCCACATAAGTTGAATGTAGTGTATAATAGGGACGACCAGGCTTGCGCTAGATGCTCATTAATCTATGCCAATTTTGATCATATGGTATGGACATGCCCAGGGCTTCAGGATTACTGGACCAAGATAGTAGACACCATCAACAAGGTCTTGGTGCGCAACTTAGGGCGCTCACCGGAAGTATGCCTTCTGGGCCTATTCCCGAGACCCAAATCCCAAAAAATGGGGCACAAGTTTATAGATCTGGCTTTCCTCCTAGCCAAACGAAGAATAGCCCTTAGATGGAAGACAAAACAGGGTCCCTTGGTGGTAGATTGGGAAACAGATGTTTCTTGTTGGGCAAGAGCGGAGGAGAAAGCCCTGCTTAGAGAAGATAAGATTACGAAGCGGCGTAAGCCTTTAGCAGAACCATGGGCGGACATATTAAGAGCATGGGACACGCGCAATATGCCTGATCAGGAATCACGGGGGAGCGCCACTGACTCTGAGGGATCGGGAGAGACACATAGCCCCTGAACATTAGATGACTACTGTACTCTAGATGTGTAGATGTAGGTGTGAACCCCGGGACACGGGTTGGAATGACCCCCCTATATTAGGTCATTATTAGGATATCCCCCTGGATGAGTTTGTTGCTGCTCACTGCCCCTGTTTGTTGAGGGCTCTTTAGGTGCTCCCCACCTTTCCCCCCCCTCCCTCTGGAGGCCCCCTAGCCCCCAAAATGGCGCCAATCACATTGTCTTTAATAACGGTATTGATTGTGGACCCCTGATAGTTTTACAATTGTTCCTTGTGCATTAAGTTTAAGGATGCACTGAGTTTATTTGTTTTTCTTTTCTCTTGGTCTCTTTTCCTTTTATTTTTTCTTATTTTTTATTTCTCTTGATTGAACTATATTGGAGCATTCATGTTTGCATTCTAAGTACATGTATAGATAAGATGGATAGGGTTATGTACGAACCAGCCACTCCCTCTTACATACTCTACTGTGGCGAGAATATAATACCTACCGACTATAGAATTGTGCAGTGAACTTAATGAAAAAGGGATAGTAATCTCTATGACATGACGGGAATATACCTTGCTACAGCATTAAGTACACAATGTATCATGAGAGAACGGTGCGGAAAAGTTTTACAGCTAATATTCTTGCTGTAGATATGGAACTGTACTGCCCATGATGATGTTTTTTTTTTTTCTTTTTTTTACAAATGTCAATAAAAAAGATATTTTAAAAAACAAGAAGGGGTTAGAAAATGCCACGTACACCTGTTTATCCTGCACAATTGCCAGGCTCAAATGAGAACATGTTATCCTGCTCTGGTATGAGCTACATCCACTCAGGTAGAGAGTGGCACTGGATAGAGCAGTGATTGCTACAATCAGGCCCTTGAAAATTGCCACACTGCTGTGTGCTTGTCAGTTTCCTTGTAATTTTCACTCAGTCTACAACCATTCAAATCTAACCGTCCAACATCCGAGTTCAGTGGCATGGGTGAGGTAAATGGCAAATTCCACACAACTGGTCAGAGACAATCAAATTGATTGAGTTGAACTGGTAGGAAAGCGTTGTAACATTCACCAAGTCCGTCCTGATCTGGACCAGCGATTAGTAAAGCGAGAAGACTCGACTTCATCCAAAGTGAAAGCTACACAAAAAATCCTAAATAAATAAACGGGCCCCCTCATATAATAATACTTAAATAAATAAATATGGGATTCCAGGTAAATTCTAAATGTGGGAACTGAAATATAACTGTATTTGCTAGGGAGCGACCGAATACAACTCTTGAAAGACTGACAAATTTTGGAGCTGGAGTGAAATAAACCTCACAATGTTGTTATAGATGGGTGTACTTGCGAGTCAAAGAGAGAAAGTAGTAGAAATATTACTGCCTGGCTGTATAGCTGTAGTCTAGAAGGCCACTGAAAGGAGCACACTGAACGCCTCCACAAGTTGTTTGTGGAGAATTCAAAGTTATTTGCGGTCATCAGGTAGTAGTTTGGTCTCAGCATTTCAGCTGAAGCCTAGGTGCTATTAATGACACATATTGGTTCCTTCTATCACTTTTATATGTAATGGTGTTAATGGTTTAACAATACAAGAGGGAAGTTTTCTTTATTAGAAGATAAGGTCACCACGTCATTCATAGTCTAACTCAGCCCCATAAACACAGTAGGCTGCCATTTTGAAAGCTACTCTCAGTGATGTGTTTCCTTGATATGTTGCTGCTTGCTAGCCAATAAGTCTTAGTACTTTTTTAAGTAAACCTTTCTGTGAACCTTACATTCTTGAAAGAGGAGCTGTTTTGTATTGCGCTTGTCGATACCCATCGCCTTTTGCCGCGTTAACCTATTAGCAATCAAAAGAACAGAGGGGCATATTTACTAGGAAGTGGCGTAGCGCGGCGTTAGCCACCTTTGCTTAACCTCGTGCTCCGCCACTTCAAAATGCAGGGCTGCACCGTATATACAAGGATATGGTGCAGCCCTGTGTTTCACCCTGCGCGGGCGCAAATTTTAGCTGCCTAACGCCAAAGCAGACACCCTTGCACCGTAGTGCAAGGGTGCCTGCGTTGTAGGGGAAGATTGTTTATGTGCAGGAAGGTGTCCCTTCATGTACATAAACAATCTGAAATGGCATTTTGAAACTTCTATGTGTGCTGCTTAATGCCGCACACATAGAAGTTGCAAAACATCATTTTTTTAATTGATTGTTTATGTGCAGGAAGGGTCACCCTGACCCTTCCTGCACATAAACCATCAATGGCCTTTTGCTGTTTCTATGTGTGCTGCACCACGCAGCACACATAGAAACAGCAAATAGAGGAGAAATGAAACATTTCTTCTTGTTGCACCTCTTTAAGACCAGGTTTTTCCTGGTCTTAATTTTGACGCTGTCCCATATTTACGCTACCCATGTAAATATGGGGAAACGTCAAAATCAATTGGTGTTGCGGTGGAACGCCCACCACAACACCCATTGCCCGCCCCTTTCACGCAAAGTATAGCGTGAAAGGCGGCCTTATTTATGAGGCAGCATTAAGTGGCTTACCGCTGCCTTGTAAATAATGCGAAGCCCATATCACCACAGGAATGTCACTAAAAGTGACGTTCCTGTGGCGAAAGGGGCTAGTAAATATGCCCCGAAGTTTTCCTGAAAAGGGCGCTAACTCAACTTTACCCATAAATACCTACATTTTAAACTTCTGTAAGCCTGAGTATAGTGCAGCCTGCTGTACATGCCCACCGCCCTCTACCAGTAATGTGAATTCCTTACACATATATATATATATATATATATATACCAACAGCCGTAAAATATATAGAATATACAGAAAACAAGAGGCTTCTCAGGGGATAAGGAAGGGACATAGGGTTTATCCCGTTATGTCAACCATGACCTTCTTACTGATATCCATGATCAGATGTTCGACTAAATAAAATAAAAAAACATTTGTATTTTCCAAGTTCTAAACGTTTTGCTCTAGCAGGCAAGTCTTTCTTCCAATTTCTTTCCAATTCAAATGCGTTAAGTTGCAAACCTGACTAACACAGAGATACATCAAACACATTTTCAAACTTATTATGGAATTTCATTTTCAATGGAAGCAGTGCTTTTTGCTTCTCATTTTAATCCACCTTTTTAGAAGAGGAAGGCATGTAGCACTGCACTTAAAAGGACTTTTGTGCCTTTGCCAGCTGTTAAAATCCCTTCATCTGAGGCATTGCCAATTACTACAATGAAGTGACATTTTCATAATACCTCTTTATTGTGAAGCATTTCTTTTACTGATTTATTATATGAATATGCCGACAATGAAGTAGCATTTTGAGTAATGAGTTCTAGTTCGATGGTGTTATGTGTGAAGGATTTGTTTCTTGAGTAATTTCAAATATGATCTACTTTACTTCATCAGGGTTAATTATTTGGCTCAATGAGAAAGTTTAAAATATGCTGACCACAGTCCATGCATTTCAATGATCTGCAGTACAAATTGTGCTGTTACATTAGTTCAATGTTCCCTATATGGTGCATAAACCTGTAAGACGATTGGAATCATATTGTTCTAAGGCTTATGAACATGACTGTAGAGTCATCCGATAGCTCCTTGTTATATTCTAGGCTCTTTAAATTATATTTGCACTCTGTTATTAACATCATACAGGGACGGTGTCTCCAGTTTCAAGCCCATGCTGATGACATACCTTACTTCGTTTCAGTCGATGAGGCCTCCAACCAAGATCCGTAGAGATCAGAGGTCACAGCCCTGCCAAGTACCACGCATCCAGCGTTAGACTAACGCATTTCAGTGTAGTGGTCCACATCGCCGCACTAAAATGCAAAGTCACGCATTATAGTATCTACTCAGCTGTTAAGCCGGAGCGCGGCTGGCTCAGCTTGATCTGGGCTGGCTGAGGAAGGTTACAATGTAACAAGTGACTTCATTCTCCCGCGGCATTCGATTCACTGATGTGACGTGCGTCACGGAGTGAGTCAGTCTGCAATGCAGCCCAATGGCTACTGCCGAGAGAGCCAGGAGAAAACAGACACACTGTTACTCACACACATAGGCAGGCGGCCAATGCAGAAGACAGTTGGAGTTTGTCAGCACAGTCCAGCCGCAGCTGCTCGCACCACAAGTTGTTTGTTGTGCCCACTGTGCCGTAAATGACACTGTGACGACCTGCGGGCAGCCCCGATCTTACACTGAGCAGCCATAATTTCAGAATGGCATGGTCATCGGGCGACTCGGGTCCTGGACCGTGGCCCCTGCCCACAGCTGAACCCGCGCAGGGGGGGAGTCCTCACGTGGCCTGGCCTGTTCCGTGGCGGCGCTGCTCATTACAGATACAGTAAGTGTCAGTTAGTACCTTCAATCCTCAGGTCTGGGGTTGTGATAACATGGAGGTTACGTAGCTGCTGGTTACAGCTCAGAGGTCTGGGGTTCAGTTGTGTACAGATGGAGGTTACAGCTGATGAAATGAGACATTTGGCCAAAGTATAACACATATTATTCACCCCGCAGAATGTGATGAAGGTCTCTGATACTTCTATATCCCACAGATGATCATAGACCTTAGGCTGTATGAAGGTGCTTCCAGAAAGGTGGAGCTCCTCTCAATTTACTATTAAGTGCATGTGGCTGACGTGTCACCATGAGTAAAATTACAGCTTAGCTTCGGCCTCAAAGCTCACCTATCAGGCAACTGGGATCAGGATCCGCGCTGGGACCTCTCACATCCTGTTGTCGGGTCCCACGTGGGACTGGAAGAGAGCTTGGACAGATGCTGTGTGTCATGAATGATGCCATTAATTTGACTGGTTATTTGCCGGGGAGGAGCCACTGAGGCCCAGTCGGTGCAGGCTTCTGGTGTCCAACTAGGCGGTGGCAGGTTGGATGTTCAATTTTCTGCCAGGGCCCCAGCCAGGGCCCCATTTGTTGCTGCTGCCACCTGGCAACTGCAACACTGTTTCTCATTGCTCAAATGGGTGTAATTTCTTATATTTATATGTTTCACTCATCTTCATTGCTTGATTTTGCTTGTGAGAAAGTGTCACTCATAGTCGTTTAAATGTCACTCATAATTACACTGAAATTATGGAAATGTCGCACATAGCAATCTTAAACCTTGACAGCTATGAGTTAATGTAGCGTGCCTCGCAATGGCAGTCTGAGGCCACTACCCCAACAACGAGCATGGCCGCAGGTATGGGAAATACCACATACTTGCAGCTGAGCCTGTGTATGCCCTTATGCCATGCTCTATCTACACGGTACTACCACCGGTGAAAGGACGGATGTACCTCCATGACCTCTAGCACTCCGGTGCTTGACATCTTCTTGGTACTTTGAGAGGGAGGGTGCAGAGAGCCAAAGCTAAGCTGTGCTGAGCATAAACCGAGCTGAGCATAAACCCATGCAGAGGCTGCTCTCCCTGGCTGTGTTCCGCTGTTGCTGCCCACCACGAGCTCGGTTCTGTACTTGGCCTAATATAGAGTCTTTGGGCATGCTCCGGGCCTTTTTTTATTATTATTATTATGTTAATTCTCTCTGGAAATTTGAGCTTGCTGCTGCTCTTTGTAGGAAGAGACAGGGGGGCATATTAGCAAGACCCACGTTAAAATTATCGCCGTTTTAGCGGCAGGAAACTGCCGCTAAAACGGCGATAATGGGCTTGCTAATATGCGTTATGGAATTCCAATAGAAGCCCAGGTTAGATGTCCTGCACATCTAACCTGGGCTTCTATTGGAATTCTATAACGCATATTAGCAAGCCCATTATCGCCGTTTTAGCGGCAGTTTCCTGCCGCTAAAACGGCGATAATTTTAACGTGGGTCTTGCTAATATGCCCCAGAGTGTCTATTATTCCCCTCTCCAACGACGGATTAGTCGTGGCTGTGAAGTGAAGGAAGAGGACACTGTGGTCATGTCCTGCCAGGCTAGTCTTCCAGGGAGCTTAGAGATGGTGTAATCCAGGTAAGGGAGGCAAAGCACTTCAATAAACGTTATTCAAGATCCTAAGATCTGCAAGTTGCTAACTGACCCCCAGTCACAAAAACAGACCTCCAGGGGTCTAAAACCGGCCCCCACCCACGCGGCCCACCATGGAAACGTCCGGTGCCAGCTACGGCCAGTCCAGCCCCTGCATTTCACCTGGCAGCGAAGTTATGTGAAATACACAAGCTATGCAAATGTATAAAGTTGTAAAGTTGTCAACTTTTCTCAACCACTAGTGGAAGATAAAATGTACACAGCCCTAGTTGTTTTAACATTGTGTGATGCAAGATTATATTAGAAAGGGATGAATAGTTGTGTTGAGACGTGAAACACTGATAAAGGTAGAAATGATTTGGAGATGTGGTCCCTTGAGGTTTGTGATTTGAAGGATGTGCTATTGTGTTGATAATATTGCAAGTGAATCTAGTTACGATTCCAATTGAATGTTCCATTGTGTTCTTATCTAAGCTAGTGAAATGTCAGGCGTGGTAGTAAGTTATTATGTACTTTGTTGTGGATAGTGTCTGCAATGATGTGCAGAATTATTTTCATGGCTGTTTGTATTTCTTAGGAGAACTGGAGCTGTGGCCTTGTTTATTTTAGAGGTCAATGGTTTATTTTTAACATAATTTATAGCGGTGCATTAGATGCTTCCTTCAGTTGTAAGAGTGATTTTGTTGTTGAAGGAGTTCGATTTGACTCATTTTCTTTGTGGTTCTATGAAGTCATGACTGTTCGTATTTAGGACAGGTATGAATCGCTCTTGTGTTGGTGATCTTTATGAGTGGTATGCATTGCAAGTTTCAATTGTTAGTGTAATATTTCGCATGATGGTTGCTATGTAGCCTGCATTTTTCAGCTGAGTGATTTTTGAAAGATTATTCGTCACCTTCATTCAGAAGGGGTGCTAGGTGTAATTTTCTTAACCCTTATATGAGACATATACCAAGACCAGTTTGAGATTCACTACACACAGAGTATAACAGTTCTTTTTTTCACATTCGCTATTTTTCTGATAGGAGGACAAAAACAACACAAGTCAAACTATAGGAATATAAAATAATGTAGCCCCAGGGCGTATTATTTAAAAATAACAAGAATGTGTAAAACTAAAGTACCTAAAAAGCAAGAACAGATGAATTTGTGTCATCAAAACAAAACATCTAGGACATATAAAGGATGATAAAACGATGGATAGGATTCAGGAATACAGAGAAATGCTCAGGTTGTAAAATCTATCCAGGAAACCCCTCTAGGCCTCTTGAGCCGAAAGTGTACTTTAGCAGGTTAAGGATGAGTTTACATGTGCTGAGCTTGTGTACATTGGAGATGTGCCTCTGGAGAAAAGTAGACGCAGGATGGAAGCACGCTTGTGATGCGCAGCAGCAGGCAGTGTGTTAGAGAGTTTCCTGCTGCCCACGCTACGATCTGACTCAATCTCAAAAGCAAGCTGATAAAGAGCCAAGTGGCCTCCCTCCCAGTCGAGACTCGCTCTCACTGGTCTGCACAAAATGTCAGATTTAAAAATGGGACACTTTTCATCTTCTGGGAGCTCATTTTGGGCTGATTCACAAATGTCTTATCTCAATCTTATCATGGAAAAGCACTTTCTGTATATGAGCCAATGCCCAAAAAAGGAAGTCGGAGGATCGTCGCCCCCCCCCCAAAAGGCAGGAAAGCAAAAATAAAACAATAGCAAACACTAATTGTATTTTTCCTTTCCTGCCCAGTCTTGGGGGCGAGGCCAGGGGGTTGGCAGGAGGAGTGGTAGCGCACTGCCTTCAGTGCGCATGACGGTTTGGCCACCTGTCTCAGGCAGGGCCGAACTGGCACCGGGCATTTCCCCGGTGGGCCGGAAGGGTGGGGGCCGGTTTTGGACTGGTGGGAGCTGTTTTTGGTATACTTGGCCGGTTTGGCAGCAGTGCTGCAATATCGGCCCCCTGTACCAAAAACAGCAGCAGCAGTGCTTCCCACCAGTACCCCACCCCACCCGACTTAATTGCCAGGGCCAGTTTGTGTTCCCAGTCTGGCCCTGGTCTCAGGCCAGCCAAACCGTCATGAGCATTGAAGCTCTCTGCAACCCAACTGCCTTGGCAGGTTGGAGAGAGCAGGCACAGACTCCCAGTCTGTCTGTGAGCGCAAATCGAGGGCACTCAGGCTAATCCTGAAGCTGCTCTCATGCATGAGAGCAGCTTCAGGATTGGCCACAGGGCAGACTGGGAGCCTATGCCTCTGAGAAGAGGAGCAGAAGAGCACGACGTGGCTGGCTGCAGGCAAGTTTTTTTTTTTTTTGCCCAACCGCGACCCCTATATCCCCCTCCTCCCCACCCGCCCCACCACTCGTCCACAACACCGGCTGCTACTGGGAATGGGATGCATGTGCATGAATTGACGGACACACAGATCTTGCCCCTCCTCAGATTTGTCACTCCAGGGCATGCTGGGAGGTGTGGCATGCACATATTCCAATGCATGCATCTTTTACACAGAAATGAACTAAAGTCTTCGCTTGGAACACCTTTTCTCATGACAGTCCCTGAACTATATATGGACAAGCAAGTGTCAATGCAGGCCGAGGGCAGAAATAGTCACTGTCTGAAAAGCAGACACTGTATCTCACTGCTCACAAAAGACATGCCTTTTGTAGTATTAATTTATATTCCCATCCCTAAATTACAGGTTAAAATGTAAACCTAGGCGGTAATGAAAGGTTGAATGGTCAAACATGACAACGCGCTCTCATGTTTTTATGTCGATGGGAGGATGAGAGCCTGCTGAAAAGACCAGACCCCTGTCACCATTTCTATATGTGCCATGGGAACCAATCAACAACAGAACACCTAGCACATGCCCACTGCCTTTATATTCAAGGCGGGACATTCACTGGTGCAGCAAGAGACTCCCACAGAAATCAAAGGAGGCAGAGACTAATGCTAACAGCACAAAGACCTATGCTTAAAAAACATGAAAGGAAACAATTATATAAAACTTTACATATTGCAGACACCTATACAAACCACATACTAAAAAATGTTAGAAAATTTTAAAACATTAACGAAATGAAATATAAAAATGGTGATTTCATTTTAGATATTACAGACACCTATTCAAATCCCATTGTTAAAACTATAAACATAATAGACGCGCATATTAAAAAAATTACAGATATGTAACTTGTTAACTTAAAAATACACACATCTACCACTATTTTGCACATACTGAAAGACACATCATAACATGTTGCCTGTTCCAAACAAACCCGCATACACACTCTCGCACAATGACTCAAAACATAACTGTAGCAGATATCGCCTACCACGACTTCTCGCTGCACAAAGGAAAGATGGCAGAATCCAGGATGTGGGCTTATGGACGTCATTTAGGGGTCAACAGGGGTTGTAGCTGTGACCCCTGGATTGCCCCTTGCGACCCCTGGCACTATTTTTACGATCTCTGGTCTCAGAGGTAACAATATCAGTGCCAGGAACACAGGGGTGGCTCGTCCTTGTGGAAATCGGTTGAGGCTCCAATCTCCTTGTTTTTGTCAATTCTTTTAGTGAACTATAACATATTATTCACTATTAGTGTAATAAAAAATGGAGCACAATTATGATCCTCCCTGGCAGCAAAGCCAAGTGAAAAAATGCTTTTAAATTAATGTTGTGTGCATGTGAGCAGGTGAGAGTGTGTTTATGTGAGAGACAGTCTGTGTGAATGTATGTGTATGCATGTGTGTGTGTGAGTGAACATAAAAGTCAAGTGGCGTGTAATGCCACTTCCGCTATCCCTGGTATTTTGGTGAATTGACGTTCATGTGTGGGCTGCATTCAGGTGGTCCCACTTGTAATGATTGGCAGGTGTGTATCATTTTCCTTCTGTGATGCCTCCTTCCCAGTTCTTTTCACTTTGTAGTTCTAGTATATAGCGTAGGTGGATAACTCCTCCTTTGCTATGTCGAACAACATTTGACTGATTTATTTCTAAAATATGCATGTAAATTTACTGATAGCAACTTTATGTTTATATTTTGAGTTGTACATTTCCACACACCCTCTTGTAAGGAGGTGAGGATACCCATGCCGACTTCTAGGTGTAAATCTCTGCCCAGGGTTACTGATCTGCAGCTAGGCAGAGATTTATACCCAGGCACAGAAATACATTTATGTGTGAGTAGACTTAGCTTTGTGAAATGGTTCCAATAATAATAAATAAAAATACTTTCATGTTAGTCCACCAAACAACCTTTCAAAGCTTGCATTATTGGCTTTGGTGCTTTTTCGCAAATATGAGGTGTAAGATGCTAATAGTTGACATTCATATTAAAAAAATTAATGGCTCTTTTTCACTTGTGCTGGCTTTAATATTTAGCCTGTGTATTACACCCATAAATATGACAGCGCAAACAATTTTAAAATAGTCCCTCTTTGTTTCCAAAGGCAGGTTGCAGGGGAGTGGTCTTAGAAATTACACTAGGCAGTGGCGGCTGGTGACATTTGAAAGTGGTAAGGCGTAAAATTGGTGGCGGAGCGAGCGAGCCCGAGCGACCTAAGGGGGTTATGAGTTTTTTGCTTGAGTCATCATCCTAATGTTGCTAATAAGGGTTCAAATCATTTGAGTAGAAATGAATTCTTATTAGTAAAGTCAACACAACCACTGTGTTACGTTTTACATTATGAGTTTGTGCTGCACCAGACCAAACAGTCAGTATTAAACTATACTGCCTACAGTATAGATAACATGTGACACTCTTTGTCTTAGGTAACATTTACTATGCACTGATTTACACATCACGTCTAATCCATTGTCTCTGTATAAAGTGTGTGATGTAAAGGGCTCTGAAACCCTACACTACACAGCATTAAACAAAAGAAAAGCATGTGAGATAGGGGCTATTGGGGAGTTGCGAGGTACTGTTGGAGCATGGTAGTGAGGGAATCGGTGGAGAAAGAGGGATGTTTTGGGGGGTTGGGGGGACCAGCAAACCAGCGCTAAAGCCAGCCCTGCTCTCACCCCTACAAGAACATAAGGGAATCACAGCCACGAGACACCCGCACCACTATTACTCCAACAACCAAGCGCCCTGACACAGCACGAGAACCATAAGATTAGGAACATATAGGGATTAAACACTCTGCGCAAAGCACAGCAAGATACACAACTTTTTTTTACACAGTAGCCTTGATGTGACTGGACGAAGCCCACCACAGACAATACCCGAGTACTCCGATTACATTAAAATAATTGAGTTATGATTCTAAAAACTACACAAGACTTTTAGTCTTTTGTAGTTTATAGAATCATAATTTCAGGATTCCTCCTGTCTCCCTTTGCCCTCTGCCTTCCCCTCAAGGGCCGACTTGAGCACTGGTGGCGCTTAGATCCATAAACAGGATCGTCATAAATTAATTAATGCCAGTGTTCTGGAAGCTCGTGAGGTGGAGAAAGATACCAGCCTCAGCCAAGCAGACACATTTACAGTTTCATGATGAAACTGAAACTGTGTTAGCAATAGTGCTCCACTATCTCCCGAAGGTTTTTTCGATTGTTTTTGCTCCTGCACAATTAATATCATCACCTCAGCAGTACAGGTAACAACAGGTAAGACAAGAATTCGTTTCCTGGTCTGGACCTTGTGTAACGTAACTGGTGTTCATGTTAGTTAGGGGCACGGACACTTGCCGCTTAATTTACATGACTCATTGTAAACTAAGTGGCAAGCGCTCCAATACATAGTGGAATACAATATTTACCAAAGAGACAGGTGGACGCATGTATAGCTAACAGGGGAAAGAGTGAAAGGGGCAGATTTACAAGCCCCCTGCGCCACCAGTACGTCACTTTTCGTGACGTACTGGTGGCGCAGGGGGCTCCTCGATATTTACAAGGAGAGGAAAAGCCACCATGCGTGACTTTTCCTCTCCTTGTAAATACCGTCCCTTCACACGCAGCACTTTGCGGTGAAGGGGCGTTCCATGGGTGTTGCTGTGGGTGTTCCCACGCAACACCCATGGAACAAGACACATCTCCAGAATTACGAGAAATCGTAACTCTGGAGATGCGTCTGAGCTACGCCACCCTAGAGGTGGCGTAGCGAGGCGCACCGAGGAGAAATGTTTTCATTTCTCCTCGTTTTCTCTTTCAATGCGTGCTGCATTCTGCAGCACGCATTGAAAGAGGAAAAGCCTGTACTGATTGTTTTTGTGCAGAAAGGTGCCCCTTCCTGCACAGAAACAATCTCCCCATGGCGCAGGCATCCTTGCACCATGGTGCAAGGGTGCCTGCGCCGGCGCTTGGCAGCTGTTTGTGCGCCAGCGCAGGGGAGAGCACAGGAATGCGACATATTCTTGTAAATATGTCGCATTCCTGTGCTCTGAAAGTGCCGCAGCGTGGCGCAGCCAAAGGGCTTGCAGCGCCACGCTGCGGCACTTTCTTGTAGATCTGCCCCAAAGTGTTTTAAACAGCAAGCCTGCAGAGCAGATTCTCACGCAACCTAATTACAAGAGAATTACCCAACCTATTGGCAAACTACTGATTGGTTGAGAGGCGCCTTGTGTTTTCTTGAACAACAAAAGAAACACATGAAAGGACCACAGAGGGGAACTGAAGTATATGGCTCAAAGCCACGTCAAGTGTCTTCAGCTACCTGAGATGCACGGTAACACAAGAAACTCAGTATCAGAGTTATCCCCTCTGACAATTTAAAGAGATTGACAGCAGAATGTTTAAAATACACCCTGAACCAAACAACCATGTATATCATTCAGCTGCAAGAAAGCCTACTGTTCGGTGAAAAACTGGTGGCAATCTGGGCACTAGTGTGGCATAGTCAGTGGCGGTCGAGTTCGCGCTACAATAACTTTAAAAACAAGCATTTGCAATGCAATAGGTCTCGCATTTATGAGAGTTTGAGCTATTGGCATTGTAAATGGCAATGCCTTTTATTTATGTGTTGTTTTTAAAACGGATAAATAAAAGGCATTGTCATTTACAATGCCAATAGCTTAAACTTCCGCAAACGCGAGACCTATTGCATTGCAAATGCATGCTATAAAATTTTTAAAAAGCATTAGGAGAGAGCTGTCCTGTCTGCAACAGCAGGCAGGACAAAGCTATTTGAGAAAATAATGCTGTTGGAGGCTGTAATTAAAGCCTACCGAGCAACAACCACACGTAACAGGGGGTGACGCCATGGGAGGTTATAAACCATGTGTTTCTGGGCAAGCAAGTATGAATGTTAACCCCCCACAGAAGGAGTTGAGAGAAGCGAAGTGACAAACACTCAAAGGTGTTGGGCCTAAGAAAAAACTTCCAGGGCGTGTATACCTCAAAGAGTCCTATTTTTTACATTCTGGTACTTGCATTCCTTGAAATGTAGTTGGATTTGCAATTCAGAAAAGTACACTAAACAACGATTAAGGAAAACAGATATTTTAAAAGTTAAAAAAGTAAAAGGCATGTGGATGGATAACTAACACCTCTAGGTCACAAAGCAAGGCTCTACGGGGAACAGCGTGAGGTCCATGCATTGACAAAGTACTGCTATGAACTGCTGAGCTCCCAGCCCCTCAGCACCACCCCTCTGGATTAATGTTTGAAAAAATGTAACACCTCGAGGGAAGTGCACGGTGTAAACTGCACAGCGAGTCTGGAATAAAGACACACTGCTCGAGGAGAGGTGCCCGGGGCAGTGCAGGAAGTTCGAATGATAGGTGCGGCGCTGGCTCTTGGCACCACAGACGCCTCTGTCCAGTGCCCAAAAATAGGCGTCTGAGAGGCGGGGAGTGTCACGACATGGCCACGGGTCATGTTCACAAGAAGGGCCGGTGATTAAAAAGGGAAGGTCGGTGCGGAGTTAACTTCTGAAAGGACGGGCTGTGCTAGGAAGCCTAAAACGGGACAGCAGCAACAGGGGCGGTGGTGGGGGCCTGGCCTTAGTGGCATCTGGCACAACATGGCACCGAATAAATCAGGTTCATGCAGCACCAAACAGAGGCGGGCACTCGTCCCCTGTTAGAGAGTAAGTGATAGAGGATCTCAGACAGTACGGCATGGGAAGGGGCACTTTTTGGAAATGGTCGAGAAAATTAGTTAGTTGTAATGCATTTTTCCAGAGCACCTACCCAGTGGATGCTGCTACAAGTTTCTCACATAGATCTGTTTTGCATTATTGCCCCTCTATTCTCCTGGCTCGGCGGTGCGCTGTGCCATGACAACCCGCAGTTTTCGACTCGAAGCGCTGCGCCCTGACGTTGCAGTGACGTCTTATGGTGCAGCCGATATTCTGTTTAAAGGCAGCTGCAGTCTCCTGACCCGCTCCCAACTTTCATTTTCTTGGTATCAATCAATCAATGTGAAGCGAGTTAAGTTGTTCTGTGCGCTGAGGAGGCGCACAGAACAACTTAACTCGCTTTATATTGATTGATACCAGGAAAATAAAAGTCGTGCCGCCGGCCCCACAGAATCCCCCACTACTCCAATTTACAGAGACACAGAAAGGGGACCGCACACAAAAGCTGACAAGCCTCTTGAACAAAACAAGCATTTGCAATGCATGAGCTATCGCATTGCAATTGGATCGCAGCACTCACGCTTTTGCTTTACACATCTTAAGCTAAAGCGCGGGTGCCGCCATTGGTTCAAAAGTAAAGAAATATATATTTTTCCTATTTCTTTACTTTAGAAGCAATTGCGGCACCCACGCTTTACTTTAAGGTGTTTAAAGCTAAAGCGAGGGTGCCGCGCCGCTGGCTTTGTGCAGCGTGGGGGGGGGGAAGAGCATAATTAAAAAGTAATAGCGGTTAAAGTGAAAGCTTGGGGCCGCTTTATAAAAAAAATACGAAGAATACTTTACAGTAAATACAACGATCCTGTTCCACTGTAATGAAAGCACTGCGGCCAGCTGTGAAGCATATTTGAACAAGCTCTTTAAACAAGTCACAATGTTACAAGCGCGGCCGAAACGGACCGCGCTTGTGCAATTGAAGCTGACCGCCATGACAATGAAAACCAAAGAGTGCTTCCAGGCTTTTCAAGAAGACCGTGTAACTCCGCCAGTAAACCATCCAGTCCCTGTGGGCGGGGCTAAAAGTGGACAGGGTGGTAACCAGGAGGGGCTAAAAAGCCTCACTTACAATCATCACACTCCGTTTAGCATACGTTAAGATGCGAACCAACCAGAATAACGGGCGGAGCTGAAAGCACACTTCGGAAACTGTATCGATTCCAAGAGGCCCTCGCATAGTGAGAGAAGCACATGCGCGCTGCTAACTCCAGGTGAGACCTAAAAAGACTCTCTGTGACTCCGTCCTCTCTGGCGCCTGATCTGCTGCAAGCTAGCAATCAAAGCATGCTTTACATGCAGTCGCGGGCGGCATGACGGGTGGGTGGGGGCTGGGGGGTCGGGTGGGTGGGGGCTGGGGGGGGTCGGGTGGGTGGGGGCTGGGGGGTCGGGTGGGTGGGGGTTGCGCGTGGTGGGGAGAGGCGGGAGGGGTTTAAAAAATAAAATAAAACTTACCTTCCCTCGGGTCCCGCGTTTTGCTGCTGCAGCTCTCCTCAGACAGGAAGCTGCCACCCACAGGCAGCCTCCCTCCCCTCCGCCAATCACAACGCTGCAATGGCAGCATTGTGATTGGTGCGGTGCAGGCACACAGCGCCCCAGCCGGGAGCCTAATCGGTGGTCCTTTTCTCTATGTATGCTGCATGCAGTGCGAGAAGCAGAAACATAAAATGGTAGTTTTACCATTTTATATTTCTGCTTTTCGCACTGCGAGAAAGCAGTGGTGCAATGCCCCCACGCCCCTATAGAGGAGCCGCCACTGACACTAGGAAAAAGGAAATACAAGTCGTAGCTCTTAGGTTTGGTGACAAATCTGCATCCTTTTAAAATGTGAAGTTAGAAAAAACGAAATACAGCAGCACACACCTGTGATGTTTGTGGCAGTCATTCTTTATGAAGTTGCCACATTCAGCTCTTTCACTTAAAACCTCCAGCGCAGGTAGTACCCATTTGCTCGCCTGGTTGAAAAAAACGTATTTAAAAGTGACCCAATCTATGGCCAAGAGTGAACTGCATGGACACGTGAGCAACGATTGTCATGAGATATCGAAATTCTTGTTGAAATCAGCTTCAGTCTTAGAAATTTAGGGGCTTATTTACAAACCCCTTGTGCTGTCGGTGTGTCACTTTTTCCCATATAAAAAGCAACGTACCGGCGGCGGAAGGGACTTGTAAATAAGCCCCATAGGGGCATATTTATGAGATTTACCATGCAGTGCAGCAAGTTGCTTTGCTGTGCTGCACTGCGTGATCTGGGCCCACAGAGCAGCAGGGGTCATATTTCTACCCTCCTGCGCAAAGACTTTGGGTCTAATTATGAGTTTGGTGGTCCATTGACTGCCAAACCTGTGGTGGCGATCCCTGGAACGACAGACTGGTGGTCCACCCGCC
Organism: Calotriton arnoldi; assembly: GCA_963921515.1. Lineage (NCBI taxonomy): Eukaryota > Metazoa > Chordata > Amphibia > Caudata > Salamandridae > Calotriton > Calotriton arnoldi. The sequence goes on from CAWUFW010005737.1 coordinate 654,911, forward strand.
GTATTACGAATACAGTGGTGGGACCACCACAGGACCGCTCCAACTGCCGGGGATCATGGATCCCACCGTGGCGGTGCGGTGGTCAGATGCCCGAATATGCCGACTAGGGTTTGATACCTGGGATTTTATTGTATCTCATTGCTGATTTTATCTCATCTTATGGAAACAAATGCTGCATTTGCAGACACTAAAGAATCAACAAGACAAAAAATCATGGCGACAAATGTATCATCTAGATTCACATGTTAATTATATGCACCAATAACCATAACAATAAAAACATGTCAGCTTAGGCAGTAAGTGGACAGGATGGTGTGTCAGCTTGGACAGTAGGAAGACATGATTTTAGTATTTCTATTCATGCTTTGAAAAACTCACTCTTTCTATGAAAAAGATAAGAGAATCAGAGGATAGGTGCAGAATGAACACTGAACAGTCTGATATGGCTAAACTATGGAAATAGAAGAACTTGAAAAGGAACTGCCACAGTGTTCACAACGTGTCTGTCAAGGAAGCACATAAAAATCATTAATTATAAACATTGCTATCTTTAGCTCCCAGAGTGAAATAGTTTGCACAAGTTACAGTTTGCAGAACATGACTTTATAGCTATACCCATCCTAGAGATGCATTTCCCTTGAATTTTGTGTCCACCCCATGTGGTTTCTTGTTTATTGTGTACATTTCTCACCAATTTCTGCTTCACAATTGCTGTGCACATGCTTTTAATGAGTTGTTTTTATATTGTTATGTCCTTAAAATATTGTAAGGCTGTCAGTTGAAACAATTAATAATCTCACCAAGTGCTGCTTCAAAATTCAAAACATGCTAGAAAGTTAGACAAAATATTCTAAACTATTCTAAATCTTTAGAGCTTTCTTGAAGTAATTTCTGAGATGAGGACACCATGATGAAATCATGAATTAAACAATAGTAAAACTAAACATGTTTGTTTTAAAGAATGCACATTTGTTTCCAACTATTTAGGTGTGATTTTTGTCTCGCAAAATAATTTTCCTCAATCCATCCACTATAGACTGTAACGTCATATGGCCAAATGTATTGTCTATTTATTACCTGTATGCAGTAGAAAACAGGTGAGAGATGACCTGTTAACTTTGCAAAGTATCAGGAACTGTGTTGAATTTCATACCAGTGTTCTTTGTGACATATTTTACTTAAAAGTGAATAAATCTGCAGATTAAGCAGCAGATTGTGAATTATATGGTACAAATCACAAATCTGCAATTGTTTTTGATCTACATTATTCCAGTCGCCGTAGCCACCTTTTTTCTCCTTATGAGCTGAGGTAGAAAACCGAGATACTCTATAGATTAAAGAAATTTCGGTCCTATATCTTATTGACTGAGTGTTTGTTCTCTTTAATTTTGGAGCCTGGTGACAATGGCCAATCCATAGATGGAGTTTTAATTTATTCTTGAAGTCTTATTTCTTCTGTTTTGCTGAAAGAGTACCTTGCATGAATTTCTTGTAGCTGGGAGACTTTATGCTCTCCCAGCTGTGTGGAGACCCACACTGATTACTCCCGTAAAAAGTAATGTCAGAGCATTTATCTCAGTCCATTACTTTCCGCCGAGCTGCCCCTTGGCATCATAGCCATGTGCTTCTGCGAAAAACAGGAGAAAACAAATGCAGTGCTTTCACGTCATTCAGAAATTAAATGAAATACAAAATGGAGCACGCTGAGGACTTTTCTATGTTTGTCACATCAACAAGGCTTTCTAGAAGGTGTTGCTTATGGTGGTTGGCTACATTTGACAGCCTAGAGAAGAAAAACAGGATCAACACGATTGTTTGCTCCACTTCAGATACCAGCACTATTCAGAAATAAGATACTAAAAGGTATTCTGTTTATAGCCCAAGAGGTCACTGGGAGAAAGCTTCCTGTCCATAAAATTCTTCAGATGCATGCCTTGTAAAATCTCAAACTTTTGACTTTAGTCCCCTAGAGTTGACTGCTTAGTAAGTGGGTCACTTAGACCCATGCATATGGTCCCCTGTCCTCGAGAGGTGTTCTGCCACCCTGAGGGTGAATCGTCTGCCAGGTCTGTGCGTGGTGAGCCACCCCTGCAGCAGCATCCCCCATAGTCATGCAGCTTTGCCAAGCATGCAGCATGTTTAAATGGTCCTCCTAACAATACTTTTGTTTAGAGAAAACAAACTCCTAAGGGGGGCATTTGTTTTCTGTAGAGAAAAAGCAAAATGGGTCCTGTGCAGAGAATTTTCTTCCTGAGCATCTGGCCAGTCTACATTTTCCCTTCCCATGTCCGCCAAACATCAGGTGGTGGACATGGGCTGGGAATGTCAATGATGGTCACTCTGCCCTAAATAGAGTGGGGGGACAGTCACTATGACCCTGCGGATGTTCGCAAGAAGGACTGCCGTGGCAAGAGATACCATCATGGAGCCAACTAAGGTTTCACCCGCAGTAACCCAGCATTTCCACACATATAATGGACCGGCCGAACCACAGTTTTGGTGGGATGAGAAGACCACCACTTTACAGCACTTCTGCATCTCTGACAAGCTCTAAATGAGGCCGAAAGACTCTTTACATGGATCTTCAGCTTAGCTTTATAGTTTAGCACACAAAGTATTCTTGAATGCCGACTAAGCCTGGGCGGAGTTCAAAAAAACTCTGCCGCGCTACGCGGAGCTCCGGAAGCGGTGGAGTGCGTTAGATAAATGCCGTTTGCTGTGATTTTCAGTACCTGGTCCTTGTCCACACTGTGCAATCATTTCGAACAGCACCATGCACAGCGCAAGCGGGCGCTGCTTCCTTTCTGCCGCTCGAGTAGATTTTACTCAAGCGGCAGCTTCCTCAACGTTAACGGACGGTTTCTCAATGCAAGCGGTCGTGAGCATACGCGACCACTCGCAATGAGAAACCTGACCGCCCGCGTTGAGAAATCTCGCCGGGGGGTTGATATTCCATGCTTGCGCTTGCCAACTTGATGTTGACAATCGCAAACGAGGAAAAATCTCGTTGTGAGGTGGATTTTCCTTGCTCCCCAACTTGACGTTGATGAACGCGAGCGAGGGAAAAAAACTCTGCTCCGCTACTTGGAGTGGAGTTTTTCGGAACTCCTCGGGCTCCGCGTAACATGGAGTGTGGAAAACTCTGCGAACTGAGCGGAGTTCACCGCCTAGACTTAATGCCGATGTGTGGCACAGTAGCGTCTGTTATCTTTGACGGCCAGCCACCGCCTCTCCTCTGTCCTCCTCTTCCTGACTCCGGTCCCGCAGCAGGATGCAGGACGCAGCAGGAAGCATCGGGCTCCCAGCCTCCTGATAGCCAATCACAACACTACAATGCAGCGTTGTGATTGGTCTGAGCACCGTGGATCGGCGCTCAGCTAGGGAATGGGGGCCTGGGCATGTTCTCCACACAGGTTGCAATGCAGACTGCATGGAGAAGATGGGAAGTGCACATGAATGTTTGGCCGGTCCGATTGGGCCAGCCAAACAGTCTTGTGCACTTAGGAGTGGGCAAACCACTCCTCCCCTGCTTCTCTGTCGTCAGAGGAGCCCGCCCCAAATGCAAAGCTGCAGCAAAAGGAAACATAAAATGATAATAACGTGAGCTATTATCATTTTACGTTTCCTTTACTTCACTGCTGCGAAGCAGTGGGACGACTCTCCTCCGCCTTAGCGGAGGAGCCGCCACTGGTGTGACATTTTGCAAATTATAGCTGTAAAAGTTGTAACAGGAGAAATATAATTACTTTCAAAAAGCAATCACTGTGCAAGTTATGCTGGTGCAAATTACCACTGACTAGTTTTGTGCAACTCCTAAAACAGATGAATCAAGCGTCAAAACACCACCTCTCTACAATTAAGTGTTGTTAAAAGAATTATTTCCGCTTCGTACAATTTATATCACCAATTTCCTCTTCGTTCAATTTATGTCACCAGCCCTGAATACTCAAAATCTGAACGTGCGAAATAGCCCCATAAAACAATTCACCACTTGCAACACGGTGCAAAAGAGGAGGGGGCACAGACAAATCTGAAATAATTTATCATGCAGAAAAGAGAAGAACAAAAGTTGCTGGCATAAAATATGTATTTCACTCCCTAATTTTAGCGCCTGATTCAGCATGAGGAGTCATTCTGATTTTGCTGCCAGTGTTTCAGCTGTTTTTCATCGGATTCGGCCCCACGTGTCTCCTGAGAGCCAACACAGATGAAAAATATGGCTATTGGAACACTGACTATGCATTATTCTTTGCTGCCCATATAGAGGTGATTTCATCACTGGCACCAGCTCTCACCTGCATGGTAGGAATCAATGTGGGTGAAAAACCTGCACCATACGAAATGACTCCGCACCCAATGAGCTGTCCCCTTCTCTTTGACTAGCACTAAAACTTCTCCTATCAGAGAATGCGAACCAAGGGGCAGATTTACAAGCCCCTTGCGCCTTCTTCCGCCGCCATTGCGTCACTTTTTTTGACGCAACGGCGGCTCAAAAAATACGGCCTATTTACAACGTGACGCATCTAGGGAGATGCGTCACGTTGTAAAGCCCTGCGTCACATTATACCTGCGTCAGGTATAATGTATGCAGGGCGGGCGTTCCCACGCAGGAAGGCTTCGTAAAAGTGACGCAGTGAAATCTACAAGATTTCACTGCGCCACTTTTAGGACGCCACTGCGTCAAAACCTTACGCCTGCTTGAAGCAGGCGTAAGTAGTGACGCAGTATAGTGGGAATAGGCCTCAAAATGCATTGCTGGAGTTGTGTCGTGTTTGCGACACGACTCCAGCAATGCGTGATTTTTGCCTCAACAGATGCGTCAGAATTTCTGACGCATCTGTCAATCTCTGCGCCATGGTGCGCCGTATTGTAAATACGGTGCATCCATGGTGGCGCAAGGGTTTCTCAGAGTGGCGCAGGGAAAGTGGCGCATCTCTACAGATGCGTCACTTTCTTGTAAATCTGCCCCCAAGAGTTCTATACAATGAGTCTATTTGTGCTGAGTGCATTTCTTACAGTTATTTTATTTATTATACCATATTTCTTTATCAAAAGTAGTCTGTTGGCTACTATTGGACATTATTTGTTAAGCTTTTAGTTTAATTGATTGTAGCCAAAACCTACCCGCAGTTCTTTATTTTACATTTTTATCTTTCATATGATACCAATATTGCATATTATTCCAGAATATACAATACTTTCAGAATATATCAAAAATTTCAAAAGTTCATACTCTTTCCTCGTATGCTCTTTTTGTCAAAAAACAAACAAAAGGGTGGCCCACGTCTTGCTTTGTATGCGTCCCTTAGGTGGTGCACTAATTTATCCAATCAACACACTAGTCTCATGTCAATAGATTCATATATATATATGGTGTGCTTCGACTGGTGTTTCTTGTCCAAATTGACCACATGCCGGTTACAGGGAGGGAGGGAGGCAGAAGCCACATGAAACCTCGGCTCATTATGGGCTCGAGGTTCCAACATGACCTTGAGCTGAGCCAGAGCCAGGCTGCAGGCTCGAGCCCGGCTCAAGCTTTCAGTGACTCGCCCACCTCTAATGGTGAGCACTATATAGAAGGAATGTATCTTAAATTTTAATTACGCTTATAAGACCAGGGACCAGTAGTTAAAGGTGTCTGAATTCCGTAGTCTACATACTGTGGTAATTAAAAACAAGTCATAGTGGTTAAATTGAAGGTTGTGGATGGTACAAGTTTCAAAATGGAGCTGCTTTCGAAGAAATGAAAACTAGCTATCTGTGTGTTGACAGGGTTTCTGCATATTGTTGGAGCAATAGATGGAACCGACATGCAAATATGCGTGAGCAGATATTTCCTAATAGAAAAATGTTCTGCTCAGTAAATGTGGAGATGCCTTGCGCTACAGACCTAATGATAATTCAATACAAACATTCAGAGGTAAGCTCCTGGTTTCAGAAGCTTGCTCTCTGTTATAGAAGGGCTGCAACAGGAGAAAGCATGTTTGAATGGTGAGTTTGCACTTATTGTACTTTCTAGTGCACATGGCAAATACCTTAACTTGCTTTCCAGTTATTATGAAAACGTTTGTGAAAATTAATCGAAATTGATGGTTGTGCATTTCGCATAATTATGCAAATTTAATGCTATACATCCATTTTAATCCTCCAATTCTTATTATGCCTCACTATCTTTTAAGGGGGTGAGGAAACGCCTGAAGTGCTATACGTCCATTGTATCACAGTGCTCATTATCGTTCTTCAATTCTTATCATATCTTACTGTCTTTGAAGGGGTGTGTGGAAACATTGAGGCTGGTTTCCCCCATCTCTCTTCCTCCTCCTTTCTCACACATTCCCAGGAGGTGCAAGCCCTCTCGGCATGGAATGCTCCAATCAATTGGAAAACCACAAAGGAACACAAGGCCTGCCTCTCCAGCAGCATCATGGGGAGAAGTGTTCAAAATGATTTTCTTCCACCTGCCTAAGGGCAACGGAGTTCATTGCTTTTGCTGCTCATGGAATCTCTTTCTTCTTCTTATATGAGATAAACCTGACTAAAATATATATGGATATTTGGCAATGGAGGGGGATTTATGTCCAATTCTATGATCCTGGTCTCAATAATTTGGCTAATTTGGTGTTCGGCAGTCTTCTTCATGAGCTATATTAACGCCTTATTTAAAAACAAATGTACAATATATCATCAATACATACGGGATTCTCAGAGGATGGTGTATCTAAAAAAAATACAAAATACAATGTTCTGGCACCATTGGCATATAAGTAAAACCTGCAACATATGAAATGTTCACTCTACTGTTCAAGGTCAACGCAAAGATTCCACTTAAAGAAGACACTGGATCACATTTAGTTTGGCCCTGTGGCTTAGGAAAAATAAGTAATAATAGGCTATTAGTGCTCGTCATAGACTGTGCAGTTTTAGTAAGTGTATGAATGTTGTCATAGCTGTGTTTTTGATAAAGACAGGGATACTAAAGACTATTGGCTTCAATTTTGCAGTGGGTTTAGAAAATTTTAAATACGAACATGTACTCACATTGATTTACATAGATATTTAATTGAGTTTTAAACCTTTTTTGTGAGATCTTATCATTGGTTACTTGCTAGCAAATGGTTCTCTCCCAAACTTAATTGATTGATTTGTGTATTTATATAGCGCTTGAATCACCCCCGGAGGGGTATCTCAGCGCTCGCAGACTTACAATATAAGAAACAATGCCTCAAGGATGCTGGACGTTTTTTGGGGAAGGTCTTATGTTTGTCAAGCTAGGGCCAACTGTATTAGGTAACCCATATAATGCAAAGTTTTAAGCAGAGCTACAAAAAAGCATTACTCTCAAACAATCCTATTCTGGTAATTCTTCGTATGAGCTCTTTCTAACAGTGAATGCGCTCACCGATCTGGCTTCCACCAGTTACCAGATTGGTTCCTTGAAGGAGTTGGTAAATAGCCATAGTATGTAATGCCCTGAATAAAAAACACTTTGATTTAACAATATAGTCTCTTTTGGGCTGCAAACAAAAAGCTTTACACAGTTGCAATGTATCCAGACCAAGGTCCAGGAGCGTTATTCAAACTAATGTTTGACCTCACTTCTGATCACCTCTGCCATTTACGTTGGCCACTGGTGCACAAAAGGATAATCTTTAAAGTTTCTTTTATTTTACTAATAAAGGCCCAGGTTTGCTACAATTTTGGATCAGGTTTGTGGCACTTATGTGATGCAGCCCCAACATAAAATCATTTTTGGCATTTACTAAGCCACGCAAAGCCTCTGTGCCTGACTTTGCATGGTTTAGTAACTACAAGGTAACACAAAACAACACAACACAGCGTATAGCTCTGCCTTGCATTACTTTGCGCCAGGTAGGCATTATATGGGTGGAGCATGGGCGTTCCCATGCATCCACCCTTGTCTTTTGATGCAAAACCAGATTTTCAAAGGGATGTATGACGATACCACGCATGCATTACATCGCATGCCATTAGATCGCGGTTTTAACAACGCAAGTCGTTACAACGACTTGCGTTGGAGGGCGCTGGACTTAGGAGTAGTTTAATTTACTATTCCAACTCCAGCCTACGTACAGTAGGGAAGGTGTTGGATAGTAATTTAAACTACTCCTTGTCCTATAGCGCCCTCCAGTGCAAGTCGTTGTAACGACTTTCGTTGTAAAAACCGCAATCTAATGGCATGCGATGTAATGCATGCGTTCTAAAGGTTGTTTCCCTTTCAAAGGCTTACCAAGTTGGGTTTGCACTGAAATGATGAACCTACCTGACAGAGGCGTAACAAGGAGAAATACTTTTATTTCTCCTCATGACTTCCTCTATCTGCAGCACTCATAGAAAGAGGCATATGCCTCTCAGGATTGTTTAGTGTGCAGGAGGGTGTCCCTTCCTGCACACAAAAACAACCCTGCCTGTAACACAGGCACCCTTGCACTAGGGTGCACGGATGCCTGCGTTGGTGCTTGGCAGCACACATTGCACCAGCACGGGGAGAGACCATAAATGCTCCATATCTTTGCAAATGGGGAGCATTTCTGACCTCTCCCATTCATGCAGCGCCGCAAGTTCTCTTTGAGTGAAATTATAGTAAATGTGCTCTGAAAATATTCAATGGAGATTCTTGAATCTTCTTGCTCAGACATTTCCTAAACAAGACTTTTTGCATAACTTAAAATCCACTTCTGAACTTTTGTATTGTGTTGCTTTATCAAGTATCAGAGATGCAGCCATAAGTCCTTTTGATTTCAGGGCACACTAACCTGGAACACCTTTCCCCTATATCTCTGCTCCAAAGCCAATGTTCTCAAGTTCTGGAAACATCTTAAAATACGGCTGTTTTCCTCTATAGTGCCAATTGTCTCCCAGAGAGTGTGTGCGCACTTTGCAAATACGTATACAATAAATAAATGGTGTAATCAAGTTTTATGAAGAATTAGGAGTTCACTTTCCCTCACACACACAGTATAGCCCATCGAACAAGCAATACGTGATCCTCACCACTTCAGAAGATTGCATCAAAGTTACCACAACCCTTATATTGGTAACAAATACATTAGTTAATTGAAGTTCTATCAGAATGTTTGAAAAGGTGAGTGCATTTACATTGTTGCCCTTGCATGACAATGGAAGCAGACCGGTAGTTTTTAGGTTTGACTTAATGATACTCAGCACTATTAATGTCAAGCTCAAGTAGGTGATTCCTAAAACAACCTATGATAAGGCGAACAGCTTATCCAGACAATTGAAAACTAAGGGGCATATTAGCAAGGAATAGCGATATTTATCGCTAAACGCGCTTAGCGCGAATCCTGTTAACGCCGCCTATCGCTGGAAAATCTCGCTGAGATAACACCCTATTAGTAAGGTTTATCTCCATAGCGATAATATTTCCAGCGATAGCGGCAAAATGCGAGAATATCGCTGGAAAACCAGCGATATTCTTGCATTAACGCTAAGGTGGATTCAGCATTAGAATCCACCTCCTATACCTTAAACAGGTAAGTCATAGTCAGTAGCAGGTGTTAAAATCTAGCGATAAACGCGCTTAGCGCGATTTATGTTATCGCTTCGCCTGCCTTGATAATAGGGGTTAGTGGTGTTAGCGACTGTTTACAGTCGCTTTTAGTGGGGAACGCCTACCTTGCATGTCATTAGCGATAAATATCGCTGACATGCAAGGCGATGTAATTCCCGGCCTCTAACACCTGAAAGCTGTCGCTAACGCCTGTTAGCGACAGCTTGCTAATAGGGCGTTAAAAATATCGCCGATTTAGCGGCAAAAAGTGCCGCTAAATCGGCGATAAAGCCCTTGATAATATGCCCCTAAGTGCTGCTTTCATGTAGAGCAAAACAATCAGCAGAGCTTGTGAGCCACAGCAACAGCGCATAGCTCAACGACAAACGTTCACCTCACTGAGCAATGCTGCCACAGTACAACATGCAATGAAATTCATGGTCACTTCTTTAATTCAGGAGTAGAGCACATGGTTTTTCATTAATGTAAACGTATAGGTTCCTTTTCGATTACCATCTAATACCAGTATGTAGCCTGTTTCTCATCTCTCTTAGCCTTGGCAGGTACAAAACTAAAGAACGTGGGGATAAAATGACAATCAAAATGTCACTAATAGACGTGTCAGTCTTAAAGTGGTCTTCTCCCAAGGTTTTTTCCTTACTCCTCCATTTTTGATGATCTTGTTTTTATTGGCCTTAGGACTCTGCACACTTTACCGCTGCTAACCAGTGCTAAAGTGCTTGTGCAAATTAAATCATGAAAAGGCTCGGTTCACAGCAGCGCGGAAGGATCGATCATACCAGGACAGAGAGAAGTTTCGGCAACAATTATGCGATACAATGTATAAACTGATCACGTCTTGATGCCACGGGGCAGACAAAGGAGATGAAAGAGCCAGCTTGAAATAACAAACAGCCACGGCCTACCGCGCCTTTTCCTGATTTAATTTACACGAATGGAAAGATCTCGATAAATAATAACCAGAATCTGCATTCAACCTAATTGTATACTGAATCACAATTAACAAAGGAGCCCTGGTTTCACTAGCTTCTAAAACAGATCTTATCCAGTCAAAAGTACAGAGGAGAACCCCGAAAATTGTTTAGGGGCTCGAAACGCGTCGGCGTTACTCCTACTGGGATAACTTACTTAATGAACAATACTTGCTGGTTGGAGCATTCCATTGGAAATAATTTTGCCCTATCAGACTTCTAAAAAGTGTACCAAGCAGGCAACAGCCCTTACAGTATTTTGTGACTAATTTCCTACATATACTCACCCTAATGACTGTTGTGTTTAATGTTGACTGGTTGTAGCTTAATGCAAAATTTGTTCATATTGTGCTTTGTATATAATGTAGGTCTAATTTAATGTCAAACACAGTATGTATATATGTTCAATGTTTCAGGTGGTCTGTCTTTTGGAAAGACATGTTTCAATAATGTTTGACTGATCAAAAAAATGATTTAAATAGAAGTAAATAAAATTGTTCAGACCAATTGAATTAGAAAATGGTCTGAGTCTGTTTAATTAATAAACAGCCTTATAAAGCCAACGGTCAGGAGCTTGTTCGTATAAAAAGTTGTTTAGGCCCTTCCTGGCCGTGTTCGGGCCCATCCCCCTTTTTCTAAAAACATTTAGAAAGTTGGCATTTTCTTGTCCTGACCATTTGGTGCCTGCAACCTGTATCCTGAGTCACATGACTAGGTGTAGCTGGGAGTTGATTTTTGTGTATTACTCAGAGACAAAGGGGGACTAGGTATTGGCAGGATGGGCCATCTGTGACTTGATGAGGGGGAGTAACTGTCACCTACCACACTTGCACATCACAAAGGCTCTGCCCAGCACACTCACAAAGAGTTTTGACACTAGTCAGACAAACTGGGGCCAGGGCAGGGAGGCAGGAAATTCCAAACACCTCTGGGGGAAGAAACCCCCAGAACCTTCTCTTTCTTTAAAGTGGGCACCAGGTATAAATAGTGGACCCTAAGGCCCCACTCTTCAGTACAACTCTGGACCTGTTTGGAAGTCTTAGAAGGACTGCTACTCTGTTGCTCTGTTGCCATGCTGTCCTACGGCCCTGCTGCCTGACCTGCATCTCGAACCCAGGACCACCAGAGTGACCACAGGGGCTAGTTGGCCGACCTCCTGATCAGAACTACAGCGACAGGAAAGACGCCTATCACTTTGAACCCAAAAGGAACAACTGATGGACGGAATGCTGAACAATGCAAACATTCACCCCTCAGTCACATAGATCTGGGTTTACTCCATCATCTTTTGCTCACCAGGTCACCCCAGTTTGGACCCAGCCATGTGCAAATCAGTCTTGACCCTGTTCCTCATGAAAACAGTCCAGCCCGAACTGCCAAGCCATGTCCTCCCTGCACCAGAAACAAGTATCCTGGAACCAGTTTGGGGGTATTACCCCTCATCAGCCAGGCTAGCTTGAATACAGTGGAGCAGTGAGCACGGGACCCACGTCTGGGTATACCCTTCCCACTTAGGGCAACAAAAGCAAAAGGAACAATTGATGGACGGAATGCTGAACAATGCAAACATTCATCCAGCACCTGAACTCTGTCTGCTGTGAGTCCTACCCCCCAAGAGGTGCCACACCAGTCCTGGACCCTTGGAAGTGGGCCTGAAGGAGCTCAGACAGCCCCCTTGTGGTTCTGTGAACAGAGCCGATGCAGCACAACGCACCCCCTCCCAACCAATTCAGAACAACTGCAGCACAATGCATCCCTGTGCAGGTCCTCGTATTGAAGCCTGTCAGCTTCCTCGGAATGGCTACTGCACAACACATCCTCGATGCAGTCCTTCGCATTGCAAGCCCCTCATCGATGGCATCCTCGATGATTACGTATGACTTCTCATTGCAGCCCCGCAGCTTCTTCGGAACCCCCGCAGAGCAAAGCATCCTCAACTCCCGACTTCACATGGCATGCACCTCATCAACGGCATCCTCAATAATGACCCAGGGCTCTGCATCGCCACCCCACAGATCCTCAGAACCGCTGCTGCATGGCTCATGCTCGATGCGGGATCTCGCAATGCTCAGCAATCCATGATTTAAGGTACTTAGTTTAGCGAGCCTAACTTGTTCCTTGTATCTGGCCCACACTTCATCGCGGTCGGCTTGACTTTGTCCCTGTCTGGTACAACCAGCTACCACAGTTGGAGCTTTGTGTTTCTGTGCACTATTTTTACCTAAAACTTTGAAATTGCACATCTCCAGCACTACTATTTTTGCCGTTTTGGTCTCAAATAATTAATTAGCTTTGTGAGAAGTTGGCCTGGCATATGCTGTCCACTAATTATAGTGGGCACCTTGCACCAGTCCAAATCGACTCTTATGGTAGGTAGGTTAAAGACAACCTTATTGAAAGCTATCCTAGTGGTAGCTATGGAGAGCAGCCTTCAGGCTAAGTCTTGAAGGAATGTAAAGCAGCTTGTTTTACCAGTCTATAATCTCTTGAGTGACCAAATGAAAGAGCACCACACCAGGTATATATTCAAAATATATGTATTTATTACTAAACACACCCCTCTAGTCTCTTTATGAGGCTAGAGTTCGAAGTACATAGGTTATAAGATTTTAAATTACAGTAATAGCACAAATACACGTTTGGGCCCTAGGGGCGTACCAAACCATATACCAATAAAGTGGTATGCGAACCACGACTGAACTAGACACTAGGCCTAGAGCCTCTAGAAGTGCTTGGACCACAAGGAACCACCCAAGGTAGTGACACAGGGGACCCACGGGAGACGCGTGCAGTGTAAATACACAACCGCGATACGCCGTTAACTTCTATGGAGAAAGTCGGGATCGGGAAAATAGAGGAAAGGGACACTTAAAAGAGGACTAGGACAAAACCCTTTGAGATCTAGGACTTTGAAGAGTCTCTACCCACGGGAGCACCGGAGTACTCGTGTTACCTCACCCAGGGAAGCCGGGTGCATAGGTGCCTTTCGGGGTCGGGTTTCGTCGTCGTTTCGTATGGCGATCTGCTGCAAAGTGCTGCTGGCGACCAGGAGAAAAGTGTCCGGGTGGATCCAAGAGTGGATCGGAGTTCTGAAGAACCTGAAAGCAGAGGGGACAGAGTCTGGGTCACTAGCCAGTGACCAGGAAGGCGATGGACAGATGCCCACCGATGTCGAGTGCTTCAGGTGCGGTGATGGTCGTCTTGACTCTTCAGCCACGAGGTCCGGGAGGCGTTGTCGGCGACCAGGAGCAGGATTCGGGCTGTTGCTCGATGTCTGTCGAGTGCTGAGGTGTCGGCGACCGGATTGGACCCAACAAGCCTTGGCAACGGCAAGTCTCGAGTAAGATGTAGATCGTCGATGATGCAGACCAGCAAGGTCTGGGGAACTCACCCAGCGAGGGTAAGTGAGGGCAGGCCTGGAGCAACCAGGATGCCAAGTAAAGAAAAGATTGGCCTTCGTTAAGGGCTACTAGCCAACGGGCTAGCGACCGCGAAGGAGCCTCGTGACGCCGCACGTGGAGCTGGCTTACAGGACACTCGTGGAGTGGGGGCCAGTGATCTTCGGTGCAGGTGGTGCTGGAGGCTAGGGCTACTCGGAGCCCAAAGCACGACTTCTTGGGAGACCCAGAAGATGGTGCACTTGCAAGTGTGCTCGGTGTCCAGGGGTCACGGTCTCAAGTCACCCACGATAGCCACGGGCCTCAGCTTTGCTGGGGACTCAGGGTAGCCTCGGGGAAGTCTGAGAATCCACCTCTGGTGATGCGATGACTTCGGCGTCCGACGGGAGCTTCAGTAATGCGAACCGGACAGATGCTTCTTTGGTGCCTGCCAAGCAGGGGAGTCACTCCTTGACCCCAAGGGAGATTCTTCAGTCCTCTAATCTTGTCGTAGAGCATCGAAGGTCCAGGATTCCGTGTCAGAGTTTCGTCCAGGTATAATCTAAAGTCCTAAGGACTGGGTTCCTACCTTTATTCTAAAAATAGGGGATGGACTACTCTGTGGCCCCACCTATGGGTGGGTCAGGGCAGAGGGGTGGCTACACCCTTTCCCTTTGTCCAGTTCACGCCAAAGCAGGGGCTGCGAGCCCCTGATCCGGTTTGAACTGGGGTATGCACAGGGACACCAAATGTGCCCCCAGTGCAGGACTTCAAAGCACCCGAAAGTGCTCCCGCCCAGCCCCAATACACATTGTCCTGTCTGGGGAGGTGGTCACACCTCCCTGGGACAGGAAACCTATTGTCCAGGCCTCCCCTGCCGGAGTTTCGTCCAGCAGCAGGAGGCCAGACTCGTGTCTGTGGCAGCAGCATCCATTTTGTGATGCCAGGGCTCTGGAAAGAAGTTACCGGACTCGTCAGAGTTAACATGCCTTTCCCTCTAGAAGGGTGGAATGCTACCCCCGCCGCCAGGATTGGCGGGGGGTAGTATTCCAAGATGTTTGACACCAAACACGACATGTTTAGGTGCAGCCATTCCAAAGTTAGCATTTTACCGCGAGGATATAATGCGCTTAAGAGTATATGGTCAGGCTGCACTACAAACAGCATCAGAGATGGTCTCCGAACGCTGCAGAGGGGCCCTGCTCATGCAGGGGCACCCTCTCACATAGGAACCATGCACTCTGCCTTTAGGATTGATAAGGCCTGCCTTAGGAGTGACTTATAGGTTTATATGTGTGTATGCTTTTAGTGATATAGGTAACCTATACCACAGTAAGGGGTGCATGCACCACCTTACCCAGGCTGCAGTAGCAGACCTGTGGTGTCAGTTTGGATGGCCTCCCAGGGGTGGCATAATATATGCTGCAGCCCCTGGCAGGCCTCTGAGGTACCTATGCCCTTGGTACATAGTATACCATATACTAGGGACTTATAAGGGCACTCCAGATCCCAATCAGTGATGTGCCTAAGGCACATGGAGACCCTTTTAAAGAGGAAACAGCTAGGCTGGGGTTCTGAATAGCAGGGCCCCAGCCAGACTAATGTCGAAAACCAGTGAAGCATCAGCAAAAAGTGGGGGTACCCATGTGAAGCAGATCCTACTCTCCTACACAACCCCCCCCAAACGTAGGGACATTAAACTAACCTTGCCCAGTTAAGTCTTCATGTTCTAAGTGGAAATACCTAGAGAGTCCATCTGCATTCGCATGGTTACTCCCAGGCCTATGTTCCACTGTAAAGTCCATCCCCTGTAGGGAAATGGACCACCTAAGCAGTTTGGGGTTTTCACCCTTCATTTGTTTTAGCCATAAGAGGGGCTTATGGTCTGTCTGAACCAGGAAGTGTGTACCAAACAAGTATGGCCTCAACTTCTTCAGAGCCCAGACCACAGCAAAGGCCTCCTCTCTATGGCTGACCAACGTTTCTCTCTAGGGGTCAGCCTTCTGCTAATAAAAGCTACTGGCTGATCCTGACCTTCTTCATTCAATTGTGACAGTACAGCCCCTACCCCCAATTCAGATGCATCTGTTTGAACAATGAACTTCTTGGAGTAATCAGGACTCTGCAGAATTGGAGCAGTGCACATGGCCTGCTTGAGGTCATCAAATGCCTTTTGACAGCTAACTGTCCACTGAACCTTTTTGGGCATTTTCTTAGAAGTTAAGTCATTCAAGGGTGTCACTATTGATCCATACCCCTTGACAAATCTCCTATAGTACCCAGTCAGGCCTAAGAAGGCTCTCACCTGAGTCTGGGTAGTGGGAGCAGTCCAGTCCATGATGGTCTGGATCTTGCTCTGCAAAGGTTGAACCTGGCCTCCACCCACAAGGTGGCCCAGGTACACAACCTGACTCTGCCCTATCTGGCACTTAGTGGCCTTGATAGTCAGGCCTGCCTTTTGCAGGGCCTGTAAAACATTCCTGAGGTGGACCAGGTGATCCTCCCAGGTGGAGCTAAAGACAGCAATATCATCTAGATAAGCTGCACTATAGGCTTCCAGTCCTGTGAGAACTGTGTTCACCAACCTCTGGAAAGTGGCAGGTGCATTTTTCAGACCAAAGGGCATTACCACAAATTGATAATGCCCACTAGGGGTTGAAAATGCTGTTTTGGGCTTTGCAGTATCAGCTAGTCTGATCTGCCAGTAGCCAGCTGTTAGGTCAAATGTGCTGAGATATTTGGCAGAGGCCAAAGTATCTATGAGCTCATCTGCCCTGGGTATGGGATGGGCATCAGTCCTAGTGACTGCATTGAGACCCCTGTAGTCTACACAAAACCTCATCTCTCTTTTCCCACCACTGGTGTGAGGTTTCGGTACCAGGACTACTGGACTAGCCCAAGGGCTATCTGAGGGTTCAATTACTCCCAACTCCAACATTTTCTGGACTTCAGTCCTGATACAGTCCCTGACATGGTCAGGTTGCCTATAAATCTTGTTTTTAATAGGCAGACTGTCCCCAGTGTCCACTTCATGAGTGCACCAGGTGGTCTGACTGGGTGTCAGTGAAAACATATGTCTAAACTGATTGAGGACTTGCCTGCAATCAGTTTGTTGCTGGGTAGTGAGGCTGCCTGCCAAGGCTACACCATCAACTGACCCATCGTCAGGGTTCTGTGAGAGCAGGTCAGGGAGTGGGTCACTCTCTTCCTCCTGCCCTTCATCAGTAGCCATGAGCAAGCCCATGTCTGCCCTGTCCACATATGGCTTTAGTCTGTTGACATGGAGAACCCTTTGGGGACTCCTGGGTGTTCCCAGGTCCACTAAGTAAGTGACCTCACCCTTCTGCTCAACAATAGTGTGGGGTCCACTCCATTTGTCTTGGAGAGCTGCTGGGGCCACTGGCTCCAACACCCACACCTTCTGTCCTGGCTGGTACACAGTCAGAACAGCCTTTGGTCATGCCAGGCCTTCTGAAGTTCCTGGCTAGCCTCAAGGTTTTTGGTTGCCTTTTTCATGTACTCAGCCATCCTGGAGCGGAGACCAAGTACATAGTCCACTATATCTTGCTTTGGGGGCTTGAGAGGTAACTCCCATCCTTCCTTCACCAAGCACAGTGGACCCCTCACAGGGTGGCCAAACAGAAGTTCAAAAGGGCTGTAACCAACCCCTTCTGAGGCACCTCCCTATATGCGAATAAAAGGCAGGGCAAGAGTATGTCCCATCTACGCCTAAGCTTTTCTGGGAGCCCTTTAATCATGCCCTTCAAGGTTTTGTTGAATCTCTCAACTAAACCATTGCATTGTGGGTGATAGGGTGTGGTGAACTTATAAGTCACTCCACACTCCTTCCACATTGCTTTTAAGTACCCAGACATGAAGTTAGCACCCCTGTCTGATACTACCTCCTTAGGAAAGCCCACTCTTGAGAAGATTCCCAGGAGGGCCCTTGCCACCACAGGTGCTGTAGTGGTCCTGAGGGGAATAGCTTCTGGGTACCTGGTGGCATGATCCACTACCACCAGGATAAACCTGTGCCCAGAGGCTGTTTGGGGATCCATGGGACCAACAATGTCAATCCCTACCCTCTCAAAGGGCACCCCCACCACAGGTAGTGGTATCAGGGGGCCTTTGTAGTGCCACCTGCTTTGCCACTGGCTTGGCAGGTTACACAGGAGCGACAAAACTCCTTACTGTCTTCAGACATGTGGGGCCAGTGAAAGTGAGGGACAATTCTGTCCCAAGTCTTGTTCTGGCCCAGGTGTCCTGCTAAGGGAATATCATGGGCTAGGGTCAATAGGAAGCCCCTGAACTTCAAAGGTATTACCAACCTCCTGGTAGCACCAGGCTTGGGGTCTCTACTCTCTGAGTACAGGAGTCCATCATCCCAATACACTGTATGGGGACCACTAGCTTTCCCAGCAGCCTCAGCAGCAGCTTGCTGTCTGAGGGGTTCAAGGGAGGGGCAGCTCTGCTGCTCCTGGCTCAGATCTGCCCTAGAAGGTCCCCCTGTCCCCAAGAACTCAACCTGGTCAGGTTCAAGTTCCTCTGGGACAGTTCCTTCTTCAGGGCTGAGATCATCCCCCTCAAGGGACTGATCTTCCTCCTGAGCCAAGGGGAAGGCACTGCCTTAACCCTACTACTCCTCCTCTTGGAAGGCACTTGGTCCATTCTTCCAGAATCCAAGGCCTGTTCAGTGCTAGACATTTTGGCTTGTGACCTGGTCACAGCAAACACATCTGCAGGGATCCCCAGCATTTCTGCATGGGTCCTGAGCTCCACTTCTGCCCAAGCAGAAGTCTCTAAGTCATTGCCAAGCAAGCATTCGACTGGTAGGTTTGCACTTACCACAACCTTCTTAAGGCCAGTTACCCCTCCCCAGGAGAAGTTAACAACTGCCAGAGTATGGTCTGTTCTGACATTGCTAGCATTGGTCACTTGGTACATTTCACCAAGCATAACTTGCCCAGGTAGCACAAGGTCTTGTGTCACCATTGTGACACTTGCCCCTGTGTCCCTAAATGCCAAAGCCTCTCGTCCATTGATTAAAGGCTGTTGTCTGTACTTGCCCAGATTACTGGGACTCATAGAGGAGGGCACATCCATGCCTCCATCACAGACTAACACAGCCTGAGTCAGTTCTCTAACTAGGTCAGAGCCCAACTCAGTTCCCAGGGTGAACCCTACTAAACCCTTTGCTGGAGCACTTCCACCAACTGTACTAGGGGGAACAGGTGCCTTAGGGGCATTGGTGGGTGCTGGACTGGAGTCTTTGGACTTGGTGCAATCACTGGTCCAGTGGGTCTTTTGCTTACAGACCTTGCACCATGGTTTCCTTTGGCCTTTACCCTTGGTAGACTGGGAATCCCCACCAGAAGAAGATTTTTGGGGGCCTGATGAAGACTTTTGATCTTTACCCTTCTCCCCACCCTTGTCAGAGTTCTTAGCATCTTGCTTCTTGGTTTCCCCACCTTGGTTCTGTACCTTCTGCTTCACCCTGGTTCTGACCCATTTGTCTGCCTTCTTTCCCAATTCTTGGGGAGAGGTCAGATCAGAGTCAACCAGGTACTGATGCAACAGCTGATTTTGACAGTTATTAAGAATCTGCTCCCTCATTATCAGATTATACAATCCTGAGAAGTCACACACCTTACTGCCCATCAACCAGCCTTCCAGAGCCTTGGCAGAACAATCCACATAGTCTACCCAGTCTTGAGTCTGTGCTTTTTGGGTGTCTCTGAACTTCAACCTGTACTGTTCAGTGGTTAGGCCAAACCCATCAATAAGAGCACTCTTCAAGACCTTGTAATTGTCAGCATCCTCCTCTCTAACAGTGAGGAGCTTGTCTCTACCTTTGTCAGCAAAGGAGAGCCACAAGATTGCTGCCCACTGCTCCTGAGGGACCTTCTGTACTTTACAGGCCCTCTCTAAAGCAGTTATCCATTTGTGGATATCATCCCCACTCTGGTAGGGAGGGACAATCTTGCTCAGGTTCCTATGGTCATAGGACCTTTCCCTATCTCTAGGGACATGGCTGCCACCATGGGACTCTAGTCCCAACTTTCTTCTCTCTCTAAGGAGATCTAGGGATTCTCTATCTAAAGCCAATTGCTTCTTCCTGATCTCTAGTTGAGTTTCCTCATACTGGACCAGTCTCTTTCTTCTCTCATGAGAGGATTCCCTCCTGTGAGAAGAAACAGAGCTCCCTATGGAGGTGCCAGAGTGGTTAGACTCCTGAGAAGGAGACCTAGACTTTCTGAGCACACTCATAATCCTTCCTGGGGGGACAAAGGTGTGGTTCTCTAGATCCTCATCTTCATCTTCCCCAGAAGGGATTGGGTTTTCCAGGTCAGGGTCATTGTCACCCTCCTGGTCAGTTTCAGAGGGGGCTGGGGGTAGTGGTACCCCTGGCCCCTTCCTCATCTGCTGGCCCACCCTCTGCTCCTACCCCTTCAGTCTCTGAGGACTTACTAAGATCATAAGCCACCAACAACTCCTTGAGGTGTTGGGTGGTGGGACTTTGGCCTGTCCTTAATTTCCTCACGTTACATAAAGCTCTCAATTCCAAGAATTGGAGTGTATCATACTTGGAGGGTGGAAGCTCAATGGCTTCCTGCAAGGAATCTTTGGATCCTGCTTTTAAAGACATTACTAGTGTGGTGTGGTGTATGCACTACCTACTCTAGTGTGGCCTACTAAACTCTCTTGAGTTGTAGAAAGGGTTGTGCTATCCCTTAACACACAACTCTAAGTTCAGTAGAACTTACTGTTATTCTAAGCTTAAATTATATGTACCTTAGGTACCTTTAGTGGTTTTCAGTTGATCAATTCAATTGAGATTATCTGGTAAAACAATAGCAAGCTGGAATCCCACACGCTGCACACCAATGTGAGAAGTTGGCCTGGCATATGCTGTCCACTAATTATAGTGGGCACCTTGCACCAGTCCAAATCGACTCTTATGGTAGGTAGGTTAAAGACAACCTTATTGAAAGCTATCCTAGTGGTAGCTATGGAGAGCAGCCTTCAGGCTAAGTCTTGAAGGAATGTAAAGCAGCTTGTTTTACCAGTCTATAATCTCTTGAGTGACCAAATGAAAGAGCACCACACCAGGTATATATTCAAAATATATGTATTTATTACTAAACACACCCCTCTAGTCTCTTTATGAGGCTAGAGTTCGAAGTACATAGGTTATAAGATTTTAAATCACAGTAATAGCACAAATACACGTTTGGGCCCTAGGGGCGTACCAAACCATATACCAATAAAGTGGTATGCGAACCACGACTGAACTAGACACTAGGCCTAGAGCCTCTAGAAGTGCTTGGACCACAAGGAACCACCCAAGGTAGTGACACAGGGGACCCACGGGAGACGCGTGCAGTGTAAATACACAACCGCGATACGCCGTTAACTTCTATGGAGAAAGTCGGGATCGGGAAAATAGAGGAAAGGGACACTTAAAAGAGGACTAGGACAAAACCCTTTGAGATCTAGGACTTTGAAGAGTCTCTACCCACGGGAGCACCGGAGTACTCGTGTTACCTCACCCAGGGAAGCCGGGTGCATAGGTGCCTTTCGGGGTCGGGTTTCGTCGTCGTTTCGTATGGCGATCTGCTGCAAAGTGCTGCTGGCGACCAGGAGAAAAGTGTCCGGGTGGATCCAAGAGTGGATCGGAGTTCTGAAGAACCTGAAAGCAGAGGGGACAGAGTCTGGGTCACTAGCCAGTGACCAGGAAGGCGATGGACAGATGCCCACCGATGTCGAGTGCTTCAGGTGCGGTGACGGTCGTCTTGACTCTTCAGCCACGAGGTCCGGGAGGCGTTGTCGGCGACCAGGAGCAGGATTCGGGCTGTTGCTCGATGTCTGTCGAGTGCTGAGGTGTCGGCGACCGGATTGGACCCAACAAGCCTTGGCAACGGCAAGTCTCGAGTAAGATGTAGATCGTCGATGATGCAGACCAGCAAGGTCTGGGGAACTCACCCAGCGAGGGTAAGTGAGGGCAGGCCTGGAGCAACCAGGATGCCAAGTAAAGAAAAGATTGGCCTTCGTTAAGGGCTACTAGCCAACGGGCTAGCGACCGCGAAGGAGCCTCGTGACGCCGCACGTGGAGCTGGCTTACAGGACACTCGTGGAGTGGGGGCCAGTGATCTTCGGTGCAGGTGGTGCTGGAGGCTAGGGCTACTCGGAGCCCAAAGCACGACTTCTTGGGAGACCCAGAAGATGGTGCACTTGCAAGTGTGCTCGGTGTCCAGGGGTCACGGTCTCAAGTCACCCACGATAGCCACGGGCCTCAGCTTTGCTGGGGACTCAGGGTAGCCTCGGGAAGTCTGAGAATCCACCTCTGGTGATGCGATGACTTCGGCGTCCGACGGGAGCTTCAGTAATGCGAACCGGACAGATGCTTCTTTGGTGCCTGCCAAGCAGGGGAGTCACTCCTTGACCCCAAGGGAGATTCTTCAGTCCTCTAATCTTGTCGTAGAGCGTCGAAGGTCCAGGATTCCGTGTCAGAGTTTCGTCCAGGTATAATCTAAAGTCCTAAGGACTGGGTTCCTACCTTTATTCTAAAAATAGGGGATGGACTACTCTGTGGCCCCACCTATGGGTGGGTCAGGGCAGAGGGGTGGCTACACCCCTTTCCCTTTGTCCAGTTCGCGCCAAAGCAGGGGCTGCGAGCCCCTGATCCGGTTTGAACTGGGGTATGCACAGGGACACCAAATGTGCCCCCAGTGCAGGACTTCAAAGCACCCGAAAGTGCTCCCGCCCAGCCCCAATACACATTGTCCTGTCTGGGGAGGTGGTCACACCTCCCTGGGACAGGAAACCTATTGTCCAGGCCTCCCCTGCCGGAGTTTCGTCCAGCAGCAGGAGGCCAGACTCGTGTCTGTGGCAGCAGCATCCATTTTGTGATGCCAGGGCTCTGGAAAGAAGTTACCGGACTCGTCAGAGTTAACATGCCTTTCCCTCTAGAAGGGTGGAATGCTACCCCCGCCGCCAGGATTGGCGGGGGGGTAGTATTCCAAGATGTTTGACACCAAACACGACATGTTTAGGTGCAGCCATTCCAAAGTTAGCATTTTACCGCGAGGATATAATGCGCTTAAGAGTATATGGTCAGGCTGCACTACAAACAGCATCAGAGATGGTCTCCGAACGCTGCAGAGGGGCCCTGCTCATGCAGGGGCACCCTCTCACATAGGAACCATGCACTCTGCCTTTAGGATTGATAAGGCCTGCCTTAGGAGTGACTTATAGGTTTATATGTGTGTATGCTTTTAGTGATATAGGTAACCTATACCACAGTAAGGGGTGCATGCACCACCTTACCCAGGCTGCAGTAGCAGACCTGTGGTGTCAGTTTGGATGGCCTCCCAGGGGTGGCATAATATATGCTGCAGCCCCTGGCAGGCCTCTGAGGTACCTATGCCCTTGGTACATAGTATACCATATACTAGGGACTTATAAGGGCACTCCAGATCCCAATCAGTGATGTGCCTAAGGCACATGGAGACCCTTTTAAAGAGGAAACAGCTAGGCTGGGGTTCTGAATAGCAGGGCCCCAGCCAGACTAATGTCGAAAACCAGTGACGCATCAGCAAAAAGTGGGGGTACCCATGTGAAGCAGATCCTACTCTCCTACACCAACAGATTGGTGAAGTCGAAGCCCCTCTCTACTGATGCTCATATAATTCTCTGGTGACAGCTGCACTGACAAGGGAGACCATAAAAACAGTTCTCTTTATCACCTCCTGCACCTTCAGCAATTACCAACAGTAGCAAGTCTAGAACGTGCAGATATTTTAGGCTCTGTAATAGGGATTTGAGTCCGATTATCACATCATTCTCTGGAATGCCCCTCTAAATATACAGTGTGCACTGGTTCTTTAAAAGTAGTTCAGGAATGTCCAACATTGGTCCAAGCCAAAGAGAGCCATGCCAGAGTTTCAGCATAACCACTATGTGGATGATTAAGTAGAGAGCCCTTGATTTATATTAATCTCAGGGACAGTAGTTTGAAAATCTGGTATGGCTTCAGCTATTGTAAACACACGCTGAGCGCTCTGTTCATTGACATTCCTCCCTAAATGTTATTGTAATAGGATTCTACATTTTGCTTCCTTTGTCAGCTTTGTCACATGAAATTAACTCTACCTTCTGGATTTATTTTTCTCCTAACTGCAGGTGGTGCGTGACCAAATATCTCATTGTACAGTAAAGCTGCGGCAGACTACTGGGTTGATGGAGTACTGCCTAGAGGTCATCAAAGAAAATGACCCCAGTGGCTTTCTGCAGGTTAGTGTACAGTTACTACATTTTAAGCATTACTGCAGTGTGACTGAAGGGACAGAAATTTGGCAATATGTATAGTCCCTCGAACCCAACCGTCCAGATACCTATATTTGTTTCAACCTTAATATCTCACAAAATACTAAACAGATTTGCACCAAACCATGAAAGGCACAATCTGCATACCAAGATCTAGCTGCCTGCCAAATTTGGTGTAATTTGGTTCAGCGGTTTTTGCTGTAACCCTGCCTAAAGAAGATTATGGCAAATGTATGGGGATTTTGCGTTTTGGGACCCCCTCCCTTTTTTCTCAGCCCCCGCTTGACTGATCACCCCAAAACTTTTTATGCACAAACTAGTGAAAAAGTAGCACCTTTTTTTGAACATTTTTTGGAGTTTTATCAAACAGGGCCAATATTATTAGCAACACAAAACACACTTTTCCTGTGGAACAGCTGACCTAACTATAACTACCCAGTGGCGACCACCACTGGTTAAAATAATATACACAGACATTCTATAGGCAGTTGCACAAAAAAATTGCTTTTTATTATCATTTTTGAGTGTGTGAAGGTGCCATGACTCATCAGAGGTGAGACTTCGAGTGAGTCATAATGTCCCTCCTTCCCCCTCAACAGAACTGCTACAGGACCCCATTTTATTTTTTAATACACATCATAGAAAAATATGATTCTTACAAGCGAAAAGAAAAGTTAGTACTTGCTTTGAATTACTGTAACCTGAAGATGGAGTTTAAATATACGAGGATGATTACAATTTTACAAAAAGAAAAATAGATGGGAAAAAAGCATTCCCAAAGTAAAGTATTGGCCCACCAGCTAGTTGTGCACTTCTTTCTACGCTGATGTGTGCATGTCATCAGACAAAACACCATCACTCACAGTGCAGGAGAGCGAATGGGCGAAGTTGGGTTTGTATTAAGGGTGGGTGGGTGAAGTCAAAATGTGAATGACCCATGAACAGTCCAAAACATGGAGCTGGCTGACCCTAACCCATGTCATGTAGTTGTATGTATTTCTATTTGTGAATTTTTGAATTATGCGAATCTGGGTTCTGACTTGTAAAGCTGTTTCAAATCCAGACATAAAAGAAAACTTACATTAGGCCAATTTCCTAAGCACACTGAAGCTATGCACTCTGTAGACTACACACATTAAGTGTTCTGAAATTAGACAAGTCTAGGGACAGGCTATTTTAGTTGGAAGCGCCATTTGCTGGCGTTGTTTGACTCCCAACTATGTTATTGTGATTAAGGGCTTTTAGGTAATAGGTTTTATCTGATGCTTTTTATCCTGATGTTTACGTGTCCATGGGATTGTGCCAGTGGCAGCTCCTTCATTTGGGCTTTGGGGCTCAGCCCCACCAATTTTACTCAAACACGACTGCCTGCATTCCCCTCCACATAATCCTTCTCTGCTGCCTGCTGCTTAAGTGCTCAAGGACAGAGCCCTGCACAGTGCTGTTCAACTCATGGCACATTTAAGCAAATGGACTAACTTTACGCCCTTGCTTAAGTGTGCAGGAGTTAACACATGTTTCCTGCACATGCAAAGGGCAGCATGAGTGCCTTCTGTAAATCGCACAGACAGCCAGGTAATGCTTGGCAGGAGGTGAGGAGGGGGTGGGGGGGGGGGGGGGGCAGCCCAGGCCTCACTGGAATCAGATACATATTCACCGCCACTATCAAAGTTCACCAGCCACCACTGGGTTGTACCCTTCGACTAAAGATGGCCTAGGCTGTGTTATGGATCCACGCTGAGAGACCCCCCTGAGTGTATTCTATGCATGATGGTCGAGGCCCATTGAAAGCCCCATGGATTTCAGCTACTGGACAAGGTAGACACCTTTCCACAAAAGATAAGTCGACACTGGTAAGAAAAGTACTACAACCCCCTTTCACCAGGGCTCCCTGCTTGTTACTGTGCAGCAGTGAAAGGGAAGTGAAACATCCACATCCTTAGAAACAGCTGGTGCAGGGCCTTCCCAAGATCCATCACTTCAAAAATAATAAACTGTTATTTGTATAGCGCTTTTGTCAACACACTTCATAATGAACGTTTAGATATAGCGCTAGGTCGCCTTGTCAGAGGCAGTAAGCCCTATAAATGCATTGCAACTGCAATACGTTACCCTGTCTCACGTTTTCATTATTCTATCAACCTTGGAAGGATCAACGCTGCGTCGACCGTGCCAAGGCTTATTGAGATGGTCTGGTCTCGCTAAGCTTGTTTAATCATTACAGTCCTGCGTGGAATTTTTGTGCAGTGCAGTTTCACAGCGGGAGGTTGTGGAAAACGGTGCAGGCAGCTTAATATATATGAAGTACTCTACGGACACATGAATGAACTCTGGGCGTATAACAATACTTGCATATATTCAGTGCAATATTTCAGGAGCTTTCAGTTTACTTCTAAATGAATGTGGACGACACAATCGTATTTGGCTTTTAATGGAACGCGCAGACTTCCACTAATGCGGCAGTGACACCTAGTGGTCACTCTTTTACATGACAGTGGCTAGAACCTAGCAGCCCTTACGGTTCATGTGAAAAGGCCAGTGAGGGGAAAAAGTGCAATACAGATTTGCAGTCAACAAAACACACACCAAGATATTGATTGCCAAATAATAAGTTATGTTCCGTGTGCATAAAATAAAAATTAAATGACTGAAACAACTATGCCTTCATGAGGTTAAAAAGACAGACCGTAGAAAATATGCAAAATAATGCGAACACGTTCATGGAATTCACACTGTTCGTTGGTGAGAAAATTGTTGTCTGTTTGGCAATTCCTCCGGTATGTGTATGAGGAGAATCCGAATAGGGATTTTGGGGACAGAAGTACTATGCAATTTTGCGATCGCAAACATTGCAATTCGCAAAATCGCAGGGAATGATACCGTTAAATGGCTGGTTCCGAGGCACAGACTACATATTTTTTAAGTTGACAGCTCGATATGTATGTTTATGTATTTTATTGTGCACTACATTGCAACGGTTTTAATAATCAAGCAATAAAGACTTTTCAGTTGAGTTACTACACATTTTACGAGTTGGAAATGGTTTTCTGACTCGTGGGTTTTACGACCTACATTGAACCACAATTTGAAAGGAGCTTGAAAGGGCCATTCCTTCCTTATTGTGATTCGGTTTGGTGTGTGTCAATGGTTTTCAACCACAGTTTCTGTCGCAAACCATTGACCAGTTACCGGCTCCTTGGAGGAGGTGGTAACTGATTCCCTTTGGGGATCGTGTTGGCAACATCAATGGAGGTAGGCAGGGCTCCAGGGCACCACTGTTTGCTCTCCTTGATGTTTTCCCAAATGAGAAGCGTTTTTATTTGTTTTTTTTAAAGCAGCACTGGTTCACTTAAGGAACTCAGGCCGCTTTAAAAACAAAGCGTTTCCCATTTTAGAATTCAAACACAGGGGTGGGGGTCTGCTGTACCTTGCAGGCCACCATCCCTGTAATTGTAGCCAATAACGGGTAGTCACAAATTGAGATCTACCTAATTAATATTCATTAGACAGGTCATTCTGCGCCCCCTTTGCGAATGGTGATTTTGCAAACTGACTTAAAAGTATATATATTGGTTTGTAAAGTCATAGCCCATTACCAAAAAGTCAGTGCAGTATTTCAGACCTCTTTTGCGAGTAGACTCTTAGTACATTGTGCCCATAGTTGGTCACAGCTTACACATTTGCTTTGAAATATAAAATCTAGCTTCTTTATGTTGATCAGCAGGCTTTCCACGGATCCCTCACTTACCTCCACCTTTACACGTCTTCTTCAGCTCCTCTTTCAGTGTGCCATACCTATCATCTTATGAACATCCTTCAAAGTCTTCATTAAACAAAAATCTGACCTGTACTTTTCTACTGCTTTGCAAAACCCAACAGATAATCAAGAACGCAACTCGGTCCTGTAGCCATGCTGCTCTGACATGCCCAAACTGGAAACCACCAGGAGGATTCTCTGACAAACCTCGCTGTAAGGTTTGTGTAGGTCAGGGCACATTCCATCTTGTGTTTGGAGTTGCACTCCATAGTTTTGGTGGAAGTCAGTAACAGAAAGATGAGTTCCTGGTTTGATAGGTGTTCTTTCAAACTCTTGTTAAGAAGCCTCTCCCTAAACATCAGCGTCTGATGAATGAATGAATGATGTCATTTATAGAGCGCTGGCTATCACTCCAATGGAGCATCTTGGCGCTAAGAGTGAGAGTCAAAGGGGGTGTGGTCTCTAATGTCGCAGTAATCAGATAAAAGATAGAGCCAGACTGTCAGGAACTGTGAAGATCCAAGTTTTCAATTTTTTCTTAAAGATGGACTCCGTCTGAATAAGTCTCAATTGGGTAGGTAGATAATTCCAGGCTTTTGTCCCTAGTACAGCCATAGATTTTCCCCTCTGGACTTCAGACGAAAAAGGGGGGGGTGCAAGTAGATTTTCCTTAGAGGATCTTAAGTTACGAGCAGGTACATAGGCTTTCAATCTGGTCCTAAGGTATTTAGGACCGGTTTGTTTTACAGCTCTAAAGGTTATCACAAGGATTTTAAAGAGAATTCTCTTGTGTATGGGTAGCCAGTGGAGGATTTGAAGAGCCTCGGAAGCAGAGGACCCCTTAAGTAGATTCAGTACCATTCGGGCCGCTGCGTTTTGTACAGTCTGCAACTTTTTTAGAGTACTCTTTTTTATACCAGCATAAAGGCTGTTACAATAATCTAGTCGTGACGAGATCATCGCCACTGCTACAGACTTACGAGCTATGGCTGGCAGGCGGTCAAATAATTTTTTCAGAGTTTTTATCCAATGGAAACAAGTTCCTGCTATCGACAGGGCCTGCTGATCAAAAGAGAGAGAGCTATCAAATCGTACTCCTAGATTTTTTGCAGTGTCCACAGTATTGGGGGGTGGGGCTGCATCAGTTGGCCACCACATTTTGGGTGAAAAGATATTACATTTTCCTAGCAGCAGAATCTCCGTCTTTGGCTGTTACATTTAAGGTGATTGGTCTTCATCCATTCGAAGACAGCCGAGAGACATTGTTGAAAATTTTCTTCAGCTGCTGTGGTTTCTTTATCCAAGGTAAGGATGAGCTGTGTATCATCAGCATAAGACACAGTCTCAATATCAAAAGATGATATTAGATCTAACAGGGGCACCATATATATATTAAAGAGTGTGGGGCTCAAAATTGAGCCCTGAGGCACACCTGATCCGAGATATGATTGATTTTATACCAACCTATTACATTCTTTTTGTGACCAGACAGTATTTTCTTCTGTGCCTTTTTAATCAATGTCTCACACCAAACTGTAAAACCTAAAGAGCAGATGGCATGGAGATGCTTCTGAATATCAACTGTGTACACAACTTCAGCATCGCCCATCTGAGTGTTGGTGATACTGTTTTTAGCCTGGCTTTTCAAATCTAGGAGTAATCCCTCTTCTTGTAGAAATCTGTACACATTCAGCACAATCAAGTAACTGCACATAGTAAACCTCTCTGAAGAGTATTGAAAGAAGCATAAGGTATTGTACATGGCATGGGGGCTCAGGCTGCAATTTGGACTTCATCCACTATCACTGTGTTCTGGCAGAGGAATTGAGAGCTTGATAAATTTGACAGGACACAAACCTCAAGTTCCAACTTTTTAATGATTCAGTGGCAACAGTGTTTTTGTTAATTCCTAATAGTCATATGGAAATCTGCATGTTACTTCCTATTATATATCATACATGCAAAACAAAATACATACAGGATACACTGGGACACCTGCTCCCAAGAAGCCACCAATAGATTTGTGTTTCTCGACCAGGATTCCAAGAGAATCGGCAGAGTGAGAAGGCTTCTTAAATTAAGCCCACAATGTCTTCTTTAAAGGCTGAGTCTTTGATACAAACCTAGGAAAACCACAATAGCAGGAAGTAAATGGTGGTCTTTTTCCACTTAGGCCAAGGATTAGAAGGGGGCGGTATAAGGTGTGGTATTAACAACAACCCAATAAATACTAATACCATGGGACATGCTAAATGCATCATATTTCGAAATGTCCCACAAAAATGGGGAATTACTGGTGGAATTGGTGTGTGCGTACCGAATTGTATGTATTAGAATTTACCACTCTTTTGTACCAGGTAACTGTTTTGCACGCTTGACCTGCCACAATTTACATGGGGAAAATTGCAGGAGGTATGGTAATTATTGCATCACTCAGAATTATGATCTCTGCGCAACTTACTGCCACCTCATGATCAGGGCCTTAACTTATTTAAATGAGTACGTTAGAAAATCCCATCAAGATCCTGTAAACTTTCTGTTGGTTAAGAGCTCTCAGAAGGCTGTGTTAAGCTTTCTATTGGTTAAGAGCTCTCCGAAGGCTGTGTTAAGCTTTCTATTGGTTAAGAGCTCTCAGAAGGATGTGTTAAGCTTTCTATTGGTTAAGAGCTCTCAGAAGGCTGTGTTAAACCTTCTCTTGCATGTGATTACCCTTTCTCCCTACTTGAGCAAGGAGGGAGGAGAAATTTAAAATGGACAAAAGTAAGAATGTTGGACAGAGTGTAACCTTCTGTCTGCCTTCCTAAAGCTAAAACACAATAACCATCCTTCTCAATGTATAAGTGCAACCTGCCTAAATGCTGCTTTTGGTACTAGAGCTACAATGTTTTTTTACAAAGGAGTGTGCTCAGCAAAAGCATTACACAGCAGCTTTTAGCAGAGGCCGCCCCCAAAGGGGTCCTCACGGGCCGGTGTCATAACAAACACGAGAGACCTGAAAAAGCCAGTTTGGGCCGCCTCAGCACGCCCAACAAAGGGGGAGTCTCCCCACTCCCCGGTCAAGAGTGCGCGCCAAAGGTAACGCGATAATACTTGGCCAATAGGTGGTCAGGTGATGTTTTGAACTCCCCAATGGGGGGACGCCGCCACATGCCAGAGGGGGACAATCGGGGGTTATAAGCACACCACTGCGCCAGCAAGGTTACTTTTGGAAGCTGGGGGCGGGGTGCAGATCAACTTTAAAGACACACCCCATCCACACCGAGCAACAGCATTATCGCAGTGCATGGACGGCATGTGAGGCGGTTAAGAAGGGGTACATTTGTTGGTTAAGGAGGTACACCGGCAGGGCGCTGTGCAGGAGGAAGGCCGCTCACCTGGGGATGCCTTACGGCAGGGTGAGTAGGCAGGAAGCGGGGAGCAAGCAGAGAAGGCACTTGCAGCCCAGACCCACCGGATGGCAGGGCACAAAATGGACAAACAAGGTAGCAAGTTGGGGGCCTAACTCCATGGAAAGGCTACCCCTACACGCAATCGGCATGAAAACCAACAGGGAACTTTATGACCCCATAAAACGGCATGTATGATGGCCTAAACAAACTAAGAGATGCTACAAGTAAGGCAAGCAGATAACAGAACGCGATTGTGATATTTCAGAAATGATTTATGACCTGTCAGCCGTTGTGAGTTATGACCGGTCATGTGATTTACGAGCCTGTCAAAATGATTTATGACTGCTAAATGCACTGATTAATGAACTGGTATGTTTATGATTTATGAGCATGTCAAAAATGGTTAATGACGCTGATTTATGGCCTGGTCATATTGAGTTATGACTGGGGTACTGTAATGCAAAAAGTATTTCATACATGTAATGCAAAATAAACTGCGGCCAACATCTACCACAAGAAACAAGACACAACACGTGTTTGGCAAACTTGATTGTAATGTATGTAAAGAATGACATGCATGACAGTTTTTTTTGAGTGGGCCCAGTGCAGGGGTTAGTGAAAAAAAGTCTAACCCTTAGCGTTGTGCAAATGTAAAGTTTATTAGTGGCATTTTGCCATTCTTTTGTGTATCCATCCCACAGGAGTTTAAGAAATGTATTTTACTAAACAAAGAAATAATATTGTTTTTACACAAAACGTGTATTTATAAATGTTGCTGTGAGGCATTACATTAAGAGCATACTTTATTCAGGAAAAGAAACTATAAAATCTAACTTCGCACAAAAAGTTGGGGAGCATTCATTCTTAATTATTTCATCTTTTGTCTCTTGATAAAGGTGGGAGTTTGGGGCAAGTTGGTGTTGGTGAACGCAGTAAACCATAGTTCACATACTGGCTTGCATTTTTTTGGGATCTTGGGCAGTATTTTACAAAATATGCATAGAGGCTGGGAAGTACCTGGGCTAAGTACTATGGAAAAAGTAACATATATGTTATGATTTTCTTTGGTGGTGTGATCTCTTTGCTTCAGTGCTGCTCTTCTATATGTGTAATAATTGCAGCACCATCTGATGCTGGAAGCATCTATCTGTCAAGTGTGATCTCTGAGACTGAATGATTTTCTGCAAACAGATATCAGATGCCCTCATCCGGCGAGTGCACCTAACGGAAGATCAGTGGGGCAAAGGGACACTCACGCCCAGAATGACCACCGACTTTGATCTGAATTTGGACAGCGCGCCTCTCCTGCAGTCCATCCACCAGCTGGACTTTGTGCAGATGAAAGGTAGAGGCAGCTTTCGATTAAAACAGAGATCAGTACAGTTTAAAGCCTATGTTTGAAGGAGGCGTGTTTAACAAGCAGAAAATGTTGTGTTATGTCCCTAGATGGCTTATGTGTTATATATTTCTAAAAGTGCATGTTCAGCGATGTTCCTGGCGCCATGCAAAAGTTTAAAAAGAGAGCATGATTGTGGCTAGACAGCCAAACTTAGCATGAGAGGAAACAGAGCTTGTGTGCACATGCACAACATATGTGCGCATGCATGAATGGTGCGCATGTAGGATGTGGTGTGCAGACCTGAGCAAGTGAGTATACATGAGCTGAGTCGCATACATAACCACCTATGTGTATATAAGCTAAATGTGCATGCGTTGGCTAAAGCACATAAATGAGTCTATGCAGGTATGATGCGCTAGTGTGCATACATGAGCTAATTGCAAATACATGAGCTGGTGTACATACACGATCTGTTGTGCTGACATCAGCAAGTGAGCATTAATGAGATGAGTCGTATACATTAGAACTTATGCGTGCATTAGCTAAGTGTGCATGTGTGAGCTGAAGCACATAAATGAGTCTATGCAGGTATGAGCGAGTGTGCATAAATCATCTGGTGTGCAGACATGAGCAAGCGAGCATTCATGAGCTTAGTCATATACATGAGCACTAACTAATTCGTGTATTAGCTAAGTGTGCATGCGTGAGCTAGAGCACATAAATGAGTCTATGCCGCTATGAGCGAGTGTGCATAAATCATCTGGTGTGCAGACATGAGCAAGTGAGCATTCATGAGCTGAGTCCCATTCATGAGCACCTATGTGTATATGAGCTAAGTGTATATGCGTGAGCTAGAGCACATAAATGAGTCTATGCCGCTATGAGCGAGTGTGCATAAATCATCTGGTGTGCAGACATGAGCAAGTGAGCATTCATGAGCTTAGTCATATACATGAGCACTAACTAATTCGTGTATTAGCTAAGTGTGCATGCGTGAGCTAGAGCACATAATAGAATCTATGCAGGTATGATGAGCTAGTGTGCATACATGAGCTAATTGCAAATACAAGAGCTGGTGTGCTTCCACAATCTGGTGTGCAGACATGAGCAAGTGAGCATTCATGAGCTTAGTCATATACATGAGCACTAACTAATTCGTGTATTAGCTAAGTGTGCATGCGTGAGCTAGAGCACATAAATGAGTCTATGCCGCTATGAGCGAGTGTGCATAAATCATCTGGTGTGCAGACATGAGCAAGTGAGCATTCATGAGCTGAGTCCCATACATGAGCACCTATGTGTATATGAGCTAAGTGTATATGCGTGAGCTAGAGCACATAAATGAATCTATGCAGGTATGAGCCAGTGTGCAGGGGCAGAAAGTCTTTCTCAGGATCCCACGGCCAGTGCTACCAAATGTCGGGCATTGCCAGTACCACCGCTACCTAGTTTTGAATCTACCTCATGCCTCTTTCTTCCACCACCCTACACTCCCTGTCCCTTTATATCTCTTTTGTGTGTTTTTTTAATTGCTGCATTCCTCCCTTTGTCACTGTTTTGCTGTCTCTTTATTCCTCCTACCTTGTCCTGCATTCCTCTGTCTGTCTGTCTCTATCGCTCTGAGTATAATGATGAAAAATTGTTGCCCACCTCCTACAACAAGCAGAACAAACTAAGCGCTGTAGGGCTGGATATTTTGTCCAGCCAGAGCAGCAAGCACAGAGCACGCTAAGGTAGAGGTGGGCGAGCCAGTAAAGGCTCGAGCCAGGCACGTACTTGATGCACCGCCATGGCTCTGGGTCTGCTCAAGATCCTCTTGGACCCTCAAGCCCAATCTGGGCCAAGCTTTCATGTGGCTTCTGCCTGCCACCTATTGACCAAGAATTAAAAGCTAACTAACTGCTGGAAAATAAGAGAGAAAAAGACATACTCATCTTGTAGCTGAATTACACAATGTGAAAACAGAAAACCTTGGATAAATACCAGCTTCCCAACTTGACCAAATTGTGTGATCCTAGATAAATATTTTATTTAACTGTGCTACCTTTTTGGTCATTCTAGCATATTAGAACATTGGAATGTTGAGCACTCCATTGAAGACATTGGAGTGCTCCGGGCTTCTAATGGCTGGTAGAAGCCCGGAGCATAAACATTCTAATGTTTGTTCACAGCTACTGCTGTGAACATAGGCCTCACAGAGCCCGAGGGGATTTCAAACCCCTTGGTCTCCGTGAGGCCTTTGTTTTACAAATTAGAACATTCTGCCCTCTAGGGGTGGAATGTTCTAATAACCTTAGAACCCTCTGTAGTGGGCCCTACCGGCCATTAAAGACCCTTTCCCTTGTTAAAGGCCCTCACCTTCGGCTCGGGCCTTTAACGCTGGAGTGGGCCTTTAATGGCCAGTAGAGCCCGCTACGGTGGGCTCTAAGGCTATATGAGAGCATCTTGAAATACGTGTGTTCAGCATGTGTGCTACTCAAAACCTCTTTTGATTGATGTAATTGATTAAAATGTTGCTCCATGTATAAAAGGAATCTAGGCCAAATGTTGGGTGCACCTGACAGATATAGTGCATTTCAACATGAAAGGAACTGTGCCCCTCCAGTGGTAGTGTATTTCAGCCTGACAGAGATCAGATAGGTCTGTGGTCTATGGTAAATTACATATAAAGTATAACATACGCTGAAGCTTCTCTGTGCTCAAGCAAAAACCACAGACACAGTTGGCAGAATTTGTTAAAAGTCTGATTTTACCATTTCTTAATGAGGCAAAATGTCAAATTAGATCAGCAATTGGAACGGGAGACAGTTCCAAATTAAAAGTACAAAGCCAAAGCAAAAGAAACTCATTGTCAATTGAAACGATAAGATTTTAGCCACTTCCTAAAATGCAGTCAGAAGGTAAGGTTCAGCACAAAGTTGGGTTGGAAGAGAATTCCACTTTCATCTGTGGCGACAGGAAAGGCCCTGACTGTTCGGGTCCTGGCAATCACCCCATGATGCTGAACACTGGAACCTAAACATACACCAAGCTCAATCAATCAATCAATCAAACATTTGTAAAGCGCGCTACTCACCCGTGAGGGTCTCAAGGTGCTGGGGGGTGGGGGGGAGCAGCTACTGATCATACAGCCAGGTCTTGAGGAGTCTCGTGAAGGTCAGCAGGTCCTGGGTCTGTCGTAGGTGGATGGGGAGGGTGTTCCATGTCTTGGCGGCAAGGTGGGAGAAGGATCTGCCGCCGGTGGTTGTTCGGTGGATGCGTGGAATGGTGGCGAGGGCGAGGTCAGCGCAGCAGAGCTGGCGGTTGGGGGTGTAGAAGGTGAGTCGCTTGTTGAGGTATGCTGGTCCTGCGTTGTGGAGTGCTTTGTGAGCGTGGGTGAGGAGCTTGAAGGTGATCCTCTTGTTGATGGGAAGCCAGTGCAGGTCCTTCAGGTGGGCGGTGATGTGGCTGTGGCGGGGGATGTCGAGGATGAGGCATGCTGAGGCGTTTTGTATGTGTTGGAGTCTCTTCTGGAGTTTGGCCGTAGTTCCCGCGTCGAGGGCGTTGCCGTAGTCCAGCCTGCTGGTGACGAGGGCCTGGGTGACCGTCCTTCTGGTTTCGGTGGGGATCCATCTGTAGATCTTGCGAAGCATACGGAGTGTGTTGAAGCAGGAGGAGGAGACGGTGTTGACTTGTTGGGTCATTGAGAGCGTTGAATCCAGGATGAACCCCAGGTTGTGTGCGTGGTCGGTGGGTGTTGGCGCAGTTCCCAGCGAGGCTGGCCACCAGGAGTCGTCCGAGGCGGAAGGGGTGGAGCCGAGGATGAGGACTTCCGTCTTGTCCGAGTTCAGTTTCAGGCGACTGCTATTCATCCATTCGGCGACGGCCTTCATCCCTGCGTGGAAGTTGGTTTTGGCGATGGTGGGGTCTTTGGTGAGGGAGAGGATCAGCTGGGTGTCGTCGGCGTATGAGACTATGTTGAGGTCGTGTGATCGGACGATGTTGGCGAGCGGTGTCATGTATACGTTGAAGAGGGTCGGGCTGAGGGATGATCCTTGGGGTACGCCGCAGGTGATCTTGGTGGCTTCGGATCAGAATGGAGGGAGGCGGACTCTCTGGGTTCTGTCGGTGAGGAAGGAGGTGATCCAGTCCAGGGCTTTGTCGCGGATCCCCGCGTTGTAGAGTCGTGTGCGCAGGGTGTGGTGGCAGACGGTGTTGAAGGCGGCTGAGAGGTCCAGGAGGATGAGGGCCGCGGTTTCGCCGTTGTCCAGCAGGGCCCTGATGTCGTCGGTGGAGGCGATGAGGGTGGTTTCGGTGCTGTGGTTGCTGCGGAATCCGGATTGGGACGAGTCCAGGGTGTTCTGTTCGAGGAATTGTGTCAGTTGTCTGTTGACGATCTTCTCGATGACCTTCGCCGGGAGCAGGGAGATGGGCCGGAAGTTCTTGAGGTCCTTTGGGTCTGCCTTGGGTTTTTTGAGCAGGGCGTTGATCTCTGCGTGTTTCCAGCTTTCCGGGAAGGTTGCGGTCTCGAATGAGCTGTTGAAGATCTTACGGAGTTGGGGTGCGATGATGGAGCTCGCTTTGTTGAAGATGTGGTGGGGGCAGGGGTCTGATGGTGAGCCGGAGTGGATGGTGTTCATGGTCTTGATGGTGTCTTCGACGTTGACGTGGTTCCAGGAGATCAGGCGACCGGAGTGACTGGGGGGCGGTGAGTCTGGGGTGTCGGTGCCTGTCGGGGAGGTCTGGGTGTTGAAGCTGTCGTGGATGTCTGCGATCTTGCGGTGGAAGAAGGTAGCTAGAGAGTCGCAGAGGTCTTGTGACGGCGGGATGTCGTTGGAGCTGGGGTTGGCGAGTTCCTTCACGATGTTGAAGAGCTCTTTGCTATTGTGTGCGCTGTTGTCGATGCGTTCCTTAAAGGAGGTCCTTTTGGCTGTTCGAATGAGTTGGTGGTGTCTGCGGCTGGCGCTCTTGAGGGCTGCATGGTTGTCCGGTGTTTGCTTGCAGCGCCATTTCTTCTCTAGCCTCCGGCAGGTCTGCTTGGATGTCTGGAGGTCGGCGGTGAACCAGATGGCTCTTCTGTCGGTGCGTCTGTTTGTGGGTTTCTTGATCGGGGCGAGAGTGTTGGCGCAGTCCTCGATCCATCGATTGAGGTTGCGGGCGGCTGTGTCGGTGTCGGTATGGTCGGTCGGTGGGTCTCGGGCGAGGGTGGTGGTAAGCTGGTCTTGTTCCAGCTGCGGTGGGGGATTCTTTGCTGGTGGTTGTGTGCGGTGGTTTTCTTGAAGGAGAAGTGGATGCAGCGGTGGTCGGTCCAGTGGAGTTCGGTGGTGTGGCTGATGGAGACGTGGCTGCTGGCGGAGAAAATGGGGTCGAGCGTGTGTCCGGCAAAAGTGGGTGGGTGTCGTGACGAGCTGTTTGAGGCCGAGGTTGGCGACGTTGTCCAGTAGTGTGGTGGAGTTGCTGTCGTTGGTGTTCTCGAGGTGGAAGTTCAGGTCTCCGAGGAGGATGTAGTCTGTGGAGGCCAGGGCGTGCGTGCTGACGGCGTCTGTGATGGAGTCGATGAACTGTGGCCGGGGTCCGGGGGGTCTGTACACGAGGGTTCCTCTGAGGGTGGTGTTGGGATCGATGTGGATCTGGAAGTGCAGGTGTTCGGCGGTGCTGAGGGTGTCCTCGGTGTTGGTCGAGATTCTGAGGGTATTTCTGTGGACGATGGCGATTCCTCCACCCGGTCTGTTGGTGTGGTCCCTGCGGGTGATCTTGTAGCCATCCAGGTCTCCGTCAGAAAAGCGACGTCCGGGGAGGATGAGTCGAGTAGGTCCCAGAGTTCGACGGCGTGCCTGTGGACGGAGCGGGTGTTGAGCAGTATGCATCTGAGGTGGTTGTGGTTCGCTTTGGTGGGGTGGGCAGGACGTGCGGGTGTGCGCTGGCAGGTGTAGCTGCAGTTTCGGCAGGTGAAGGGTCCGTGGGTGAGCTTCAGGGTGGCCTGGAAGCAGGTGGAGGATCGGCCGGCGTTGAGTGCGTGGAGGGCGTTGGCGTTATAGCGGCGTCTGGCGTCGTGGTGCTCGCGGGGGCCAGGGGTCTGGCGCTGGGCGCGGTCCAGGCGCGGACGGGCGCAGACAGGCTTGCCTTAGGTGCGCCCGCTGCGCACGTCCGCTGCGCGACCGCACAGCGGTCGCCATGATGTAGGGGAGGGGGGAGGGACGAGGAGCTGGGAGGCGGGAGCGGGGCGGTAGGGGGAGGGGTCAGTGGCGGCAGGAAAACGGAGGGGATACCAGGGGGAACAACAATCTCCGAATTAACAGAAGTTAAAAAATAAAATAAATGAAATAAACACACACAATGTAGCAGACGAAATACACCAGAAGAAAAAAGAATAGAGCATGATCACTATGTGCCTGGAGGAATCAGGACCAGGATGGTATTGAACCCTGCCAAGGAGAGGGGCTGGCTGGCTTCTGGGCGAAGCAGAGCACCGCGGAGCTGCCGAGGGGAGTGTGTGCCTTGGACCAAAGTCTGAGGACTCACACGCGCTCCCCCGCAGCGGTCACCATGATGTAGGGGAGGGGGGAGGGACGAGGAGCTGGGAGCGGGGCGGTAGGGGGAGGGGTCAGTGGCGGCGGGAAAACGGAGGGGAGACCAGGGGGAACAACAATCCCCGAATTAACAGAAGTTAAAAAATAAAATAAATGAAATAAACACACACAATGTAGCAGACGAAATACACCAGGAGAAAAAAGAATAGAGCACGATCACCATGCGCCTGGAGGAATCAGGACCAGGGTGGTATTGAACCCTGCCAAGGAGAGGGGTTGGCTGGCTTCTGGGCGAAGCAGAGCACCACGGAGCTGTCGAGGGGAGTGTGTGCCTTGGACCAAAGTCTAATTCTAAAGCTAATTCTTTTGCAAGAAACTCAGGAAAATTGCTGATAAGGTGCTCGGTGTGTTAACACCAAGGCCTTCAAAATAATTATTTGTTTATAAATAGCCAGTGTAGTTGACATAAAACTGAGAAGTGCGCTCTTCTAGGTGCCTTCATAATAAGACTTGTGGCAGAGTTTTGCACCTGTTGCAATTGGTCAGTTAAGTATTTGAATGAGGACAAATAAATCAAATTGCTGTAATCTGGTCTGCATTGTATAAGGGGAAACGTCTCCCCAAAAAATTTCCAATATAGTAGCTCACACAAGATTGTATTGAGACATATCAAACAAATAATTGCAAAAAACAGGAAACATGCCACAAGATCCTTGCATGACTGCAAAATAGAATGAAAGGTGAGTAAACTGACATCGACCATAATGCATTACTGAAAGACTGCAGTAAATGTGTGCGTGCAACCACCCTTACGAGAGACATAGAATGTTTGGTAACTGTCAATAATAGGGATGCTGTTCACCTAGGGGTTCTGCGTGACATCAGATAGACAATGAGATTGAAGCTCAGCTTGTCTGTGATGTCACTCCGAACCCCAGGTGAAATATATCGCCTCTATTCACAGTTCTTCTATTTAATGTTATGCATAAGGGTAGAGGAGTCATGGGAAGGCAGACATGATATACCATCTCAGCTCCACCTTACATGTGCTGTATTGCCACCCACCTCCAACCCCTCGCATCCCTCACCTACCCCACCCAAATTTAAAAAGATGAAATACCTGGCATCCCTCACCATCCTCAACATTGCACCCCTCCCTAACCTGAAAATAAATCGTACCTGGGGTCTTAATAGGCACTCCCACCATCCTCTGCATCATTTACCCTCCCACCTCCCACCCAAATTAAAAAGGTAAAACCAAAAACGGGTGGGCTGCCTTCCCCTCCAGACAAGTCTCTCTTCACTCCTCCCCTTCAAATATGAGGAAATAATACCTGGTGTCCAGCCACCCACTGTAATTATCTATCCCCTGTTCAGTCCCTCCCCACTGAAGCAGTGCATTCTGCTCTCCATGGATCAGAGAGCAACACAGGTACCACGCTAAAAGGCTGTCTGAAGGCTGTATCAGCATAGCTTTGAAATTATTCTGTCGCCTGGAGCGCATTGACAGGGTAATGTTGTGATTGGCAGAGGCAGAGCACCATCCACGATCTCTCGCCTCCTCAGGTCTGTGGAGACGAAGGGAGGCAGGTGAGACTGCTGGCTGCCTTTCTGCTGCTTTGTTCGGGTCTCTGGAGGCCTAGGTAAGGCATAAAACACAGAGGATGCAAGCTTCTCCCTTATGGCATCATAGCAGTGGGAAACAACGTTTGTTTCCCACTGCTGTCACAAAGGGCCTGATTACAACTTTGGCAGTGTGGCAGCGGGCCGCCACGTCAGTGCCCCGCTGCCACACAGCCGAATCCGTCTGCCCACCAGATTAGGAGTTTCTCCTGGTCTGGCGGGCGGTGCTTTGACGGTTCCAGGCGGTGAGCCTTAGAAAGGCACCACAATGGGAATGCCAAAGCACGTTCCTGCCTGGCATGGTTTGTGCATTCCATGCTGTGCAAGAACAGGGGGTGCATGGAGACAGGGGGGCACACCATGTGCCCCAGTGCATGCACCCACAGGCCCTGAGGCAAAAGGGGGCCCTGTACGGCCCCCTTAGTTTCCTCACCGCCACACTTTTCATGGCGGGCTCACCACCATGAAAACTGCGGTGGTGAGGAAACTTGTAATATGCTTGGTGATATCGCAGCGGTGCCGCCAGTATATTGCTGCCTCAGACCGCCCTGCCACGGCAGAGGGATCACAGATCCCCGGCGTATGCTGCCGTCCAATGTTGGTCCAACCGCCAGAGTTAGAATACGGCAGTTGGACCACCGGTGCAGCGGCTGACGCACCGCCACCACTGCACCACCAAACTCGGAATTAGCTCCAAAGTCATGTTCAGAACCCAGCATTCATGCTACTCGCTCTGTACATCATATATGAGGTGTCTTTTCTAGTGACGCATACCATACAATGTGTGATATTATACAGTAATATATAAAAATCATGTGAGCATCATCAACTGTAAGAAATATTTTCTTCTGAAGAATAGCAACAGTCAGTACAGAAGTTTACAAGGGTTTGAATGTAAAATTAACTGAAATGCGAGTAAACTGTACCATGTCTACCACAAAGCAATTGTGGTAGCACTGGTGCAAAATGTGTGGTGCCACTAAAACCTGTGAAATGTTCTATACTTTGCCCCATAGTCTTTTGTACGATTTTTTTGCATCCTTCTCTTTCTGTCAGGACATAATTGTAGTTCCCAAACGTGATTCCTGCACTCATAGCCTAGAAAACAAAGCGTTAAAACATTAGGACCACGGATACATTATGTAAAATCAGCATTTCATAATTTTATATACAGCAAGACATTTTAGGTAGACGATCCGTGCCTGAGCATGCGTTTCAAGGTAAAAGGTTTGGCATAGGTGCGAATATTGCCTCTCTCAATTTAGAATTCAGACTCAGAGCCCCTCAGAAGAATTTGTAGTAATCCCCTACGAGAGAGAAATATTTCCTTACTAGACTGCCTTCCAAAAAATCAGCTGTCAAGTTTTAAACCGAGAGTGTCAGAAAGAGATACTTCATTTTAGTAACACTCCATCATCATGCTAATCTCCATGGAATTATTTTCCTTATTAGTGTATAAAATGTTGCGCTTTGATATGCTGCGAGTTATGAATAATTAATTCAGAAAAGGCATAAATCTGCAAAAGCCGTGGGAGTATATCCCCAACTGTCAGTCGCGGCGGGTTGCAGTAGAATGGCAAGCAGGACTGACGTGGCCGCGCGCACCACCGCACCGCGTGCTGTGCTGTGACTCAGGGCGCGAGCGACAGTCGTGCTGCGTAGTCATACATGTCCCCATTGTGGCTCCAGCTATGAAATGCTGATTAGTTCATTATTTACAGGGCCATTTGCCCTCTCAATTAATCACCAAGGAAATGGGTTGAAAATGTACCCGCGGGTAAAGTGTTTGATTCTGGTTTGAATTGATTATTTATGCCACAGAAATGGCAAGAAAGACTTGTCACCACGTGACTGAGCAGTTTGTAGAGCAGGCGACTGAATACCAGGCTTGAACTGATGTTATTTCCTACACAATCTGAATTTGTTTCTGGGGTATGTCAGGATGTTGACAGCCACATCAGGGATTATGTTAAATTCAAGATCTGCATACCATTTATTAGAAATGTGAGTAGAGTAAAACAAGTGAAAATACACTTTTTACCAGATTTTCAGAAGATGCTTTAAAATTAGTTGACTCAGTAATAATGATAATAATAAAGCAGGTTTGTAGAGCGCACGGCTACTTCGTTGGAAGTGTCCCAGTGCTAAGACTCTGCTCCAGCAAGCACTGCACATGTGAGGGGATTAATAACCTGAGGTAAAGAACCAAGTTTTTAACTGTTTCCTAAAGGAGACTTTTTTTGAGGCAGGGAATTCCAGATCTTAGGATCCAGATAACTAAAAGAGCTGCCTCCAATTCTAACTTTTTAGAATTTTGGGACAAGAGCTAACCTGGCATCGGATGATCTTAAATTCCTAACTGGCACATAAGGTTTAATCAGAGATTAAAGGTCCCACGGACCGACATTAGATAATGCCTTATAGCATAACACAAGAGCTTTAAAGTCAATTCTCTTTTGATAAGGAGACAGTGCAATTTGCTCAGGTCAGTCCCAATGGAAGCACATCTGGGAAGTTTCAGCAACAAACGTGCTGCAGAGTTTTGAATGCTTTGTAATCTGTTGAGTTGTGATTGTGAAAGGCCAAGTTATAGGGCATTGCAATTGTCCAACCTGGAAGTACCAGAGTTGAATAACATTTTTCTTCTATAGGATTTTCAAAGTCCCAAAGCATTTTCCGGCTAGAGAGGTCAGTTGGTTGTTGAATGACACTTTGTGATCTAGCCAGATACCAAGATTTTTAACTTTTTGTTTTGGTGACAGTAAAGGACCCGGACTGGCAGGCCACCATGCGGTGGAACAAACATCAGGCTGATTAGCCAGGATCAGCACCTCGGTCTTCTCACTGTTTAACTTTAAGCAATTGTTATCCATCCAGTTGACTACTTCCAAGAGGCACAATCGCAGCGGGGAAGCAGTGTTGTTGCTTTTTTGAGAGAGAGTGATGATCAACTGCGTATCGTCCGCATACGAAATGATGGTAAAGCTAAAACGTTCAATAACGACGGCCAAGGGGCAGACATAGATCTTAAAGAGAGTTGGGCTCAAGGAAGATCTCTGTGGCACTCCTACGCACAACACAAGCGTTTTTCAGTGGAATGGTTTTTGAGAAACCTGAAAAGTTCAGCCTTGCTAAAAAGAGGTAAACCAAAGCAGGGCCTCATTACTAATACCGCTTTCCCACAATCTCTTTAGCAAGATATTACAGTTAAGTCAGAAAGCCAAAAGCCTCGAAAAAGAAGTCAACCTTTAACAGGCCTTCCCCGCGGCGTGAAGGATTTATTTCTCTAGCTCTCTGAGGGACTTTTTTTTACAAACCCTCTACTAGTGTAGTGCTACATTGTCACTGTGGCACAGAGCTCGCCATGGGCATTCATCGAGTAATAGCACCATTCCAAGTTTCTTCCATCATTTATCTGCAGTTTAGAAGTTCAAGTGATGTTTTGACCACAGATATAATGACCATAACATTTACTCGAAAGCAATCAACATTGTAGTATTGTTACCAACACTATGCTGTATTGTTTCTGTGGCGACCAATTTATGTACTGATACAATGTCATATCTAGCAAGTGAATTTTTCATAAGCCGATAAGATAGCTCAGTTGGCAAGTGCAGATATCTTTGTGTACTCGGAATGCCACAAGTTCAGTTCAGTCTCATCCTTTGATGCCCATTCAGATGAGGACCACTTAGTTGGTTTATATTTAAGGCACTTTAGACTTAAATGGTGTAGCATGATTCGAGGTTTCACATATTATAATTTATTACTATAAGTGTTTTTAAAAAGAGGGTATACTGTAAAGTTCATATTTTAAAAAAATTAATCCTACAATGAAGAGAAACTAGATTCATTTCCTCACATTTATTCCGTGTAGGCAAAGAGTAAAGAGGTTTTAACATAAAGGTCACCTTGAATTTTGTCTCCTCTCACAGCGGTGGAAGGGACCACCTTCCAATTATTTATATTTATTCTCCTATAAACAAGACACCGGGTGGAATTGACCTGATCACTGGCTTGACAAGCTAGGACTACTGTAGATTCATTTA
The DNA here is from genome assembly GCA_963921515.1 of Calotriton arnoldi. Classification (NCBI taxonomy): domain Eukaryota; kingdom Metazoa; phylum Chordata; class Amphibia; order Caudata; family Salamandridae; genus Calotriton; species Calotriton arnoldi. The sequence goes on from CAWUFW010005737.1 coordinate 699,801, forward strand.
GGTTTATCACCCAAAGAGCTCATGAACAAATTGCGATGAATGCAAAACCAGACAGTCAGGATGGCCAAAGACTTAAGAAACACAGAATGGCATCAACACTACATTGAAATACTTTTTCTGGCTTCTGATCACACCCTTCATTTGGCCAGCTTGCAGACTCTCTGTCTCAGTAGGTTAGAAAAACATAGAGAAATATCCTTCAGAGTACATGGTGCACTCCGCGCAACCTACGTATCCATTCTTCCAAAAGCTTCTGAAAACAGATTCTTAAAATAGGCCTTTGACTGAAAGGTAGACCTTTGAGATGGAGCTGATGGGTAAGACCAAAGAGTAACACAACATCTTAGACAGGTCAGTCTGCAGCTGTCTTTCATCCTCGCTTCACAGTCTACTATTTTTCCTTAGGCCAGCAGCACTGGAGTCCACTTCAATCATCGGCGAATAAGAGTATCACCCCTTCTGCCTCGTTGAGTTGAACGTGATCTCTCAAGGGTACCACCTATCTGTACTGAGTCCTAACCTGATGAGGGCGTGCTATATTTTACCAAGAGTCGTCTTTGAGGAACTTCGGTGAAAGTTATGCTGAAATTGTGGAAAGTTCAGGTTCAGGCCTACTGTCAGAGAATCTTAGCAACCACACATGCCAAATATTTGTTCCAAGGAAGGGAAAGCTGCAGGAAGTAAGAGTGGGGGAGGGGGGGAGTAGATACGTCTGCCTAAATGGGGTATCAAGAAGAGAAAGAGTGAAGTACATACGTGGATGTTATCCAGGTAAGACGACATATTCAGCTGTGCAGCAAGATTTCTCAGTAGAACATTACACCTGCTGTGAACACTGGTGTGCCTGTCAGTTTTGATTGCAGACGGAGGCAACTCAGCATTTTAAAATGAACAGGTGCCATTGAAATGGGCTAAAGTGTGATTTCAGGCGATTCTATGATAGGACTGTACTTTTGTGAGTCTGTGGCAGTGTCTGTTGAAAGCCAGTCATGCCTAAGTCCTATTTAAGGCCGATGCCCAATGCCTTTCAAGCTTCAGATGTTGCTAAAAGGTGCCCCACTGAGGTGTGTAATGAAAGTGAGAGTTAGTGGTGGACCTGTCACTCTGATATTCACAGCTACTTATAGTCCGGTGTCGTGTCTGATGCATTAAGTTCCTTCTGGATTTATAATGACAGGGCCTTTGCTGCAAGGATTCATAATCCCATAAATCTCCCATGGAAACAACGTTGTCTAAAAGGCCAGTACTGAATGAAGGTGCCACAGCTGGCACTGGGTCACGTGGCTGCCATGAAAAAAGCACTTGCACACAGATCTCTGCAGCAAGCACATTGTTTGAAGGATACATTGTGTTACCAAAACTGAAACTAAAAGCTAATTTTGCTTCCTCTCACTGCCACAGCAGCTGAAAGCAATTAGCCCTGCAACTAGTCAATCAATGTAAGACTTTATTTGGATGAAGTCCATAGTCGCACAGTTTGAAAATGCATTTAATCAATGGATCCAAACACTATTAATAATAATTTAAAGCAAATGTGGTTCTTATAATCATCTTCATGTGTTTATTGACAAACCTTTACCAATAGCAGTTGTTGCAGTTGTAGTTTTGTTTTTATACATTTAAAATGGCATACATTGATATATATATATAACTTATTTCTACATTGAAATCAACGTTTGAACGGTCCTACTCTCATTCGCAGATGAGTACTGCCAACATTTGTTTTAAGCCAACCCCAGTCATGCACGAGGTGTCACTATTCGTAACCACAGACCCAATGGCGTAACAAAGCTTGAGGGGCCCCCTCTGGACTCAATCTGGAGCTCTCCGGCCAAAGTGCGGTGCTGAGGGGGCCCCCCCCCCCGCACCGTGGGGGCTGCGGGGGCCTGTGTTATGCCCCTGCACAGACCTCTTTTTCTATGACAAGTCACTGGATTTTTCCTATTGTTCTACAGCTACAAGATTGAGAAATTTATAGACTCTACTTTCCAACTGCAAACCACAGAGACGGTGTTGTCGATTATGTTTGAGAATGCTGATGCAAGCACCTTCAAATGAAATAGGGGGTGTGAAAAAGAACAAAAAAGGCAAAAGCATAAAAATCCCTTTGAGCCTTTCATGTTTCTCTAGTTAAATGTGCATTAGTTATATTTCTTTTTTTTTTTATTGTTTCGAGTCACATAGGATCACAATAATTGTATCGCAAACTCAATACAAACATATAACCAATAGCAAAGCCCATCAAAAGAAAATAATATGCATAAGCCTACTTCAAAACACGAGATAATATCACCATATGCAGATCACATTGCAACAATTAGATTATGCCAGGCAGGGCTGAGCGAGGTCTTTATTACCAACAGGTCTCACGCTGTGAGCTGTGGGCACTTTAGGGCCAGTTCTTTTCAGTTACCGTGTGGGGTTCCGCAGGGATCCTCTCTTAGCCCTACTCTGTTTAATCTTTATGTTGCCCACTTGGCCAAGCTGATTATGTCTTTCGGCTTTCAAGTATTATCCTATGCGGATGATATCCAAATCATTGTCTCAATATCAGATGATAATTCAGTGGTGGCAGAAAGGTTAAAATGTTGTATGTTGCATATAAACAACTGGCTGAAAAAAATTGGTTGAAACAGAATGCCGACAAGACCGAGATCCTGATTTCTGGAGAACAAGCATCGGTATGGTCTGAGTTGTGGTGGCCAGAGTCTTGTGGCCCCCTACCTTATCCGGTCACTGTGGCCTTTGGCAGGGAGGCCAAGAGGACTGTGAGCTCATGTTTCTACATTATTAAAAATTTTAAAAAGGTTTTCCTTTTATTCCTGTTGAGCTCAGAGTTGCAGTAGTCATTGCACTCATTTTATCGCGCCTTGACTACTGTAATGCTCTGTGCTTAAACATTAATATTTCCACCCTTAATAGACTTCAGACTTTTCAGAACGTGGTGGCCCAGCTAGTCCTGGGTGCTCCTAAATGAAGGTTGGTCAAGAGTGGGGCCATTGCATTTGAGAACAGCCTTTCACTGGCATATCCCCAATAGACTGCAGAGGTCTGCCTCTCTTAGGAAGGTGATAATCCGTTCAGGTGTATAATACAGCATACAGATAGTCTTAATCTGTTACAGCTTTAAGCTAACTGAGAAAGTAGACCGGTCGACAATCTCCAAAGCATTCTGAATCTCTCCTGCTGAAATCTGAGGCAAGCATCCTGCTCCACTTAGCAGCAAGTAGTAAACTATCATCAGTGCAATGCGAGCAAAACCTCTGATATAGTATACTGATTGAAGCTTTTCCAGGTACCCCATAAAAGTAAGATAGACTATCCGATGCTTCACGATCTTTTGGTTCCTTGCACCCGAGCAAAAAGGAGTCCAGCAGCTGTAAATATTTGAAGAAAAACCGATGAGGAAGATCGTATGGAGCCTGAAGAGATGCAAATGAGCTGAATCTGTTAAGGTTATATAACTGTCCTACAGTCGTCACCCATAACCTTGCCCATCAAGTCGTGGAATATTTCGGGAAAAGCTGGTTTGTCCCACAATGGCGTATCTGCGTGCAATGCAGCCAAACACTACCTAAAGCATATTTCCCTCCAGATACGAATGATATCCCCAATAATTTTAAATCGAACCTGTTTTTAGTAGTTAGGTTCCGTAAGTCTATGAAAAAAAACTGGCGTCAGACCCCCAAAGCAAGTTGGTATCCCAAGATGGACGGCTGTGGGTCCCGCCCAGTGAGCTTATTACGTATGCAGCCAACGAATGCTGCCCAAAAGTACAATTACAAATCAGGTAGCTGAAGCCCCCCCTGGTTTACATGGGAGTTTCAAGAAGTGGATAGCCTGTCTAGTCCATTTATTGCCCCATATAAAACTGCCTGTGACACCTTCGAGATGCCTAAAAAAAGAGTTCGGAAATCGAAGTGGGACAGCTCAAAATAAGTACAGGAATTCTGGCAGAATATTCATAATAATATTACAGCAGCAGATTATGCTAATAGGAAGCCGGTGCCATGAGCACAGCTTGGCGGTCACTGATTGCAGCAGGGTATTAGTTATATTTCTGCCATTATTACAACTTCAATACTCTTATGGTAATTTCAAGTGTGTCACTACAGTGTAGAATTGGATGAAAGTGCCCCATTCATTGCTGCCGGAGTTAAATATTTGTGCGTGTGTGTGTGTGTGTGTGTGTGTGTGTGTGAATGTGTGAACGTATGTGTTTATATTTGTATCTCTTTTCTTTTTGCTCTTCTCCTGTCTTGATCCTCTCCCTAGGGTGAGGCCATAGGTGTTATTAATATACTCACCTTCTGCAGCTTCTCATCAAACAACAAAGGGAAGAATGTACACTGCACACACCCAGTGCTGGAAGAGAGCCTTCTTGTTCCAGGCATATTAGAACTACTCAGGATCAGTTTATCCTTGAGCAAAGATTGTCTTTGTCAGGCTTCCACAGGTATCTCCCAAATGTGTCTTGGAGCTGTGCTTGCCAGCAGAGAAAAACAGGCTTTCTTGAAATCTGCAGCGTCATTCATAACCTGAAGAAAATTACTGTTGAGTGTTTTCTGTTTCTTTAGCTTTTAATCCTCCCTTAGGCGGCCCTGATCATGTTGCCTGTGGCATCCATTTCAGAGCTCTCCATACTCATTAAAGTATATTCTAGAAGAGAGAGAGAAAGAGAGCGAGAGAGAGAGACAGAGATTCACAGAAGTAAGTCTAACTTTACGACTTTCAGTGTTCACAAAGGGCATTTAGACTGTTGGTCTAAGTTTAGACCAAAACTCTAACTTAGACCAAAGTCCAACTTTACTATTACTGAAGTTAGACCAAAAGTCTAACTTTACTACTACTAAAGTTAGACATTTGGTCTAAGTTAGACTTTTGGTATAAACGCCCAGGGTTTAAAATTGAATCGCCTAGGTCTGAGGCAATCAGTGATGCTCCCCCTTGTCATGAGGGGAAGGGCCTCAAAGGCACTTTTGCCAGGGTGAGGCAGTGACGCCCACAGGGCTGTGAAATCCTCAGCCTGGCAAAGTTCAGCTCGGGCAGCCAGGAGCCTGCGCATTTAACGTATGCCTAGCTCCTGGCTTCCTGACCTGAACAAGGAGAGTGTCTGGCTAGATAAGACTTTCCATAGTGGCAGGTGAGGCAGCCTTAGGGCTCCAACTAGTGGTTGTGGTGAATCACTGCAAAAAGCCTCTTTTTTAGAGCCTGGGGAGCACTCCAGGAGGAAAGTTCTATGTTGCTTGGAGTGCTGTTAATCATCGTACCATCTGTAGTATAGTGCATGCCTGTCCTTGATTGATCCGCCCATTTGATTTTTTTTTTATATTGGTCTCAGGCGTGCTGTATCAATAAAATCTGACGAGTCACACCATACTGAAGGTTGTTGACTTTTTCTGTAGATTAGGGCACATGTCATAAACTTCACTTGCACTAAAGTGGGGCCCTGATCCTGAACACTTGGCTCACACTGCAGGCCGTCTACACCAGTTCTTCACCATACTGCCCCTCCTCTTCTTCCTCAACACTAAAGCAAAATAGAGTATTCATTGACACAGAAAACAAATAAACTGAGTGTTATAAAGTATGCAGCTGGCTTTCCTGTTTGATTATTTATTTATTTCAGCAGCTTTCTATACTCTACATAAAAGTAATCATTCCATTAGTGATCATTGTGTTGCCTCATTATCATACCCAGCTGGCGGTTCGTCCCATTTGTTTTGTGCCACCGCTGACCAGTTCTGGCTTTTTAGACAAACACACTTTGTATAATGGAATATTTGAGCCCATCCTAACAAAGTTAATTGCGGCACTGCCGGCCACAAAATGTAATGCACTGTTGACTTAAACACCAAGACTGGCTGAAGGTGTGGGTCTGATCATAGTTAACAACATGGCCACTGCAGTCATTTTGTTATTAATGATAAACGTTCTCTTAAGATTACTGTCAACATGTTATAGGCAGACATGCAACCATAAAAGTGTCCACACTGAGACACTGTGTCATAATGGAGGTGGTGAGATGTTGGTGGTTATTTGGAGCATTGACACCTACTCCAAGCCAGGGCATAATTAATAGCACAATGCTGATGGTCCATTTCTGAATAGATGATGGCCACTCTATTTATTTTGTTAAAATGACAACACTGTTTTTCAGCATGATTTTGTGGTAACCATAGCATACTACTTGCTCCTCTTAGCCAAATCCTGGTGCCCCTTGGCATCCCTTCGTGACTTCGCAGGGGGCCCACCCCAAAGTTTGAGACCACTTCACTTTAAGTCTTAACCTTGATAGCAGTGTACTGAAACTATAATGTTTTATTACTAAATAAATGCAATTGGGGTGTACCACATCTCCAGACCAGTCTGCTACATGTCTCTCTCATGGACGTCATTTAGGGGCTGCCAGGGGTCTCATCTGCAACCCCTGGCTTGTGCCTTGTGACCCCTGACACTTCCTTTGCAACCCCTTACCTGAGAAATCACAAAGACAGAATCAGGAACTGAAGGAAAATGGAAAGTCTTTCTTTTATTGTTGCTTTTTTAAGTTCAGGTGTGTGGCGACCTTAATGCCATTCTTTGACATTATCAAGGTAAAAAAGTAATGTGATGTCACTTCCTGTGATGCCATCGTGAACGTTTAGATGATGTCCCCTCCACTATCACTGGCATTTTGGCGAATCACTGTCAATGGTCTCTGGTTGTATGTTCAGACATGTGACTAGGTACAACTGCTTTCGAAAAGCCATGAGTGGAATTGGCCTCTCTCAAAGTATGCAGCAATATAAGCAAGAAGAATGCTACCTCCCAATGTAAATGTCAATCCCACTCACTCTCTGTGACATAAAATGTCACTGGGTGTGTAACCTAGTACTGCCACAGACAGCGCTCCCCAAAAACTATGTTCACTTGAGATATGATGGTGCCATGCAAATTATACCTATCAGAGATCAAATTTGCAAACTAATCTAGTCACTTAGTGCTACCTGCCCTGAGAAAAAATACTTTAAACATACTCACTAAAATAGACTCTGTTCTGCTTCATCCTGCCTGGATCAGCAGAGGAAAAGGGGAAGAGCATCTCTAGCATAAACATTTGAAACACAACATTCCTCTTTATGTTTTTCTTCCATTTCATTTTATGGAAACTGAAACTATATTCTTTTTAATTCTAGTTGCCTGTCTGTTATAGTGGTGAGTGCACGCACTGGTGTTCTGATGGCTTCCAGTGATATTGCAACACATCTAAGTAATGCTGTTTCTTTCCACAGTTTTGCATGTAATCTCAAAATCCTCCACAATATTCCTAAAAACCTTGCATGAAAAATGACTTTAACTTAAAACATCCGACAGTCGACTTTCCTTTTTCTGTCGAATGACTCTTATCTCCATTTCCATCCTCCTTAATCCTTATTAATGTATATCTGCAAATTGCCAATTCTTTATTTCAAAGATCACAACCTCTCTTTCAAAATTCACACCCCTGCAACCTAACAATACCTACTCTACTGTAAGCCATCTATTAATACTGCTGAGCAATGCATAAATTCACATATTCCCCCTCCCCTACTAAAGATCCCGCCTAAGTCCTATTAATTTAATCTATCACATAAAACTGGAGTAAACGAATGGGATGGTTTCCTTATGAGCACTAGACCAATCCCCAAACACAACGATAACCCCAAAAAAAAAATACTAACCCTATGTTCCATAGCATCGGTCTGCCCGGTGTAAAGCGCTACAACAACTCGTCAGGGGTAGTAAGTGCTATGTAAATACAATTACAATGCAATAAATAACCCACTCTAGTACTAGTACCATAACACTCAGCAGTTAGGCAGCTGAGTGTTCATACAGGCTGCATAATAACTCCCTTTTACAGCTTAACACTTTTAGACTTGCACAAGACTAAACTGCTATGGGTAATGTCCATCCCCCAGCACTGTACCAGTCTACAGCAAATAAACCACCCAACACCAACTGAACATGCATGGAATAGCTGAATAGATCTACCATATGCTGCTGGCCAATGGATGATTTTAATTTAGTCCACCACTGCTGGTCCCAAAAAAGTACACACTATGTCTACTTCGTTTCGTGACATCTGACAGTGACAATCACATATGGGATGATATTAACAAAGTCCATCACAACAGATCTCTCCACCATTTTTCCCTTTAACCTATGCCTGCTCAAGACCTTCAAATTTAAACAGATGTCTGTACAACCCAGTGCAGTAACCAGCTAAGTGGACATAACAAATATCATAAAGAGACCTGCAGAGCTTCTCAAAGCTGCCAGCATCCTGAGAAGCATAAACTGCAAGCCTGTCTGTCGCACTTCTTTATCCATCACACTGCTAACTGCTGCATCCCATAACACAAGGACTGCACCTCGGACAGTTCCATCTTTTTATGTGTGGAGACTCCACAGTCGTAAAGATGCTACTTTTAAACTACCTTTGTGAATAGCAAACAATTGCAAACTTACACAAAAGTGTAAGTCTACCTTTGTGAATCAGGCCCACAGTATGTACCTACACATAATGCCCTAGGAGCCACTGTGTTAGGTTGTAGTGACATTTTCTATCCTCCTATGGCACTAAGTCAAGAGAAAAGGAACATTATTCCATGCACAACAGCAAATCTGACACCATCCTACATTCACAACCTCCTCTCTTTTCACCATGGCACCGCACCCACATGGGTCTGCCGAAGGCACAAGATAGGCAAAGGCTATAACTGCATCTATTTTAAATATGACGTGGCAAAATAATATCATGCACTTTTAAAAAGGGGCACGTCCCAAGATCTTTTGCATGGAAGGTGTTTCCAACCAAGAAAACTAGCCACACCACACATAGATGGAAAGTAGACCATCTAGGGTAGACTAGGAGGTGGATTTCTCATCGGACCTGCAAGAATTTCTACCCTGAATACAATTAAAGATGTGTAATTACAGACACCACAGCCATTTTATTTAGCCAAAAATCTGTAATAACTACTCAAGAGTAACCAGAACAGTCGGGTTCATCACAGGACTTGGGCTAGGGAGGCCTGCCTCCTAACTCCTGGGTGTATTCTACTGAGAAGTGCCTGGGGTCTGATGGGATTACAGCTCCATGGGAGACATGGAGGAATAGATGGAGGTAAAAGACCACACCTTACCCAAGGTGCACACAGTGGAGGTAAAAGAGGGTAGCACTGCTCCAACGTTATTTTCTCCTTTTCAGCAAAATAGTAAGGGTCCTGTTTATTGTTTGACTGACTACATACTGCATAAAACATGATGGCTACCCCCATCTGCCATATTACAAGTGCAGCTGACTAAACTTTACAGTTTTAATAAGGCGGATGGGATATCCATCATGCTTGTGACGAAGTGTCCTATCCTCCAAAGTATTAATAAGGCCCTACGTGTTAAGTGGGATTTCAGTTCGTTAGTGGGGTCTGAGTGATGAGAAATCAAGCGTAGACCATCTTCCCACTCAGAAGAGTTGAAATGGGTGAATGCAAGATTATCTGGTGGTTATTTCTACCCCACCCGTTTTTTCTCTTTATATTAGTAGGAGTGTATGCTTGTGGAATTAACCTTCCCCTGATCTACAAATCATGGAATTCTGCAAGGTGATGGATGGGTCAACATGGACAAGAGGACCTGTGTGTTGGAATTCACCGGCTCCTCCGCCGCGAGTGGTGGCACTGATTTGATTATATTTAATATGATCAATAAATGTATTGGGTTTTGTTGAGAACAGCGTGTACGAATTATTTTTAAGAAAATTAAGGTCATGCGATGAAAACAGGTTTGCATTTAAGGAGGTAATTTAAGATAGATGGGGAACCATTAGGAAAGGTTGATCAGTTCGACTATCTGGGTTTGTGTTTTGATCAGTCACTTAGCTGGCAGCCCCACCTGGAGAAATTCACAGTTAAGTTCAGATCATGCTGTAATGCGGTTCTTAGATTTGTCAAAAAGGTAGGCAGTCAGCTGCTAACTTTCGCCGTGAAGCAGAAAGCTGTTGCAGCAGCTCTATATGGCACAGAGATATGGGGCTTTAATAACGCTAGGGATCTGCAAGAAGTGGAAAATAATTTCCTGCATTCTTTCTTAAAACTGGGCCCAGGGACCCCTCTTCTTCCCCTGTATGCAGAACCGGGTATACAACCGGTATTAGATGTAGCTGCCTCAAGACCTGTTCTATACTAGATCCATTTAAACAGAAATCACCTGAAAAGCGTGCTTCTCCAATCTGCTATGGAAATACTAGCCATAGAATGTACAAAGGGGCAAAGCTGGGGGAACATGTAAGCAATGAGTTAGGCCTGGGTTATCTCTGGTGGGACCATAGTAAAATAAAGGGTTAGAGCATTCCAGGTGTCAAGGAGGCATGCTTGCGCTCGAAATTTATTGCTGCTAGTAACACCACGAACCCCCTGTTTCAAGCATTATGATCTGTTACACCTGGAACAGAAACGCACATTATGCATAAAGTTCAGGAAGGAGCCTCAGGGGTGGCTCCCCCGTTATGGCAGAAGATTAAAACACATGAAAAATAAAATGATAATAAACCAATTTTATTATCATTTAATTTTTCTTCTTACCTGCAGGCTGCCAGCGAGGCCATAGGCTGCGGCCGCACAATGCATGACAACAGTGGGGAGGAGGGGTGATGGGCACTACTAAGTGCGCATAACGGTTTGGCCGGCCGTCTTAGGCCGGCCAAACCGTCACGCGTACTTAGCATTTCCCCACCCGGCTGTGTTGTACAGCCAGGTGAAGAAAAGCCACAGGCTCCCAGGCTCTGTCTGAGCGGCAAAACAAGCTGAGCGGCAAAACAAGCTGCTCAGAGCAATCCCAGTGCTTGAGAAGCGCTGGGATCTCGGAGCCTGCGCAGTGTGCACCACTGGAGTCGAGGATCGGAAGAGGAGCAACGCGGTGATCGGTAAGTAAAGTTTAATTTTGTGTATTTTTTGTTGTCTGTGCTTATTTTTGTATTCCACCCTTCCACGCCCTACTGCTTCTGCCACTGGGAGCACTTCCAACCAGAATGTACTGTTCTAAGTGGCTAGCATATCTGTCACTTTAGGGGGCACGGATACAATATCAAATTTTTGCACAAAAACTGCCGTCCCAAGGCAGACTTTGCTTTGCCTTCTGTTTAATAAGCTTGGAATAAGGTCTTATCATGATGCCTTATCGTTGTGCTATAGGACAGGTGACATTGATACTGTTTGCTCCGTCGCCTCTTATCTATGACCTGCCCGGCTTATCTTGAGAAAAGAACAAACGGAGGGTGATACGCAGTACCTGTCTGGTAGGCTGATTCTATTCATATAATTGATTTAGGAAGTGTTTTATGCACTACTAATATAATGACTTTTTTGATTGGTTTTATCGTTCTTATTGTGATTTTAACACAGGTGTATTTGGTTGTTATCTTTGAACTTTTACTCGCTTGCTGCTAGCAGGTGTATCTTTTTATGTTCGGATGTAATCCCGTGTTTCCATGTTATGGCTATAAACTGAAACATCTATGACAAACTAAACGAATCTGTCCAATAATCTGTATCTAAGAAACTTATCATTGGGGCCACTGGTGCTTGGCTTTACTGGGGAAAACGTAGATGATGAAATGTCCTCTAATCTGCACTTGTAGATTAGCTGAAGGCAGTGGGTGGATGTCTAGTAAGTAGCCCAGGCTCTTGACCAGTAGGGCTGCATCCATGTTTCCTTAGTGAGGGGGTCCTTATCAGGAGAAGAGTGTTCTGGTTTAACCCCATAGCAGGAATTCAGATGAAAGAAGCAACCGATGGACTGTGTTCCTGCTTAGGCTGCAGAAAAATATATAGTAGCGTTTAACAAAATTGATTATTCCATATCTTATGTTTGAAAGAGGAATGCATGGGTTTGTTACCTTGGATTAATACTCAACATGAATTCACAAATAAACCAGCAAATGTTTGAAGAAATATCAGCAACCAAATGTTTACTGCATGCAGAGTTCTATCAAATGACATAAACATAGCCAAAAGTATGTAATTCATTCCGTGATGTATTTGTGAACTGCTACTACTGTGCGACAGCACTGAAGTTTAAACCCCTAGGGGCAGATCTACAAGCCCCTTGCGACAACTTTACCCCGCCGTTGCATCACTTCTGTGACGCAGCGGCGTCGTAAACAATGCGCCACGTTGCGACATATTTACAACGTGACGCATCTAGGGAGATGCGTCACGTTGTAAAGCCCGGCGCTACATTATACCTGCGTCAGGTATAATGTATGCAGGGTGGGCGTTCCAACGTGAGAAAGCCTCGTAAAAGTGACGCAGTGAAATCTACAAGATTTCACTGAGTCAGTCAGTCAGAATAACTTTATTTCGCCATCACGATGAAGGCATAAAAGTATACTATACATAAAAACGTATTCAATACTACATATAGTTAAAAAAACAATAATTACAAATTTCCAGCAGCAAATACCTAATAAAGTACATCAAACTCATTGAGCGGGAACAATATAATTCATAAAAACATACTAACATTATAACAAATCTAAGATCAGTTCATATATCGAGTATAAAACGATAAAACATCAAATTAAGCATCTCTTTCTTTCCTTTTTAAAACTGATAGCAAGAAAGAGGCTACAGTAAAACAAGTAAAACAATCAGATAATCCCTGTAAAAAATAAAGTGCCACGCGACATTGTGTAAAATTCATTTTACGTAGCAAAGGGACAATAAACCTTTTTCTCTCATCGCAATAAAATTTACAGAAGAACAAAAGTGCAAGTCATCCTGGGCAGATCGATGGTCACATGAACAAAATGGAAGATCAGAAGCTACGTAAGTATTCAGGTGGGAGACCCAACATCAAGGGGATGTAACCTAGTCTGAATCTCACCAATATGTACCGATGTTGCAAATTGGTCACAAATGATAAATAAGTTAAGTTCATGTCCATTTGCAGAATACTCGGGTCGCCAGAAATGCTCTTACTGTTGATAGCTTACTATTTGTAGAGTCTCTTTTCACTTGTAAGCTAGAGAGTAAGTGGGTTTTTAAATCTTTTTAGAAATAGACTGGCATAACATAGGGTCAACAAATAAATAATGTAGCCCTGCAGCTTTTAATGTGGATTCAACATAATGTAGCCAGGCGACATTACCCACACCATCTAGTTTCAAAATATCATTAATTATATCTCTTGTCAGAGAAAGAGTCTCCTTCCGCCACACTGAATGCCACATCAAAATCGGTGCCATACGGATTTTATCAGTTATGTAGGGAACATTCAATTCCATATGACAAATAAAATTCGAGCATGACTTTGGTAAAGAGACTAACTTTTTTAAAAGGTGTCTTCTATACATTGCAATCGAGAACAATCTCTTATCCCCAGATGGCTGCTCCATAAGTAGCAACTGATACCGTTTTTGCCTCATAGATTGTCTTTATTGCTTCTATTGGTTTTGAGCCAGTTTTTTAATAAATTTAAAAAGTGCTCCAATGTTTCTTTCCATTTGCAATGCCCTATTTGCAACCATAGTTAGCCAATTAGATTGTCGATCAAACATGATCCCCAAATAGTTAAAAGAATCCACAACTCCCAGCTTACTTCCTTCAACAGAAATTTGTGGTTTTTTCCACTGCTTTGTCCCTGCCACTAAGACAAACGACTTTGAATAATTAATTTTCATGTCCAACTTATTCATAAATTCTGTGTATTCTACCACTAAGCGTCGCAGTGCATTACTGGTGCGGGCTAGAATGACTGCGTCGTCCGCGTATAGTAATAGTGGGACCTGCAGGGAATTGATGTAAGGGACATCAGGAGTAGCACCCAGGAGAGCGGTTTCGACATTGTTGGTATATAGTGCAAATAAAAAGGGGCCAAAACGCACCCCTGTCTCACCCCTCTAGTGATTTTAAAATGTGTTGTGCATTCTCCTCCCATTCCATATCGAACACAGGCTGAGGCATCTGAATATAAATTGCGAATAATATTAATCAATTGTATGTCAATCCCCATTGCCTCCATGATCTGCCAGAGCCTAGACTGTGCCACACAGTCAAAGGCTGCTGACAGATCCATGAAGGCAAGATACAAGTGACCCTTTTGGCTGCAGTATATTTTGTTATTATTAAGCTTAGGTTCAGGCACTGATCCACAGTGCCTTTCCCCTTTCTAAAGCCAAACTGGCAGGGGATTATAATGTTTTTTTCCAGGGCCCATTCCTCAAGCCTGTTTAAAAGCAGACGTCCCATTAATTTTGCAGTGGAATCTATCAGGGATATTGGCCGGTAGTTTTTCGGGATTGACCTATCCCCCTTTTTATAAATAGGCACAATTACTGTTGTTTTCCATGATAAGGGAGCACCAGTGTGGACAATCTTATTAAAAACATTAGTTAAAAGAGGGGCCCAAAGATCTTGGTTATCCAGAAACAGGTCAATTGGGACACCGTCAGGTCCTGGTGCCTTTGCACGTTTACCCTGGTTTAGAGCAAGCTTAGTCTCTTCCAGTGTAAATTTGACCATCTCCCTCGCCCCGGTTAGGGTAGCAGAGGTAACTTGGGGAGTTGTCAACTCATTAGATCCAAACACCCTTGTAAAATGTGTGACCCAATCTCCCTGTTCTACGTGATTATCCAATGAGATAGAATGTTCGTCTTTTAAGAAAGGCGCATTAATAACAGATCAAAAGGCTTGCGAGCATTTTAATAAGGCAGCCTTTTGCAAATTTTCCCACCACTCTTCTTTTAGAGAGTTCAATCTCAGTATCCTAGCTTTTTAAATGCCTGTCGCAGTAACCTAACCAAAGGTAAATTGCGAGGTTTGGATTTCAAGGCCAAATGAAGATCTTTTAGGGCCTTGTCACAGGCATCATCAAACCATCTAAAATTCTTACACTGGGCATTGCGTATAGTATGAGTTAAGTTATTTTTTACCTCCAATAAAATTGACTCAAAAGCTGTGACCATGTCATCATTAAGAGTAGGATCTAAGCATGTCATTATCTCCTCAGATTTACTGGAGACTAGATTTATTAGAAACCTCCTAGTATCTACTTTCTCCCACTTCAGAGCAATTCCATTTGTCCTTGCAATAACTGGTGTTACATTTAGTTTAAAACTAGTTTCATTTCTCATTAAGGAGGGAATAAGGAAGGTTATAGCAGCATGGTCACTAAAAGCATAGAGGTTTATCTCAAAGTCGGAGAATAGGCCTTTTATAGGGTCTGAGACCAAAACATAATCAAGGGTAGAAGAAAAATAGTGATTAAAAAAGTATATCCTAACTGATCAGTTCGATTATCAGTCACATTAAGAAGTACCAAATTATTTATCATTAGCAGTCTATTTAGAGCATTACCATACTCTGAGTGGCTAAAATGGGATAAACTTTCTCCATCATCATCCAGAATTCCACAGACTAGAGAATCCATCTTATCACAGGGGTGAGCGTTAAAGTCCCCAAGCCAGATTATATTACAGAGTTTAGTGCATTTATTTTGCACAAGTTCAATATCTCTTTCAATAGAGACTAACACTGCTGGTAAATTGGTTCCAAAGTTGTTGTTATAAAAATTAATAAGGAGCCAATGTTGGTCTACACAATACTCTAGTAGAATGACATGATAGTTTGGTGATGTATTTAAACAGAACTTTACTTTGAGTGGGAGGGCATTAGAAAGTAAAGTCAATAATCCACCTTTAGCACGCCCAGCTGGCGATGGAATAGCAGGGGTATGAAATGATCTATACCCATTTATATGTATTGGTTCAACTTCCCATGTCTCCTGCAAACATATTATGTCTTTAAATGTTAATAAAGCTAACCACTCCAGATTTGTTCTTTTCTGGTTATAACCAGCAATATTCCATGTCATTACCACAGCGCCCCTAAGATCTTCTCTTGTTGCATCGATGTTAGGGGCAGATTCAGACTTCCGCTCTCTAAATTTGTTTCTTTTTGCAAAATTACAGCTGAGGAAATAGTCATTGGTGAATCATCTAATGATTGATTCTCACCATCACCATTGACCATAGTACTCTGTTCATCACCATCCCCATCAAGCGTAATACTCTCTTCATTACCATCACCATTAGCCTTAATATTCTGTTCATGGCTATCACCCTTAATCAAAATACTCGGTTCATCCAGTCAATCACATGTCGGCATGCCTTCCAATGCGGCAAATCTATTAGTGAGAGGTAAAGGTGAAACCAACGAAAGAACAGGCTGATTAAACCGATAATAAAATGGATTCTGGGGGTTAGGAGCTGTGGGCCTCAGGAAATGTGAAATGCCGTAAGGCTTATAAAAGAACCCAAGTGGGAGAGCATAAATTTCAGAATAGAATGACGGAGTAGACGGCAGTATAGGTAATATCTCGCCCACTACATGATGATTGTCAAAGTTTAGTACAATGCAATCACCTTTGATAGACTTAGGAGTTCTTCCTAGCCAGTTAATCCTTCTAGCCATAATAATGTGTTTTTGGACATTAAGGTTTTTGCCTATACTTTGGATAACCAGTGTTGACACTTATGAATTAGCTGTTCCGTAGATTCTACAGCGTTCGACTTCAATTCTGGAACATTTGCTAAAATTATAACATATGGGCAAGCAGCTGGGGGAAGATCTAACCTCTCCTTAGATTTCTCAGATACTGCCTGGCAATCAGAGGCCCCCTCCCAGAACTAGACACCACAGCTCCCACCTCTATCTGGGAGGTGGCAATAGGCCGATTAATATCCGAACAAGTGTTTCTAGGCCTATTAGGTCCCTTTGACTCAAGATTGAGTCTGGGAATGCCAGTTCTTACTGTACCTAAGTGGGTTGGGGGTGGAGATTATTATTATATGTACTCAGATTATTTGGGCGCTGGCATGCGACACCCAATAAATTAGACCCTTTTCCTTGCCTAGCTTCATAACTTCCTATTTCTTGGCGTTCATCTTCTGGTGCCAGTGAAGGGCCTAACGATGATAATCCATCTGACTGTAAGGTAGGCCTCAGATCTTCTATCGGTTCAGCAATATTTAGAGGGACCTGACTTAATTGGTAAGTTGCCTCCAAGGTAGACAATTTCTCCTCTATCTGAGTTAGTCTATCAACGATAGGGTTTAAAAGCACAATCATCATACTCTCAATACTTTTTAGCAAATCAAAATCATTCACCAAATCCGTTTCGATAATAGTTACATCCTTCTGCTTTGTTGATCTAGTAGATCTGGTAGATCTTGGATGAGTAGGCAAAGTTGAATCAGAGTTCTCACCCCCAGTCCGCTTTTCAGTACAGGCTCTTTTCAGCGTCTTTTTGTCTCAATGGGCCACCGCCCTTCCTTTTCCTAGACCTTTGATCAGCGGCACTACTTTCAGTCGGTTGTTCAAGTGTCACAGTTATAACGTCTGGGGATAAAGTCTTATTCAGTCGCTGCAGCTATAGTGTGGCTTGGTTCTCCTGTAGGTTCCTCAGAGGTTATACGATCAATGATTAAGGGTGTCCCACCCAGGGAAGAACGTTTTGGGCAATTAAAGAGTCCAAAGAGAGCCTCCGCTCTGTTAATTCTATTTCATGGGCAAGTACAGATTCAGCCCTCGTCAAAAATGCATCAAGCGTCCCAACATGTCCCGCCCCCTGCTTTTCCTTGGCAGGCTTCCTTTTACTCATTTCAGTTCAATTCAGTTCTCCAATATAGGGCTACCAAGTATAGTGGACGAGGTTCAACAGTGAAGTAAAAACAAAAACACCAATGAAAGAAGGCGGAAAAGGGAACTAAAGCAAACAATACCTTGAAAAAGCCTTATACTTCACTCATCGTATGGAAGAGGGTAAGCCCAGCCCAGCCTCCTCCGGGCGTGCACGGGCCCGCCCTTGGCCCGGGCTTCGCCCGCGCGAGTCCGCGCTGCGGAGCCCGAGTGAAGCTTTAGCGCCGGCTGGCGCAGAACTGATGCGCGGCTCCAGCCGCGTTGCCCCCTGGAGGTTGTGGTAGCGGTGGCGGTAAAGTCTGACGGGCGTCCGCGCTGCGGGAGCCCGAGTGAAGCTTTGGCGCCGGCTGGCGCAAAACTGATGCGCGGCTCCAGCCGCATTGCCCCCTGGAGGTTGTGGTAGCGGTGGCGGTAAAAGTCTGACGGGCGTCCCGCGCTGCGGGAGCCCGAGTGAAGCTTTAAGCGACGGCTGGCGCGAAACTGATGCGCGGCTCCAGCCGCGTTGCCCCCTGGAGGTTGTGGTAGCCGTGGCGGTAAAAGTCTGACGGGCGTCACTGAGTCACTTTTACGATGCCACTGCGTCAAAACCTTGCACCTGCTTGAAGCAGGCGTAAGGAGTGATGCAGCATGTTAGGAATAGGCATTCCTAACCATTGCTGGAGTTGCGTCGTACTTGCGACACGACTCCAGCAATGCGCTGCCCTTACGCCGAAAAGATGTGTCACGCATCTA
This sequence comes from Calotriton arnoldi, assembly GCA_963921515.1. NCBI lineage: Eukaryota > Metazoa > Chordata > Amphibia > Caudata > Salamandridae > Calotriton > Calotriton arnoldi. Next base: position 718,256 of record CAWUFW010005737.1, read on the forward strand.
TCTATCCTTGCGCCACAGTGCGCCGCAATGTAAATGCGGCGCATCCATGGTGGCGCAATGGTTTTTTTACGTGTCGTAATTTAACTGGGGCATCCCTGCTAATATGCAGGGATGCCCCAGTTCTTGTAAATGTGCCCCCTAGTTCATAAGATGTTATGTTATTTATGTCTAGTTGGCAAACTGGCTGAAATGACAGGCTCCCTCGTATAGACCTGTACATTTTCCCCAGAGTTAACTTCAAATGTTTCAGGGCCTGTTTGAAGTACCACAGCACGTTGCGCAGTGTCCCACTGGTTCCAGTCGGTAGCATCCAAACAGTTCCCCCTGCTTATCCTTAGGACATGTGTGACTATGTGTGTGTGTGAGATTTATCCATAATAAAAATTAAAATAAATTAACTTTGTTAATACAATGGGGTAGTGATTTAGGCCAGTTCGTTTAGTTAGTTGCTTGTGTCCTGGTGTATTTTAGATAACAGTATATATATATATATATATATATATATATATATATATATATATATATATATATATTGTTCATGCTGTACTAGTGTGAGTAATCATAGCATACTGTTGTACCATGTTACGTCCTGTCCTTATTTCCAAGACACACTGCTTAATATGTTGTTGGCTTTTGTTGTGAGACTATGTGTTCTTATTTGCTCATACCATCTAGGCTTACACTAAATGTTGCTTAGTTCCCTCTCAAGTACCAGCACCCCCTATCCTGCAGTTGGAAGAATGCTGTACTCACAACAACAGCGCCACCTTGTCGTGGAAGCAGCCGCCATTGTCGATGGTCCAGGTGGAAGGATACATTCTAGAGCTGGATGATGGAAATGGCGGTCAGTTCAGGGTAGGTACACAGTACGGGCTTCTCCCTTCCCACTCTGAAACAAGCCAAAAACTCTGGTTAAAATTCTTTATTCCATGCAGATGTCAGTGTACTTCCTCTTTGTCAGTGTTACTTCCTGGTTGTCAGTGTACTTCCTGGTTGTCAGTGTACTTCCTGGTTGTGCAAGTTTTCGCTAACTGACGCACATTTTCTATTGCTGGAAGTTTCCGCAATCCTAAACTAACTCGATTGAGTCATAGATAATGTTCTGAATGGGGAGCTTTTCTCAAAATGATGAACTTAAAGTGACTTATTTCAAATGCATTTTCCCCCCCATGTTTTTGATAGATAGAGAACGGATCACATAGGTTGGTATTCGGGGAGAAAGACCTCTGCTTAAGGAGTGGGTATTGTTACACTTTTTCAAACATATCGACCAGGGAGGGCTGATTAAACCACGTTTATAGGACGATTAGTTAGTTACCTTAAAGAAGTGATTGTAATCACGTGTTTATGCCTATATAAGAATCATTAAAAATAAATTGTGAATATTTGAAGTGATTGTTATGATTTTTATTTTCTGCAAAGATAGTAGTTGATCGCGTAGCACATGCTGGCATAAGTGTAGACACAAGTTTAGAAGATACGGATTTGAAAATTAATAACAAGAAGCAATTTGCTTTAAAAAATGGCATACATTTTGACACAAGTTTTAATTATACGAATAGTAACTGGAAATGCTTTCGCTTTGAATTTTTTTAACTGAAATAAAGAACTACCTCTGTATTGATTGGAGAAGCACTTTAAAAGTGCAGTTTGATAGCGATAAAATCCTCATGTCCTTTTATGACTCGCACACTGCACACAGTTGGAACAACACAGCTCAGGTTGCAAGATCACTTCTTTAATGCATCAGATACAAAAAACAACAAATACATGTCTGTCTCTTGGGCTTGCCAGTGAGCTGAGGTTAAATTTCTGAGCACAATAGAGTAAGCAACCACGTCTTTCACCCCTTACGGCCTATCTGCCCTCTTCGCTGTTCCACAAAAGCTGTACTACATGTGTGTGGTCCCCTCTATCTGTGATCCTTTTTGTTTTTGATCTCTCAAGCCATACTCTGTTTCTACTCGTGCTTTTTTAGTATTTTAGTAGCCCACCTTTCTTTTCGTTAAAAATTATGCTTTCACTAGATTTTTTATATTCGCACCACATCCAACTTCTTCCCTTCCTCAGTTGATCAGTTTTCTATAGAGCAAAATATCTTAAAATGACTTCTAAAATTTCTGAGAAAAGTCTAAATGAACAACAAACAGCCTGACAACTGCAGGCTGGTGCAGAACAGGCCTCTTTGAATATGGCTCAAGTGTACTGAATGCCGAGCTACCTATGCTTCGAAAGTACAATGTATATTGAAAAGTGTGATTGTATGGAACATTAGTGATGTCATTGTAGATGTAATTTCTGATCGTTTTGGTGTTACTTAAGAGGCCATCAGCAGCACGCTTGGCCTTTTAATAGCCAGCTAGCCATAATTTATCAATTTCAGTGACTTTTGACCATAACAGTCATTGAAATACATTTTTCAGGGTATTTGTATGTATTTATCAGTTTATATATTTATTTATGTGTTCTTAGTAGAGAGCCATTAAATCCAGTTTCTAGTGTTTTATTTTGCAGTAAATATATTGGCTTTTATAATGACATACTTTTTCCATTGCTCACAGTATGTGTTGGGCATGGCCTGTGACCATGTCCACAAGACACTAGAACAGGAGACAGCTTTCATGAACAAACTACAAACTATGATTCAATTATATGAAACCCAGTAATTTAACCAAGCAACCTAAGTTTGATGCCTGTGGAAAAATTAAATTTTTACACCCATCTAGAATTTCCCTGTTTCAAATGGAGGTGGGATGTTTTCGACTTGCCACCAATGGCGCACATTATTAGTTTGACAATGCACTTCAGGGGCACAGAAGACTAATTCAAGCTGCATAATGGGAACTGGAACAAAAATGTTCATCTCCTGACAGCAAATCGGATGGTCACGAAAGATTAAAATGTTGCTTTGTGAACCAGTTCTCATACCAACCTGTCAGATAGCCATTCATTTTGACACCTCATTTTTAGAACTTTTTTCCCAAAAACGCAGGAAAGTTAGACACTAACAAAAATAATAGGATTCTATGTTCAACCAAGTAGTCCATTTTTCTCCAGGTTTGAGTTCATTCTATCTTGTGGTTTTTGATGTATCACTTGCCAAATATTGCAAAAGAACTATGCAAGCAAACTGCACACTTTGGCCTTCCTTCTCTAGACTTCGCCTCCCAATCGCCTAATGTGAACTCAAGTAACAAGAAACCTGCATGTATTATTTTTTGTGCGGATTCGACAAATGAGACCAAAAGTATTGGCAATCAAAATGAAAATATTTCCATGTCCTATTAGTTTCAACCATAACTACACTGTCCAAAATCTTAAATGTATGCTTGGATATAGCTGGGCAGATGAGATTTTTTAGCCTGACATATGTTCAAGTATGTATATATTGATCTATTCATTGGCGTTCTTTATCTCACAAAACAAGGTGGGATACTTTGGAAGTTTACCCAGAATGGTGTTGCAGATGTTGTCTGGTTCCCAGATCCATGCTCTATTCGCCTTCGGTGGAGAGATCTTGATTGAAGCACTGTTGTGTTATTTGGGGGGGGGAGACTTTACTTGAGACAAATAAAAATGTACATTGCTTCCAGAGTGATACAATCTTTTAAAATAGAGGTAGAATAGGAGGAAGGTTACATATATTGTTTATAGTTGAGTTTGCCGTTTAGGAACTGTTTACTAAAAAAAATAGAACATCAATAACATCATACAATCACATCAGAGAAATATTGACATTTCCAACGAGACTTACAAATAAAGTAAAGCAGCGAAGTGTATACTAACCTGAGTAGGTACACAAATATACTAGTCCTTTATTTGCAGCCGCGGCTCATGCAGGTAAGAGCAGTGGGGCCTGGTTGGGGGGGGGGATATTCTGACAGACGACGACGAGGGAAAATTATTTCTTTATTTTTCCCTCGTGGTCGTCTGTCGAATCCCCCCCAAACCAGGGGTGTAACACAGGCTCCCACAGCCCCAGCGGTGCGGGGGGGGGGCCCGAGCTGCAGGGTCCCCCTCAGCACTGTACTCAGGCCAGAGAGCTCTAGATTAAATCCGGAGCGGTGGCCCCTCTGTGTACCTTGCAGGGGGCCCCCCTCAACTTTCGTGACGCCAGTACCCCAACCCGGCCCACCGCTCTTACCTGCACGGCCCGCTCCTGTTTATTTGTAAAAGCTAGAAGGCCAATAGTGGGTCACAGTTGAACTTGACTGGTCTTCCCTGCTGTGAGATCCTAGTTTCAGAAGGGCTGACAACGGCCCGCTTCTTTCTACTTTGTGGCGGTATGCATAATTACAGCTATTTCTGGTGCAGCACATGTACATTTCCCAAGAGACAATGTTCAGACAGTAATGTTTTATCAACCATACACAGACGTTTCAAAACAATGTGTAACTCCCTTCGCTGCCAATGCAAATCCCGCGAGACTAGGAACAAGACAAAGATGTAAACCAAAATAGCTACAGAGCTCTGAATTCCCTTATGTGCTAGGAGAAATTATTTAAGGAAACCATAACACGCTGCATGTCTCTACCTTAAATGTGACACAAGTTGAGATTATGTGATCTCATTTAATTTTTAACCGATGAAAGCTGTTAAGTCTAGGTCTTGTACGCTAAAATACTGCCATAAAAGTTGAAGCTCTCTTGCAAAAAAGGAGGAAATGAAAAAAAACAACTTGTATTAACAAATTAAGCAAAGGGCAAACCAATTAAAATCATTTCTGGTTTCTGGCAGGACAATACTGAATGCCTGTCTTAAGCGCCATTTTCCCTACAAGCCTTATTACGAGGACAGAGGGCTGGTGAAATGTCACTTTGCATAGGCTGGTAAAAATTCATGCACCACCTTCGATTTTACCTTCTTGTCACCCAAGTATTCAGTGCTTGTTAAAGCTTTGTCAGAGCATTTTACCCTATAATGCTCACACTAGTATTTATTTAGCCACCACTGCCATGTTTATTATGCTCAGCAAATGCAATATAGATCTATTATTGTTTCATAGATGGTTAAAAGGTTCATGGGGGTCACCTAAAATTCCTTGTGTTTTTCCATGGAGAGATGACAGTCTGAATGCAAGCCTAAATATTTAGAGATCTGTCAAACCCCTGGTTCTCTTGTTTCATTTAAAGTGACACTCAGAGGTCTGTCTATTTAAGGAGGTCCTCCCGATGCATATTGTCACTGCGTGGGTCCACCATCCAAAGCATGGATGTCCCAGGAAGGGAACAAAAATGATGCCTTCCACCCCTCTCCCCATGCACCTTTGTAAAAAGCAAAATAGAGGGCCAACTGGGAAAAAAAGGGTCCTAACCTGGCACTCTGCTTTACCACATGTGCATCAGCCAGAGCAGGGGATGAACTATGGGTATAGGCAATGCAGCCAAATACAGTGAGTGGTCCTCCGCAGACTGACGCAATGGCCAGTCCTGATGTCTCTTGCTAGCATTTAGTTATAAAAATGCATCATATGCTGATATAACTACATTTATTTGAATTGGACCAAAGGGGCTTACTACTGAAAACCCTACCACGTATGGGCAGGCGGGGTTCAGACCAGAGTATCTTAAAAAAGACTGAAACAATTGACTCTAAAATAAAATAGTGTTAGTACTTTTGCAGAAGAGAGTTTGGACAAAATTTGCTGTTGATCGGTGTGACTCTTTTTGAGCTTCTGGCAAGCAAATCTCCAGTACGACTACGACTACATCGAAATATCAATGTTGATGGCCCTATAGCCAGCACCCCCTCTTACAGAGCACAACAACATTTGCCACATTGGCAGTGGAAATCATTCTGTTTTTATAAAATAATAAATATAAATAATGCAGTGTCTGAATCTGAAATCCGCCATTTTGTTCCTCCAGGAGGTGTTTGTTGGAAAGGAGACCATGTGCACAGTCGACGGCCTTCACTTCAACAGCACGTACAGCGCTCGGGTCAAGGGTTTTAACAAATCAGGAGTCAGCCAGTACAGCAAGATTCTTGTTCTTCAGACCTCTGAGGGTAAGAAGTTTCAGAACATTTGATCTAATACAGACTAATGTATCACTTACTTTTCTATGTTTAAAAACATGTGGCATTGTAACCTACCCTGGTGATCAAAGCCACTAAGGCTGTACAGAAAACATTGATTAGCAATAACACAAGTGAAAATGTATCATCTACAATGAAGACAGATTACTTCCCAGTACAGTATAGTAACCCCACAAACACATAGCCACATCTACAAATTCTGGGCGTAACATTCCTTGAAAGACTTACATCTTTTCCAGGAAGCTCAACAAAAAATGCAACAGTAGCACCTAGAAGGACGCACAACAAAATTGTCCATATGTTGCCCCATTCATTCATTTTTTAATTTGTATTTCCGCCCTTCCATTTCCTTTATGACCAATTAAATGGCCCAAATGAATGCAGTATTGCAGAATAATGGGTGTACAACATATAGCCGCATAATTCAAACAATTGATATGTCTAATTTTTTAAGAGCTTTTAGGTAGGATATTTCATAGCTTTTCTAGTTGAGGTAAAACCAAGCACAATGTTATCATTGTGCATGGCTAAAACTCTGGCAAAAATTTAAAAATTCCATGGTCCTCTATATAAGTTGAGTGTTGATTTCCGATGCCTGTGTAAGCGCTTGTTAGCACAGTGACCGGAATTATGAGTTGTGTGATAATTATCACACCGGCGCAGTTTTTCCCCTGATAGGTTCGACAGATCAAACCTTTCAAAATCTATTGGGGGGAAAAGCCCTGTAAAAAAAGCCACAACATGAAGAATTAGTGTGTTAAATACCTATTACTTCTTTGGACATCTATAACATTTTAGGAAAAGCAAGAGAAGCTGCAACTCACACTGAGGGGTTTTCTGTTACAACATTGGCTTATATGTCATTGTTTTTATTAATAGTCTTCTGAGTTTAATCATTGCTGGGTGACTGCGAAGGACCCAGCTTTACTATTTCTATTTGTTGTGGCAAAATCTGAAAAATGGAGGAAGTTTTATAAAAAATAAAATGCAATGCCATAAGGTTGAGTTGGGCATCAAAGCCCGAGTAAACCAATAGTTCAAGACATCACACGTCTAATTTATGATGTCAATTTGTCTTGACTTTGGTGCCCAACTGATCTGATTCTTCCAAGCCGAGATAGGATGGATGATTCATTCTTAACAGTTGTATATCACTTTTTCAGGGAACTGCAGCCTTGTTTTCTTAATAAGTGGTTAGTAAGAAAGAACTCGAAAACATAGCCTTGATAAATAGATCTCTTTGTCAGTTAGCTCTGCGCATATTAACTTAGACAAATAGGTTTCTTATGAACCGAAATGGAAGATGTGGACAAATAAAAAATCTCTGAGGTTCTATTTATAGATTTACGTGGAAAAACGTAATTTCATTTTTACCTATCATATAGTGGTTATCACAGCTTCCGGTACTATCAGGAGTCTGTGTATATATGTGTAGATAGCGACAGAGCGCTATATATTAATGTGGTGGAGTAATTAAGAGGCAATTCGAGATCATGCATTCCAGTACATCGAGTGGGCCTTTAATTATTTGCATCTGTATATATAATTAGTTGCAAATGCATAACTGGAGGAACTTATATGTTAAATGCTTTGCTCGGGATCAAATGCAAAAGCTAGGATTAGAAACCGGGTCTCCAGTTTTCAGGTCACACCAAATCATCTCATTATAGAGGCTTGTGCCCATCCATTGTGCGATGGAATGCGATGGACCAATGTCAAACACAGTGTAGCCTAGCCCTTAAAAAACATGTTTATGTTGACTTCTACGCCCAATGAAATGTTCTGTATTGCAATGAATTGTTGCCTGATTTTCACCAAAAATTTGAGAAATGTGGCTACTCTAGAATTATTCCAATTAACAACGTTTGAGTTGACTTCGATGCTGTTTAATGCTGATGTGGAACAATTCACAATGTGCTGAAATTTAAGGAATTGCGTGTGTGCCCATGCAGCAAAGCATCGGCACAGGTTTCCTTGTGAGATTTCATCTCATTAGTATGTGCATTCACACAACATTTGCTGCTTTTTTATGTTGCTTCTGATCTACCGTCTCGTTCCCTGTTGTCATGGCATTGTTGATTATAGTTTTATTGCTGTGCGCGTAAATATATGTCATGGGCTTTCTTGTCTCTAAGGATATGTCGCAGTATCAAAGATGCGTTAATGTGTCTGAAATTACTTTGAGACGTACATGATTCTGTCACGGCAGAGCCACTAAACCCGAGCAAGGATCAAAGTGCCACACTTCATCAGCTTCTTGCCTAGGTAGTCGGCCATCTTGTATAGCCAGATGTATCCCTGGGGAAGCCATCCTCCACAGTCATGATGGGTGTTTGTCATAGCTGCCAGCTAAATCCCTCTGGTGTGGTTTGTAAATCTAGCCACCTCAGCCACAGAGGTCATCTGAGACAAGGTGAAAAGAGGCAACAGCATCTCGAAAAATAAATGGACTGAAAATTAATATTTCAGTTCTAAAGAGAGTATGTGACCTTGCTAGTGTACAGGTACCTCACATTCACAGTTTTCCTATGTATTATTGTAGTTGAAGTGCATTGCACATGTCAACCTGTCTACCTAGACAAATTCTCCATAATTGATAAATCTGTTCTTTTGTTCTATTTTCATAATTCATAGATAACTTGAGATAAATAGGTACGTTTTCATTCTTATATTAAGGACCTGATTTAGAATTTGACGGAAGTGTTACTCAGTCACAAACGAGACGGATAGCCCAGCTGCTTGATTATATGTGCCATGGGGTATAATGCCCTTGTAATCAATCGGACGGGATATCCGTCAGATTTGTAATGTAGTTTCACATCCGCCAAACTCTAAATCAGACCCTAATTTTCATTAGTTTTGGCCGGCGGGTGTGAGGCTCTGGTGCCATTACTGTTGAGTTGACTAATGGCACCCATGCCCACTACCCTGTTATTTAAAGTCTGTTTTATGACACACAATCTATTTCCTAATAGTTTAATTAATTTCCCAAGAGAACCTCAATCAATATTTAGTGGTAGGATGGGGGCGGTAACAAAATGTTATGGTCGGAGCAAATTATCGTATATGGAAACAGAAATTGTAAAAAAAGAACAGCAGTAGGAGATAGCAAACAAAAGGACTCGTTCCATCATCTAATTTGAGAGGGGTTAAAGGGAGATGATGCCGTGTGAAAATAGAGACTTAAAACACATTGCCTCCAAAATCTAGCCTGACAAAATATGGACTTTAAATAAACATATAGCTCCCAACAAAAATGTTCACCTTTATTTAGTTCCTAAATCCAGACAATCCGAATTCTAAAATATTTAAGTTAAATTATTGTTTTCACTGCAACCCCAGCAGTTACGTATCTATGTATATTTGTAGGAGTTCCAATATATTGCAAACAGGCTGTGGCATGATAGAGAGATTAGATGCAGACTGATATTTTTGTTAGGAAATGTTTATTTAACATCAAGATTCTAGTACTGCATGTTTTAGAAAGAACATGTAGTGCAAGACACTTTTCAAACCCATATTTTCATACTTTAAAAAAAAATATATCATAAGCACTTATGTGTTAACTTCATGGCACTGAGAGACAACATACAAATCAAAAGACCAAAAAAGATTACATGGCAAATAGTCACATTTTTAAAGACTTCAAGTGTTGAAGGGATTTTTGTGTGAAGGCAGAGGGGGAAAGGTGTTCCAGAGCCTTTCAGCCACTAGGAAAAGACTATTATCCACACACACTCTGCAGTCATGGGCATAATCAGATGGGGGCAACTGGCAGACCTGCACAAGCAGACAGTTCTATACCTAGATAACTTGCAGGCAAAAAATCCAGAACTGGAGGTTGCTCATTACACAGTAGTGAGAACTTTAAACCGCACTTGCTTCTGTACAGACAGCCAGTGGAGGGAGTTCAAGCTGGAAGAAACACTGTGTCACTTCTTTTGGCTAGAGAGTTATCTGCTGCATTTTAAACGCACTGGAAATGGCTAAAGATGGTGCCTCCAGACAGATACTATTCCAGTTCTAATAGTCCTTGATTTGATGAAGACATTACCACAGTCCAGTGGACAGTGGCATCCACAAAAGTCAGAATGCAGCAGAATTCAGCAAAACATCCTAAAATGAAAGAAGTCGGAATCTGTAAATGCTGCCCCCTATGGACGATTGGAAAGTCAGTTGTCCAAGTGAATATCATGCACTAACTTGACTGTCATGGCACAAGGATAGATAGTGGAAGGCCAATTAACTCATGATCAGAGCAGGGAGAGATGGTCGGTCAACCTAACTTCAGTACTGAATGGATGTGACTTGTGAAAGTTGATTGACATTAACATCTGACTACTTCGAATGAGGTTGTAGAATGAGCCGCTTTGCTGGCGAAAGGCGTAGCCATTCCCTTCCCTTCCTGGAAAGACCAAACATCAGTTTGTGTATCTGTAAAACTACACTCCAAGAGTGAGCAGAAGTCAGACAAGGGCTGGGAAAGAAATATTAAACAATAGAATAAGTCACCTGTGGAACATCCCTTTTCAACTCCTGCAGAGGGGAAGCAAAGTGGGTCAATGCAGCTACCTGAGTGCGATGAACCAGAAAGGAGGAGATCCAATCTAATGCCAAGACACTAATGCCAATGTATGATTCCATTTACTAAGGAGATGGTCGACAGCGTAGGAAGCTGCTGACAGATTGAGAAAATCTGGGCCTCCACTTCGCTGGCTAAGACCATCAAAGCTGAAAGATCCACAAATACAGTAGTTCCTCCTGGTCTGAAGTCTGTCTGGCAAAGGCCCAATAGACAATTTCCTTATTGAAAATTATGCTTTTTTAAGGAATGTTCACACCATGTGGGTCGAGAGAGGGGGGGGTTCTTCAGAAGAAGAGAGACAGTAGCCTTTTTCCTAGCTTGTGGAACAATCCCGGATGCCAGAGAACAGTTGGATAGAACTGCAAGAGGCTCGGAGATGGCAGAACCACTGCTTCGATAAGATGGGCTGGGCAGGAGCAGGCAGACAACCTGTTCTAACCATCTCATGAGGATCCAGGTAAAAATCCTCTAGTGTAGGCAACAACATTGGCAGACACACAAGGAGGATCCTGGGGCAGGGCATACGTTCTGATTCAATAGCTGTTCTGATTTTATTCACTCTCTGGAGGAAGATAATTAACAAACTGATATACCGAGCTCATGCAAGCAGTGCAGTTGTAGGGGTTGGGTAGTTCTACAGGGGGAAACTACATGTATCCTGACCAGCACTGCTAGTGAAAAAACCTGAAAAGCACTAAACATTATTCATAAATTATGGCATCAGATTAATCATTCATCTGGTTAAAAATGGGAATTGCACACTTTTTTGCATAGTTGGTTTGAAATTGAATTGAAAAGCAACACCAAGAAAACTGCTCAATTGGATAAACTGGTATGTAGTGTTACTCCACAATTTGAAATATGGCATATATTGCTCCGCCGTGTCACAGACCAGCTAGTCATAAATGAACAAGTCCGTGTGAACATATGAGAAGTAAAAGTTTTCGTATTAGATATTGTTAGACTTGTCAGTGCTTGACTGAAGCGAGCAAGGCATGCAATAAATTGCTTTTATTGTAAGCTTGCTGCTTGTCCATAGCAACATAGAGCTCAATTATCCAATAAATGTACTCGCATATAGCAAACTTATATGTGCACATAGTCCTATTTACTTGTGCAAAACCCATTATCTAGTTTAAAAAAAGTTGGCCTCACTACCCTAAATGAGTTATCTCTCAAAGATTTTTTGTGGGTAAATCTACAACCAGGGGAGGAGACAGAGTGGACATGCTCTCCGAAGTAGGGAAAACCGACAAAGAAAGGCATCGTCCATCCATGAAAAAGTTTGAGAATTTATTCATGACACGGGTAGCAGTAAATGTCTTTCTAGGGTAGGAATGGAAAGGAAACGTCCCAAAATTGGTGTGGGTGAAGGGAAAGGAAATTTTCTACGGGGAAGCATTTCCCCAGTAAAAAAGTCAAATTAAAAAATAAATATGGCGACATGAATGCATTCTCGTATTTACTGTTGTACATTAAGAACTCTTGGGCGTTCACGTTCTCGTATTTACTGTTGTACATTAAGAACTCTTGGGCGTCCACGTTGCCTCATCATTGTCCCAGTAGCCAATTGGCCATGGTTGTCAGGCATAACTTGAAACATTTGTAAACATCAAAAATAGTCAAATTTCACCCCTACAACCTCATAAGACTCCAGGAACAGATTTACCCATTTCTTTCAGAATCAGGCTTTTAGTGTCTAGTTTTTTTTATTTGACAATCATCAGCTGAAGACAACTTTCTCCAAAAGCAGAAGCTGACACTTTATTGGCTGAGCAGTGAGCCAGGCATATAGTATTGAAACAAACTAACAAAATGCAGCCACATAACAGTAGGTATCTAGATTTTGTATCTGTACCTCAAATGAATAAATTACATTACAAATTGTCATGATCTTAGCATTAACTCCCTCAAGACTATAAAAAAAATGTTGACCATAACAGTTCTTTGCTTCTTGCATAATAGGGTAAAAGCAGCCGTTGTTTCAGAATGACAAAACAAGATACAAAATATGCAAATAACGTCCACTGAAAAATATTTTATGGAAATTCACCTAGTGCATATCTGTTGTGGGATGGTTCCGAAAACCAGTCTAGGATTTTACTGTTCAGCAGATCTGTAAACTTGAGGGTCAGAACATATGCATTTACAATGTGCATTTTATTTTGATTATGAGCTGATGCTATACTGGATTTTACTGTTCGGTGGGTTAACTAATCACAAAGTACAAAGAGAATTGTGTGACATACACATGCTAATTAGAAAAACAATAAAGCAAGGAACAAACTAAGCCTGGGCGGTGAACTCCGCTCCATTCATGGAGTTTGCAGAGTTTTTTGCACTCTGTGGAGCTCGCAGAGTTCCGAAAAAATCCGCTCCGCTACAGAGTTTTTTCCTCGTTCGCACTCGCCAACGGTAAGTTGGCAAGTGCGAGTAAGGAAAATTCAACGCTAGACCACTTCCCAGCAAGATTTTTCAACGCGAGTGGTCGTGGATGGTCGCTACTGCTCATGTTGTGAAAACTTCTGTCCGCGTTGAGGAAGCTGCCGCTCGAGTAGAACTTCTACTCGAGCTGCAGAAAGAAGCAGCACCCTCTAGCACTGTGCGAAATGCCGTTCACGCTGATTTTACAGTGCAGGACAAACACCAGGCACTAAAAATCAGTGCGAACGGCGCAAGGTAACCCACTCCACCTCTCGCAGAACTCCGCATAGCTTGGCAGAGTTTTTGTCACTTCATGGAGTTCCGCATAGCGAAACTTACCGAACTCCGCCCAGGCTTAGAACAAACCTACGGTCTAGTTTACTGTTCTGTAAGCTCCCCCTTCGCGCATATGTTGTTTACTAGTGTCTTAAAAGAGTTAGTTTACAATTAAAGTCTAGTATATGCAATCTCACCAGTAGTTACAGGGATCTGTAATTGATGCCTGTTACATGTTCTTTTGCTTCCAAATATAACACATTTGCAATACTTCCGGGACAACGGTAGTGTTAGTATTACTTCCTGTGTGCCAGACTTTCTGATGTATTTTGTGTCTCTTTATATGATACGCTTAACTACTTCTTATTCTGTTATGTAATACCTTACCTCCCACTCTCGGTTTGTCATTGCATTAGGTCTCAGTTTTGAGACACAGCAAAGTAAAGGACTTGGAAGCTGTACCTCTGTTGTGATATGGTGCATATTGTATACTATTTGTTACAAAGTGTTCATAAGTCATAAGCTGGGTGTTTACTTCCGGGTTAGTTGCTTTTATTATCCTGTGGACTCTAGTTAGAGTTGATGTACTTCTGTTGCTTTGTGGTGTATGTTGTATGGCATCTGTTGCAATATGTGCACAGTTCCTCCGTGGTAAACTGAGAGTTTGCAATGTGGGTTTTGCTTCGTTCAGCCTGTGGACACATGTTAGAGTGGTTTTAATCACTGTCTTTAATAGCTGCTTGTCATTGTCTACAGTCCATGTCTAAGGGAATAATGACAATCGAATTCCAGTGCTAAATCAAATAGGTCGATGTAGGGTGCATTCATGGGGTATTTAAATGAGTATCACTCAATTAAGATATGTGGAATTCTTTGTTTTCTAAAGGTATTGTGGCTGCCATGTCTGATTAAGTCTACTTGATATTTTCTTTTTGCAATTCTTCTTTTCTTTTTATTAACTTTATACTTTTATATGAAACACAACTTGAGGTTCAACTTCTTATATCAGTTTGTAGTTTCAATGTTTTCTTGATCAATATGGTCCTTTGCAAAGTAAGCATTTGGCCATAAGAAACACAAGGGCATCTGGGACCTCTCAGACGCACACGTGTTCACAGATTTCTTTGCTCACACTAGGTACATATTCTCGCTTCTCAGCTTCCCTCGCAGCTCGCTTGCAAACCGAGAGCTTGTCCGCTGACCATGAATTCGTACCCCGCAGCCCCAGGAACTCTTGTATCTCAGCAGGTATGACAACTACCACCAACGTGACTTTTTTTTTATTTTTTAGAAAAGTGCATTTTGCTGGCCATTTACCTAGTCTATGTCAGTCTTATCACTGTTGTCAACATACGTGTAATGCTTTGGCATCCATCTTGAGTAAATAATAATAAATATACTGTCTACCATCCACACACCACTGCTATCTGGATAGATCATTTTAATAATGTGAACGTAGGGTAATGTAATGTCTGCCTCGGACAAGGGTCAATTTGACAAGGATATCATAATGGTTTAATGCAGCAGCATACAACTTGCACACCACTTTTACTTGCATTAGGGTGAGTCATAGACCTCTGGTTTTCTAGAAATATGCTTAACATGTTTAGTTTATTCACAATTGGTGTATGTATATTGTGAAGCCCTAGCCTGCTAAAGGTGTGTTCATATTCTCACGGTTCTACACTTCCCCTCAGTTTTAAATGTCCTTTATCTCCGTGAATTCACCTTGAATGTGCTAAAGTAGTTAGGCACTGTCTATTTTATCCGGATGACAATCTGGGGTGTTGTTATTCCCTGGGCTTCTCTTTTAAATATATTTTCTGCTTTTTCAAAAAAATACTTGATTTTCATTCACTGTGTTCCCATTGCTATTTAAGTCTTCTACATAGAGTTGTTGTATTCATAGCCGTGATATCGGCAGCCCTCCCCGCACACCCGTTAATAGCTACTTAGCACACAAGAAATGAAATAAATCAGACAACACATGATTTGGTGGAAAAACAGTTTGCTGCAGGTTTATTTCATTTAATTCATAAGTGAAATATGCCAACGTGGTGCGTTAACTTACGGGCGAACCAAGGGCAGGCAGCGGTGAGTAACCTAAACTTCCCACCCGCCTGATAAGCCAAACAACGCCGTGGCCAACCCATTCGGCGCTACCATTGGTAAATCCATGACCGCCAGTCCCAGATTAATATTCACAACTATTTAGGGTTGGAGCGGTACAGGGCAAGCCCCCGGTTGCTCAGGCTTGCAACCGCCCGAAGGACTAACGGGCGCTGTCGCTTACCTCCCAGGGTGTTGCCGTAAAGACTCGTGGGGTTTGGCATCAAACAACCTTACTGTGCTCCCTCAGATGGTACCCTCAACCGTCAGCTCTTGCTGGTCTGTTTGCCTGACAGAAGTGACAGGTTAAGCTACTGAAATGTCCATGCACTGTGTTAGGGGATGAAACAATTTCCCAGTTCCCACTGAAAAGGCCCAGCTGGTTAATGCTATGGGCCAGTTCTGATAGCTGAGGAAACGTGTTTGTTGCAGTACCTTGAATCACTGAGTCTAGAACAAGGGTCTGTGGTTCCCTGTGGAAGAGGCCTGTAAGGAGAGCAGTGAATTTAGATGGCACAACGTATACAATTACATTTCTGCACACCTTCACTGAATTGTGGCTCTGTGCACCTGATTTCACTAACTTTTTGTAGTCGATTTGCCTTTTAATCCGAACCAGGTATTTTGCAGAGTAGCCTAACGGCCAGAGCTCCCGACTTTGGCTCTGGGGAAACAAGTTCTTCTGGGTGTCTACCTCAACGTCCTGTAATTTTGGGCAAATCACTTAATATCTTGTGCCGTAAAATATTTAAAAAAATGAATCTAACCTTGTATATTGTGATCTGGAGCTCATGGAACACACTCCAATCCCCTTGGGCCTAACCCGTGCTATATAAAACTCCAAAAAATAATAGGGAGCTGTAATGTCTGCAATCTCCATGGGCATCATTCAACCCTCTGTTTAGACTAAATGAAAGAAAACACATCTCCAATACTTTGTTCTTGGACACAGGCGACTCGGTATACACCAATGATCCTTAGCACAGTTTTATTTTTTTGTGGAGTATGTCTTCTTTAGCACCAAGAAGCCTTCTGTGATGCTCTCAGCGCTGTGGAAATTCATAAGTCAAATCAAACCTACATGGTTCCACTTATAGCTAATTAAAAGCAAATGCAGACCATCTGTTACCCAGCGCAACCACAATCTAGTTAAAGGTGGGTGAGCCACTGAAAGCTGGATCCAAATGCCAGGCTCAAGTAAAGGTCCTCCAGGAACCTCAAAACCACAAGGAAAAAAGCTTTCACAGCAGATGACGTGGCCTGGTGGCTACAATTGGCAACCATCTACCATCTGGAGCGGGGTTCAAATCCTGTCCTCTGATCACTCAGCATTCTGTGAATCCCACAAATCTCCCTGTTCCTGGATCAAAACAACAGCATTTAACATAATCTGTATCTGTTGTCAAGCACTATTATGTCCTTGGATACAGTTCACACTATGTGAAACTGCCAAACATAAAATGTGGATTCTGCCTGTCACTCAAACTCTAATCTCTTCCTCCAAGAATTGAGCAGAAAGCATTAATCTCTGATGGTAGAAGAAGATGCCAATCTACTGACTGAATGGCATTGTTATTATAAGGTGGTGAGGATTTGCAACACCGAGACTGTAAAGCACAAAACAATAACACAACAAAAAGCAGTGTCTGATGTGACTATATCTTTAAGAAAGTGTAGGTCTTTATTAACATCAGCTCAATTTAGAAGATAAATCATGAATATCAATAGCAGAAATTAAAAGCTCCAGGCCCTTCTGGAGCCAAGAAATGAACCCAACTGTCACCTGGTAAAGCCCTAAAATACAAATAATATTTGGTACTATGAGCCATGTAAGTTTAAGGCGATGAAAATTGTAAACATGTGCAATCTCTGGAAGGTTTGTGGGATCAACGACTAGAGGTACCAGGCAGTGTTTTGCAAAGGTACCCAGTGCGCTTTAATATGTCAATGAACTTTCTCAGTTTCTTGTGGTGCAAAGAGGGACACATCAGTGGGATTGAGCTCAGGTAGATGATAAATGACCAAAATCTCACAAGGTCAAAATTCCTCCCTTCTTAACTGAAGTGGGATTTCCAATCATCAGTTATAAAGGTCAAAAATAAATGGCCCCATAGTTAATGTTCAGTGTTACTTAAGAGAGCCAACTGGTATCTGCAGGGAGGTGGGGGATAGTGGACTCAGTTCAGGATCTTGCAGCTTCATAGGCTACTGAAGCCTGGAAAGGTGATTTTCAGAGTCCCTTGTCTTTCAAAAAGCTGGTCACAGTCAGAGTTTTTTTTTATTGTGGAGACCTCAAGCATCGCACAGCAACACAAATTCTTCAGACACTAGGTTTACTCTGGTCCAGGTCAGGCAGCTTGTCTGAACTGGGTCTGCAGAGCTCCTTCCTAGCCCGAAGCAAATACGAGAAGTTGGTCCAGCAGTCAAGTTGAATCCATCCAATTTTCCTATAAAAAATTATGGAATTGGGGTGTTGATCTATGTTGCACATTGGGAATACCTCCTGCACCCTGGTTGCAAAACGCATGTTCCATTCCTGCCTCCATATCTTAACTCCCTACAACTGTTCAAGGACACTGTGAACAGACAGTAATTATGGCGGCGTAGATTGCCAGTGATTGTCCATTTAAAAAGGGCACACATGACAAAAGGCAAAAACCTATTTTTCATAAACATCAATTACTTACAACTATTTCTTCTCACAATTATATGTTGTGCCTGAGAGGGTATGAAATCATAGTAAATAACCCAGTTTTAACTTATAATCAGACATGTTTGTTATGTAGGAGAGGTGAAGGTTTTACCTGTCTTCGTAAATTGAGCCCATGAGTAAATTGACTAGTTTCTATCCATGGAGAATCTGAATCCTCCAGAATCTCAGCCCTCACTACTGAGGCTGAGTTCACCGCAATTCTGATATGAAAGAGCGGAGCAGCACCTACCCATTTCTACTTCCCCATCCATATGTTCAGATGAGACAATGTTTCTAAATCACAAATAACTTCTACATTTTCCTAAAGTTTGTGGTTGGGGTAACCATAAAAAATCACTGTGTTCTCTAAAGACAAAGACAAGTTGTTGACAAGCAGGAAATAAGATGGTTTAATTGCACACGTATTTTGCATTTGCTCGAGATGATATGGTGGTTAGCATGTTAAGAAAGGTTGTGAGTGTCTTCAGGTTCCTTTAGTTCCATTCTTTTGTTGAGTGTTTAGGGCATCCTATGCGAGCCTTTCTTTGCAGGTCCAAATGAAACAACAAAATGGCTCATTACAGTTCATATTTGTGGAATATATAGGCTGTACACTGTGTGTGTTGTCTTTGGTCATAGTGTCTATTTCAGTGAAAATGACTCAACGTAGGGTATATTTGTAGAGCGGATAGCATTGTACTCTGTGCGGTGTCTGTGGTCATACCACCTATGTCACTGAAAATGACTCAATGAGGAGCATATTTGTGGATAGCCTGTACAATGTGTGTTGTCTGTGGTCATAGTGTCTATTTCATTGAAAATAGCTCAGAAAAGGGCAGATGTGTAGAGTGAATAGCATTGTACCCTGTGTGTTGTCTGTGGCCATACCATCTATTTCATATTGTCTCCGGCCATGGTATTTATTTCATTGTACATAACTCTATTAGGAACGTATTGCCGGACTGTAAACTGTGTGTGTTCTCTTTGGCCAGAGTGTCTATTTCATTTCAAATGTCTGAAAGAATCTGAAATAATCAATAGCCTCTACACTGTGTGTATTGTCTCTGGCCATAATGATGATTTAATTGCCTCAGCCATGTTTGTGGAATTGATACCCTGGAAACAGTGTTATCTGTGGCCACAGGGTCTATTTCTTTGAAAATGGGCCAATGAGGAGCATATTTCTGGTTTTATTAGTCTGTACCTTGCCTGAGATTTTATTTTATTTGTTTATTGACAGCCAACAGTGCTCTCACCTAGACGTGTTTGGTTGGCCATTAACACTTTCCCTAAAGATTAACAGTGTATTTTTAAATGATTCTCATGGTTATTCATGGACATACCCAGAAGAAGGGCCATGCGAGATGAAAGAGAGAGACATGTGTTCACAGATTTCTTTGCTCACACCAGGTCCTTATCCTCGCTTGTCAGCTTCCCTCGCAGCTCGCTTGCAAAGCGACTCCATGTCCATTGACCATGAATTCCTTCAACGCAGTCCGAGGAACTCTTGTATCTCACCAGGTAATTGCTACCTCCTCCAACAACTTTTATTATATACTGATTTAAGATAAACTTTATCTGTGACAGAAGTTTGCTTGTTTGGGCCTGTCTGTCCAATTTTTTCCGAAAGAATGTAATCTTTATAGCACAGGTCACTGAAATGCACCATACAGAACTGCCTACTCAGCGTTCAAAAATAATTGTTACTTGGTTAGATGCCTTGTGAGACTTATTAATACTTGTGTCCACTTATTTGGGTGATCAGACCTCTGTCTTGCCAAATGTATCCTGTAGACATCCAACTAGTATTAAAACTGGAAGAAGACAGAGGAGAGTGAATGTGTGACTGCCTGCTGGATATCTACAAAGGCATGAGGCAGAGTAAACTGTCCTTCAATGTGCTGAAGAAAGAGGTTGAGTAGACTGAAGTGACTCACCTTTGGTGACTTCATTCAGATGTTCAGATTTGTTAGTCAAGGCCACAGCAGTGGACTGCCCAGTGAAGAACCTGTAGGGGCTGGTTGATTTGATGCAGCATTGTGCTTTCAATAGCAAACAATGGAAGCGGCACAGGAGTGACAGTTCACCGCAGTGGTACTTGAATGCTAAGGTCATGCATCCTTACTTGACCTGACTAGGCAAAACTGTGTATGCCTGGGGCTTCAGTTATCTTCCGTTACTGGGCTCAAAAATGTCCAATTTATGCAGGATTTGTATAAAAGCTGCCATTCTAGGATGTGGCCACTATGGGTAAGTTAGCACAAACGCTTCATAAATCTTGAGAACCCAAAATTGATTTGCCAGCAGCTCCTTCTTTAACTATTCAGGTATCTGGCCAACTATTAAATAGGCATTTATGAGATCTCAAATTTGGTAAGTTATTGGCTTGCGCTCTGTCACTAGCCTTGCAAAAGAAATATTCAAGGGAAGGGCGGAGCCTTTATTGAGGGGAAACAGCCTTAATAACGAAGTTTTAAAAACGACTGACCTGAACAACGAATTCTAAACAACAACGACATCCTTAACCACGACATCCTTAACTACGACTTACTCGAACAACGACTTTCCTAAACCACGAAAAAAAAGACCGTGAATGGCCAATAGATGGCACTATTGCAATTACAAGCACAGCTTGACCCTTATACTTTATTGATCATAGTAGTTGTATTTTCCAGAGAGAAATTGTAGAATTTCCGTATCCGGGTCAATAATATAATATATTGTAGAGAAGTGGATACATCTTTTTTTCCAAAGGCCTTGCTTAATTTAATCGTAAAACTTGTTTGTCCTTCGAGTAAGGAAATTGACCAGATCACCACTGTAGTTTGCAGATACAGTGATCTCATTGGTAATTTATTTAATGCTCCCAAGATACATGTACTGCAGAGGCCATTGGGTATGCATAGATATTCTTTTTCATATCTAGAGTCTGCTTATTTGAGACATCTGTTACTTGTCATTCTTCTCCTCCCTTCCCTCCTTGAATGTGAGAGAACCCATCTTTCACTCTCTGAAACTGTGAGAATAACTTTTGGTGTTATGTCATAACTATAAAACAAAACCATAAATCCATATCTGATTCGTGTATGCTTCACAAAAGTTTAAAAATGTGTTATTTTTTGCTTCTTTAATCATGGCTTTTCACATTCTATTTTGATCTTTGCAAATATATTTCCCCACCTGGAAAGACAGCAGGCCTAAATAGGATTTGTACTATTTTGCATTTGGGGATAGGATTTTTGTTTTAAGCTATGGTTGAATCTCACAGAGGAAGTCTGTAGAGAAACCATGTGAGATGTGGTAGTCGTGCAAGAGGACACAAGGTTATCTAGCTGGGTGATGTCAGTCACCTTTGATATACACAATTGTCATCCTTTTGAGTCATTCCCCAAAGTACACTATTTCATACCTCCTTCTAAAACGAAACCAATTGACCTGGGTTCAGAATAAAACATATGTAGGGCCATACCAAATGTGATGGCATTGCATTTTTAAAAAGGCATGTTTCATGAGCAAAAAAGGGTATTATAAGGTGTTGAGAAACAGAACGTTTTTGCTGTTTTACCCAAGATTGAGGCTCTCTGACAGGGGTGTGCAACCTTTTCTATATTAAGAGCTACTTATGTTCAATGAAAATCATCTTGAGCTACTAACACATAAGTATTACCATGGTGACAACATCAGGCAAGATTATATTAGTGCAGGATTACCACCAGTGTTCACATCAGTGCATCAGGCAAAGTTACCAACAGTAAAGTAAAATAAATGCTTCATTCATTTTAATGCCTCTACGTGTCATAGCAGCAATATAGGCAATGATCACTGGCACCTAGGAAATAGTCTGAGTAAGACATCTACACAACCCTGAATGAATTATCATTCAACTAGCAGCTTTAAATATAATTTGTCTCTAAAGATCAACTGATCAGTTCTGAATCCATACATTTTACTCTCACATACATGCTTTTCTATTGTGGAGGCATTCTTAATTCAGGCATTCATGTTCTAGGTTGGGCTGCTCATAGGTGAGCTACTTACAGGTATCTGGAGAGATATCATTGAGAAAACCAAAAACATAGCTCTTTCATCGGTGGGCCTGGAAAGAGTAGAGTGAATGCTCAGAATCCTGGATATAACATGAGGTCTGATGTGCTTTAGCATAATAAACGTTAGTGCTAATATTGGACTTTGAAGAGCCTGTCTGGACATGTTGACAGCCAATGATGGGAAATACATTGATCCATTTGAAATCTGTTTCGGAATTTACCATCCAGTTATCTGGATATGTAGGTAAGTCCAACAGGATTAGGGTGAAATGTAAAATTTAACTTGCTCAGAGTCAGTCATTATTTACACAAACCCAGGATGTGGGCTCAGAGAACTATACACAATTTTGTCTACCTGTTCGCCTTGAAAAGAAGGCCACCCATCGCATTGGATACTGAAAGGAATTCCCTGTTTGGCACATATTTCCCAAAAGGGATTTTGTGTGTACTATTGACTTTGCCTTCTGTAAGCTGTATCAGTATAATGTAAGATTTTGGCTTTGGCTTCATATAGTAAAACTTGGTAAGAGCAGAATAAAGCCTGAAGGCGCCCAGGGGCAGTCAACATCTAAACCTCTATTTCCAGTTAAGTGGTTTTGGAAATACAGAGTGCCAACGAGTTGCATATTGTCGTATTTACAGTATGTACAGTCTGTGAGGTTCAGTATGGCATGAATGGAGGTGATTGGGATTTCCACATCGGATAGTAGTTAGGCAGTCGAAGGAGTAGGTCACAGGTGGTCAGGAGTTCCTCATCTACCCATAAAGAGCTGGCTGTTCATCTGGGGATATCAGTTTGGTTTACTGGGTCTGGGGCCCAAGAGCATGTTCAGCAGATAGGTTCATGCATCATGCCAGTACCTTACCATGCCAACACTGCATGCAAGTACGCATTCATCCTATTGGTCATTTATGATATCCAAGGTAGTACTAACAATCTTCAACTCATTTTAGGATTGAGTGAGGTCAATTAAACCTGTTACAGTGTGGCAAAGCTGTGTTACTCGTGCAGGCCAGTTCAGAGTCTATCGAGCAAGCATAAAGGTTGCAGAACAAGAACCCAACAGGGTAGCCACATTTTATCAATGTCCTGACAGTGACCCCCTTTCTTAAAACTACACCATCTGGACCCAACTTCTTTGAGGGTTGGATTAATACTGCACAGTGGCCTACATTAAAAATCAAAACAATTACCATCACTTGTGAAACCCCCTAAAGTGTAACTTTAGTTGTTACAACCTTGTGGCCCAGTGGCAACATCAGTTGTATCATTTTAGTGCACACACGAGGGACGTCAGGATACTCTAGGATGTGAATGGTTGACATGCACTGTACAAAAGTATTTTCTCATGCCAGAGGATATGTACGATGCCCAGAGGGCACTAAGTATGTATGTCTGTATGTATGTGGTATTTTTATAGCACAGACCTAGCCAAGAGACAGACAAGTGCTGCACAGTCCAGCATAAAGTCAGCGAGTTATAGGAGCGGTAGCTAGGTTGTCAATGGGTAATACATTGTGATGTAGTGTTCTTTAAAGAGGTGTGTCTTCAAATCTTTCCTAAATCAGAGCAGCATTGGGGCGGTCCTGATGGATACAGGGATGTTGATTCAGATCCTAGTGCTTAAAGAAAAAGGTCTGCTGCCTTGTTTTGTCTTCTTCACACATCTTAGTCTGCAGTCTGATGGTGTCCTGGCTGTGGGTGTGCCGAGAACCACCAGAGATGGTGAGCTTGTCCACAAGATAAGGGCAGTGGCGGCTCCTACGCTATGGCAGATGAGCATCACCCCAGTGAACAAAAGGAAAACTAAAATGATAATAACTATCTTTATTATCATTTTAGTTTTCCTATGCAGTCAGTGGCTCGCGGGGCGGAGCTGGGCACAGCAGGAGAGAGGAGTGCTTTGCACTCCTTAAGTGGGCATGAATGCTTGACCGGCCCTCTCGGGCCGGCCAAACAGTCATGCGCACTTTGCATCTTCCCCACCAGGCTGCATTACGCAGCCTGGTGAGGAACATGCAAAGCCTCCCATTCCCCATCTGAGTGCTGATCCATGGTGCTCAGACCAATCACAAGGCTGCATTGCAGTGTTGTGATTGGCTCAGAGGAATCTGGGAGCCAGGTGCTTCCTGCTGCTGGCCGGTACTGCAGGAAGAAGGAAGAGTGCGGAGACCCGAGGAGAGGCAGTGGGCGGCCGTTTGAGGTACGTGTTTTTTTTTTTTTTTTTCTTTGTCGTCGTCCCCCGTCTCCCCCCTGCCCCACCTCCTGAATCTGGTAGCAGCCGCTACTGGACAAGGGAGGGGGGGCAGGGTGCTGTTCGTGATGACTTTTCATTGCCTTCAGGTAGGAAGTGAGTTGCTTTACCCTGACGATCACTCACAGCATACATATCAGGGTATTTCAAAAGAGCTGGAGGTGTTCATAGGTTGTGTGTAGGAAAGAATAATGAATATGACTGCTCTCTGGGCCCAGCTTATCTGCAGCCTGAGCTTCAATGCGTGAAGAGTGGCTCCATGCTTTCATTTGCTGAGCTTCCTTGTCCCCGGCACAAGAACAACACATGTTTCTGCCTTACATGCTTTGGCAAGCTTTACTCTTGTTACTGCCATCAAGGGGATCCCTAGGGCTAAATGATAACTGCATGCACTCTGCACTGCTGCCCCATCATTCTCTTTATGAGAGCTTCATAGAGCAGCACCAAGGCTTTTTTTTGATTCTCTTCAAGAAGTCTATTCTAAAACACATCATAGAAAAAGCTACATCTTTGAATGAGAAGTGAGAGAATGCAGAGCGCTTATCTCCACTTTGGTATTCTGAAGTCGTACACACATTATAAGTGTCTTTAGGGCACCCCTGCAGTATGCAGTGGTACAGTGAATTTGTGCCTGAATGTCCTTCAATGATGTGTTCACTACTGTTCCCCCACATGTTCCATTTGCTAAGTTCAGGAGCACAGGACGGAAGTAGTAGGGGAAAATATGACCTCTCCCTCCATCACTTCTGCTTTTCTCAGGGTGATAGGGGCATTTACACAGCTGTCTATTGCTCTAAAGGGTGGAATGTAGCACAGGCCATAAGCATTTTCATGACATTAAGGGGCGGGGGGGGGGGTCGTTCAGGGATGTGCTGCATACCGCTCTGCTCTGGAGTAAATATCTATTGTTTTTGTTTTCTTCAGCTCATCAAGGAGCAAGTCCCCTAGACTAAGTCCTTTGATTTGTGTAAATAATTACGACCCTTATGTACTAAAAGTCATATGGGTGCTTTCGCAACGCAATGCAATTTAAGGCTGTACCCAAGAGCCTTTAAAATGCTTAGTAGTTTGAGTCGCTTTATGGCATTATGTTGCATCAGTGCACATGCAAAAAGTTAGTAAATAACGACCAATGTCTACTAAGTACCCCACCACCGCCTTCGCTGTGCTCTACTGTACTCTGGATTTTTTTTACCTATGTTGAGAAGGATGTTTGGAAAACCACGCCAGGCCTCTAGGTGGTCGGTGTGATATGGCTAACCATTCTCTCCTGAATATCCCCTTGTTAATAACAATGTCAGAGGGTAGCCTAGTTCATGGTTTTGAGGGACAGTAGACCCAGAGTCACTGTATTACTTTTTTAAATGTGAGCCTGTAGGGAACGTGTACCGTTTCTCAACAGGTCCTCTCTGTTTCTTGTACTGGACCTTCTATCACCCAGCACACTTGGCCTACTGGAGTAAATCACCAGCCTGAATTATTTGATTAAGTCTCTGTTTTATTATCTTTTTGGAGGGAACAGTTATTTACTTTGTATTTGAAAGGTTTATTTGTGGATGGCTGAAGCCCCCACATGTAAAAATTTACTTTTAATTACTAATTCAGAAATACTATAATGGAGATCCTAACAGTAGCCCAGAAGCGTAACACAGGCCCCAGCAGCCCCCGCGGTGCGGGGGGCCCCCAAGCTCCAGGGGGGCCCCCTCAGCACAGCACTCTGGCCGGAGAGCTCCTGATTGAGCCCGGATGGGGGCCGCTCCACGTACCTAGCAGGGAGGCCCCCTCAATTTTCGTTACGCCAGTGCACTAGCCAATATTCATTCTCAGGACCCAGTGTCTGAAAAAAAAGAAAAATGCAGATGAGTTTGCATAGGAAACTATTCCCACACTTTGCTCACAATATCCTTCCCATATCTGGAGGCTGGTGATACACAGGGGACCCAGCCAAGAAAGTGACCTGCCAGCAGAACGCATGTAGGTTCTGGTCAGGTGCGGAATCCTTTGTTAATATGAGACTCTGTTCTGACCAATGGCCCCAGACCTATGGGAGTTTCTTCCTATTGTTATTCAACTACAATTACAGATGTCCTTTTAAGTGACCAGCGAAAGGAGAGAGCTGCTTCGTAGGAGGATGAATTCTGTGATTACATCTATATGGGATAAGAAAGCAAGAGAAGTCAGCTTCCCCAAATCTTGGGCCTGGCTTCAATCAGTATCAATCAATCAATCAATTAGTATTTATAAAGCGCTGCTTATCACCCAGGGGGGCATCCAGGCGCTGAGGAGTGGTGAGCCTAAGTCGAAGAGCCAGGTCTTGAGTACCTTCCTGAAGTCGGCGAGTGAAGGGTTAGAGGTGGAGTGGAAGGTCGTTCCAGGACTTGGCGGCAAGGTAGGAGAAAGAACGATCTCCAGTGCGGCTCCTCTGAATGCGGGGGACATGTGCGAGGACGAGGGCTGCCGATCAGAGTTATCTGGTCGGCAGGTGGAATTTTAGGCAGGATGGTTGATGTAGGAGGGTCAAGCGTTGTGCAGGGCCTTACAGGCGTGAGTCAGCAGCTTGAACTAGCATCTCTTCTGGATGGGGAGCCAGTGGAGGCATCTGAGGTGGGGGGTGATGCAGGTCCATTTGGGAAGGTCGAGGATGAGTCTGGCTGAGGGGCCCTTGACCTTGCCAGGTAGGTCGCTCCCCCACCACACAGCTCCGCCTGTGTTGTCTGCCCGCTGCTCCTGTAGGTAAGATCGCCCTCCGCTTGTGGCCCCGGTGCCCGTTTTTGTCTGCTCTCCCCCTGTTTTTCCTTTCTGTGCCCCTCGCTGCCCCACTGTTGTTGTGCCCGTGATTTTGTCTGCTCTCCCCTGTTTTTCCTTTCTGTGCCCCTCGCTGCCCCACTGTTGTTGTGCCCGTGATTTTGTCTGCTCTCCCCCTGTTTTTCCTTTCTGTGCCCCTCGCTGCCCCACTGTTGTTGTGCCCGTGATTTTGTCTGCTCTCCCCCTGTTTTTCCTTTCTGTGCCCCTTGCTGCCCCACTGTTGTTGTG
Organism: Calotriton arnoldi; assembly: GCA_963921515.1. Taxonomy (NCBI): domain Eukaryota; kingdom Metazoa; phylum Chordata; class Amphibia; order Caudata; family Salamandridae; genus Calotriton; species Calotriton arnoldi. The sequence continues at coordinate 745,712 of CAWUFW010005737.1, forward strand.
CCCGTGATTTTGCCTGCTCTCCCCTGTTTTTCCTTTCTGTGCCCCTCGCTGCCCCACTGTTGTTGTGCCCGTGATTTTGTCTGCTCTCCCCCTGTTTTTCCTTTCTGTGCCCCTCGCTGCCCCACTGTTGTTGTGCCCGTGATTTTGTCTGCTCTCCCCCTGTTTTTCCTTTCTGTGCCCCCGCTGCCTCTCGCCACTCCCGCCGCTGCGTTCCCTGCGGCCCCGCCCCCTGACTGCCCATTCGCTGCCCCTGCCTCCCGCCTCCCAGCTGCTCCTCCCTCCCACCTCCCCATAAATGGCGGCCGCTGCACGGCCGCGCAGCGGACGTGCGCAGCGGGCGCGCCGCTGGCGCGCTGAAGGCGCGCCTAAGGCAAGCCCGTCTGCGCCCGTCCGCGACTGGACCGCGCCCAGCGCCAGAACCCCTGGAACCCACCAACGCAACACTACTCGACGGACCTACGACGCCGCCACACTCACCGCACTCAATGCCGGCCGGAACCCTGCCTGCTACCGAGCCTCACCGAGACGCACCCACGGACCCTTCGCCTGCCAAGCCTGCCGATTCACCTGCCCCCGGACGTGCACCACCTCCGCCAAGTCGAGCAACAGCAGCAACCACCTGAAATGCATCCTGCTGAACACCCGCTCCGTCCACAGGCACGCCGTGGAACTCTGGGACCTGCTCGACGCAACAGCACCGGACATCGCCTTCCTCACCGAGACCTGGATGAACGCCTCCTCAGCGCCCGACATCGCCATAGCCATCCCGGATGGATACAAGATCACCCGGAAGGACCGCGTCAACCAGACGGGAGGAGGCATCGCCATCGTACACAAGAACACCATCCCCATCTCGACTAACTCCGACGGACCTTCTCCGCCGCCGAACACCTACACTTCCAGATACACACTGACCCCAAGACCACCCTCCGAGGCACCCTCATCTACAGACCCCGGGACCACGCACACTATTCAGCGAAGACATCGCAGACTTCATCAGCCCGCACGCCATGCCCTCAGCCGACTACATCCTCCTAGGGGACCTCAACTTCCACCTGGAGAACAACAACGACAGAAACACCACCGCCCTGCTGGACAACCTCGCCAACCTCGGACTCAAGCAACTGGTGAACACGCCCACCCACTACGCCGGCCACACGCTTGACCCCGTCTTCTCGTCCAGCAAGCACATCTCCTTCAGCCAAGCCACCGGACTCCACTGGACCGACCACAGCTGCGTCCACTTCAGCTTCAGAAAGACTGCGACCCACCACCACCCGCAACAGGCTCCCCGCCGGAGCTGGAGCAAGATCACCGCCGAGCAGCTCACCGCCTCCCTCAGCCAGAACACACCCACCAACACAACGGACCCAAACGAAGCAGCCAGCAACCTCGCCACGTGGCTGACCGCCTGCGCCGACGACCTCGCACCACTAAAAACCCTCCCAGCAGACCCGGAAGCAAGAAAACCCCTTGGTTCACCAACGAACTCAAGGAATCCAAGAAGAACTGCCGCACTCTCGAGAAAACCTGGCGACTCGACCAGACCACAGACAACAGGACCGCCCTCAAGCACGCCACCCGCAAACACCACCAGCTGATCCGTGCCACCAAGAAGTCGGCACTCAAAGAACGACTGGACAACAACGCCCATGACAGCAAGGAACTTTTCAGCATCGTCAAAGAGTTCTCCAACCCCAGCGCCGGAAACAACGACATCACCCCCTCGCAAGACCTCTGCAACTCACTCTCCGCGTTCTTCCACCGCAAGATCACCGACATACACAACAGCTTCGACGCACAAACAACGCACCCTACCGCCGAACCAACGCCCGCCACCACCACCCTCTGCAACTGGACCCCGATCAGCACCGAAGACACCACCCGCACGATGAACTCCATCCACTCCGGATCACCAACCGACCCCTGCCCACACCACGTCTTCAACAAAGCCGACGCCACCATCGCACCCCATCTCTGGGACATCATCAACTCCTCCTTCCACACCGCCACCTTCCCGGAGAGCTGGAAGCACGCCGAGCTTACCGCCCTCCTGAAGAAACCAACGGCGGACCCCACCGACCTCAAGAACTACCGTCCCATCTCGCTCCTTCCGTTTCCGGCCAAAGTCATCGAGAAGACCGTCAACAGACAGCTTGCCGCCTTCCTCGAGACGAATGGATCCCTCGACCCCTCGCAGTCCGGGTTTCGGGCCAACCACAGCACCGAGACCGCCCTTATCGCAGCCACCGACGACATCAGAACCCTAACCGACAACGGGGAAACAGCTGCCCTCATCCTCTTGGACCTCTCTGCGGCGTTCGACACCGTCTGCCACCGCACCCTAGTGAAGCGCCTCAGCAACATCGGAATCCGAGAGAAAGCACTGGAATGGATCATCTCGTTCCTCGCCGGAAGAACCCAGAGAGTCCGCCTCCCCCGTTCAGATCCGAAGCCACCGAAGTCATCTGCGGCGTTCCACAAGGATCCTCACTCAGCCCAACCCTCTTCAACGTCTACATGAGCCCCCTCGCAGCCATCGCACGCCGACACAACCTCAACATCATCTCCTACGCCGACGACACCCAGCTGATCCTCTCCCTCACCAACGACCCCACCACCGCCAGAGCCAACCTACACGACGGGATGAGAGACGTCGCCGACTGGATGAGGAACAGCCGCCTTAAACTGAACTCAGACAAGACGGAAGTCCTCATCCTGGGCTCATCACCCTCCGCCTGGGACGACTCCTGGTGGCCCCGGCCCTGGGCACCGCGCCCAAGCCAACGGACCACGCACGCAACCTGGGCTTCATCCTGGACTCCTCCCTGTCGATGACCAGACAAGTCAACGCCGTCTCATCTTCATGCTTCAACACCCTGCGCATGCTCCGCAAGATCTTCAGATGGATCCCCACTGAAACCAGGAAGACCGTCACCCAGGCACTCGTCACCAGCCGACTGGACTATGGGAACACCCTCTACGCCGGAACCACAGCCAAACTTCAAAAGAGACTCCAGCGCATCCAGAACGCCTCCGCACGACTCATCCTGGACATCCCCCGACACAGCCACATCACCGTGCACCTGAAAGACCTGCACTGGCTCCCCGTCAGCAAGAGAATCACGTTCAGACTCCTCACCCACGCACACAAGGCCCTCCACGACCTGGGCCCAAAGTACCTCAACGACCGCATGACCTTCTACACGCCCACACGCCAGCTACGATCAACCAGCCACGCCCTCGCCACCGTACCACGCATCCGCAGAACCACCGCCGGAGGAAGATCCTTCTCCTACCTGGCAGCCAAGACCTGGAACTCCCTCCCCACTCACCTTCGGCGAACCCAGGACCATCTCTCCTTCAGGAAGCAGCTCAAGACCTGGCTGTTCGAGCAGTAACTTACCCCCTCCCCCAGCGCCTTGAGACCCTCCCGGGTGAGTAGCGCGCTCTATAAATGCCGTGATTGATTGATTGATTGGTTCTGATGTCTGTAGTTGTTTGAGGAGGTGGGTAGTGGTTCCGGCATAGAGTGCATTTCCGTAGTCCAGTCGGCTGCTGATGAGGGCTTGAGTCACTGTTATCCTGGTGCTGGCGGGGATCCACTTGAAAATCTTCATGGTGTGGAAGCAGGAGAAGGCCACTGCGTCATGGAGAGATCGTTGTCCAGGATGATGCCGAGGTTGCGGGCGTGGTCGGTGGGGGTAGGCGAGGGTCCGAGTGCAGTGGGCCACCATCTTATCCATGTCTTGTCCATGTTTAGCTTCAGGGAGTTGGATCACATCCAGTTGGTGATGTTGGTCATGGCGTTCTGAAAGTTGAATCTGGTGGTAGTAGTGTCTTCCGTGAGAGAGAGGATGTTGGGTGTCATCAGCGTATGAGATGATGCTCAGTCTGTGGGTGTGGGGGATGTCGGCCAATTGAGTCATGTAGGCATTTAAAAGGGTGGGCTGAGGGAGGATCCTTGGGGGACTCTGCAGATGATGCTCTTGGGTTCGAGGGTGAAGAGCGGCAGGCGGATTTTCAGTGTGTGTCCTTTGAGGAAGGAGGTGATGCACTTAGAGTTTAGCAGATGGGATACTCCATCACAAACGTGACAGATATCCTGTACTCTATATTACAAGTGCCTTATGTCCTATAGCACTTGTAATACGGCAGACAGGTTATCCGTAACATTTGTGACAGAGTATCCCATCCGCCAAACTCCAAGTCAGGCCTTTAATCTCTTGGCACATGGTTGTTGCTACACTGCTGAAAAACTGTGTTTTCACAGTCTAAGGTATTAGTTAGAAGGCTTGACTAATTTCCCAATGGAGCAGCTAGTTTCCCCTAAAACACTATACAGCTGGGAATACAGACTTTGCACAAGCCTTAGAGAAAGAAGATTAATGACTTCTCTGGTAAGACAAAATGATATAGGGCCTAATTTAGATCTTGGCAAACGGGTCACTCCGTCACAACGTTGACGGATATCCCATCTGCCGAAATATAAATCCCAATATATCCAATGGGATTATATTTCAGTGGACGGGATATCTGTCACCATTGTGACGGAGTAACCGGTCCGCCAAGATGTAAATCAGGCCCATAGTCTCCATTAGGGTGTGGCCTTCTGTGAACCAAGGGCCTGCTAACACAGTTAGATTTGACAGTTCCCTGAGTGACTCCCAGGCCAAGTGAGTCCAAAATGTGCTAGTGTGCCATACCTGTCTACTGTTGGCACAACAGCAGATCTTATTGTCTACTGTTTTGCTCCCCAATGCCTTGAGTTTTTGTGCCTAACTGGTTGCTATGTGGTCCTGCAAAAGGGAGGAGTCATAAAGTGCTATTAGCTCCTTAAAGTCAAGGGCTTTGTATTTTCTTTCAGCTATGCCCCTAGACTCTGTTAAGAGAAGCTTTGGAATAAATTAATTACTTTACTGACGAATTAAATTGATAATAGTATACCATACAAATTTTATTGTATAATAAAAGACTGAATATAAAAATGCAATTTAAAATTTACTTTAAATTCCATTTCACAACTTTCAATACTTGGAGTGTTTCTCAAGAATTGCACAAGTACCATCAGTGCGAAGCTTCAGACTTACTTGCACAGGTTCTGTTGACTGATAAGTTATGCCCAAGTACACTGAAGTCGTAGAACTGATAAACCATATAACTGATTCTGTAACCTCCAAAAAATCTCTTGAAAGTTACAAATCCATTGGAGGACCACAATGATGTTCAGGCACCAGCCCAGGAAAGGTCAATCTTGCGTATTTGAAGCAGTGAACAAACCAATAATCAAATAAGGGAGTTACCCCAGAACAAGGGATCAAAGAGATACGAAAAAAATAGAAGGAGAGAATCAAAGAAAGGAAAGAGTTATTCCTTTTTTTTGAAGAACCCTCACTCACCAACCTAGTTGGTGACATGCTTCATCATCAGGTTCCCACCCGAGCAGCCGAATGCCACTCGGGTGTGCTTCGACGCCTGATTACAGCGGAGCAGGTTTTTTGGTGACAAAAGTGCAGGTGCGTGAATCCCGGGATTCCGTGCGGGTGGCTCCTAGGTAGGACGGTGGGCAGTTCGGTTTGATGGCGGTAGACAATAACCGTCGCGCCCCCCCACGGTTTCCATGGGGCCAGACTGATTTTAGTCTATTATATACTGCACCTTTCACAGAAGGCTGAAAGGCGTACCGTAAGTACGCAGTATATTATATGTGTGACTCAGAGGCGGGTGCACCTTAGCGTGTGCATACCCCTCATGTCACTAATGTGGTCCTGAAGAAAGCCTAGCATTGTCATAAGAAGGCTGAAACATGTAGACTGCGTCTTGTCTCACTAATTTCACTGTCCATATTCCCTAGGTCAATTTAACCTACTCAGGCGTCCCATTCTGTTTTTAACCTTGTCTTATTGCTCCAATTTATAAAATTTAGGGAACAATAAAGACAATTTTATTCACTTTCTCCATTCACGCACCTGCACTTTTATTTGATTATTGGTATATCTCTCAGGGGACTGGGAGTATTCCCTCACAGAAACCCTTTCTCTCTTGTTAGTGATTGCAGTGAACAAACCTCCAGCATGAGCTTCTGCAACCACAGAGCAGGCCCAAGGAGCTTTATTCGGCTTCATTGACATCATCTTTAGGGCTTGTTTAAAGTCTGGAGAATCCAAAAAAGAATCAATTGTGAGAAGGCTCCAATGCAATTTGATATTATTCCATTGACCTAGACCACTGGAGAGCACTTTCCATGATCTTCAGCTTTTTCTCATCAACTTTTCTTCTTCATCCAAGCTCCCTCCAAGGATATCTGGAGCAGTGGAACTATATTTGGACACAGCCTACAGCCTTGTATCTGATTTTCACTTCCTATGAGAGCTCATGCCACACTGTACATTTTGTTACTGATTTCAACATCCTAGTTGATCTGCCTATGTCTGCTCCCAGTTAGGTCTTACTTGCCCTTCAGTATTCCAGGTAGCCACTCAATATACAGGAATGTAATTCAATAAGCCAGGTTACAAGTAACATCAGAGTACTGGTTCCTTCTATACAGCATAGCTTTCCATATAATCTAAGCACTAATATCCTAGATGCTGCGAACCATTCCTGTACACTAGTAAAGGAAAGGACCAGTGAGGCTGGGAATCATTGTCCGGGCACAGTGTAATCGAATTGAAAGTAGTCAGTATAGTACTTTCTCCTGTTTACTCACTCTGCTAACTCTCCTGTCCACTCCACTTACTGATGTGGCATGGTGACAGCAGGAGCAGCAGCCCCACATCTTGTCACGCCTGCAGGCTCCAAGCTGCCGTGATGAGCAGATCATAGAATGCTAGTTAGGACTGACGACCTACTGCCTACCAATTCACCAGTGATTCATTCTTGGTTTGACACTATGAACAGTTTTATCTACCTCGGATGCTTAAATTCACCTCTTAAATGCAAGCAAATTGGTGGCTCACAACATTTGCAAAAAGAGGATCGCAGCTTGCCATCTAGCTACAGACCAAATAGTCTGATTTATTCATTACAGAAGGTTTTTTGCCAGGCGGTTCTAGACAAAATTCATGTATGGGTCGAAAAATGTCAAATACTCTACCCCTTCCAAGCAGCTTCAGGGGAAAAAACAGTACAATGGACCAGGTTTTTGTTTTTCTCCTACTATACTAGAAAACGGTGCTTATCAGGTCACTTATATGTGGCCTTTGTCAACCTGAAGTCTGCTTCTGATCTGGTCCCCCCGCAAAAGCTCTGGCAGGTATTGCTGTAGATGGAAATGCCTCCCAACATTCTATTGATTATTGTTCGGCTCCACGAGGACAACCATGCCAGTGTTCATTGGGGCGAACAGGGGCAGCTCACAGACCCAATTCCGATTAAGAAGGGAGTCCGGCAGGGCTGTGTACTTGCCCCTACCCTGTTCTCCCTGTATCTGAGCGAAGTGGTGCACTTCCTCTTGGCTGTTCCATCAGACGCACCGTCCTTGGCCAACATGAAGGTATCTACCTTGCTATTTGCTGACAATACCCTTCTTGTAGTGCAGGCAACTGAAGGGCTACAAACTTTACTCTCAGGTTTTGAGGAGTTCTGCTCACTAAGATGTCTGGTGATTAATGCAGCATCTAAATACATGCCACTAAATCAACATAAATGTTGCAGAGGGAAAATGTACCTGGGAGGTGAGAAACTCAGAGTATTTCAGCCTCAAACTGGCATCAGGTATGTCATGGAAACAGCACATTGATAAAGCTACCCTCATGCATAAGCAGATGTTAGGTGCCATTTTGAAGGAGCAGCGTTCTTCACACAGTAAACCCATTGCGCCTCCCCTTTAGATTTACGATTCCAAAGCTGTGGCTGCGGCACTATATGGTACTAAACTATGAGGGTTTGGCTGATTGGAAACTATGGGCCTGATAAATCCCATTATATCCTATGGGATTTATTTTTCGGCGGACAAGATATCTGTCACCGTTTTGATGGTTAACCCGTCCGCCAACATCTAAATCAGGCCCTATATTTCCAAGTCAGGATAGGCTCTTTGCCACTCAAGTCATTTACCTCAAGTGGTCTCCTTACTCTTAAGTACTCTCCGACTTGTCCGAGCTGTAAAAGGCGTAAAGAAAATATTGCCCAGGTTCTGTTTGCACGGCCTATTTTCACCCAAGGCAGACTTGGATCAGGCGGGTTTGCCAAACTTAAGGCACAAGAAACAGCGCAATGGCCCTGAGAATTGTACAATCTGACTCTAGACCCTGTTATGCTATGTACCGTTGCAAATTCATGGGGTGGATGTGGTCTATACCATATAAGAAGTTGGTTAGGCAATTCATACTGTATTGCATATTTTGCACACAGTGGTGTAGCACCTTTGTTGGCTTGAGATATCTTCGTGTCCCAACACATTGCATATGAAGATGTATTGTATAGATAAGCATTTAACATCGCTCTATAGTTTCATGCTGCCAAACAGCGATTGCCTGTAGTAGATGCAATGTCACTTTCGAGATTGTAATCTGTGTCAATCCTAATTTTCACTTAATTTCGAGTCAATTTTAACTGTTGAAGTGTAAAGCTCATGCCAGCAAAGTGCGGTTGGGTCCTTATATCGACCATGTAGGCCTGGCTATATAACTTGAGAATGTCCCGGCTCTTGCATTGGCCGCTCTGCACTTTATTAATGTAGATTTTACCTGTTGTGTTTTATGTGAATGGCAACAATAACTATGCTGCTATGACCCCAAGGGCCTACGATGAATCTGACTCTGTTACAATCTTCTTCAGGTTGTGGCGAATTAGAATATGTTTACTGTATGTTGTACCCCACACAAATTATGACAAGTGGAACTGCCCAATGCCGCTAAGCAAAATCCGGAACGGTTATGGGCCAACGACTCTGCGGATGGGTCTTTTAATGTATTTTTTTGTCCTGGAACCCAAAGTATGCCCAACTTTACCATGATGTACGAAACACTTGTAATTTTAAACATTTGCCTATTTTATATATTGTACATCTTATGTTTTATTCATGATAGTGTTTTTAAGGATGTGTTAATCCGAAATAAACATAATTTGACTGACAATGTATTTTTTCCTGAGAAAGAACCCGCCTATTGAGCCTTGGGGTTGAATCATGAAAACTTTAAGTTACAGATTGTTTGAAATATTTGAATGAATATATTTTCATGAACCTGTAACTTCTCTATAGGATTATGGATTTTTTTCTTTTTCTTAAACACTTATCCACTGTTCCACCTCCTCATTGCATTAATGCCCTGATATCACTTGAGACCTCCTTTTGTACTGTACTCTTGAAATTGAAATATGTGTTGTGTGACACTCCTGGCCATTTCTTTAAACCATTTTTGAAAAGAATGTTCTTCTAATGAACGGTTTAAAATTGTTTTATTTTCTTCAACTTTCCCAGTTCACTAACAAGCAAACCCTGTGGACACATTGTTTTCTAATATGTACACTGTGCCCTAGGTGAAAAATTGGGTAGCCCTGTTTTTTTAAATTATTTGTCTTTGAAAGCAGGATTGTTGAAGAGCCAATCCCAGTTCTCTACCAGACATGGGAACGGGAACCTCACTATGACTGAGGGTCCCAGAGGAAGGCATAAGTGATGCCCTGCCATCTTTTAATGTGTTCAGATTTCCTGTCTATCGGGTCCTTTCTCATTCCCTTGGCGGGAATGAAGGCTTGATGACCAAAGTGCCCATATCAATGGGCCCACTAGTGCTGAAGGTGCTAACGAAGGCTGATCTGAAGGCAGACTCCCTGGGAGTGCACAGACCAGCACAGATGGCATTGTTGAGCCGATGGAGGCATGACTTCGACTTCTTGTATAAATGGCTTGCGGCAGAGAAGAGTTTATTGTATTTTGAGACTTGTTTTGGAGTTGGATGGTAACACAAAATCCACTAATTTGTTGCGAAAAGGCAAGAGCAGGACAGGAAACCAAAATCAGGCATGGCAAACATGTACAAGCCTGCTCCACTTGCATGGGCCGGGACTACACTGAAGCAACAAAGACTTTCAAGGCGGAGTGATGGCAGCACACCGGGCTCCGGAAGCTGCCCCCTACGCTGCAGCCCACAGGAAAATCGCCAGTGCGTGAAAGAGGCTCCTCCAGTCCTGGGATGGCTAAAGCCAGAGGAGAATCGCAGCGGTGTTCACTCCATCACAGGGATTGTACAATGGAGGACATTCCGCCAGCCTCCACAGATCTGAGCGCTGTCCATTACCACTGCGCTCTACATCACCCCGAGTTCATTATCATTGTTTCACTAATGCATTGAAGCTTACGTAAATGCACGTGGGAGGCTTCATTTTCATTTTCAGTCATTACGTTTAAGTAACATGTTCTTTGTTAAAGCCCTTTGAGATGCATGATGCCCGCAACACGATACCTAGTGAACCAAGAGTCATGCTCAAGCACATCGGAACCAAAGAAACCATTTATGGCACACGCAGAGACCCATTCCTGTGTCACTGAACTTGAAATAGCTGCATATTTTTTCATTGTAGCGGGTGTGTTTTTTATGTGGATACTTGCTTATTCTTAAAGCGTCGAGCCAAATGGCAGCAATCAAGCTCCTGCTGATCACCAGAGGTAAGTAGCAAAGCCAATTACAGCTGGAAGAAGATGTGGCTGTTGTGTGCAGGATGCCCCTCTTGTTGAGGAGCAGCAGGGTCTTCCATTGGAAGAATGTGGTCACGTGCTCCTGCTTTCTTGTCTGACTTCATCTGTAATGGACTCCGTTTCACTGGTGGGCTTGAAAGGGCAATTCATCTTGTGCATTTTCCCAGTTGAAGGTCATTTTGTGGCAGACCATCTCCAGAAACCTGTCTTACCTGCTATCATTCACCCAAGAGGTCTTTATTTGCCACCCCTGGACTGATTACATTCATGATATCATCGCTGCCAGTGAGGGGTGTGCCAATAGACGATGAAGATGTTATGCAAAAAAGGGACACTGCTGGGTAGAAATTCAATTACCTTTTGACTGATTTAAGATACAAATACTTCTTTGTTAAATTCTGCAAATTATTGATCTGATGGTGGATTATGTGGTGAGTGCGGTAAATTAATAATTATGTGGAAATGCCCCAACCGCACAATTACATTTTTCCAGTGGTGGCTATACACTGCACGCTTATGCCCTTGTTGTTTTCTGCGCTTGTTATTTGCTTCTTTACCGTGAGTGATGACCTCCCTTTATCTTTATGCCTGAGCGAATCTCTTCTAGAGTTCCTGTTTATTTTACAGAAGCAGTTACTTATTTTAATTCATTTCATCACTCGCCACCCGTTTTTACCTTCCAGTGACTTTGTCACACAACCTTCACCAGGGCTACAAGAGCGACAGAACCTTTCCCTCGCCTCATGGAGTCCCTCCTAAGACCATGTCCTTTGTATAGCTGTGAGGCTGCCATCAAAAGTGACATTTAAGGATCTTTCACACAATTTTACATTTTATATTATATTACTGATGCCTCATTGGCCTATCTATGCTCAATTTTCTCTCAATCCTTTGTTATTGTTTGAATGCAGAATAATAAAACCAGTGTTGCATTTTTTCAGCTTACAGTAAAATCTACTATTGCATTAAGCCATTTCGGGTTTACAGTACAAATCCTACCGGCCTCCAATTGTATTTTGATCAAATACTTTTCTGACATCCTCCAATCAAAGAACCTAAGGAGGTGACCACTAGAATCCTCCATTGGCAGGGCCGGACAGGCCTTTTATTACACCGGGCATTTCCCCAGTGGGCTGGAGCCTTTGGATGCTACCCCTGGTTCCTCTGTCTCCTCCTCCAGCTCCCCCACATTAACTGCAGCAGGCACCGGGAGGGAGAAAGGGAGAAAGGGAGAGAGGGGGAGAGATATGGGGAAGGTAGAGAGAAAGTGATCAAAGAGAGAGAAGAGAAAGGAGAGTGAGGGAGAATGGATGCAAAGAGAGATTGCACGAGGAGATGAAGGGAGCTGGGCTGGTTTTAGAATTTGTACCAGGGCTGCTTTTGGTTCCCCAGTCCAGCCCTGTCCATTGGTCACCTTAGTCAGTCTTGAATTGTAGGAAAGAAGCAAGTGTCCTATTTGCCCCAAGTGCTGTTCTTTCGTGTCAAACTTTTGAAGTATCTTACCGTTTCAATAAAGGGGATGCATGCTTGTAAGGTGATAGAAGATGTCCCTTTACTGAAACATATCCATGCCTCTGATTGGTGGACAAGGTGAAGCTGCCCACTGACCGTTTGTCATCTTTGGCCCCTGGGAAAATGCAGCTACTTTATAAATGCAGTACACACCACAGGCCACTTTGGATCAATATATGCTCCAACTGGCCTCTTATTTGTAGCCAATGAACCAATACAGTTCTGGTAAACTGAATATGATCATGAAGAGAGGAATAGGTGTGGGCTCATATTTTCTTCAAACATGATATTGGATAAATGCATTGACAGCAGCCTTTTAAGCAATCTTAAATTATCTGAAATATGTCTCTTTTGGGAGAATGTTTTTGGATGAAGTATAGAGTCATTTGCAATTGCGATTAAAATTCATACCTTTTACAGAAATTGAGATTATAATCATTTCATTTATTTTAGGAGTCCCCGACATTGGTTCAGGATGCCTGTATTCGTGCCACATTTTCAGATTATCTGCGTTAAAAATTAAATTCATCTAAATGGAACTCATTTCAACAACCTGGGTCTGATTCATAAAGCCATTTGTGGGTGCAATTTCCACTTAGAGGCACAAATGATTTGATTATGAGTTTAAATACAAGTTTGTGATTAGCAAATAATGGACTTACATCGTGAGGGAAATCCGCTCCCTGGTGCAATAAATTGGCATTTCAGAGCAAGAACACCCTGGAAGGTTTAGGAACACCCATAAATATATTGGGAAATTGTTGTAGTTTTGCACCTGTCAAGAGCAGGAGTAAATCCATTTCCAGAATTGAAAGGGATGGGAGCTTCTCTGAAATTAATAGTTGTGTAGTAAAAGTGGTATCTCGTTGGGAATAAATATTTGCCCTGTGGAGAAAAAAAGATTAGCATGTGCCATTGCACAAATGTGTTAGCTACACATGCATAGATGTACAATACATCAACATAACTAAAAGTGCTTTCACTTAGGTGTAAATTGAATTCACAAAAGTATTCCACAAGTACTCTTGGAAACCTACGACTGTCACCGATTTGCATGGGTACTCTTTGCCTTTTTGGGAATTCCCCAAAAATTGGACATTTATTCTAGATGTGGGAAGAATCTTATGTCGGTAAATTTCCAACTTTTTTGTGAATCTGATCCTCTGAAAAATCTAGCATGAATGTAGCCATCCTATTCCTACACTGGACACAGATGATTTAGCATTTACAACATATTAAGCTTTTCAAACAGAACAGAGCGATGTCCACAACTTTGCAGCTTGGTATAATTGGGAATGTAGCAAATTGATTTTTCTCCAGTCCATTTGATGTAATAATTGTTGCAGCAGGATGAAAAGGAAGCAAACTGAATCTGAAGCCATTGTAAACAAAAATGATACACACCTATTTTTCATTTGAAATCCAACTATGCATTATGGCATACATTTTATATTTGTATTGCTCCCCACCCTTCAACGTAAAGTTCTTGTCCAAATTAATTGTAATGTCTCTAATTTATGAGGAGTGTGTTGAAATTTAGTAGAAAACTTACTAGACCTTTTGGCTATTTTTTTATCTGTAGCTTCACACTGCAAAAAATATTTAAAACGAATATTTAACAGATATTGCATAAGAGGTAGCAAAGTAAAGGGTGTTCTGTATGGGTGACACTGATAACTGCATTCATTCACGTGGGAGAATTTACCCATGCTGTCAATCTGCTGGTAGTTCCCTAGAAGCGTAATTAAGTCTGAAATGATGTCCATATTTTAGTTCACTGACCTCTGCAAGGTCACCCCCAAGCAGTTTGCATTCACCCCTCCTATTTATGCTGGATTCGTTTTTGTTGGCCTTAGGACTCTGTGTAACTTACCCCTGCTAACCAGTGCTAAAGTGCTCGCACTCTCTCCCTTTGGCTTACACCCTAATAGAGTGGTATACCATATACCCAGGGTCTGTAAATTAAATGCTACTAGTGGGCCTGCAGCATTTATTGTGCCACCCACTTAAGCAGCCCCTAAGAGTATGTCCCAGGTCTGCAATTGCAGACTGCCAATTTGTCTTGACAATAAAACCCACTTGCCAAGCCTTAAACTCCCATTTTATTGCATATAAATCACCCCTAAGGTAGGCCCTAGGTAGCATATAGGGCAGGGTGCATCGTATTAATAGACTTAGCCAGTACTTTTAAGGTTTATATGTCCTGGTAGTGAAAATCACCTAAATACTTTTTTCACTACTGTGAGGCCTACCTCTCCCACAGGATAACATTGGGTTGCCTTATTGCATTTAACAAGTGCTAATTTTTAATTGCGAACAGGTAAGCATTTCATGTTTGGTGTCAGAGAAATTGAATTTTAAAATCCTCTTTAATGGTAAAGTCGGATTTTAAGTTACAGTGTTGAAAATGCCACCTTTAGAAAGTTGCCATTTTCTTGCTGTGAACTATTTGGTGCCTGCCACCTATCATCGGTCACATGACTGGGTGTAGTTGGCAGTTGGACTTTGTTCATTCCTCCCAGATAGTCACACATTAGAGGGATTAGGTGTGCCTGGATTTAGCCATCAACTGGCTGCATGGGGAAGGGCGGAGCTGGACACAGCCTCACAACTAAATAGGCTATGCTCTACCTTCATACAAAAGACTTGTGATCTCTGCATTGTTTATGCAGCCAGCTTGGAGGCAGGGCATGGAGTCAGGAAACATCAGACACTTCAAAGGGACTTCTCAAGAAACTTCTTCTTCTTTAAATAAGGCACCATTTATAGAAAGAGGACCCTCAGATCCACTCTTCAATTCACTTTCTGAACCTGTGGAAGGATTCTCTGAGGACTGCCTGCTACAGTGGCCTGCTGTGTACTCCAAAAGACGGTTTTGCTACACCTGGAACGATTGCTTTGCTACCTGGAGCTTGTATTGAACCCTCAGAGGACTGCCCTGCTGCTTGAGCCGTGTTTCATCATCTGCACACAGGACTATGAGAGTGACTCCAAGGGCTAGTTTGCTGGCTTTCTAGTCAAAGATTGAGGGACAGAAAAGACTCCCTCCATCTTGAACCTGAACCTGGACCAAGCCTAAGTGAGTCGTAACTTCCCAAGTAGAGCCCCTCCACTCTTGGACCCTTGGTCACAGAGACCTGGACCAACGCCAGCTGCGCACCCAACATCGCAACCGCCATCCCCGATGGGTACAAGATCCAGAGGAAAGACCGCCCCAACCACCCTAGAGGTGGACTCGCCATCATGCACAAAAGCTTCCTCCGACTCACAACCGCCAGCTCGAACGAATCCTCGCCCCCCATGGAACACCTCCACTTTCAGATCCTGATTAACCCCAGAACGACTCTAAGCGGAACTCTCGCCTACAGACCTCGCGCCCCGTTCGCCACTACCATCGCAGACCTCATCGCGCCCCACGCCCTCGCCTCCATGGACTATGCACTGCTCAGAGACCTGAATTTCCACCTCGACAACCTCAGCGACCCCATCTCCACCACCCTCCTGGACAACCTCGCCAACATCAGACTCAAGCAGCTCGTCACCACCCCCACCCACAAGGCAGGACACACCCTCGACCCAATCTTTGCAGGAGGAAACAACATTCGCTTCAGCCACAGCATGCAACCCCTCTGGACGAGCCACCGCGCGTCCTCTTCTCCTTCTCGAAACCCACCACACACAAACCTACACCACGCCCCTCATGCAGAAACTGGAGCAAGATCACCGAAGAGCACCTTAACTCCGCTCTCAGCCGCTCTCCTCCACTCACCACGGCAGACGCCAACTCCGGATCCAACGAACTCCACAGATGGCTCACTGACTACGCAAGCACGCTTGCCCCCCTCCGGAACTCCGACAGACAACTCACCTCAAAAGCCACCTGGTTCACCACAGACCTCCGAGAATCCAAGCGCATGTGCCGACGACTCAAGAAAGTATGGAGGAACAGCAAAACCTCGGAAGCACGCACTGCCTAGAAGACCGCCATGACAGAACACCACCAACTCATCTGGTCCACGAAGAGGAACTTCATTCAGGACAGAATCCGCTCCAACTCCCGCAACTCTAAGGAACTCTTCAGCATCATACAAGAATTCACCAAACCCCCCGGCGAAACCTTGGACGTCCCTCCCTCCCAGGATCTCTGCAACAAACTCGGCTACTTCTTCCATCACAAGATCAGGACTCTTTACGACAACTTCGACGAACAGAACCAAGGCACAGACACAACACCAGCCACCAGCAACGCCACCCAGCCAACCATCACCGCCTGGACCCCTGTCACCACAGAAGACACCACAAAGACCATGAGGAGCATACACTGAGGAGCCCCCACCGACCCCTGCTCGCCGCACTTCTTCCACAGAGCCGCCTCTGCCATAGCACCTGAACTACTACGTGCAATCAACTGCTCCCTCAAAACAGGCACCTTCCCCAATGACTGGAAACACGCAGAAGTCAAACCTCTCCTCAAGAAGCCCTCCGCAGACCCGATGGACCTCAAGAACTACAGACCCATCTCCCTCCTCCCCGTCGCCGCCAAAGTCACTGAGAAGATCGTCAACATCCAGCTAACAAACTTCATAGAATCCAACTCGATCCTCGACACTTCTCAATACAGATTTTTCAGCAACCACAGCACCGAGACTTCCCTCTCCGCCACTGACGACATCCGCACTCTCCTAGACCAAGGCCACACAGCAGCACTCATCCTACTGGACCTCTCAGCAGCCTTCGACACCGTCTCCCACTGCAATCTAACCGCCAGACTCCACAACGCCAGCATACAGGAAACTGCCCTAGACTAGATCTGCTCCTTCCTCGCCGGCTGAACTGAAAGAATCAGACTCCCCCCCCCTTCCATTCCGAACCCACAGAGATCAGATAGGGAGTGCCCCAAGGATCCTCACTCAGCCCCATACTGTTCAACATCTACATGGCCCGGTTCGCAACCATCGTCACAAAACACGGACTCAGTATAGTATCCTACGCTGACGACCCCCAGTTCATCCTCTCCCTCACCAAGGAACCCAACATCACCAGACACCGCTTCCAGGAAAGAATGGAGGATGTCGCATCCTGGATGAGCAGCAGCTGCCTGAAGCTCAACTCGGAGAAGACAGAAGTCCTCAACCCTCAGATTCACCCCCTCCACGTGGGATGACACATGGTGGCCATGCAATCTCAGCAACCCTCCCACACTCACGGACCATTCCTGCAACCTCGGCATCATACTCGACTCCTGCCTCACCATGAACCGATAGATGAACGTCGTATCTGCCACGTGCTTCAACACCCTCCGCATACTCCGCAAGACCTTCAAGTGAATCTCCCCCAAATCCTGGAAGATCGTCACCCATGCACTCATAACCAGCAGACTGGACTATGGGAATGCCCTCTACGCCGGAATTAACAAATCTCTACTCCACAAACTCCAGACCGTCCAGAACGCCACAGCCAGACTCGTCCTCAGCATCCCATGACAGGACCACATCACCCAGCACCTACGAGACCTCCACTGGCTCCCCATCGAAAAGAGAGTGACCTTCAAGCTGCTCACTCATGCCTACAAATCCCTCCGCAACACCAGACCCCATTACCTCAACGAAAGAATCTCCGTTCACGCCCCCAAGAGAAACCTCCGCTCCGCCGACCTCGCCCTAGCAGAAGTCCCTCGCATCCGGAGAGCCAGAATGGGAGGAAGAGCCTTCTCTTACATCACGGCCAAGACTTGGAACAAACTCCACCTCAACATCAGACGAACCTCCACACTGCAAGCATTCAGGAAGAGCCTCAAGACCTGGCTTTTCGGATGACGTGGAGCTGCCCGATATCCCCCTCCCCCCCAGCACCTTGAGACCCTCAGTAAGTCCGTTTTTTTTATATAGCGCAGCTACTCACCCTTACGGGTCTCAAGGCGCTGGGGGCCGTAGTGGAAATTAAGTGAGCTATTGCCCAGAGTCACATGGTGCTGAGCTAAGCTGCCGCCGGAGCCGGGGATCGAACCGTGAACCCTGTGCTCCGAAGTCAGCTGCCCTGGCCGCTGCACCACACCTCTCCACCCTCACGTGCGAGTAGTGCACTTCACGAATCCCTGATTGATTGATTGGTGGTGGTACTAAATGTGCCCAGAGAACCAAAATCCAAAACTTGGGACTTTAAACATTTTTGGCAGAAAACTTTTTGGAGAACAGAGGGAAGACCGGGACCAACCTACTACTCTATCTGCCCAAGGTGCATCACTGGTTGGCCTGACTTTGCGGTAGCTCACACTACGTTCTTCTCCGCAGCAGCAAATCCTGTTCAGTGGTCCTTCTCCAAAGGGTATCCGATCTCGTGAAACTCTCATCAGCAACAGCCTCCTACCTGGTCCAGCTGGAGATTTTCAACTTCCAAAAAAGTGACTAATTCCGAATGTAGAAATCTTTACTGCGACTTCATTCAGCGGCTCCTCGACGACAACGCTCCATCTTCATACACTGCCTGCAGCCTTTGCCTGCTGAACTTTACCTTGTCTGAACATTTTTCTCAGAATTTCTTAGAAGACCGAAGTCAAGTGCTGACCGGGTCCAATCCACTATTCGTATCAGACCAGCGCTCCATTGCTGTTGGACATATTTTTCGATTTTGATCCGGGCTCACGCGACTAGATGTCCGCCGCTGGCGCTTTGATCTTTTAAGCACCAGATCTTACTTAAAACTTTAACAATTCATAACTCCAGTTCCACTGATTGGATTTTATTTGTTTTAGTGTCAAATTATTTAGTTAATATGTATTCTCTTTTTCTAAATTGGTGTGGGATTTTCCTTGTGTTGTATTTTTGCTTTATTACTGTTTGTATGCATGGACTTAACACATTCCCTCTAAGTTAAGCCTGACTGCTTTTGTGCCAAGCTACCAGAGGTTGAAGCACTGGTTAATTTAGTGACTTTTTGTGGTTCACCCTGACAGGAATAGTGTCTGTTGCTTGAACAGGGATCACCCCTCACTCAACCAACAACTCAGTTTCTCACAGTGCTGCATTGTTTAACATATAATTTTATATTCTGTTTGTTGATAGGCCATGATGAGCAGTTTTACTCCATTGTTTTAATATCTGAACAAATCGAATTTGGTACAGTGAATTATATTGTAATAAAAAAATGGGCACCAGTCCAATTATATGTTTTTTATACATTCTGCAATATTTTTATAGCAAGACCACTATGAACTGGAACAGTTTGCTTTTGTTGCAAGCAAGGTCCCATGTTTCAAATTTAAAAGTGGACCAGGATGTGTATGGTTAAGTTCTTATCTGTTTGACTAAATCTGTAACCATTACACAAAAAAAGTTGCTCCTTTCTTTGCCCCAGTGACAATTCTAGTTGAAGATGTGCTTCCTTGGCCATTACACATGTAAGGGCCCGTTTACGATCTGGTTAGGAAGGCCTCCAGACGAGTACTGGAATGTGCAAATCCGATTCGGAGCCTATGTTTCCGACCGAGTCGTCACCCACTCCGAATGACCAAGTACGATGCGAAGATCACGTCCGCGTTGACCGAATAGTTTCCGGAACCCAATCCTATCCGACCGACTCGATCGCAGACGAATCGTGCCGCGCAATGGAGCCAGATTCCGACCGAGCGAGTACGATGTACGATTCGGACAGCTGTATCGCCTCAGTCTCAGCGAGATGAAACGGCTGTCGGAATCGGACTTCGGGGGGCCGTAGCCGGCCCCCTTTCACCCAGAGTCCTTCTAATTGGTTGCGGGGGTGCGCATGGGTCCCCCCGATCCAAGCATGCACAGAGTGGCGGGCAGCATGGGGTGCCCGCCACAGGGTGTATGCTTTTCCCCACCCACCCCTTTTTGCTATGGGAGCCTGTGTACGCGTCACTTCTCAAGGAGGAGGGGCCTGCGATATGATGCTTGTAGTAAAGAGAGTTGTTACTATGATGTGCTCAGTGAGCAATGCATACAATCTATGCATGCAGCCTGTTCGACCACAGTGTCTGTAAGGCAATAGCATGCTTCTCCGATTGATGCTGTCAGAAACCTGTTATGAGTTCTAACAGTAGAAATCTGCACTTTAAACACGGAGACCTTGCGCTCCTTCTCCTGTCTTCGCACATTTCACTGCTTGTCAATTTTCCACACATCATGGACTATTTTTTAAATTCTGCAGTCACCATGTCAGTGTTGGGTCGTGCTGGTCCTCTCCCTCTTACTCTTGAGGTTTCATGGAAGGCCGTCTCTTTGAAGCTTGGCAAAAAATAATAGGGGGCTCGATCCCGCCTTCTAAAGATAGCGGCATCACGCATCCCTTGCAAAAATAACAGATGACAGATGAATTGGCAGAGGAAGAAAAAATATGACAATCTGCTGCATCCTTTAATTCCACAGTTTATTTCCCACGGAGAGTTAGAAAGTGCATCGAAGGAACAGCTGTCACCATTTGGGTGTATTTAATTAAAACCCAAACCAGGCAATGCATAATCCAGAGCAAATCAGGTGGCTTGTTAATTTTCTCATAATGGGCCCAACTGTGATCCAGAAAGAATGTTTGAGAAAATCATACTGCATTATGATGTACCAAATGTTTTCATTGGAATAGCCCAGAAGTCACAACAAACCTTACTTTACACCCAGAATATTCTAAATGTACCCCTATATGTAAAGGATCAGCAAGCAGTGGAGGAAACTTGGTGTGGGATTCCTGAAAAACATCACACTAAATTAAATATTGGATCCTATTCTTGTAAAAGACATTTTGATCCAATTCTTGTATGAGACTGGATGCCCATCGTTGGAACCTCAAGGCCCTCAATTGTGCCACACTTTCTGGATAGCAACTGACTCCATAAACCTTTACACTTTTGATTTATGTAAATTTGCGGGGTGGCTGTCCTGAGTATCTGTGATGGTTCCTGACCTTGAGTCAAGTGTTAAACATCCCTGTTGTTGCATCTGAACTAGAGGACGCATCGCGGTAAAGTTGATGTCGAGTGAATGCCTGTAAAGACCAAATGAATGTTACTTTAAAGTGCAGATTGAAATGCTATTGAACCGGGATTCACTGATTATCAGTGTTTTCAGCCTTACATCATCCTGACATCATCTCTGTAATTCCTATCTTAATAAGAGGAGCTACATCCCACTCCCACACATAAGAATATGAACAAAAGTGTCTATCTAATTGTGTTATAATTATTATTTAATTGCCCTGGATATGAAGAGTCACTTTACCTCCTCCCTTGTGCAATGACTTTTAGAAGTTAGAGCAGCGGTTTGGTTGAATGACATTTTGCCTTAGTATTGAGATGGATGCCAGTATATCATTGCAAGTAAGTGACTCAAAATCCATACATGTTTTATGAAATCAGAATGATGAAGAGCGGAGCCAATCTTGCCAGAACTGGAACCCTGACCCCTGAGAACGCAGATCCTGCATTTGGTGCAGTACTATCTTACAGGATTCAACTTCCAGCTCAGAAGTGTGACTTCAAACACCATTGGTTCCATCAGTAATATTGATGACTAACACCCTATGATGCACTAGACAGTAGACATTTTGGGCAACATAAAATGTGCTTTAGCCGATGTAAAGGGACCAGCTTAGTTTCTCCAGTGGAAGAAATTGATCGGTATTTTAATTTTGCACAGCTATTGGGAAATATTTCTTCCTTAAGAATAGTTCATCACCTTGAATATGAATGATGTACAAATGTTTGTTTCTTCTACTGCACTAAAGCCTCTTTAGGATGGTTTGGGACTTAACCTAGAAGCCACCTTCTTTCCAGGGTTGTATTCCCTCTTCTATGAAAGATTCTAACCTTTGATCTCTTCTGGCATAATAAGGCTGCATTTCCTCCAAACAAAAACATCTGGAATCTCCGTCTTGTGCTGGTTCATTCTGTTATTTCCTCATTATTCCATCTATGTATTTATCCTGCAAGTTAGCATTAGTGATTACCAAATTTCATTTTGTGTCCTCTTTCTTCTCTTCATGCTTTTCCTTGGAATGGCAACAGTTGACATTAAAAAACTGATGGCAGGTATGAAACAAACTATTACTTTAGTTTTAAAATAATGTGCTGTGCAAAGGATAGGTTTTCAAAATGGGTCAGGGATTCGTTGAAAAGAGATGTGAAACCCGCTCACCTTTTTCAAATTGTTGTTCAGACCAAAACATTGGCTGTAATCAGATCTTTTTTTAAAGTCCATTTAGCAATGGTATGCTATTAGAATGTCAGAATTTGGTGTACTACAATGTTTAGGTTACTTTCATACTTGGCACAATAACTCTCTAAGGTGATGTACACCATTGCTGATGCTCTGTACAAGAACTGTCTCTCACTTACTTTAAGTCATTCACTAACATAAAAGTGGTATACAGTTCAAGAAAAAAACTTGATTGTAACAATTTTCCGAAATTATTTTGGCTAGTTCAACTTTGAGTTTAATTGTTGTGCCTTCTTTGGAAATGTGAAAATTATTCAAAAACCTGTGACAGCGGAATCTTGTTGCCTTTGAAGATAATGAAAACTAGTCCGTACCTGGCTCAATGGCATCAACTTGGATGGATTCAAAGCCTAACTTTAAACCTATGCTAAGTCATTCAGATACACTCTGAGGTCGGTCCACACCACCAAGACAACCAAGATCGCTTGGTGCCAGCTTTCTCTCCTAAAGAGTATGAAACTGTTCATTCCAGAAAACAACTTCAAAACTGTGGTTCAAGCCCTTGTACTTTTGCATCCGGATGGTGGCAATGCCCTGCTTCGTGGCATCCCAAATTCCACATTTAGTCCCCCCCACCCCGCCTACAAACATCCTACATACCACAACATGCTTCGTGAAGGGTCTGCAGAATTATGATGACATCACCCTCACTTTGCCAGCCCCCACTGTCTTCAAGACCAGCTGCATCATCTACACAGTCATCCTGACCAGCACCCCACCTATCTGACTGACTGACTGTCTCACCATCTCCAGTGGCTCTCAGCACTAACACATCCAGGCAAATGTCAGATTGAAGACAAAGCGGTGCACGGAAGAAACAAGGATGCAAAAAGCCTTCTGCATTTATACATGTAGGCTCTGGAAAACCAACACCCTCAAATATCAGAACCATCCTTACCCTTCTTTAATTTAGGAAAGAGTTGATGAAACACCTCTTTAAAGAATACTACATTGGGACACAGTAAATAGTTCACCTTCCCTCACAGAGCCCAACACCCCCACCTATATTCACTCTCTGATTGTGCCACTGCCTTTGACCATGCTTAGTGTTCCGCTGTCTTTCAGCCAGGTATGCCCTAGACAAATACCATATACATAGATGAATAGAATATACTAAGGATGTATTTCGTGTGCAAGGATTTGGTAATTAAATAGACAACCCAATGCATATTTATCTGAGCTTTGGTACCCACCAAGCACCGATACTGCTGTGCTAATTCTACTATATTCATCTTTACTTTCCTACTAAATTCCTGGAAAAGAGAGTACCAATTATTCTGCAGCCAACTAGTGGTTATTTCCCTTTTCAAAATAAATACTACGATAGGATTACATACCCATTCGATTTGTTATTTCACCAAAATGTGTAAAATCACAGTTCATATGTTGAATTATTTATTGCTTTTGTGGAAGAGGATTGTTCAATCAGTGTGAGAAAATACAGCCCTTCAACTCATAAATACATTTAAAAGTGGCCAGAACTACTTTATCACAAATTGCATCATTTACAGTTACAGTCATTCTAATCTGCCTCAAAAACAAATACATCAAATTTAAATACATAAAGCGTAATTATAGACCAGTGATTCAAACTGCTAATAGTTAAGTAATTCGAATAAAGATTGTTGTTTCAGTTTCACGTAATAAAGCAGAATATTGCAGTGGTTATTCCTTATTTTTACCTTATGTAAATATATTAGTTTAGCTCAATATATTAATATTTATGTACAAATAGAAATGTTATTTTTCCTCTCATCTTGAATTGCCTTGTGTCATGTTGATCCAATCCGGTTACTCAGGGTTCTGTGGCCTCTGATTTCAAATTTAGTTCCTACATCACTTCCATATTCTATGTCATGCTTCTGGGTCATGTTACATAAAGGGCATGCTCATTCTGTAACAGACTGTACACTCTTGCTTCTCGATTTAAAGAAGGTTTACGACAAATGTCTAATGTACATCCTACACATTCAATTCATTTTACTTGGACATTGACTCCCCTTGGAGCTGCAGATGTTAATTAAGATATCCACGTAGGTTTACTTTCTTCCAATATAGAAATAATCTCCATAGGTTCTTCATGATCTGGTTCATTTGATTAATTACATTTACATTTTCTTTCATTTATTTTCTTGATTACACAGTAGGTCTTATGAGTGGGGACGAGATGCCTGCATGTAGAAGTTGTGAATTTAGGTGCCTTTAGTCTGGTGTGATTGCGTTTGTGTTCTTAGTTTTGCCTGCTTTACAATGCATGTGTGAAATTGTCTTATACATTGTCCTTATACCTTGCAATTTGCAGTGTCCTATAGTGAAGTAGATAACCATCATGTGGTGGTGAATTATGTTGTCATAAAACTATTGGGAATGCTGCTTTCTCTCGTGCTAGCTTGTAGGAACAATTGATAGCAGTGTTCACCTTTTGACTCGAAACATCCTTCAGTCTATATACATTATACGAATATTGCATGTTGATTGGTTCTTCCCATTCAATATTCTACATAGATGAAATCTGAAGTAAATTAAAAATTGAGCTAAATTGGTTATTTGTGAATGGGAGAGTGGAACACAGTGAGACTTAGACCTTGTTGTGTGCTGTCAAATTTCGATGATATGAAGCTGTTTGTGGTAATTCATAATGATTAGCTATGAACATCACTATTTGTATGAAATAGGGAACCGGAAGTAGCGTTTGCTTCACCGTCACATTGCAATATGTAAACAAGACAGATTTAGAATACTGCCAAAATGTATTTTAGGAGAAAACAGCATAAGAATACCAGCATGTTTTTGATTCAGCTGCCAAAAGTATATTTGATAATAAAAATAACAAGTAGGAAATGTATTTGAAAAAGTTGGAAAAAAGGTCATGGTAGAAAAAATAAACTTTCTACAGAGATTATCAAAATTGTTCTTCCCAAAATGCATGAACTGATTCATTGCTGGTTAATTGTACTTATTAGAGAATATATTGAAATTTTAAATTCGTATGACTGCAAGGTCGCCAGTCAACTGGTAACCTATGTGTTGACATTAACTATATAATGATGAACACTGTTGTGTTATTGTTCCCCTGGTTTGGTGCTACCTCTAATATTGCCATTGTTGGACCACTTTGGGGCCTTGACTGCAGTGCAGTTCGGCAGATGAAACAAAAGATAGACTCTTCCTAACACATCAGAATTTCGCTGACAAATTAAGGAAGGGAACTGGTAACTGCCTACAAGATATTTATTAGTTGACAGCAGGCTGCTTGGAAAAGCCCCTGACAGGTCGATCCCATACACTGGACTGAAACATGCCTAACAGATCTGGCAGAGCATAATTCTTTTCACCTGTTGTTAGGCACCCCTGATGTGCTACATATCTTCACAGTTCATCTCTAACAAAGCAAGAGCGATTGCCGCTTCTCTGCCCAGGAGCTAATCTGCCTCCCTAAGCCATGCACATGCCTGTTCAGACGCTCTCAACCAGTGTCCAGTTTTTCACTGCATCTCCCATTTGACTTGGGTTCAGCTGTTTGCTGGAGTATCTCACTGCTGAACTATTTAGTGCCAGTGAGAATTTCTGAGCTGCTTACCATAAGGATCCGGTCAGTGTGATTGTGACACTGACCCAACTGTTTTATGTCTTGAAGCCTCCTGATCCATGGCAGTGTCAACCACCCGTGTCTCACAGTGTGGGGCATGCATGATGCTAGCTTTGTAACTTCACTCAGTTTGTGATCTTGGTCATGCAGCATCACCAAAAAAGACAGTGTGGTCTCTCCAGTCATAGAGAACGGGATATGGTCCATCCTTGTGACCCCTTTCCACCTTGGAACAGCTGCAAACGTCATTCTTGGGTAATCTCTTGGTACCATTCTCCTCCGAGGGAACCCAGGTCACTATGTGGTCATGTGCCTTTCTGCAGAGATGATCATTGTCAGAGTGACCTTTGAGGCTGGGTCCCCATCAAATCAAGAGTGCATCACGGCTGCACCAGAGCAGTAGTAGGAGTGCTCACGTCCAACAGGCAGACAGAGGTCATTGAGCTGAATATAGTGCAGAGGGGATGCACCGCCTGTCTCGTTGGGTGCAGATTAAGGAATGATGTTGTACTGCTTTCTATGCTAACCTGTAATAGCAGTTTATTGTGAGGACCCATACTGGCAAGTGTACACTGGCTACAGGCCCTTCATGTGAAGCTGTACTTTGGGTCTCTTTCTTCATATCATTTTCGGTTTCGGCACAAACGTAAATATGTCTTAGAAACCTCTACGCGTGTGAGACACACTCATCAGTATTAAATGAAGGTCTCCTTTAAGATGTCCCCTCTTACATATATATATCTAAATAAGAACTCGAAAAAGAAACTGGCATTGGCAAAGCCAATGGGTCGCAGATCTAAAAGGATGAGCTTTTGGATTTACCAATCCATTTTTGCAATGTCACACATGTGCATGCATCAAGACACATGTGCATGTAAGCCAGCAAACTTAAAATGGGTTTTCTGTTGAAGAAGACATGTTCTAAGATGGCTGCCATTGCATGCACATGTGTGCTTTATACCACATGTAGCATGACGCGTACTCATGTACTACACCCAAAACATGTAGTGGCCAATTTAAATTTACCGTTCTAACATTGCTGACAGCTGTGTAAGAATGGTTCCATAAAATGTTAGGAAAAAAGTGCTCCCAGAACTTAAAAAAAAAAAAAACAGCGGGACGGGGAGCAAGGCAGAGATCATTGGGGAGCAGGGTAGGGGAGTAAAAAAAGTGTGCGCAAAGGGAAGAAGTTGATCCCCCGTAATAACATACAATTTAAAAGCAGATAAAAATTGGGAGAGAGCAAGGGAACACATGCACTGACACTTAGTGCTTAAAACAAAAAGAATAACCTCAAATATGCAGTGGAAGGATATGACTAATCGTGTCAGACCACTGTGAGGCCGAAATCCTCCTGGGCAGGACAAACACAAGAATAGAGAGCAAAGCCATCAAATCAAGAGCAGACAACTGAGATAGACAACAATGCCCTCCAATGACGAGGAAGGGGCTAACGCAAGGCTCGCACTTAACATATATATATTATGAATGAAAACAATGGGTCTCCCTATGATATCTAAAGCGGGCTGCAGCCGAAATCTAAAAATCCTCCAGTAACCAAACACAAAAAAGACATAAACACAAAAAAACATACAGTTGCTCAACAGGAAAAATGGAGACGTCTTACAACATCGAATTTTAAGCAACTCGCCGTCCAGAAAATACATTGCTGTTACACATTAACTCCAGGAGCATTTCACTCAAGAGAATCCTTATAGTGCATGCATCGTATTCAGGCCTCGAAAAATCCTAAAAATGTTACTACACGTGCGGGTATAGTGACTTAAATAATTTACTCGACCTAATTATAATGCTCCTGACCCATAAACTGGTTTCAAATTATGTGATCCTGCGCAAGTATTTTAATTCACTGAGACGCCATTTTCTTCTTTATCACATATGAGAGCACCTTTAAATACACAAGTTCAGCACATCTGCTGTATAGAAAACTATTTTGTTTGATTTATTAAACTGAACATCAACTCTATATAGAATACAAATCTAGCCACATAAAGGATACACATGACCGCTGACTTGCCTCTTAGTTCATTAACTGCACTGTCATCAGGGCGGGGGCAGGAATGTTTCTCAAATCATGTTTAAAAACTTTTAATAAATACATAACTAAAGCATAAAGTAGCAGCAAACTGTCATTTGCATTCAGCGGATATTATAATGAAATGGCCACAGAATTTGTCACTGACATGTGGTTTTAAAACTATATAGTTTACAATGTTTGGAAATAAAGTGTCTGCAAATATTTGTCATTTGCACATCACCAAGTAAAGTATTCTGATTTTCGTTGCTCCTATTTAAATCTTTGTTTGCATCACATGTCTGAATTACAAAAAAAGGTTTTTTCATAATTCCAGTTATATTTTGAAATACTTGTATTATTCATTTACAAGCAGTTTAAATGTTGTTAGAGAAAGAAAACTGACATTTTACATCATTTTGTTTCACAATTCTTGTCAGCTCACTTGACAAAAACCATTAACTGTGATAAATAAGTGAAAGAAAAGTTAAAACCATTTTCCAGGAACAGATAGGCAACAATAAGTAAAAAGTCAAACTGACATTTGACCTCTGTCCTTGAGCAGTCAGCAAATGTGTCAAGATAAAAACTTAAAGGCGTCTTAATTGCTCATTCACTTTCTGAATGAACACAACACCTGTTTCTTCCAGCTTAAGTTTACTCGCCAGCAAGGTCGAGTAAGTGCTAAAAATTGCTCGACCTGATAAAATCTCACTCGCAATTGCGAGTGGGCGAGTGGACTTTTCGAGGCCTGGTATTAGACTTCGCTTTACGATTTTGCTTTAAAAAACATCTTGAAAAATTTGGAAATGGCAGTTAATGAAAGATGTATCCAGCACTACAGATTCAAGTTCGCAATGGAGTCAAATTCAAGTCTGATGTTCTAATACGTTATGTTGCACGTTACATGCATGTACTATAAAGTGCTAGAGATTTTTTATTGTATTTGCTTTTTTGTTTTTTCTAATTTGCGGACAGTATCGTAAGGGATATCAGCACACTTTACAGAAGAATTTTTTTATTATTTTACATTCAAACACCATTACAAGGGTATGCACAAATACTATTTACATTTTCATACACAGGATGGCGAGTACAGTTGAGGTACAGATTTGTGTTAGGATGGAATCTGATAGAGAAAGTAAGATTAAAAGCCATTTTAGATGCATCCCTTGTAACAAATAGTACGTGTAAAGTACGAAATGTGTGTGTTTGCGTACATGAGGATTCGCTTTTGCAAAGAAATTACCTTGTTTTCTGGTACAAAAATGAATAGTTGTGCATTTATTAGTAATATCTCACCTGTAGCTGCACAGTAGGTACACATTGAAACATAAGGGACATATGACATACCCTGACGTTTCAAATCCTGAGGTTAAATGTGAAATACAAGAGGTACCTCCTCAGAACAAAGCATACTAACCCTTTGCTTGTCTGTTTTCCAGTGGCCTGGTTTGCTTTTGACCCCGGATCCGCACACTCCGACATCATCTTTTCCAACGACAACCTCACTGTAACCTGCAACAGCTACGACGACCGCGTGGTGCTGGGGAAGACAGGGTTTTCCAAAGGTGTCCATTACTGGGAGCTGACAATCGATCGCTACGACAATCACCCGGACCCTGCCTTTGGCGTGGCCCGCATCGAGGTGGTGAAAGACGTGATGCTAGGCAAAGACGACAAGGCCTGGGCCATGTATGTCGACAACAACAGGAGCTGGTTCATGCACAACAACTCGCACACCAACAGGTACGTCATGCTGTGTTGCCGTTGGTCCTATTAAACCGGAAGCTGCGCGCCAATGTGAACACGCGTCAACAGTGCGTCAGCAGGCGTCAACGGTGTGATTGAGCGCCGCGGTGCTGTCAACGACTCCCGGGGCTGCTCTATAGCTGTCACTTCCTACAAAACTTACAAGGCCATTCATGGCAGCCACTACCATTCAGAATGGCATTATATGAATATATTCTTCCCAGGAGTATTTTAATTTATGGCAGTAAAATGGCGATATGAACAACTGAGCCTCTATCTGAAATCAGTGCAAAGACGGGTTTGTCAGCCATAAACAATATAAAGGCAATATACAGCAGTCTGTTTTTACTCCATTTCATTTTACCTACTCCATCTTGGCACACTGAGCTGTCATTGTGTGTAAATAACCCCAATAATGCTTTGTAGTGAAGGAATGTATTCCTGCCATTGCTCAGATTGTCAGCCTCACCCACTGAAGAGCGCGCTGTAACCCGCATCTGCAGTGTTATGAGAGTTATAAAAACAGCACAGAGAACACAGTGCTTGTCCAGCTGTGGAAAAGCAATGCAGTAGTTAGGAAAGAGAAGCTTCCTAAGGTCACAACATCCTGACTAATAATAATAATTATTATTAGCGATAGTTACAAAGCGTGGACTGTTAACAAATAAAGGCATCCTGGCTATAGTTATCATGAGCCGATTCAGACATATGCAAACCCTAGAGTTTATAGAGCCAGGCCTCTAAGGTTTCCTAAAAGCGAGAAGATTGTTGATAGAGCGAAGGGAGGCAGGCAAGCTTTTCCATAAGCTGCCCGCCTGTACAGAAAAAGCTCCTCCACCTATACAAGCTTTCTCAAATTTGGGCAAGTTAGATGTCGTTGAACGCAGCAATCTAGATAGGGTTTAGCACCGTAGTTTGTGTTGAAGTGGATATGGTCTAGCATGGTGGAGAGCTCGTTGTGCTATGCATAGTGATTTGAACTTGATTCGCTTGGCCACTTGGAGGCAGTGAAGAGAGTCCAGGGCCTTTGATGCAGAAGAGAAGCGAGGCAGAGAAAGAGCGAGTTTCGCTGCCACCGCCTATATGCGGTGTAGACGCGGAACAAGATAGGTTGGTCCGCCTAAAAACAAGGCGTAATCAAGTCTGTTTAGAATGATGCTTTGCACAACAAGAGGGCAAAAGCGCATTCGCAACAGATGTAACATTTTACGCAGTACTTTCATCAATCCAAAACCGGTGGAAGATAATTTGTTAATATAAATTGAGAGAGATAGATCGTTGTCCATGTAGACTCCCAGGTTTCGAACAGAGCCCGCAGACTAATCACAACTAAAAATTATTGAAGCTGTAGATGAAACTAATGAAGTAGGATTAACACCAAGGCAAGATTCAAGGTGCATCAAAGGCCATGGTGAACGATGCCACACATTATTTAAAGTTCAGAGCAGTGCATAGCAAGGTCACAAAAGTGACTAATGCAGGAGAATGGGTCTATTTACAAGAAGGGTGAGCAAAATTGCAAAATTATTGTCGAATGTCCGCGATTTTTCATAGAAATTAAGCAAATTCATGTGTACTGCTCGAAATGTAGTTGGCCGGTATTTCATGGCAAAATTGTCTTCGTAGGCACAGCACACATGCAGAGTCTTTCATGATACCTGCAGGAGATTGGATCAAGCAGCAATTGTTTCTCTGCCATGGTTTCAATGTTCCCGCAAGACTTTTTGTGCTCGCGACACAAAATTGTACAAATGTGAAATGGCAAAAATTTCACGAAAGTTCATTTAACAAGAAATACATGAATTTCACAAGATTCCAACTGCGTAAAAAAATCATACAGGATGGGTTTGGGCATTAGTCTCAGTGCTAAGTTTTTCTGCGCAGGCTGAGGGTAATGCCACATGGGCAGCGTGATCTCCTGAACTGGGTATGAGGTTCAGGAATCCATGCATTGAAAGAGGGTAGCCATTGGTATAATCCATTATCTTTTATGTTCCTTCGCAGGTAACTCTTGCCCTGACAAACAACGTACACATTGCAATGTGCGCAGTGCATGCAAATGCAGGAGCATTACACATAGCGCATACCTCTTCGCACCCCGCCCCTCCATGTCACAGTCCCATATGATTGAACGCGAGTCATGTCTGATGAACAGTGATACCTCTGACACCTGCTCCATGTTAATCAATACTTACCCTAGAGCACCAAGAGCAACATGTCTCATGGGCTAGGGTTGGCCAGCCCACAATGCAGGGCTAGTGGTCTCCACAGCAACAACACCTACACATCAATGTGCTGAAACTGATGGTAGTTCAGTTAGCAGTGCAAGTGTTTTTCAGGGCTTCATTCATGAGGTGGCCGAAGATGGTGGACACTGGCACTCATTTCTGTCGACAAGAACTTATTTTTAATCATGGGACAAAAAGAGAAAGAAAAAGTGAGAGAGTCAGACAGAAAATGGAGAAAGAAAGAGGAAGAATAAGATTGGGAAACAGTGACAAAGGAGGAACAAAGGTTGAAAAATGACCTTCAGGAGTGAGATAAAGAGACAGGAAGTGTAGTGAACTGGAAGAAGGAGGGCTGAGGTGAAATCAAAGCTAAGCAACTTTTGTATTCGGCAAACCAAGCATTTGGTAGTGCCTCAGCAGGCTCCAGGGAAAAACTTTCATCCCTGAACTTGTTTTTATTTATTTATTTATTTTACAAATTTACTTCAGACTGCACACCAGTAAACAAGTTAGTGGGAGCAGGCGAGTGACCTAATTGAAGTGAATAAATATCCTACATGAGTGAAAAATAATGCAAGCAAGCAAGTGACTCAGGCAGCTTTCATACCAAACAAAGTAATGGAAGGAGTACTTAAATGAATCACAGCCGCTGACGATTGTTTGGTGCCGTATTCCAGAACACATTTTTCACCCACTCATCCGCCATTCTAGGCAGAAACCATCCATACGCAAATCATTCTTAGTCGTGCGCCAATAGGAACAGTCTAGCCAGTACTGCCAAGCTAGAGAATACTTCAAGCATTCCGTCCATCACTTTGTTGCTTCTTGAATTCTGGTTTAATAGCACCCATTGTGAATTGAATCTTCTTTAGGTGCTATTATTTGTGTTTAAAGGCTGAGGAAGGTCAAGGAGCGAAGAACATTCAGAGAAAGGAATGGACATAGGCGAAAACCCCTTGCCGTTGGCCATCCATGTTCCACTTCACTGCTGCTTTCCACGATCTAGACAAATACACGAAATCCCTCAAGTCTGTTAGCAGGGTACCCTGTGGCTAGTGTGAAAATTCTGTAAGTAAAACCTCTGCAGAGGATATTTGCAGGGGATCTGCCCAATACATGGTGCCATCATTGATCAATGATAACCAAGAAAAGGAGGAAGCTGAGGTACTCGCTTAAAGTATTTGAAGGTTTACATTGTGCTTGGGGTCACTTAAGCCATAGTGAAAAGCTAAGGTGTAAACATGCAGTGCTGAAAGATGGCCATAAGCTAATAACGTAGAGCACAGAAAGTAATCCATAGGAATCAACTATTATCAATGCTGCTTATATTGTTTTTTTACAGCATCACCCTGAGTTTCAGAAGTCACGTCAGTAACTATAGAATGTTCCCTCTAGGCTCTCGTTTGCCTGTAGGGGAAACCTCCTTTACAACTCAGGCATTACATCGCAATGCCTTTACAATGCAACTTTTACAACGCAGGTGCCTTTACATCGCATGCCATTACAACGCATGCCATTACAACGCATGCCATTACAACGCATGCCATCACAACGCATTGTAAGGTTAGTAATGGAGAATTTTAAGTTTTAGGCTGGGTATGGGTTTTGGGGTAGTTGAGAATAGTAATTTTTACCCCTACGCTATCCAACACTTTCCCTACTGTTGCGCTCACTGGAGTGGGAATAGTAATTTTTACCCCTACGCTATCCAACACTTTCCCTACTGTTGCACTCACTGGAGTTGGAATAGTAATTTTAACCCCTACGCTATCCAACACTTTCCCTACTGTTGCACTCACTGGAGTGGGAATAGTCATTTTTACCCCTACGCTATCAACACTTTCCCTACTGTTGCACTCACTGGAGTCAGAATAGTAATTTTTACCCCTACGCTATCCAACTCTTTCCCTACTGTTGCATTCATTGGAGGGGGAATAGTAATTTTTCACCTATGCTATCCAACACTTACCCTACTGTTGCAGAAAACAATATTATGCGTTGTAATGGTATGCGTTGTAATGGAATGCGTTGTAATGGTAGTTTTAAAAAATGCCTTGTAATGGTATGCGTTGTAAAATCATGCGATGAAATAGTAGTTGCGTTGTAAAAACTGTGATGTAAAAGTATGCATTGTAATTGTTTGCGTTGTAACGTCATATATTCGCCTGTAGGCCTCAAGTGTCTTCACCTGTGACAAAAGGGAGTTTTCAGGGCACCTAGCGAGTCTTTACAATAGTGTTTTACAGGCTTTCCTTACCCTGCAGTGTGGGGCACACAAAACAGCAGCATCACCCTTCTCCAGCTTCACACAAACATCAGGTGACAGTGAAGACTTACAAATTAGAGGGCTTTTTCACAAATATATTTTCAGCTGCAAACACGTTTACAGCTGAAAATACCTTATTTACACCTCTAAAGGGGTATGCAAAGGGATTCCATGCAGGTGTAAATTTATGTTTGCGCAATGCACTTCTGTAGATCGCATGCTGTCCACACTCCTGCCGTCTAGTTTTGGGCTCTGACATTGCACTTTTTTATTTTGAAAAAGAGATCTCAATTTCTAGGTTACTTTTGATATCTCGTGGAAGCTCACAACGCACCAGGACTCAGACTCCACCTTGATTGTTTTTTTCCGCCATCCAGTTCAGACATCTGTTTTAGTGCTCCAGTACGTCATGCTACAGAAGTCAAAATATCACTATCAAGACACAGAATTGCCAACTTCCAATGCAGAAGAACCTTGTAACACCGTCAACCACTTCAGAGCTGTATACGACTGAGAAGCCAGGGGCCAGGCCGTATGAGAATGACTTACATATGGGAGGGTATGGAGAACACATCATTTAAATTCTGCCCTAAATGCAATAGTAAGTTCCCATTGTCGTACCACCATCAGGTCCCTAACCTCTATCTCCACAGAGTCTACCTGTCCTCCTTATAAAGCCTTCAAGTGCAAAAAGGTCATTTTATCACAAAGACCGTAGGTGCATTTGCAGCACCGCTCTCCAGAGCCACATTCTGGACATGGCATCAAAGACTCAAAGGAACATTCTCGAACGGCAAAAGGGATTAGTCATCCAGTAGTCCAGAGACTCAAGGAGAGTGGAGTCCAGAATACATCTCAAACTACTATGATTTCAGAGAGCATTGTTCTCTAGGGCCCTCATTGAAACCCACACCTGGTACAAAGACCACGCCTAGGATTTTGCAACCACCCCACCAGAGGAACTTCCCTCCAAGTTTGACCTCAAATTAAGCCTTGGCTCCAGGAAATGGAATAGCCCTTAGAAGGCCATGCCTTGAGTCCTGTACCTCCTCATAAAAGGATTCATCAGTCACCCTCTGTCTCCAAAGCCTTTTGGCCCATAAATGTATATTAGGTGTTGGAGACATTTTGCACTACAGAGGCCGAGCCTTGATGCTGAGACACCTAGCCTCAGCATTAAGAACCCAAAACCAGCATTATTCTTGAATCCAGGTGAGCCCCCTCTCCGAGAAGACAAAGAAGAGCTGCCTGATTTACAGCAGCAGAGAATTTATGAAAGAAATATAAAGTTACCCAGAAGCCCCCCTCTTCATTTGCAGCCATGTACCACTTAGAGTGTCTGGATTCCAGCCCGAGATGTAACTGCACCTCATCGACTAGCCCTTGCTTGTTGAAACCCTCTTTAGCCACAAGTTGACTCCATGCTGGAAGAAAATAAAGGAGGACACTGACATGGCAAAGCCATGGGGGCCCGCCCGAGCTAGCTGCCAAAGTTGGACTTTTGCTGCCAACATGTGCGAGCTGAAGCTAAAACAGTTCTGAACATTTGCAGTACCAGCTGCTGCAACCCTTTAAGCAAGGTCAAACATTAAACCATACTACAGAGGCAGATTATGGGGCAACAGTTGTGGTAAGGCCAGAGGCACACAAGGCAAGGGCCCCTATTCCTCTAAGCAATGGCCTTCCACCCATCCCTTAACACGACTT
Organism: Calotriton arnoldi; assembly: GCA_963921515.1. Classification (NCBI taxonomy): domain Eukaryota; kingdom Metazoa; phylum Chordata; class Amphibia; order Caudata; family Salamandridae; genus Calotriton; species Calotriton arnoldi. The sequence continues at coordinate 781,666 of CAWUFW010005737.1, forward strand.
ACACTTTCTGGGGACAAATCAGGTTATACCTTCTCCAGTGAAAGTATATAACCTCAGACCAGTGGGTGCTCTCCATTGTCTCCCATGGCTACTGCATGGAAATCCACACTGCAGTACCCAATATACCATGATGCTGGTACAGCATCAGCCAAGAACATGTGCAAGCATTAATTTAAAAGTGTCTTGCGGAACCTGTCCCTACACACCAGTCAAGACCAGGAATATAATCCATGCACTTTCTTATACCCAAGAAATACGGGACATTGAGACCACTACTAGTTCTCCAGCCACTCGCTCTGAACATCATGTCAGAGCACTCCACGAGGACAACTCTCCAAGAAGTTGTTCTGCTGCTCTGCATCAGGGATTACAAGGCGGCCCTCGGTCTCAAGGACCCCTACTTCCATATATCCCCATCCTCCGCTCAGCAGTATCTGAGGTTTGTAGTAAGTGGAGTTCATTATAGCTTCAAAGTCCGACTCTTCAGGGTCACAATAATGCCCAAGTGTTTACCAAATGGCTCTCAGTAGCAGCAGTGTATCTTCGGGTCATACCTGGATGACTGGATGGTAAAGAGAAGCAGCCAAGTGGAATACCTCACTCATACTTAAGCAATCCCACTCCTTCAAACACTGGAGTACCATCAGTGCAAACAAATTGTACCTTTGCTGCAACAAACACAACCATTCCTGGATACAATCCTCAATACAGTAACAGCAAAGCCTACCCAGCAACGAGAGCGTGATGGCATCTCAAAGTGGCTTCCCTTTTTATCAGACGTTGCGTCCTCTGATAGTGAGAATGGCAGCTTCTTGAAGTACAATAATCCCAAATGCCCAATTGCACTTACACCTGCTGCAATCATAGCAGGTAGAACAATGGTCACAAGCAACTGAGCAGTGGGAGGATCTCGTTTTGGAGGCGCCCACTGTTCAGCGCAAACTGCAATTGTGGAATAACAAAACAGGCTACTGGGCAGGTTGTTTCTTGACTCCCAGCTACAAGTGACCCTCAACAGAGATGACTACCTCATCGGGGTAGCACACATTTGGCAGCACCTGCACATCATTTTTTTTTTAAATTCTTTTTATTAACTCGATAAACAAACTTCAGATATAAACATACAATCATACATTAGTATAGAGGAGATCGCCAGTTGACCATTTTCAAGCAATATAGCACATTAGAATCCAGAAGAATAGACATGTACCCCACCCCCCCCCCCCATAGTATACAGCCCAAGGCCCTCCCAGAACCTGCACAGACGTCTCTTAAGAGCCCTCAGGGACCCCTGTACAATGTCCACGGTCCCCATATTTTCTCCCAGTTGCGAGGGTATCCCCGGCTTTGATACACCACCCGTTCTGCCCCACAGCACCAGTCCAAGTCGCATAGCCAAGCAGCCAGTGTCGGAGGATCCGTCGCTCCCCATGCACGTGCGATATTCCTCTTGGCTACCCCCCTGCCAATGCCAACCATGATTTGGAACATTTTGGCCACATGAGCTCGCCAGTGACACCAAGAATATGCCATCGGGGATCCAGGGGAACCTGTGCACCCACTACCGCCTCCATCACGCGGACAATGCCCTTCCAGTATTTCTGAAGTTTGGGGCAGGCCCACAGGATATGAAAGAACGACCCCCTCTCACCACATCCCCTGACGCATTCCTCAGAACCTCCACCCCTAATATACACCTGCACATCATTATACTACAACTGATGACAGTTCAGTTAGCACTGCAAGTGTTTTTCAGCCTTATTCGTAACAAGACAATACTCATTCTCACAGACAATATGACCACCATTAATTAGATGCAAAACACCAGGATATTCGCTCACCACAGTTGCCCAAGCTAGCACAGACAATTTGGTACTGGGCTTTTCGTCACCAAGTCTTCTTCCTAGCAGAACAACTGAGGACCAGCCCAACACAACACGTCAACAACACACAAATGGGGAATTTACGCCCAGGTTCTCCCAAAATACTGTCACTGCTGGTGGGGCCTAGATGTAGACCAATATGCAATGCGTGAGAATGCAGAATGCCAAAGTTTCGCCTTCAGGTACCCACTACTGCGGCCATAGGTAACGTGCTATGGATTTGCACGTTATGGATGGTTGCTTAGGCTTTTTTCCCATTACCACTCATTCCATATTAAGTGAGGAAGTTGGCACCTAAAGTCTTAGAATTTGGTTACCTACAGCTTCCTGAGGAATCCATGCACATTCTAAAAGAAGCCAGAAAGCCCACTACATTGGCATGTTACAAGGGCAAAGATGTGTCCATTATTGTACCAGTCTGCACAAACAGTCCTTAGAGGCCAGCATGCAAAACATTGCCTGTTAATTGCTACACTTACATAAGGCAGGACTAGCCTATTATTTCTTGAGGATACAGTTTGTTGATGTATCCACTTTACTGCAAAACAAAGAACTCCAGTCTATATTTAAAATTCCGGTTGGTAAAACTTTTTTTTAAGGGCTGAAAAGGGTGAGCTGACCTCAAATACCACCATTCCCTTCTTGGAACTTCAATAATGTACTTACAAGGCTTCTGGGGCCACCACGTAAGCTGTTACACTCTTGTCCATTTTAGTTCCTTTCCTGGAAGGTGGGCTTCCTCATTGAAATCACTTCCCTCCGCAGGGTTAATGAATTGCAAGTCCTAACAGTCAAGGAGCAATTTATTCAAGGCGAACCATGTTTCTGCCAAAAGTTTAATATCCTTTTCATGTCTATCAAACCACTGATGTACATTCCTTTTTCCTTCAACCACTGTTGTTTATGACACGGGCCGTACACACTTTCGATGTTAAATGTCTACATTAACTGTACCAAATCCTTTAGGAAAAACCAAGCAGCTCTTTGTTGCTTTTGACCCGACTCACCTTAGCACACCAATTTTTGTGGGCCTTGCTGTGTGGATTATCAGATGCATTCAAATCTTTTATGACAAAGCCAAATGCACACTACACTCTGTGCCTAGGGCAAATTCACAATTAGTAAGTAAGAAGCCAATATGGTTTCACTGGGTAATGTCCCACTCTCAGACATCTGTAAACCTGCAACATGGTCAGCTCTCCACACATTCATTAAGCACTACTGTGTGGACATTCATTTCATGCATGACAAGAAGCCCAAGTTGGGCAAGTCGTACTTAAAACCTTACTCTACACATCATCCACTGCTGCTCGCAAGCAACCACTTTAGAGAGATGGGTAGTGCTCTACAGTCTATGCACAGCACGTGACTTACTTGTAGCAGTCGGTTTGCTGCTTGTAGTGTTGTAGATTCACATGCACCCACTTACCTTCCCAGATGCAAGCTTACGGTGAGATGTTTAATAATACATATCTTGCTATATACATTTTTCTCGATCGACACATAAACACTTTACTGTGTTGCATTTCTACACCTAGGGCCAGATGTACGACCCTTTCATTTAGCGCCTCGCAATTTGCGACTCATTGCGAGTCGCAAATTGCGAGGCGCTAAATGAAATGTACAACAGTGTTATTACACTGTTTTGTGATTCCCAATGGGGTCGCAAATTGCGAGGCTCATTAATATTAATGAGTCTTTCGCAATTTGCGAGCCCATTGGGAATGCCAGCCCTCCCAGGGATGGTGGCCTGCTGGGCTCAGCAGACCACCATGTCTGGGACTGCTTTTTAATAAAGCAGCTTTTTTTTTTTAAATGCAGCCCGTTTTCCTTAAAAGAAAAAGGGATGCATTTAAAAAGAAACGTTTTCGCTTCATTTTTTAAGGGCAGGCAGTGGTTCCTGGGACCACTGCCTGCCCTTAAAAAATATTTTTAGAGACAGTCACAAAGTGGAAGGGGTCCCCTGGGGACCCTTCCAAATTGCGATTGCATTACCACCCTCTTGAAGAGGGTGGTAATTTGTGAGTGTTTTGCAACCGCAATTGCGGTCACAAAACATTCACACATAGCATTGCGGACGCAATTAGGAAGGGAACGCCCTTCCTAATTACGACTCATAATTCTAAATAGCAAGTCGCAAATAAATTGCGACTCGCTATTTGGGAATTGTACATGGCCAACAGTGATTTTGCATGCGCAAACGGGTTCGCAAACCCGTTTGTGCATGCAAAATCACGTCGTACATCTGGCCCTTAGTCTTACTCGTAGAGAAAAAACACTATCTAAGGTGATGTCTGTATCGGAGGAGGTATCATGAATTTCCTCAGACAAAATACATCTATGTCCAACACTAAATGGCAGGAGTGTGCACACCATGTGAATCTACAGCACTAAGGGTTGTAAACAGATGGTTACAGATAAGATTTTAATACTACTGCTGACTTCCCTACCACAAGTGTGGAGATATCTGCAGTAATGAATCCCACTAAAGGGATGGAAAGTGGGTGTTCAAAGGAGTAGTTTGCCTTGTAAGTGCCCTAAAAAAGTCAATTTATGGATATTCCCAAACTTAAAACTGACCCCTTTCCACCATGAAAATGGCTGGAGTAGCTCCCTTCCCAAGACTGGAAGAGGAACAGATCTTATCTATATTTGCTGCTGATGTAGGGGACGAGCCTTCTCCATGGAGAATTTTTTTTTCTATGTGCACAACAAAAGTGAGAATTTGAACAGCGTGAGCCATTCCATATTTGCGGGATTCTACACTATGTAGAAATCTGCTCAGCTGGAATTCTAGCCCATAGGAATTGTCACATGACATTCCTAGTAGTATGCCTGGAAACCTTCACCTTGCACAGGCTTCCAGTCGTACTACTAGGAATGTTGGTCAATAGGAAAGAACAATAAGGTACATTCAGGCAGAGATGTAAATTTGGCATTAGTTCCACTTGGTGGCGAAATGAATATAGCAGAGATGCCTGATGAACTATATATTTAGTTAACATAGGTGCAAGCTGGGCTGTGGGTGGGGGAGGTCACAGCCTGTGTGAGTACAGACATGCACTAAACCACCAGCACCCGCCCTAGGATGAAAAGTAAAGTAAGCTGTGTTTGCACTACGAGAACACTTAAGGTCCCCTTATCTACTTCCATTCATACATCTATTCCCATGTTTAGCCGTGATGATGTGTTTGCACAACGAGTACACATCAGGTCACCTTATCTGCTGCCATTCATACATATATTCACGTTTAATCATGAAGTTGCATTTTTTTCAAGCAGGAAATGAAGAACACACTTGAGTTGATGTATGCATATCTAGAGTACTGATGCAAAAGATATTTATGAGGGAGAATGACTGAGAATGCTCTCATCATTTTGTTTGAAATTGTATCTCATACCCTCACATTAGGATGTTACAAGCCATTTAAGACGGGGGAGGGGAGAAGCTTATCATGGCTGGTACCAGGCCCTCTGTCCCGGCATTTCAATGTTTCCTGCAGTTTTACTCTGACCTAACTTCCCTCAATGTTTGAAATGTTTTAAAAGCATTTAGTCCCTTCCACACAGAATTACACTAATGTGCCTATGACCACCAGTCTAAGAGGGCATATAATATTCTGTGTAGCCAGCACCACTAGAAAGTGACAATATATGACTAAAATATGTGGCATGGTTGACTACATTCTAAATTATGCAGAAAAGATTGTAGAGAGAATCCCCCCAAACCAAGGGAGTGGGGCTGTTTAAACCAAACTGCAGTCAGATCCCCTCAGTGTAGGATTAAAACAAAATCTTAAATACTCATTCACTCAATTGCCACAACCCACACGATACAAAACCTTAATCCAAAAAATAGCAAATAGGAATGCCAAAGTGCTGGAAAAATATATATGCTTTTAATCAGATAAAATATAATACATATTATAAAGATTAAAATGTTATGCATACAACCAAATCATCACAAAATGACTTCTGACACTATCTCCACGCACTTGCCATTTTTACATGGGAATTGCACTTTACAAATGCTCAGTGAAGTAGAAGTGTACATGTTAAAAGACACATTGATTGGTCTGATTAAACTCTTACTTTTTGTGTTATGTATTTTTTGTGATGATCTGGTATGTTTTTTATCGGATTAAAAGCATATGTATTTTTCTAGCACTTTAGCTTTCATAGCTGCTATTTTTTTATTACTTTTTTTTACTGTCTGGATTGTGATGATTGAGATATGTGTACTTGAGATTTCGGTTTGATCCTACACTGAGGGGAGCTGACTGTATTTTGACTAAAATATGCGGCACAATGGAGCACGTTCTGTGCCAGTATTATTTTACTGTTCTCTTACTGTAACTTACATAGGTACTGCCTGGACAACTTTTCACCTCGTTAGCACCATGTTAACGCCAGAATAAAGCAATCAGCATCTGAAAGTAAACTTTTGCAAAGGTCTGCCACTTGGGGGGGAGATGAGTATGGGGCTTTTAGAAGTTACTTTTAATCCTTCTCAATTAGAAACATTTTTGTTGCAATCCGTAAATTATGTGGCTGATAATGGAGCAGTGGCAAGAGTGTTAAACCCATAATTATGCAGAAAACGCCACGGTCTCAGAATCTCATACTTCCATTGGCCCTTGGTGAAGTCCGAGGTTGCAGTCTCAGATGTTATGATGAAGCAGTGGTAACAATGAGCATGTGTAGTGTTTGCATTATCTCTCTGCTGTGTATTTGAATCCTTGTGAGAGGACCACAGCTACGTTTCATGACATACGTGATGTGATTTGGTTGTGTGCAGGACGGAAGGTGGGATCTCGAAAGGTGCCACCGTTGGAATTCTCCTGGATTTCAACAGAAGAACCCTGACGTTCTCCATCAACGAGGAGCAGCAGGGGCCTGTGGCCTTCGAGAGCATGGAGGGTCTCTTCTTCCCCGCCGTCAGCCTGAACAGGAATGTCCAGGTACTGTCTTTGTTTTTCCACAGGCTGCCACCTTGACTGTGTGTAGAAAATGTGAAAATAATTTGAGAGAAATGGGCGGATACTCACGAACATTTGAGATGTACTGTCCCACTGCAGCGCTAAAGTAAACAAGCATTTGCAATGCAATCGGTCTCACATTGGTGAAAGTTAGAGCTATTTGCGTTGTAAATGATAATGTTTTTTACTTATGTTTTTTGTTTGGAGTGGACTGGATGTTTGTTGTGGAATTATGTGGTTTGCATTGGAATTGTTAGCTGTGGAAGTGTGTGGGTGGAATTGGGTGGTGTGTAGTGTATTTGTGTATTGAAAATAAGTGGTATGGTGACTCAATAGGGGTTAGAGGTGTGTAAAATAGAAAGTAAGATTGACAGTGATAGGTAGTTTGTGTATGAAGTGGTGAATGAACTCTTGATAGAGTAGTAGAAAGAGTGTGTGAGAAAGAGAGAATGAAGGGGAGAGAATGGTATAGACACATAAAGAGGCTGCATTTGTGTATGCATAAGACACCGAAAGAAGAGGAAACGAGTGTGTGTTGACGTTTTTTTGTGTGTGAAAAGTTATGGTAAAAAAATTGTGCTGAAAGACTTGAAGTGAACCAATAAAAGAAATGCTGGATGAGGGCGTGTGTGTGTGTGCAATGGAATTATGTGGATAGTAATTATGTGGTATTAAGTGTAGTGGACTTATGTGTAGTGGTATTGTGTGTTATGGAGTGGCATGTATTGTGTGAGGTTATGTGGTGTGGTGTTGAATTATGTGGCAGTATGTGGAATTGTGTGGTGTGGATTCGATGTATGTGGAGTGTAGTGGAATTATGTCTTGGAGTGGAATTTTCTGTGGTGGAATGGAATTGTATGAAGTTGAATTGTGTTGTGTGGAATTGTGTGGCACTGAGTGAAAATATATGGAGCGAAATTATGTGCCATGGTGTGGAGTGTATTTATGTGGAGTGCTGCTATGTGGCATGCAGATTTATGTGGCGTGTAATTATGTGGTATGGAGTACAGTGTAATTATGTTGTGTGGTATGGAATTTTGTGGTGTTGAATTGTGTGGTGCGGCATTGTGTGAAATTGTGTGGCATGGTGTGGAATTATGTGGAGTGTAAAAATGGGGCAGTTGCAAAATTACATTTTGTTGAATGTAAATATGTGTTTTGGAGTGGAGTGGATATATGTGGAGAGTAATTATGTGGCGTGAAGTGTAATTATTTATTTTGGAGTGCAATTATGTGTAGTGGAATTATCTGGAGTTGAATTGTGTTGCATGGAGTGTATTGGAATTATGTTGCATGGAGTGGTATTATGTGAAGTGGAATTATGTGGCATGGAGCCGAGTGGGAATTTGTGGAGTTGAATTTGATGGATTGTCAGTACGTGGCATGTTGTGGAATGAGGTTGAGTTGAATTGTGTGGTGCGTAATTATGGGATGTTGAAATGGTTTGTGTAGTGGAATTATGTGGTGTGCATTTGTGTGTTATGGAATTGCGTGGAACATAATTGTGTGGCATTGTGTTGAATTATGTGGACTTGTTTGCTTGTTGTCTTCGTAAGCCAGCTGTTTGCGAGTTACAGTGTGTATCAGCTGACTATATTGCCCAGTGATATCTGCGGGCCCTAGATTGCTGTTGACTTGGAGTGCGCTAGGGCCAGAGTTACCAACTTTGGAACTGGGGAATCAGGTTCAATTCTTAGTGTTGACCCAACATCCTGTGAATCCCCATGAGTGCACGGGGTCAGTGTGGGGTGGACTGTCTATGTCCCTAACAGTGTAGCGCACTCTTTTCTAGCTGTTGTAAGCCACTAAGTCTGCTCCAACATTGTCACTGTAAGAAATCAGTGGCCTTCCTTTAGTCCCCTCCAACAAAGGATTACCTCAGCAGAGAAATGCCTCATTAGCATGACTAAAGAATAAATACATACAATTTAAGAGCTGATTTTTATATGGCACCCGCTGTGTGCTGCCGCACCTCTCTCCCACTAGGCCTTATGCGTGCAAATGGTACTCTCAGTAATTCTGTTGAGGTGGGTGAATTCAGGACTTTGAATCTGAGACACATTGGCTCCTGTTAGAGGAATGGGGAAATAAGGAACAAAACAGACAAGAGGGCCTGTTTGTGTTGCATGGTTCTCGTTGGCAGGGGAGTGAGGAGGGAATGGGCTGTAAATCCAGACTTGCTGCGAGTCTGTGGACTCAGACATGAAAGAGTTTGTGCTGCAAATGATTGCTAAACTCGGTGCCCCCACCTGAGGTCAGCACCCCTCCACAGGCCATCGCCCAGTGTGGCCTGACCAGCCACACTGCCCTAAAGGCGGCCCTGTTGTGCAGTGTGGTATGGCAAGCGACCCCAATTATTTCTCTGTTAAGAGTTTACATGCCTAAAAACAAAACCATCTCAGAAGAATGAAAGGTAGCGTTGGCCCTGCAGGATGCACGCAAATCTCCCTCCACCTTACTCAGAGTGAGGTAATGGTTTAGCTGAGATTGACGGGACTATAAGCTAATAGACTGGGCTCAGGTGGGAAGGCGCACTGTAAAGTTCTGAAAACGGAACAATTGAAGCAAACGCATATTTGAGATCTGAGAACTATAAGGAAGAACGTTTAAGGGCTTTCTCTGAAAGTCTCTCACACACATGAACCAATATGTGTAAATATAGCACTTGGAAGAGGATAAGTGAGTTTATAAATATGATCAGATCATCTTGGAGGAGAGTGGTCCTTTACTGCGCAAAGACAGCACTGAATTCATGAAATGGAACATTACACAAAATAACATGTAATTATTACAGTGTCCCACTCACCCCCACAACACATCAATTGTGCCTATCTGAAAATATTCTTTGATTACATTACCCAAACATCTACCAACTTTGTCATAACAAATAACTGCACAGATTAGTGTTTGTTTAGTAAAATTAAAACATATATTCTGGCATTTGAACTGGTATACATAAAACCCTTATTTAAGCAGAGCATGAGAGGAGAGAAAAGTTGGAAGAACATTCGAGTGAGAGAAGAAAGTAAGGCATCTTCACAGAGAGCAAAAGACTGTGAGTGGGAGAGAGAAAGGTGGGTTTGAAAGGCTCAGAATGGATACAAGGGAGAAATTGTGGTCGTGAGAAAGAGACTAAGATGGAGTGTTTGTGGTTGGCTGGGGCACCAAGGATAGTGTGTGTGATAATAGTGAGAAAGTGGAAAGGAAGAATGAGGTGGCGTATAAGTGTCAGAGATTTAAAGGGATAATACAGAGTGAGAAAGATCAAAAGCATGCAAGAGGTTGAGTGGAAATGAAGATAGTGTGCGATAGATACAGTGAGACAGAAAAAAACGACAGTGAAGGAGAGGTGTGTGTGTGTAAAATAGAAAGCATGGTAGTGTAAGAATGGAAATGAGCAAGAAAGTGTACATGTGAGAAAGAAAGGAGAGGGACATGTGACAAACGAGAGTGGAAGAACTAGTGTGCGTGCATAACAGCTGAACACACACCCTCCCCTGCTACCTCACTAAATACAGTTGCAGTAAAGTTTAACCATTGTTTGCTGGCTTTCCCTGGCCAGTGGGAGCATGAAAGCCACATTCTTGGGTATTTCCCAATGCGCTGCTTTGCACTAACAATGCACAATAATTGCAAGAGCCACCACGGTAGACAGCCGGCCAAACCCAATCCAACACCTAATAACCGTGCCGTGCCCCGCCCCTGCCCCCAATGCACGGAGCAGCATCAGACTAAAATGTGTATGTGCACCTCCGAGACGAGAAAGCAGCCGCCAGAGTCCCTCGCCTTCTATGGTGGAGAGAGGTATTTATTGACACATGTGAGGAGCAGCTGTTATAAAAACAAGTAACAGAAAAGCAGTAGCCCACTGACCTATTTACATTTTATGCATTTTGTGTTCTGCATGGTACACTTTCTTTGCAGCCCGAATATTATCCCTCTGCTACCTTGCAATGAATCAAAACTTCTTCCACTAGACAACTCCATCTCTCCAGCAAGAACATTAATCACTGGAGTTATCTTGAAATTTTTATTGTCTGGAATTGCTTGAGGCCAGGAATGTGTCAGCGAGTGCTTTTAAAAGCAAAATAAACTCGAAAACACAGCCCCTCTGCTCTGAAGTCTGAAGTTAGTATCCAGTGCGATCACACCACCCTTGTGCTGGCCCTGCGTTCTTGTTCTGCATTTATTAAATGAACTACATTTAAATGCACATTTACAGGGAACATTCTTCCAGAAAGAAACATTTTGGCCTCAGTGCTAAACCAAGAGCAGAGACTTCCAACCCCTCAGCCCGCAGCCAAGCACAGACTTAAAACCACAATAATTAATAGTGTGCATTCCAAGCCAGCCTGGGCGCTGTCTTTAGGAAGAATACAAAAGAATGCCAGCCACATGGAAGGTACTGAGAGGGTTAATGCTGCAATAAAATGTAAGCAGCTATGGGTCTGAGCAGCCACAGTGTAACACGAGGTTGAAAACATAATAAAATAGTCCCCCCAAGAGCAGATCAACAGAACAAAGTGTAATGATATTGTACTAAGTCCCTGCTCCTTGATGGAAAAAGGAGGGACAAAGAGGCAGGACTGGCCACTAGTAAGCAAGGATTTTTAAAGGACATTGAAACAAACAAATGAGAAGCAAGGAATGGCATTTGGCCCACAGAGATATATGTATACTAAAGTATACAAGAGGTCGTACGCTTACGCTCGACCTAAAAAGAGGTCTGGAATGTATCCAGAAGATGTCTCAAGCACAATTACTGTAAATGTAAATGTATGATATATGAAGTGACTTGCCCAAGATCAAACAATATAGTCAACTGGAGAAGTTTGGATTAGAACTCTAGTCTCAGGTGACAACGTTGCCACTGGCCCAGTTATGTCGAATGTAGGTTTAGGAGAGCAGGATATTTAACAGGTGCTGAGGATATCCACATAAAGTGAATTTACTTGCAATAAATCTAAACTGTTTAATTTGCATAATCTGTAGTAATCTAAAAGGTACATTGGACAGTGCTAGACCACCTCTCTTCCCTTTGAGTCAACGAAGCTTGTTCTTAACCACATCCTTCAATAAAGTGGTTTCAAACCCCTATTTATGGTAGCTTGGGTCGCCAATATTAGTCCACGGGTGCCACAATCATGTTAGAATATTAGGATTACCTCATGAGATAAATATGCATAATAACAATTTAAATGGGAAGCCTTTACATAGAAACGTGTTACCCATACATGTTAACTGGATCTGGCCTTGTGGCCCAGTGTGAAGACCCCTGTGAAAGGAGATGTGTCTTAAGGAAGCCCTGCATGCAGTAAACCTCGGATCCCTTGCATCAGTGCACACCTGAAGCACTTTTATCCGTATGTAGTTGTAGAACCGGTCCTTTATGTTTATCATGCAAAATACATATTCAATGCAGACCATGCGATAGAGAGAGGATGTAATAATCCCTAAATGCATGAACCAAAGAAAGGTAATTGTATACCCAGCTTTGGTGAGAGGTGCCCATAATGTCTGTGGTGGTAGGAGTACCCTTAATTGGATTGTTTGTTAAAGAGCTCGACTTTTATTGCAGAGCTAGAGTTAGTATAAGTGGCACAGTATAGGTGGTCATTGAGCCACAATCCAATAGAGGTAACAATGGGTGCGGCAATTCAAAAATGTTTTAGTTTTATGAGTGCACATATTTTTGTTGAAACTAATTCACCTTGAAGTAGTTGGTGAGAATTTATTTATGTATTTGCAGTTTTATATAGTCTGAACAAGACCCAAAGATTACCGAATCACAGAGTGCATGGCATGCCAAGAATGAGAAAGAGGTTATGCCCAGAACCCACCTTCACTTGTATGTCACAATATCATTAAGAAAAAACGCTCTGCATGCCCTAAATATTGATTATAAAAATATCATCCCACTGGGTGCAGATTTTCTATTATTAACTGCTTTGGATACATATTTTTGGTTGTGATACCCTGGTACCATATCCTGCGGCCGCTCGATCTTCACCATGGGCCTACGTACACTAATTTACCAGACACACGTTTATGTATTGCACTAATATCCTAAATAGCCATAACAAAGCCTTACAGTCTATCCCACCGCTAAAAGTTTCTGAATTTACAGTGCTTCACCCCGTCTATACCATGATAGTTTAAGCCATCATTGCCCCATGACTAAGTGACTTAAACACAGAAAAACAGCATTTCGTGGTAGTGTATTTTTTGGGTATTTTTTTTGTATCAGACTTTAACCCAAAACACAAGCGAGAAAGGTGTAGTAAGAGATCATGCGGTACCAAGGTGTAAGTTAAATTTGGATTTATTACACGTGAAGAATGCGCACGACTTAACACATCCCATCAAAGTCCTGGCAGCAACTGACATAACTGTCACTGCTTGAACCTTAGACAGGAGAATTCCATGTGGAACTCATGAAGTCACAATGCATCTACATCTGCGTGTGCATAATAAGCTATAAAGCTACCTACCAGATCTTCCCCCTTAAGAAACAAACAAAGGAGAAGGAAGAAGCAAAAAACAGTTATGTTAAAAATTCAATTAATACATGACATAATCATTATACCGACTTGGTACTTTAACATTACGTGAACTACCTTTCCGTGCTTCTGTTTGTTGTTCAGACACCTATCCTTGTTGACTTACAGAATGTTGGTCATCAGCACTTTTTTTTTTTTTTTTTATCTTTTTTATTGAAAGAGACAACAAAAAACCATACAAAAAGAAAATATCCATCCAAAAATGAGCAGTGGTCAAGATGAACAAGTCACACGGTATAAACACAAATTACATACAGTCAATCAGATGGATAAGGGACAGCATTGATGGTATATTACATCACAAGGTAGTCCAAAAATCTTTAGAGTGTCTCAGTGTCGACATTGAATGGGGAATCCTCACCAAAGGGGGTGCACAGAAAACCTCTACTTTCGTTCCAGGGACCCCATATTTTAGTCCATTTACCTGGGCATCCTCTGCTCTCTTACACCACTCTTTCGGCCTGAATGCACCAGTCCATGTCGGCCGCCCAGTCCGTGTGTTGGGGTGCGACCCCCCCTTCCATGTTCTAGCTATATTGCGCTTAGCTACTATACAGCCTAGAGAAAACCCACGTTTGTTCAGTTCGAGATAGGTCAGTGGCGTCCCAGATGTTTAGAAGACAGAGTCGATGGGAGGTTCCTATAGATTTATGGCATATTCGGGACATGGTGGATAAAACCCTACTCCAATACTGTTGAAGGACAGGACAGTCCCACCACTGGTGTAGGAAGGTGCCCGTGGAACTGCAGCCTCGAGGGCAGAGCGGGGAATTTGAAAGTCCCATCTTAACAAGTACTGAGCTAGTATAGTAGGCCCTGTGTAGTATTTTAAGCTGGATGAGCCTGAAGCGGGAACGGATGGCCACCTCCCGGGGAGAAGCCAGGGCCTCCCTCCAATGCTCGTCAGGTAAGTCCCCCACATCATCGCCCCATTTTGCCCGTAGTTTGTCGAGAGTTTCCGGTGAGTTATTAAGTATCTTGCGATAGGTCAGAGAGATGGCCTTGTCCTGGAGATAGTCGTCTAAGAGTCTGTCTTCCAGGGGCGAGGAGACGGGTAGGTCGGTGCCCTTGGGAATTGCTTTACATAATGCACTTCGTGCCTGCAGATATCGAAACGTTTCCCCCTCCTGCAGTTGATATTGTGCTTGTAACTCACTGAATGGGACCACCGCACCTTTCGTCCATAGGTCCCCCACTGTGGAGAGGCCAATCAAATCCCACTTGTCGAACCCCGGTTGTCCCGAGAGCATGCCTAGTTGGCACGATTCCAGCAGCGGAGTATACCGCGTAATTTTGCCCTTCCAACCCAGTGCGGCAGTCGCCGCGTGCCAGATGGAAACTGTGGTGGAAGTCGGAGTGAAGTTGGATAAGTGCCGGGGTCCTCCATACAATGCCCGTAGATAATTGCCCGCAAACATATTAAGCCTGTCCATCCTGTATGCTGGGTCCGTGAGCGGACGGTGAGCCCAGTGATTGAGGACCACTAACTGCGAGGCCCAATAATACGCTTGAATCGCAGGGAGAGCAATACCTCCGTCGTACCAACTTTGTGTAAGTTTGGACAGGGCAATTCGGGGCGTGCCGCCATTCCATAACAGAGTGCGGACCTCGGAGTCAACCGTTCGGAAGTAGTGGGCCGGGACGGGATACGGCGTGTTTTGTAGGGCATACAGGAAGCGGGGGAGTGCCATAATTTTGAAGAGAGTAGCTCTCCCCAGAAGAGTAAGGGGCAGCGTCTTCCAGTGCTGCACATCGGCCCGAAGGCGATGTAAAGGAGGAAGGAGATTGCTCTGATGGACGACGTCCGCGTCCCTTGTGACATAAATGCCCAAATAGCGGAAGCCATCCATGACTATATTGGCGCTGCAGCCCGCGGGAAGGCGCGGGGGCTCTCCACTCAGGACATAAATCAATGACTTGTCCCAGTTAATGGTGTAACCGGAGTACTTCCGAAAAAGGGTGAAAATACGTAGTAGTTCGTGAATCGAGGATCGGGAATTGGCCAGATACAAGAGAATGTCGTCGGCATATAGAGAAATTCTGTCCGACCACTCCGGAGACCAGTTCAGACCACGGATAAGGGGGTCGCCTCTTATCCATAAAGCCAAGGGCTCCAGGGCCAGGGCAGCCCTGCCTCGTGCCCTTCCCTAGCTCAAAAATCGCCGATCTGCCACCGTTCACCGTAATGCGGGCCAGGGGTTTGGTGTAGAGCAGATGCACCCAGGACAGGAACTGTCGACTGAAACCATCTCTCTCAAGTGCGGCGAACAAAAACGGCCACTCGATCATATCAAATGCCATTTTGGCGTCTAAGGACATAATCACTGCGTCCTCTTGGATGGTATGGGCTCTGCCCAACACGCCGAAAAGACGACGGAGATTGAGTGCGGTATTTCTAGCCGGCATAAAGCCGGATTGGTCCGGGTGGATTAATTTGTGGAGGTGGGGTGAGAGGCGGAGGGCCAGAATTTTGGCCAGGATCTTGGCCTCCGGGTCGAGGAGAGAGATTGGTCTGTATGAACTGCAATGTTCCGGTGGTTTCCCCTTTTTATGTATGACCACAATATGAGCTAGTCTCTGCGTTTCGGGCAGGATTCCTCGGTCCACACTCTCTTCATACATTCGCGTGAGGAACGGGGCGAGCACAGGGGAGACGGCTTTGTAGAGCTCAATGGGGAGGCCACTAGGACCCATGGCTTTCCCGGATTGTAGCGCTCCAATCGCCTTAGAGACCTCTTCGGGGCTCAAAGCAGTGTCAAGGTCAGTGACATCTTGGGGATCCAACCTTGGTAAGGGCAGGGTGCAGAGTAACTCGGCGGCCACCTCCTGTGTGGAGGTGGATGTGGGGACATAGATTCGCTCAAAATGGCTGGCAAAACACTCAGCGATCCCATATCGGTCGTAGCGCTTCACGCCATCTGGAGCCACGATTTCAGCCACCCACCTAGAGGCCAATTCCCGCTTGTCCAGCCATGCCAACAATTTACTGGCCTTGTCCCCAATATCATACACGCGATGTTGAGTGGCCCGGTAGCGAACTCGGGCCGCATCCTTAGCTATATCACTGTACTCTTTTTGCTTTACCGCGAGTTTGTGGGAGGTGTCCGGAGAAGCAGACTCGAGTAGTTCACGTTCGAGACAGGCCACCTCACGTTCTATGTCATCCAACTGCTTACGTTTCTCTCCCCTGTGACCAGTCACCGCCGCCACCCCGCACCCCCGGATAACTGTTTTGTATGCTTCCCAAAGCGCCACATCCGATTCGACAGAACCTTCATTTTCTACGAAATAGTCCTTAGTGGCTTTTATCAATGTGTCCCGTATTTCCGGCACGTTAAGATACCACGGATTGAGAGCCATCTCGTGACGAGAGCGAGAGGGCACATTGCCGTAATGAGCCAGGACGGGGGAGTGGTCAGAAATGCCCCTGGGCAAAAAGGAAATTTCACTGAACATGTGGAGTTGAGTGGCTTGGCAGAAAAGGTAGTCTATACGGGACATACTCCCATGGACCCCAGAGTGGAAAGTGTATTGTTTGTCGGCGGGGTGAAGCGTTCGCCATACATCTACTAGTCCCATGGCTGCTAAAAAGTCAGTCAAGAGTTTCCCTTGTGATTCTCCTAGTTGGGGCGGCAGGCGATCTAGGTCGCCAGCCAAGGCAGCATTGCAGTCACCCCCTAGCAAAATGTCCCCCTCGGGTAGATTCAACATGTGAGGACCTAAGTCCGTTGGGGTAGAGGAGTGAAGCCTGGGAGGTATGTACAGTGAGGTCACATTGAGGGATCGGCCCTCCCACCGCCCGGATACCGTGACAAAGCGGCCAGAAGGGTCGCGCGTAATTTTATGGATTTGAAAGGGGAGGGAGGTGCGTACCAGAATGCCCACCCCCCTAGACCCCCGTGTATAACCCGCGTGGGCAATCAGTTTATATCCCCACCTATTAAGTGCACAGTAGGTGGTACCGGGGATGTGCGTTTCCTGGAGTAATACAAGATCAGGGGTGCGGAGTTTGAGATATTGTAATACTACCCCCCTCTTGATTCGGTCACCCAACCCATTTACGTTCCAAGAAAGGAGTTTGAGTCGACCCATCGGTGAAGAAGCGGTAGGGATGTCACTCATCTGTGTCGGCGATCAGGAACCCTGCTTCACACAGGGGCAAAAGGACAGTAGTACATAATAAGATACCTAACCCCGTCGTGAAAGAAGCATAAGCGGATCACAGTTCCGCCCATGCGGAATTGAACAGCTCCATCAGGAGTAGCCCGTGGGACCACAAGGGGAGCATTGTAAGTGGAACTGCACCAGAAACACAGCAGCGGCATGCAGGATATAACTACCTGTGTGACTTTACCCTCAGCAAATTTACATATGACAATAGAGAACACACTGCTCAAACAACACAATAAGAAATTAAAAAAATACCCTTGAAAACACCCTCGGACCCCCCCCACCCCGCCTCCCTGCAACGTGGACTCAGAACTGCCCACCACCCCAATTTGCAGAGCGCTTGTGTACCCATAACTAAAACCGTGTAGAGGGAACGCTACACAACCAAGCTATCCCAGAACCCGACCGTCCCCCCCCCCTACAAAACAATTGCATTTGCCCAGGATGAATCCCTAACGGCTCTGTAGCCCCGGGCTAAAAATATGTAGGTCCGATCACCCAGAGCGAAGTGTCTCTCCAACCCCTCCTTCAAGATCGGGCCACAGATAAACATTTAACCTAACCTCATGGCCCAAGTGGGGAACACAAGATAAGTAGCAGATAACGTTTGGAAGAAATAGTACCCCCCTCCCGTGGAGTCAGGAACTGTGAGGAGGGCCGCCTTATTGCCGGTGCTTCGCTCAAACACTAAAGATGGGATAGGACCCCAGTTCATGGCAACGACCAATGATACCTTTAACAAGTTCTCTCAGTCAACCTTTTCCAGGTGGTGGTCGGATCTGTGAGGGCGATCTAGGGATGAGCGACCATGTCCCTCGGAGGAACGCCACCTTTCCAACCAGTCCCAGGCGTCCTCCGGGGACTGGAAGAACAGCGACTTACCGTCGGAGTGCACACGCAGTTTTGCCGGGAAAAGCATGGCGTATTTCAGGTTGTGGCCCCTGAGCGCCCGTTTGACTTCCAGGAAGGAGCGGCGTTTCTGTTGCACCTTATAGGTAAAGTCCGTAAAAAAGGTGATGCTTGAGTTTTCAAATTTGAGAGGCGGGCCGACTCTTGCAGCTTGAAGGATAATGTCCCGATCTCGAAAGTTGAAGATTCGCGCCAGGATGGGTCATCATCACTTTTATTGTTGTTTTCAGGTTGTAACCAAACTGACCACTCCATGCCATTATTTACAGATTTTCTTTGTCTTATAATGTCTGCTTGCTCCGGGGACAACTTAACAATTTCCACCAACCTTTCCCTGAATTAGGATAGCACTTCTGCTAACTTTCTCTACAGTTACTGGTAGCGAAAATTGGGATCCACCTTTTTTTATTTTTCTTGGGTTTTTTATCATGACCCAATCTCCTGCTTTAAATTCTGTATCATGAATGTTATGTTTCTCATCAAAGCATTTCTTCATTTCCACCTGCTTTAATGCAACCGTGGAAAAAATGTGTCTACTTGGCCTCGGATTTGCACATCTGCTTGTGTCTCTAAGCCAATTAGGACATAACGTAGTACGTGATTTGCGTCCCCTCAACAATGTAAACTGAGCTTCCTTAGTGGTGCAATGGGGTGTTATATTGTAACTTGATACTTTTTCTTTCAAAAATGAATTTACATTTTGACCAGATGTTATTGCTGTCTGTATGTCCTCTTTCATGATTCTATTTGGTCTTTTTACCAAACCATCGGAAGAAGGTGAGTACAAAGCAACTTTAACATGTTTAACATCATGTTGTTTTAGGAACGTACATATCTGATCAGAGACAAATTGGGTACCATTGTCAGTGACTATTTCTTTTGGAGCTCCCTTCAACCTTAATACATTTTCTAAAAATGCAACATTTGTGCTAGTAGTGGGAGACTAAACACATGAAAAATAGATCAATTTAGAATGATAATCAATTAACAGGATCAAATACTTCGTACTGACAGGAAGTAAAACATAGGAACCTGAAAAATCCAATCCTACTTTGTCCTCAGTTAAATCAGTTAGTAGAACCAGACACAGGGGTGTTTCTTTGGTCTTCCAATGCTTATCTGAAATAAGACATTCAGACCCCTTGGATCCCTCCCCTCACCACATCTTCAACAGAGCTGGCACCTCCGCCACACCCAAACCTTTCCGCACCATCAACTGCTCCATCGAGTTCTGGGAAGACTGGAAACATGCAGAGATCAACCCCCTGCTGAAGAAACCCTATGCCGACCCGACAGACCTCAAGAACTACAGACCCATCTCTCTGCTCCCCTTCCCAGCCAAAGTCATTGAGAAAGCCATCAATGCCCAACTCTCTGAGTTCATCGAAACGAACAACATCCTGGACCTCTCTCAATTGAACTTCAGAAGCAACCACAGCACCGAGACTGCTCTCATTTCCGCTACAGATGACATCCACACCCTCTTTGACCGAGGCAAGACTGCTGCCCTCATCTTCCTGGACCGCCCAGCCACCTTTGCAACCATCTCCTACCACACCCTCTGTGACGTCGGCATCTGTGACAAAGCCCTAGAATGGATCTACTCCTTCCTCACCGGCCGAACACAGAGAGTCAGACTTCCACCATTCAACTGATCAGCTGCAGAGTGCCTCAGGGATCCTTTCTGAGCCCCATCATCTTCATCATCTACATGGCCCCGCTTGCAGCCATCGTCAGAAGCCACGGACTCAACATAGTCACCGACGACACCCAGCTGATTCTCTCCCTCACAGACGAACCCACAGCTGCCAAAAGCAACTTCCACAACGGGATGAAGGCAGTAGCCACCTTGATGAAGTACTGCTGGCTCAAGCTTAACTCAGACAAGACCGAAGTCCTCATCCTGGGCTCCTCCACCTGGGATGACTCTTGGTAGCCCGCAGCGCTCGGAATCCCCCTCACACCCACGGACCACGCACAAAAACTCTGCATCATCCTGGACTAGCTCTCGATGAACTGCCAAATCAACGCTGTTTTATCCTCCTGCTTCCACACGCTCCACCTGCTCTGTAAGAGCTTCAAGTGGATCCCCACCGAGTCCAGGAAAACTGTCACCCATGCACTCGTCAGCAGCAGACTCGACTACGGCAATGCACTCAATGCCGGCACAACCCAGAAACTAAACATAATTGTAGACCGTCCAGAACGCCTTTGCCAGACTGAATAATGTATGCCGCAACCACATCACTGGCCACCTGAGAGATCTTCACTGGCTACCTGTCAATAAAAGAATCACATTAAAGATTCTCACATACCTACAAAGCCCTCCACAATGCCAGGCCTGCATACCTCAACCACCGCCTCTCCTGCTACACTCCCACCAGACATCTCCGCTCCACCCAACTGGCCCTGGCCACCATCCCACTGATCCGCAAGACCACGGCTGGAGGAGGATCCTTCTCCTACCTCGCCACGAAGACCAGGAACTCCCTGCCTCTGCACCTCAGGCAATCACCATCACTGCTGCAATTTAGGAAGGACCTCAAGACGTGGCTCTTCGACTGAACCGCAGGCCCACCCACTCCCACTCAGCACCTTGAGACCTTCATGGGTGAGTAGTCGCGCTTTATAAGATAACTGATTGATTGATTGATTGATTGACACTTATCAGTAAAATGCTTCACATGAGCTTCCAATGAAGGCCTCCAATAAAACTTTTTCTACCTCTTGGATGTTTTTGAAAAGCCTTGATGACCTTGATATGCGCAGGCCACCAATTCTTGTCTCAGGGCCTGATTTAGATATTGGCGGATGGGTTATTCCATCACAACAATGACGGATATTCCGTCTGCCGAAATATAAATTCCATTATATCCTATGGAATTTATATTTCATCGTACGGGATATCCGTCACCGCTGTGACAGAGTAACCCGTCTGCCAAGATCTAAATCATGACCTTAAGATTGTAGGTGGTAGGAATAAATTACCACGCATAAGTACATCACCTACTATTGATAACTTCTGTGCAATTTGAGCATATGTATTCAATTTGTGTGACAAACATTTGCTTGCTGACCACCCATTAGGTATAAACTTAATGCTTAACTTTTTTAAATTTTGATCCTCATAGTAGACTTCAATCCACATGGACTATGAAATACTACTTTCATACTGACTGATAGCATCAATCACCACATCCTCACATTCAGCATCATCCAACTCATGTCTCATCATCTAATGACATATGAGATAGACAATCTGCCCGAAAGTTCTTTCCTCAGGGAAGATGTTTCACATCAAATGTTTATTCTTGGAGTTTTGATGCAAGTCTTACTAACCTAGCAGACAAATTATTTGACACTTTACCCAATAAAATGTTAACTAGAAGTTTGTGGTTTGTCTGTAATTCAAATTGTTGTCCCCATATATACATCCTGAACTTTTGTACCACCCATACACACACCAACATCTCCCTTTCGATGGTGTTATAATGCTTTTCTGATGCACCAAGTGCTCTTGATGCAAATCCAACTGTGTGTTCTTTGCCTGCTGACCTCTGGCTAAGGACTGCTCCCAAACCAGTCAAACTTGCGTCTATAGTGATTATGCATTTACTGCTTGCTTCATACGCATGTAACGGCAGAAGCATTTTTAATGCTTTGAGAGTTGGATAGTTTATTGTTTGATAAATAAAATCATTACAATAGGTATAAAACAGTGACTAGACTTTTTACGCTTTACATTTATATATTAGTATATACAATAGATAAAAATTCCCTTCTAAAAAAAGGTAGCCATCTTATAAAAGCAGAAGCAAAGTTTCTCTAAAGGCGTGCTTGTTTACAGTCCAATGCAAGATCACAGTAGTAAGTTACTGGGATGCTTAAACCAAATAGCCTGGCTGTTCATCAGTCTGGTAGTAAGTGGTTAAGGAGAGTTCTCAGAGGAGTTAGAGTGTTCTGTGATATACTGCAGCAGTTTATACACGGGGATCAGGATGGCACTGAGCAGAACAGGTTGATGATGTTTCGATGTAAAGCAAATGGTTCTCACTTGCGCGTAGAATGGGGCTTGGCGGTGATAGAGACCATTCCTAGGCATGATGTTGGCTTTATAACTTGATTCATTGTGGTGATGCTGAGGTGGAAATTGCAGGAGCATCTTTAATGCATTTTTTTACATTGTGAAAAACATTTTTCAACACTTCTGTCCATACAAATTTTACCCCTTTTCTAAGTAAAGCTTTTAATTGTTCTACTAGTTGGGCATACCCTTGCACAAACCATGCATAATATTTGCCAAGCCCCAGAAAAGATCTTAAACTATCTTTGTCTTTGGGTGCCTTAGCTTCCATAATGGCCTTAATCAAATAAAAAAAAATTATCCTGCACACTGAAATGCTATGACCGAAATACTCCAATTCTCATACTCCATAACAACACTTATCCTTTCTGATTGTCATTCCAATTTTTTCCAGAACAGATTATTGATTGTGTGTATGCAATCCTTGGCAAAAATCAGAACATTGTCCTGGTAAGCTTGCACACATTGCATATCACCTAATAACCTGTCCATCATTTTCTGGAAGACACTGGCAGCTGATGCCAAACTAAAAGGAAGCCTAAGGTATTTATACGCTCCGAAGGGTGTCACAAAAGTAGTGAGATCTTCAAAATTAGATGTAAGGGAAATTTGGTGATATGCAGAGCACAAATCGATGACAGAAAACACTTTAGCACCACCAAGACTGGGCAATAACTCATGAATTCTTGGAATGGGGAGGCAATCAACTAAGATACATCTGTTCAATGTGCGGAGATCTGCACATAATCTTAACTCACCATTCTTTTTCTTGTCAACTACAATAGGTGAAACCCATTCTGATGAACCAGTTTGTACAATTATCCCGTCAGAAAACATATTTTTTTAAAGTTTCTTTAAATCATCTTTAATGCCAATAGGCATATTACGTACCTTATGAACTGTAGGTTGAGACCCTGGTTTGAGTTTGTTATGGTGTTCAAAGCCCTTAACTACACCTATTTTTCTCTGAATACCTGTTCATGGTCCTTCCAAAATATCCTCTATTTCCTGGGACTCTTCATCTACACTAGCTATGGGAACAAAACAACTATTTTCAAAATTTCCTTTGGGAAAATACCCTACAACTTCAGGGTTATCAGCTCCAGGTACCATCTATAAGCTCATTCTTGCAAGATTGTACCACCCTATGATGTCCTTTCCTATGACATCTATATAGACTTTAGTTTTTGTCACTCTTCCTAAACGCTCTACATTGGATATAAAATATCCCAAAATTTCAATTTCTTTTCCTCCAAATGCTTTAGGGTTAATATCCGTTAAAATAAGATCAATTCCTTGCCAGGTATTATAACATGAAGAATCCCTCAGAGTAGTTATGGGGGAACCAGAATCTGCCATCATGGATACATTTTTGCCCCCTACAGTCACTTCCACAATTGGTCCTTTAATTGGCAAATCATCAGTAATTGAATTGCACTCAATGGTCAAAACAACATTAGTGAGTTGTTGTTAGAAATGGAGGTCTCTATTTGGAAGAGGTAGGTACCTTTGTCCAAATAGGGACTCATGCTTCTAGTCAGGGTAAGGGGGATGCACAATTTAGATAACCCCTGCTCACCCCCTGGGTAGCTTGGCACAAGCAGACAGACTTATCCCAAAGGCAATGTGTAAAGTAGTTGTACTCAAAACACACAGTAATACAATGATAACACCACAAATGGACACCACACCAGTTTAAAAAAAATAAAGTATCAATATCTAAACTCAACAAGACCAAAACGACAAAACTCCAACATACATGTAATAAAAATATGACTTTTAAAGGTTTCAAGGAACTGGGTCCCTAGAAAACTATGGATGTGTGATTTCCCACAAAGTACCTGTAGATGCGTCAAAATTCACAAGGTCAAACAACCGCAGCGATGGGAAGCGTAGAGAAACAAAGAGATGTGTCAGTTCCTGAGACCATGGGGAGGCGATGCAACAATTCTGCTGCACGCAGGAGAAGTGATGCGCCGAATCCGGTCTGTAGGGGGAAGTGATGCGTTGACTCCAAGACAATTCTGGCCCGCGGATGATGCATCGGGAATAACTTGCCGCACAGGTACAATGCGTGGAAATCCGGGATGCGTCAGCAATTGATGCGGCGGCGGCGATGAGCGGTGCTGCATCGGTTTCTTCAGCTGCGGTCCCTCGTTGCGTCGGTTCTTGTAGCTGCAATAGGCGCTGCGTCAGTTCGGCAGCGGCACGGCGATGCATGGAGATTCTTCCCGTACAGTGGTGCTGCGTCAGAAAAACTGTCGCAAGAAGATCGATGCGTCCATTTCTTCAGTTCTTTATGTTTCTTCCAGCTCCCAACAGCAGGAATAGCCCCCAGAGGCACAGAACTGGAACAGGTACCACCTGGCAGGTCAGAACTCTCAGCAGCAGAGTTCAGGGGAGCTGGCGGTGAAGTCTTTGTGTCCCTGAGACTTCAGAACAGGAGGCCAGCACACACAGGCCATTGGAGATCTTCTTCCAGCAGGTTCAAAGCAAAGTTCCAGCAAAGTTCCAGTCTTTGTACTCTCCTTGGCAGAAACAGCAACTGCAGGCCAACCCCACACAGCATACAGCAAAGGGGCAGTACTCCTCCTCACAGCTCTTCAGCTTTTCTCCTTGGCAAAGCTTCCTCTTGAGTTCAGAAGTAATCTAAAGTTCTGGGGTTTAAGGTCTACTACTTATACCCCATTTTGTCTTTGTTCTCTTTGTGCAAGGGTCTCTGAGCCCAGTCCAAACCAGTTCTGTCCTCACTGGTGCAGTATGACCATAGGGGGTGGAGACAGCATTGTGCAAGGGAGACAGGCGCCATATTCAGGTGCAAGGAAATCTCCTCCCACTACTCTAAATGCAGCCAAGCCCCATTCAGCTCAGCGTCATCCAGGAAGGGCCAGACACATACGTCAACCCCCCCCGCCCCCAGTGGCTGACTACGTGAATGGAGATAATACTAATGTAACAAAGATGGACTGTCGCACTCGTGTTTTTGGTTCTGTAAGAACGATGGTAAACAAGGTGGGTGGTGCAAGAAACGAAATACGATATCGGTCAGATTCGCCAACACGCCGTTTATCGAGCACCGGTATACACGTCACGACAAACAACGCCATACCGACCATTTAGATACATCCATTCGGGTTTTCAAAATGTGTATGCCCCTGATGAAGGGCGAGGGGCCGAAATGCATTGGGCAGTTGTATATATGACTATGAGAATAAGAAAAATATCATTGAACAAAATACTAAGAATCAATGATCACAATGAAGAAATTATGAATTAAAAATAAGATTGACAAACAAATCGAATTTCTCAACAAACTTTATTGACATATTATTGTACGTTTGAACACAATATTTCTCGAGTGCAAGGGGGAGACGCCCCTCTAATTGGAGGACCGGTCTATTGTTTTTGTCTACGTGAATGCACATCCCCAGCCTCTGTCACTCCAAAACCAGACAGTCATACACAAACAGGTAGAGGCACACAGAATGGTTAAACAAGAAAATGCCTACTTTCTAAAAGTGCAAAAACAACAGTTGATGGACAGAATGCAGAACAATGTCATACATTCACCCCAGTACAGAGATCTGGGCCTAAATCCATCGTTTTTGGTATCGCTTTGTTCGCCCTAAGTTGGCAGGGTATGCCCAGACGTGGGTCCCTTGCTCACTTTGCCACTGGATTCAAGATAGCCTGGCTGATGAGGGTTATGAACCCGAAACCGGTCCCAGGATGCTTGTTTCCGGTCCAGGGAAGACATGGCTTTGCAGTTCGGGCTGGACTGTTCCCATGAGGCACAGGGGTCAGACTGATTTGCATATGGCCATGTCTGAACTGGGGTGGTGGAGTGAGCTAAAGAATGATGATGGATTAAACCCAGATCAGTTGACTGGGGGTGAGTGTTTGATTTGCTCTAACGCTCCGTCTATCATCCCCTTTGGTATCGCTTTGTTCGCCCTAAGTTGGCAGGGTATGCCCAGACGTGGGTCCCTTGCACACTTTGCCACTGGATTCAAGATAGCCTGGCTGATGAGGGTTATGAACCCGAAACCGGTCCCAGGATGCTTGTTTCCGGTCCAGGGAAGACATGGCTTGGCAGTTCGGGCTGGACTGTTCCCATGAGGCACAGGGTCAGACTGATTTGCATATGGCCATGTCTGAACTGGGGTGGTGGAGTGAGCTAAAGAATGATGATGGATTAAACCCAGATCAGTTGACTGGGGGTGAGTGTTTGATTTGCTCTAACGCTCCGTCTATCATCCCCTTTGGTATCGCTTTGTTCGCCCTAAGTTGGCAGGGTATGCCCAAACGTGGGTCCCTTGCTCACTTTGCCACTGGATTCAAGATAGCCTGGCTGATGAGGGTTATGAACCCGAAACCGGTCCCAGGATGCTTGTTTCCAGTCCAGGGAAAGACATGGCTTGGCAGTTCGGGCTGGACTGTTCCCATGAGGCACAGGGTCAGACTGATTTGCATATGGCCATGTCTGAACTGGGGTGGTGGAGTGAGCTAAAGAATGATGATGGATTAAACCCAGATCAGTTGACTGGGGGTGAGTGTTTGATTTGCTCTAACGCTCCGTCTATCATCCCCTTTGGTATCGCTTTGTTCGCCCTAAGTTGGCAGAGTATGCCCAGACATGGGTGCCTTGCTCACTTTGCCACTAGATTCAAGATAGCCTGGCTGATGAGGGTTATGAACCCGAAACCGGTCCCAGGATGCTTGTTTCCGGTCCAGGGAAGACATGGCTTGGCAGTTCGGGCTGGACTGTGCCCATGAGGCACAGGGTCAGACTGATTTGCATATGGCCATGTCTGAACTGGGGTGGTGGAGTGAGCTAAAGAATGATGATGGATTAAACCCAGATCAGTTGACTGGGGGTGAGTGTTTGACTTGCTCTAACGCTCCGTCTATCATCCCCTTTGGTATCACTTTCTAAAAGTGGCATTTTCAAACGCACAATTTTAAAACCATCTTTACTAAAAGATGTGTTATTAAATTCTGAGTTCAGAGAGCCTAAACTTTATTTCTCCATCTTGTCCCAATGGGAAGTTATACTTGTAAGATGTTACAAAGTATTTCCTCTTCTATCCTATGGGGCAAGATAGCCTTTCAATAGTGAAAAATGAAATTGGCAGTATTTCACTATCAGGACATGTCATACACACCAGTACATGCCCTACCTTTCACATACACTGCACCCTGCCGGGGGGGTACCTTGGGCCTACCATAGGGGCGTCTTACATGTAAGAAAAGGGTAGGTTACGGCCTGGCAAGTGGGTGCACTTGCCAAGTCAACATGGCAGTTAACAAACTGCGCACAGACACTGCAGTGGCAGGTCTGAGATACCTTTTCAGGGCTACTCGTGGGTGGTACAATCAGTGCTGCAGGCCCACTAGTAGCATTTGATTTACAGGCCCTGGCACACTTCAGTGCACTTTGCTAGGGACTTACCAGTAAATCAAATATGCCAATCATGGAGAACCAATTGTAACACCAATTTGCACAGGGAGCACTTGCACTTTGACACTGATCAGCAGTGGTAAAGTGCCCAGAGTCCTAAAACCAACAACAACAGGTCGGGAAAAAATAGGAGGAAGAAGCAAAATGTTTGGGGATAACCCTGCAAAAAGTCCAACAGTTGTTCACTCCAATACTCCAAAACATCTACACTACTGAATTTTACAGTGTTCTTAGTCAACCTACACACTGCTTGGAAATTACCAATTTTCTTACAACTTGTGCATCGTTTGTTCACAGCAGGACAATCTGGATTATTCGCTAAGTGAGTCTTCGAACCACATCTGTAACACGTTAAACCTGACTTTTTTCTATAACGTTTGCCACCTTTGCTTCGCATATTAACTACATATACTTCCTCATTACTTGTTTCACTATTTGTTTGGTTACTAATCAACATGTCAATAGGAACCTCATTGTTTAAAGCTTTTCGATGAGATCATAGAATGTTCGATGGCTTTAGCCAAATCAATAACTTCTGTAAAAATTGGATTACAACACACAAGTAACCTCTCATGAATTTTTTGAGAAACAATTATAAACAAATTGTCCGCGAATGTATACATCTACATTTTCTCCAAATTCACAAATGGCTGCAAAAATTCTTAACGCTGAAACATATTCCTTCACACTTTCTTCTCCTTGTTGGAATCTCTTAAAGAATCTGCGCCTTTCCAACATTATGCTTGGTTCTTCACAATAATGCTTTTTTGAACGCTCTATAGCCTCTGTATACTGGTCCCAACCTTCCTCCTCAGGGTCAGCATGAGGATCTGTTAAATGAGGTAAATTATCGAAAACTTCTTGAGCAGCGTAGCCCAAACTGCCAAATAGTAATGCTAATTTACGCCGTGGTGCAAACTTAGTTGCATCTATAGCAACCAGATAATTTTCAGAGTCTGAACCGCAATTTCTATTTTAATGGAGGTTTTCCTACACTTTGTAAACATGGTGGTGGCTGAGCAAATTGATGTATACCAGTAGCCATAGTGCACAGTTGTCAGAAAGCAGTTATAGAGCAGGGATCCTGAATAAGGTGCTGACTGAAAGAATGTATAGAAATGGCAAAATATTTGTTTCATGATGTTTTTGAATCAATAAATTTGCTCACCATAAAATTTTCAAAGGAGCCACAGTTACATTTGGAGAGCGCATCTGAAGAAGAGACTTATATGACAATCTCTGCTCAAGTTTCGGTTTCCTCTGATATTTTACTTTTTAAAAGGTCACTAATGTACATGCACACCTGCAATGCTATGTAAAGCATCCCAATCAAGTTAATTGGCCGCTCCAGCATTGCGTGCACCGTTTTTCTAAAGCCAGTAGAGCTTGTTTTGCTCAAATGCTCCACCCAGCAGGCATGCCTCAGAAATTGCGTGCAACAGAAGTGATCAGCAAAAAAACAAGCATTTGCAATGCAATAGGTCTCACATTTACGCGAGTTTGAGCTATTGGCATTGTAAATGACAATGCCTTTTATTTATGTTTTGGTTTTTAAAGCATAAATAAAGGCATTGTCATTTACAATGCCAATAGCTTAAACTCGCGTAAATGCGAGACCTAATGCATTGCAAATGCTTGTTTATTGGGGGGAGCAGGGGGAAGTACGTCTCATACAAAACTTTGAGTTTTTCAGATCCATATACACTTCTCAGACCCCCAAGAATGTACACAAAAGACTGAAGTTTCTCCTACTATGCCCCACATTTGGGTGGTGCCAGCCGCCAGATATCACAGCATGGCACTGAGTATTTAGTTTACAGGGGGGCGGCACTACATTTAAGGATACCTCCACAACATCTCATATCTCTTGCTGTTGGAGAATGAAGCATAAACCACCATCTTTCTATGCTAGAGGACTTTAGCTCACATTTTACTAAGATATAAGTACCACTCCACTCCCATAGCTTACTTTTGATGTGCTGACTGCGATCCATCAATGCTAAAGCGCATCAGCCTCTTCTCTTTCTGACAGTGGAGGAGGTATAAGGCTCTGATCCCTGGTAACGACATCCACTATATTTAATGACCGCAATGGGTATGTCTGCTGCTGTGCAAAACCCTACACAAGCAGTGAGAGAGTGGATGGAGTGGGTGCTGTCAACCCCGTTTCGCTATGAGGGGGCAGTTTGAGGGGGCCACTACTTCTATTTTGATGGATGAGATCCTATTCCCTCTCTTCCATACCTTAAGGTGTCAACGCAAGGACTATGTAAAGCAATCCCCAATGGCCTCCAAATCTCCATGCCAACTTGCTAAAGTAACACATTGGCTGCATATAACTGTGGGAGGTTCCAGCTGCTCTATCCCGGCTCTGCGGTCGGCCAACGTCCGCCAACGCATACCTCGCATGGGGAAAACGGCGATCCAGCTCCCAACTCATCGTACCCAGAATTGTAGTTTACAGGGGAGCTTTCGAGTCAACCACCCCTCCCCCAAGCTATACCTGCCCCACACTTACCTGCAACTCAGCCCGTTCCGTCTCCTAACGGCATTTCTCAGCCTCAAAGCGCGCCCATTCGTGCTTGATGTAGTGCAGGATGCCAGGCACGCTAAATTCCTGCTGTCCTCCTGGCTCTGGAGCTGCTGTTCCCCGGTTAGGCACGGCCCGGAAAACCGCTCTCTCCTCCATCATGGAAGCCGTGGCCTTCTGCCTGTGTATGCTACAAAGGGATCCATCCAAGCAAAGAGAAGGCGCAAGCGTAGATCGAGCTAACACCACTTCCTGCCAGAAAGAGAGCCGAAGATGAGGAGCGGAACAGGGAGACGCAGAGGAAAGCCTATGGACAGAAAAGACGGACAACAACAACAAGGAGAGGAAGACATGCAATCAAAATGGAAAACAGACAACACTGCGAGAGAATGCATGAGGCAGGCAGACAGAGAAAGATCAAAGACTAGTTAAGGAGGTCTGATAGAGTTAACAAGCAGTGGCAAATCCAACAAGCATTTGCAATGCAATAGGACTCGCATTTACGCGAGACCTATTACATAGCATCACGGACAACAGGAGGGAGGGGAGGAAAGGCACAGACAACGGGAGTGCGGGCGGGGGGAGGGTGGGAAGGCACGCACAACGCGAGTGTGAGCCGGGGGAGAAGGGGGCGAAAAGGCACTGACAACGGGAGTGCGGGTGGGGGGAGGGGGTGAGAAGGCACGGACAAGGGGAGGGAGGGGGGTAGGAGAACCTCATTAAAGAAAATAGTGCTCACAGTCTAAATAACACAGACTGTGTAACACTCGAAGTAAAGGGGCCAGTAGCCATGGTAGGATACAAATGACGACATGGGCGTAATAGGGAGGGACTAACAAGCCTATAAACGAATCCGAAGGCAGCATTTACAAAGGACAGAGACACAAGCCAATTAAAAATATGGGCGGGGGAGTGGGCAGAGCTTCCCTCACGTACTTAACTACCACAGATCTTCCCTAGAGCAGCGCTTGCGCGCTGACTCTAGGCTCGACCTGAAAACACTGGAAGCACGCAGGATAGAGCAGGGGCCATGCAAAAGAGCCAAATACCTTTCTCCTCAGCCGAGATGACAGACAAGACCGTCGGTGGTGGCCGCAGCGTTCAGTTCACGCCACAGGCTTCAACCTGAGCACTTAGTGGCCAAGATTGAAAACACATGTAAATGTGTTGGCACGCAGGATCCCAATCATCGGCAATTGTAGTAAGAGATCATGCAGTATCAACATGTAAGTTAAATTCAGATTTATTACACGTAAAGAATGCCCACGACTTAGCACGTCCTGTCTGGCAGCAACTGACATAACTGTTACTGCTAGAACCTTAGACAGCAGAGTTCTATGTGGAACTCATGAGGTCAAAATACATCTACATCTGCTCATGCATAATAAGCTACATTGCTACCTACCACCAGTATCAGGTTTTAACCCAAAACACGAGCGAGAAAGGCAGAAAAGAGGGCAAGGAAGAGAAAGACTAAGATAGAAAAACTCTGTCAAATGAAGGAAGAAGGAATGAAAAAGAATACTGCAAGAGGCAGATAAATACACTTGAAGTTTGGGGTGGTGGAAGACAGAGGTATGAAGTGGAATCAAACTAGGCAGCTTTGGTATTCGGCTAACCCGGCATTCGTCTGCGCCAGTGGCTAGCTCATATGAAAAAATTTGAGCCTCCACACTTATTTATTTTTGCAAATTAAACACTGATAATCTTGCTGTATTGTGGTTGGCAAGCACTAGAGGACTGATTTTAATTAGGGGTGGAAAACACTTTTACATTGGTGAAGTGTGTTGTTGACTCTCGCTCTGATCAATTCACCTTAGAGCTCAGTGGGATTGCATTACAATTTCCAGCACATTAGATCGGTGCCACAGCTTCCAACTACTTCTCTAATTTGATATTCTTTTGATAGTGTAAATTCTTTCTGATTGAGCATTATAGTCTGAGTTCAGTTAAGCAGCACCAGTTAATTAATTATTGCTATTAAAGATGAATCATGTTCTTAAGCTGTAGAAATATGGAAGGCTGTGTTCATAAGATTTTGTACATAATCAATAGTCTAAAATAAAGGAAGGGAAGTAACAAATCAGCAAGAGGCGCATTTTCTACAACTTCAAGGACTTTAATCAGCTGTCCCTCTCTTGCTGCAATCTAAATCGCCTTGGTTATGTAGAGTGTTGATGTTATTTTTGAGGAAATGACACCCTGTAGAACAGACATAAGTACTTGGATTATAAATTCAACCCCAAGTCATAATTCTGTTGTTATCGTCTTTTATTTGGGGCTGCTAGCTAATAACAATTACCATTTATGTGTACACTGCAGCCCTGGTGAAGTGTGGTCATTGTGGTATATTACTCGGTAGGTGGGGGGACACATAATTTGCACCAGACAAGTGGCAAATGAAAATATATATATATTTTTTGCATATTCATTTTTATTTTGAATAAGTCATATTCATTAAGGTATTTGCATGTGTTAGCTCATCTTACAAGCACAAACTTCCTTTTTACCACACACAACTACTTTTAACTTTTAAAAGACGTGTTTTCAGCCTTGTATATGAGTAAATCCCTCACAAATCTGAGCTAGTGGTCCACAAACTTTTTCTCAACTCTTTCTCATCCCGTTCCCAACTTGCAAATTGGAGATTTACTCCTCTCAAGCGCAGTAGTAAATCTATTACACTGGTGGGTATTGACAGCCAACACCTCTAAAATTGGTGAGGGTCTATGGAGAGAGGTTTCCTCAGGTAAAAAAGTTTCCCCATTGAGAAAAATAAGAGCAATTAAATTACTCAAAGTGAAGCACTTTTCACAAAAGCAGTTGTGCGCTGTTTACTACTATATTACACCAATATAGTGTAAAGGTGTGCAAATCTGCTCACTGGTGGGTGTTCCAGGACTAGAATACCTTAGAAAGTAGTAGAACACCTCAAAAATGTTTATAAATGTGTAAGTGTGTGTGTCCTCACAAACCCTTCCAAGTCACATTGCCACCTTGGATAAAGTCTGAGATGCAAGGAGTCATCTTAGGTTTGATGAAGCAGGAGCCGTGCCATGAATCCTAGCCTCACGGAGAGCTCGGGGAACTGCCAGATTTCCAACCCAGCTCCACCGTCGGAATAAACTGACCCAACAGCCCATCCATCACAAGGCTACTGGGTCACAGTGACTGACGGCCCATCGAATTAGGGTGCTCTGTCCGTCACTCGATCTTCCTGCTTTGGACCACTCTACAAGGCATTGGTGGATGTGGGCATAAAGAGAGATACATGCCTGTGATGCACAGGGATAAAACTGAGCCGTGACAAGAGTGTGTCCACCACACCAGTAGATGTACTTTGACACACAAGTCCTTTGCATGTAGATGGGCATCTCTCAGTAGAGTGGGCAGTACTCCGGTGGGTGGAGGGGAGGGCGTCTGCTGACCTCGCGTTGTGAAGTTAATTGGTTTGCTTAGGATCACACAATTTAGTGAGGCAGGGAAGCCAGGGATTGAACCTAGGTTTCCTAGTTACACTTTGTGCAGCTCCGTCAAGGGATGAATATTTCCCTCTCTCACCCTTTTATCACAAAGGACCAGCTTTGTGTTAAACTAGCTCATGACCTAAATTAGTGGTCCATGTTCAATAAATTAAAGTACCAGATGTTAATTTAATCTCACATGATGACTGTATAAAATGTCAAAATGTCTTTCTTTAAAAAAGTGCAAAAGTTAAGTATAGTGGAAGGCAGGTGACTATGTTTATATTTATATCACTGCCTTCCCCTGACTTAACAAATAGTAAAAAGGGAGGAGGTCAGCTCCTCAATAACTGAAATTTAGTATATTCGTAAAATAATGAGGACTCTGATTTCCAGTGGTGGTTGTTCTCTAGCTTTAGCTCTTCAGTGAGACCTCTGTGAATCGCAGCTCCTCTTGGCTATAGACACACACAGTACAGAGCACATTGTTAGATTTAATGCACTCAGCTGCCATTTGTTTAGTGTTTCTTGTCTTTTAGAGCTGCATTAGGGAGGGAAAAGGGCAGTATCCAGGATGCTTGGCTTGGCTCTTGTTTGGCTTCAAGTCCATACTGGATAAGGGTTAAGCTAGAACCATTCACTCAGCCCAAGGTCAGCTCGTGCCTTGATTGGCTTACCCCCTCGAGCATGAAATAATCCCCTCCCCTCTTGAGAGGAACATGACAGGCAGTGCATTCTGATACCATTTGGGCAGAGCAGAAGGCCATATTGATTCAGATCTATCCCTAAGCTAGAGTTGACGTTTTGATTCCACTGTAGCATCACCTGACATTGTCTTGCTTGGAGAATGAACAGTTTGCAACCTCAGTTGAATACGATTATCGCTCATATAGAGTCTGTCTAGTCTCGATTTCACCTCCTGTCTGTTTCTTCCACCAACTTACACTTAATGTTTTCTTTCCTCTCTTTCTCGTCCTCCTTTTTTCTTCCTTTTCTGCCTTTTTCTTCCTTGCTTTCGGGGTCAAACTCTGATAAGCCTCGGTCCCAAAAAATGAGCACCGGTGTCAATCAGTGGCTCAAATTAAACACTGCAGTGGAACATGCAAATTAGCATTTAACACAACTAACAGCTTCTGACAAAATCACAAAATCCAGATTACATTCATATTAAATAGGGATTTGGTTCTAGTTTGACTTCCTGATGGAGAGGCCTCTGTACTTTGAAAGGCAGCAGTCATTAAGGATTGAAGAGCCAGGCACCTGGCTCGAGCCTTCAGTGGTCGCCCACCTCTACTCAACACATTGCCTGCTAAACACATTTGCGTACAACCCGCCAGTCAAAGGAATGCAAACCACCTGGGACAGTATTTATGGCTCAAAGTGTAACCCTCTGCACAGGGGCGAAGCTTTGGGGGTGGGGGGGCGTTTGGGGTGTTACACTCCCCTAATAAATGTATCTTCTGATAAATAGTTGGGTACGGGGGTGCTTTCAGTTGGGTTTTGTGATATGCCAGTTGGATTTCAGCAGGAATTTTTACATACACACAGTCAAAAATGCACACATACTCTATCACTCTCTGTTGTGAAAGTCCTCAAAATCAGCTCCTGGGTGACAGTTGGAAGCTCACGCAAATGGGCTTTTAGATGCTTTAGGCAGGTTAAATGTGACTTTTTAAAAGATAGGTTTTGTAAAATATTAATGAAAATCCTTTGGGAATGAATTGGACTTGTAACGAAGTAGTTTTAAAAGTCCAAGAATTAACTTTTTAGCTGGTTCCTAGGAGGATACAGCATTATTGAATTACAATATTAACTCCCAAAGCTTTCCAATGAAAAATATCTAACACTGCTGCAGTGATAATAGCTTTTGGGGCCTTATCACCCTAAGGACTTGTTTACATTAAACATTTACATGTCCTACTTTTTAATGCCATGCACTGTGCCATATTGGGCAATAAGGCCTACTTAGCGGTGACCTAATAAGGCCTAAATCCTACTTATTTAAAAGGAAGGTTTAAGCCTGTCAAAAGGGGTTATTTTGACAGGTCGAATTTGCAGTTGGAACCTGCACAACCACGTTACTGGTGGCAGGTCTGCAGTCACTTTGTGCCACAACATGTGCTGCATTCCAATAGTGACATTTAACTTACAGGCCCTGGATACATTTTGTACCATATACTAGTGACTTATTGGTAAGTTAAATGTGCCAATTAGGAGTAGGTTTGATTTTTACATCTTGTAGGGGTCACAAAGCATACTGGTTACCGATTAGCAGAGTCCCAGTGCACACAGTCAAAGATTAGCAGCATCAGTCCAAAAAAATGGAGGTGATCATGCAAAAAGAGACATGTTCTTACACTGACAATTACCAAAACCAGGCATTTTAGAATGTTTCTTTTTTCTTGATTTTAGCTGGAGTTTTGAAATCTATTGTGACATAATTTATTTCATGGCTTCTTTAAGGCTTTCACTTTCCTCCACTACACAAGGTTGAAAATATATTTTTCTGATGCTCTGTCTTCATTCGCCATAGAAGGCTTTTGACTTCAGTTTTGACGATCTTAAACATCGTTTCAAACACCCCTCAGTAAGTAGTTATATCTGAAGAGGAGGGCATTAGTTCCTCAGCTCTCCGTCTTAACAAGTGTTCGGTACTCTTTTGTACATGTTTTGGCATTGTATGTAGGTTGTTACTCATCTTCTTGTGAGTCAGGGTGTTTATATGTTTATTGTATGGTGCCCCCAAATAATGTGAAGTAATGTAGCACTTGCTGCATTAAATTAGAAATGGTACTACTGCGATAGGTAGGTCTGCAAAAGTAGAAATGGTTGACATTGGCAAAGACTTAATTATTAGAAATGCCACCTGGTTCCTTCTAGGAGGCTACAAAGACATGACACTGTTTGGTATTTGGTTGCATTACATGGGGTGTTAAAAATAAACGATTGTTGAATGTTTTTTCTGCAGGTAACACTTCATACCGGTCTGCCGATCCCTGATTTCTATGGCAGCAGGGCATCTCTACAGGCTTAGAAGCGGACGATATCAGGAAGTCGTGCTCGCACCTTTCTTACTCGCGAGGAGATTAGGTACATTTTCAGAGGCTGAGGACATCTGTGGACACTTGCTGATTAGAAACCCAAGGAAACCAAAAAGAATGAATAAAAAAAATTTTAAAATCAGAATGAACAAACTTCTCTTTCTTACCTGCAGTATTTGTACTCCACAGCTGTGCAGCATACAGTCCATTCTTGGCGTTTCCAATGGCATTGTGTGCATATTTGCTTTGATATTTAGCTCTTTCGGCTGGCAAAGTACCTACATAGCTTTACATGTTATTGTCATTACTTTTCATTTGAAATGTCCTTCCAGTGAACCAGATTAGCAGCCGAAGTCAGAACAAAAATTCGACTGACAACTGTATGGCAAGTGTTGCATCACTTGGAAAATTAAACCATCTATAATGAAGATCAGTTTTAATATGCAAAATTTCCCATGAGGATGACAACTGCGTATCCACATAGGCACGTACATCTGTTCGGATTATTCTTTATTACACACATATCTGTCATAGAATAGATTCAGTCACTGGACATTTTGCACACCATAAGCTGGAAAGACATGGGTTTTAGTAGCCCTATAATTTGACAGAACATCCAAAAAACACATTCTAATGTTAGGAGCATACATCCCCACCTCAAAAACTGTTTTTCCCAATGAATTGATGCATGTGACCTACTGATAATTCGATGACAAGTGAACAAATTAGAAAAGAAGGCTTGAAAAGAATTTTGCGATTTAGGGCATTTGGCCAAATTGGTAGTTTGGTAGTGGCCATCCCTCTTGTTATGATGATAGTACCAAGACAGGTCAGGCAAGTCAAGCATCCCATTGGTTCACTTGGCTAAGTAACAATGCTGTTCAAAACAAAGATGCAGTATCTCACACGTTCCGCAGAAAGCTCCTTTGATACCCCTAGTTGTATTTTTAGCTTTGGTGAACCCAAGCCTTACAAATAGACCACCAGGTGTATTTTGTTCATTAAAAATGCATGAAGAGATTTATACTGTGAGGATAACATTTGTGTAACCAATGGAGCTGGGCCAGCAGTCCTGGGTGAAGTCCCATCTTGTCACCCTGCCTTCCCCTGACAAGAGGGTCACATATTTTACTGTAAGAGCAACCTGGTGCCCCTGCTAGTGCTCTGACCTACTGTCTGTTGCCTTCCTCTAGAACCAGCACTGTAAGGGAGTGGAGGCGCTAGGACGGGAGATTAAAATCAGTCCATGGAATACTCATTCTCAGGAAGACATAAACTTGTTGCCATACCTATACACCTGTGCCTACAAAAAAGAACTAAATGCTGTATTTTGCAAACCGAGAATTTCTGGTAATGGAGAAGATGTTGTACTTTTCATTATAATTGACAGGTTTACATTGTACTTAACAGAGAATTCACGTATACAGCTACTGTATTTGAAGGATTGCATGCTGCATGTTGTAATGCTTTAGTTCCACTGGGTCCTCAAAATGTCCCAGTGGGGCGATTATATTTAGTTGTCATATAAAACGCCAGTGAGCCAAACAGTTTTTTTTTCTAATACGTAGTTTTCCAGCAAGAAAAAAGTTGATGGATTCACTTTCCAGCCAAAAGAAATGTATGTAAATAGGTGACCATTTTACCATAAATGTCAATTATATTTAGAAAAAGTTGAGCTTTGTTGAATTGTTCTCGAAGTACCGAGTTTACCTAATTTATTTAATGGGTGCTATCTTGTTCAAATATCCATGTTAGTAAATCTCAGCTGCTTAGAAGAACTCTGTTGCAGGACAACACTGCTGTTACTGGTTTATTTTTGATGAGACTCGATGGCTGGGCCACTCCGGACTCATTTTTATTATTACATTGCAGTTCCCTGTTCTTTGCAGTGTTCATTCTGCTTCCCTGAATTTTAGTGACTTGTAAGATGTAGTTTACACTGTATTGCAGACATAGCTGGATACAGCTGCTGTACTAAAGAAACTTATGTTTGCTGTTCCAATAAATTACTTTTACCAGACAATTGCAGAGTTTTTGCAGTATATTGTCAAAAAGCTCTTAAATAGATTTTAACCAATTTCTTACCTTGAAATCTTATAGATACTTAACTTCCTTATCTAGTGATTTCTTATATTTCTCTCCAAATTGATCTTTGTTTCCTCTTTAATTGTTCTTCTGTGGCCCACATTAAAACTACTGCATTAATTTTGGTGTGTTAATACCAAGCCCAGTTATACTGCATCCGGCTACAGGTATCGGCTATTTCAGCACACACAATTACCAGGGATATACAAGTAATACATTATAAACCCCATATGGAATGGGCAACAACATTTCACATCTGTGTTATTACACCGATTTCCACATGTTATTCAGGGATGCTGTTTTTTCATGGATATATAATCCTTCACATTAAACATTAAAGAGGATTTATCCCCTCTGTTGCCTGTGGAAATTGTGCCTGTGGTAATATTGAATGCCGAATTGCTACTGCCCCGCGATATCAGTTTGGGCAGACATCCTTGCTTCTGCCAAATCTATATTAAGAGGTCACGTCTCTTGTGGGCCTGTTCAACTTGACAAAAGCAGAATCACAAGACCACCGTTCTAAGGAACTATTTTTGGTTATTTCAATGAAGAGTTTAATTATTTTTTCTGTGAAGATTTCATTGTAGCAGGTGGCTGAGGGGCTGATTTATAGTTTGGCAGGTGGCCCAACTTCCTGCCAGGGTGGCAAAGGTTATAACCTCTACCACGTTGGTGGATGGCCTTCCAACAAATTGAGAGATCTTTGCCTGTCTGGCGAGGTGGGGAAGCTTGAGCCTGGGCCATGGGGAGGAAATGCCAGGTGTTACTCACCCTGCAGTCTGCAAAGACCTATAAAGGAGGTGGGAATTGATGTTTGTTTAAGTGTACTTGTTAGTCTGGGCACACAGAGTTTTTACACATTTGCCACTATACCATCAGTATACCCTGGCATTCTGATCCAGTAATGGTTTATGTAGAAAGAATGACTTGGAGGGCGCTGGTATGGTAGTAGTGACAAAAATTCTTGTTGGTAAAGATATTGGACATGGTGGAAGGAATGAGAGATGAGAGCATATATCTAGTACAGTGGAGTTGGGAATGTGAAGGGAGGGAACAAATTGGGGTACCACACCAAAGTATGGAAGTGGGGCCGTTGAGATAAATAATGTGCTGGAGATGTGTCACGAATTGTCTTGGGAAGAGTGCAAGATTGTAAGCAATTTAAAGTAGAAGGTATCATTTAGGAAAAAAAAATTAGTCTTAAGTTGAGAAAGTGTGTTGTGCGGAGAGAGGGAATGTAAGCAATAGGATGACACACAGCTGGTGCACTGGGGGGGAGGAGGCTGGTGGTAGAGGTGTAAGGCATCGTCCTGCATATCTGGAAAGAATGAGAGATGGAACAAGAGTAAATAAACATTGGCAAAGCCAATAGGTCTTGCCTTTGGGAACTATTAGCTTTGCTAATGAGTTTTGGACATGCTGCGACTAAAGAATTTAAAAAAAAACTTTGGCGGAGAAGGACATGTCATTTTTTAGGTGTGCACACCACGCATGTACCCATCTACAAAATGACGTATGTGCTTTTTATATATATTTTTAGTTATCGGTCAGAGTTTGATTGGTAACTAAAAGGAAAAAAAAAGCCAGGGAAGGGAGTGGTAGAAAATTGGGGGATGCAGGCAGGGAAGCAAAACATGAGACGTAGGCGGGGGCAGTGGAAGCAACACAGGGGAAGGAAACACAATGGGAGAGGCAGAGAAGCACACTGCGAGACCAAGTAGCACGAGGAGCACAGATGCATGCATACGTCTAGGCAGAGCAACACAGAGATGGGGAAAGCAACACGGGGACAGAATCAACATCAGAGGGGCAGAGAAGCACATGGCAAGACAGCAACACACAGAGGGGATCAGGGAGCACAGAAGCACACTGCGAGACAGAAACAAAGAGACTGGCGGTAGGGGTAGAAAAGCGTACGGCAAGACAGAGCAATAGGGAGACGGATGGGGAAGCACAGAAGCAACCATTGAAATAGAGCAACACAGAGACGGGCAGAAAAACACATGAGGGAGACAGCTGTAAAACACACACTTTCAACGAGTGCTTAACTAAAAAGAAAAAAGCATTAAAAAAAATTAAATGCATCCATGCTTTAGGGGACGGACAAACTCATGATGGGGAAGTAAAAATTACACAAGCCATCAAATGAGAAGCAAGCAATTGAGAGTGACAAATAGGCCAACCAATGGCAAACAATGGGTGGACACTAAGGGGCCGATTCCGATTCGGGCCGGAAAACGTACCGACCGACTCGGATCGGGAATCTATTCCGACCGACACGTACCGGTGCAGCCCAACCCGCCTAGTACGATGAAAAGCGTGCAAAATCCGACCGACTCGTACGGAACACAAGCCGAATGACCGAACCGCGTGGAATCCAGCTATCCGGCCGGAAAACCACGCGATTCGAACCGACCGACACGCACCAGGAATGAACCCGAACGAAACGTACCCGCGAAGTCCGAACCGCGCAGTACGATGCAACGCGTAGAAAACCCGACCGAGTCACATCACTGTCAAGGGGCTAGTCAAACCATGCACCCTTAGCAAATCCACAGCAACAAAACCAGAATCATCCCAAGATGTGTATGTCAGTCAGATAAACACAATACATGCCATCTCATAGTGATATGTAACTGTGTCATGACATGTACAAACCCTACAACAAATAAAGCTAGGCAGTGGCACAAATCTAACCAACAAACACAGTCAGATATGTAGCCACCACTAGAACACCACCACACAGGGAATCCCACAGAAAGGAAGGAATTCTGTGTATGCTGGTCAAGTCAGTGTAGCCAATAGCATCATGGGAGTTGTAGTCACAGATATTGCCCACCCTCACAATACGCCCATCAACACCACTCTGAACCATGCTCACATCACAGGGAGTGGAAAACAACTGACAAGATGGCTGACACTGGCTACTGCTGTGGGGTGCACAAGGCCCTGCTGGCAACTGTGCACCAACCAACAGCAGGACACCATTGACTGACATCCTGAAAGACAACTTGCACTCCCTGCTATGGAAGCACGTTCCATGGTGGGATATCTGGCTGGGTGGGAAGGAGGACTGACAGCTCTGACCATAGTTACCAGCAGCTCTTCTCACACACACCCTAACACAAACTACACACAACTCACCTGGGAAAATGCATTGCCTCACACTAAAATTAATTATCCCACAAAGAACCACCACCCTGGGTTATGCTGTGGGAAGCACAGGGACACACATGGGACTTGTAGCCAAACAAACGCCAGGACAACACTGTCAGCAATCCTGTCAGCACAGGCACACTACCCCACAGGGAAGCAGAGTCAGAAGGAAGGAAGTATGGGCAAGCTGGGAAGGGGGGTGGAGGCAATAGCATGATGGGAGTAGTAGTCACAGCTCAACATCCCCCACCC
This sequence comes from Calotriton arnoldi, assembly GCA_963921515.1. Classification (NCBI taxonomy): domain Eukaryota; kingdom Metazoa; phylum Chordata; class Amphibia; order Caudata; family Salamandridae; genus Calotriton; species Calotriton arnoldi. Next base: position 824,243 of record CAWUFW010005737.1, read on the forward strand.
ACATGGCCCAGCAAGCTCACACTGAAGCATGCACACCTCACAGGGAGTGGAAAGCCCCATCAAAGATGTCTGACACTGGTGCTCTGTTGTGGGGAGCACAAGGCCATGCTGGGAACTGGCCACCAACCAACAGCAGGACACCACTGTCAGCCATCTTGCCATTGCTGTCACACTCACACACAGTGAAGTCCACTCAAAAGGAAGGAATAATGGGCATGCTGGGAAGGGGGTGTAGGCAATAGCATGATGGGAGTGGTAGTCACAGCTCAACACCCCCACCCACATGGCCCAGCAAGCTCACACTGAAGCATGCACACCTCACAGGGAGTGAAAAGCCACCTCAAAGATGTCTGACACTGGCCTCAGCTGTGGGGATCACAAGGCCCTGCTGGGAACTGGGCACCAACAAACAACAGGACCACACTGTCAGCCATCTTGCCATTGCTGTCACACTCACACATAGTGAAGTCCACTCAAAAGGAAGGAAGTATGGGCATGCTGGGAAGGGGGGTGTAGGCAAGAGCATGATGGGAGTGGTAGTCACAGCTCAACATCCCCCACCCACATGGCCCAGCAAGCTCACACTGAAGCATGCACCCTCACAGGGAGTGAAAAGCCACATCTAAGATGTCTGACACTGGTGCTCTGTTGTGGGGAGCACAAGGCCATGCTGGGAACTGGCCACCAACCAACAGCAGGACACCACTGTCAGCCATCTTGCCATTGCTGTCACACTCACACACAGTGAAGTCCACTCAAAAGGAAGGAAGTATGGGCATGCTGGGAAGGGGGGTGGAGGCAATAGCATGATGGGAGTGGTAGTCACAGACATTGGTCACCCTCACAATTGGCCCATCAACACCACTCTGAACCATGCTCACATCACAGGGAGTGGAAAAGTACTGACAAGATGGCTGACACTGGGTACTGCTGTGGGGAGCACAAGGCCCTGCTGGGAACTGTGCACCAACCAACAGCAGGACACCACTGACTGACATCCTGAAAGCCAACTTGCACTCCCTGCAATGGAAGCACGTTCCAAGGTGGGATATCTGGCTGGGTGGGAAGGAGAACTGACAGCACTGACCATAGTTACCAGCAGCTTTTCTCACACACACCCTTAACACAAACTCCACACAACTCACCTGGGAGAATGCATTGCCTCACACTCTAATTAAATATCCCACAAAGAACCAACACCCTGGGTTATGCTGTGTGAAGCACAGGGACACTTTTGGGACTTGTAGCCAAACAAACACCAGGACAACACTGTCATCCATCCTGTCAGCACAGGCACACTACCCCACAGGGAAGCAGAGTCAAAAGGAAGGAAGTATGAGCATGCTGGGAAGGTGGGTGTAGGCAATAGCATGATGGGAGTGGTAGTCACAGCTCAACATCCCACACCCACATGGCCCAGCAAGCTCACACTGAAGCATGCATACTTCACAGGGAGTGAAAAGCCACTTCAAAGATGTCTGACACTGGTGCTCTGTTGTGGGGAGCACAAGGCCCTGGTGGGAACTGGGCACCAACAAACAACAGGACACCACTGTCAGCCATCTTGCCATTGCTGTCACACTCACACACAGTGAAGTCCACTCAAAAGGAAGGAAGTATGGGCATGCTGGGAAGGGGGGTGTAGGCAATAGCATGATGGGAGTGGTAGTCACAGCTCAACATCCCCCACCCACATGGCCCAGCAAGCTCACACTGAAGCATGCACACCTCACAGGGAGTGAAAAGCCACTTCAAAGAGGTCTGACAATGGTGCTCTGTTGTGGGGAGCACAAGGCCCTGCTGGGAACTGGGCACCAACAAACAGCAGGACACCACTGTCAGCCATCTTGCCATTGCTGTCACACTCACACACAGTGAAGTCCACTCAAAAGGAAGGAAGCATGGGCATGCTGGGAAGGGGGGTGGAGGCAATAGCATGATGGGAGTGGCAGTCACAGATATAGGTCACCCTCACAATTGGCCCATCAACACCACTCTGAACCATGCTCACATCACAGGGAGTGGCAAAGAACTGACAAGATGGCTGACACTGGGTACTGCTGTGGGGAGCACAAGGCCCTGCTGGCAACTGTGCACCAACCAACAGCAGGACACCATTGACTGACATCCTGAAAGACAACTTGCACTCCCTGCAATGGAAGCACGTTCCATGGTGGGATATCTGGCTGGGTGGGAAGGAGGACTGACAGCTCTGACCATATTTACCAGCAGCTCTTCTCACACACACCCCTAACACAAACTACACACAACTCACCTGGGAAAATGCATTGCCTCACACTAAAATTAATTATCCCACAAAGAACCACCACCCTGGGTTATGCTGTGGGAAGCACAGGGACACACATGGGACTTGTAGCCAAACAAACGCCAGGACAACACTGTCAGCCATCCTGTCAGCACAGGCATACTACCCCACAGGGAAGCAGAGTCAGAAGGAAGGAAGTATGGGCAAGCTGGGAAGGGGGGTGGAGGCAATAGCATGATGGGAGTGGCAGTCACAGATATTGGTCACCCTCACAATTGGCCCATCAACACCACTCTGAACCATGCTCACATCACAGGGAGTGGCAAAGAACTGACAAGATGGCTAACACTGGGTACTGCTGTGGGGAGCACAAGGCCCTGCTGGGAACTGGACACCAACAAACAGCAGGACACCACTGTCAGCCTTCTTGCCATTGCTGTCACACTCACACACAGTGAAGTACACTCAAAAGGAAGGAAGTATGGGCATGATGGGAAGGGGGGTGGAGGCAATAGCATGATGGGAGTGGTAGTCACAACTCAACATCCCCCACCCACATGGCCCAGCAAGCTCACATTCAAGCATGCACACCTCACAGGGAGTGGAAAAGAACTGACAAGATGGCTGACAATGGGTACTGCTGTGGGGAGCACAAGGCCATGCTGGGAACTAGCCACCAACCAACAGCAGGACACCACTGACTGACATCCTGAGAGTCAACCTGAACCCACTGCAAGGGTGGCATGCTTCATGGTGGGATAACTGGGCTGGGGGGAGAAGGATGGCCGGATGTCCACCAAATACAACCAATGCTGGCCATGTACACACCTCAACATTCATATTGAAATGCTCAAAGTATGCAGGACAATGTGCTACACCAATATCAACCTCTGACTGTGACAACTTAGGACAATGCAATGTACAGGCCCGCATCCAGAGGTACAGTCACAACTGTCAGGTGTGTGAACCATTGATGCCTGCAGAAACATAACATACATTGGGTGTCTCTCCCAAAAACAGGTGATGATGGGGACACAGCAGCAGACGATGAGGAGTCCCTGTCCCAGGCTCCGGGGGACACTGAGCTCACTGGTGTGGAACAGCCTCTGCCCTCCTCGGATGGCGAAGACCTACCTGGCACCTCCGGTGTGAGTCATCATGCAGCACCAGCAGGACCACCATCTGCACCCCTGCACCCACCCCTCCAACAACTGCCAACACACAGACCACCCCTGCCGACACGGACAGACCAAGGACCACCACCACCAACAGCACACGGACCCCGGCCCAACGTGGAGCAACGGACACCAACACCAGCAACTACCCCCAAGGGGCCCAGGGTCACCTGTGCGTGCCACCGCAGGTCCTGCACGTGTCGCCAGGGGTGGTGGGAGGGGTGGTAGACATAGGTCGCTGCTTGCAGAGGGTCTGGACTGCATGATGACCCACAACTGGTACGCATAGCTGATGCGTACCAGACTAGCACCGGAGAGGTCAGCCAGGTAGTGGGGATCCTCAGGGACATTCAACAGCAGCAGGCTGCCCATCATGCCCGCTTGGACTCCCACATGTCCCGTGTGGACTCCCACATGTCTCGCATGGAGTCCAAGTGGGACACATTGCAAGAACTGACGGCGGTGCATAGGGACATATTACAATGCCTCCGCCAGATTTGCACCAACATGTCAACACCTCCCTGTGTGCCCACAACATCTGGTGCTGCAACAACTGCAACTGCCACAGGGAGGGAGGATGACTGGCGGAGAGTCCCCTGCACCGCAGCAGCCTGCACTTGAGGATCCCCCAAAGAGAGGGTCGTCCGAGGAAGGGCGACTGAGAGGCCGATGGCCATGCACAACCCCAGGAAGCCAACACCTGTTCTGGAAAATCACCTTTGTGCGCAAACTGTTCACCCTGTCGAATGCAACACAACTCTCCCAAATGACATGGGGAGTTCAAGTTGGACCAATGTATCAGATGACTGTGGACTTTACTCAATCAATGAATCAATCACAGAATTTGTAAAGCGCACTACTTACCCGCGAGGGTCTCAAGGCGCTGGGGGAGAAAAAAAGGGGGAGTGCTGCTACTGGTCGAACAACCAGGTCTTGAGTAGCCTCCTGAAGGTCAGCAGGTCTTGGGTCTGTCGTAGGCTTAGTGGAAGGGTGTTCCAGGTCTTGGCGGCGAGGTGGGAGAAGGATCTGCCGCCGGTGGTGGTTCTTCGAATGCGAGGGACGGTGGCGAGGGAGAGGTCGGCGGAGCGGAGTTGGCGGTTGGGGACGTAGAAGAGGAGTCGTCTGTTGAGGTAGGCTGGGCCAGTCTTGTGGAGTGCCTTGTGTGCGTGGTTGAGGAGTTTGAAGGAGATTCTCCTGTCGACGGGGAGCCAGTGCAGGTTCCTCAGGTGGGGGGTGATGTGGCTGTGGCGTGGTACATCGAGGATCAGGCGTGCGGAGGCGTTTTGTATGCGTTGCAGTCGCTTGATGAGCTTGGCCGGGGCTCCAGCATAGAGGGCGTTCCCATAGTCGAGTCTGCTGCTGACGAGGGCCTGGGTGACTGTTCTTCTCGTGTCTGTCGGGATCCACCTGTAGATCTTGCGAAGCATGCGGAGGGTGTTGAAGCAGGAGGATGAGACTGCGTTGACTTGCTTGGCCATGGAGGCGTTGAGTCGAGGATGACTCCCAGGTTGCGTGCGTGGTCGGTGGGTGTCGGGGCTGCTCCCAGCGTCGTTGGCCACCAGGAGTCGTCCCAGGCTGAGGGGTTGGAGCCGAGGATGAGGACCTCTGTCTTCTCCGTGTTCAGTTTTAGTCGGCTGATCTTCATCCAATCGGCGACGGCCTTCATCCCTTCATGGAGGTTGGATTTGGCGGCGAGGGGTCCTTGGTGAGGGAGAGGATCAGTTGGGTGTCGTCGGCGTAGGAGATTATGTTGAGGTCGTGCTGTCTGGCGATGCGTGCGAGCGGGGCCATGTAGATGTTGAACAGTGTTGGGCTGAGGGACGATCCCTGGGAGTACGCCGCAGATGATCTCGGAGGCTTCGGATCGGAATGGTGGGAGGCGGACTCTCTGGGTTCTGCCGGCGAGGAAGGAGGTGGCCCATTCCAGGGCCTTGTCTTGGATCCCTACGTCGTGGAGGCGTGCGCGTAGAGTGCGGTGGCAGACAGTGTCGAAGGCGGCGGAGAGGTCCAGCAGGATGAGGGCTGCGGTCTCACCGTTGTCCAGCAGGATCCTGATGTCGTCGGTGGCGGCGATGAGGGCCGTCTCAGTGCTGTGGTTGCTGCGGAACCCCGATTGGGATGGGTCCAGGATGCTGTTTTCTTCGAGGTATCGGGTTAGCTGCTTGTTGACGATCTTCTCGATGACCTTGGCTGGGAACGGAAGCAGGGAGATGGGCCGGAAGTTCTTGAGGTCTCTCGGGTCCGCCTTGGGTTTTTTGAGTAGGGCGTTGATCTCTGCGTGTTTCCAGCTCTCTGGGAAGGTCGCGGTCTCGAAGGAGAGATTGATGATGTTGCACAGGTGGGGTGCGATGGAGCTGCTGGCTTTGTTGAAGACAGGACATTTCTGCTACCAGGACTTCCAAATCATCTAGGAACTTTGGATTACAATCACAATGTACAGCACCCACCATCCTGTGCACTATACTCACACATGTATGTCAATAAACTCACTAATACACCATACTTGCCTCTGTTGTGATTCCAACGTTGTTTCTGTCATGGAGATGATGATCTGCGAAATGACACTGTGCATGCTAACTGCTACAGCAAGTACAACACCGGCATGTGAGTCATGGCGACGTGACACATATGAGGGAGACACACCACCAGGGCTACACAACACATACACACCAGGGCCATCTGACTCATCGCCTACACTGATGTTGCCAGGAAATACGGTGCAATGCACAGACACAACACCTATTCACAGTCTGTGTTAACTAGCCCACTGGTGCAGTAAGCAAATGTCAGTCAGATGTGTGACCACAGACAACGCACATCACAAAGTGAAGCACAGGTTTATTACACATTTGCAACATGTTGTAACCACTACAGATGCAAGGTAATCCCACCTGGCAGTGGGCACACAGTCAACAAGTGTAGAAGAAAGGAAGTCCATGGGTGTGGCGCACATCACCTGTAGGGAAACGACAGCTACCACCCTGGAAGTTGATTCACGGTGTCGGGGATCACAGTTGACCAAACAACCCTGAAAGTACCCTGTGAAGGACAGAAATGACACACAGTCAAAAGCACTGAAGAACAGGACAGAACTGCAATACTCATGCCCACCCAGAACCAAGTTAGTATGTCAACACTGTTGGGGAGTACAGACTACCTGTAAGGACACATCGCTGCACGCATACAGTCATGTAGCACATGGACACACTCAAACATCACCAGAGCACCACTAACACATATCATGCAAACTCACATCATTGACATGACATCTCCGGATACTCACATTCAGCTGAAGAAGTTGGTGATGAGCTGTGTGCGGACATCACCCTCATTATCATCATCATCACTGGCATCGTGGTCCAGGCCAGGATCCTCCACAGGTGGCGGATGTTGGTCATCGTCATCCAGGATGAGAGGCAACTCCTTCCGCACTGCCAGGTTGTGTAGCATGCAGCAGACGATGACAATCTTGCACACCTTTGCTGGGGCATATGGGAGGGCCCCTCCTGTCTTGTCCAGGCAGCGGAAGCGGCTCTTCAGGAGACCAAATGTCCGCTCAATCACTCTCCTGGTCCGACCATGTGCCTCATTGTAGCGCATCTGGGCTGGTGTCACAGGGTTCCTGAGGGCGTCAGCAACCACGGCATGTTGGGGTATCCGGAGTCACCTACATACGGACAATTGCACATTAGCTGAGTTGGAAAAGAGGGTGGAATACTACATTGCAGAACACACACAATGGTACAAAGTCAGTACACACCGACAAGCCAGGCACGCTGGTTCCGCATCTGTGACATCATCCTCGGGATGCGACTACTCCTCATCACGTAGGCATTGTGTGCAGAACCGGGGAAACGGGCACACACGTGTGAGATGCTCATATCTGCAAGTCATACCACCAGTGCATTGACCGAATGGTAATGTTTGCGGTTCCTGTATGCCTGCTCATGTGCCTGTGGTGGTATCAAAGCCACATGTGTCCCATGAATGGAGCCAATGACATGCGGCATCCTCCCCAGGGCATAGAAGTCACTCTTGACGTCAGTGAGTTGTTGACATTTAGGGAAATAGATGTACTGGTTCAGGTATCCCAACATTGCCTCCAAAACATCGCGGAGCACACGGCTGAACATGGTCTGTGACATCCCACCAGCAGACGCCACAGTGTGTTGAAAGGTACCGGTGGCAAAGAAGTGTAGGGCTGCCATCACTTTCACCTTGGGGGTCAGCGCTGTAGGGTATGTCCGGCCAGGTTGCAAATGTGGGGCCAACCGCACCGTCAATTCCTCAATCAGTGGCCTGGTGAAGCGGTACCGTCGGATGCAGTCCCGTTCAACCATTGTTGCAAGGTCAGGGAATGGCCGATGGACAGCTGGTGCCCTGCAGTGCATAGGTGAAGGAAGAAAGATTGTCAGTCACCCCACATATGTGGCATAGACCAGACTCAATATCACATGATACATCATTACGAGACACAAATACATGATGCGTGTGCCGTTCCGTAAGGACATGTATGGCACCTACATGGCTTACATCTAACATCACAGTTCAACATGTGTCCTCAACAAGTCCCAGGTTGTGCTATGGGATATCATTAGGCTGTGTCACAGTACCCATGTACTGCTGTCACGTTCCAAACACACACCACAGTGACATGTGAGGACAGATGTGCCCCAGGCATCACAGCTCATCGACAGGTAGATACCCATGGACCCTGTATTGCCACATGGACACTGGCATGACATGGTGCATCATGAATACACCACAGCTAAACAACCATGACCCCCACAGGTAGTGGTCCCTGTTGCCTCGGCAGGACAGACATGGCCGTCTGTGACACACACACGCACAACATCAAAGTCCATGCACAAACAACGTGGATGTGGAGACTGTCTCCCATTGTGCACATGGAATCAGAGACATTGTAAACACAACATGCACACAGACTGTGGAGGGCCATCACAATTGTGGCAATGGGTCACCTTGTGATGTACATACCGACCCACATGGGACTCAGGGGTATGTGACATGACATACACATACACAACCGTGAAATGTGACCATGCCACATGCTCTGAAATGAACAGTTGCACACCACAGTGTTCATGTGCACAACACACCAAGGATACTGTCCCCATGAACACGTGCACAGCCTGGGAGTGGCTGCCCCCAAGTGCCACCCACAAAACCACATGTTGACCCCCATACACGGAACAGGTGATGCAGCCTTACATGCCTTAGGATACAGTGTGGACAGGCTGTGGTGTTGTAGGTGTGCCCCTCACTCCCTGGGAAGTAAATGTGGCTGGCATACGTTCACCTGTGACAGGCATGGTGACATATGCCAGTGACTTGTACAGGGAGGCGTTGTACAGCAATGGACCGATCTGTGCGCACGCATTGGCCATTGCATACAATGTGAGCGGGTACGCGTTGTATTCGCAATACGCGTTGTACAGCAATGGACTGATCTGTGCGCACGCATTGGCCATTGCATACAATGTGAGCAGGTACGCGTTGTACAGCAATGGACCGATCGGTGCGCACGCATTGACCATTGCATACAATGTGAGCGGGTACACGTTGTATTCGCAATACGCGTTGTACAGCAATGGACCGATCGGTGCACACGCATTGGCCATTGCATACAATGTGGCGGGTACAGCGTTGTATTCGCAATACGCGTTGTACAGCAATGGACCGATCTGTGCGCGCGCATTGGCCATTGCATACAATGTGAGCAGGTACAGCGTTGTACAGCAATGGACCGATCGGTGCGCACGCATTGGCCATTGCATACAATGTGACGGGTACACGTTGTATTGCATACGCGTTGTACAGCAATGGACCGATCAGTGCGCACGCATTGGCCATTGCATACAATGTGAGCGAGTGCAGCGTTGTATTCGCAATACGCGTTGTACAGCAATGGACCGATCTGTGCGCACGCATTGGCCATTGCATACAATGTGAGCAGGTACGCGTTGTACAGCAATGGACCGATCGGTGCGCGCGCATTGGCCATTGCATACAATGTGGCGGAGTGCAGCGTTGTATTCGCAATACGCGTTGTACAGCAATGGACCGATCTGTGCGCGCGCATTGGCCATTGCATACAATGTGAGCAGATGCGCGTTGTACAGCAATGGACCGATCTGTGCGCACGCATTGGCCATTGCATACAATGTGGCGAGTGCAGCGTTGTATTCGTAATACGCGTTGTACAGCAATGGACCGATCGGTGCGCACGCATTGGCCATTGCATACAATGTGGCGAGTGCAGCGTTGTATTCGCAATACACGTTGTACAGCACTGGACCGATCGGTGCGCACGCATTGGCCATTGCATACAATGTGGCGGGTACGCGTTGTACAGCAATGGACCGATCGGTGCGCTACGCATTGGCCATTGCATACAATGTGGCGAGTGCAGCGTTGTATTCGCAATACGCGTTGTACAGCAATGGACCGATCGGTGCGCACGCATTGGCCATTGCATACAATGTGAGCGAGTACGCGTTGTACAGCAATGGACCGATCGGTGTGCACGCATTGGCTATGGCCTGGCATGGCAACGGACGCGTTTTCAAACCTTCAACGAGTCTGATGCTGTAAATTCAGTTGGCCACCCACAACAATGTTGCAAATTCATGGGTGTCATGAAGTTGAACTTTTGAAGGATGCTGTGGGCGTGTGTAAGTGGTGCAAATCCATGGATTGGCCAGATTCAGAAGATGCAAACGACTTGGACCTATCACTTTGGACACATGGGACAGTATCTGCCTCAGCAGCACACATATAATGCTGGCTGTTCCCCTGAGAGCTCACTTGCCTGCACTACATGCTCCAGGACGACATCTGCCACCACCACTGCTGCTGTATATGCATCCTCTGGCACCTGCAATGGCACGTACTGTGGAGAGAGCCCCAGCCTTCAGCACTGAGGAGAACCAGGCCCTGCTGGACAGCCTCCTTCCACAGTACAGCAAGCTGTATGGGAAACCAGGGAGCAGGTGAGTGTGCTGTCCACTGCCTAACTAAATGTGCATGTTGTCCGACTAGCAAGACCTACAGTCTGCACGCCACTGGCTAGCAGGCTCACTGAGTAGTTGTCACCCCCCATAGTGTGTAGTTACATGCACTGAACAGGTATAGTGCAGTAACAGTGCATTTAAATGAGGTTTTACTTCCCAGGCAATGATACCATGTAGTAACTGCTGGCCAACTGTTCATAGCCATCGTTGCACTGCCTGTGTACATCATGTGCCCCTGTGATTTAGACATGTATATCCAAATGTGTGATGCACGGAAATGTTGCATGTGTAGTAATGGGCTTTTCACTTTGTCATCCTCACAGGTTGATGCCCACCAGAAGCAGAAGATATGGCTGACCATCGTCCGGTAGTGAGATCCGTGGGGGACTACAAGCGCCGGATCCGCAACTGCCAGAAGAGGTGGCAGGACCTTCGGGGCTGGACCCGGAGGATCGCACGGGTCAAGCTGAAGCGGTCGCCTCCTCGCAGGAGGGGCGGACACCGGACCCTGACCCACCACATGCTCAGGATCCTGGCGGTGGTCTTCCCTGATCTGGATGGGCAGCGGAAGGCCAGACAGCAGCAAGGAGGGGGTGAGTCCATGACTGCACTGTGAACTTTGTCTGACATGCTATGTGCCCTCCTCTGGCCTGCTTTAACTTCAACAGTACATCAGTCATGTGGTCCAGGACCCATGTCCCTCAATTGTGCACTGCCCACTCCTCATCTGATACCCAGGTGTGGCCCTTGCAGTCAGGAAATTGTGTCACTTGGGTACTGTCTCCTTGCATTTTGCTTAGCTCAAGGTGGGGGACAGCATTTGTTTCCGTAACTCTGTGGTGGGCTTCATGGGTGGGTCCATTGCCTACACAATGCCTGAGTTCTGACATGTAATCTGCGTGTTACTTTGATATGTGGTCCAATTGCTGTTCTGATTCACCACATGTGCCTGGGGTATTTGGCACACACCCATGCTGCGGGTGGGAACAATGTTTGGGCCTCAGGAGTATGTATATCAAGTGTGTCACACATACCTAGCCACCTGGCTACTGTCCAGGCCTCATCCCTCATTCACGTGGAGCAGGACAGTCATGCCTACTCCAGGCCATACAATACACACTGTACTCCCACTTCCGTGTATCAGCTGACACGTTGTGCTCAGTGAAATGTATCCTCAGGTGTCTGCCTCTGTGTCATTGTTCTGTGGCTACGTTGTCATGACTACTGGGGTGTTCATCGGTTAGGGCTCAGCATGCCACCGGAGATGTGACCATTGGGGACGATACTTGTTTGACATATAGGTGTTTGATCACTTGACCGTGCAGACTGGGGTATGTGAATGCGAAGTTCAGGCAGCTGTTTCCCATTCACAGCAGATTGTGAGGTGCTCAGGTTCCGAGGGTTGTGTTTCAGGTCTCCCATATGTCCAATTGGTATGACGTGGACAAATAAGAGTTCAGATGATGTGGTTTGTGGGGGATGGACATGGGCACTTGTCAGCTCCAGGACTTGCATTCCCCATGACCTATGTTTGTGACACAGTGCAGACTGTTGTTGGCTGGCTGCCCTGCCCATGTGACTGGAGACAGTGATGTATGACTTTGCAGGCATGCCTGTGCCATGGCATTGAACTTCCTATGAGTGATCCTGCAGGGGAGTGACATGTGCTACATGCACCCCATTGTGGCTTTGACTATCAGGACATGGGTGCATCATGGTGTCTGGTGCTGGTATGCATCACATGCATTTCAAAATAGACCCTGGCCATCCCTTTATCCGGACATCTGTACTGACTCAGTGGCAAAAGTTGTGATGTGTGCATGTTCACATACTTCACCGTGTTCTCTGCACTGTCCAACTACTGTGTAGGTGGTGCATGTGTCCACACTGGGGTATTGCCATCCGACAGAGACCAGACAGATGGGTGCAAGGTCAGGAGGGATGTGAGTGCCATGGTTGACCATCAGACTGACAATTGGCTTCTCCTACTCTGTTAGGGCACTTTTGGCAATGTTCAACTAAGGATGCCAGGGCTTGCTCTGTAATGTGCTGTACTTACTGTGGTGTGTGCGGTCAGTACAGGTGACTGATGTTTGTCTGTTTCCCTATTGTTTGCAGATACATCCACGGCCACAGGAGGGGACAGCTCCACGGACCAGGAGGAGCCGCAGAGCCAGACTGGGTCAGCAGCCGAGGAGTGGTCGGAGGGACCCAGTGGCACGGAGGGCGAGGGAGCCACACCGAGGAGTCCTCAGCACCATCCACCTCAGCTGAGGACCACAGCAGCTCGGAGGATGACTCCCTTGTGGAGACGGGTGTCAGCAGCCACCACACACCAGCTAGTATTGCTGTCCCCGCCACCACCACCACCACCACCGCCCTCCCATCGGCTCCCATTCCAGAGGTCCGTGGAGGCTCCTGTGTTCGGGAGCATGTCTCCTTCGTGCCAGGCACCGCAGCCCCTGCCCCTGTGTCCCCTGCTGCCCTGAGTGAGGAGTCTGTGTACCTACTTCGCCAGCTCCATGTAGGGCAGACAGCAATGCTGAGTGTCCTCCATGCCCACACCACTCTGTTGACTCAGCTGGTGTCGTTCATGGAGGGCATCTCATCGGGCATGTCTGCCCTACAGAGGAGCAATAGGTCAATGGACTCCTCCCTGACGGCAGCAGTGTCCCTCCTCCAACAGTCCCTCACCCCTCCTACCTCTGCCCCATCCACACTTCCTGGCACCATACCTGTCCCAAGCACATGCACACCTGCACATTCACCCAAACACACAGACACACCCACTCCAAAAACAAGACGTGCACGCAGGCATCCTCAGGGGACTGATACCACACCCACAGGGGATGGGGGACAGACACACACACAGGCATCCACAGTCACTCCGCAGTCCTCCGATACCTCTCCCTCCAAGGCCCCTTCCCTTGCCTCACCTGCAACCCCACCTACACAGCGGCTCTTCCTCTGTGACCTCGGCCTCTTCCCCTCCGATCCAGCTGATCCAGCATACCGGGGAAGAGGAAGTCCACCCACACAGAGGGAGTGCCCCTCGCCCCGGACACCCTCCCCCAGGCGCAGACCGACTGAGGCACCCATCCGCAAGTCCCCCCGGACCCGGAAGAGCAAGACCCCGCCGCCACCCTGCAGCTCAACCACCAAGTCTCCTTCCTTCATCCCTCAGGCCCCCACTCCACAGGTGCCCCCACCACACCCTGCCCCAGGTACCCCCACCCACAGATACACCATCCCCAAAATGATCCGGCCTTCTCCCCCTGCCACTTGCTCTTCCAGCACCACACCCCCCGCTGCGCATGTCTGTGCCACTGGTGTGGAGACGGTGTCCACCCCCTCTGTCCTGCCCACCTTACCTGAACCCCATTCTACTCCCCTGGAGATAGGCACTGCAGTGGAGTCCACTACCACCCCGTCTGACTTGGGCACTGCAGTGGTGAACCTGTCCACTCCATCTGCCCAGCCCACTGCAGTTGTGCCGGCACCCACACCATCTGAGTCATGCCCCCCAGTTGTGCCGGCACACACCATGTCAGACACCTCCACTGCAGTTGTCAGTGACATCTGCCACTGTCACCCTGTTTGGACTTTGTTGTGGACTGGCCATTGGCCTTTGTTGTATTTCAGGACTTTAACTCCGTTAACACACAAATGCTGAATAAAGCTACTTTCTGTTCTCTAGTGGTTTTGCTTCTGATATACATGATGTTGATGTTGCTAACCGTGCCCTTGCTGCAGTGATGGTGAGTTTTGATCTCAGGTAAAAGAAGTGTTACTGTGCAGGACCCCATATGGTCCAGGGGGAATGTGTCCTATCCTGGTGTGTATCCATGTCATCCTTTGCGGCAATATGAGGGTGTCATGTTTTCAATGTTGTCAATGGGATTTCCTACTTACATTTGCAATATCACATCTGTGGCCTACACCCCTGCACATCTGTTGTGCTTGCCATTGTTCGATTAGTCTACTTCCCTGACTGTGTGACCATCTCCACTGGACATGCAGGTTTGGGCATCAATGGGGAAGGAATCATCTGTGTTATCAGTGCAACTTGCTATACATGTGTGTTGGATCTGTGCTGATGATTTCGGTGACACTCCCATGACCAGGCTGATATGACGGTAGCCTTCATTTTGTGCTAATTGTTGACTGTGTGACCAAGTGTTCTGCTGACATGATAGAGCCCTACTGAGACAACGTATGGCACAGCTTTCCTTACACAGGAGTGGAGTACCCTCATGGCAGTGTGTAATTCTGTGACGTTGCCTGGGCACAAGGTGTGTGTTGTGTGAGCATGTCTGTGTGTGTTCACTTCCATTTTGCTAGGCAGGCTAGGATCCCTAGTGATGTTCCTGTTTGTGATGCTTGCTGAGTTGACCTATGTTCCCCCCAAGTCATCTCCCTGGGTTCTCTGTGATGTGGGTGCATGGCACATTACTGGTCATCAGGGTGTCACCCATAGGTGTGTTTGCTGTCAGGGCTGAGTTTGTGGGCAAACGCAGATGGGACACAGTCAGGATTCCCCTTGGCACTTGTTGGTTACACCGGTCATGTAATTTCCAGTTTGTGTTAGCTTTTAGTGATTGTGACACGTTGTGTGTGTGACTGCTGCCACTCCTCAGGGTCAGAGCTGCAATGTTGGAAGTTGTCTATGTGTGTTCTTTGTGGGTGACCTTGGCTTCTTCATTGGTGTGTGTCTGTGGCCGGGATCCCATTGGTTGTTGTGGTATTGACGTCATGTCCATGTACGGCGTACTGTGCAGTGTGTCAGACATTCACGAGTCTTGTTGACTGGCCATGTGTGATGGGTTTCTGCACCTTAGTTGCCACCGCCACCCCTGGGATTGTCATGGGTGCATGTGCAATGTCTGTTCAAGAAATTAGGGAACTAAGGGCTGTTTAGAGAGGTCCAGCGTACATGCCCTATCAATATTTTAAACAAAAAGAAGTACGCTGTTCCTCAACATGTGCAAGTCAGACCTACAAAATGTAGGTCAGTGTGCAAGTACTGTCCCAGGCACCCGGCTTCAGCGCGAGGGGTAGGTGAGCTGCGTGGCTTCTAATGGAAGCGGACATCCTAATATAGATGTCATTATGTGGTGTTGAGTGTGTGCAGATGAGAGTTGTTGCACGTCTGGACCCCTGCCTCCATGTTGGCCTTGGCTGACAGGCCATGCTGATAGATTTGTGCTTGTGTAGGTGTGATGGTAGTTTGTTGCTCAGGACACATGACTGTGGTTCACAGCGTGAACGACATCTAGCTTTGTCATCACAGTGGAATTGTCATGCAGGCCAGTGTCACCACAATGTGGGGACCCTGGGGGTGGTGCTGTGGTGGGTCTGTGTCTTGCTGTGTTAGTTGCTGTTCCCACAAGCCTGTGTGACCTGTGTAATTTGTGCTCCCTCCCATCTAACAATGCCTGATTGCCCACAGAGGGTATTCGGACCCATGATTTTCTTTTGTGTGGCACTGTATGCACATCTGTGTGATTGGTATTCAGGCCTCCTCATGTGTTGTGTGGTTGCCTGGGGACACTGGCACCCCTCCCCTCACCTGTTGTGTTTGATATGCAGTGTGGGGCTGCCTGTTTGTGTTTGTGCATCTGCACCACTGCATTGGCATATATTCGGTGTGCCATTGGCTGTATGTTGTTTAGTGGGTTCCCCCTGCTGTCCCTGGGACTCCTAGGTCATCAGCCAGCACAATGATCATTGTTTGTGTGTCCCATTGCTGCAATGGTATGGTATTTGTTCACCTCACATCTACAGTCTCCACAGGATATCTCCATTTGTGTGCCCATTGGTGCAAATATGTGGGTCTGCATTATGATGGTCACTTCTGTCATTGTGTCATTGATGAATGTTGACAGTGTCAGCCCCCATGGGTGATGTTTGTCTGCACATGGCCAAAGGTATGTCTTCTTTGCACTGCACTGTTTGCCTCCCCCAATCTATGTTGCTATGGGACACAACCACTACTTTGCCACTGATGTGTTTGTTGTTCAGTGACCAGGAATCATCCATGCAGTTTGGCAGTTGCAGCTTTTTCAATGTCAACACTTACCTTTTGTTCACTGTGATGATGGGGGTTTAGACCCCATTGCCACAATGTTCAGAATGTGCTTCAGCTATGGAGCCCACACTTACCTTTTGGTCACTGTGATGATGGGGGCTTAGACCCCATTGCCAAAATGTTCAAAATGTGCTTCAGCTATGGAGCCCACACTTACCTTTTGGTCACTGTGATGATGGGGGCTTAGACCCCATTGCCACAATGTTCAAAATGTGCTTCAGCTATGGAGCCCACACTTACCTTTTGGTCACTGTAATGATGGGGGCTTAGACCCCATTGCCACAATGTTCAAAATGTGCTTCAGCTATGGAGCCCACACTTACCTTTTGGTCACTGTGATGATGGGGGCTTAGACCCCATTGCCACAATGTTCAAAATGTGCTTCAGCTATGGAGCCCACACTTACCTTTTGGTCACTGTGATGAGGGGGCTTAGACCCCATTGCCACAATGTTCAAAATGTGCTTCAGCTATGGAGCCCACACTTACCTTTTGGTCACTGTGATGATGGGGGCTTAGACCCCATTGCCACAATGTTCAGAATGTGCTTCAGCTATGGAGCCCACACTTACCTTTTGGTCACTGTGATGATGGGGGCTTAGACCCCATTGCCACAATGTTCAAAATGTGCTTCAGCTATGGACCCCACACTTACCTTTTGGTCACTGTGATGATGGGGGCTTGGACCCCATTGCCACAGTGGTCATGGTCTGCTTGCATTGTGGAGGCCACACACATTTATGTGTGACACATGTGATAGGGGGTCACATTGTATGTTCAATGTCATGTTCAGTGTTGTAGGCATTTGACACAGTCTTCACACGCTTGTCATGGTGTTGGGAGGCTGTTTTTTTCTTACATTCCTTATGTTGGAGTATGCTGGTTGTGTCATGCATTACCCATCCTATGAGTAGGGGTGGTGTGGGTGGTAGGCATCCAGCCCCCCATGGGTAGGGGTGGTAGTGTGGTAGGCATCCAGCCCCCCATGGGTAGGGGTGGTAGGCATCCAGCCCCCCATGGGTAGGGGTGGTAGTAGTGACAGGCATCCAGCCCCCCTGAGTAGGGGTGGCGGTAGTGGTAGGCATCCAGCCCCCCCTGAGTAGGGGTGGTAGTAGTGACAGGTATCCAGCCCCCCATGGGTAGGGGTGGTAGTGTGGTAGGCATCCAGCCCCCCATGGGTAGGGGTGGTAGTGTGGTAGGCATCCAGCCCCCCATGGGTAGGGGTGGTAGGCATCCAGCCCCCCATGGGTAGGGGTGGTAGTAGTGACAGGCATCCAGCCCCCCTGAGTAGGGGTGGCGGTAGTGGTAGGCATCCAGCCCCCCCTGAGTAGGGGTGGTAGTAGTGACAGGTATCCAGCCCCCCATGGGTAGGGGTGGTAGTGTGGTAGGCATCCAGCCCCCATGGGTAGAGGTGGCAGTAGTGGTAGGCATCCAGCCCCCCTGAGTAGGGGTGGTAGTAGTGACAGGCATCCAGCCCCTGAGTAGGGGTGGTGGTAGTGGTAGGCATCCAGCCCCCATGGGTAGGGGTGGTAGTAGTGACAGGCATCCAGCCCCCATGGGTAGGGGTGGTAGTAGTGACAGGCATCCAGCCCCCTGAGTAGGGGTGGTGGTAGTGGTAGGCATCCAGCCCCCCTGAGTAGGGGTGGTAGTAGTGGTAGGCATCCAGCCCCCCATGGTAGGGGTGGCGGTAGTGGTAGGCATCCAGCCCCCCCTGAGTAGGGGTGGTGGTAGTGGTAGGCATCCAGCCCCCCATGGGTAGGGGTGGTAGTAGTGACAGGTATCCAGCCCCCCATGGGTAGGGGTGGTAGTAGTGACAGGAATCCAGGCCCCCATGAGTAGGGGTGGTGGTAGTGACAGGCATCCAGCCCCCCCTGAGTAGGGGTGGCGGTAGTGGTAGGCATCCAGCCCCCCTTGAGTAGGGGTGGTAGTAGTGACAGGTATCCAGGCCCCCATGAGTAGGGGTGGTGGTAGTGACAGGCATCCAGGCCCCCATGAGTAGGGGTAGTGGTAGTGGTAGGTATCCAGCCCCCCATGGGTAGGGGTGGTAGTAGTGGTAGGCATCCAGCCCCCCCTGAGTAGGGGTGGTGGTAGTGATAGGCATCCAGCTCCCCCTGAGTAGGGGTGGTAGTAGTGGTAGGCATCCAGCCCCCCATGGGTAGGGGTGGTAGTAGTGACAGGTATCCAGCCCCCCCTGGGTAGGGGTGGTAGTAGTGACAGGCATCCAGGCCCCCATGAGTAGGGGTGGTGGTAGTGACAGGCATCCAGGCCCTCATGAGTAAGGGTGGTGGTAGTGGTAGGTATCCAGCCCCCCATGGGTAGGCGTGGTAGTAGTGACAGGCATCCAGGCCCCCCTGAGTAGGGGTGGTGGTAGTGGTAGGCATCCAGCCCCCCCTGAGTAGGGGTGGTAGTAGTGACAGGTATCCAGCCCCCCATGGGTAGGGGTGGTAGTGTGGTAGGCATCCAGCCCCCCATGGGTAGAGGTGGCAGTATTGGTAGGCATCCAGCCCCCCCTGAGTAGGGGTGGTAGTAGTGACAGGTATCCAGCCCCCCATGGGTAGGAGTGGTAGTAGTGACAGGCATCCAGGCCCCCATGAGTAGGGGTGGTGGTAGTGACAGGCATCCAGGTCCCCATGAGTAGGGGTGGTGGTAGTGGTAGGTATCCAGCCCCCCATGGGTAGGGGTGGTAGTAGTGACAGGCATCCAGGCCCCCATGAGTAGGGGTGGTGGTAGTGACAGGCATCCAGGCCCCCATGAGTAGGGGTGGTGGTAGTGGTAGGCATCCAGGCCCCCATGAGTAGGGGTGGTAGTAGTGGTAGGCATCCAGCCCCCCATGGGTAGGGGTGGTGTTCGTGGTTGGCATCCAGGCCCGTATGTGTGTATATGGCATTGCTGATAGCCATCCCGCCCCTATGGTGCTGCTGTTGCTGGTGTAAGTAATTTCTGCATCCCTATGTGTGTGTGTTATATGTCGGGTACGTGTGGTTTGTTTGTGTGGTGGGTGTCTGACTTACCTTCTGCGCCGTACGCGTCCGTACCAGTTCCGGTAATAGATGTAGAGTATTGGTAGGATCTGCGCGATGGGATTCATGGTAGGTTCGTCTCGTTCGTCTTTCTCGTTGCTTTGCCTCGTCCTCGTGGCTGGCGTGTTCGTCTCGTAGCCGTGGATCGTCTTGTGGCGCGAATCGGAGCTTATGTGCGCCTCTCCCGGATGCTTTGACATGCCGTGCGTAGCGACGGGTTCGGCGCATACGGAGTGCGCATCGTACTAGTCCGGCCAGACGGGGCTGCATTTTGGCTTCCGTGCGACTCGATTCTGCGTTTCCGGATCAGGCTCGGTCGGAGAACAGGAGCTGGATTGGGTGAGTGCGACTGGGTCGGGATATGGGCAGTTATGCGCATCGTACTTGCTCGTTCGGACGTATGAACGAATCGGTCGGGAAACACGCATTCGCCTGGTTTTTTTCCCGGGCGAATAGAGTTAGGTGCGCCTCCAACCGGGATCGGAATCGACCCCTAAGCCTACTGTAAACTACCAGAATGTCTCGCAGCAGACAGCACATGTTCTGTCATAGGCAAGACTTAAAGAAGGAACAATAGAAGAAAGGGGGCCGGATAAATGGGGAGTGTCATTAGAGGGTGAGCAGTAGCGAATGAAATACAGTGAATTCACTGATTTAAAGGAGAAAAAAGAGGGCAGAAACAAGGAGGAGAAACAAGGAATAGAGCAAGAATGGTAAGCATCTGAGTAGAAGCACAGTTCAACGGGATAGGAGCAGAGGTGTGGACAGGATGGTACCGGCACTTACAGATGGGGACAGATAGACCATGGGAAGGAGGAAATGTATCAGAAGTTCCAGCAGCTCTCAAGGCTCCAGTGCCAGCAGCAAGACTTGTGAGGTGGAGGATGAATTATCGGCAGGATATAAAGGTATTGGTGGGATTAGAAATACCAAGGAGACAACAAAACAGATACTGATGAAGCCAGACAGACAGAGAGGTAGGGAGAGAAGTGGAAGCATTCAATGGATGGGGTATTTTGGAAAGGGTGCAGGATTTGATGTTGTACTCAAGCAAGTGAGACTGCCATGATCGAAACACAAGACAGGGGAGAACATAGTTGTGCGTCTTTCACAGAAGTGAAACAAGAAGTAAGCCTTTTTCAGCTTGCAGCAGTGCTTGAGGTTTGCTTTGTTGCTGGGGTTTGGTGAAAAAAAATGTATTTTGTAGTTTATGGACATATGAGTGTATGTAGAAAAAGACCGTGCTAAGAAGTGGTTAAAAGGGACATTTTTTAACTGGATGGCCTGCCATGGCTATTATGATGCATATTTTGATGGACGGAAGGCCATTTTTGTCTGGACGGGCTCAAGAAGCAATTTAAGTGCAACAAAGCCAGTGGTGGGTGGCTTGTCTGTGATGAGAGAGTCAAAAGACCGTTCAGGAGAAGAATCCTTTGATAAGCTGAGACATAGACCATCAGCAGTAGGTCCTGGTCCAGACAGAATGTGCACAACAAACTTGGGTCTTGTTTGCTGAAGCTGACATTACATAAAGCTTCAGGTTGTGCTCATTCAGAAAGAGAGCTGTGACACGTTGGGGTTTGTCGTCAAAGAGTGCTACTACTGTGGACTGTGCAGTGTCCTGTTCAGTGATAGAATGTTTCAGTGCATTCATGAATTAGTTGGAGAGAAAGGAGAGAAGTTCTAGTGGGATTTCCTATTATCTGTGTGGCATTCTGCTTTTTGGAAACGAGGGGAGGATTACTGGGATAATGGCATGGGTAAATTCAAGCAGGGGGCCCAGGGTTGCTGGTGTCATGGGCACCTGAGATTGTTATAGGAGACTTCCACTCTACAATCAGGATTCATACAGTGAGGTAGAAGGAGGGGCTGCCTTAAACAAGATGGTGGTCTGCAGGGTGTACTTGACATGCTGTATGTTGGCCAAGAAGGTGACACTGATGCTGCACAGAAACCCCTGTGTTAAATGTATTTTGCCATCAGTTATGAAACTGTATAGCCCTTTTCTGGGCCATTTGGTTAGGACTAACATTGTATTACAACATAGCATGTGCTTAATTTGCTTCTCAAAGGGCACAAAGCAGGTTCTGCAGATCTAGGACTAGTTCTTAAAGGATTTCAGTGGCATAAGAGAGGTAATGAACCAATGAGTTGGAGTTACAAACAGATGCAGCAGGGAGCATCATTTTGGAGAATTTTTTGAAAGGATGTGATATTCAGTGAAGTGGCTGAAAAAGTAGATGGGGTGGTGCTGAAAAGTAACAACGCCTTCCACAAGTTGTTTCCCATTGTGATAGTAATGGTGGGTGAACTGTTAGTCAACCACTCAGATACTGAACGCAACCAATTGCCCACACGTCCTTAAATTACTCGGGTCTTTGTTTAGTGTTAGAAGCTGAACTTTAGCTTCTTTGCAAAGTTTTCCTGGGTTGCAGGATCAAATTGCTAATACTCTTTTTCCTTTTTTAAGCTAAAGTCATTCAGAAAGATATGACCAACAGAGCGAATTCCCAGAGCAGGGACTGGAGCGCAGCATTTAAATGGACCAATGATCAGCTAGGGAACGTGTCCTGTGGGAGGCCAAAAAAGCCAAGGCAGGGAGTCGAGTCGGCCTCCATTCATAAACTATCTTTCACTGAAGAATGCAGGAATTTTCGATTCCGATTTAGAATCAACTGACCCTCACAGCCCTTAGTACTGAGACCCTGGTAAGGGACAGATCAGTCTAGAGAGACATACAGGTGGTGTTACCGAAAGCAGGTTTTTGAGTGACTAGTTTGCGGAACTGACTTCAGATTCTTTCTCTCAATGGACCGTCTGGATTGGCAAGTCAAGATCTGGCAACTGCTATGTTGGAAGACATATAAGTTATGGCAAAGTCTATGAAGAAAATTTAGGTCCTGATGTACCATCTTGCCACTCTATAGCACGAAGCATTAACTTAAGGTCAACAGGGACGAAAGCCTTTTTCTCCCAGATACCTAAGGCCTAGTCCCTAACTGGGGAGAAGTGTAGGCAGAGAATCAGAACTGGCTAGTCAGCACAGCAAGAGGCAGGGGATGGAGCAATATGTATCATTATTTAATTACATTGGTAGGTATATAGGGCTTTCCACTTCCCTGTTGAGACTTAAAGAGCCTTCCTGGGGGCTGGTTCATGTTGCATTATTGTGATAGCGCTTTGCAGCACTGGCAAGGTCATCAAGCGCTCCTGTTTGCATTGGATTCCTGGGCGTCCATTGTACACCAACAAGAAGAGTGGGACGGGGAGGCAAAGCCAGACCTGAAGGGACCGCGGGTAACAAACACAAGGGTGCTGGTCCTGGAGGCTGAGTCAGGGAGGGGGCAAAGGACAAAGCCATTACATCCTTCTTCCTCTGGAGTTGGTAAGCATGCAAAATCCCAGAGCAGGGACTGGAGCGCAGGCTGTGAACGGGCCAATGATCAGTGAGTGACCGTGTCCTGCGGGGTGTAGAGACTAAGGGGCCGATTCCAATTCGGGCCGGAAATCTCTCCGACCGAGCCGGACCCGGAGAGATTTCCGACCGAATCGGACCCGTGCAGCCCGACCGAACGAGTACGATGCGTCCGTATGCTATCGTACTCGAGTCGGTCGGACTCCCATTGAAGTCAATGGGAGCCGGTCGTACAACGCGTACGCGGGCTCCCATTGCCTCAATGGGTGCGAGGCGAACAAGGGCACCCCTACAGCGGGTACGCGGCGAAGCAACTCGCGCCGTACACGCACAGGTAGGGGGACCCATGGGTCCCCCAGTGTGCGACTCGCGCGGCTACGCATACAGGGGGTCCGACACGGACCCCGAGTACGGCTCCGACTGCTCTTTCGAGCCGGACGGCGCGTGTCGGTCGGACTGCTCGCGGCGCGCATCGTACTTACCCGGCCGGGGAACGTCTCCATTGCGCTGTGCGAGTCGTGTCCGAGCGAGTCGGTCGGTGCGGTTGGGACGCCTGAACGAGTCGGTCGGCGAATTCGCATCGTACTCGCTCGTCCGGACGCGCGTACGAATCGGTCGGGAAATAGGGCTCCGAATCGGATCCGGTTATGCCAAATCCGATTCGGAGCCCTACCGGCCGAGAT
Source organism: Calotriton arnoldi (assembly GCA_963921515.1). Classification (NCBI taxonomy): domain Eukaryota; kingdom Metazoa; phylum Chordata; class Amphibia; order Caudata; family Salamandridae; genus Calotriton; species Calotriton arnoldi. The sequence goes on from CAWUFW010005737.1 coordinate 847,923, forward strand.
CGGAATCGGCCCCTAAGTGTTTAATAATTAATATTGTTTAATAATTTTTGTGTATTTTAGCTCCGTAGCGGGTTGTGGGTTTATAGGGGAATAGGGTGGGAAGTAATTGAATTTACATTATAAAAATTAATAATTAATTAATTAATATTTAGTCTTTAATAATTACTATTGTTTAATAATTTTTGCGTATATTAGTTCTGTAGCGTGTTGTGGGTTTATAGGGGAATAGGGTGGGAAGTAATTTAATTTACATTATAAAAATTATTAATTTATTAATTAATAATTTTGTGTTTTATAATAACTATTGTTTAATAATTTCTGCGTATATTAGTTCCGTAGCGGGTTGTGGGTTTATAGGAGAATAGGGTGGGAAGTAATTTAATTTAAATTATAAAAATTCATAATTTATTAATTAATAATTTATTGTTTAATAATTACTATTGTTAATTAAGTTAATTAATTTATTATTAAATATATAAAAAGTGAATAATCTTTTTTAATTAATTGATAATTATGTAAATTGTTTTTTTATTAATTATTAATTAATTACATATTAATTATTAAAAATTTATTTGTTAATATGTTAATTATGTACATTTTTTAGTAGTGTGTTCAGTGTTGATGGGGTAGTAGGGTGGGAATTAAGTTACATTTAATTCAAATTTTAATAATTTTTAAATATTATTTATTCAAAGTTATTTTATAGTGTTAATTGTGTTAATTAATTTAGATATGATGGTTATTAATTTCATTGTTAATTGTAATTAGCTAATTAATTAAATGTTAATTAATTATGTTCATTCATTAATATTTTACACTATTGGAGGTGACGTTTATAGGGGAAAATGTTGGAAGGTAAATATATTTTTATTAATTAATTATTTGTTAATTAATTTTAATTATATTGTAGGAGTGGGTCTACTCAATTATTCCCCTACGCTACCCAACACTTTCCCTACTGTTGCACTCACTGGAGTGGGAATAGTTATTTTTACACTCCCGCTATCCAACACTTTCCCTACTGTTCCACTCACTGGAGTGGGAATAGTAATTTTTAAACTCCCGCTATCCAACACTTTCCCTACTGTTCCACTCGCTGGAGTGGAAATAGTAATTTTTACCCTCCCGCTATCCAACACTTTCCCTACTGTTCCACTCGCTGGAGTGGGAATATTAATTTTTACCCACCCTCTATCCAACTCTTTCCCTACTGTTCCACTCGCTGGAGTAGGAATAGTAATTTTTACCCACCCGCTATCCAACACTTTCCCTACTGTTCCACTCCCTGGAGTCGGAATAGTAATTTGTACCCACCCGCTATCCAACACTTTCCCTACTGTTCCACTCACTTGAGTGGGAATAGTAATTTGTACCCACCCGCTATCCAACAAATTCCCTAGTTTTGCAGTTGTTGGAGTGTGAATACTAATTTTATTCCCTTAGCTATGCAACGTTTTTAATTTTGTTATATTTAATGTAGTGTAAATTATTAATTAACATAAAAAATGTACTTTAATTATTTAAATTATCATATATTATTTATTTTTATATTTATATAATATGTTTATTTATATATATGTAAATCTATTTTTAATAATGTTTTAAATATTTTATAATTAAGATTAATAATTATTTTATATTATTAAGTAAATATATATATGTTAAAAAGAATTAATGTTTTTTTTTACATTACATTTATTATTTTTACATTTTAAGCTTTTTTACATTATTTTAACTATGTTTTATTTAATTGTGTTTATTATTTAATTACTTTTATATTATTTTTAATACATTAAAAAAATTCGATATTTTAGTTAACTATATTTTAAACATCGATATTTTGTGCTCGATATTTTAGTACTTACCTGTTTGTAGATAGGGACTCGATATTCTGTCCCTCGATATTTTGGCATCGATATTCTGGACAGTCGATATTCTGTCCCTCGATATTTAGTCACTGAAACCGTCCTGCGGCAGACCAAAAAGGCCAATGTTGGGAGTCAGTCTCCATTCTTGTGAAAAGCTGTGTTGTGAAGAGGCTGTCCCTGTTGGAATGATGACACTGCAGGACTACAACAAAAAGATCCCTTGGGCATGTGCAAGGTGTAAAAAGGTGGTGTGAGTCATGGCTCGTACAAATCCTGGCAAGTCAGCGAGCAGCAGCAGAGGAGCAGCCTCATAACAGTGAAACCAGAAACCAGTGTGGTAGTGCCTGCATGGCGAGGAGCCAGAAGAAGCAACGAGGGAGGGCCACACACAACCGAGGCCCAGGGGTGGATCAAAGCTCCATGATAGGGGCGCGTACAACGACAGCGAGAAGGCCTGTAAGGACGAAGAGGAGCTGCAGCAATTGCTAGAGCGGGCACGCACGGTTGCCAGAGTAAATGGGGCAGGTCTTTGGTCACCCCTGTCTCAAGTTGGAGCAGAAATGGGGCAGGGAGCCATACCACTAGCAAGACAAGCGGGTGGCAAGGGTCCGCAGGCAGAGCATTGCAGCATCAACTGTGGTCAGCCTAGGATACGCTTTGCATGAAATTATCCTGTTCCCCAAACTCTGTACCTGCACCCAGGATGGCAGTGCAGGATGGGGAGGCCAGGAAAAGGCAGAGGGCATGGAGCGCTTCCAGGGAGAGCAATGGGAGCCAATGGCTGCAGAGTGATTTCCAGTGGGCGAATAGAGCCAGGGCAGCAGGTCCGCTACACACCCAAAACCAGCAAACAACTGGTGAGCAACTAACGAGCGGGGCAGCAGGCAGTGCGGAGCCTGAGGGGTGAAGCTTGACATGATTTTCAGGGCATACACTGCATGCTGCTGACTAGGAGCACATGCGGGCCGCAGACAATTATGGCATTCGAGCGGGGGGCATAACACAGCAGGCAAGCTAGCACAGGCACAGATAGGCAGCCTGAATGGGCAGCCCCCACCACAAACCAATTGTGGCTACATGTCACATCACAACAGCCAGGCATCCTAGCAAAGACAAGCAGGCAAGGGAACCAGACAGGCACCATGGGCATATAGGCCCACAAATAAATAAATAAATATGTGTATATATATATATATATATATATATATATACATACACACCATAATGCACTGGAGGCATGGTTGGATGAAGTAATAAAGACACGCCCACAAGGGCGGGACTTAAGAATATAGCAGGTGTTTCAAGATACTGGTAGCGGTCTTTCCAGTAGTTGATGGCTCGTGAACAAGAGCGAAAGCTTGAAACGCGTTAAGCCAAGTACGTGGATGAAAGCTGACAACTGATACTGCGGCAGCCCTCACGCATAGAAGTCTGCTCTCCGAGAGGCCATCCTCTTTGGGGTAACCTTTTTGTTGGATGTGTAGCGGCTTTGCCCGGCCGCGAGGACGGCCCGCCGCAAAACAAGCGGATCCCTGGCGCTCGAAAGACTTTGGCGTCAGTACAGAGGGAGCGGAGTGCTCTATTGTGAGGAGCGGTAATATTGCAACAGACTTGGTTTTTTACTTTCATCACCCCACTGTGGTTTAAGATTTTATGAACTCAAGGGAAGACGGCACCACCCACTGGGGTATTAAATGTTAGTATTTTGAACTGCTAATACCATAATGCACTAGAGGCGTGGTTGGATGAAGTAATAAAGACACGCCCACAAGGGCGGGACTTAAGAATATAGCAGGTGTTTCAAGATACAGGTAGCGGTCTTTCCAGTAGTTGATGGCTCGTCAACAAGAGCGAAAGCTTGAAACACGTTGAGCCGAGTACATGGATGAAAGCTGACAGCTGATACTGCGGCAGCCCTCATGCATAGAAGTCTGCACTCCGAGAGGCCATCCTCTTTGGGGTAACCTTTTTGTTGGATATATATATATATATATATATATATATATATATATATATATCCAACAAAAAGGTTACCCCAAAGAGGATGGCCTTCTCTTTGGGGTAACCTTTTTGTTGGATATATATATATATATATATATATATATATATATATATATATCCAACAAAAAGGTTACCCTAAAGAGGATGGCCTCTCGGAGTGCAGTCCCGCCAGGATGCAACCGCTGGAGTCAGTCAGATTACCTTCCTTGGTAGGTGGAGCAATCCTTTGGAGGCGGTTCTGGCAGCATTAAATTGAATACTTCGCTCCCATGTCACACCATTACTGCCGAACTCAGGGCGGGTGCCTCACACAAGATATATATATATCTTGTGTGAGGCACCCGCCCTGAGTTCGGCTGGAGTCAGTCAGATTACCAGCTTCCATAAATTGGTATAATTCACGACCTTCCTTGGTAGGTGGAGCAATCCTTTGGAAGCGGTTCTGGCAGCATTAAATTGAATACTTCGCTCCCATGTCACACCATTACTGCCGAATATCTTGTGTGAGGCACCCGCCCTGAGTTCGGCAGTAATGGTGTGACATGGGAGCGAAGTATTCAATTTAATGCTGCCAGAACCGCCTCCAAAGGATTGCTCCACCTACCAAGGAAGGTCGTGAATTATACCAATTTATGGAAGCTGGTAATCTGACTGACTCCAGCGGTTGCATCCTGGCATAACATCCAGTGGCAAGCGAGGGGTATTTGCAACGTACAGCGCTATGGGAGCTTCAATGTGGTGAATTAAACATTAGTTTTAAAGGAAAATGGCAAGCTGTGCATTTGAGGACTCATTAATTACCTACTGAGGTGAGCTGGCTGTGGTTTTTGAGCCGAGACAACAGTATAATGTATACTTGATTTGTTTATTAACAACATGGCGGCCTCAATGAGGATAAAACTATTGTAGTCCTTCTTCACTATCTGCCTGTGAACGCACCAATGACAACTGGGTTCCTCATATTTAAAATCCCAGAACACTGTCTGCATTGGACTGTATAATTGGCATTGAGAAATGCGATCTGTCGCCGAAACGCGTCTGCATTCAATTAAATACATGGCTTTAAGAACAGCTATGATATGTATTTTTTATTTCATGCAATTCTGGGGATTAATACAATTGAGGGCCACTGCTGCAAGGATGCTGCAGCATGTATTATAATTTGTTTTCCCACGTAATGTGATGACCATAAAATGTGACGCCAATGGGGAAGGACATTGTAATGTTTTTAGGTATTTTCATTCCTTCCAGGAGGAAAGCCAATTAATGCGGCCTAGGTATCCATTTAGGAATTCTCAGAATTGTTAAATCGTGCTAATCTCATGTCAATATTTATGCAAATGCAATTGCTATTTCATTTATATTTTTCTGTGTTGCTTCATGTAAATGAATTTTCGGAAATAATTTTCTTTAAATTGTATATCTCCACATAGTATGTTTACTATGTCTATGATGAAGTTTTGTTCACTTTTTAAGGGTAATTCAGCATGTCTTTCACTTTATGGCATGACAAAGTGTTTTCAGGTTAAAAGCGCTGCCGATTAAAATCTTGATATCACACATCCTGGAGTGCAAGTTTTCGTTGTTGCTGGACCTGTAACACAACATTGTTGGATATATAGAAATTGGGTCCTGCTGCCTGCTGCTCGGCACCAACCCTGTTTGGTGAAAGTGATCGGAGGAGTTTGCAGGACGTCAGCTTTTCTGGCTAAATAGCGTTATAGTTAGGTGAATATGGCAGTGAGATTAACGTTTTGAACTAAAAAAAATACAGAAATTCACCAATTATAGTTAACAGAGCTAACTGTAACTTGTGCTGCCGTGCACTGCTTATGACCTCACATATTACATCACTCATCACATGTTCTATGACATAATTTATGGCATCACCAATGACATCTTAAATACCAAACCCACCCGGAGGCAACCGACCCCCCTGCAGGTAGCCAACTTCACTCTGCGCACGGCCTGTTCTGCCACCAGGGTTTGCTCTGCCACCAGGGTTTGTGGACAATCCCCCAGCTGGCTGCCAACCCCTCACTTCGCACAGCCTTTGCCGTGCGCAGCATAGGGTTGGCCTTTGGGCCCCGGGGTCAATGCCCTAGGGTCAAAACATATGTATTAAGGGGAGGGAGGCATGCAGCCCTCTTCCTGAACCTTAATTGGCCCTTGGGGTCCCCATCCCCCAGGGCCAAACACAATTAAACGGAAGAGGAGGCCGTGCAGTCCCTCTAGCAGAGCCCTAATATGCCCTGGGGATTACATCTCCCAGGGCCAAATATAATATAAAATGGGAGGGGGGCCCCGCGGTTCTACCCTCAAGTCATCTTGGCACCCAGGAGACCTCTTTCCCTGGGGTGCACGCCCCCCTCCCTGAGCCTTACTAGGTCCAGGGGATCCCATCCCCCGGGGCCATACCAATAAAAAACAGGAAGGGACCATGTGGCCCCCTCACCGAGCCTTATTAGGCCCTGGAGACTCCATTCCCCAGGGCCTTTTGTATTTAAAGGAGAGAGGGGCCACATGGCCCCCTGTCAGAGCCTCATTAGGCTCTGGGGACCCCATCCCCCAGAGCCATATTTCTTTTTTAAATGAAAAGTGGGAAGCATGGCCCCCCACCCTGAGCCTCATTAGGCCCTGGGGATCCCATCCACATGGTTTTCCGTATTTTAAAAGGAGGGAAGCCATGTGGGCCCCCTTCCTGAGCCTCATTAGGACCTGGGGACCCCATCCCTAGGACCAGATTTTTATTAAAGGGGAGGGGCTGCACAGCACCCCTCCCCTTGCCTTTGAAAGGTCTTGGGGACCCCATCCCCAGGGCCACTACTTAAGGTAATGGGGAGGGGGCCCCCACCCTGAGCGGTTTTCTGCCCCAAGGACCCCGGCCCATATTAATAAAAGGTGGGTGCTCCGATGGCCCACCCAGGGCACCCACCATGCACAAAGTTAAGGGCTGCAGGGGGGGCCCCAGGGCTACCGCAGGCCCAGACAGCTCCCCGCATGCTGCAGGAGCCAGCATTGCTCCCATCGCAGGGAGCAGCTATTTATGCTGCTTCCTCCGGGCGGGAGCAATATCAATGATCTGTTTCCCTGCCTGCGAAACAGATCAATAGTCTGCTCCCAGCTGGTGGGAGCATTTTTAAAGCCCCTGCCCGCTGGGAGCAGACTTTGTGTTTGCTACCTTTTGGCTGGAGTTTTAACAATGCTCCCGCCAGGTGGGAGCAAACAAAAGTCTCCCTGCCAGTGCCAGTGTGGGCAGGGAAACTGCTGTGTCCCGGTGGGCTCCCCAGGACACAGCAAGTGAGCCTGCCCTGGGCGGATGGAGTGCCGGGCGCCAATAAAGGCTCAGGGAGGGGGGGCATGTGCCCCCTCCCTTAATTATTTAAATCAAGCCCAGGGGTTTGGGGTCCCCGGGGCCAAAAATGGCCCAGAGAGGAAGGATGCACGCCCCCCTCCCCTTGACTGCAACAAAATCCCTACACCTTCTCAAATCAGGCATAAGGATTTACGCAGGGCTTTTAACATGGGACTCGCCTCTGTGTTCTGACGCATTGCTGGAGTTGTGTCAGTCTTACAACCAACTCCAGCAATGCATCACCTTAGTGCCAAAAGATGCATCAGAATTTCTGATGCATCTATGAATCCTTGTGCGATGGAGCACTGTACTGTAAATACAGCGCCTTCATGGCGTCGTTAGGGAATTTGCAGCAGGCGCAAGAAATCTCATGCATCAATGCTGATGCGTCAGTTCTTGTAAATATGCCCCACAGAATCTGCATTCTGACTACAGCCAGTGTACCCTCAAAGTTTCCACTTGCTTGGATTTCAACTGGATGGGCAATACTACTTCAACAAGTGCCTGCCCATTGGCTGTGCCCTATCTTGCTCATTCTTTGAGGCATTCTGCACATTTCTGGAATGGGAGCTGAGCAAGAGACATCCCGCGGGTGGTAAGCTGCACTATTTGGACAACTTACTGTTTGCGGGGTAGCCAGGGACAGAGCAGTGGCAAGCACTGCTAAACCAGTTTGTAGGACTGGCGAAACTGCTGAGAGTATCGTTAGCCCATGATAAGACACCAGGCCCGTCTACTAAACTGACCTTCTAGGGGATCGAGCTGGACTCAGTGGCGGAGGTATTTATTTATTTATTTACGAGGTTTTATGTAGCGCTGGCTTCACCCTTAGGTATCAGAGCGCTTTACAATAGGGAAGGTGATAGAACATAGGTTACAAAAACACATGGCAACGAGAAGAAGCGTAGAGATAATAGGCTTAAGCAACAAAGTAAATAACATATCTTGGTTATAATACAAAGTGAAAGGAGGTAGTATATTGGTAACATTTACAAATATTTAAGCAGTAGAAAGAAGCTAGATTCATATTTTAAATGAAACGGAAGGGTTAGACCAGAGTGGAGGGAGGGGAGGCTAAATTAAAGTAGCGGGTGAACTGAGGAGATGCTAGAAGTGTGGAAGGGTAAAGGTGGGGGTGTATTACGTGTTAGTGGAGTGCATGAGAGGTAGGAGAAAAAGGAGCATCATTGGGGATTTAAGGTGGAAAGAGATCGAGCAGCAGGTATGGGCATAGAGTGATTATGGGCCCCAATATTTGTTGAGCAGGTGCAATTTAAGGTCTTTTTTTAAACTGACGTATGAGGGATTCAATCGTAGGTCTTTGGGGAGGGCATTCCAGATGCTGGGGGCCTTACCAGAGAAGGAGCGAGATTGTGCGGCTTTCTTTTTTAACAAAGGGGGGACGAGGAGGAGAGAGTGAGTGCTTCTCATCGAACGGCTACTGCCCGCTTTTTTGAGTTTGTTAGAAAGGTAGATCGGGGTTTTTTGATGAAGGGCTTTGTGGGTGATGCAGGCTAGTTTAAAGGAGGATCTGCCTTCAATAGGAAGCCATTTAAGGGACTTTAGGGTCGGCGAGATGTGGTCAGAGCGTTTGCAACCAGTTGTAATCCTGGCCGCTAGGTTTAGCACAGATTTAAGTGGGGCCAAGTGAGTTTTGGGAGAGCCGATGAGAAGGGCGTTACCATAGTCAATTTTCGAGAGGACTAGGGATTGTACAACTGATTTGAAATCTTCCGCTGGAATGAAAGGTTTGATTTTTTTGAGATGTTGGAGTATAAAAAGTGCGCTTTTGGCCGAGTTTTTTACATGGGAGATGAGCGTAAACTTACTGTCGAGGCTGATGCCAAGGGATTTAACCGATTCGGAGAGGGAGAGTGAACAGTTAAGGGCAGTAAGGTCATTGATCCATGTATGGATGGGGAGGGGGTTGTTTTTAGGAGAGAATAGAATGATTTCCGTTTTGTTAGGGTTGAGTTTGAGATGATTGGAATGGAACCAGTTTTGTATGTTAGTAAGGGCGGTGTTCAGGTGCAGAACATCAGAGTGGGATTTGATTTTATAGTAGAGTTGGGTGTCGTCAGCATATAGGTGATAGTTAATGCCTGCTTGTTTGAGAATGAGGGTAAGGGGTTCCATGAAAAGGTTGAAGAGGGCAGGAGAGAGGATGGATCCTTGGGGGACACCAAGGGAGACTGGAGTGGGGCTAGATAGGCAGTGGTGGATTTTTACTTGTTGGGTTCTGTGTTGGAAATAGGATTTGAACCAATTGAGGACGGTGCCATTAAGACCAAATCTAGATTTAAGTGTGGAGAGTAGTGTTGAATGGTTGACAGTGTCAAATGCCGCTGAGAGGTCTAGGAGAATGAGTAGGCAAGTCTCGCCATTGTCCAGGGCAAGGTGGATGTCATCAACTATATTGAGCAATGCAGTTTCAGTGCTGCAGCCTTTACGGAAGCCTGATTGTAGGGGGTCAAGTAGGTTGTAGGTCTCAATGTGTTTATCCAGTTGTTGAAGGGCACATTTTTCAAGGGCTTTAGAGAGAAAGGGGAGGTTAGAGATGGGGCGGAGGTTGTTCGAGTCATTAGGGTCGGCCTTAGGGTTTTTTGGAATGGGTGTGATTTGTCCGAGTTGGAGGGGGACTGGGACACATCCCGATGAAAGGGATGAGTTGATGATATTGGTCCAGGACGGGACAAAGACGTGCTTTAGGTTTTGGACGAGGGAAGATGGGAGAGGGTCTTTAGTGTGGGAGGATGGTTTAAGTCTGGACAGGATGTTATAGACTTCAATTTCAGAGACTGAGTGGAAATTCAGCCAGGAGGCATTGTTTTTGGGTTGAGTGTTGACGGAGGGAAGTTCAGACAGGGTTAAAGAAGAAGGGGTGGGGAGGATAGGGGGGTGTGAGCAGAGGGGAAGATGTTGAAGTGGTGTCAGGGGAACTAAGGGGGTTAGGGGGACTTGGGTTAGGGTGAAGGATTGGTCGATTTTGGCAATTTTTTCAGAAAAAAAGTTAGCTATTTCTTCGCATTTGCTAGTGGTGGCCGTCATGCTGGGTGGGGCTGGGGAGGTTTGATTTCTAATAATGCTGAACAGTTCTCTGGGTCTGTTTTTTGCTCGGGAGAGCTGTGCTCGGAAGAAGGAAGCCTTTTCGGCGAAGATGTGTTTCTTGTATACGGATCTAGCAGTTCGAAGTAGGATCAGATTGGAGGGGAGGGGTGTTGTCTCCAGGTTCTTTCTGCCAATCTGAGAGCCCGTCTTTCATTGTTTAGGTCTGGATTGTACCAAGTTTTGGAAGGGATGTTTTTAAGGGTTTTAGGTTTGGGTGGGGCAAGTTGATCTAGAACCTCAGAGATAGTTTTATTGTAGTGTTCAGTGAGATCGTTTGTATTGAGAGAAGGGGGAGTGCGACTGAGTTGATCTTGGAGTTTAGCCTCCAGTAAACCTGCAGGGATACGTTTAAGGTTTCTGGATAATATTGTGGTTTTGTTGAATTTAGAGGGGGCGGGTTGGGTTAAGGGTGAGATCGAGAACAGTATGAGGTGGTGGTCAGACCAGTCAATAGGGATAATGTTGGAAAGGGATGCAAGATTACTGCTAGTAATGATGGCGTCTAGGGTAGCTCCTTTAGAATGGGTTGGGGTAAGGCAGAGTTGCTTGAGGTCATTTATCTCAAGGAGGTTATTGAGGAGTTTGATGGTTGGGTCGTCTGGCAAGTTCCAGTGAAGGTTAAAGTCACCTAGAAAGAGGCTTTTAGAGTTCGAAAGGGACGATTGTGAGAGAAGTTCAGATATCTCCTCGGCGAAGGGGAGAGGTTCACCTGGAGGGTGATAGATGTTGTGTAGTCGTATTGGGGGTGCCTTGCATTTTAAGTTCTGCTCCAAGGTATTCAAAAGTTTTGAAGTCATAGTTTTTGGCTAGGGATAGTTGGAGTTCGTTTTTAAAGATTATTGCTAGACCTCCTCCTATTCTTTTAGGTCTGTCTTTTCTAAGGATAGAGTATCCGGGGGAGAGAGTAAGTCTAGGATGGGTGTGGAGTGATCGTTGAGCCAAGTTTCAGTGAGGAAGGCCAAGTCTATATCTTCACCAAGGATGGTTTCGGAAATTTCTGTGGCATGACGAACGGCTGAGCGGCAGTTCACTAGCATGCATGTCAGGGGCTTGGGGTTAGTTATGGTGGGGGGCAGGAGGGTATTGCGGTGAGTTGCCGGGGGGTCTGGGCGAGCAAGGAGGGGAGAGAGTTCTGCTGGTTCCGATAATGTTAGGGATGGAGGAATGGGGAGGGGCCGTATCCTTGCATGTCGGGGGCTTGGGGTTAATTATGGTGGGGGGGCAGGAGTAGATAGCGGTGGGTTGTGGGGGAGGTCTGGGGGAGCAAGGAGAGGAGAGAGTTCTGCTGGCTCCGATGATGTTAGGGATGGAGGAATGAGGAGGGGCCGCATCCTTGCATGTCAGGGGCTTGGGGTTAGTTATGGTGGGGGGCCGGAGTAGATAGCGGTGAGTTGTGGGGGGGCCTGGGGGCGCAAGGAGAGAGAGAGAGTTCTGCTGGTCCCAATAATGACAGGGATGGAGGAATGAGGAAAGGCCGCATCCTTACGGGGGGCCTTAGGAGAGTAGGAGTTGCAGAGGTCGGAGAGCTTGGAGGTGGAGTAGTCATTCAGGGCGCGACAAGGTCTCTGAGGATTATTTTGAAGTGGTGTCGTTTTACTGAGTTTGGGATTAATGAGTTTTGGGGGCCAGTACGAGGCGAAGTGGGCCGAGAGGGTGGGTTATCGGTATGGAGGATTTGGAGTTAGTGACATCCTCTCTAAGACGGACTAACTCAGATAGGAGGGAGGCAATGTTGCGGTCAATACTGTAGAGTGTCTGAGTTAAGATAGAGAGTTGGGGCGTATTGGGTGAGGCGGGTGGGGGTGAGGTATGTGCTAAGTTGGTTGGAGAAGGAGGTCCAGTGTTCGTAGAGGGTGGTGAGTCTGGACGGGGGTGCGTGAAGTCTTGTGGCAGTGGGCGAGAGGGAGGACTGTGGGGGGAGGAAGTGTGGGTCCGGTCGTCAGAGGGAGACGGGGAGTGGGGGAGGACTGGGTCGTACTGGAGGTAATGTGGGAAGGGGGAGGATGGGAGGTTTCGGAGATGGTCGTGGGTGGAGGTCTGTTCTGGGAGGGATGTAAGCCCGTGGGATGGCAGGTTCTGGCAGAAGTTGGGGGGAGGGGAGTGTGGGTGGATTGGATATTAGTGGAGGTAGTTGGAGCAGGGGGGGTGGGTGGGCTAGATCGGGGTTGATTTGGGGTGGGGGTTAGTTGTTCGGGGAGGGTGAGAGGACTAGACGGTGACAATTGGGGCATTGTGGCGGTGGGAGTGAGGTGCTCCTGGCGGGTGGAGAGAGGGAAGATATGGCCGTGTGTGTAAGGGATGGGTATGGAGAGAGATGGGATAGTTTGAGGGGTAGAGGACGTGAGAAGGGGAGTAGAGTGGGTGAACGTGTTTAGCGGAGAGGTAGCATTGATATTAGAGTCATGGGGTGAGTTCAGATAGTGGGGGGGTAGGATCAGAAAGGGGAGTGACGGGACAGGCTGGTGGGGAGATTTGGGGGGAAGGAGAAGGGTTAGGAGTGGTTTGGGGGGAGTGGGAAGAGGAGTAGGTAGGGACATTTGGTGGGACAGAGTGTTAAAATGCTGTTCAAAGATATTAAGGTGGTGCTCAGAGGCTTGGATGAGGATATTTCCAGTTTTGAAGATGGAGATGTCAATTTCACCGTGAAAGGTGGGGGATGGTGTAGTAGAGAGTTTGAAACCGTAGGGAATATTGTTAGAAGTAGCGATTGGGAGATGGCGAAGGAAAATGCTCTTCCATTTGGAGGGGCGTTTAGAGTAGAAAATGTAGTTAGTTTTTATGGGGGACGTGAGGCTGAAGTAGTTGTCAACAATGAGGGTTTCAGGATGTCGGATAAGTACTTTATGTTTAAAGTTTTTCTTGGCGTTTTTAGAGAGATTGGGGGGTAGGGAATGGACCAAGAGTTAGGGCCATGTCTGGTGAGGGGGTGTTAAGGGGTGATGTAGTGGGGTTGGTTGGGAACGCGGGTGAGGGATTAAGGGGGACATGATGGACACACTGGTTGGTGGAGGGGGAAGAGAAAAAAAGGGGGGAGGGAGCGTAATGGGGGTATTAAGGCGAAAAGAAACAGGGAGATAGGAGGAGGAGGCTGAGGAGAGAAGGGGGGAGAAAAAAAGTGGGAGGGGGTGTGGAGAGATATTTCGTGACGAGGGTGGAAAAAGGGAGAGAAAGGGGGGTGATAAATGTCAGAGGAGTGCAGGGGGGAGGTTAGTTAGGAAGAGGCTTTAGATAGCAGGGTGGACAGACAACATTTTGTGAGTTTGGGAGATCATAAGGGAGAATGACGTTAGGTGACAACGTTAAATAACGAGTCATGCATAATTGGACAATCGTAGTGTTAACCACGGCAGCGAAGGAGTGGCGCAAGCTGTGATGAAGAAAATTGAGAAGGAGGGGGAGGAGTCTCGAGGAGGTTAGAGGTTGTGGGGTCGTACGGGTTAAGTAAACCATATGTTACAGGTGAAAGCCGGGGGGGCATAAGGAGGAAGGCGCACTTTGTGAGAGTGTGTTTAGATCAATTTAAAACCTACGAACAGGATCTAAAGGAAACATTGCAGAGACATTGCATAAACATTAAAGCAAGTTATTGTTCACTGGGAAAGGGTTGGGGGGTAGAACGAGAAGGGGGGATAACAATAATAATAAATCTGCGTGACAATAATTATAAACTAGGGAGGTGAGGTAAAGGTGCATCTGTGCATCTTTAAAAAAAAAAAAAAAAAAAGATACGCTATGTAACATATAAAAAATTAAGATAAGAAATTTAAAATTATAACTAGGGGAAATAGGTGAGGGAGACAAAAATGATTATACGTGGGGCACTGGTGCAAACCAAGGCTTAGTATCAAATACGGGCACAGAAATGAGGTAGACAATTATGATTGCACATAAGCAAAATAATAAAAAATTATCACAATTCACAAAAACGTTACGAGCAGCATATTCAGTTCAGGGATAGAGATAGTAGAGTGAGGTAAGTTAGTGAAGATGGGCATATAGTTGTAGATAGCAGCGGGTATGTTGGGGTGTGGTTAATATATTGTATTAAATAGTATTCAGTCGAAATTAGCTGATTAAACAGTTTTGCTGTAGGCAATCGGAAGGGAAAGGGACTAAGAGAGACGCAACCAGGGTCAAGCGTATTAGTTATGACAGCTCCCCAAGGATTGTCAGAGGGGTATATCTACATGATACATTTTTTTATTTTTTTATTTTTTTTTTACTCAAAACATAGGTAATGTAGGACCTTTAATTACTCAAAAACCTAGGTAATGTAGGACCTTTAATTAGGGAAGAACTGGCTAGTCTTCTGATATTAATTGCAGCCACTAGATGGTGCTCAGGGTTAGAACAAAGAATCAGCTTCCTTTGTTACTAGAAACAAAGGTTTAGGGGGAGCGAAGATAGTCGAGGCAATTATAAGGTAGTGGACAAGCCCAGATTAGAGAGGCTGCTTGAAGAAAATGTCAACAGCCTGTAGCTAGCAATAGAAATGATGGTGGAGAAAAGACAGGTGACATTGGGTGAACTATAGCAGCTACTTGGCCAGCTCAATATTGCAGGAAAAGTCATCCTGGCAGGCAGAATATTTGCTAAGCAGCTAGCGGGTTTGACAAACGGCATGACTAAGAAGCACTACTGTGTCCGGTTGACGGCGGGTGTGAGGCAGGATCTGGAACAATGGTTGACCATCCTAGCAGGCTTCAAAGGAACACTGATTTGGAGGGAGCCTTGGCTAACCACAGAACAGCTAGTTATTCAGTGACACTGCAGGTAGTGAAGGGTTTGGTGCAATATCTCGGCAGGGAGGTTGCCAGTGAAGTTGGAAGAGTGAGAGGTCATGAAGAATGTAACTCTATTGAGGCTCTTCCCTATCATAGTAGGTTTTATGGTCTGAAAAAGAAGGTTGGCTAACAAGCAAATTACTTTGTGGTCAGACAACCACATGGTGGTGCAACTGGTGACCAATGGCTCAGCCAGCTGCCCCAGGATACTGGGCCTCTTGCACCACTTAGTGAACTGCGCGAATGTGGCTATTAGGGCAAGATAGGTGCCAGGATGCCATAACACGATTTCAGATGCCCTCTCTCAATTGCAGTGGTCCAAGTTCAGACAGCTGGCTTCACAAGCGGATCAAGAGATGACAGCATTCCAGCCCAGCCTCTGGGATCTAGTAGACCTGACTGAGGATGGCTGGTGGACAGTGCACTGGCACCCAAGACAATGAGCAATACCGTACGTGCATGGCAGCTTTCCAGCAGGTAAGAGGGCTAAGATTTCTCAATGATGACCGTGCGTCGACAACAGTTGAGATGGTTATTTTCTGGACGTTCAACTGGGAGCAAGCACACTTAGCAGCAATGGCTTTCTTTGCTAAACTCTGGACTGGGTGTGACCTGACGAGCAGTTTCTATTGCAGGGCTGCTATGGAGGTTTGAGGTCCATTGCAAGCGAGTCACAATGATGAGAGGCTTCCTATAGACTATAGAATATTTGGGGCTTACAGAGTGAGCGAGATGGTAGCCGCCATCAAAGTCGGAGGCAGTTTGGTCTTACCTATGCTTGTTCTATGTGCACATAGGGGAGGGGTACATGTTACTGGCACTTAGAAAATCTAAGACAAATCAGGAGGGAAGCATTGGCAAGTCAGCCTGATGCCCGATTATCTGCACATAAGAACGCAAGGGTGACTGCCTGTCTTCATCCATCATGACAACATTCCTATGCAGCATCCAATTCAAAACAATCCTGCATAAAGCCTTGCGGGAGGCCAGGCTGCCAGTGCAGTGCTTTGGCATGCACCTCTTTTGCATTGGGGCAGCCACGACAGCAGTGTCCCTGGGAATGGGGGAGGAGGCTATTAGGTGTTTTGGGTAGATGGCAACATCAGGTGTTCAAGGTATACATCAGGCCAGAGATGTGCTAAGCCACCAATACATTTCTTTCTGCTGGAACTCAGGACCGGGGAACATCACAGGGGCCCAGCAATGGGCATGAGCAAGAAAGCAATGCAAAGGAATATGGCTGCACAACTTAAGCCTGGTCTGGTTTGGCAAGCAGGGGATGAGATGAGTGGAGCTGTTATCAACAGTGTGATGGGCACTGGAAGCAAGGAGCAGGCCAGACATGCTTGTGGTCTATCTGGGACGTAATGACTTGACAGGTTTAGGGAGACAACAGTTGCTGGATGGGATGAAGAGGGATCTCATCAAGGCCACTAAGCTAGTAAGACCAGCAGACATCGTGTGGTCTGAAATCCTACCACACTTCAAGGGATCAGAGGACCATGGTGCAGTAGAGAGGTCTAGACAAAAGCCTAACATCGCAGTGAGCAAGTGCTGTAGGAGCATGGAGTGGAATTTCATTAGGAACGTGCTGATTAACTTTCAAATTCTGGGTTACTAAGCAGATGATGGCCTCAACCTCTTGGGAGTGGTAATGGGCATGTTCCTGCTGAATATTTCAGGTTCAAGGTGCTTGAGGGCTGCTCATAGGCAGGGAGGATTTGAGCAACAGGAGGAGAGCTTTCAAGGATCGGTAAACTGTTGGCAGTGTGGTGGCGACAGCACCCTTAATCACTAACATGCGTTCCTATATGCAGCAGGAAAAGCCGAAAAGCAGAGAGTTGATAAGCAGATGCGGCACTTGCAGCCTGAGTTGGAATGTTGGTAGCAATGGAAAGGGAACCCTAGAAGGTGTCACACTCAACTCGAGGGCACAAAACAAACAGTGGTGGACAAGGCTGTCAAGAATTATGGTGCTCAATGGGGGGGGGGGGAGGAGCACACTGTCTCTCATCCCAGCAGAGTTCCCCCCATTGCATTCTGGTAAATGCAGTATGCTTACTTCAAAGTTGCTGTAGTTTTTCACCAAGGTTGATGCAGGTAGTGCTGTTATCTCTAGACACATGTTTCTGGGTTTATCCCTTCATCAGTGGAGAGCAGAAGTAGTAGAGAGCAGAGAAAAGTAATCTGTAGTTGCTGAAATGCTGCAGAAGTCTTCACAGCTCACAGTACCACTCCACAGGCACACAGGTGCATCCCACGTGAGCTCGTCAGCTCAAGGGAACATTTTAAACACAAGGGGGGAGGGAGCACACTGCCTCTCATCCCAGCACAGTTCACCCCATGGCATTCTGGTAAATGCAGTATGCTTACTTCAAAGTTGCTGTAGTTCTTCACCAAAGTTGGTGCATGTAGTGCTGTTATCTCCAGACACGTGTTTCTGGGTTTAGCCCTTCATCAGTAGAGAGTGGAAGTAGTAGAGGGCAGAGAAAAGTGATCAGGGGAATTATGGTGCTGTCAACATGATTTGTGACGCTTACCAGTGATCTGTGACTTGTCATGTTGATTTATGGCCCACTGTATGATGTATGACCTCAACAGCTGCTAAACTGCGGCCTGTTATCTAATTTCAAGCATTTGTGTGTTATTGCAGGGGTAAGGTCACTTGAGGTAGGTCGTCCTCTGAGGCCAGTTGGCCCTTGTAGCCCGACTAGGGCGGGTTAGTACCCCATTCACAGATGAAAACTTCATGCAAAGTTAACCACGTCATGGGCTGTTCTTTAGTGCTGCACTTTTCCTTAGGATAGTATTTATTATGAGGGGACAATAACATTTTGCTCAATATCAAATGCCAACATTCACTCCATAGAAAGACGCCTGACAAGGCTAGACTGTGCCAGCATGTATGTGTATTTCCGGTTCCGTGATGACGAGACGGAAGTGCAGACTGCGCCAGGGCGCGTGTCCCATCACAATGCCCAGCCACCTCAGTGCACCCCGGAGCCACACTCCATTTACTACAATTGCTCAGGCTAAACACAGCTCTTAGAGCTATGTAAGAATAGGCTCACGCGTAATTAGGTCTCGAGTGACTGAAAGTGAAACAGTCAAAACATTTCCTTCTGAAAGCAGGAGATAAGGCCGCCGCGCAGGATTACATTATCGCTGGCTTCAGCTCCCAGATGGAAACAAACAGAAGCATCATTACCGCACTATTTTCGCAGAGACAAAAAGAAGACAGCTGCCGCCGATCTCCAAGTCCAATCTCCTCGTCTTTGGTTGTTTTTGTTCTGCGTTATGCCTCAAGTAAATGCAAATGCAAACAAGCAGCCTCCCGACATCGATGTGTGCACATATGTACGAGGTGCCTCTGAGACATCTGCCAAACAAACTACTGAGCAGAGCATTGTGCAGTCTGGGTTATTTAACCTTGGTATTTCTGAAATGTATCATGTCGCTACATGTTTGTTTTGGATTATTTTTATTTACTTTGTTATGTAAGTATATATTAAATAAGGATATAGATGGGAAACGCTGTCATAGCATGACGAAAGATCATAAGGCCTTAGGTAGTAGTGTAGTAACTGGACAGGTGATGAGTGTGGAGTAGTAGGGTTTACTCACATAGCATGGCTCAGTCGAGGGGGTGGGTGCCACCAGTGCGATAACCAGTGCAATATTACCACTCTAACCCCTAGCCACCTGCCACAATCACCACCACCTAGGACCATTCACATCAACGCTTAGCCATTTGCAAAGAATCACCAATATTACCACCTAGAAAGCCGTCTGCTGAAACTACCAAGCTTTGCACATGACTGAAAACACAACCTTTTAGATTGTTTCTTCCGATAAATGACTTTGAATACATTTACACATAACCCATTTGGAAAGGTAAAAGCGGCGCTTCATTTTTGAAGGTGGTGGGCACTGACAATCATTTGTGAGTGAGTCCAAGGCTTATTTTACATCAGCCCACTTTGGCCCATAGCAAGACAGGGGAAGGCAGGACATGGAGAAGAAGGGGGAAAGAAGGACAGGAAAGAGTGACAAGAGTAACCTGCAGCAGTGAGATAAAGAGACCGGAAGGGTAGGATGGTGGAAGAAGCCTGAGATGCAATCAAGATTAGGCAGCTTTGGTAATCAGCAACAGAGAAACTGCTACCTTACACAATGCCCTCCTGACCAAAGATGGAGATGTCCCCTGATCAAGACATTGCATGACCTCTCAGCTGCCTTAGACACAGTCAACCATCCCACCCTCATTAGCACTGTTGAGTCTCTTTTTTTTTTTTTAATTTTAAGTTTTTATTTAGACAGCCAAACATACAAAAACTTATAAAAAAATACAGTTAATGTCCATTATTTCTCTTTTTTCCCTCCCCTCCTACCGATCTGCCCCCCCCCACCCTCCCCACAAAACCAAAGGATACAGATTTGGGTTAAGCCTTACAGTACGCTAAGCCTTAGAGTTAAATAACCATTTATTTTATTTATTTATTTATTTATTTATTTATTTTTCCCTCCCCTTTTAAATTAAATCATATCACAACGTAGCTTCATTAATCCAATTGGCAATTGGTGACCAGATATCAAGCCCCCTTTTTTAGCTCTTAAACCCCTTCTAATGTAAATCGCTTTCTCCCAGCGGTAGGTAGCTAGCAATTTCCCCAGCCAGCAGTGTACAGAAGGAGGTTCTTTGTCTAGCCAGACAGTAGCCAGGCTAAGCCTAAACACCGCCATAGCTGCAAATAGCAACGTCCGATTTGCATTAGTCAGTGTTTGATTGGTTACTCCCAGCAAAATTACTTGAGGCGTGAGATCCACCTCAAACCCCAACATGAGCTTAATATAATTACCCACCTCCCTAACCAGAGTTACTAGTCGGGGGCAAGTTGCAAACATATGCACACTATCGGCGGCGCAGAAACCGCAACGAGAGCAGTGTATACCTGTGGCGCCACCCCATTTGGCTATCCGTGCTGGAGTGATGTACAAATTCAACCAAGTTTTAAAGCATTGAACTTGAAGATTTGCCGAGTAAAATGCAGTCTGGCTCAATACTAAGGAATCCTCACATTCCCCTACCTCTGCATGTACCGTATCATGCCAGCGATTGGTATGTTTAATGAGGTCGTCCTCCATCAAATTGCTAAGGAGTTTACAGAATTTGGAAATAGGTGATGGGACCCCTAATGCCGTTTCCAGTAAGGGAACTTTATAACCCCGGATTGCCTTCTTAGATAAATAATCCCTTATCTGTAAAAATTTAAAGAAGTGGTTATTTTCAATCCCAAATTTCTTCTTGATAATATCAAACGAGTGCATCGTATTGTCCACCATAAGATCACCAATATGCCTTATACCCCTATCCATCCAAATTCTCATATATCCGTCTCGGAAAATTTCCGGCAGAAGGTCGTTATCAGCCAGAGGGGTATATCTATGAATCCTATTTATTTTGAGTTTCTTCCTAACTGCCGTCCAAACCTTGAATGCTCCCAACATAACTTTGAATTTCACTCTCTTAAAATAGGCAAAATCGATATGTCGCATGAGGCAGCCATGGGCCTCCGCCCTAATACTAACCTATATATTGAGGTGTAAGATGTTTCCTCTGTTGCCACCATCTCTTTCCCCAATAATTCGGCCATCTGTTGTAGAGCTGACGCCCAATAATAAATCTGAAGATTTGGGACAGACCACCCACCCCGATCTCTGGGTAAGGTCATGTATTTTAGCGCTCTACGGGGGCGTTTTCCGGCCCATAGAAATTTCGATATTGCCTGATTAAAAGCAGAAAACCAAGCCTTATTTATTTCAACTGGGATAGCTCTGAAAAAGTATAAAATTTTAGGCAAAAATAGCATCTTAATAACGTTGCACCTTCCTAAAAGAGTGAGGTGTAAACAGTTCATTCTGTTGAAGTCTGATTTAGTTTTGTGTAGTAATGGCTCCAGGTTAATTTGAACAATTTCGTCAATATTAGCAGAGATCTCAACCCCTAGATATCTGGCTTTTCCCACTACCCGTGAGTCATTTAGGCCAACTCTGGAGTTTTTCACAATCAACGTCTTATTCTCATTGAGATAATACCCTGAAATTTTACCAAAATCTATGGCCTCCCTTTCTACCTCCTTAATAGCCTCTAACGGATTAGCTGTTATTATCGCAAGATCATCAGCATATGCTAGGATCTTGGTATCTCCGCCAATAGACTGAACCACCTGTAGCTTATTATTCTCTGTGATTTTCCTAATTAAAGGATCTATATACAACGCAAATAATAGCGGTGAGCAGGGGCACCCTTGCCGTGTACCACGGGTAATTTTAATTACATCAGATATAGAGCCCGTCATGGCTATTCTAGCCACAGGTTCCTGATACATACACCTGATAGCTCCAATGAAGCCTTTGCCCAAACCTCTTCTTTCCATGATTGCCCATAAAAGGGCCAGGAGACCCTATCGAACGCTTTCTCGGCATCAATTAGTATTGCGGCCATAGGGTCTCCTGTAACCCTTGTATAGTCAAAAAGTGTAATTATACGTCGAATATGTTCAATCGTACCTCTACCCGGGACGAACCCATGCTGAAAGGGGGAAACTAACTTCTTGATGACTTCGGCTAGTCTTTTTGCCAAGATTTTAGAATAGATTTTCACATCACTATTAACCAACGTAATTGGTCGGTACGAGCCCAGTTCCTCACAAGGTTTTCCTTTTTGAGAAAAACTATAATATTGGCACATTTCCATGAGTCGGGGGCTACCATATCTAATTGTGCTCTACGAAATACATCCCACAAAAATACAGAGATCTGAGTCTTAAATTTTTTGTAAAATTCCCCGGGATTAAATCGGTTCCCGCTGCTTTACCAGATGGAAGGGAATCTATAGCTTCAGTTACTTCCTCAATTGTGATTGGCTTGTCTAAGCTAGCTCTTTCTTCCTGAGAGAGCTGATCCAAAGCTTGCCCTCTTAGGTAGTCTTCTATTTCTTTGTCCCCAGCCCGGACATCATCAGTATATAATTTTTGATAAAATTTTTTAAATGAAGTAAGAATAGCATCGGACTCAGTTACCATACCTACAATGGGATCTCTGATTTCCCTGACCCGTGTTTGTACTGTTTTTCCCTTGTTCGTAAAGCTAGTAGGTGACCCACCCTCTCGCTATTCTCATAAACCCTACTCCTCCAGGCCATAAACTTGCCGGCCGATTTTTTAAGGGAGATTTCCGTAATGGCCGATCTTGCAAGAGTAATCTTAAGTTGGGCTGCCTCTGATTCTACCCCTCTAGACAATACCTCTATCAGTTCAGTTTCTGCCTTATCCAAATCCTCATACAAGATCTGTAGCACTGCTTTATCTTTCCTTTGCGCCTCCCAGCCATACCTAGATGTTTCTCCTCTGATCCCCGCCTTAAATGTGTCCCATACTATACCTATATTGGCGCTCCCAAGATTTTCGTCCAGAAACCTAGGGATCCATTCCTCCAATTGCTGTATATACCCTTCATCACTTAACAGAGCCCTGTTGAATGTCCATTGTGTCTGAGCAGATCGACGTCCAATATCTATTTCAATCACCAAAGGGTTATGATCTGACATAACTTTGGGGTACTTGCTTATAGAACATCCTTGTAAAAACTCATGTGACACAAGAAAATAATCCAATCTCGCATGGACTTGATGAGGTGCAGAAAAATATGTAAAGCCTGGATCAGATTCCTTTTTGCCGCCCATACATCTGCTAGCCCATGCAATGACTTAAGTTGAGAGAGTGATTTAAAAACTTTGGGTTTACGACCTTGGTACGTCGTTCCTCTATGATTAGCAACCTGACAGCTCAGGTTAATATTCAGATCCCCACATAATATCAGAGGAAGAGGCCACCCGACAAGTTCAACCTTCAACCAATCAAAGATTACCGGGTCATCCAGTACTGATCCATATACAGAGCAAAGAGTGAACATTTTATCTTCAAGACTGACTTGCAAAATTACCCATCTCCCCATTCTATCTACGGATGATCGCGGAAAGCTACCCAATCCTTTTTAGCCAGTATTGCCACCCCTCTTGTCCGGGTCTCTTGTGTCGTGCAAGCAATAAGTTGATAGCCTGCCATCTCTAAAACTCCTTTCCTGCATCCTTCAATGTGTGTCTCTTGAAGACATAGAATATCTGCCTTCAAAAATTGAACATCATGACTACTTCTCCTTCTTTTTTGGGGATCGTTCAGCCCACATATATTAATGGATGCAATTCTAAGTTTCCTCATTATGCCATAAGCTACGATTCCAAAACAAGTGACAGTGCAGTACAAGCAATACCCATCTAAAAGACCAAGTGCTTATCCCCGTGCAAAAATTCCACCCTAACTCCCTTTGGTTTATATCAAGCCCACCCTCTCCCCCTTCCCCATTCCCTTCAAAAGGCAAAAAAGGTCCCAGGACCCTTGAGATGCCTCCTGCATGTGTTGTGCCCCCTAGCCGCTCCCTGCCAACAAGCAAAAAAACCCCGAAAAGAAAAAAAAAGACAAAACATAAAAAGAAAAACATAACAGATAAATATTCAATCACATTTTGCTATCATGCTACCATCGCTTATTTTTTAGAAAGTTCTTTCAAGAACTCCTGAGCCTGAATCTCAGACGAGAATACTCTTGTTGTACCGTTACATATAACTTTAAGTCTGGCTGGGTTTTGTAAAAGACTTCACAGCCTAATTTTTGAAATGGTGTTATAAGCAAGCGGAGTCTCCATCTCCTCTCCACCGTTGCATGACAAAAATCAGGTCGGACAAAAAGGAATGCCCTTCCCCCACCCTCTGTGCGTTGGGCCTAGCTTTCTCGAAAATAGCTTGTCTGAGGAGAAAATTGCCAAAAATATAAGAATGGCCCTTGGTTTCTCGGCTTGCCCAGCCCTCTTTTTCAACATCAGAGGAAAACGATGCACCCTCTGCACTTCAAGCTCCCAGTTCCAATGAGCCAGTTCGGGAAAGGCCTCCTTGAGTACTCTCAGTATGAAGCCACGAATATCGTCCCCTTCCGCATTTTCTGCAATTCCAAGTAGCCGGAGGTTGTTCCGGCGTTGTCTATTTTCGAAGTCCTCCAGCTTCCAAAGAACATCGGTCATCCTGCCTTCGTTAACAGATGTCTGTTGCCCCGTTATCTCTGTGCTGGCCTCAAGTTGCACAATTCTTTCTTCTAGCGCCGTAGTGCGTTCTGATATTTCCGAGCAGGCCTTATTGACTTTTCGTACTGCTCCTTGCAGTTTTTTGGTAGCCAAATGAGCCCTCTTATGTTCATACCGTGCCTCAGTTTGCATTTGCTTTAACGTTGAATAAATTAGTTCCATAGATGGGGGTGGTATTTGAGATTCCGCGCTGTCTTTTATCTCTGCTAGGAGTTCAGGAGCTAACGCTGGGTCACTACCCCCATCCGCGAGTTCCCTTTCAAAGTGGGTGGCGGAGTAATCCCATTTCAGTTGACTTGATTGACTATAGTCCGAGGTGAAGCCCTTGTCTTTGTCTAACCCTCTTGAGCTCCTCTTCTTAGTGCGGACAGGTGCGCGCTTTAATGTGTCAAATTTCGTAGGTGAACTGCCACTATCCACCCCAGTCAAATCATCGCCTGATTCATCCTTCTCACTGTTAGATAGCTCAGATTCATCTGTCAATGAGTAAAACTTATCAAGGTCTGGGGTCGCTGGGATTTTACCATCCTCCTGAGCATTAGCCTCATGGTGTGACTTTAAGGCCTGTGCAAGGGGAAATCACCTAAAACTTGCGTGGTAATAGCCTTATCCAAGCCTTCTTGTTGTGCTGTGCCCTCAGTTTCTTGGCGTCCCCTCCTCAGAGTCTGATACATTTTTTCCAGACATTTCAATGGATGACTGGGCAGATCTGATAGCAAATTTATCCAGCTTTAAAGCCTCTAGGAGTCTCTAATGCAATCTCTCCTATGCTCTGATTGCTATTATTGGGCTGCCCCCCTTAGGGCCTTCCTAGAGCTGTCTGTATTTGTTTTTGCCGGAAGGCAGCCTTTTCCTTTGCCGTTTTTTTTTCCCGGGTATTTGCAGACCCCCGGCCGGCAAACATCCCGGGCACAGTTGGTTGTTTTGGTCTGGTGACTGATTCACTCAGTCGTTGTGCCCCTACGTCCCTCACGTTATTTCCCCATCTTTGGGTGATTCCACCCATTGCGTGTCCCCTTTGTTTGGGTTAGGGTTAGAAATCAAACCTTTCTCCTCTGTAGTCGTTCGCCGAGTCGTAGATGTCCCCTTGGCTCCAGCGGGAGCGCCGATATCCTTCATCGCGGGCCTCATTTTCGCCGGCATGATGCAGTGTTCAGAGCCCGTCAGCCTGATCACCGTGGTAACAATGTTGCAGCCAGTTTCCGCCGCTCTGATCTCTGGCAGCCTTCCCGTAGCAACAAAGTATCGATGCACCTCCCTGAGCCTCCAGAGCACTTTCCTTCTGACACCGGACACCGCAGAGGAGAACGTCTTCAGAGCGCGAGCCGTCAGCGCACCGATTAGCTGTACCCTCATCAGCTCCTCGTCCAGTAATAATTCCAAGCCGCAAGTCCATCAGAGTAGCAGTAAGTAGCTAAATATCATTTTAGCACATTTGAATGATGTCTTTTTCTCGCTCCGTCAAACTAACGCCAGCGTGGCAGGGAGAGCAGCTTTCCACAACGCTCACACAGCCGCCATCTTGCCTCTCGCCGCCGTCAGCACTGTTGAGTCTCAAATGTGATTCTATGCCAATGTCCGTCACTGGGTCTCCTCCTACCTTTCCAACTAACACCAGTTCATTCACATGGGCACCTCCAAGAGCCAAAAGATCCCCTTCACCTATGGCGTCCCACATAGTTCCATACTGTTCCCAGTTATCTTCAACAAGTACATGGAGCCTCTTGGGGCTTTACTCACAGATAACAGCGTCACAATTACCCATTATTCTACAGATACATAATCCTCTACTTGACAGTCTCCTCTGCTCCGGACACCCAACACCTCAAACACTGCCTGCACCTCATTCAGGCCTGAAGTACAATCTCACCAAGACAGAATTCCTGTTATTTGCTTAGAACAATAAGCAAGAAACAGTACAAACCTGGAGAAATGCCAAGTCATTTGGATTCACCCTGAATACCAACCTCACACAAACGTTAAAGAGGCTCCTCTTAAAAAAACACTACCTCGCAATGCAGTAATCGTACACTCAAGCTCCCAGAACCCAGCTACATCTCCTATTATTCATTGACTGTATTCTTGCCTTTGATCCTGTACAGAGCTCCGATGGTGTTTGGCTGGGTTTGTGCTATACAAATACCACATACATACATTTATTCAGCAAACCCATTGCCACCAAAGGAAACAAAGTTAGTCCCTGTTAGATGGAGCCAGGAAGGACTAGATTGATATATGGGTAACGCAAAGATGGTCACAATTTAAGGGTATATATAGATAACACATCCTTATATTTTCAATAGGATAGTTGAATGTGCAAAATGGGACAAAGTCAAAAAGCACAACACATTGGGAAGCCAACAGTCTAACTGGTGTTTAAGGCAAAAATACCCAACAGCACAGCAAATAATCAAAAGACAATTGTCATTTCAAAGAGGCAGCAGTCACGCCCAAAATGGTCACTTGGAGCATGTAATGCTAAAACCACCTGAAATTTGCTAGAAAACAAATCTGTGGAACCTAATCATACAATAGAATGTTTTTACTTTCAGCAAAAATGTATCTAATGAGTAGGTGGCAGGATATTTTCCTAGAGGAAGTGTGAGAAGACCTTGAGGTGAAGATATCATTCATGAATATAATACTGAGTTCATTATTTTCCTAAAACCTCACTTCTAGTTGTAGACATTGAAAATAAAGTCACACTTTGAAGAAATATGTAAATGTACTACTCTAAATAAAATGGCTTCTGGGCTCACTACAGCCATGAAATTTAGCAAGCATAATTGACACTAAAGGACACTTCAGATCAATAAGAAACGATATCCCTATGCTAATTATAAAACACAGATTTATATATCTATATATATATATATATATCCATATAATGGCGGCATCGAAATAAACTGAAAATATTAGCACTTATTTGGTGGTCCGTGTCCGTGTATGGTGAGAATCCAGGGAAACAGCGGATGCAGAATATGTGGGCGTAATAAAGGTCCAGAAATGTACAGGAGAAACGATGCAAGTTCCCTGCGTTAAAACTGTGTTAAAATCGGATGGTTCCTCTGCCGTCAAGTGCGCCCCCAAGCTTTCGGCGTTGGAATAAAAAATTATGTGCACGGCTGCCCCGCCGTGGGGGGAAGCACCATCCAAGTAATCAAGGAGGCTGCGTGGTTGGAACTAATCCAGCCTTGGATGCGGCATGGCAGAGGAGGTTAATTGAACTTGACTGTGATCCTGGAGCCCACTGTGGGCGTAATAAAGGTCCAGAAATGTACAGGAGAAACGATGTAAGTTCCCTGCGTTAAAACTGTGTTAGAATCGGATGGTTCTTCTGCCGTCGAGTGCGCCCCCAAGCTTTCGGGCATTGTTGGAATAAAAAATGATGTGCACGGCTCCCCTGCCGTGGGGGGAAGCACCATCCAAGTAATCAAGGAGGCTGCATGGTTGGAACTAATCCAGCCTTGGATGCGGCATGGCAGAGGAGGTTAATTGAACTTGACTGTGATCCTGGAGCCCACTGTGGGCGTAATAAAGGTCCAGAAATGTACAGGAGAAACAATGTAAGTTCCCTGCGTTAAAACTGTGTTAAAATCGGATGGTTCCTCTGCCGTCGAGTGCGCCCCCAAGTTTTCGGGCGTTGTTGGAATAAAAAATGATGTGCACGGCTGCCCTGCCGTGGGGGGAAGCACCATCCAAGTAATCAAGGAGGCTGCGTGGTTGGAACTAATCCAGCCTTGGATGCGGCATGGCAGAGGAGGTTAATTGAACTTGACTATGATCCTGGAGCCCACTGTGGGCGTAATAAAAGTCCAGAAATTTACAGGAGAAACGATGCAAGTTCCCTGCGTTAAAAACTGTGTTAAAATCGGATGGTTCCTCTGCCGTCGAGTGCGCCCCCAAGCTTTCGGGCGTTGTTGGAATAAAAAATTATGTGCACGGCTGCCCCGCCGTGGGGGGAAGCACCATCCAAGTAATCGAGGAGGCTGCGTGGTTGGAACTAATCCAGCCTTGGATGCGGCATGGCAGAGGAGGTTAATTGAACTTGACTGTGATCCTGGAGCCCACTGTGGGCGTAATAAAGGTCCAGAAATGTACAGGAGAAACGATGTAAGTTCCCTGCGTTAAAACTGTGTTAGAATCGGATGGTTCTTCTGCCGTCGAGTGCGCCCCCAAGCTTTCGGGCATGGTTGGAATAAAAAATGATGTGCACGGCTCCCCTGCCGTGGGGGGAAGCACCATCCAAGTAATCAAGGAGGCTGCATGGTTGGAACTAATCCAGCCTTGGATGCGGCATGGCAGAGGAGGTTAATTGAACTTGACTGTGATCCTGGAGCCCACTGTAGGGCGTAATAAAGGTCCAGAAATGTACAGGAGAAACAATGTAAGTTCCCTGCGTTAAAACTGTGTTAAAATCGGATGGTTCCTCTGCTCGTCGAGTGCGCCCCCAAGTTTTCGGGCGTTGTTGGAATAAAATGATGTGCACGGCTGCCCTGCCGTGGGGGAAGCACCATCCAAGTAATCAAGGAGGCTGCGTGGTTGGAACTAATCCAGCCTTGGATGCGGCATGGCAGAGGAGGTTAATTGAACTTGACTGTGATCCTGGAGCCCACTGTGGGCGTAATAAAAGTCCAGAAATTTACAGGAGAAACGATGCAAGTTCCCTGCGTTAAAACTGTGTTAAAATCGGATGGTTCCTCTGCCGTCGAGTGCGCCCCCAAGCTTTCGGGCGTTGTTGGAATAAAAAATTATGTGCACGGCTGCCCCGCCGTGGGGGGAAGCACCATCCAAGTAATCAAGGAGGCTGCGTGGTTGGAACTAATCCAGCCTTGGATGCGGCATGGCAGAGGAGGTTAATTGAACTTGACTGTGATCCTGGAGCCCACTGTGGGCGTAATAAAGGTCCAGAAATGTACAGGAGAAACGATGTAAGTTCCCTGCGTTAAAACTGTGTTAGAATCGGATGGTTCTTCTGCCGTCGAGTGCGCCCCAAGCTTTCGGGCGTTGTTGGAATAAAAATGATGTGCACGGCTCCCCTGCCGTGGGGAAGCACCATCCAAGTAATCAAGGAGGCTGCGTGGTTGGAACTAATCCAGCCTTGGATGCGGCATGGCAGAGGAGGTTAATTGAACTTGACTCATGATCCTGGAGCCCACTGTGGGCGTAATAAAGGTCCAGAAATGTACAGGAGAAACAATGTAAGTTCCCTGCGTTAAAACTGTGTTAAAATCGGATGGTTCCTCTGCCGTCGAGTGCGCCCCCAAGCTTTCGGGAGTTGTTGGAATAAAAAATGATGTGCACGGCTGCCGTGCCGTGGGGGGAAGCACCATCCAAGTAATCAAGGAGGCTGCCTGGTTGGAACTAATCCAGCCTTGGATGCGGCATGGCAGAGGAGGTTAATTGAACTTGACTGTGATCCTGGAGCCCACTGTGGGCGTAATAAAGGTCCAGAAATGTACAGGAGAAACGATGCAAGTTCCCTGCGTTAAAACTGTGTTAAAATCGGAATGGTTCCTCTGCCGTCGAGTGTGCCCCCAAGCTTTCGGGCATTGTTGGAATAAAAAATGATGTGCACGATTGCCCTGCAGTGGGGGGAAGCACCATCCAAGTAATCAAGGAGGCTGCGTGGTTGGAACTAATCCAGCATTGGATGCGGCATGGGAGAGGAGGTTAATTGAACTTGACTGTGATCCTGGAGCCCACTGTGGGTGTAATAAAGGTCCAGAAATGTACAGGAGAAACGATGCAAGTTCCCTGCGTTAAAACTGTGTTAAAATCGGAATGGTTCCTCTGCCGTCGAGTGTGCCCCCAAGCTTTCGGGCATTGTTGGAATAAAAAATGATGTGCACGGCTGCCCTGACGTGGGGGGAAGCACCATCCAAGTAATCAAGGAGGCTGCGTGGTTGGAACTAATCCAGCCTTTGATGCGGCATGGCAGAGGAGGTTAATTGAACTTGACTGTGATCCTGGAGCCCACTGTGGGCATAATAAAGGTCCAGAAATGTGCAGGAGAAACGATGCAAGTTCCCTGCGTTAAAACTGTGTTAAAATCGGATGGTTCCTCTGCCGTCGAGTGCGCCCCCAAGCTTTCGGGCGTTGTTGGAATAAAAAATGATGTGCACGGCTCCCCTGCCGTGGGGGGAAGCACCATCCAAGTAATCAAGGAGGCTGCGTGGTTGGAACTAATCCAGCCTTGGATGCGGCATGGCAGATGAGGTTAATTGAACTTGACTGTGATCCTGGAGCCCACTGTGGGCGTAATAAAGGTCCAGAAGTGTACAGGAGAAACGATGCAAGTTCCCTGCGTTAAAACTGTGTTGAAATCAGATGGTTCCTCTGCCGTCGAGTGCGCCCCCAAGCTTTCGGGCGTTGTTGGAATAGAAAAAAATATATATATATATATATAAAAACAACATACGAATACATGTTTATGTTTTACAATCAGTTCTTTGTTTTCCTGACCAACTATAACTAGACCAAATTCCAAATGTAGAAATCAAACTATTTTACTGTGCACAAGC
Source organism: Calotriton arnoldi (assembly GCA_963921515.1). Taxonomy (NCBI): domain Eukaryota; kingdom Metazoa; phylum Chordata; class Amphibia; order Caudata; family Salamandridae; genus Calotriton; species Calotriton arnoldi. Next base: position 878,758 of record CAWUFW010005737.1, read on the forward strand.
TAAATGGACTAAAAAGCACAGTTAAACAAAGATAGAATCATAAAAACAGAATGTAACGAGATATAACATACATAACAAGTGCAATTCCCCAAGCAAGCCTAGATACAAGCTCCTTTCTCTAGCACAATGACTTCCACAATACTTCTCTCTAGTTAAGGTTGTGCTTGTTACATTCTCACAAAGATGCGAGCAATAAACACAAATTATGAACCAATAAGGAAAAGGCACTGACTGCAGTAAAGCAGTACTTCAAAATCCTTGCAAGAATGCCATGAAACATGATGAATGTTGTATCCAATAATCCAAATGGCCACTGACATCTGCAAACCATGTGAGATTTCAGCAATTCTGAAATTTATGGTTTATGAGAGGGACACAATCACATAGTACATTCTCCACAAGTGCAGAACTGTCTGCCACATGGCACCAACACTTTGCACACACTGCCAGCACCTCTGTAAGAAATTGGGTTATTATTTGGGAGGAGTGGAAGCCCCACTCAAATATTAAAAACAATCCTTGTCATGGGTGAACCACGAAAGTCACTAAATTAACCTGTGCTTAACCCTCTGGTAGGTTGGTACATAGCAGTCAGGCTTAACTTAGAGGCAAGGTGTAAAGTATTCATGCAGCACTCAAACAGTAATAAAGTGAAAACGCAACACAAGCCAAATCCCAAACCAATTTAGAAAAATAGAGTAAGTTTTAATTAGTAAAATGATACCAGAATGACAAAGATCCAATCAGTAGAACCGAAGATATGCAATTCCAAACATTTGGTAAGTTTAGCACCTAAAAGCACAAAACGCCACTTACAGTCATCTGGTCGTACTAGACAGGGGAAAGTCGCAAGTTCAGGTGGACTGCAATGGAGCACGGGCCGGATAGAGGGACCACGTAAGTCCAATTGAAAAGGTTACCTTCTCAAATCCGACATAAAGAGCTCCATTCACAGTGGAGGATGCCGCAAGGAGCAGGCAGAGTGTTGCGGAGCTCAGCAGATCCAATATTTATACCTGGTGCCAGCCTTTGAAGTGGGGGGACACCCTATATTTCCCCCACATCTGGTTCTGGAAAGGTCTTCCCTTTCCCTGTCAAGGCTCTATGACGTCTTGGGTGACAAAAGACTAATGTCAGGTTCCTTTGTGTGTGTGCTAGAGGCACACTGTCTGGAAGGAATACTCAAGGGCCAACAGCTAAGCTATTCACAGTCATGTGATCCAGGACATAGGCAGCAGGCACAAGTGGTTAGGACAAGTAAATGGCAACTTTCTAAAAGTTCAAACAACCAATTAACTAGCCGTCATTTGAACTGCTGCTTTTTACTTAAACAGACTCAGGCCATTCAATAATTTCGATGGTCTGTAGTATTTATTTACTCATCATTTTATCTTTTTTTGGGGGGGGGATATAAATCGTTTGTTTTTGTGTCAGAACGAGGGAAAGACCTCATACTTGCCATCATTAACATACATTTAAATCATATTATTACAAGAAAACATAACAAACAATACAAAACGCACAATACATTTGTGTAACATGGGTTACATTCATTATTGAACCAGTCATCATTTTAAACAAGCAGCAACCATTATCCTGATTTATTTATTTGTCAGATGGTCTTTTTTTAATATTAATAGCTGTCTGAACAGAGTGCACATCCCCAGCCCCTGTCACTCCAAAGCCAGACAGTCAATACACAGCCTAGCAGAGGCACACTGGATGGTTAGGCAAAAAAATTCCTAATTTCTAAAAGTGGTATTTTCAAACCCAGAATGCAAAAATCACCCTCACTAAAAGATGCATCTTAACATTCCGGCATATCAAACTTTATTTTCCTATCTTGTTCCCATGGGCAGTAATGCTTATAAGATGTTATGGGCAAACTCCCCATTCTATCCTGTGAGGAATGATAGCATTACAATAGTAAAAAACGAAATTAGCAGTATTTCACTATCAGGACATGCCACGCACATCAGGGCATGTCCCAACTTTTCAAATACACAGCACCCTGCCCACAGGGGTAACTTTGGCCTACCTTAGGGGTGACTAACATGTAAGAAAAGGGAAGGTTAGGGCCTGGCAAGTGGGTGCACTTGCTACGTCGACAAGGCAGTACTAGCCTGCACACAGGCACCGCAATGGCAGGCCTGAGACCTTGTTGCAAGGCTGCTTGTGTAGGTGGCGCAATCAGTGCTGCAAGCCTACTAGCAGCGTTTGGTTTACAGGCCATGGGCACACACAGTGCACTGTACTAGGGACTTAACAGTAAATCAAATAAACCAATCATGGAAACACCAATCCATACCAACAATTTACAAAGGGAGCACTTGCACTTTGGCACTGAACAGCAAAGTGCCCAAAGCATCTAGACCAGCAAAACGAAGTCCAACACACAGCAAAATAACAGGAGGCAAAGGCAAAAATACAGGGGAAACCCATGCCAATGATGCCAGGTCTAACATTGAGAATGAAAGAGTGAGAGTCAATGAGTGAGTGAGAGTGAATATGGGAAAGTGAAGGAGTGAGTAAAGCAGTGTGAGTGAGTTAGAATTAGAGAGTAAGGTGGAGATTGTGAGAGGGAGGGGGAGGGAGTCAGAGGTATTTCTATCAATGGTACAACAGGTGCAGTTGCACCAGGACACAGAAGCCCTGGTGAAACTGCACCTCCTGCACAATTAAAGCAGATCACCTTTACCCCCGGAGTTTAACTCAGAGCCCCTGTACACCAGTAAAAGTTGTAAGGGTCATTGACTGTGAAAGTGTGACTGTATGCAAGTGCAGTTATGCGTGAGAAACAGTGAGTGTGAGTGTATGGGCTTAATTTTGTATGAGGGCACCAAAGGCAAATTTTGAGGTGAGCCCGTGGCAAGTATTACACCCAACCACTTTTAGGAATCACCAGCTGTCACTGGAGCAGTTCACACCTTTCACTCAGAAAACAGTCCTGCCTTTGCTGCTAAGGTGCTTATGGAAGCTATGTCTGCTCTTGGTGTACAACAGCTATAATCGCACCCAATCCGTTTTCATCATTATGGACATCATCACATACATCTATCTAATAGTGCAAGAGAAATATATAATTATACACAGTGGGAGCATTGCTAGGCTGTGTTCATAAATAGTCCTAGGAACTTCCAGAAAAGATTTCCTTATTTTCATAGTGCAGACAGGTCTGATCCATCTTCAGTTTATTATATTCAGGAACCAGAGAATCTGAAAAAGATACTAATTACAAATCACAGATTTATTTATGCCACAGTGTAAGAAATCAGGTATTAGTTCAGGGGAGTGAAAACCCTTCTCAAGCAACAGCCACAATCCTTGTCAGGGTGAACCACAAAGTCACGGAATTAACCTGTGCTGAACCCTCTAGTAGCTTGGAACAAAGCAGTCAGGCTTAACTTAGAGGCAAAGCGTAGACTATTTATGCAGCACACAAACGGTAATATAGTGAAAACACAACACAAGAAAAATCCAAAACCCATTTAGAAAAATAGGGTACATTTTAATCAATAAAAGACACAAAGATAAGTTAAATCCAATCAGCAGGACCGGGTATATGCAATTTCAAATTTTTAGGTAAATACAGTGACTAAACGCACAAAGCAGACTGCACACTGGGGAGGAAGGAGTTTCATTTTAGGAACTGTCAAAACATGGAACTCGCTCCCAACAGATATAAAGAACAGTCCAAATTTATTATCTTTCAGAAAATCCTTAAAAACTTAGCTTTTTACTAAGGCACTTACCAAGTCTCTCATCTGTAGCCTTTTGGTTCTTGCTGGCAACAGCGCCAAGACGCCCTCGGGCATTCGAGCGCTATACAAATCCAAAAATCTAATCAAATCAAAGCACCACTTGTGGTCTTCTGGTTTTGCTAGATCAGGGAAAGTCACACATTCAGGCCGACAGCGATGGAGAGAGGACTGGATACTGGGACTGTTACACGGTTCCTACAAATTAAGTAGGATACTGTATCTGGACAACATAAACTTCAGAATATGGGGACTCAGTTCACACATATCAACAGAAAATGTTGGCCCAATTCCTGGCTAGCTCACTGTGCCCCATCTGAACCGCTAACCTTACCAGGATATCAGTTGGTATTAGCAACCATGAACATGACCACGCTTAATTCCCCAAAGAAATTGTGGAAACACATCTACCCTTTCATTGTTACTTTTGCATGTCCACGGTAAACACACTAAAGATACAAATCTTGCTTTTCAAACATTTATTGAAACAATAGTATTCTTATATAGAAAGCATGAGCTGCAATTATTATGCAAATGAAACACAGCATTGTAACCAGCTTTATGAGAATGGTGAAAAAGATAAGCAGTTCTACCATGATAACATTACTATGTGATTATACTCCTATCTATTACTACCTATACTTTTGAGAGCATAGTGGGAGTACCCTCAGCCAAATCAATTGGGACAGCCTAACCAGTGGCGTAACAATAGCCCTCGTAGCACCAGTGGTGCGGGGGCCCCCGAACTCCAGTGATACTCCTCCATCACTGTGCACATGTGGCGGACCCATGGCATGAGAGCTCTTGACTGGGTCTGGAGCGTTGGGGACCCCCTTCAGGTACTTTGCAGAGGGGGGGCCCTCAAGTTTCGTTAAACCACTGAACCCAACGCCCCCATTACCGGAGTATGATGTGCCAGGAAGCCGGTCTTGGTAGAATAGGCTATCGTCCTTTGGAGGATAAAGGTAGAAGTCAGCAGGGCTGCATCTCAGTCACAGTGCATCTCATTCCACGATAACCCCAGCAGAAGTGCTCCTCTGCCGAATGTAGTACAGAGGCTGTTTATATAATAAAAACACTGTTTCAATCGCACTGTGTCAAAGGTGCAGAGCTGATGCGATGGTTTGTCTGGAGACTTAGAACTGTCTCCAACCGGACAACTAAATGCAAGGGCGTCACGTTCTATGTGCCTAGCCTTGGACAGAGTGTATGAACAACCTGATAATACTTAACTAAGAAATGAACTGCATGTAGAATAGCTTCTCAGTACATTATCGTGTAAGAGTAAAACATGTAAAAAGTCCCCATTAGGAAAAGATGTCAAGATAAAATGTGAAACTAAAATGGAGACTCCTTGGATGGAGGGAGACTTAGCTCAAACTAAAGCTAGCCTAAAATGTCAAGCTAAAATATTATAAAATATACTTTAATAACCAAAGCAGGTGAAAGCCATAAGCAAATGCCAATTAAAAGCACACAACTGATAAAACACATAAAAGTCAATCTATTTTAAAAACAAAGGGCCTAATAAAAAATCTAGGAGGCTCCTGAAATGTTTCCCACGTTCAGAGAGTCAGTGGGGTCCAGGAAGGAACCCGCATCTGCAGGCGATATATCCACAGTGGCCTATAAAGCATGTTCCAAGGAACAAACATGGTAAAATCTAGCACCAATCAGCAGATGCTGATGGTGTGGCAGCTGGTAGTCTGCCTAAAATAGAAGAGACATATCCAGGAATCCGGGTGCCGAAGCATCCATGTCGACTGATGATAATGGCTCATAGTAAGCACCCTGCAACAATGGCAGTCTCATAGAACAGCACTAGAAATGAGCCCCCAGCGTACGCACCTGCAGATCCATATCTGTAGATTGAATCAATTGCATCGCAAGACAGTGGTCCAGTGCACACTCGAAAGGGCACCACAGACAGCAGAACACAGGCTCCACGCAGTGTAAACACACAGGTCTAAAGGACAAAGACCAGTTCACTTCAATTCCTGAAGTAAAGGCCCTCCAAAGTGGTGTATCATGCGCTCAAAACACAGCAGGATGTGTGGTAAGTCCATCACCATTTGGCCTCAAGTCAAAAAATTCATTGTAGAGCAACAAAAATAGGACCAAAATAGCAACGAGGAATAACACTAGTGGTATGTCTCCAAATACACTGGAAATAAAAGGATCACCCTAAATAAAGTCTGGAATGTGCTAACAAAACCAGAACCAATCACTTTAAAAAAGTGTACCACTACCACGGTATTTGAAGCATTAAATATTCAGTGCACAAGTTATCCAAAATGTTGCGGCCAGTTTGTGTGCATTAGCAATTGTACTTCAAAGGAAGGCTTTGTAACTTGAAGATCAAATGTTTCTCTAGCAGATGTTAATACAACTTCCTTTTGAAACAATAAGGCTTTCATTCGGCCTAATTTATCAAAGTTAAGGTTAAAAGTAGGAATTGAGGGCCACAAGGTAACTTCCCTAATCGTGTGTGGTGGTGGAATAACACAATATTACAACAATATTACAACAAGTCACAACCCTGGAAACTGCTACCACATATAGCACTCCCGGCTCCATCCCCACAACAACCTTTGTCATTCAGGATCAAATAAATTCCATTTGAAAGTAATCAGAACACTAGATGAATCAAGGAGAATGGGAGGCCCTTCAGATAACATGCTTAATTAGCCAAGGAAGCATTGCATGCCCCATGAAGTATCACCTCTTTACAAACTAATGAATGACAGAACTAAGTTTCACAATTGTTTCTGCTAAGGAAAACTTCAGTTTCTCCAATCAAACATCTGTAACCGCAGGGCAAATACCAGGTTTCTTGAACTAAACTCTCCCCAAGAGCGTCATATCTGCCTACTCAAAAATGTTTCAGGCCAGTTGTAACATGAACCATTGATATCGGTAATGAAATGTACGCATGGATCAACCATACAGTAGAAGGTGTTTCTGTGTGCTTCAGCTACTGTAAAAGGCAATTTTTCGGAACACTCTATGATCAACATTGTATAAATTGCATCCTTCTTTTGTATCAGCCTTTGTATGAGTGTTTTTTATAAGGCAATTTCCATGGCACACAGTTTGATTTTAAAACCTTCAATGTCCAACTCAATTGCATAATCGATCTCAGCTGACTTTGCCCATGCTGGAGGAGAGACATGCCATTCTGTATTATATCGAATGCAGATGATACATTATTATTCAAAGTATAAATGCGAGTTGACAATGTAGTCATGCCGTTATCTACAACAGCCAATGCCTTTTGCAAATTAGCCCAGTCAATTTCTCTTAAGCATTCAGCAGCTTCTTCCTGAGAAACTTTCCAAAGTTCATTGTAAGTGGCATATATGAAACAGTTAGAACATGGTGACCTAGGACCCAACAAGAAAACTTGTAAATCCATGTCATCTGAAAGGAGAGAAAAATGTTCCTTGAACTGAAGATAAGGGGTGGAATGCTGTAACCATTGCTGGCATAACCTTCCTACACTATAGGTGGTAACCACAGCTGAATGTTGTGACTGCATGTGCCGGGGGTCTGGTCTGCTAGCTGTAAAACCCGTTGAGGAGTTAAAAAACATGCATTACAACCATTAGTGTTGACTGGCCACACTAATCACTCAACTGAACCTGAAATTGGAGAGTTATATGTACCTTTCTGTAACATATTATTGAGCGGTTCTTCTGTAAAATTGACAAAGTGTTGAAAATTGTCAAAACGTGCCATAAAGGGAATGCTAGGTGTGTTCATATCTTTAAAGTTGGCCTAACGGCTAGGGCGGTCGACCTCGAATCTGGGGAACTGGGTTCGAGTCTCGGCAATGACGCTGAACATCCTGTGATTCTGGGCAGATCACTTAACCTCCCTGTGCCTAACAAAAAAAATAATGTGTCCTCATGTAATGCAACTGGTGCTATGTAAAGCGCTCTGATACCCGATACCTTCGGGTCAAGTTCACGCTATATAAAACTCTGTAAAAAAAAAATGTAGGCAGATAGTTTGCTTCACTGTTTTGTTCAGAAAGGTCATCTGTCTGGGTATCAGACAAGCTCTATATAAAGCATCAATGCCCTGTACTTGCCAGTGTTGGGTTCCCTAAGTCTATTTCAAATCAGTGGCTTCTTTCCAATATACATAGCCTTGTACAGCCAACTGGAAATAAATAAATCAGAATAATTATCTTTTTTGGGGTCAGCATATTTTTCTTTGCTGGAGAAGGGGTAAGGTTATAATAGTAAGAAACTGGGTCTGCAGGGTTGTTACCAGAAAAATATGCAAACTTCTTCAAATATGTTTTTGAACTACCCACTGGTGGTTTTGGGCAATGTTCCCATTGTGTGTAATAGAAAACTGTACATGGAGTATGAGCTCTGTATAAATAATGGTGAGCATAGTGATGATAACAAAACATTTTACCATAATTAGTAACCCTGGGCGGAGTTCACGGAGTTGCGCTACGCGAAACGCTGCGAAGTGGAAAAAAAACTCTGCTGCGCTACACGGAGCTCCGCAAGCGGCGGAGTGCGATAGAAAAATACCGTTCGCGGTGATTTTCAGTGCCGGATGCTTGTCCGCACTGTGCAATCATCACGAATGGCACCATGCACAACGCAAGCGGGCGCTGCTTTCCTTTCTGCTGCTCGAGTAGATTTTTACTCGAGTGGCAGCTTTCTCAACGCAAACGGGCAGTTTCTCAATGCGAGCGGTTGCGAGCATACGAGACCACTCGCAATGAGAAACCCGACCCCCCCGCATTGAGAAATCTCGCCAGGAGGTTTATTTTCCACGCTTGCGCTCGCCAACTTGATGTTGACGATCGCGAACGAGGAAAAATCTCACCGGGAGGTGGATTTTCCTCGCTCGCGCTCGCCAACTTGACGTTGACAAACGCGAGCAAGGAAAAAAAACTCCGCTACGCGGGGCGGAGTTTTTCGGATCGGAGTTCACCACCCAGGCCTAATAATTAGCAGAATTTAAATACAAATCTTCAGTTTTGAATATTGCATAAGATCTAGTTCCGAAAGCATGCTCTTGACTCTCTACATCCCATTCATCAGACATAGAACCAGGAGTAATTATTTCATCCATAGCAACCTTAAAAACATAAGGAATCTGTAAAGTTTCTGTTGGACCAAAAATGTCAAATGGGACCTTATCGTAAACAATCCCATCAGAGACAGGAAATGCAGAAGGGACAGATCTCTTTGCACCATATGTGAAGAAGAATGAAGCTTAAGTACCTCAGCTGCCAGTTCTACAGCACAGCGTTCTGGAAGGTAATGCCCATTGAGAAGCAAAAAGAAAACTCTAACAAATCAAATCCAAATTAACAAGAAAAGCAGTGAAATGGAAATCCAAATATAGGACCATGGAGGATAAATCTGTTTCAGCCAAAGAAAAAATGCACGTACACCATGCAGGGAAGTATGTAACAAATCGAATAAAAAATCATCAATATAGGCAAAGTGTCCAGAGGCAGTCTGTGCAAAAACAGGGACCTCACGTGGTAAAAGAGAACTGGAAGACAACTCTAAAGGTGGTGGATAATAAACAACTTCTTTGTTAGGAGTAGCAGTAGTAACCTCACATCTGATGTGCATCCTGTGTTAGCAGTAGTAACAGGAAGTAGTAAAAGTTCAGTATCTGAAGTCCCCAGCTGGGGAGTAGCAATATTTGTATTATTTAATGCTTGTAGAGGGATTTTCTTTATGGTAGTGAGAGGAGGCAGGTAACTACCCAGGAGCCTGTGTGGCCTACTGTGTAGGACTGGCCACATGGTGTAGCGTGCTCACATCTATTGAAACAACCAGTAAGTGGTGAAAAATCACAGTTCTGGTACCTTGAATGCCAAGGACTGGCACCGGTGCTCAGTATGATGGGGGTCCAGACACCCAAAGATGCTCTAGGCAGATTATTCAAAGATATCTGAACTCCATACAAGTGAAGGATCCTACTACGACCTGAACCTAATACTCTAGCTGTTAAGGACTGCTTTGAGTTACGCTTTTTCCTTTCCACTATCGAATTTCCCTCAGGATGATAATGGGAGGAATAATGCACAGCAACACCCAGGGTTCCCATGGTATCCTAGTAAGCCTTAGAGGCAAGCGATGGTCCCTGGCTTGATTGGAATGCTGCTACTGCATATGTCCCGATAAAGACCTGCAAATCTTTAATAAAAGTTTGAGTGTCAGCCGATCGCTGCGACCACACCCACAGAAATATAGAACATGAATCAATGGCCAATAGAATGCATTGAAACACACCATCTGACTGAAGAGGTCCACAATGATCCAAATAGACATATTGTAGAGGTTTTTTAAACTAAGAGAGGTGTCTAGGGTGGGCGAGCTGCGGTGTAACTTTTAATTTGCTGAAAAATGTCACAGCTGAGGACATATTGTTTAGTCTGCTTGTACAGACCATGCCACCAATAGCGTCTCTGTAGTAAGGAAACTGCATCCACCACACCTGAATGGTCAGACGCTAATCCCTCATAAGCAGCAATGACTAATTCTAGCCTACGATCCTGGTTGGGTATCACTCGATCACCCACCCCGGGAATGCAAGCAAAAGGTATGTTTTCAGCACTCAAAAGATAGGGGTATTTTGCTGGATATTTTTTAGGTAATGGAGTGCCACTGCATGAAGCAGTGACAGCAACCATGATCTCATCATCCATCCTCGTGTTTGAATGAGTAATTGCAGCTACAACAGCAGTCTGAACAGCTGCTTTGCTGGCTTCATCAGCAAGTGAATTCCCTGCAAAGTGTATTCCAACACGCTGATGACTCAATGTATAAATTACATAAGACCCTGGCAAGCAATCTTTAAGATGTGCCACCTTTTCCCAAAGCAATTTAAGCTTGATAGTGTTTCCCTTAGGATCTCTGAATCCATTCAAGTGTCAATAATGTAAGTATTCATTAAAAGATTGGACATAGTAATACGAATCACACATTATGAGTGTTGGTAATTCAGGATCAGTATTCTCTAGTGCCAGAATGAATGCTTTCACCTCAGCCAGCTGAGCATTACAATCCCCTAAGGATTGTGTTAATGTTTTTTGTGGATGGAACTCTCCGTCCTTCATGACACCATGTACTGCTGCACATGCGGTGGAGTATCGTTGTTTAGTGCCAACTGCGGGCTGAGCTGAACCATCAGTAAATATTATATAATCATACTAATCAAGAGGCAAAATGTAACTGGGCACAGGGTATTCTTGTTCATACTGGAGAAATTCTTGTGTTTGAAAGGTGGGGTCAAAGACATAGTCAACATCAGTAGTTGTTAAGGAGGCGTCCCACTGTACCCATCTTGGATGTAAGGCTTTTGCGTTAGGAACGCTTACCTTGGTGACAGCCTTTAAGGGTGGAATTGGAGTAACCACAATTATGCGTTTCCCCTGAGCCAATGGTTTTTCCTTTATAACAGCTGCCTGAACTGCAGTCAATATTTTTTCTGTCAATGCAAAACGCATTTCAGCATTCAATCAATCAATCAATCATGTCACTTATAAAGCGCACTACATACCCTCGAGGGTCTCAAGGCGCTCAAGCATTGGAGTATGAATGTGATTTATAAGCAATCGGTACAGTATCACCCTCATTAAAGGTGACATATGTATAACCAGTGGGTCCCGCGATTATGCAGCTCACCAAGTTAGTTGTGTTGACACAAGTGTGTAAGTGTCTGAATGCAAGCATGTCAGTTTGCAATGTTCTGAGGATCTGTGTAAGTTCTGATGTCCAATGTTTACTGGAAAAGACAGGACGAATTAATTCATAAAACGGTTTAACCCATTGTGCGTAGTCTGGTATGTGTAGTCTACCAAAGAGAGAAAACCTAAAAGTGATTGTAACTTTTTTTATGGTAATTGGTGTTTGCAAGAGAGCACATTTCTCCAAGACATTTGGCACAAGGTTTTTGCCATTGTTTGATAATTTGTATCCCAAGAATAGGACACTGAGAAAAGCAATTTTTGTTTACTGGAATTGAATTTGTAGCCATGTTCAGCAAAACCCCAAAACATTGGTGTGGTGAGCAAAAGAATGATGGATTTAACCCAGATCCTTGTGACTGGGGGTGAATGTTTGCATTGTCCAGCATTCCGTCCATCAATTGTTTCTTTTGCATATGTCGCCCTAAGTGGGAAGGGTATGCCCAGACGTGGGTCCTGTGCTCACTACAACACTGGATTCAAGCTAGCCTGGCTGATGAAGGATGATGCACTGAAACCAGTCCCAGGATGCTTGTTTCCAGTCCAGGGAGGACCTGGCTTGGCAGTTTGGGCTGGACTGTTCACACAAGGAAGAGGGTCAAGACTGATTTGCATATGGCTGGGTCCAAACTGGGGTGGTGTGGTGAGCAAAAGAAAGATGGATTAAACCCAGATCCTTGTGACTGGGGGTGAATGTTTGCATTGGCCAGCAATCCGTCCATCAATTGTTTCTTTTGCATATGTCGCCCTAAGTGGGAAGGGTATGCCCAGACGTGGGTCCCGTGCTCACTACACCACTTAATTCAAGCTAGCCTGGCTGATGAAGGGTGATGCCCTGAAACCAGTCCCAGGCTGCTTGTTTCCAGTCCAGGGAGGACCTGGCTTGGCAGTTCGGGCTGGACTGTTCCCACAAGGAACAGGGTCAAGACTGATTTGCATATGGCTGGGTCCAAACTGGGGTGGTGTGGTGAGCAAAAGAATGATGGATTAGGGAGAGGATGTAGCCTTACGGCCAGAGCGGTCGACATCGAAGCTGGGGAACCGGGTTCGAGGCTCGGCAACGACGCTCAACATCCTGTGATTCTGGACAAATCACTTAATCTCCCCGTGCCTAAAAAAAAAAAAATGTGTCCTTGTGTAAACGAAACTGGTGCTATGTAAAGCGCTCTGATACCGGATATCTTCGGGTCTAGTTCGCGCTATATAAAACTCTAAAAAAAAAAAGAAATTAAACCCAGATCCTTGTGACTGGGGGTGAATGTTTGCATTGTCCAGCATTCTGTTTCTTTTGCACACTTTCTAAAAGTGGCATTTCCCAACACACAATTTTAAAACCATCTTTACTAAAAGGTGTGTTATTAAACTCTGAGTTCAGAGAGCCTAAACTCCATTTCTTTATGTCCCAATTGAAAGTTACACATGTAAAATATTACAGTGCAATGTTAACCTATGGGACAGACAGCCTTTCAACAGGGAAAAATGAAATACACAGTATTTTACTATCAGGACATGTAAAACACACAAGTACATGTCCTACCTTTCACATACACTGCACCCTGCCCATGGGGGTACCTTGGGCCTACCTTAGGGGTGCCTTATATGCACCTCTGAAGATTACGAGTGACTGATCTTCTTTCAGTGATTGCACTGATTGCCACTGTTCCTTAGATAAATTATATTGCTTCATATTTCTACCGTGTCCTCTGTTTTGTCTGAGCCTGACTAGATCTTTAAGGACAACTTCGAGGAAGCTGTCCATCATATCAAAAGGAGTTCTCGGGATATATCTTGATTTTACTTTAAAATGACTTTTGTCACTTTGCTGTTTTATATCCGCTTGTTCCAATAGTAGTAGTGATCTTTCAGATTCATCGATTGTTGGTATTGGTGTCAATAATACTTAGAAGGGTGGAAGGTGAAATCTAAATCTAAATTGTTATTATTAATTAGAGATTATGTTTTAGTCTAATTGAGATAATATCAAACATGAAATATGCACTTTGTCACTTTACAATAGATCATTTAGTAATATTGCACTAAAAATTGAGATAGGTAGCGTGTAAATAATAATGGATATATATTATTTATAATGACCTTTATAAATTTTGAACCATCATGGAGAAATATATCCAATATTGGGTGACAAAAACATACCCATGTCATAACATTGTCGAAAATAATTAAATGTAAACAACAATTGGGTACACCCAGTCACTTTATTGAAATGCACTTTCTGAACAGTACTGTAGCACATTGACACTTTATCAAATTTGTTTTTAAAGGGGCAAGTAATATGGAAATTAGGGAGTATTCAATGAATTATATGGAAATTGTATGGCTTATACATTGAAGAATGCAATGTAAACCATTGAGAATTGTAAAAACAACAACTCTCCAACATGGCCGCCCCAATTGTACGCTATGAAAGAAAAGTCAGTTTTTGATTTTTATAGGATAAGCTATACCGGAAGTAATGAGTAGAGAAAAGTTAAATAGGTGGTTAATTGTAAAGAGACGGACATTGACAAACAAAGGCCGTGCAGGCCGAAATGCGTTTGTCAGATATATATATATATATGTATATATGTATATATATTCACTGAAAAAACCATAGGTTTCAGGCACGTTATAGATAGAAATTAGCATTTAAAAAACCTTAGAAATTCACTGAAAAAACCATAGGTTTTAGGGAAAGTTATAGTTAGTTGGACATTTCACTCGTACAAAACCAGAGAAATTCCCCCGTTATAGTTAGTTCAGCTAACTATAACTCACGCCCCGCAATGCACTGCTGATGACGTCACATATTACATCACTCTTGACATGGTCAGTGACATCACTGATGACATCACTGATGACATCTCAAATGACATCACTGATGACATCATCCAGTGACTGTGTGTTTCTGTAAAGTTTAAATATGTTTAATATATATACGGAAAGGCGTATTGAAGAATGAATGGGTGTATAAGTGTCTGAATGGATGATTTAGTAGGTGCGTGACTGACTCTATAAGTGAGTGATTAAACGTATCTTACTGAATGCATGGGTTAGTGACTAAACTGTGTGAATGTCTGTATCCGTCTGTCTGTTGGTGTGTAAGCGGCTGCATGGGTTTGTGAATAGCTACATGAGTGTCTATATGGGTTATTGATTGGTTGTCTGAGTATCTGTATGGGTGCCTGAGTGTTTGTGTGGGTGGGGTGTGTGTGACTCTGTGCATAGATGTGTGAGTGGGTGATTCACTGGGTGCATGGTTTCAAGAGTGCATCTGTGATGGACTGTATGGGTGGGTGAGTGTGTGTATGGGTGTGTTAGTGAGTGAATGTATATCTCAGTGGTACATGTGTGAGTAACTACATATGTGAAAGGCAGTATATATGTGTGTTGGAGTATATAAATGGCTATAAGTGAGAGTGTGTAATTGTGAGAGTGGCTGTATGGATGAGTGTGTGCTTGTATCAGTGATTGTATAAGAGCGTAAGAATGTGCTAGTATTTGTATGAGTAAGTGAGCTGGTGTGCGTATAACTGTATAGGTGAGTAAATGGCAGTGTGATTAATTATTTGCATGACTGACTAGGTGTGTGAGTACCTCTATGGATGTGTGGCGATGTGTGAGTGTCTATATATGTGTATGAGTGCATATGATAGTCCTGTACTGAGTGACCATAAGTATGAGTGACTGTACGGATGAGTGAGTAGATGTGTGTGTAAACCTAAGAATCAGTGAGTGGCTATGTAGTTATTGGTGTTGGAGTGTCTATGGTTTTGAGAATGGCAGTCTGTAATTTAGAGTGGGTGTATCAAAGGTTATATTAGGGTGTGAGAAGATGCATCAAATTATCACATGGATGATGTCATCAGTGATGTCATCAGCGATGTCATTTGAGATGTCATCAGTGATGTCATCAGTGATGTCACAGTGATGTAATATGTGACATCATCAGCAGTGCATTGCGGGGGAGCGAGTTATAGTTAGCTGAACTAACTATAACGGGGGAATTTCTCTGATTTTGTACGAGTGAAATGTCCAACTAACTATAACTTTCCCTAAAACCTATGGTTTTTTCAGTGAATTTCTAAGGTTTTTTAAATGCTAATTTCTAACTATAACGTGCCTGAAACCTATGGTTTTTTCAGTGAATTTCAAAGGTTTTTTAAATGCTAATTTCTAACTATAACGTGCCTGAAACCTATGGTTTTTTAAGTGAATATATATATATGTGTGTACATTAGAAGTGGATAAACAAGACACGTCAATCCTAATGACAGCCATTCTATTCTTCCTCTGATGGTAACAGTTTCTATTAATGTACGTGTGCTGCTAGATACTCAGAAAGCACTCCCCCCACCCCAGCCTTTACTGGTGGGGGGGTTTACAGTTCTTCAGCGGAGAGGGACACGGGAGGGTATCAGTTGCTGCTATCTTTGTTAATAATAATAATAATAATAAATGTTGCTGTTAATGTTATTGTAATTGTTATTAATATTCTTGTGAAAAGTTATTATTAATGGTGTTTTCATGGTTTTGTCATTCATATTTTTATACATCTCGTCGTTGCTCAGACTTTTCCGGCCGTATAAAGAGAGGGTTGAGGGGCTGGTGGCGGTGGGAGAAAGAAGGGACCACCGGTGAGAGCTGGGTGAGTACTGGGGGAGACACGAGCAGAGGAGGAGAGGGAAGACTGCTGAAGATTTGGGACCACCGGGCGGGTGATGGGAGCGGACTCCTGCAGTCCAGCACCCAGGCGGGGTGCGGGGTAGTGGGGGGGGCGGAGCGAAGATCCAGAGGAGGTGGGGCCACTGTGGAAGTCAAGGGACACTGGCGCTAGAGGAGGGGTAGACAAGTTTGAAAACAAGGAGGAAGAGTGAAAAAGAGTAAGAAGGAGAAGAATAGGAAGAGAAAGAAAGCAAGATAAGAGATGAGAAGGGGAGAGGGAACCGAGTGAGAAGAGAATGTCAGAGGAAAGGAAGACAGGCGAAGAAGCGAGGGAGGAGTGGAGACGAGAGCCATTTATGAAAGAGAGATGGGGGCAGAAAGCTGAACAAAGAGAGATGGAGCGAGGTATGGGGGTGACCTGAAAGGGGGGGGCGGCGGACAGCCCAGAAAAGAGAGTGCGCCCAGCAATAGGAGAGCTAGGCGAGAGTGTGAGATGTTGGGAAGAGTGGAGTGGAGGAGGCGGGGAGGGAGGGATGGAGGGAACCGCTGAGGAGATGCAGAGAGAGGGCGGGCTGCAGGTGGTTCGTGTTGCACCGGCTCCTCGCATTCTTCCAGCCGCGGGGTAAGGGCAGGCGGGGGGAGTGGGGGTGTAGTACGGAAAAAGTAAGGAGAACTGGGTGGACGGTAGACTGTGGGGAGGAGAGTGAGAGTGGAATAGAAGGTGGAGAAGGAGGGCGGGGGGGAGTGAAGATAAGATAAGGGAAGGTATGGGAAGGGTGAGGCTGCGCAAGAAGGTGAGGAGAGATCGAGAGGTGATGATATGAGAGAGAGAGAGAGAGAGAGAGAGAGGAGTGGGAAGAGAGATACAGATAGAAAGAGCGAAAGGTAGATGGTGAGAGACAGATAGAGAGAGAGGGCGAAATACTGAGAGGGAGGACGAGTGACAAAGAGAGAGAGGGAAACAAAGAGAAAGAGACTGAGAGAAAGAGAGAGAGTGCGAAACACAGAGAGAGGGGAGAGAAAGAGCGACATATAGAGAGAGGAAAACAAAGAGAACGATACTGAGAGAGAGAGAGAGAAACAATGAGAAAGAGGGGGAGAAAGAGCGACATAGAGAGAGAGGAAAACAAAGAGAAAGACTAGGAGAGAGAGAAAGAGAGAGAAAGAGAGAAAGAGAGAGGGGGCGAAAGAGCGACATGGAGAAAGAAAGAGCGCAAGGGAAACAAAGAGAAAGAGAGAATGCGAAAGAGAAAAAGAAAGAGAAGGGGCTGTGATGTATGCACCCCCCGCACCCCAACAAGCACTGCCTCCGCCGGGGGTGGGGTAGGGGAGGGGGCCCTCATTCTAGCTCGAGAGCCCCCGATTGCGAGTATTCCGTTCACCCTGACACAAAATGTTATGTTACCCGTCCTCCCTAGAATGTACATGCACTGTGCAGTGCGCGGTTGCGCGGGTGCGCGCCGGCCCCTCCGCCTCTCGTGCACACAAGACCCGTAGAGTGGCCCCAAACACAAGCACATAGCGAGAGATTCACGTCCACAGTCTACACAGACAAAATTGCCTGTGCAAAGTACCACAAAGATACACACGTTGTCTCCAGGCACCTCCCCGGACCCCTAAATGCAGCCGTCTGCAGACACCCTCGCCACATGTACAACCTAAAAATTCCCAACCCCGTGTATGCACACACTGCACATGCAAACACAGGCCATTTCCTACCCCGTGTAGGCACAGACGGCACGTGCACATACAGATCACTGCACGTACACACACAGATAATTCCCAACCCCATGTAGGCATACATGCACGCACAGGTAATTTCCAACCTCACATAGGCTCTGACTGCACAAGCACACACACAAACCATTCCCAGCCCCATAGGTGCTAACCTGACGCACACACACAGACCATTCTCCCCAAAGCCACAAACTGCACACAGACCATTCCCAACCCCATAGAGGCACACACTGCACGAGCACACTCACAGACCATTCCCAACCCCATAAAGGCACACACTGCACACACACACACACACAGACCATTCCCAACCCCATAGAGGCACACACTGCACGAGCACACTCACAGACCATTCCCAACCCCATAAAGGCACACACTGCACGCACACACACACAGATCATTCCCAACCCTATATAGCCACGCACTGCAGGAGCACACACACAGACCATTCCCAACCCCATAGAGGCACACACAACCATTCCCAACCCCATATAGGCACACATTGCATGCGCACACAGACACGTAAACGTAATATATATTCCAAACTCATATAAACACACGCCGCTCGCTCACATGCACTCGGTTCGTTCCTAACTGCAAAGACACATATTTAGACATTATAGACACTGATCGTTATGATGCCATCGATAGCTGCTGATCTATGAATAATTTCTGTTAGGGTGTCATTGATAGCCGTAAGATAGAAGTATCACGGCTATGATGCCACTGATGACTATTGCAATATAATAATGCACTATTGTGATATAACAGATACCATTGCGTGACATAATTATTTCTGTTCTGATGATTTCGTCGATAACTGTTGTGATATAATGAATTATTTATGTCATCACTATTGGTTGTGATATGGGTTAATTTCATAATGCTTTGATAAATGTCGCAATACTGTGAAGTAGTTATATCAGTCGCTGTTATGAAATGGTGCCTTACATTTACAGTGCCATTAAACACGCTTGCGATCTGAATGAAGGGTTGATGTAACGAAGCCATCGAAGCCTGTCGTGACGTCATTGCTAGCTGTCGTGATGACACGAGAGCTGCCACGCGCGCCCATGTTTCGACAGAAGCCTCCGCTCCACGGGGAAAGCCCGCCCAGAATATTAGTGGGCACATCGGGGTGCGTGGGTGGCTCGGAGGCGGTCCGCCCGGGTTTCCTTTCTCGTGGCCCTGCCACTCTCACGCGGTCTAAGAGCCCAAGGTCTGCGCTCGTCAGTCCAACCTCTTTCCTGGGAGTCAATATGCGGCAGGGGTTTCCTGTGCGGCACTCTCGTACCCTACATAGCATGTCACAGCACAGGGAACCGTATCTTCATCCGAATGTGTGTGTGCTATATTACCAGATGTTGTGTAGCGCGCTGTTTGCTAAACACCTGAGCTCTTTGTACAGTCTCAGGTCCGTTGCGGCTATCATCCCGCTGGGTTTCTCCGCGCTAGGGTTCCCGGGTAATATCATTATAGCGCAGTAGGATGGCCTCAAGGCGCTCCACGTTCTCAGCGTGTTGGTAAAAATATTGATAATCGGGGTCGACACTAGTGTTTTGATGAAAACATCACTTAGTGGTTGGCTGGCATATGCTTCGCTGCGAGTCCAGGGAGCTGTCAACCATGGGAGGAGGGGTCCTGCCCACTCCCGGATCGGGTTCCCGTGACTGACGGCGTCTCCGCGGCAACCCCATCCCCGGCTCCCACCACCGCCTCCCGCCCGCCCTGGGGTTATGTGTCCTACCAACTAGCGCGCGTCCGGGCCCTTCTCATGGCCGCTTACAATAATATTATGAAAAAGCTGCTGGGGCAGCCTGAGAGAGCAAGCTGACTGCGGCACTCTATCACCGTCAGCCCCACGCTGCCGAGAGGCTTCAAGTTAAAGGGTGGGGGCGCACTCCCAGCACCGCTGGAAAGCCGAGACAATAGATACCCAAAGTCAAGTACCTGCGCAAGAACTTCACAAAAGTTTTCACATTTTCCTGGCGAGATGCCAATGCTTGTATTCACTGCCCACCACTCTTATTTGTCCCTCCATCTGAGGTACAAGATGGCTGCCAACACTTCCTGGTTTGAAGTGTTGGCAGCCAATTAGAGCCAAGCTCGTGCTCGGAGGGTTAGGCTCCGCCCAGATATTGAAACTTTTTATTTTTTGAATATCTCAGGAACTACTGAATGGATTTACACCATTTAACAAAAAGGTCTCTTTCTGAACCAAGGGCTATCTTTTTGCCAAATTTGGTGTTATTCCGTTCAGCAGTTCGGGCTGTAGCCGTGTCTAAAGTTTCCTATGGAAAATAACATGGATAAAACACGTTTTGGGACCCCCCTTTTTTCTCGGCCCCCGCTTGGCAAATCACCCCGAAACTTTCAGGATAGGAGCTGACCGGAGCGGGCCATAAGTTTTGAAAATTTCGCGAACATTCGTCAACCGGCGCCAAAGTTATTGGGGAAACAAAAAACGCTTTTCCTATGGAAACTAGGTCCTAACTATAACTATTTACTGGCGACCGCCAGTAGATAATATATATAGATAATATATATAGATATATATATACATATATATATAAACACAGTTTTTCGGACGTTTCCAGAAAAAATGCAAGGACACCTTGAGAGTTGCAGTGTAGGAACTTTACTGACTGCACCAGCAACGCGTTTCAGCTTACGCCTTGATCACGCTAGAGGGCTAAACAGTACCACCACATTATAAATCATATGTGAAGACATAGTGAAAGGACAATTCATTACACCATATGTGATAAACATAGTAAAAGGACAATTCATCATAACATAACGAACAAATAACGACACATGGTGGCCATCTTAACACAGTTCATTATGATGTATAAAATATACAAAAAATGACTTGGATTCGCATGAAAATTCATTAGTCCCACTGTATAATCAATGAAATTCAATAAATCTCAAAATATGGATATAAGCTCAGCAAAATCAAATATATAAAAATCTAATATATAGAAAAACCATCTGAACGACTAACTAATATCCGTCCATGGATGAATATACATAATATAACCAAATGTAATAGTCAGTAATCTTGCTGCCTGATGTAGCCAATTACCAATTCTGCCCAAGTGGGCAAAGGATTACATCCAATGAGCAAAGCTGCCCCCATAGATGAAGAATTCCATACATCAATCAATCAATCAATCAATCAATCACGGCATTTATAGAGCGCGCTACTCACCCGGGAGGGTCTCAAGGCGCTGGGGGAGGGGGTAAGTTACTGCTCGAACAGCCAGGTCTTGAGCTGCTTCCTGAAGGCGAGATGGTCCTGGGTTCGCCGAAGGTGAGTGGGGAGGGAGTTCCAGGTCTTGGCCGCCAGGTAGGAGAAGGATCTTCCTCCGGCGGTGGTTCTGCGGATGCGTGGTACGGTGGCGAGGGCGTGGCTGGTTGATCGTAGCTGGCGTGTGGGCGTGTAGAAGGACATGCGGTCGTTGAGGTACTTTGGGCCCAGGTCGTGGAGGGCCTTGTGTGCGTGGGTGAGGAGTCTGAACGTGATTCTCTTGCTGACGGGGAGCCAGTGCAGGTCTTTCAGGTGTACGGTGATGTGGCTGTGTCGGGGGATGTCCAGGATGAGTCGTGCGGAGGCGTTCTGGATGCGCTGGAGTCTCTTTTGAAGTTTGGCTGTGATATATACATGATATGTTTATAAGCGGCCAAAATTAAAACGAGTGTACATCACCTAAAAAAATGTGAAAAATAACTTAATTAAAATCAACACTAAGTTTCATAATTCTAAACATATTAAAATAGTTACACAACAAATTTAGCAGCATCATTTCTATTTACAATAACATATATAAATGTTTTAGATCTTAATGATGCAGGTGTACTGCTAATTCTTCACTTGAATTTAACCCAGAAGGGGTCATGGTTTCTAGGTCAATGATATATCTTGACTCTAGTTGACGTAATGCTAATTGTCTATTGCCACCACGTATATTAACAGGAACAGCATCAATGACCACCATTTTTAGAAGTTTTTCATCCTGCAGATGTTGATCAAAGAAATGTCGGGCAACAGGATACTGCCTTTTGTTATGGTGTATAGCCCTGACATGTTCTAATACACGTTTCTTTGCACAGTGGATTGTGCTCCCTATGTAAGCTTTGTTACAAGGACAGACCAGTGCATAAATGCAATATGTCGTATTACAAGTGAGAGCCTTTTTGATGATATGTTCCCTCTTACTGCTTGAAATGGCTAATGTTGTACAATCATTGCTGTTCCTACAGGCTTTACACTTCTTACAACAACGAAACCCCAGGCAGCTCTTATTCATTACCTCTAATTTACGGGTCACATGATTGGGACTTAATACATCTCTAAGTGACCGGCTTCGTTGGAAAGTGATTTGGGGGCAACTATTCAGATGTTTACAAAGGTTAGAGTCAGTTAACAAGACATGCCAATGTTTTTTAAGTATATGGCGAACGTCTTGTGCTTGACCTGAGTAGGTGGTAATAAATCTCAACTTGTCACTGTTCGTGTCACGATTGATAGGATGTAACAGCTGTGTACGGGTAACCGACTCAACTCTAGTGCATGCCTCAGAAATAGTTCTAAGGCTATACCCTCTATCTTTGAAACATTGGAACATCACTTCCTTTTCTTTCAAATAGCCACTCTCAGAACTACAATTGCGCTTAGCGCGTAGCAACTCACCATATGGGATACTGTATACCAGTTTCCGAGGATGGGCACTTAAGGCACTCAGAATGCTATTCCCTGCAGTTGTTTTACGGAACAGCTGTGTCCGTATGGGGTTATCTATGACTTCTACCAAAACATCTAAAAACTCGATTTTGGGTTTACTTATATGTTCCACCAAGACCAAATTAAAAGGATTGTCATTAAGATTCCGGACAAAACCCCTAACTGAATCGATGTCACCATTCCAAATGATAAAAATGTCATCTATATAGCGCAGCCACAGGACACAGCGATCATAATCCACCATTTGTGAGACCACCCGCTCCTCCCACCAGCCCATCACCAGATTGGCGTAGCTGGGGGCGAAGCAGGTTCCCATTGCAGTGCCCTGTGACTGGCAATAGACGGTATCATCAAAAAGAAAAAAGTTATTGGATAGACAAAATTCTATCATAGCCAAAATCATTTCAGAATGTGACCATAAGGAGATAGAACGAGTTTTCAAGTAGTGTCTGATAGCATGCAGGCCAATATCATGCTGGATACAAGTATATAAGCTACACACATCTAAGGTAACCAGAGTATAATTAGGTTCCCAGTAAATCCCATCAATGATGGTTAAAAAGTGTGTTGTATCCCTCAAATACTCTGGCAAACTGACCACAAATGGACGTAAATAATGGTCAATGAACATATATATATATCTATATATATTATCTACTGGCTATATATAGCTTAGGCTTCATTATCGTTTCATTTAGCAGTCCACCTTTTTGCATTATGCATGTTTATTTAGCCATATGTACGCTTTTACATATAGATACACAATCACCAATGTTGTACAGATATTTATTGCAGTGCAATGTGATAACTCTGCTTGCTCAAATATATTGTTTAATGATTTGTTCTAACTTAGCCTGACATCTTGATTTTCTATTTATTATTCTTAAATAGTCAACAAGGTTTCATAGAATTTGATACCTTGAGTTCTCAGTAAATGTTTCTAAAAAGTAATCAACGTTTCATGGAATATAGGTAGGTGAAAGGCCAGGGGGACCTCTATATTGAATTTTTATTTTATAATATTCAACAATCTTCAAGGGTTAAAAGCTGTATCGAAGAGAGGAACATAGATCCAGTGACTCCAGGCTGAGGGTTGCTCAGTAGCTGTAAACACCTTCACTTGCTGGAGTCTATAGAAAAGGCACAACTAGTCTTCCAACAGGCTATCTGTCTGATGAAGGACAAAATAGTTCTTGACCTGCCTACTTATTGACCTTATTGACTGCTGTTTCTGTTGTTTGAAAATGCCGGTGCAGGCAAGGCCATTCATGAAACTTGAAAAGGCACCTTTTTGTGCTAAGATAAGTTTAGTTAGCAGACAGAAGGGAGGGGTTTAGAAGCCAATGTAGAGAAATCCTAAATTACTGTCATAATGTTACAATATTTTGTGTTGTACTTCCTATTGACAAATATCATTACTACTATCTTGTTTGTTTTCATAGCAAATATTGTTCACATTGTGTGCATTAGGTTTTAATAGATTACAAAATGCACTCCTAGTGTGCATTTCTGAGTGTATTTACTCATAATGAAAGACACTTTAGGGTCCACTAATTACTCCTGGGAGTCTCACAGGAATGATTGTTACCAAATATGCACCTTACTCATGTAATGCTCAGTGGGTTGTGGGAGTCCACTGGGTTCTCGATCTCAGTACAATGACTAAGTCGTTGATGCTGGAGGGTCTAGAAAACTTTTTCTTGGGCTGTTTTCTGGAGAAAATTCCAGAAAATATATCAGGAAGACCAAGACAACGCCAGAACCTAGAAGAGGACCAGGATCAAGGGGAGAACAACTGAGAAAGCCAAGAGGCAGAGGAGGTGGATCAGGAGTAGAAGGAAGAACTGGTGATTAGGACCAATAGGAGGAGATGGACTAGGAGAAGGGGGATAACTTGAAGGACAGGAAATTTAGGAGGCCCAGGAGGAAAGGCACAAAGAGAGATGCAGAGGAACCTGGAGGAGCAAGAGAACCAGGAGGAGGAACAGAAGGAAGAGTTGGGCGCCATGTGGTTGTAGAATCCATACGCATGGATTTTACATCTATACAAGGCAAATGCTGCATTGACCCACCTGCGGGCAGTAGATGTTCACACAGTGGCCGTAAACAGAAGTAAGCACATTGCTGATAAGCCGTTTAGTCATTCGGAGAAGGAGATGGCCACATAACTCATGAGAAATGGCACAGTCTGTGACTTCAGAAGAAGTGGTGGAGGGGCCAGTGTGCAGTAAGTCAAAGGGTGACATCTGAAGTAGATCAAGTCTCAGCCAAGATGAATATGTAGAATGTGGAGAATATAAATAAAAACATGTAGAGAAGGAGGAGTTCCCAGATGTTAAGAGGCAAGGCCACATAATTAATGGAAATAAACACAAATTTCATATGTTGGAGTAGAGCTTCTCACCCACATGTATCCCTTCAAAGTACAGAAGTCCAGTATTTCACCGCATATGTGCATGTCGCACAATATGACTTGGTTATTACCCCAACTTCCACAAAAAGAATACATGACTAAAAATAAAAATACGCATTTTATGTTGTCATTTACTGCTGCTGCATCCGTTGAGGAGCATATCCAGCATGTTTAACATATGGATAGCAATGACCCTAATATTGTCTAAATGTGGTTAACCCTGCAGGCATGGGAGCTGGTGATCAGACAAAGATAATGAACTCAAGGCGGCTAATAAATCAGACACTAAGGATGACTTGCAAATCAAGCCAGTTTTGGTGTAATAAGTACATTACTGCCTAATCAGTACCTTACGTTGGCACCTGGGTGTGGGCATGTAGCTAATAAGGTCCTTGCCCCTAAAAGATTCCTAGAACACTGAGCATATGATACCAAACAGAAATGGTAGCACTCCCTCTGTCCACAGAGATTAAACATCCTGCTTTTCACCTGTAAGGCATCTTAGCCAATATATCAAATATTGTTAGTAAGACATCTCTGATGATTGTGAAATTTTACCAACACAAGTGAAAAAAAGACATTCTAGGGTAATACTAGTGATAATACGTGACTGGGTTTATGCCTACTGTTGCAGGCTTTAATGCCCATCAGTTTACTCATTGGAAGTTGAATCTGACACTCTTAGGAGTGCCTACTAAGATCGATGAAGCTGTTAGAAGAAATAAGGGCAAGGGACTGCTTTGCTTTCTGTGCATCTTTCTTTAACTTTGCCCTGCCCGGGTACTCTCCTTACTTTTCAGCCTCAGGATTTAGATTTGGGATGGCATTGGCAAGACTCAAGCGATGGGCTTCCACTGCTTTGTGAAATTGAGTTCCATGGGCAACAAGCCTCATTTGTTTACCCCGCAAGACTTAGGATCGACCATGATAGGAAGACCTTCAATTTTTGCAGGTGGAAGCTGCACAAGCATTTCTCCTGCAAAAGGCAAATAAAAGACGATTTTTCAGTAGTAGGTAGTAGTCAAACGCTGCTCTGTAGTTAGAACCTAGCTGTGTGAGGTTTCAAGACTATGCTTAGATGGATGCACCTCACAGAGCAGACACGGGAAGAGCAGACAAGAAAAGTGGGCCTACAGGTCACTAAATAAGTATCAATATGAAGCTCTGACTCCATCCTCGTTCAAATCCCCCCCATTTTCTTCTTCTATAATTGAGACGAGATGGACATGGAGTGAGAATGGTTTATTAAAGAGTCAACCAAGTTGACAATAAGGTATTTTGCAGGGAGGAAACAGAAAAACAGAAACACAGCAAGTAAAGGACGTGATGAAATACACTTTTCGTATAAACATAGGGCTATGGGGAAGTGATCCCTAATGCCCAGAGGGTTGAGAGGATTCTACATTGGAGTATAACCTCCCAAGTCAAGATTTTATATCACAAAAAATACTCCTATAGACTAACTAATGGTTAACATAAAAACTGTGTTACCTAAATACGATAGGGAGGTGTCTATGTGAAGATCTAGAACTGCAGACACCCAGGGGTGCGCAAGGAAGCAATTCCTTTTTGTTTAGTTACCCTCACACACCCTAGTGGTGTCATGCTTCATCATCGGGTCACCCCAACGCCTATAAGTTGGGGTGGGCTCAACCACAGTGTTGGGAGCTCTTTGGAAAGTGAAGACCAGGGGGATTAAAGATAAAAACCCTCCGACAGGCCCCGGTTTCCCTTTATTATTGGGTCTGTCAGGGATATTAAAAATAGTTAAAAGAACGGGTCAATGGGAGTGATTATGGTCCTATGACCCTATTGCCAACATGTTTCAGTCCTGGGATGGCCGTAAAGGTCCTGGACTTTCTTCAGGGCAGAGGACACAAAAGGAGCAGCTACTCTGCCCTTATTCATTCACAGGATAGGGACTCCCCTTTCACTGTTGTTCCCAGGGAGGACGACCTCTGCCCTGAAGAAAGTCCAGGACCTTTACGGCCATCCCAGGTGCATCTAACCAGGTGGTTAGATGCACAGAAAAGCAGAGAAACTAGGTACAATGCAAAGAAGTGAGAGTGGTGAAGACCCCCGTGCAAGAAACAAAGCTTCTTCTCACCGCCAAAGAGACCACAGTTCCACAAACTGTCCAGGATGATCCGGAGGCCAGCACGTCTCAAGGTCTCAGAGGTCGCTTGCATAAACAAGATCACCCTCCAGCGTCGGGCAGAACTGTATTCTCAACGTCAGTAAGCTCCGCAAACAGTTATAATGCTGACGCCTTCCTGGAAGCACCACCACCATTCGATACCACCAAAAAGCAGAATATTGGTGACAGGTGGACTGCTTGGATAGAGACACTTGATGATTTCATTGAGGCACTGGGTGAAACAGATAACATGAAGATTATCAAATACCTCAAGAATTTTGCCGGTGAAGGTGTAAAAGAGTTAATAAAGAAACTGCAGTGAACAAGTGAAGTTACATATCATCAAATCAAAGAAGCTTTGAATCTCAAATTCAATTCAATGCTGAAAGTTGATTACGAAAGGTACAATTTCAGTCAAGAACAACATAAAGTTGGTGAAACAGTTGATGAATTTGTTGAGAGACTGGATACGCTCATCAAACACTGTAAGTTCAATGAATTCAATGATGAGGAAGCTATACGCCTCAGTTATTGACGGATGTCTGACAGATTCATTTAGTTGACGAATGCTGAGAGAGACTCTTAGTCTGGAGCAAGTTCTCATGGCTGCCAGAGCTGAAAAGCATGCTGATTGAAAAGCTTCTGACAGGGATGCTAGAGGTGCCCAGAGTGAGTCAGTCAGAAGCACAAGGTTGAAGGGCACAAAGTGATGTCTCCATGGAAAAAGAAGTTGTGCCTCAGGTGTGGCTTTTATTTTCCACACAAAGGTAAATGACCCACAATTGGACAAACATGCAAAGGCTGTGGAAAGGAGAACCATTTTGTAACAGTTTGCAGGACAAAGGACAAGCAGCAACACCAGTTGAGGCAAATCAACACCAAATGAAGTTGATCATCATCTAAATCTTCATAAAAAAGTTCTTCCGCATCAATATCAAGTGAAAGTGAAGATGATGGTTGAGCAATGCCAATGTTTACCTCAGAAAACCATGTGCATGTCGGACTGGCCGCATGTGAAACAAAATGCAAGTCAAAGAAAAGTCGAGAAGAAAAAGCACCAAAGTCATTCAAACATTGTCCTAAAATTACATTAAAGGTAAACGGTTGCTCAATACCTTTTATTATCGATAGTGGGGCGTCTATAAACATTATGCCTGAGGAGAAATACAATTAACTGTCTCCACTGCCCCTGACTGATCCCATCAAAAACCTAATGTATATATGGTCTGTATCGACACCATTAAGAAGTCAACGTTCACGCGTAGCTATGATGAAACTCAAGAAGACAAAAGTGCAAGCATCCATTCATGTACTTCAAGGTACTGCATCAAATGCCTGTTTACTCAGCTTCAGTACTGCTGCTGATACAGGACTGATATTGGTGAACTGCAATATGAATGCCCATCATGAAATAGTAAGTCAGTTCCCTGCATTGTTTCATGGTATAGTAAAACTTAAGACTATAAAAGTACAGTTACATATTAATGAGGGCATAGGTCCTGTTGCTCAGACGAATTGCATTTCATTAACAAGAAGCTGTTGAGAAGGAGCTTGAATCCATACCTCATACATGATATAATTGAGAGTTCTACTGGTCCAACGACATGGGTTTCTCCCATAGTGGTAATGCCCAAAAAGGACAGCAAAGGAGCTGCATGCATCTATGTTTACATGTGTCAAGCTAACAAGGCAATTGAAAGAGAACGACATCCAGATCTGCATATTGCCAACATGATCACACAATTGAATGGTGCGAAGATCTTCTCTCGCCTTGATTTGAACAAAGGATATAATCAGTTGGATCTCGAACAGAATTGCAGGTACATCACCACCTTTTCTACACATATTGGTCTGTTCCGATTTAAAAGACTGAGGGGCTTGCTTCCAACGGTGCGTCACTTTTTATGGCGCACCGGCAGCGCATTTTGCTGCCCCATATTTACAAGGACACGAAAAGCCACCCTGCGTGACTTTTCCGGTCCTCGTAAATACAGCCCCTTTACACGCAGCACTTTGAGTGAAAGAGGCGTTCCATGGGTGTTGCTATGGGTGTTCCCAGGCAACACCCATGGAACCTGACACATTTTCAGATTTGCGAGGAATGGTAAACCTGGAAATGTGTCTGAATGCTACGCTTCCCCAGGGAAGGCAAAGGGAGGCGCAAGTAGGAGAAATGTATTCATTTCTCCTCCTTTTTTCCTCTTTCTATGCATGCTGCATTCTGCAGCACACATAGGGCAAGGAAATCACCTCTTGTGATTGTTTCCTGCACATAAACAATCATTAAAAAAATTACGTTTTGCAACTTCTTTGTGTGCTAATGCATCACACATAGAAGTTTCAAAATGCCATTTCAGATTTTTTATGTGCAGGAAGGGACACCTTCCTGCACATAAACAATCATCCCCGTGACGCAGGCACCCTTGCACCATGGTGCAAGGGTGCCTGCATCGGCGCGTGGCAGCTAATTGTGTGCCAGCGCTGGGTAGAGCAAAGGGATCCGTCATATCGTTGTAGATATGACGCATCCCTGTGCTCTGGAATTAACGCAGCGCGGTTTTGGTGTGTCATCAGCTGCAGAGCTTTTTCAAGATGTGATTCAACATACACAGCCTGTCATAAATGCTTTCAATTATAGTGTTGACATATTGGGTTTTGGAGCTACACAAAAGGAGTATAACAAAGCTTTCACGCAAGTGTGCGTTTACTTGCTGATGCAGGTTTAACTTTAAATGCTGAGAAATGTGAGTTCTGTAAGACAAAACTTAAAGTCTTTGGCCATAGCTTTTCAGGATGGGGGTATGGCACCTGATCCCGCTAAAGTGCAAGTCTTGTCAATTACCTGTCCCCCACAAGATGTTTCCATGGTACAGTCAGTCCTCAACATGGCCAGTTACTGGTCCAGATACATACAAGAAGTTGCCACAGTGAGTGCTCTGTTAAGAGACTTGGAAAAAAAGAATGTTTCATTTCATTGGTCACATGAATGTGAGCAGAGCTTTAAGAGAATCAAACAGGCTATCCAGAACACCACTGAAATGGCATACATTGATCCAAAGCTTCATATAGAGGTTACTGTTGACGCTAGCCAGTCGGGTTAGGTGCGTTCCTTGCCCAGCACAGTGAACGCCTAGATGATCGAAGGCACATTGTGGCATATGCAAGCAGAGGTTTGACCCAAACTGTTCTATTCACAACCTGAGAAAGAAAGTTTAGCAGTGGTGTGGTCTGGTGAACATTTCCACATGTTTTTATATGGAAAGCCTTTCACACTGGTGACTGATCATCAAGCGTTGTTGGCCATCTTTGGCAATGCTTGCATTGAACGTTGGGGTCTACGATTACAAGAATTCAACTACACAATTCTGCACTGTCCAGGGAAGGATCACAACCCTGCTGATTAATTCTCACAAGTGCCCACACAGTGTTATCTGTGCTTGATTTGTAAAAAAAAATGTGGGTCCGGGCCCTCATTAGGAGGCCACTGTCACTTGCACCACCCATTGCCCTTGCTAGCGCTGTCAATGACATTACCAACACAACTACTAACCATCACACTCCTACAAGCATGACAATTCAGACTATAACAGGTCCTCAAAGCTTTAAGAATGGCATGGGAGGCAGGTATTAGTCATTTTAAATGTAGGATGAATTAATAAATAGCTGTTGTTGTGCTCAACAGTAAATTAGACAAACAGCACCACCATGTGGCAGACTGTTATAAGTGCTGGTGCTGAAAATTAAGTGCTGGTGCTGAGCACCGGAAACCATCGCTTAAATTAATCACTGAGTGTCATGGTACCCCTTCAAAAATGTCTTAAGCCTACATAGATTTCATTGCGAGATCGAACACACCTGCTGCCATTTCATTGTAACAAATTGTCACTGCCACAAGCCAAGATAGTGATATGTTGAAGTTAAAAGACATTATTGCACATCAGCACACTCAACCTCTTGCCAGTGACAGTGAATACTAGGAATTTAAAAACGTCAAAGATGAACTATCTGTTACTCAACAAGGTATTATCTTACGATGTTCGAGAATTGTTATTCTGGAGAGTCTGTGACAATAGATAATTGAAGTGGCCCATGAAGTACATCATGGAATCGTTGCCCCAAAACAAGTTCTTCAAGACCGAGTCTGGTTTCCTCATCTCGATGAACAAATTGAAAGAGAACTGAAGGCCTACCACCTATGCAAGTGCTTGTCATCGAAAACTGTTCAACACACCTTAAACATGTCTGAGTTGCCAAAACATGTATGGGAAAGAGTTACTGTTGACTTCTTTGGTCCTCTTGACAATTGACATCACCTGATGGTGATTATTAATATATATTCTCGTTTTCCATTGGTAGAAGATCTCTCATCCACCACTCAAGGAAAGGTCATCGAGAGATTAGATGGCATCTTTGCGACATGAGTTGTTCCTTTGATCTTAAAATCTGACAATGGCCCACCTTTCAACAGTAGAGAATTTAGAGACTTTCTCAGTCATCTTAATGTGAAGCATCAGAAAAGTACACATTTTTGATGGCCACAGGCCTTTGGCCTTGTCGAACGTTTCATGAGTACACTCAAGAAAGTTGTCCGGCATGCTGTGTTAGAAAAGCTCTATCTTAAAACAGTCTTACATTACACTCTTAGAGCTTACCATTCGACGACAAGTGAAAGACCTGACACATTAATGATTGGAAGAGCCATGACGACCGAGTTACTCAATGGACCCACAAGAAATCTACCAATGGGGATGAAACTCGCAAAATGGACTTGGATCTTAAACAGAAAATAAAAGCTTTCGCAGACAAGCGCAGATGTGCTAAGGACATTACTTTAACCAGAGGAGATCGAGTGCTTGTCAGCCGAGAAAACGCTAATCTGATGCTCCTTTTGATGCTGAGCCATTTCACATTGTGACTAGTAAAGGACACATGGTGACTGCCCAATGTCCTGGAAGGTCCACTATGCGAGACTCCTCACACTTTTGACATCTGATTCATTGTTCGTCAGTCCCTGCCCCTGCTGTCACTGCAGGGACTGGTTCTGAGAAGACTACTGAGAACTGCCTGACTGCTGTTGTTCCTACATCACCAACGCAGGTATTGGACACTTCTCTTGGCTGTTCCCAGTTTCCGACGACACAATTAGGACAGGTGATTAGAGTTCCATGGAGACTTATTGAAGAATTATAATTGTGAATATTTGATTAACAGAGGGGGAGATGTAGTGTCGTGTGAGTAAGCAATGACAGAACCCTTTGGCTCCCGAAGTACTCCGTATAACTGTGACCTAAGTGTTAAAATGTAGTGAAGTGAATGCAGGTTTAGAATGTTGAGTTTGCGGTTACATGCAGAAGAATAAAGACATGTAATGGTGTGTGGCGTAGTCATTGGTGGGTACCCAGGCTGGCGAGAACACTACATTATGGAGGCCCTCATTTGTTTACCCGCTGAATAAAAATATTTAAACATAAAACGTCTTACCTCGCCTTATTTTATGGAGTTTTACCACTACATCATTTTAGCAGGTACAGTTACTCAGGTAAGTTCTGTTCAAGCTTTAGGTTCACCAAATTGACATAGTACATAACAAAATAAACGTTTGAAAAAATTGCATCCTTCAATAAAAAAAATAATACTAGCTTTGTCTGAGAGGCAGATGCAGAGCAGCGGAAGTGCATGAGCGCACACTTCGGAGTTGTGCACGTGCACCATGCATCTTGCTCCAGCACTTCATGGCTTGGTTGTTGCTGAAACGCACAGTCCAACCTGAAGCTCACTGATAGAAAGCCCATGAAAATGTACCTAGGGCGATGCTGTGGGAGAGTCAGGGAGGCATCAGCAATGGTGAGGTCAGTGTCTATGCACGTGTCCTGTGCTGCTAGTGTCGGCTGCTGCCACTGTTCTCTGGTGGGTACCTTCAGGTGTCTACAAGGGTTGAGGAGTCCAGTGAGCAGCTCACTAATAGAAAGGGAGCTGCTGAGGCTATAACTCTTCCTTCTGCATTTATGCGTTTGTCAACATCTGTTTTCCAGCCTTGCATTGGCCATGTACTGCCATGTACTACTGTCTAAGTTTGCGAGATGATTTGTTCTCCCACCCTGAGCATATCTATCAAAGAGTTTGTCTAGGGCTGCATATTGAGCTGTATGTCAGGGTTTGTTAGCCTGAGGAGCTCCCATGCTTTCCACGCTCCATTCACTTGTTACAGAATGCAGCCCACAAAGGGCAGAAAGAGGCCTTGACCCTCACAGAATGCACCCACTGCTTCCATCACCAAGAAAACATGCCTAGGTCCCAAAACCAGGAGTCAAAGGAAGATGAACAAGATGCTA
The DNA here is from genome assembly GCA_963921515.1 of Calotriton arnoldi. Classification (NCBI taxonomy): domain Eukaryota; kingdom Metazoa; phylum Chordata; class Amphibia; order Caudata; family Salamandridae; genus Calotriton; species Calotriton arnoldi. The sequence goes on from CAWUFW010005737.1 coordinate 912,279, forward strand.
CCCAAAGTGCAGAGAAAGCAGTAAGTGTAGACAAAAATGAAGGACACCTGCAAAATCCACCTACCCCCGTCATTGTTGCAGCAGGGCTTTGTGATAGAGTAGGTGAAGTAACCACACCGGGCCAGGTAAGTGAGGAAACCTTCTGTTTAATGACCGTTCATCTCCACAGCTTCCAGGGAATCACACAACAGTCCCTGGCATTTCAAATGTCAACATTCTGTAACCATAGTACCAGGTTAACATAGGGGAAACAGGTTATCTGATTACTACAACATCGCCTTTCTTTACAAAGATAACACAAGGGAAAGAAATAAACACTAGCGGTAACCAGAATGAGAATAGAGATATAAGGAGTAGGAGAAAAAAGGAAAAAATCGCAAAAGCAATATACATAAGAAAATACAAACATCTAAAATACTCTGCACATTAATTGAGTACATGAGCACATTAGAAACTTACACATTAGTGCACAACATCATAAGAAAACAAATTCACAAATTCATGCATTTAGGTGGAACACTTTTCCTACCACTCCTCCGCATATAAGAAAATTGAGAAGAGCCCCCATGGATGTTGGTACTGGATTCACTCCGACCAGGATCTTAAAATGAATGCTCAACATCAACCTCAAGACCCAATTGCCGAACCACTTGATTAGGGATCTTATAGACTCTTGAGAGATTCCACCAACTCTTCCCATTGACTCTCACGGCAAATCGAGAAGTGGCATTCACCCGAACAGGAGGACCGAACTTTGACAATCCCTTGGGAACACCGTGAGGAAGCTTAATTCTTACCCAATCACCCACCAGAACCTTGGAACTCCGACCAGAAGCATCCTTGGCACTCTTAGAGGATGACTGAACAAAGGTATTGCGCAACCTACTAGCTTCCCCCACATCAGAATGCAGAGAAACAGCTTTAAAACGCAAACCCCATTTTCTCATCCAAGCTGGACACATATAAAACGTAGCAACTCTTCCACGCAGCAGCTCAAAAGGACTTTTCCCAACTGCCGGACTGGGAGTGGTGCGATGAGCCCACAACATGCTCTGCACAGCTTCTTTAACCTCCACCCTGTTGGAAATAGCACACTGCACACACTCAACTAGAATACGATTCATGCGCTCAATAAAACCGTTGGCTTGTGGGTGATATAGAGCCAACTGGTTATGCACAATCCCAGATTGAGAAAGAAAATCAGACATTTCTCTTGAAGTGAATTGCACCCCATTGTCCGACACTAATTCCTTGGAAAAGCCTTCCCTAGCAAAAAGACTTCGAAAAAATGTAATGACCTCCTGGGTGTTAGGATCAACCATAAAATGCACCTCCCACCACTTGCTGTAATAGTCGGCTACTACCAAGGCAAACTTAAACCTATTAGGTAAAGCATTGAAGGGTCCAACAAAATCGACAGCCAATTTCATCCAAGGTCCACTGGGAAGTTCCACCACTTGTACAGGAGGAGTGACCGATGAGAGCATTGTGTCGTATGTGGCTGCGTTACGCATTTTGGCACCAGAATGCGAGTTTGAGCATTTTACGTCACAGGTAATCAGGGATCAGGTCGTGGATCGTTGTAGAGACAAAAAAGTTCAAGAGAAACTTCTTACTTTGAAAAATCCTTCATTGCAGGAAACCATTTCCATCGTTAAAAGCATAGAATTATCACAGAAAGCTTCTAAGGAGTTAAAACCGGACAAAGCTGTAGTGGGTGTGATAAAAGAGGCCAAAGACCAAGGGGAAAAACAACTAGGTGAGCAGAAGGGCAATAGATATCCTTCTGCTAGACCTGAGAAAAGGGCGGGTCAGCAAAGGAATTTGTGCACGAAATGTGGGTTCCCCTCTCATTTTCCCAATACTCGGTTGTGTCCTGCAAGAAATGCCGCTTGTCGCAAATGTGGCAAACAAGAACACTTTGCTAAAGTGTGTAATTCAAGGGGAAATGTCAGTACGGTTTATATTGAAGATGACAAGGGTGACATGTCGATGGATGTGGTCAGTTCCATGAATGATTTGATGCTTGCGGTCAAAGAAGATTCGGATGATTGTGTGGATCCTATCGTGGATTTGATTGTTGATGGAAAATCCATTCATTTGGTGGTTGATTCTGGTGCTCGTATGACAATGATCACTGAGGAATTGTTTGAATGCAATTGGGTGGATAAACAACTTGAACCTCCAGACAGAAATCCGGTCTCATATGAGGGCAGGAGGATTGAATTAAAAGGATTTTTTGAAACTAGCTGGATCTTCAAGGAGCGGTGCATTAGGGGAAAGGTTTATGTAGTGAAGAAAGGATTAAATATTTTGGGTTGGTACCACCAGGGGCTGTTTGGGATGACCCTCAGACCGGGCACCAAGAAACAGGTGTCTATAGTGGATGAGAATTTCCAGGGTGATGGTTTGTCTCACTGGGCTCATAGGTTCGGGAGTGTGTTTGCTGGCAAGTTGGGGCACATTAAAGGGTTCAAACATCTTATCAAAGTGAAGGATCAAGCTGTTTCTGTTAAGCATAAATTGCGCAATGTGCCCTACAGCATCAGAGATGATTTATCTGAGGAGCTCAAGAGGATGTGTGAGTCAGGAGTCATTGAACCAGTTGAGTCATCATTATGGTTGTCTCCGTTGGTCGTGGCCCGCAAGAAGAATGGGAGTCTCAGGGTATGCATTGATTTGCGCAGTTTGAACAAAGAAATATGGGTATATTCTCATCCTCTTCCCCGCATTGATGAAATACTCTCCAAGTTTTCAGGTTCAAAGTTGTTCTCTAAGATAGACCTATCCTCTGCATATCATCAGGTCGAGCTGGACGTGAGTTGCAAGCATTTGACGGCTTTTGTTTCTCAGGTTGGAACCTTTCAATTGAAGAGGATGCCATTTGGGCTTGCCTCAGCAGCCTCTGTTTTTCAGCGCATCATGGAGAAGGTTTTGGAGGGTATTGAGGACACTGTGGTGTTCCAAGACGGTATATTGGTGGTTGGGAAGTGCAGGGCATCGCATGACAGAAATCTTACTGAAGTTTTGAGCAGGCTTAAAGAGAAGGGCATTGTTGCCAATAAACTCAAATGTGTGTTTGGTGTGGAGTCTACCGAGTATTTGGGACATCGTATTTCTAGTGAAGGGATTCAACCGAGAGAGGGGTTGATTGATGCCATTTTGAATACTCCGTATCCTAAGTCCAAAGAACAAGTTTCTTCGTTTTTATGCGTCTGTGAATTTTATACCAAGTTAATTTCCAATTTTGCTGCCAAAACTGTTCATTTACGAGAACTACTCAAAAGGAGGGTTACATTTCTTTGGGATCAGGTGTGTCAAGATGAATTTGATCAAATCAAGCAAGAGCTTGGGACCTGTAAGATTCTGACTCCTTTTGATCCTTCGAAGCAGTGCATTGTCTCGGTTGATGCGAGTTTGGATGGCTTGGGTGGTACGATAACACAAGTCAAACAGGGCAAGGAGCATACTGTTGGGTTTGCCTCTTGGGCATTACTTCAGAGTGAAAAAAATTACTCGGTCATTGAGAGAAGAGCCCCCATGGATGTTGGTACTGGATTCACTCCGACCAGGAGCTGAAAATGAATGCTAAACATCAACCTCAAGATCCAATTGCCGACCACTTGATTAGGGATGTCTAAAACGATACTTGCTTGACTCCGTCACACTACCAGACGTTGAATTGAGTTGATAAAGCTCAGCGACTTGCAAGAGAAGAGAAAACAAAAACTCTGTCCACACCAGAAAATGTATCGGCAGAACTTATGTTGCACACACGCCTATGCGTGCACAAGGAATCCATTCCTCGAAAAGTAGATTAGAAACTTGCCAATCGATGGTGCGTAGCTAACCACGCACGTAACGCAGATCCCTCGGCGTGCCTTGACTTCAGATGCGCTGCCTCCTCTGACGTCTGGCAACCCCAGTGTGCGCGACACCGTTACCAAACGACTCGAGTCACACTTGCAGCGTTCGATTACGTCACCAGAATGCACTTGTCCGCTGAGGTATGCGGATCGCTCTGATCTCCCAACAGCAATGTGCGGGCACTCGCACGGAAAGCGATTGTTGCGAAGACCCAAGCTGCTCACATGAAAACGCCCCCAGGATGGTCCGGCATCAACGATAAGGACACAGGTACCCTCAATGCACCACAAGAGATCACAGAGACTCACTGTGAGGGTACCAGCGCTCCACAGCGGTGTCCAGGTGCACCAACAGCTCTCCGCTTCTCAAGTGACTAAATGTCCAAAAAACCTCACATTACACCGAGACACGACATCCCATCGGTGAATGAGGCAAGCAGAAGTAAGGATCTGTCGACTCCACAGAGAATCTGGACACTTTCCACAGAACGGGAGGAAATCAGCTCCACAGAGATTTTTCAACGCTGGATAAACAGGAACCAGCCAGCCAGAGATACATGCGTGGGTGGAGATACAGAACGGTCAACCAACTCGTCGCCAAATTTGAAGTAACCACACCGGGCCAGGTAAGTGAGGAAACCTTATGTTTAATGATCGTTCATCTCCAGGGAATCACACAACAGTCCCTGGCATTTCAAATGTCAACATTCTGTAACCATAGAACCAGGTTAACATAGGGGAAACAGGTTATCTGATTACTACAGTAGGTCTGTCATCTAGTCAACACTGTTAGCAAGATGGGGGAAGAATGGCAAGAAACCTGTCACAGCTTTGCGGACGGGAGGGGAGAAGGCGAGGAAGAGCCTGTGATGAAACGGCCTGGGATTCTATCAAGAAATTCTATGAGGATCCTAAACTAGCTAAAGACAAACCCATTAAAATTCCTTCACTCATGAAAAGACAATTGGAAAAACCATGCTGTCTCCAAATTCTGCACCATCACACAAATACATCAGAGCCCTGAAGAAAGCTCAGGGTACAGGAATAAAGAGGCCCCAAGCAGAACTGAGGGGGTCAACAACAGACATGAGAAGTAAAGCTGCCTAGTAAACCGATGGTTTCAGAGTACTTTATCTCAATCGGCCAATTACAAAGGAAGAAAAGGACCAACCCATCCATGCATATTATCAACGGCATGGTGTCAGTGCTCCCAGCATCCAGCACGAGAACCCTACAGAGCCATGTGATGAAATGAGCCCTGAAATAGAACAGCACCTACTTTCTAGCAAAAACACTGCTCCTGGCCAGACCATTGATGCCATATCCCTCAAGATAAATGATGTACACTTATAAAAAACAGGTGCAATTTCATAATAATTAACGTGCCTATATCAGAAAGATATCAGCCTTGGGAAGCTTGCCATAATAAAATGTTGGTCTGGCAAAACCTTGGCCTTGCTATGTGAAAAGATTGGGTCAGGGATAGCCAAACCAAGTGACCGAAATGACTTAATAGACAAGGTTCCCCCCTTTCGCCCCCCTCCCCCCATCTCATTTTACCAGGGTGAGCGGGGACTGGGTGCCACTTGGTTGTTCTCTGTTCTCCTTTGACTTTGATTGGAGAGGCTGGTCTCCGACATTTGGAGTCGTAGATACCACTGAAAGAGGCTAGCATGACGAAACTGTGAGATAAGAGAACAAGTTGAAGATGAGAGCAAGAAAAGAAGCGAGGGAGGAAAGGAGGAAAGGAAAATAAATTAGAACAAACTGAAGGGAAATGATTATGAATGGCAGATAGAAAAAAGACATTAAAAAGGAAGGAGACAAGCAAAGCACATAACAACGAAAGAGATAGAAAAAAAATGGAAAAAGAATGGCCGGAAAGAAGCAAGGAAATATAGAACTAACAAAGTAAAGAAGGAAGATAAGGTGGAGCCCAGGAACTTAAATGGAAGACAAGAGATACCAGAGAAGTAAGGAAAGATGACAGATTAATAGATAAAACGGCAAACGAAAAGGAACATGAGAAGTAAAAAGTAAAGACGGACAGAAGTTAAGATGGAAACCTGCTGAAATATGGAAAAAAGAACAAAACATGGAAAGAAATAAAGAATGAAGGAAAGAAAGATGAAAAGAGAACAATGGAAAGAAGAAAACAAAGATGCAAATAAAAAATGAAAGACAAAAAGAAAGAGGGTAGAAGCAAATCCATTTGGGAAGGGTGAAAGAAAGATAGAAAGAATATCTCTGGGGAGGATAAGCCTTGCCTAGCATGATTGTTCCTTCACAATTGCTCGTCCAACATATTTTTTTCAGCCAATTTACTTCAAAATTGTTCTGTAAAAAGCACAAACTAGCGCCATTTTTTCATTTTTTTTGGGAAGCACTGACTTTTTGAGCATCTCTGATGAATTTTACTATTTTATGAGTGCCTATAAAGAACTACATGAAAAGTGTCTAATTTAATTGCCCACTTCTTTGAGAATTGACGGTAAAATGTCCATTTGGCCACACTGTTTCTAGAATTCTCCTGGGGAGAGCAACATCCCAGGCTCGGTCATCTCACTTTGGTCAGTGTCATCTTGGATATGGTTCAAAGTGAAGGCATTTTATTGTTATCGGTACTTCCCCGTGAGCAGCGGCAGCATTACAGAATATAATCAAAGCCATGGCTGCATCACATCATTGTCGGTGGCGGAGAAAGGAGCCATATTATGGCTGACCGAGGATGAAAAACTCTGGGGCATATTTACAAGGGCATTGCGCCACTGGAGCATCACTTTTTCCGACGCTCCGGTGGCGCAATGCCCAGCTCCATATTTACAAGGCAGCGCTAATCCACTGTGGATTGCTTAACGCCGCATTGTAAATATGGCCCTCCTCGCCGTAGTTAGCTCCATGGTGCAAGGATGCCTGCGCGGGCGCTCGGCAGCTTTTTTAACACTGGCGCAAGGGAAAACACATCCCTGCATTTTTTAAATGATGCAGCTAAATTGCTTGCCGTGCTGTGCTGCACCATTTCGTTGTAAATATACCCCTCTATTCCAAAGATTGTGACTGACTCCACTTTCACTTTTTTAGTCCCCTCACAATTCCCTTCAATAGTACCCACCTGATATGCATGATACCTCAATCTGAGTGGTATTTAACAAAAACGCTGTCATCTAAAGATCTTCAACCTTATTCTGATTACTGCCTACCTCTGGTTGTCCTCAATCTGTGGGGATTACCCCCCATTACACTGTTCTCCAAAAACCCATGTTGGTCACTCACCTTCCAACCAGATGTAGTTATTTAGTAATTGTTTTTAAAGTTGAAAGATTCGTATATTGTGATGCGCCAAAGGCCAGATGCCCGAAGTGTATTCAATAAAAACGAAACAAAACCAGCCTTGTTCTTTGATGTAAAGACTGTCTTCAATGGAAAAAGAAATTTGACAAAATGTAATTTACAAAAGTTTGAATTTCTCTTGAATACTGGACATTGAAATCCGCACTGCGCCCTGTCGAAAGCACAAAGAGGTAGTTAATTAAAAAGATATATGTAAAAGTCTGTACTTAAACAGAAAAGGGAAGCATCCCATTTTATAACAGAACAGGAACCAGCAGATGGCATCGCAGGCTGTTGAAAGAATTCGACCAGTAGCAGGAACAAACGTTTTGGGAAAATGTACAGAAACAACTGATATTACAAGACCTTAAATTGCATTGCTTTCGACATTACTTTTGAAAAAGCGAAATGACTATAAGTGTTGCTCAATGACGAACGGTAACCTAGTGTGCCAGCTACTCTGCAGTGACTTATTGCTTCAGCTACAAAAAGGGAACTAACTGATTGCGTACAATGTGCATTGAATTTGTATGTTGTGGGCACTATTTGGCAGTGCGGGGTAGCTCCAGGCCCTACCAAGGAAGCTTCCAGGCCCGTCCAGCAGCATTCACAGCTCGAAAACCTACCTCAGTTTGTATGTAATGTGTCCCTCTCTATTGGTCCCTCACTCTCTGCCTAATTTGCATGAGCAAGAACCAACAAATAGGTGAGTTACTTTCTAGTGCCTAACTGGAAATGGGATTCGATTTGGCATTGTATATGCAACATGTATGTCCAGATGTGGGTACCATGCGCACTCATAGCTGCCAAGGTTTGAGATTGCTTATGTGTGGCATTTGCATAATTTCAGTGTAATTACGAGTGACATTCCGCGACTATGAGTGACACTTTCTCACAAGCAAAATCAATCAATAAAGACTAGGGAAACATAAACATCAGAAATTACACCCATTTGAGCAACAAGAAACACTAAAAAGATCTTAAAACTGCTGCAAAGCACCAGGGAACTGAGGACACTGCTGGATGAGGGAGTGTGCTTGCCAATCATGCAACACATCTCACATTAGTGTAATTTTTCTTTTGACACACTTTTATTAGGAATGTGACTGGTAGCGCCCCCTCTCGGTCATGCATGAAATCATACTCATACACCAAGTAACAGTATGCTGTCCAAACAATGTGCACAGGGCCGGTGCCTTGCTGAGTTAACACAAATACCAAAATTGGACGCCAGATTCCTGCTGCTTTAAAAACAGCCTTGTTGAAAGCATTCAAATAGCTTCTGAGTTGCTGTGCCTCCGGGAGCAATTTTTGTTATAGTTCTTTGTATTAATTTTATAAGCCAGAACACAAAACAATACAAACATGGTCGATGCTGAATGATGAAAACCGGGGGGTTGCCGAAGGAACAGACAGCAGACAACGAATGCAAAACTCTCTGGTTAAAGTAGGTAGGACCATAGCAACAATGCATATAAATAGCATCTACTCTGATCAGCAAAGTTAGGCATTTAACCATCGCCCCAAAGTTTTACGTATTTTGCCGGTCAGCCTCTCCACATGCACACCATCTTCTCGGTTGTCACACAGTAGTTTATGCCCGGTTACCATTCCGCCATCGGCGTCAGTGACGCGTTTCTCCAGTGACGACCAATATCCCTCTTGGCGACCAGGAATCCAACTCCAGCCAGTACTGTTTAAAGAATCTTCGTTAAAAAAGGATACGAATTCCTAAAACATAAAAATAACACATTTCTTAAGGTAAATATTTACTGTTATGTATATGTTAATGTTAGTGTTTTAATGTTAATGTGCTTACCTTTTAAAAGAGGCAGGTGACTCTGTTGGAAGGAGCACAGTGAAGATCATCTGTTCACCTCAGTGGCAGTCACATGGCTGGGTAGAAGATGGTGGACTGCTTTTTCTTTTATGTTTTTATTTGAAAAAAGAAATATTCTCTAGAATCTATTTTACTTTTAAATCGATTAATGACTGAACCTATATTTCACTGTTTTACTAATGGTTAACTGAATTGTCGTATATGTCTGCATGTGGACATTAAACAAGCAGTTATATATTAAAACGTAATGTAAATACAATCCAGAGTAAATTAATGCTGTGGAGTATAGACTTACGTTGTAAAGGTTAAAGTCATTATATGTAATGTAACTACGGAGTAAATGCTTGCATTGGACTAACAATGTGCAGAGTAATGCCTGATGCTGCACAAAATCATTTGCAGAGATGGCAGCCATTTATGAGGTTCATGAGGAGAGTTAGCCACTCTATGGCCTACTGTGCACAAAGGCAGAGGACTGCTTGGTCCAGCAAGTGAATGCCGCCCCTGATCTGACTCCTTAGACCGCAAAGCAGTGCTGACCAGCTTTTTGCACTTTTCTTCACTGGCCCTAGCATTGATGCCTTTCTGTGTCCATGACACAGAACCACGGAACAGTCTGTCTTGAGCAACACATCCAGGATGTCAGACCAGGTCCAGGAATGCATTATGACTAGGGTACTTGAAATGCTGAACTTGAGCGTCCTTGAGGGCTCTTGTAGCCAATGGTCCAGCCCAGTGTTGCTGGTGTCAAAGGGAGGATCAATGGACCTGTGCTTCTGTGTAGGCTACTGAGGTCTCGGGTGATGGCCTGATTATCCTCCAGAGGCTAAAAAAATCACATATTGGGAGGCTTGGAAGCTTTTTGTGTGATGTACCTAGATATTCCTGTGTTTATGGAAATCCTGGGAGGAAACATATGGAGCACATGTAGAAGGTGCTAGCTATGAGAAGGGCGGATTGTGGGGAGAAGCTGCCACAAAGGCTAGATTGGTCAGTCCTCTTAACACTACATAAGTCACCAAAAAGGAGGTGAGTAAACAAAGAATAACCCAAACAATTACTGCCCAGTAACCTTTCTCTGTCCTAGGACCCCAAGAAAAGATCACACAGTTTGGTTCAACTAACTAGTCAGATTTGGAACCATGGCTGCCCAGGCAACCAAAATGGTTTGGCACTTCATTGTTCTAGCCAGATCCTTTGGCTTGCCAGCTTATGGATGGATTGTTCCTATCTTACTTGTTTTGTACATGAAGCTACTAGCAGGTTGTCACAGCCATGAAAGTAAGGCAACTTTGGTTACATTTGCTTGTCCCCATAGTTTTCCAGGTGAATATCTAACAAATGGCAAAGGCACTGCCAGTTTATGGCAACCAGGTTTGTTTTTGCCAGACATTGATATTGGCACAGTTTTAGTCAGTCTCCGAAGATATCCCTATAAATGCTTTCAGCCTCTGGTGCATGTATCTTCCAGACTTCCATCTGTGGATGTAGTGCTTCTAAGAAGAGCCTGAGTCACCCATCGACGAGCGACAATCGTATTCTAGGCAGTGCCCTATTCAGACCAATCACAAAAAGCTCAAACAAATTGGGAACTAGACTGTGGCGCTTTCCTTCTAACCAGTGGTAGGTAAATCCTGTGGTACTGAGCTGGTGAATGAAGGCTTGATGAAGAAACACGGTAACTACTTCATTTTTGCTGGGAATCTCAACCACTTGAGCTGCAGACAATTTTGTATGGACTTCTTGTCAGTAGATTAAAAACTGAGACACTGCTCTCTTTTATCATAGCTCAGTAGACTAAGGCACATATTTTAGGCAGTGCAGAACCCAGACACAGATGTTTTAAGGCATGGGCAAAGTGGGCTCTGGCCCAGGGCTCCAGCCTTTCAGGGCAGTGGCGTAACCAAACTTGAGGCCCCCCCCCCTGCAAGGAACATGGAGGGCCCCCCCTCCGGACTTAATCTGGAACTCTCAAGTCAGGATACTGTGCTGAGAGGGCCCCTGGAGCTTGCCCCCCTGCACCACGGGGGCTGCAAGGGCCTATGTTCGCCACTATTTCAGGGGGCCCCTGATACAGCCAGCTCTGTTCTGCAAACAGTCTTGCCCTAATGACCTTGAATAATTCTTCAACAAATTCTTTTAAATATAATTTTCCTTTAATTTATTTTCAATGTGTATGATCTGTGGGACTCTATTCCAGACACTTTGCAGAGAAATGTTGTGTTGATGTTTCGAACAACAGCCATAAAACATTTCTTCAAGAACAAAACAGGACCTCTCATAGGAGGAATGGGAGGGGGTCACTGATATTATTTTCAATAATATTAGTGAACTGCTGCCATGTTACATTATTGAAAACACGTCGCTATCCCTCAATATTAGATGTATACACGTTTAGAATTTGGAACAATGTCCCTCTGCACTGTCAGTGACCTAGACAAAGAGGGCAAGAAAGAGGTGAAATTGGATCATAAATCCAAAGCTGTTCCGAACAGGGGCCCCCAAAATCCTTAAGATGTCCCTGAACCCAAGCCCTCTGCTCTAATTCAGATCAGAGCCTATCTTATGCTATGTGTCCACTTCCTGAATTCATGTTCGCTCTTCTCAGAATGCTGCTCAAATTAGATCTGCACAGTTAACATTGCTCTTAAGTTTTTATTTTGCTGGGTTGGCACTATTGGTTGCACTTGAAAGGTAATATTGCTGATGGCCCCAGTTACAAACTGTTATCCATCACGTCATTTACTTCTATTGTGACGAACTCAGCGTAGGAATCCTCATCCCCCTCCCTTGGTCCGATCACTTTTTGATTCCCCTAACTTGGAAACTACCTGGACCCTCCCCTCCCCCCAATACAATCCCCGTGCGGGAACGAAACTGGTCTAGTCTCCCCATTGAACAATGGAAACACGTCCTGGAAGCCACCAGACCAGCTAGCGTTCCTAACCTCAACCTGGCTATTGAGAATTTTAATCTTTGGATTGAAGATTCTCTGGATGCAGTACTTCCGAAGAAGCCTAAATACAAAATCAGCAGGCAGAATTCCGCCCCTTGGTTCTCCCCCAAATTGAGAGAACTAAAACAAGCCTGTAGAAGGGCTGAAAGGAAATGGAGAAAGGACTATTCTGACCTTTCTAAATCAGAATATAGGGAGGCTATCAGGTCATATAAACGTGAAATCAAAACTGCCCAAGCTATTTTATATGAAAATAAGATCAATTTATCAGCAAACTCCCCCAAAGAGCGCCATTACGCAGCTCCCTGCCACTGGCTACGAAACTCATCTTTCAAATATGGCGACAAGTGTTGCGGCGGACCGGGTGGTGGAACAAGTTGACTCGAGAGACTCCCCTTTGGTACAATGGGCGATTGCCGCAACTGGCTGCATTGTCCGGCTTTTGGGGCTGGGACCGTATTGGCATTTCCACTCTCGGGGACGTCATGCGGGGATCGGTTCTGAAGTCCTTTCAGGATTTACAAAAGGACTTCCAAATGCCTAAAACTCAATTTTTCCGATACTTACAGCTCCGACATGCTATTACCCCTACATCGAAGGGTTGGAGTCCCTGGCTGAGTTTAGTCCTATAGAGGCAAAGGTATTTATGGGGGACCTCCATGACCACAAGATCTCCAAGATATACCAGTCCTTGGTCACACATAGTTCCCCCACACTGCAGCGTCTTAGGGAGGCCTGGGAGGGGGATATAGGCCCGCTGGAGGAGGAAGACTGGGTGGAGGCCCTGTCCTCCCCACGGGGGTCTTCCATAGCCATAAGTCTTCGCCTTATCCAGTTTAAGTATCTTCACCGGGTCTACTTCACTAGGGTTAGGCTCTGGAGGGCGGGATTGGTGGCCTCCCCGGTGTTTCTCCGATGCCAACATGAGGAGGGTACCTTGCTCCATACTATCTGGCACTGCACCGCATTGGCACGATTTTGGCGGGGAGTTCTGTTGTGCCTCTCTGAGGTCCTAGGATGGGATCTCCCCAGCTCCCCAAAGCTGGTCCTATTACATGTCATGGACAATATAGGAGGTAACATATACAAACGCCATCTTATGTTGTTGGGATTCACCTTAGCCAAGAGAGATATCGCTAAAGCTTGGAAGGCTCTGAGGGCGCCCTCGGTATCTGTGTGGAAGAATGGCATGGATTTCTGTATGGGGCTGGAGATCCCTATCTTTGTGGCCAGGGGGTGCCCGCTTAAACATTATAAAATCTGGTGGAGGTGGGCAGAGTATCGCGGCCTAGAGTTAGAACCTGTTTCAGTAGCCAGGTCTGCTGACTTGGCGTCCCTCCCACTATAGTGGATATGCAACATTGCCCCGTGGATGTAGGTGTACTATGTCTGGATAGATGCAACTGTTTTTATCTGGTGCTGCTCTGGGGTAGGCGTAAGTGCTAAGGGGGTGGGTTTTGGGGTTTGTTTTCTTTTTATTTCTTTGGTTATTATTTCAAATGTATCGCTCTTAAATTGTCCTAATTTGTCATTGAAATTGTCAAAGTCATTTCTATGTACATTTTATGTGCATGAGTTGCTGGGTTACAGTGCTCTGAGATATATTTGTTATTTGGCAAATAAAATCTGTTCTTAAAAATAAAAAAACTCCCCCAAAGAAATTTTTCGCATTGCCATACCCCTTACTAAACTGCCTGTGAAACCGCCTTCGCCGGATGGTGCTCTTACACGCTGCAATAGCCTGGCAGGGTTCTTCTCACAGAAAATTCAAAACATATATGTGTCCTTCCCAACCTCACAAAACCTTCAAAGTATGTCACCCACGCTAGAATTACAACATGGATCCCAACCCTCACTGAATCACTTCCCCCCCCTTGATTCGGCTCTGCTGAGCCCAATCATGACCAAATTAAAATCGGGCTCCCCTACAGACCCTGCCCCCCCTCAGACTCTCACATTAGCCACCGACATCATTTGCCCTGTTATCCTTGACCTCGTTAATTCCTTCATTTCATCTGGCATAGTCCCCCCGGTCTGGAAATGTGCCATGGTCAAAGCTCTCCTAAAGAAACCCAATCTCAACCAGGATGATTTTTCCAACTACCGCCCTATCTCTCTCCTTCCCTGGGTGAGTAAGATTCTGGAGAAACACATAAATACTATTATGGTGAACTTTCTGGAATCTAATGACTTACTCCATCCCACTCAGACGGGTTTTCGTCCCCAGTTTGGGACGGAAACTGCCCTCCTCGCAGCAACTGAGGAGGCCAGAAGGATCCTGGATCAAGGGGTTAATGCAGCGATTATCCTCCTTGACCTCAGTGCCGCGTTCAACACTGTTAATCATAACACTCTGATTGTCAGGCTTAGAAACCTAGGAGTTTCTGGTATCGCACTCACCTGGTTACTATCCTTCTTGAGTGAGCGTTCCTTTAAAGTCTTTGAAGGAGAAGTCTCCAAACAGCTGCCTCTCAGTTGTGGGGTTCCTCAGGGCTCCTCCCTGAGCCCCACACTATTTAATATCTACATGAGACCTCTGGCAGAGATTTTCCATCCATTTGGCATTAAAATCATCACCTACGCAGATGACACGCAGCTCGTGGTGGCATTAAACCACCCCGAGAGGTCATCTTGCACCCTGGGCCGTTGCCTAGAGGAGGTCGCCAAGTGGATGGAACTCTCTTGCCTCAAACTTAATGGGGACAAGACGGAGCTTATGCTCCTGGGCAACTCGCCCTCATTCAACTCTGCCTTGCTCTGGCCCAACTGCCTTGGACCTGCCCCAGCCCCGAAAGATCAGATTAAGAGTCTGGGTATCTGGCTGGACCGTTCCTCACCTTTAATCACCAAGCAGCCAAACTCTTGGCCACCTGCTTTGGATTACTCAGGATGCTGCGCAAGATCCTTTCCCTCCTCCCTTTCCAAGCTAGAAAGATCATGGTCCAGGCCCTAATCCTCTCCCGCCTGGACTACGGAAACGTCCTATATCTGGGAGCCCCTCAATATACCACCAACAAGCTCCAGATTATTCAAAATTGCGCTGCCCGCCTGCTTCTACAGATCCCTCACCGACAGTCCGCTAAACCAGCCCTTGTGTCCTTGCACTGGCTGCCGATAAAAGAAAGGATTCAGTTCAAAGCCATGTGCTTGGCCCACAAAGCCTTCTGGAAGAATGGTCCAGCTGTCATCCAATCCTTGATCACCCCTTACCAGCCTAGTAGAAACCTCCACTCATCTGCCGCCTTTCTTTCCTTACCCCCCAAAATAACTAGAGCCAGATGTGGCGGACGGTCTTTCGCCCACAATGCGGCTATTCTTTGGAACACCCTTCCACTTCATGTCCGAAGTAAGCCCAATCTGCTGGCCTTCCGAAAGCTTCTAAAAACATGCCTTTTTAGGAATGGTGTCTAACTTTACCTGCTTTGCCATTGGCTGTTCCGTCCGTAGCGCTGGGAGGCCTCAGGGTAGCCATCGCGCTTTACAAATATCATTTCATTTCATTTCATTCTACTTCTTTGTTCGAGTTTAACAAATGTTGCAAAAAATGTTCTAAATAGATGTTGCGTTTTAACTCTGTGTTGATCTCTTGTTCTAGTTTCTAAATATTGTACTTTGGCACTGCTTCAGGTGGGAGAAGATAGGGGTGTTCAAACTCAGGCAGTGGAACAGGAGTCGGGTACGGGATAGAGCAGTTTAGACATTATATGAGGTACCACAGCACCATAGTATACAGTATAGATCAGCGGTTCTTAACCTTTTGCCTTCCGTTGACACCCACTGATTCACTATTGGAAGCCTGTGACCCCAGCCTAAGCAAATTCTATCATTTGAACCACAAAAAAATAAACAAAACTACCAAAATAAGTATACATCAAACAAATATACAAATTATTAAATAGTTTAAATTAAATCTAAATTTGTTTCTTTAATTCATAAATAAAAAATATACAAAAATTGAAATTTTAATGAGAATGTTGCAGCTTTTTAAAATTTGTTATTATTTTTAAAATACCCTCTCACTAGTGCTTCAATCACGGCCACCAATCACCCATACTACTCTTTGCTGTGCTTGAGCTGCTCTCATGAATCAAGCTAATGATACCAAATACATTTTTAGCGTCCAGTTTCAAATTTCTTCACATTTGCATAGTGTTTTAAGAATGTTTCAATTATATATGTTGCTTTTTTATGTGTATATACTTATAATATTATTTAATTTTGCAAACAGTCGCCGCCTCCAGGGGTCAATGGATCACAGGTTAATAACCACCGTTCTCGATAGATTTGGGACTCGCGGTCAGGTATGCAATGCCCATTAAGCTGAAGGGGTTTCAGCCCTTGCTGTCTGGTCCGTTGAGCTGGGCTGAGTTTATTGGTCTGTGTGAGAAAGCGGAGTATTAGTTGGGGTGGTTGTGAGACCTCACCAAGTAATAATGTCACTATTCTGTATTAGGACCAGTTAGGTTACTTTAAATTAAACCTTAGCTCAGTCGAAAACACAACACAATAAAACTCCCACTCTAATTTATAAAAATAGTATAAATTGTAAAGAGCAAATAGACACCAAAATGACAAAATTGGATCAGGGAAACCAGAGATATGATTTTTAGGAGTTTTAGACTTCTCTATCTGGTCACGCTAGACCGGTCCAAAGTCAAACTTTAAGACTGATTGCAGTGGAGCACGGGTCGGATACAAGGACCAGATTCATCCTGGTGAAACGTTAACCCTCTGACAGTCTTTTTTCAGGAGAAATGTTCTCATCAGCTGGGTGGGTGGCTAGCTGGATTCGACGGAGGGCTCATCGATGGCTGCATGCTGCTCGGCGTTGGTCTCAGTGAAATTCTCCGCGATAGGACTTAGAATCGTTTCTGGAAGTTGAGCTGCTTTCAACAGGGCAAACCAGCAAGTTGAATCCGACTGGTGATGTCAGCAACTGTGGTTCAACGGCAGTCCCATGGTAGCAAACACAAGGAGATGATGGACGGAGCACTGAAACTTTTCAGACACTCACCCCCAGTCACTGATCTGGGTTGAATCCACCATCATTCTTTAGCTCACTTCGCCACCCCAGTTCAGACACAGCTATATGCAAATCAGTCCTGACCCTGTGCCTCATGGGAACAGTCCAGCCCGAACTGCCAAGCCATGTCTTCCCTGGACCGGAAACAAGCATGCTGGGACCGGTTTCGGGCTAACAGCACTCATCAGCCAGGCTAGCTTGAATCCAGTGGCAAAGTGAGCAAGGGACCCACGTCTGGGCATACCCTGCCAACTTAGGGCGAACAAAGCTAAAACAAGGAGATGATGGACGGAGCGCTGAAACTTTTTTGACACTCACCCCCAGTCACTGATCTGGGTTGAATCCATCATCATTCTTTAGCTCACTTCGCCACCCCAGTTCAGACACAGCTATATGCAAATCAGTCTTGACCCTGTGCCTCATGGGAACAGTCCAACCAGAACTGCCAAGCCATGTCTTCCCTGGACCGGACACAAGCATCCTGGGACCGGTTTCGGGCTAACAGCCTTCATCAGCCAGGCTAGCTTGAATCCAGTAGCAAAGTGAGCAAGGGACCCACGTCTGGGCATACCCTGCCAACTTAAGGCGAACAAAGCAAACACAAGGAGATGATGGACGGAGCGCTGAAACTTTTCAGACACTCACCCCCAGTCACTGATCTGGGTTGAATCCATCATCATTCTTTAGCTCACTTCGCCACCCCAGTTCAGACACAGCTATATGCAAACCAGTCTTGACCCTGTGCCTCATGGGAACAGTCCAGCCCGAACTGCCAAGCCTATGTCTTCCCTGGACCGGAAACAAGCATCCTGGGACCGGTTCCAGGCTAACAGCCCTCATCAGCCAGGCTAGCTTGAATCCAGTGGCAAAGTGAGCAAGGGACCCACGTCTGGGCATACCCTGCCAACTTAGGGCGAACAAAGCAAACACAAGGAGATGATGGACGGAGCGCTGAAACTTTTCAGACACTCACCCCAGTCACTGATCTGGGTTGAATCCATCATCATTCTTTAGCTCACTTCGCCACCCCAGTTCAGACACAGCTATATGCAAATCAGTCTTGACCCTGTGCCTCATGGGAACAGTCCAGCCCGAACTGCCAAGCCATGTCTTCCCTGGACCGGAAACAAGCATCCTGGGACCGGTTTCGGGCTAACAGCCCTCATCAGCCAGGCTAGCTTGAATCCAGTGGCAAAGTGAGCAAGGGACCCACGTCTGGGCATACCCTGCCAACTTAGGGTGAACAAAGCAAACACAAGGAGAAGATGGACGGAGCGCTGAAACTTTTCAGACACTCACCCCCAGTCACTGATCTGGGTTGAATCCATCATCATTCTTTAGCTCACTTCGCCACCCCAGTTCAGACACAGCTATATGCAAATCAGTCTTGACCCTGTGCCTCATGGGAACAGTCCAGCCCGGGGGGTGAGTGTCTGAAAAGTTTCAGCGCTCCGTCCATCATCTCCTTGTGTTTGTTTTGTTCGCCCTAAGTTGGCAGGGTATGCCCAGACGTGGGTCCCTTGCTCACTTTGCCACTGGATTCAAGCTAGCCTGGCTGATATGGGGTGTTACCCAGAACCCGGTCCCAGGATGCTTGTTTCCGGTTCAGGGAAGACCTGGCTTGACAGTTCGGGCTGGACTGTTCCCATGAGGCACAGGGTCAAGACTGATTTGCATATAGCTGGGTCTGAACTGAGGTGGCGAAGTGAGCTAAAGAATGATGATGGATTCAACCCAGATCTGTGACTAGGGGTGAGTGTCTGAAAAGTTTCAGCGCTCCGTCCATCATCTCCTTGTGTTTGTTTTGTAGTCCCATGGTAGCCTCTGGTCCTTTTAGGAAAAAGTTCAGAAAATGTTTCTAAGTGTCCACTTCATTGCAATTTCGAGGGGGATGGAATACGCTCTAACACCAGCAAAGGGCCCAGGATCCTTTTGGGCACCACATGGTAAGTTAGGATTCAATCTCCCAGAAGCCACAAGCAAGGTCCAGGGTAGATCCTGTTGGAACTGGTCAGCTGGGTCCTTGTTCCCTGCAGGCTTCTTGCAGCATTTTGTGTTCCTGGAGCTTCACAGGAGGCTTGCCAACTAGCCCTTGGAGTCCACTCGTCTGTCTTAGGTTCAAGTGGAAGCAGGTCCAGCCCTTGGGTTTTCTCTCCACAGGTAAAACAGCAGGCTCAGTCCTTCTTCTGAGTTCCAGTCCTTTGGTTCAGCAGGTGAAGTCCTTCTGTTTTCCACAGGTCCAGGATTGCTCTGAAAAAGGTATCCAAGGGTGCCACTTCAATGCCTGGCACTAACGTGTGGGTGGGGGTGACTCCCTAACCAGTAGGGAAAAAAGTTCCCCGAGGCAACCCTACTCAATCAGACAGCATTTCATGGTGGCATAGGCCTAAATAACCCCACAGTGCCCTGCTCTGCCAAATTCCAACATGGAAGATTCTTTATTCCTTAGCCAGAGCTCTGGGCATACCCCTGAGGTGTGCCGAGGGAAAGGAGGAACTCTCTTTGCAAAACCAGATCTGGGACTGGTTTTCCCCCCACAGGGGTAAAGGCAAAATGCAGAGAGGACTAGGTCCAGCAGGCTTGATACAGACTTGGTGGTGAGCCAACTAAAAGTCAGTTGGTAATCCAATTCTCTTTCACTAAAACCTTGCAAACTGGGATTACACCCAAGACCTAAGAAGGGAAATATTGCTAATAGATTTGTTGCATAGGGTTTGGTGTTGGCAAAAATGTGAGTAGGAATTCACTTGTTGCAAGAGACCGGTCTTGGTTGTGATCCCTTGTGTGGGGGGAATTGCTGGTGGCCTAGGAGGTTCATGTGTGCAGAGTACGCATGAATAAGAAATTGGAGATGAATTGAGGAACTGGAGAGAATTGCTTGATATGTTAATGGGGGAGAGGGAAGGAGAAGATAGTGTATTTCCTATGTGCCTACTCATGTGTTGCTACGTAATGATAATTTGAAAATCAACATTTATAGACTTAAAATGGGTACTGCACACTGTACTCCTTGTGGAAGTGCCTCTTTGGGGGCAGTGTCAAAAATAGCCCATTGCTAATTTGGTATGTAAGACACACTGGACGGAGCATGTTTACTGTTTACATAGTGTATTCTAATTTTGTTTTTGTGAAATAAAAAGAACATGTTCAACAACAAATAAAAGTTTCTGATATCAGTCTCTTGATGTACTTTTCAACATTTACCCTTGATTAGGAGACACTGCATCCCAGTCCTGCATAAGGAAATTCCCTCTGATTATGGAACCCATAAGGAAGGATTAGACGCCACTTTGAAGGACTTGTTACAGACAATACGTTTTCAACAATACCTTCTGACTGAATGCAAATCACTCCAAGTTCACTTTTCACCCTTGTCTATGTCTTCTTGCTCATTCCTGTATACTTATGGGCCTCCACCAAACAGGAGAACTTTTAGAAACGTCTTCATGGATGCCATTTCTAGAATCATCAGAACCTCCTTTTTGATCGGCTACCCCCCACCCACACTAGAATCCTTCTCAACTTATCTAGAAGCTCTTATCTTTTCCCAACATGTCTGAATCCTACACATATAGCTGGCAACACAGTGGATGTAAATTTGACTTCGTCTGGACTAATCATATTAACAGGAATTATCTTCCCCCATCACCTAGAGTGACCATGTCCTTATCTCCACCATTGTCTGCCTTCCCATGAGACGACCCACCGCTGCACTAGTAACCAGCAAGGTCATCTACAGGCAGTGGGATAAACGCAACTCAAAAAGTGGAGCGGTGGGGGCGTGGCCAGGCAAGATGGCCATGTGGAAGTGATCCACACTGGTGTTAGGGAGCACCATCGCCTCCACGATATGGCACGCCTCAGTTCCTAAAGTTAGGAGTTCATCCAAATGAGTATTGTATCATTTAATGTGATGGCAGGTATCTTTGTGAATTCATGTATACTGAAGAACTAGGACTGAATTATGCAGGTTATTTTTATGGTTCTGTTTTATTTTTTCCCCTTTGTTTTTGTAAGTATGGTTGTGAACTGCACTTGTCTCTTTTCTTTAAAACTACACGTGCAGTTCTATACTACAAGTGCAGTTCTACGTACATAGTGCTACGCCCCTCCTAGATCTTTGGACAGCTCCCCACAGCTAGGGTGACCAGACGTCCCGGATTTCCCCGGACGGTCCGGGGTTTTGGAGAAGTTTCCCGGTGTCCCGTCACTTTTCTCCAAATTGGAGAAATGTCCCGGTTTTGGGGTAGTGCCTGGGTTATTAAAAGAAATGTCCCGGTTTTTAGGGAGGGTCGGGTGAACCTGCAAGTTAATTAGTGTTATGCAGGCTCACATTGCGACCCGCCCTCTTGGAAACGGCGACAGAAGTTCACTTCTTTAAACTCTCCTGCTGTGCTGCTTCGCCTCATTTAAGCAGCACAGCAGGATTTAATGAGGTGTGAATCAGGGCTGCAGAGGCCACAGGGCAAGGCCAGGCCCAGCAGTAGCCGGACCCTGGAGCTCTTCGCAGAATGGGAGGTAATGTGAAAATAAATTTTTTTTAAGAACACATATATATATATATTTGTGTTCTTAAAAAAAATGTATTTATATATACATATATGTATATTTATATATATATATATATATATATATATATATATATATATATATATATATATATAATATACACACACGTGTGTATATATATTTGTATATAAGAAGCCCTGAAACCTAATAGAACATTTAGTCCCTTTTCTATGTTTGTGACCGTCCCGGTTTTTAATTCTGAAAATCTGGTCACCCTACCCACAGCTGAACACTTCTGCCACGCCCTTACTTTGACAGCTCCCCCGGCTCCACGTGAATCTGGCATCATACAGGTGCACGTGCAGCAACCTCCGACAGGCCTAACCGCACGTGCAATGCTACAAGGGATTTCCAGGACCCTATTTAAGGTCGCCTAGCTGCCGCGGTTCTTGCTTTGCCTCTTTGGTGCTTACCTGAGTTCCAGCTCCCGTTCCAGCGCCTTCCGTGTCTGGCCGTCCTCCAGTGCAGCACGTCCTCTTCCCGCACGGCCTTCTTCCTTCGTAGCTCGTCTGGTCTCACCCTCTTCAGCACAGCTGTTAGTCTTGCTCCTCAGCCTCCTCTTCTCCGACATACGTACCTAGGTGACAAAAAGAAAGAACACAGACCAGCAGAATTCAAATTAGGCTAAGTAGAGAGAGTCCGTCTCGAACAAGGTACAGTTCATTTTAATACAAAGACACTCGAGACTTGTGAAACTCGTATTTAGAAGTATTTGACTCATTTTGAATTGAAACTTTTCCACTTAATTCGAAAGCGCAAAAGAAGATAAGAGAAACTTTTATATGTTGTTTATCCTGCAATGTAGAAGATAATTTTGTGTTAACTCTTACGTTATGCTGCTTTTGGGATAGAATAATATTACTTACAGAACAAGTATAATTATAAGGGTGATTTTTTTACCTTCTACATTCATGATTCTTTTTCTCTGAATGAGCAAGAAGACTGATAACAATAATTGTGTTTATTTTTGCACTATATGTTGTTACAGAAAAAACCGTACAGAAAGCACTCCTTAGATTATTAGCCTGGAACGTCTTTTGTCTCCGCATGGTTAAAACGTAAGTGTACCTCTAATGTGTCTTATCACAATGCCTGTGTAAACATCTAGTGACTATAGTTTTAGACTTACATGAGTCAGTTTCTGAAACTTGTTCATAGTGCGCGCACAACGTGACACTCGCGCTCTCCCTCCACTTCCCGACATCCTTCTCCACCCAACAGCCTACCATCCACATATGCCAATATGCCCAAGAATTCTCAAGGCCGGGTATTTATGTCCAAGGCGTAGTGTTTATTCACATAATCATGTACTTCTCCCCCAATCCCCGGGAGCGAACGTACCAGTATCTTACTTGGATTCACATATATATGATTATACATAGCATCACGCTCAGCATCCTATATGGATAAATATATCAGAATATACATGGCATCACAGACTAGCGTCATCATCATGGCAAGGCAGTAAGGAATTACAAATGACATTGCGGTCAACCTTGTATCCAGTGACCGTACACTTGAACACTCAGCTGTACACATTGCGCCGCCCGGCCCCAACGCGATACAGCACACAGTTCTAAAACTTGCAATTGAAGCTTGAAGTCCAGGGCACTGCATAACGCACCGGCCCTCCGGGGTCACCTGAACACAGGCAGCCTCCCCAAAATACACCTCAGTCCATAAGTGCCAGGTTAGGGCAGTAGAGTCGAGGACCACCGTCAGGCCAGTCCCTTCTCCCCACCAACCTATAGCGCGCTGCAATCCTACCCCCTCGTGGGGTCCCTCACACTGAACAACCATTGTTGTGCCTCCCCTTTGTTGTTAACTGTCAGCGTTCCGCCGCCTTTCTTCATTGCCGGGTGGGTGGGTGGTTGCGACGCTCCTGTAGCTACCTTCCGGGTCCGGGGAGACAAAGAGGACAAGCCCCTCAAGGCAATGCCTTATATACCATTAAAAGCAGATTCGGTTTAGTTTCTTTAGCAGAGGTGCTTAGCCCACCCCGTACTCGTCACCGAAGGGAGTCCCCTCCCTACCGACCCCCCAATGGGAGCACAGGTCCCGTGGCGCTACTAAGGGCGCCCCTCCTCTAGTCGCGGGGTGGCGCCTCATCATTCCAGTTACGAGAGTCCCAGTCACAGTGTTCCTACCCCTGCCTTTATTCGGAGCACAATCCGATCCAGTCTCGAGCTGCACAACGGAGAAGGTGTATTCCTCATTCCTGCGAAGACCTGGTCCGATGCAGTTCTTTTTCTTCTTTGTTTGTTTATCTCCTCCCATTCACCCTTGGGGCCTCTCTTGGCTTCAGTGTTCCTTCCATACATTGTCGCCAGATTAGATCGCAGGGGGGGTGTGGGTTCTCACATCTCTCCCGAAAGAAACAAACATGGGATTCAGGTGAGTGGTTTCTCCAACAACTGGCTCCGCCACCGTGGTGACTTAACAGCGGGAACAACAGAGCGAATCCACGCTGTGAGACACAGATTGCCCACGGCACTGTCCAGTGACCAACAGAAAACCGGCTGCTGCCCAGATGGATGTTCTCATGTGCGGATCCGCATCAGATGAAGATCGAGCCGCGAGGAGCTAAAATGGCGGATTGGGAACGCACAGGAGGAAAACACTAGACAACGGGCCGCTGCTGAGCACTTCAATCCGGGCGACAGAAATGACACAGCAAGAGGACCGGTAATCGCCAGACCACTCGGAGATAAAAGACTTACCGAGGGCAGGCTCCCGCTAATGAGCAGCGGTGGCGAGAGCGGTAGGAGGTGCCCGTGGTTGAGTGCAAATGACGAGGGCAGGGATCAGCAGCAGTGAGGTGAGACGCGAGAGATCCTGGTAAGACGGGCCCCCACGGGTGAGGGAGCACGGCGGAGGACCACGAGGTTTCAGGGCACCCGCAAAGGTAGGAGGCAATACAGAAGAGAGCCACCACCGGTGCCTGACCCTAAGATGGCGGCCCTGGTCCCGACGTCATGCACTCCCTGAACAAAGGAATGCCTGGGGGAAGCTTTCCCAAATTGCACTCTGTGAGGTCCTTGAGGGGGTGAAAACCCCAGGGAATGGCCTGGATACCCCCCGGGGGACCACCCCTAACACCCAACACCTCTTAGAAGACCTCTGCCTGACCCTGACATGGCGATCACGCAAAAGAACCAGGCCTAGGAGACAAGGAACAAAAATCCAGACGTACAGCATACACACTCCCTGGGAGAAGTCCCTCCATCAGGAGTCCACAGAGGAGCACGGGACAGCCCATATGCCAGCAAAAAAACTCTCAAACAGGGTGTCCAGTTACTTCACCCCAACAGAAAAAAAGGATACTCGTAAACCAGATGAAACAAGAAGCAACATGGCTCTCACCAAAGACGACCTATTGGCCTCTCTCAGAGACTTTAAAGCAGAACTACACGTGGAGCTCAAGCTGGACATAGCAGCATCAATAGACCAGCTAAAGGCAGATCTCACAGATCGCATGGCCTCCATCCAACAGGATGTGGACCCAATAGGCACTAGAACGCTCGACCTGGAGGCCAAAACCCTTGAACTAGAGCAAAACGCGAAAGAAACAAAAGAAGTGGTGCAGGACCTCAGAGCTCAACTACATGCAGCCCTCCTGAAAAACGAGGATCTTGAAAACAGGTCCAGACGGGACAATAAAAGAATTCGGGACTTGGAGGAACGGGCAGATGACCTGGAGGCTTTTGTCGTAGGCCTGTTTGGGGAAATACTAGTCCCAGACCACACAAACATTAAGATAGAGAGAATCCACCGTGTGGGGAGACAGACTCCAGGAGATCATCATTGTACCCAGGACGTTAAATTACACTAATTTAAAGTGAAGGCAACTATACTGCAAGCGGCCGGAAAAAAAGATACGATCACCTTTCAAGGCTTCACATGTACCCTGTTTCAGGATTTGGCTCAAGCTACCCTTCAACGTCGCCAACAATTCCAACC
This sequence comes from Calotriton arnoldi, assembly GCA_963921515.1. Classification (NCBI taxonomy): domain Eukaryota; kingdom Metazoa; phylum Chordata; class Amphibia; order Caudata; family Salamandridae; genus Calotriton; species Calotriton arnoldi. Next base: position 937,823 of record CAWUFW010005737.1, read on the forward strand.
AGTAACGGAAAAACTGTGTCAAGACCGTATCAGATACAGAAGGATTTACCCCTTCCGCCTAACCTTCGACTACAACAACAAAGCGCATCATGTTACGGAACTGGAAGACGCTCAGGACCTCTTAGGGTTGCCACACCCAAGTACGGCAGATGGACATGAGCCTCACCCGGGGAGCTCCACTGAATGAGAAAAAAAAAACAGTGGCACACCCAACGTCGAACGCGGAACCCGAAGAAGTGATAAGACCTACTCAAGAGTATGCCAAGCTGCGCCGACCCTTTGGCCGGGAATTCACAATGAATATTGCACCCTGACAAGAACAGATTAAGGTGGAATGATAGACAAGTGACTTTTTAAGGTGAAATTGTTCAATGTATTCGTTGAGATAGGGGGAATCTACACCACCACATCTATCTCTCCAAGGGTCTTGAGGGGCCCTTTGCTCTGATGAATAGTTTCATGCAAACAGCTGTGGACGTGGACCGAGCCACACGCACTAATGTTTAATTACCAAGATGGTAAGGTTAAGGTGGGAAAGGTTATCCCACAAGTTTGGTTCGGGGGGGATGGGGTACACGCTTTTCGACCACTACGTAGGTGGGATGGAAGTTTGCCACTAGTCTTTAGCGAAGAGAGGGAACACACAAAACATATGGGTTGTCACTTAGGCTGTGGGGGGCAAGGGAAAGAGACAGGGGTCAAGGGAACATCAACTTGAGGAAAGTGATTGGTTTATTTTAAGATGATAAATAAAGTATTGTGGAATGTTAGAGGCCTCAACACACCACTTAAACGCCAAAAGGTATGGAAATACTTGTTAGATCACCAATTTGATGCAGTGGCACAGGAGACACACTTTAAGAGATCAGAGGACCACAAATTGAAACATAAAAATTACCCCATGATCTATAAATCCTCAGCAGGCATGAAACAAAAAGGGGTGGCGCTGATGTTCCACTGTACCACGAAGTTCGAACCTGAGGGGTATAAAACGGACAAAGATGGAAGGATAGTAATGGTGAAGGGCAAACTGCAGAGGAAGTTATGCAAATTTGTCTCAGCATATGCACCCAATGCGGGTCAACTCAAATGTATCACCTCACTACTAGCATCAGTGGGAGGCTTCGCAGAAGGCCCACTCATACTCATGGGAGACTTTTATCTCACATGGCATTCAGAATTAGATAGCACCCACCCACAGCGCGCGCCCACAGGTAGTTTCTCAAAAGGGGTAAAACAAGCTATCCTAGATCTGGGACTTATGGATGCATGGAGAGCGCTTCATCCCACGATGAAAGACTTTTCATTCTTCTCCCACGTTCACCTGACCTATTAACGACTAGACTATGTTTTTCTTAGCCAAGGGCAGATGAGCGATCTCCAAGCTGCAAAAATTCACCCTATACTATCTTGGATCACGCCCCGGTTTCCATTTGTCTTGACTGGAACAGGTGCTCCCCTAAAATCTCACAATGGTTTATCCCTGCCTCCCTTACACGTGACAGACTATTACGAGATGAATTGCGCACAGCAATTAGAGAGCATTTCCAAATAAATCTTCCACAGGAGACCACACCATCCAACAATTTGGACGCCTTTAAAGCGGTTCTGAGGGGCAAATGTGTCGAACTAAACTCAACTCTGAATAGGCAGAGAGCAAAAGAACGCATAGCGTTAGAGGAGGCACTTCAAGAGATAGAACAGACACACAAAAAAGAGCCTACGATAACCATCCAACGTAAACTGACTGCACTGAAAGGGAAAGTAAATGCGATATTCACAAATAGAGCAGAACTGACTCTCCTCCATTTGCGGCGAATCTCATACGAACAGGGAAATGAGGTTGAGGCCCACCTGGCGCAACAACTTAGGGTTAAAAGAGAAAGAGAATACATAGGGGACATTCAAGACCCACAGGGAAAGCTGGAAAACACAGACGCAGAGAAAGCTCAGATGTTCGGGGCATTCTAAGAGACTTTATACCGGGCCGATAAGACAGATCATAAGGCTCGGGTAGGACTCTTGATAAATTAGAATTTGTCAAAACACTGGCCAATTTAGCTCCCATCTTCAATGTTGATGTTGACTCTATGGAAGAGAACATCTCGAATTGGCTACTGCTTGCTTGTAATGTCCATGCTCCACTCACTAAATTTTCCCGTGCCCGCCATTCAGATGCACATAAATGGTTTACCACCGAGCTCAAAACACAAAAACTTGAGCTCCGTCAAAAGGAGAGAAAATGGAGGTTAAGATACTCCATGGAATATAAACAACAGTTCTTGTTAGCTCGTAAAGAGTATAAAAAAGCCATACTGGAAACCAAAGCGGCCTATTTCTCAGCTAAAATATTAAATGCTCAGAATAAGCCGAAGGAAATATTTATGATAGTTAATGACCTTTGTAACGCTGAGAGAATACTCCCCAGTCAGACGCCTACCCAAGAGCTATGTAACTCTTTGAACAATTACTTTTGGACAAAATTTCTATAACCAAAGCTAGCATTCCCACTACCGTTAGTACGGAACACTTGGACAACCTGTCAACTAACTCAGCCACCATGGCTCATTTCCCAGGCATCTGTCCTCAGACCCTATCAGATTTAATGACCCGTGTAAAATCTGGGTCCCCTAACGATTGTTGTCCACCTCATGTTTTGAGGGACGCCTTCTCTGCTCTACCTCATAGCGTGCTTCCCTTCCTTAACGAGTCTCTCGTACAGGGCAAGGTCCCTAGTGCCTTCAAAAACGCAATTGTGGTCCCTCTTTTAAAAAAAACAGGGGCTGACCCCTTGAATCCTTCTAATTACCGTCCCATCTCTCTCCTTCCCTTTTTGGCCAAGATCTTAGAGGCCCATGTGGCCAGGTGCCTTTCCAATTTCATTGAACAGTCAGATCACCTAGAGCCACATCAAGCTGGCTTCCGACCCGCCCACTCAACTGAGTCTGTAATTCTTGCAGTATTGGACACCCTGAGAGCTAATGCGGAAAAGGGCATTCCCCAGGCCTTGGTGCTCCTGGATCTGTCGGCCGCGTTCGACACGGTCGATCATAAAATCTTGATGGACCGTGTCGAGCAGGCCGGTAAACAGGGCCCCGCATACAACTGGATAAAATCCTTCCTTGAAGGCAGAGCTCAAGCAGTGCGACTTGGTCCATTTACTGCCTCTAAGCTCGCTACTACATGCGGGGTGCCACAGGGCTCGTCCCTATCCCCTCACTTATTTAATCTTTATCTCATGCCCCTGATCCACTCATTGAAAAACAGAAAGATAACTACTTTCAATTATGCTGACGATCTTCAGCTTGTCTTTACCTTGGATTCTCCAGACTCTGTCCTCGAATTCCAAGCTACCATGCTTCATATTCAGCGTTGGATGGACCTCAACCATCTTAAACTCAACCCGGGCAAGACGGAACTAGTGTTGCCTGGGAAGAGTGAGATCTCTTGGGGCCCTCACTATTGGCCGACAGAATTAGGAACCCCCCCTACTCCCTCTCCTTCTGTGAAAAGCCTGGGGGTCACTATAAATGCAGACCTCTCGCTTAGAGGACAAGTGGGGGCAGTGGTCTCCACCTGCTTTCTCCAATTGCGTAAAATCAGGAGGATTGCCTACTTGCTGACTCACTCAGCCCTCACACAGGTGGTGATAGCTTTGGTTCTCTCGCGCCTTGACTTTTCAAATTCCATCTACCTTGGCCTGCCTCTGTTTCTACTTAAACGCCTACAATTGGTACAGAACCAGGCTGCGAGACTAATTTATAAACAACCTAAATGGCAATCCGCCAGACCCTGGCTATCCAAACTCCACTGGCTACCTGTTGCCCAACGTGCAGCTTTTAAGACAGGGTGCTTAATTTTTAAGGCATTGCATTGCAGGAGCCCCAAATTCGTCAGCGGTATGATTGTGAAGTATGCCCCACTTCGCAACCTACGGTCAGCCCATTCTCACTTATTGACTACCCCTGCCATTAAACTCAAACGTCAGGGTGGGCGTAGGTTCTCTTACCTTGCCCCTAAATTCTGGAACTCTTTACCTCTGGCAATCAGGATGTGCGACAACCTGCTGGGGTTTAGAAAGGTGCTTAAGACCTGGTTGTTTGAGCAAGCCTACGCATAGTCTATTGCGCCACAACACTGTCCAAGATTAGCGCCATGAAACCTTCTGGTGACCGTGCGCTTTAGAAGTTCCTACTAACATAACATAACATACCTGGACTCAATCAGTGTACCTCAGGTCACACCTCCCCAGAATTAGCTATTGGGAGCTCCCTTAACACAGCTTGCTATCAGGGCATTGAAGCCCATAAATCACCAGAGCCAGATGGACTAACGGTTCATTTCTATAAAAGTTTTGTCTCTGAGCTGATACCCCATCTGACGTTTCTCTTTAATCATATAGCATCGGATACAGCGGTCACACATTCAATGAGTGAGGTCCTGATAACGGTAATACCAAAACCAGGGAAAAACACACAATTATGCTCCTCATACAGGCCGATAGCGCTATTAAACCTGGATGCCAAGTTATACTCTAGAATACTAGCTAATAGACTGGAAGACCTGATGCCTGATCTGATACACCCCGATCAATCAGTTTTATTAAAGGAAGACAAACCCATGATAATATCTGAAGGGTTCTCCACTTGGTGGAAAAGTCCTCGAAATGATGGATCCCAGCAATTCTATTAGGACTTGACGCTGAAAAGGCATTTGATAGAGTTGACTGGCCCTTTCTCTTTCAAACGTTACAGCGGTTTGGGTTTTGCGAGACCTTTATCAACATGATTAAAGCTAATTACATGCAACCACGGTCTAAAGTAGTAGTTAACGGAGTCGGCTCAGACACCTTCAAGTTGGGCAGGGGTACAAGACAGGGGTGTCCATTATTGCCCTTATTGTTTGCCCTGAGTATTGAACCCTTGGCTGCGAGGATGAGGGCAACACAAGACATCGAGGGCATACAATTCGGCTCAGAAGAACACAAGATCCCCATGTTCGCTGATGACATCCTCGTAACACTGAGAGAGCCACGGTCCTCCCTAACGGCTCTACAGGGAGAACTTCAATCTTTCAAAAAAATAGCTGGTTTCCGGATTATTCTCTCCAAGTCCTTTCTTCTGAACCTCACCCTCTCAGAGAGAGAGATGACTTCCCTAGTTAGGGACTTTGCTTTCCAATGGGCAAAACACAATATTACATATCTAGGTGTCAAGATCACAGCCAGTATAGGTGGCTTGAACAGGGAAAACTAACCTCCCCTACTACAACAGTTACAGACTGAACTTAAAAGGTGGGGACCACTATACATTTCCTGGCTGGGACGCATCCAAGCAGTCAAAATGACGGTTCTCCCGAAACTGCTATATCTATTTCAGGCCCTCCCTATAAGCCTCGACCGCAAATTCTTTTCCACACTGCGCACAATGATCACTCATTATATATTGCAGAATGAAAGGGCACGGCTACCCTTTAAACTTCTCAGACGACCTAGAGACGATGGTGGTGTGGTCCTTCCAGACTTTGCCGTATATCCGGTTTCACTCTGGGACGCCAGCACGATCGGCACGGTGCACGCCGGGATGACTTGCTCGTAGTTGGAGCAGCTACGCTCTATTGAGGGACCTTCTAAATACTATTTGGCCCTTTGTAGGAGAGTGATTGGATTTCCTCCTTTATTTAAGTGGATCGCATACTGATATTAAACTATTTTTGTTTCACTTGTTTTGCGCAACTGCGCTTGGATTACATGCCTGTGGAGCCAACTATTATCTTTGCCGTGGACTCCTCGTGACTAGATTGTTTTATTGGATTTTCCTACTGGACGCTCTATTATTGAATATTGTTTGTCCTGATGATGACCACCCAAGTCTAATGTGGTCGAAGCGCCGTCGACACCTACATGTGGCCTTGATTGAAGAGGATGCATTCTCTGCTATTCTTGTTTCTTGATTTGTCTAAACAGTTTACATGTATTTTTCCTCAGCCACTATTTATGTTTAAACTGTTTATCGTTTTTATGTTTTTTTGTGTAACTTATTGAGTGCCAATATTTTTTGACTTTATATCATTGCCTTATTAAATTTTATATTTTTTCGAATTTGTGTAGGGGTATCACTTGTTAAGAGTTTTTCATTACTTTTTTTTGTTTTGTTCTATGTGATCTATATTTTATATTTTTCATAATTGACGTTATATGGAATATATTACTTGAACCCTTGTTAGGATTTCAGTCTATATTATAAGGCAGCACAAATTAGAGTAATTGTAGAGTGGTCCCTAAGAGAATCCGATAAACATTGGTTACACATGGACAGGGCAATAGTGGTTAGAACCATCTGGGATGTGCTCTGGAAACCAAGGGCGGATCGACCTAGAAATGCTTATTTGAGTACGCCAACCCAGACTACACTAAGGTTTGGGATCACAAAAACTGCAGAATGGATGACCTTTCCCTCCCCATACAACCCGATTCATTTCAATCCCGCTTTATCCCCAGCAATGCAACCAGGACCTTTTGATGCTTGGAGAGAAGGCAGCTGTTTAACACTATCTCTGAACAATACCGTTATCTCCAGCGAAAACACTGGGTATTAAGTCCGGAAGTCAGAGTAGCAGTCACCCGAGAATTAAAACCATAGAAAAGTTTGTTAGGAGGGTGGGATCCTCACGAGGAGTAATCTCCTTTCTATATGCTTTGTTATTGTCCACACTGCAGATTTCCAGACCCCACTTCATGGATTTCTGGGAACACACATTAGGACTCGAGATCACTGAGGGACAGTTAAAAACTCTCTGGAAAGACATTGCTAAAAACAATCATTCCACGGGTATGGGGGAGGCCCATTACAAAACACTTTATGCCTGGTATCTTTATCGCACATAACTTAAGCAGCTCTTCCCGGAGACATCGGATCTGGGTAGGAGAGGCTGCGGTCTGCTGGGGGAGTTCCGCCATATTTGGTGGGACTGCCCAACGATTCACCCTTTCTGGAAATACATTTTTGCATAGGTCAGGGAAATCCTGGGATACCCTGTCCCTGACACGCCCAAATTTGCACTTTTAGGCCTCAGAAATGACTCCCTGCAGTATCAGATGAAGGGAGATAAAGCTATTATGTGGGTTTGTCTAGGAGAAGCCAAGTGCACAATAGCAGCGGCATGGAAGAAAAAGGAAGCACCCACCCTAACTCAATGGCACGCCCGCCTCTGGAGGACGCTCACGATAGGACGAATGGCAGATATTTTTAGAGATAATTTTTAAAACTTTGAATAATACTGGGCCCCATTAGTGGAGTACCTGTCTCGAGGACTACCCTTGACAACATGCCCACAAACCACAAGAGCACTGCACCTCTTCCAATTCTAATCTAAGAATACCAGAGCCAGAACAACCTTAATGTTAGTCTATATTTGTTTGATTGAACTGTCTCTTCTCTTACCTAAGTTTATAGTTCATATGGAGCGACCATCCAATCCTATTCCATCCAACACCTACAACATGTTTCGGGGAGGGTTAATGCAGGAGAGCGGAGGAGGGTGGGTTTGGGGGATGTTGTTGCTTTGTAAAGTTCTAGAACTAGCAAATGACTACATAGAATGTATAAATGTCAAAGCAATCCCACATTTAATGAGCAACTGTACTAACTTTAGAATGCGAATACGACCATTGGGAAATGTGTGACTCTGTATCCGTCATGTTTGCTATTACACTTAAACTAATAAAAAGAAGTTTGAGAAAAAAAAAAGAAAAAGTGAAGCAGCTTCACAACTGACTTTCCGAAGGGATCAACAGACTCATTGTCTTCAAAACATCCACATGATCAAACCATCTACCTATGACCCCTTGTCTCGTCAAAGACATAAGGAAGATATACACAAATTTCACTTTACTTCCATGTTGGTTGAAGAAAAGATCTCCGTGGCCAAATGTCATGTCAAGTAACTTCATTGGATCCTCCAGGAACTCTGCAATTCGCAGGAGCCCCTAGTCTCAAGATTACTGTAATACCATTGTATCCTACTTCATTTCAAGAGCAAAAATGGTGGTATATCACCTCTGAACAATACAACTGCAATCCAGTGCATTCAGACCAAGATGAAGAAGTCTATGCCTACCAACAGAATTTGGACCCTGGTTTCATTCAATCAACTCTCAAAGTCCCTATTCAAGGAACTGGTCAAGTCCCATGGCCCACCTGGCTTAACATCAGATCTCTCTCACATTTTATGTTTAAGAATGCTCTATTAAAGAGAATCAAAATGACAATACATAAGATGAAAACCATTATAAATAATCCAAGCATTATCAGTACATAATAAGCTATAACATATAACAACCAACTATACAATTTTTATGAAGAAAAAAAACAAACAAAATATTAAAATAAAAAGAAGGAAGAACTGGGAACCTCAATGCTTGAATTAAAAGACAAAAACTTCTTAAAAAAGCAAACGAATTTTGAAATTTTTTGAGAATATAAAGGAAAGAAAAGACCAGAAAAAAAAGAGAGAGAAAGAAGAAGGAGAAAAGAGAATAGAGAAAAGAGAAAGAGTACTAAAAGAGGTACTAGAGCAAACAATTAACCGCATTGTAAAAATCACTGTAACAGCCTAATAATCATACATAATCTTCATGGTGGATCAAAATTGCAATGATCAAATCATTGAACTTCCAAACCATACGTTGAGATTGCCATAATGGAGAGGAACCTCATTAACAATGTTGTAAAGCTTTGAAAGGTATATTTGTAGACAGAATTTTGTCCATTTTGCCCCATATGAGTAACCAAACTTTTTTAACCAAAGGACAATCAAAAAACATATGTAGAAAGTTGCTCCTATCGCAAGGACAAGACCAACATTTGGTGTCGCTGGAAAGCTTGAATTTATAGAGACCCACTGGAGTCAAGTACAATCTCTTATAGAAATAATATAATGTTTGAGTAGTACTTGCTGAACAGGAAGTAGTATGCATCTTGGCCCAAACGGATCTCCAGGTGTGAAATGAAAATTCTTGGTGAAGGGGGCGGAGCTTGCTCGCAACAGCGTTGGCCGCCTAAGCCGATAGCTCTGCGTAGCCATTAAACAATCCTTCACTTATCCTACATCTGCGGGGTCTTTCTGTCCCGAACTGCACTGCTGGTGATATCGGAGAGCCTTGGGGGCAAGACGAGCCGTCCCGGCGCGCTCTGCACCAAAAAGCGAGTGAGTGATGGCTGCCGGAGGTGGAGGACCCTGTACTAGGCCGACATCCTCAGCCTTGAGTAGCCCGACATAGCCGGGGGGCGATCCGACGCCCGGAGGCATCGCGGGTGCTGCTGGTGCTGGGGCGCTCTCGGTGCAACACGACGAGGTGGCGACCGACTGCGGCAACCCCTGTGGAGGTAACGGTGGCATTCCATTATCGTGCTCGCCCACGCTGCTTCCGACGGAGGGAGATCACAGCCGACGACCAGGGAAGTGGAGCAGCAGTTGGCGAGACACGAGGCGCCATTTTGCCGTGCATCGAAGGCAGCTCTTCCTCGCGGTGTAGCTGTGGACATAAGCGGAAGAGCAGTGAGGTACCCTGCTGTGGCCAGCGGCGGGGCAGAGAGGTGGTGATCGGGCTCCAGTGCGCCTGAAAGTGATACGGCGGTGCAGCGGGAAGGCGCGGCTGCGGCCGAAAGAACAGGCGAAGCACCGCACGAGATGGCATTTAGCCCCACATGAAAAACTGCAAACGCTGTGGATGCCAGTGGTGGTGCGCAGTTGGGACTACAGCATCGCTGGATATTGGGGCTGGCTGCCTCAATATCACGCCTGAAGAGCCGTGACTGTGGCTTGCTTTCTGGTGTGCACTTTCCGGTACTGGTGACGCCATTTTGTGCTTCAGGACCAAGGTATGCTTTGAGAACGCTGGCGCTTGGTGCCCGCAGTGGCGGAATAGCTTGGGGAGCGCACTAGAAGGCGCTGGTGTCGCACACTGTAGGAGGGGCCCAGTGGGGTGCACCCATGAGTAACGCAACTGCGGCTGGGGGAGCCCCGGAGCTGAGGTGAAGCACGCTGCTGTGTGCATCGGTGGACCACTGGAGAGGTAACTTAGCACTCGTGGGACGTGATTCCTGGTCTGCGCTGCTTTTAGTGGAGTGATAAATTGCGGAGCTTGTCTGTCAGCTGGTTCGTGGTGACAGGAGTCTGTTCCATGGTGGTGCAATAAGGCTAGGCGACGGATAGCTCCCTGTTGCTGTCTGCGCGTCCTCCAGAGTGGGGATACCAAGTGTGCGGGGGAGTTGACCAGTGAAGAATCTGCCCAAAAGGACGCTTCACGCTTGATTGGAGTGCCGGTCAGGAAGCATCTGAGCGGTCTGTGGATATATTGCGATGGGCAGAGTTGATAAGTCGCAGCCTAAACTAACTTTTGACCAAAAGAAGACCAAGTGGAGGGACACCACCTCGGAAGATGGGGATAATGCGTCGGACCCAGTACATGAAGAAGCTGACGGAGATATTCGTTCCATGCTCGTTGCAATGGAAAAAGGCCTACAGAGCAGTCTTTCAGCTCTGGGGACCAAAATAGACTCCCTCTCCTACAGAATGGACAGAATGTCAGAACGAATAGACAAGCATGCTGAGAGGCTTGACATGTCGGAACGACGGATTACAGAGGTAGAAGAAGCGCAGACGACAATGGACACTGAGCACAAGCAGATGGGGAGGGTGTTGCAAATACTACAGGACAAGGTGGAGGACCTGGAGGCGCGATCTCGAAGGAGCAACTTGCGAATTACGAGCCTTCCGGAGTCGACCCCGACTGGAAACATGGAGAAATTTGTTGAGAAGTTGTTAGTCACACTGCTTGGCAGCGAAACATTCTCTCCTATTTTCGTGGTCGAAAGAGCGCACCGCTCGCTGGGCCCACGCCCGATCCCTGGTGCCCCCCCCCCGAGGCCGATCATAGCGAAACTGCTGAACTACTGTGACAGAGACTCGGCGCTGAAGGCGGCCAGGGAAAAGCAGTCGCTGCAGTATGAAGGATCCAACATATCCTTGTACCCGGACTTCACGATTCGGGTGCAAGAGGCCCGTAAGCAGTTTGCACCGCTAAAGCGCCAACTACGGGATCTCAGCCTAGACTATGCTATGTTATACCCAGCAAGACTGCACGTTAATCAACAGGGTCAATCTCGCATTTTTACGGAACCGAAAACTCTACAGAAGGCACTAAAGGAGTGGGTTAAGGAGAAACGCAGCAGCCCGGAACGAAGTCCCTTGGAGGGGGCAGTCGGAGGCCACTTAGACGAGCAGGACTGAATAATGGACTGCATATGTTACAGATAAGCTGGTCTTCCTGGGGGAGGGAGACTGGGAATGGTGCAGAGGTGTGTGGGACTATTAACGAGTTGCTTTGTTTTAATATGCAACAGTTAAGTGAAAATGCTGCAGTGCTGATTTGGGAAAAACACTCCTTACTGCGAGACTTATGTTTATTGAGAGGAGCGTTGTGACTATTTTGGTGTGAGGAGGCGTGAGGTAGTGGGGGATGGAGAGACCACTTGCAGATGCTGAGTACTGGCTGTATGGCACACAGGGGCGGAACCTGGTCTGGTCTGGTTCTATCAACCAACAGTTCGTGCAACATCTGCCCACGAGTGAACCACACTTCTTGGGAGCTTTATTGCGGGGGGAGGGGAGGGTTTCATTCTTGTTTTGTATTCACTTGGTTTGAAACAACGCATGTAGGCTTGATGAAGAGGGATGAGGAGTTTTGCAAGGTATCTCGTTCAGGCACAGTTGGGGGACGCCTGGAGTGGGAGGGGGGTGGGTGGGGTTTGAGACTGAAGAAATATAGTTACTGCTATGTTGTCACCAGGTGGACGGTTGGTGCATGTGTATACTGCAAGCTTGTGTGGCGCAATAGGGATTATGGCTCCCACGTTCCCCCATGACAGCCCCTACTGAAGTAGGTAAGACTGACTCTACTTGCACGATCAAAGCGCTCACGTGGAATGTGAGGTGCCTCAATGACCACCGGAAACTTCGGAAGGTCCTGGCCTACTTAGTAAGATATCATGTTGATGTAGCTACCTTGCAGGAGACTCATCTTCCCCAGGATAGCCCAATGCTGCGCAGTAGGGGCCTGCTAGGCAATATACATGCAGCGGGTTTCACTACCCATGCGCGAGGGGTGCTTACATGGGTGAACCCCAGGTCCTCTCTCAAGCTAGAGCCATTATACACTGATCAAGAAGGGCGATACGTGATCTCTAGGTGTAGGGGTAAGGGAGTGGAACTTCTCCTAGTGAATGTTTATGGCCCAAATTTCGACAACCCTGACTTTTACACTTCCCTGTCGGAGACGGTCCGTGGATGTGGCGAGGGCGAACAGCTTTGGGGTGGAGATTTTAATATGGTTTTGAACCCAAGGAAAGTTAGGTCGGGGGGGCCTGATAGACAAGTCACACCATCAGCACGCACAGTCACAGATCTGCTGGTACAGCTTGACCTATGTGATGTGTGGCGACAAAGGTATCCGGAGAAGGGGGGATGCACGCATTATTCAGCGTACCATGACCTCCACACTCACATAGGTTATTGGCTGGCCGCTAGACGGATCCAGGAACGGGTCTGTCACTGTGAGGTACACCCCCGTACGCTTTCGGATCATTCCCCGTTGTTATTGGTGTTTAACACCCCACAGAAATTAATACCCCCCTTTACGTGGAGGTTCCCACCCTACTCGCTGTTGGACGCGGTATTTAAGGAGGAACTGGCGGAAGCGATCGAAACGTTTTTTACCACAAACATAGGATCGGTGGACAGTTTCCAGGTCGTTTGGAAAACGTTTAAAGTATATATCCGAGGTATTACAATGACCAAACACTCTGGGGTCCTGAAAGCGATCCGCAAAAGTCTGTCGGATCTAGAGGGCTCATTGAAGGCTCTTGAGAACCGACTTCTGACCAGTGCTGACGACGAGCTCATGCTAGAGTTCAAAGCACAGCTGGAAGAATATCATGCCGAAGCAGATGCGGAAATTAAACACCTGGGTAAATATGCCACGGCGCGCACGTACAGTGAAGGTGAGAGGCCGGGTACAGTATTGGCACAGCTCCTTAAAAAGAGGCGGGAGAAGACGATAGTAACTGAGATCAAATCCGCGGAGGGAGACACGCTGGTTGAAGAGGCGGCTATAGCTGGGAGGTTCCGAAGCTACTACTCAGAGTTATATTCGACTCGCAGTGGCGGCACCGAAGTGGAGATATTGAACTATCTGACGTATATCAAACTCCCATGGTTAACAAATACGCACTGCGAATTCCTTATGAGGCCTGTGGAGAAGGATGAAATCGTACTAGCTTTGTCGAGCATGAAGTCGGGGAGCGCGCCGGGGGTAGATGGCCTGACAGTAGCCTTTTACAAGGCGTTCAGAGACTTACTGGTCCCTCATCTGGCTACTCTTTTTGACGATATGTGCGTCACGGGCACTATGCCACCATCGATGAATGAAGCAATAATTGTGGCTATCTTGAAACCGGGCAAACCACCGGATGAGTGCCCCTCCTATCGCCCGCTTTCACTGCTTAATGTCAATACTAAAATATTTGCGAAGATCTTAGCTACGCGGCTGGTTCCGCTTATTCCGATTTTGGTGGCGCCGGAACAGGCGGGTTTTGTTCCAAGTAGGAACTTAACTTACAATTTGAGAACAGTGTTCGGAGCAATGCAGCACACCAAGCCGGAGAGACAGGCGATAGCTGAATTTCTGGATATGGAAAAAGCTTTTGACTCGGTGGAATGTGTCACGATTCACTCCCTGTGCTCTCGTGCCCACCACCAGGGGGCAAAATTGTGGGGCTCTCCAGTGTCATAACAAGCTTCCAGACCCCCCCCTTCATGTACATACTGACTTCCAGCCATTTAGACACTATTTGGGAATTGACACCCATTCCCAATCCATGCCGGGTTTTGTGGAAGCCATCCTGCTCATGCCTGAAACTCCATTACCCAGAATTCCCTGCTCACTGCTTCGTCTCCACCCCTGCAGGCCAAGGATGGGTGGAGGAATTCAGCTCACCTTTGGCTGGCTGCTGCTAGCCTGCTCACACCTGATGCGCATGAGTACTGTGAGCTCTTTTAAGCCCCAGCTCCCTTCAGCCCAGGGTTGGTCATTGTAGCTGTTTTCCGATGAGACCGATCCTTGTTCCTGAGCTGTTGCTATTCCTTGATTACTGAGCTATAGTTAATCCTTGTTCCTTAATTCCTGAGCTATAGCTATTCCTTGTGCCTGAATTAGCACTGCCTACAGTGCTACCTTGTCTCCTGAGTTCCTGAGCTATAGCTATTCCTTGTGCCTGAATTAGCACTGCCTGCAGTGCTACCTTGTTTCCTGAGTTCCTGAGCTATAGTTATTCTTTGTTCCTGTTCCTGGGCTTCAGCTATTTCTTGTTCCTGATTTGCACTGCTTGCAGTGCTCTCTTGACTCCTTGTTTCCTGAGCTGTAGCTATTTCCTGTTTCCTTGAACCAGTACTGCCTGCAGTGCTACCTTGACTCCTGAGCCTTAGCATTCCTTGTTCCTGACCTGCAGCAGTTTCCCTTCTCCTGAACTAGCACTGCCTGCAGTGCTACCTTGACTCCTGAGCCTTAGCATTCCTTGTTCCTGACCTGCAGCAGTTTCCCTTCTCCTGAACTAGCACTGCCTGCAGTGCTACCTTGACTCCTGAGCCTTAGCATTCCTTGTTCCTGAACTGCAGCAGTTTCCCTTGTTCCTGAACTAGCACTGCCTGCAGTGCTACCTTGACTCCTGAGCCTTAGCATTCCTTGTTCCTGACCTGCAGCAGTTTCCCTTCTCCTGAACTAGCACTACCTGCAGTGCTACTTTGACTCCTGAGCTTTTGCTCAATTCTTGTTCCTGCCCCAGCACTGCCTTCTATGCTACTTTGTTTTCTTGATTCCTGAACCTGCACTATTCTAGTATACCCTTTTAGCCTCCCCTTCTGTATATCCTTTTCCAGTCCCTGCCTTTCTTCCCATTTCCTTGGTTCCAGGTCTTGTTTGCTGTCTTTCTATTTCTGCTGTCTTGCTTCTGTTACCTTGTATGTTTGTTACCTGCTTTCTGCCAAGTGTGCCCTGTGATTTCCTTCCTTTCCTGTTAAGCACTCCTCCTTGCTAGCTCCTTGTCTATTGTGCTTGTGTTTAGTTCTACCCCTTTGCTGTTACTGCCTTGCGTGTTCCTGTTTGATCGCCAGGATCCGTGGGCACAGCTGACTACCTAGGTGGTGTTTCTTGTTCACTGTGAGTATTGTCTTTGAGTTACCGTTATAACATCACCATAGGTATAAGCTCCACAGACCCTGCCTTTGCATACTATCCTATATGTGGGTATTTTCAGTCAGTATCTGTAACAGTAATTGTGGGTGAGGAACTTACTGAGCTTCAGTCTTGCCGTGTGGAGCTCCCGAGTGCTTTACCCCACATCCCCTTTATTGTTAATGTTGTTTTATATATAAGTGTATTGCACATCCATCCTGGGTGTAGTGATTCTGAATGCTGAGCCGCCTCATGAGTGCCTGTCCTTTCTGAGTCTCACCCATCCTGTTCACTTGTACAGGCTTCCCCTTTGGATCCTTTTTTCTCCTCTGACTTCCTGTGTGATCCTGGGCAGCGCTGTACTACTCTTTCTGTGTACGTTTTCTATCCAGTTCCCAGCCCTTGCCCAAGTCCCTGACTGTGTTCCCGACATAGTCCCGGACAGTCTCTGACAGAATGGCCCTTTATGCGGCAGGTCCTACTGAGGATGGGGGTGGGGGCAGTCTTCTTGCAGCTGATAGGGATATTATACAGCGCACCCACTGCTAGAATAAAAATTGGCAACCTAGTGACGGATCCTATATGCATCACTAGAGGTACGCGACAGGGCTGCCCATTGTCTCCCATACTATATGCGTTAGTATCAGAGCCCTTGGCCTGTGCGCTTCGCGAATACCACAGATATAAGGGCATAAGATTCCCGAAGTACGAGTTGATTGTTTCCACGTATGCAGACTACACGTTACTTTATGTATGTGACCCAGAACGGCACCTCTCCTCTGTGTTGCGGGAGGTGGTACGATTCGGAGTAGTGTCAGGACTAAAGGTTAATTGGCCAAAATCCCTGATATTTCCTCTTACGCCCGTCACGGTCCCATTCGAGCCTGACTATCCACTACAATGGACAACAGAATCAGTGAGGTACCTTGGGATCAAGATTCACACGGACTCGGAAGTGGTGTTTAGAGAAAACTATGGGGTAGCTATAGATAGGCTAGAAGGCGACGTGGAGGGTTGGATACGTCTACCACTGTCCCTGCTAGGCAGAGTTTCCATCATGAAAATGGTAGTACTCCCCCGTTTTTTGTTTCTTTTTCATAATATTCCTTTGGTTCTCCCTTCTTTTTTCCGACAACTTACTACGCTAATAATCAAGCTGGCTTGGGCGGGTAAGCAGGCGCGGGTCAGATGGGAGATTCTTATGTTACCATACCATATGGGAGGACTGGGGGCTCCAGACTTGGATCTTTATTATCGGGCAGCTCAGAGTGTGCATGCTTTCCAGTGGATGCATGGCTTGCCAGACACCCCACACTTGTGTATTGAGAAGGTGGTAGCCTCCCCTCTGCCCATGCCAGTTTTAATGTTTTCATCCCCAGACCGTAGAACTGGGATACTGGACTCGGTGAACGCCACAACACATGCTTGGCATCATCTCCTGAAGTTGCAGGCGGGGGCTATACTGTACTCTCTGCACACTCCGCTAGACTGGTGCCACTGGCTGCCCCCCTGCAGGGAAAAGGGGGTTACACGGGCTCTCAATTCCACTGGAGTTCGGACCGTCGGGAACTTATTTGAGGGGGTCTGTAGTGATGACACCGGACACCAGCGGGTAAACTGAACAGATGTTTATTAAGAAGAATCTGTTTCCTCAGAGCAACGAGCGAGCGTCATACATCAACGCCAGCCTGACACCAACTGACGCTCTCAGAACACTCTGGCATGAACATTCTAAACAGTGAACAAAGGACTGGACGCAGCCTAGTCCAAAAAGGTACAACTCACATCACTACACACCCCCCTCCCTTCCCTCTGATAAAAATGAAGAGGGGAGCTAGGAGGAGGAATGAGGAGGGAATAAAGGGAGTAGGAAAAGGAGATCAGGTAAGTACATAGTCAGCCAAATAACTAGGTTGTTTCCGGTCACGGCATGGGCGAGAGGACTCAATCCTCAAGGATGGTGCAGAGAAGGGAGCAGAGGTACTCTGTAGAGAGTCGTTAGTATTACCAGAGGTGGGCCCCCCACCGCCGTCACTCCGTCCTCTCACTCCATTAGTGTCAACGCCCACATCACTCAACAGCCAAAACGCGTTAGGACATGCATCAGATTTTTTATCCTTTTTCCCTTCTGCTTTTTTTTTTTAGCTTCCGTTCCTTTGCAATATAACGCAACCCTGCGCTTATTCCATTTGTTGCCATTCTCAACAACTACATAGTTCTGGAATACTGGAATACTTGCTTTACCTTGAATGGCCCCCAAAACTTAGACAGGCCACGTACTGTCCTACCATGTCTGATTTTAACTAAGTCACCCACACAGATACTTGATGTGTGATCATTTGAGCCATTATCTCGCTCCAAGGGTGAACTGGGCGACATAAGCCAAGCTGGTACAAGCTTTGTTCTTGCTTTCCTCCCACGCATTTTCTCAAAAGGGGAGACCCCTGTAACGCTGTGCACAGTCGTACGATGCGCCCACACCATTTCATTCACCATGGAAATGGTACCTTTGACTAGGCGATTAGCCCGCTCAACCATACCATTTGCCTGTGGGTTGTACAAACTAGTGCGGTGGTGTGTGATGCCGCACTTGTCCAAGAAATTTCTCATTTCTTTTGAAACCAATTGAGTCCCATTATCTGTGACAAGGACACGAGGAAGTCCTTCCTCCTGAAAGACCATCTTAAGTTCCTCGATAGTACTTTGGGTTGTGACTTCTGACATGAACTTTACAATGAGCCATTTTGAATGCACATCCACCATTACTAAGGCATTCTTCATGTGCTCCTCTACTCCATGCATAGGACCAATAAAATCCAGACAAACAGTATTCCAAGTAGACCCTGGATCTTCAATATGGCCAACATTTGCCTTGGGACCAGTCTTGAGTCTCTTTTCGCTCTGGACACACACCTCACACTTAACCACCCATTCATTGATTTCTTCATTTATATAGGGCCACCAGAAGTTTTCCCTGACGCGTTTCTTTGTTAAAGTTTGGCCCAGATGACCCTCATGGGCCAACGCTATAATTTTCCTTCTGATGGTATAGGGAGGGATACATTTATCGTCCCTCATAAGCACTTTGGATTCACTCATACTGAGTTCGTCTATGATTTTAACAAATGGTCTCACACTGGGCCCAACAGCACTTTCCCTTCTAGACCCCATGACCAACATCCGCTCCACCTCCTTGAGAACAAATCTTGCTCCATTCCTGAGTTCCATACCTCTGCAGTCACTGCGCCCCCTATACAATCTGCCACATCACACAAGGACGCTACAGCCCCTTCTTACTCCCAATCTTTCTTCGCGCTCACGTCGATTTCCTTGCATAGGGACAATCTTGACAAACAGTCTGCCTGTGCATTACGCCATCTCGGTATGTGTGTCACCTTGTATCTGTATTCCTGCATCCGGGATGCCAGTCTTGCTAACCGTGCCGATCCCTTACCAGCACCCCCTGGGCTCAGGATCTTGATTAGGGGCTTATGGTCTGTGCGGACGCTAAATTCAATACCCCACAAGAAGGTTCTGAAATGTTCCACGCCCCATGCGGCAGCGAGTGCTTCCCGCTCAATTACTGAATAGTTGCATTCGCTCTCGGTCAAGGTCCGTGATGCAAATGCAACTGTTCTCTCCCGCCCCTTGAAGTTTTGAGACAAGACAGCCCCCAGCCCGCAAGCACTGGCGTCCACGGTAAGGTAAGCAGTGAGTTTAGTGTTAAAGGGGGATAAGACACCTGCCTCACAAATTTCTCTCTTTATGAGCTCAAATGCAGCCTGCTGTTCGTTTCCCCATGTAAAAGAACACCCCTTTTTCAGCAAGGTTCTTAGTGCCTCAGTTTTGGTTGCAAAAGAGTGTACAAATTTAGCATAATACTCGATTAATCCCATAAATGACTTCAGTTTGTCCTTGTCATTGGGCACAGGAGCGTCGCGTATTGCCTCAATCAGGTCGAATTTAGGTCTGACCCCCTTACCGGAGATAGTATGACCCAGATACTCTATCTCCTCCACCAGAAACCTACATTTCTCTTTTCTTAGGGTTAGACCAGCGTTCTTCAACCGACCTAAGACATCCCTCAGACATTTGTTATGATCATCAATTGACGCCCCGAACACTAGGATGTCATCTTGGAAAAATTTCACCTTTTGTACGCCCTTCAACACTTCTGACATTATTCGTTGAAAGACGCTGGCTGCAGAAGACAGCCCAAATGGCAGTCTCCTGAACCTGAAAGTACCCTCCATAGTTACAAACGATGTTAGATTTCTGCTCTCCTCATCCAGTTTGATCTGGTGGTAAGCACTTTTCAAGTCAAGTTTCGAAAAGTACTTACCACCATCAAGCAACAGCAACAATTCGTTAATGTTGGGGAGAGGAAAGGTGTCGGTTACAATATGTTGGTTTAGACTGCGTAAGTCCACACACAGTCGCAACTTTCCATCTCCTTTTTTACTGATGACCACTGGTGAAACCCATTCCGTGGCTTCCACCGGCTCAATTACTCCGTCTTGCTGCATTTGTTTCAACATTTCTTTCACCTCGTCCCGCACCACCACTGGTACTCTTCTCAGTTTGTGCTTGACAGGGATGGTGCCTTTCTTTAATACAATTTTGTGGCTATAACCCTTGAGTTCGCCAAGACCGTTCGCAAAAACGTCATCCATTTCCCTCAAAATCTCATCTGTAGACATGTTGGACAAGCTAAGGACCTGCTCTTCTGAGTGTGGGTCTATGATTATGTGCAAGTCAAATTGGTGTCCCCACCCCAGTATGGGAGGTCCATCCTCTGCTACATAAACTTTGCCAACAGTACATCGAGATTTAAATATAATGGATGCTTTGAAAAACCCAAGAACATCGATCTTCTCTCCCTGATATCCCCGAGGATCAATATCCCTCTCTTCCAGCTCAACCTCTGGCCACTCTTTTCTCCACATCCATTGGGGCACAATGGTGTACAAGGACCCGCAGTCCACCATTAGTTCCACTTGTTTGTTCTTAATGATAAAGTCTGCTTTCGGATGTTTTCTTTTACTTTCGAGAGTGTTGCCAGGTAGGACCATCAAAACACGTTCTTCTTCATCTCCATCCGAACTGGAAACGTCTGCAACCGCCACTCTTGAACGTTCAGTGGTCTTGCACATCCTGGCATAGTGCCCCCTACGTCCACATTTCCTGCATTCTTGTTTACTTGCAAAACACCACTTTGAGTCGCTTGTGTGTGCCCAACTGCCGCATCTCGTACAACCCTTCTGTTTCTTGCTTTTGTGTATTTTTTCATTGGTTCTATTCGTTGTTGTTGACTTCGATGTTAGAACCTTCCGACCTATGGCTGCGACTTCTTCAGTAGTGGTTGTCTTTTTGCTCATTACAATCATGCATTTCTCTGACTCTTCGACCACTTTAGCGATTGACAGAGCACCTTTAAGTATTGGATTTTTTGCTGCCCACAATCTCTCCTGTGCTTTCTTGCTATTGCACTGCACAATAAATTGGTCGTGAATGAGCTCGTCAGTCATTTGCCCAAAGTTGCACTTGATGGATAACTCTCTCAAGCATGATACGAACTCCTCCACAGTTTCATCTTGCTTTTGAGGCCTGGTATAGAATTTGTACCTTGAGAGTACAACATTCTCCTCCTTTGCAAACCGCTTCTCCAGACGTTGTTTTGCCTCCAAAATACATCCTCCACTGGTTGATTATTACTACCTAACATTTGTGGCAAGTATTTAAAAATGCGGTGTGCTTCTTTCCCAATGGTACTCAATAAGAGTGCTTTTTTCCTTTCCGGTGAGAACTCTACTCTGTCTAAAGCTATGATATAATTCTCAAAAATCGATCCATTCTTCCCACGGCATTGTTGGTTGACCTGGTTGTGCCATGAAGAACGGTGGGATTACTATTGAAGAGGCTGCCATGACCAGTCTTTATCACTAGCTACTTTAGACATGTGTTCCTTGAAAGGTTTTTTTTTTTTTTTTAAATTATTTTAAAATTGCAGCACACCGAAACCAAAGAGGTGGGTGGTGAGAGGCTCACTGTATCTTTTTGTTTATTTTACTTTCAGAGATCAGACCTTAGCGTCACTACTGGACCTGAAGCATTCAACTGAAAATGTCTCTGAATTGCTATTAATCAATTTCTACGTGATGCGCTTGTGCGTGATGTCATGCTGCACTACGATTTTAATTTCTCCAGACGGTGTTCCACAAGCTGACAAAGACACTTCCAATACCAAGTTCGTTCTGCAGATGAAATATGCTTGACACAGCACTTTTGGAAATTAAATGCGCACTTTAACCACCAGGTGGCGCCGCCCTATTAAAAATAACTTGCAGTGACAAACTTTCGTCGAGAATTCCTTAAGAAACGGCTTCCTCCGATAATTTTCACACTTTACATATTTTTTCCTTGTCACCCTATGCAGCCCTGTGGGTAGACTGTGTTCCTGACAACCGGCCTTGTGAGCTGTCACTTCGCTTCGGAACGTTCCTCACACAGCCACACGCGTTCTCCATACAATACGCGTTTTTTTAAGAGAATCTTACTCACAGAGTCAATCAGTCTACGCTTCCGACTGAAATTCTTCAACTCTCTTAACATAGACGCTGCTCCATACACATTCGATTTTCCTCACACGCCCACGTTATTTTCCACACTTAGCTGTCGTAACTTAGCTTTTTTTTTAGCTTACTTGTGTTTTTATCTTGAAACACAGTTCATCGCTGTTGAAAGTCACCCTGTGCCGATGACTCCACGCGCTCCCCGAGCGCCGACAGCAAGGCTGACAGCTCCCTCTTCAAATAAGGGCGACCGAGATTTCTCTCCTTCACGCTCCACGTTGCTCAGGTGTCACTACAAGAGGCTGGCGCTCGTCGCCAAGAAATTGTAGTGATGACACCGGACACCAGCGGGTAAACTGAACAGATGTTTATTAAGAAGAATCTGTTTCCTCAGAGCAACGAGCGAGCGTCATACATCAACGCCAGCCTGACACCAACTGACGCTCTCAGAACACTCTGGCATGAACATTCTAAACAGTGAACAAAGGACTGGACGCAGCCTAGTCCAAAAAGGTACAAGTCACATCACTACAGGGTCACGGCGAAGAGCTGGGATGAGTTGGTAACGAGTGACACGGTGGCAACGTACCTTACTAAATTTCAGTTCCACAGAACACGGCAAGCATTGTTACATATCCTGGGTGGAGACCTGGCGGAACCGCCGGAATTGTCCTCCTTATCCTATATTATCGAGGCTACGTCACCGCAGCGGATAGTTTCAAAGATTTATAGGCTGTCCATGGATTACAGGGAAAATCATTACACTAAAGCCCGTTTAGCGTGGCAGAGAGACTTGGGCAGGGAGATCGATGATGCAATGTGGGCCTATTGCTGTATTAGTACGAAACGTATCTCATTAAACGGTAGGCACAGACTCATTCACTTCAAATACTCGAATAGGGTATACTATACCCCGGAGAGACTCTGTAGATACGGACTGAGAGATGGGGCTGAATGTGACCGATGTAGTGAACGGAGAGCTGATTTTATACACCTGGCATGGCTGTGTCCGGGGATCGCCAAATTTTGGGACTTCGTTTTTAAGGAATTGGGACGAGTGGTGGAGCTGCCCCTCTCTTCGGAACCGGCACTATAGTTATTGGGCTACTCCAAATTGATACCCAAAGGTGCTCGTAGGTTGGTGGATATGGGGCTGCTGTTAGCCAGGCATAGAGTGGCAATGTGTTGGCTACGGGGCCCGACCCCTACGATTCCACAGTGGTCGAGTGATATGCTGTACTGCAGTACACAAACGGAAAATTTCAGCAATCTACTACCGCCACGTAGTCGACCTAAGAACTTTTGGGCGTTGAATAAAACGTACATTGAAACAAGGGGGAGGGGCGCTGCATCTACGGAAGTTGAAAGTCAGGAACCGCGTGATATCAACTTAACTGACTAGGGGGTCTCTTGTCTAAACAGATACTTGATGTTTTCGCCAAAGAGCGCAGAAATAAATAGTTCAAGGAGGGTGGATGGGGGGATGAGTCCTTGCAACCAAACGCCATGTATTGTGTTGTGCCTGACAACTTTGGTGATATAAAGTATACTATATGATTGATGTGTGCAATTGCTACTGTCATGCTACAAGATTCAGTCTTGTGTTTGTTTTATATGTAAAATTCAATAAAGTGTTAAAAAAAAATTCTTGGTGAAGATTCGCTTTCCACTGGAGCTCTATGTTAGATTTTGCTCTAGACATAGAAGGACCATTCAGAATTGTATATATGCAGAATGCTATCATTTGTGAGAAAAAGTCTGATGTAAAAGTAGAAAGGTGTGTATGGTATACAGGGGTTGCTGATTGAGAAAGAAGTTGAAGGAGAGGAACTTTAAGGTATTGATAGTGTGTAGCATAATAATAAGAAATTCCATATTGATGACGAATTTCATGGAAATCTAAAAGGATTCCATTCGATAGTATATGACCTATGGTTCTAATTCCTTTGTGTATCCATTATTTGCATGAGAGAACTCTATTTTTTAGTTTAACATGTTTGTTATACCAAATTGGAGCTTGTACAATAGTGTCTAAATGTGAATTAGAGTTAGAAATAAAAGGTTTAGCAATGGATATAGAATGAATGAGTATGGGTGTGCATAGATAAATAGAAATTCATTATTAGTAACATCATCATCTTAATCGTGGCCAATCTGCCCCACCAAGACAAATATAAAAGGGACAATCCTCAGCCAACTTTTACATTTTTTAAATTATTTCATTAAGATTAAATGTTTTGTTTAATAGTATCAGAAAATAAAAGACCTAGGGCCAGATGTACGACCATTGGAAATTGCGACTCGCAAATTGCGTCAAATTGCAAGTCACAATTTGCGACTCGCAATTTCCAATGTACAACAGTGTCTGAGACACTGTTTGCGATTCCCAATGGGGTCGCAAATTGCATGCCTCATTAATATTAATGAGGCTGTCGCAATTTGCGACCCCATTGGGACTGGCTAGCACTCCCAGGAATGGTGGCCTGCTGGGGTCAGCAGACCTCCATGTCTGGGACTGCTTTTAAATAAAGCAGTTTTTTTTAAATGCAGTCCGTTTTCCTTAAAGGGAAACGGGATGCATTTAAAAAATAAAAATGTAACTTTTCATTTTCATTTTTTAAGGGCAGGCAGTGGTCCCCGGGAGCACTGCCTGCCCTTAAAAATGTTTGTGCATGCATTCACAAAGGGTAATTGCGGTCGCAAAACATTCTTACATGGCTTTTGGTGTCGCAATTAGGAAAGAAACGCCCCTTCCTAATAGCGAGTCGCTAAACCATATTTTGCGAGTCGCAAATTGTTTCCGATTCGCAAAATAGGGTTAGTACATGGCCCACTGTTTTTTTGCATGTGCAAACAGGTCTAAAACCCATTTGCGCATGCAAAAATCCGTCGTACATCTGGCCCCTAGACATAATGGGCCCGATTACGAGTTTGACGGTGCGGCAGCGGGACAGCTCTGCCATCGCACCACCAAACCTGCATGAGAACCGCCTGCCGAATTATTACTTTTTTAGTCATTGGCGTGCGATTCATTGGCATTCCCAGGGCATTGCCTATAAAATGTGCATAGCAATGGAAAACGTCAAAGGAAGTTCCAGCACGGCATGGACTGTGAAGTCCATGCCATGCTGGAACTGGAGGTGCATGAACACGGGGGCACATGCTAAGGCCCCTTGTGTGCATCCACATGGATTGAGGCACAAGGGGCACTGTAGGGCCCCCTTTCTTGCCTCACTGCCACTGCTTTCGGAAAGACCTCCATGAAATCAGTGGCGGTGAGGAAAGTCGTAATATGCTTGGAGGGCCACGGCGGTCCCTCCAAGCATATTGATGCCATTTGACTGCCGCACCACCGCCAGGGAACGGTGGTTCCCCTGGCGGAGTCGGCAGTCCCAGGGCGGCACAACCGACAAGGTCGGAATGTTGCGGTCGGAAGGCCACCACCCACCATGAGTCTGTCGGTCTGAGGACCGCCAGACTTGTAATAAGGCCCTTAATGTGCCTATAACTCCAGGTGAAACCATTATCTTTGAACGTTTCGAGAAGACAATATTTATTCAGGGGCAAAACCTCAGATTTTTCTATATTAAGTTTATATCCGGAAACCGTGGAGTATTTACTTAATAATGAAAAAAACTCAGTTAGAGTGGTGTTGGGATTAGATGCATATAACAAAATATTGTCTGTGTAAGCCATACATTTTATATCCATATGATTAAATTGGAAACCTGAAAAATTTGGGGATCTACAAACTTTTTCCAAAAAGGGTTCTAAGGATAAAATAAATAAAAGGGGGGATAATGGGCAACTCTGTGTAGTCCCTCTATGAAGAGAAAAATAACGGGACTGATTGCCATTGGCCCAAATGGAAGTAGAAGGCTCATAATATAATAAGCAAATATATTGGAGAATATGGGGACTGAAACCAAGCATTTTAATGCACCAAACATAAAATCCCAATTCACCCGATCTAATGCTTTTTTGGCACCTAGAGTTATGGCTGCTAAAGGGGAGTGCGGCTTGGAAGACAAATGAATGATATTAAGGAAAGTTCTGGAGTTATCTGAGATATCACACCCCTTCACAAACCCAGACTGATGTAAATCCACTAAATCAGGGATTACTTGATTAATATGTAATGCCAATATTCTTGCTGAAATCTTATAATTAGTATTAATGAGTGATATACGTCTACAACTACTGCATTGAGATAAGTCCTTACCCTTTGGAAGAAAACAAAGGACTGCCTGACAAAATGATCCTTGTGCCTGCCCTACAGTTAAAAAATGGGTAATAAGGAGTAATAGCTTTTGTGAGAGGCTGGTCTGGTATATGATGTGCACTTATGTAAGTGGACACCCTGCACAAGTCCAGATAACCCTTATGGTGATTTAGGAGGTCTTAGACAACCATAGAAAGCTCTCTAAGTGGTAGCTGTGGAGAACAACCTTCAGGCTTAGTCCAGAAGGAGTGTAAAGCAGCTTGTTTTACCATAATGCAATCTTATAGGTATAGATTAAATGAAAAAGAACCACCCAAGGTATCTATAAAAATATGTATTTATTATATAATACTCACTAACACGTTTAGATATCTCCTACCTGGAGATATAAACAGTGCACACAATACTTTGCATAGAAGTCACGTATATAGCACAGAATACACAGTGGACCCCAGGGGGGACCAAACTATATACTAAGAAAGTGGTATAAGAACCACGACTCGTGTTAAGACAATGTCCAGAGGACGTAGAAGTACCGGTGACCCAAGGAACCACCCTAGGTGAGTGACTAGGACTCCTACGGAGATCGTGTGCAGTGTGGGAACACGACCGCGTTCTCCGGACAAATCAACCTGTAAGTCGTGGTTGCAATTTTAAAGATTAAGGACCCTTCCCAGTGAACACTGAAGAAACCCCGTGGAAGACAGGAGGTTGGACAGCCACCCCACCCGTGCATACCCTAGTACCCACGTTACCTGCACCAGGGAAGCCAGGTGCATAGGTGTGAAGTAGTGTCGGAAACCGCCATCGAACCCAATGGAGAACTTCAGGAAAGTGCCGCTGCTGGAGAAGGAGAAAGTGTCCGGTGGAATCCGAAGGTGGACTCAAGTTGAGAGGTATCTGCAAGCAGAGGGGACAGAGTCTATGTCACTCAGGGGTGACCCTGAGACCTGGAAGATGAATGCCCAACGATGTTGGGTGATGCAGGATAGCTGACAGTGCCCTTGACTCTGCAGCTGTGAGGACCAGGCGATGCTGAGGAGGACCAGGAGCCGTACACAAGCTGTCCCACGTCGGATGTCGAGAGTTGAGGTGTCGGTGTCCGTCAAAGCACCAACAAGCCTTGGCAACTGCAAGCAATGTGGATGTCGAAGAAGGTGCAATGTCGGCACCAGCAAGGTCCAGGGGACTCACAACAAGCAGGGGAGTCAGGGCAGGCCCCGAGCAATCAGGGGTGCCCAAAAGAAACAAAGGTGACCCTCAATAGGACCGACAGGCCGGAGGCACTGGAGTTTCAAGAGGACCTCGAGCAGCTCACCAAAAGATGCAGGCAATGATGCAAACGATGCGGTGTGGACGAAGATTCTGGTCACTGAAGATGATTGAGGTTGGCGCTACTTGGAGCCTGAAGATCTTGGTGGAAGGAAGCCAACAAGCCTTTGCAACGGCAAGTCGACACTGTGCACAGGGTTTCGGTTCCTGCTGCTCCCACGAGGGATACTGGCCTCAAACTTGGTGAGAGGGCAGGGCAGGCCTCGAGAGCTGTGGAGAACCACCACCTGTGTTGTTGAACCTTTCGGAGTCTGTAGGAGCTCAGGATCAGCAGACTGGTCACCTTAGTTGCGGTGCCTGCAGATGCAGGTAAGTGACTCCTTCACTTCAAGGGAGATTCCTTCAGGTGTCTTGTATACCCACAGGCCTTGGAAGGTTCCTGTATGGTGCGCAGGCACAGACGATGCAGCAGACTGAAAGGGGGACGAAGTCGAGCCCAAACGATGTCCAGCGAAGTTCAGAGTGCCCAGACAGTAGAAGTTGAAGTGGTGTCTGAATTAAATCGTGTCCCACGACTAATCTAGAGACCCACCCACAGGTAGGCCCTTAAGTACCCTCAGGAAAGGTTTGGGATGATTCAGGGTTCCCTCCCAGGGGAGGGAGTGGACATTGGGGAGGATACTCCCATTTCCTTTGTCCAGTTTCTCACCAGAGCAGGAGCCAACGGCTCCCAGAGCTGGTTTGAACTGGACTATGCAAGGAGGCACCAAATTTGCCCCTCATGCAGACTGAGTGGTGCTGGCAAGCGCACCCACCTGGCCCCAATACACTAAATCCTGTCTGGGAGGTGGTCACACCTCCCTGTGATAGGATACCTATTGTTCTGCCTTCCCCTGCTCAAGCTTGGCTCAGCAGCAGGAGCGCAGAATCGTGTCTCTGGTCGGCAGCAGCCATGTTGTGCTGTCCGGGTCTAGAAGACCGGCACCGGGAGCACTGAGAGCCTAACAGAGGCCCGTTCCAGTGCTTGGAATCATACCTTCCACACTGTTTACGGTGTGGGAGGTATGATTCCAACATGTTTGATACCAAACATGATAGGATTCGTTGCAGCCATTTTCGAGATGGTGATCCTGTAATTACGCGGTGCCCCTCTAAATGGTATATGGCTGCTTCACTTACAACCCGGGAGAATGGACTCCATAGGCTGTAGAGGTCCTGCTCATGCAGGGGCACCCTCACACTTAGAACCAAGCACCCTGCCTTCAGGATTGCAAAGGCCTGCTATAGGGGTGACTTATAGGCTTTAAGTGCAGTGACCTTAGATATAGGAAACCTATATGTTTCGTAAGCGGTGCTAGCACCAGCTTACACAGGCTGCATTGGCAGGCCTGTAGTTACAGTTTGAATGGTCTCCCATGTGTGGCATAATACATGCTTCAGCCCATGGGGGACCTCTGGGGTACCTATGCCCTGGGTACCTTAGTACCATTTACTAGGGACTGATAAGGGTGTTTTAGTATCCAATCTGGGATGTACCTATGTACTGAACATAACAATTTAAGGGAGAAAGCAGAGAGACTGGGGTCCTGATTAGCAGGGTCCCAGTCAGACTAGTAAAAACCAGCTTAGAACCAGGCAAAAAGTGAGGGTTAACCCTAAATGCAGATTCTACTTTCCTACACAACCCCCCTCCCCCTCAAACGTAAGGAGGTGAGACTAACCTTGCCCAGTTGAGTCTTCATTTTCTAAGTGGAAATATCTGGATTGGCATGGTTACTCCCAGGTCTATGTTCCACTGTATAGTCCATCCCCTGTAGGGAAATGGACCACCTCAAAAGGTTGGGACTTTCACCCCTCATCTGTTTAAGCCATAAGAGGGGCTTATGGTCTGTCTTAACAATGAAGCAAGTGTCAAACAAGTATGGCCTCAACTTCTTCAGGGCCCAGATCACAGCTAAGGCCTCCCTCTCAATGGCTGACCAACGTTTCTCTCTGGGGGTCAACCTTCTGCTGATAAAAGCTACTGGTTAATCCTGGCCCTCTGCATTTAGTTGTGATAACACAGCCCCTAACCCCAATTCAGATGCATCTGCCTGGACAATGAAAGTTTTAGAGTAGTCAGGACTTTGCAGAATGGGAGCAGTGCACATGGCCTGCTTGAGGTCATCAAATGCCTTCTGACAGCTTACTGTTCACTGAACTTTCTTGGGCATTTTCTTAGATGTCAGATCATTCAGGAGAGTCACTATGGACCCATATCCCTTTACAAATCTTCTGTAATACCCAGTCAGGCCCAAGAAAGCTCTGACCTGAGTCTGGGTAGTTGGAGCAGTCCATTACATTATGGTCTAGATTTTGCTCTGTTGTGGTTGAGCTTGGCCTCCGCCTACCAGGTGGCCCAAGTACACAACCTTGCTCTGCCTATCTGGCACTTAGTGGCCTTGATACTTAGGCCTGCTTTCTGCAGAGCCTCCAGAACATTCTTGAGGTGGACCAGGTGATCCTCCCAGCTGCAGCTATATCATCTAGATATGCTGCACTATAGGCTTCCAGGCCTGTGAGAACTTTATTCACCAACCTCTGGAATGTGTCAGGTGCATTCTTCAAACCAAAGGGCATTACAATAAATTGATAATGCCCACTAGGGGTTGAGAATGCAGTTTTTGGCGTAGCATCCTCAGCTAGCCTGATTTGCCAGTAGCCAGCAGTCAGGTCAAATGTACTCAGAAACTTGGCTGAGGCCAAAGTATCTATAAGTTCATCTGCCCTGGGAATGGGATGAGCATCAGTCCTAGTGACTGCATTGAGGCCTCTGTAGTCTACACAAAACCTCAGTCGCTTTTTCCACCCTTGGTGTGAGGTTTGGGTACTAGGACTACTGGACTAGCCTAGGGGCTATCTGAGGGTTCAATTACTCCCAACTCCAGCATCTTTTGGACCTCTGTCCTGATGTTATCTCTGACATGGTCAGGCTGCCTGTATATTTTATTCTTAACAGGTAGACTCTCACCTGTGTCCACTTCATGGGTACACCAGGTGGTTTGACTGGGTGTCAGGGAAAACATATGCCTGAACTGATTGAGGACTTTCCTAAAATCAATCTGCTGTTGATCAGTGGGGCTGCCTGCCAAGGCCACTCCATCTACTGATCCATCATCAGGGTTCTGAGAGAGAAGATCAGGGATAGGGTCACTCTCTTCCTCCTGTCCCTCATCAGTTGCCATGAGCAAGCCCATATCAGCCTTGTCAACAAAAGGTTTAAGCCTGTAGACATAAAGTACCCTATGGGGACTTCTTGAGTGCCTAGGTCGACCAAGTAGGTGACCTCTCCCTTTTGCTCAAGTATAGTGTGAGGTCCACTCCATTTGTCTTGGAGAGCTGCTGGGGCCACAGGCTCCAACATCCACACCTTCTGACCTGGCTGGTAAACAGTCAGGACAGCCTTTTGGTCATGCAAAGCTTTTTGGAGTTCTTGGCTGGCCTCCAGTTTTTTGCTGGCCTTCTTCATATACTCAGCCATGCGAGAACGCAGGCCAAGTACATAGTCCACTATGTCCTGTTTGGGAGGTTTTAGAGGTAACTCCCATCCCTCCTTCACCAGACACAAGGGACCCCTAACTGGATGTCCAAACAGAAGATCAAAATGGCTGTAGCCAACCCCCTTCTGAGGAACCTCTCAGTAAGCAAAGAGAAGGCAGGGTAGTAGGGCATCCCATTTTTGCCTAAGCTTTTCTGAGAGACCCATGATGATACCCTTCAGGGTCTTGTTGAACCTTTCAACAAGCCCATTGCATGGAGGATGGTAGGGTGTGGTGAATTTGTAATTCACTCCACACACTTTCCACATTGCAGTTATGTAACTTGACATGAAGTTGGTACCTCTGTCAGTTCAAACCTCCTTAGGGAAGCCCACTCTGGAAAAAATTCCCAGGAGGGCCCTGGCCACTACAAGAGCTGTAGTGGTTCTAAGGGGAATGGCCTCTGGGTACCTAGTGGCATGGTCTACCACCACTAGAATATAACTGTGCCCAGATGCAGTTGGGGGGTTCATGGGACCAACAATGTCAATTCCTTCCCTCTCAAAGGAAACCCCAACCACTGGAAGTGGAATTAAGGGGGCCTTTGTGATGCCACCTGATTTACCACTGGCTAGGCAAGTGGCACAGGAGTGACAAAACTCCTTTGTGTCCTAAGACATATGGGGCCAGTGAAAGTGAGGGACAAGCCTGTCCCAAGTCTTACTTTGCCCTAAGTGTCCTGCCAGAGGAATATCATGTGCTAGGGTGAGCAGGAAACCTCTAAACTTCTGGGGTATGACCAAACTGCTGGTGGCACCAGGCTTGGGGTCTCTATCCTCTGAGTAAAGAAGTCCTTCATCCCAGTAGATCCTATGGGACCCACTGATATCCCCTGTTGCCTCAGCAGCAGCTTGCTGTCTGAGGGGTTCAAGAGAGGGGTAGGTCTACTGCTACAAACTCAGATCTGCCCTGGAAGGGCCCTCTGCCCCCAAGAACTCAGCCTGATCAGGCCAAAGTTCCTCTGAGGCAGTACCTTCACAGGGGCTAAGATCATCTCCCTCAAGAGACTGATATTCACTGTGAGTATGTGATGAGGGCAAAGCCTTACCCTTCCTTCTCCTTCTCTTGGAAGGCACCTGGTCCATTGTTCCAGGATCCAGGGCCTGTTCAGTGGCCAGCTGTTTGGCCTGAGCCCTGGTGACAGCAAACACACTTGCAGAGATGCCCAACATTTCTGCATGAGTCCTGAACTCTGCTTCAGCCCATGCTGAAGTTCCCAAATCATTGCCCAACAAACAATCTACAGGTAGGTCTGAAGATACCACAGCCTTCTTAGGTCCAGTTACCCCTCTCCAGCTGAGATTCACAACTGCCAAGTAATGGTCAGTCCTGACATTGCCAGCATTGGTCACTTGGTACACTTGTCCAAGTATGATCTGGTCAGGAGACACAAGTTCCTATGTCGCCATAGTGACACTGGCCCCTGTGTCTCTGTAGGCCATGGCCTCTTTTCCATTTATTAAAGGCTGTTGTCTGTACTTGCCCAAGTTAGTGCGACTTACCAGTAAGGTGGCAAGATCTATGCCACCATCACAGACCAAAACAGCCTGAGCTGGAGTCCTGACTAAGTCAGAACCCACCTCAGAACCCAAGGGTAACCCTACTAATCCCTTGGTTGCTGTACTACCACTTGTACTGGAGCTAGGGTGTGCAGTTGCCTTAGGGGCAGTGGTAGTAGGAGTAGTTTCCTTGGCCTTTGGACAATCAGCATCCTTTGTCCAAGGGGTCTTCACTTTACAGAAGTAATACCAAGGTTTTTTTTGCCTTTCTTGGATGTTTGTGACTCCCCCCAGATGCAGGTTTTTGGGGCCCTTTGGAAGAATCTTTCTTATCTTTGCCCTTATCCCCACCCTTATCCTGGGATTTGGAAGAATCTTGCTGCTTCTGGTCACCTCCATTGCCCTGGTTTTTGCTGCTTCACCCTGGTGCGAACCCATTTGTCTGCCTTCTTTCCCAATTCTTGGGGAGAGGTCAGATCAGAGTCCACCACGTACTGGTGCAAAAGCTGGTTCTGACAATTATTATGGATCTGCTCCCTCATAATCAAATTGTACAATCCTTGGTAGTCATGCACTTTGCTTCCATGTAGCCAGCCTTCCACAGCCTTAATGGCACTATCCTCAAAATCTACCCAGTCCTGGGTGTGTGCTTTCTGAGTGTCTCTGAACTTAATCCTATACTGTTCAGTAGTTAAGCCAACCCCATCTATGAGAGCACTCTTCAGTACTGAGTAATTATCAGCATCCTCTTGTCTAAGAGTGAGGAGCTTATCTCTACCTTTGTCAGCAAAGGAGAGCCACAATATAGCTGCCTACTGCTCCTGGGGGACCTTCTGAACTTTACAGGCCCTTTCCAAGGCAGTTATCCATTTGTGGATGTCATCGCCAACATGGTAGGGAGGAACTATCTTGCTCAGGTTCCTATGGTCAAAGGAAGTTTCTCTAACGCTAGGGACATTGCTGTTGCCACCATGGGACTCTATTCCCATTTTTTCCTAGCTCTCTGGACTTCTAGGGACTCTTTGTCAAGGGCCAGCTGCTCTTGCCTAAGCCTAGCTTTCTCAAGTTCAAGAAGTTGGTATTCTCTATCCAAAGAGTTCTCCCTCTTACTAGATATGGAGGTCCCTACTGACTTTCCTGAGGCATTGGATTCTGCAGAGGAGGATCTAGACCACATTGGTCTACTCTGCACCCTCCCAGGAGGAACAAAGGGGGCTTCCTCAGGGCCACCTTCAGTATCCTCTGGGAGATCTGAGTTTAACAGGTAGGAGTCATTAGGCTACTCCTGGTCAGGGTCAGCTTCAGGGTCATAGAGGGGTCCCCCTCCTGTCCCATCTCTGTCTCCTGCCCACTTACTCTTGCCTGTTCATCCGACCCACCAGCTTTTCGTAGGTCATCTAACAGTAACACCTCTAGGAGGCGATGAGTGTTGGCATTTTTTCACGCCTTCAGCTTTCTAGAGGCACACAGTGCTTTCAGTTCTTGGAACGAAATCTCACTATATCTAGAGAGCAGAGAGCCACTGGCATCTCCTTTAGAAGACATACTAAGTGTGGAGTGGTGTTGCACCTAACTAACCTAGTAGGAACTAAACTCTGAGGTTGGAGAAAGGGTGTGCTAGACCCTTAACTACCCAACCCTAAGTTCAGTAAAACTTACTATTCTAAGCTTGTATTATATGTGCCTAGTATTAGTGATGGTTTTTCAAATAATCACACCAAGATTTATCTGGTAAAACAATGCAGGTTTGAATCTCACCACTGCCACCAATGTGAGAGGCTGGCCTGGTATATAATGTACACTTATGTAAGTGGACACCCTGAACCAGTCCAGACAACCCTTATGGTGATTTAGGAGGTCTTAGACAACTGTAGAAAGCTCTCTAAGTTGTAGCTGTGGAGAGCAGCCTTCAGGCTTAGTCCAGAAGGAGTGTAAAGCAGCTTGTTTTACCAGAATGCAATCTTATAGGTATGGATTGAATTAAAAAGAACCACACAAGGTAT
This sequence comes from Calotriton arnoldi, assembly GCA_963921515.1. Taxonomy (NCBI): domain Eukaryota; kingdom Metazoa; phylum Chordata; class Amphibia; order Caudata; family Salamandridae; genus Calotriton; species Calotriton arnoldi. Next base: position 972,258 of record CAWUFW010005737.1, read on the forward strand.
CTATAAAAATATGCATTTATTATATAATGCTCACTAACACGTTTAGATATCTCCTACCCGGAGATATACACAATGCACACAATACTTTGCATAGAAATCACGTAAATAGCACAGAATACACAGTGGACCCCAGAGGGGGACCAAACCATATATTAAGAAAGTGGTATAAGAACCACGACTCGTGTTAAGACAATGTCCAGAGGACGTAGAAGTGCCGGGGACCCAAGGAACCACCCAAAGTGAGTGACTAGGAGCCCCACGGAGATCGTGTGCAGTGTGGGAACATGACGGCATTCTCCGTACAAATCAACGTGTAAGTTGTGGTTGCAATTTTAAAGATTAAGGACCCTTCCCAGTGGACCTTGAAGAAACCCCTTGGAAGACAGAAGGTTGGAGAGCCACCTCACCCGTGGATACCCTAGTACCCAGGTTACTTGCACCAGGGACGCCGGGTGCATAGGTGTGAAGTAGTGTCAAAAACCGCCATCAAACCTAATGGAGAACTTCAGGAAAGTGCCGCTGCTGGAGCAGGAGAAAGTGTCCTGTGGAGGTACCTGCAAGCAGAGGGACAGAGTCTATGTCACTCAGGGGTGACCGGAGACCTGGAAGACGAATGCCCACCGATGTTGGGTGATGCAGGATAGCTGACGTGACCTTCACTCTGCAGCTGTGAGGACCAGGCGATGCTGAAGAGGACCAGGAGCCGTGCACGAGCTGTCCCACGTTGGATGTCGAGAGTTGAGGGGTCAGTCGGAAGCACCAACAAGCCTTGGCAACTGCAAACAACGTGGATGTCGAGGAAGGTGCAGTGTCGGGACCAGCAAGGTCCATGGGACTCACCGCAAGCAGGGAAGTCAGGGCAGGCCCCGAGCAATCAGGGGAACCCAAAATAAACAAAGGTGACCCTCCCCAGAACCCACAGGCCGGAGGAACTGAAGTTGCAAGAGGACCTCGAGCAGCTCACCAAAAGAGGCAGGCCACGATGCAATCGATGTGGTGTGGACGAAGATTCTGGTCACTGAGGATGCTTGAGGTTGGGGCTAATTGGAGCCCGAAGATCTTGGTGGAAGGAAGCCAACAAGCTTTTGCAACAGCAAGTCAATGCAGTGCACAGGGGTTCGGTTCCTGCAGCTCCTACGAGGGATACTGGCCTCAAACTTGGTGAGAGGGCAGGGCGGGCCTCGAGAGCTGTGGGGAACCACCACCAGTGTTGTTGAACCTTTCGGAGTCCGTAGGAGTTCAGGATCAGCAGACCGGTCAGCTTAGTTGCGGTGCCTGCAGATGCAGGGAAGTGACTCCTTCACTTCAAGGAAGATTCCTTCAGGTGTCTTGGATGCCCACAGGCCTTGGAAGGTTCCTGTATGGTGCACAGGCACAGACGATGTAGTAGACTGGAAGGGGGACAAAGTCGAGCCCAAACAAAGTCCAGCGAAGTCCAGAGTGCCCAGACGGTAGAAGTTGAAGTGGTGTCTGAATTGAATCGTGTCCCACGACGAATCTAGGGACCCACCCACAGGTAAGCCCTTAAGTACCCTCAGGAAAGTGTTGGGACGATTCAGTGTTCCCTCCCATGGGAGGGAGTGGACATTGGGGAGGATGCTCCCATGTCCTTTGTCCAGTTTTGCGCCAGAGCTGGTTTGAACTGGACTATGCAAGGAGGCACCAAATGTGCCCCTCATGCACACTGAGTGGCGCTGGCAAGCGCACTCACCCGGCCCCAATACACTAATTCCTGTCTGGGAGGTGGTCACACCTCCCTGTGATAGGATACCTATTGTTCTGCCTTGCCCTGCTCGAGCTTGGCTCAGCTGCAGGAGGGCAGAATCATGTCTCTGGTCGGCAGCAGGCATGTTGTGCTGTCCGGGTCTAGAAGACTGGCACTCGGAGCACTGAGAGCCTAACGGAGGCCAGTTCCATTGCTTGGAATCATACCTCCCACACCATTTACAGTGTGGGGGTATGATTCCAACATGCTTGATACCAAACATGATAGGATTCGTTGCAGCCAGTTTTGAGATGGTCATCGCGTAATTACGCTGTGCCCCTCTCTATGGTTTATGGCTGCTTCACTTACAACCCGGGAGAATGGACTCCGTAGGCTGTAAGAGTGTCCTGCTCATGCAGGGGCACCCTCACACTTAGAACCAAGCACCCTGCCTTCAGATTTGCAAAGGCCTGCTATAGGGGTGACTTATAGGTTTTAAGTGCAGTGACTTTAGATATAGGAAACCTATAGCCTATGCTAGCAGCAGATTACACAGGCTGCAATGGCAGGCCTGTAGTTACAGTTAGAATGGTCTCCCATGGGTGGCATAATACATGCTTCAGCCCATGGGGGACCTCTGGTGTACCTATGCCCTGGGTACCTTAGTAACATACTAGGGACTGATAAGGGTGCCTCAGTATCCAATATGGGATGTACCTAAGTACTGAACATAACAATTTCAGGGAGTAAGCAGAGAGACTGGGGTCCTGATTAGCAGGATCCCAGTCAGACTGGTCAAAAACAGCTTGGCACCAGGCAAAAATTGGGGGTAACCCTAAAAGCAGATCCTACTTTCCTACAGCTTTAGAATTAAAAGATGCTTAAAATGAGAATTAAACTGAACAGAAAAGCCATCAGGCCTGGGAGCTTTATCCTTTGGAAGGTGATTGATGAACGTTTTTACTTCTTGCTCGGAAATTGCAATATCAAGGGAGGACAAATCCACTTTACGTTCTGGTAATTTAGGAATTGAGGGGGAGCGTGGCCGGGACGGCTAAGATGGAGGATGCGAAAATTAGCTCCCACCCAACCCCAGCATCTGTAATTATCCTGCTGTGAATTTGCTCATCCACCGGACTGCCTCCCTGTGCTAGAACTGTGCTAGACCTAAGGCGCCTTCCTGGAGTCGGGCGACGGCCCGGGCTGAGAGAGATGGCGGGAATCGCCTCTGGGGCAGACAAGGCCTACCTGTGCTCCCGGGCCCGGTCGGCTACACTTCCTGTGGCGCCTCCCCTCTGGTGCGATGGCTGCCGGCGGTCACCCTGGTTCGCGGTGAGAGGTCCTCGACGGGGGTGTTGGACCCGACCCCAACTGACTGCCGGAGAAGAGGTGGGTGACGCCCGTCTTGTGACCTGTGCTGCGGACGGATTGGCGGAGGGAGGGCAGCGTGACCCTGCCCTGAGTGTAGGCGCTGCTCCGGGGAGGACCCCTGGAGGCCGGAAGAGACATCCCTGAGGCCGCTGTGCTCATGATTAACTCTGAGTACTGCTGGCTGCGAGGCGGGACCTGCAGGCTTTTTCTCTGAGCCACTGCGGGCCTGCCCCTGCGGCCCTGCTGGAGAACGTCAGCAGCGCGCTGGTGGCGGGTGGCGGTGCCTGTGACCTGGCTGAAGTGAGCGTGGGGGATCGTGGATGCGGGCACTACGCTGAGCCGATTTCAAAAGGCAGAGGCCCCTGGGTGAGGACACTGTAGGCTTCTGAGCCCGAGGACAATCTGAACTCACCTTCCTGGAGTGGGGCAGGGCTCAGTTGGTTGCTGGGTACAGACACCCTGAGGCATTTCACTGGAGCGGTTGTTCCCTCCTGGGAGAGGGGTATGGAAGGCCCCTGCTAAACAACTGACACCCTATGGCCGGCTCTGGTGGGTGGACTCGTGCACTCCAGCATCCCAGTCATATGTCCATGCAATAAATGAGAATTGGCTCCGGTAAGCGGCTAATTAGCCTACAGCATTCAGCATCCTTTGGTCTAAAAACAAACCGCCCACTTAGAGGAGGGACCACCCCTTGCTGAGAAACGGAGCCAATATGGGCAAAGACAAGATCACTAAACCCGCCCAGTCCAATAAAATTGACCACTACTCTCAAGTACTAGCCCCGACTGGGTAAAGCACAGAACCTCATACGGACGCAGGCGAACAACATAGTAGCCCGCCCAAAGAACCTACTCTAACAGATCTTATTGCAGCAATCCAAAATACACGTACGGAACTGGTTAAAAAAAATAGACTCCGTGGCCATCGACGTAACCCTACTGTGGGCGGATCTACGCTGGCTTGCAGACCGAGGGACCACTACTGAAAAGGTGGTGGCGGATCTACAGACTGAGGTGGTCTCCCTACGCAAAGCAGTTTCCTCATTACAGAAGCTGACCACTCATCTGGAGGATCGAGCAGAGGATGCGGAGGGACGTTCCCGGAGGAACAACCTCCGCTTTGTTGGATGTCCTGAAAAATCAGAGGGACAATCTGCAGAGATATTCCTCGAGGAATGGGTTAGCAAAATCATGCACCCGAAGCCGCTGTTGAGGTTCTTCACCGTTGAATGCGCTCATAGAACCTTAGCGCAACCCCCTCGCCCTGGGGCACCCCCGAGGCCCATTATTGCAAGACTGTTTAATCATAGACAGAGATGCAATCCTTCAACATGTGCGAACGAGGGGTACGCCTAACTTTGAGGGTCATCCCATTTCGATATTCCCGGATTATACCCTGAAAGTCCAGGAGCAACAATTAGCTTTTCTAGCAGTAAAGGCAAAGCTACGAGAGCACAAGCTACGCTACAGTCTAATTTTTCCCGCCAAGCTCAGGATAGTGTACCAGGGTAAGACACAAATCTTCACCATGGCGGCGGAGGCTTCGGATTGGATTGATGCTCTCCCGACACAGCCAGCCCAAATATCAGGGACCCCAATGGTATGTGCCGGCATGATGAACAGACACAGGTCATCTCGACAAAAACGTAGAACCCAGAAACCCCAAAATCTCAATCGACGCAGGGGCGCATAGAGGTATGTTCGGATGGGACTTTGTGAGAGGTGACCAATGTGCCAGCACCGCAGGCCTCTCTCCTGGACAGGCGCAGTGGTCCAGAGTACTCTTCTGACAGCACAGACGATGGCAAAATGTAACTTCTTAACGCCAACTGCAGAGGGTTTGTATGGTGCTTAGGCCCTGTATAGAGATGATCACAAGTTACTGTTATGTCCTGTAAGCAGGCCCTGGGGCGCTTACAATTGAGACCTACGTACCCTGGCACTGGGAGAGGGGACACCGTCCGAAATTTGTGTCCGCCACTACAGGTTTCTCTGCTTAATGTTTGCTAAGGAAGATGCATGTGGAGGGCCCGGATGGAGAATGTATGCCATTATCCTGTGATATAGTTACAGCTTTTCAAGTTAACACAGAGGGGTAGTTTGGCTATGTCTGGAGAGCAAGGGGCAGGAGTGGACCTGGGATTTTGCTCCTTGTATTCTCCTGCACCGGTCGTGGTGAGCTAACCCCTAGCACGGCAGAATAATCATTGTATGTTTTTGATTTTAGTATTGTTGTAAGAACAAAACGGGGTATGGGGCGGGACCAGCGACTCTTTCTGCCACAAGTCTGTAAATGGGAGGGGTTGTTGGTACTGCCCAGAGGGAGGGGAGCGTTTGGGGTTATAAAGGGTACTAGTTTGAAATTGTACGTTATGGGAAGGGGACATATAGGTGAACAGGAGCAAATTTTGACTGAGAGGCTGAGCTGTGCTACATATCGCCTAGAAGCAGTGCAACCCCAATACTGTCTGGGAACAAAATGGATAGCACGCTCAAAATAGTAACGTGGAATATTAGAGGCTTAGCGCAACCTCAGAAACGTCAGAGAGTCTACGCATAACTTAAAAGATACCATGGGGCAGTAGCATTTCTCCAGGAGACGCATGTTTGGGGGTATTGTCTTCCGGCATTGCGGAAGAGACGGAGAGGTCAGCTGTACGCAACATCATACTCTGGATTTGCTAGGGGCACACTAATCTGGGGGGCCCCAGGTGTAATGTTTCGTCACGCTAGCCATGTGATTGACCCTGATGGCCGCTATGTGATACTTTCGGGTACACTGGATGGCCACAAGCTCTGTTTAATCTCAGTATATGCTCCGAACTTGGACCACGCACAATTTTTTACCAATATAATCACCGTCGCAACCTCGTTATTAGTTAATGACATTATACTAGCTGGGGACTGCAACTGCGTATTAGACTCTGTTCTGGACCGTGAACCCCCTAAGATAAACACGAAACCGCATATGACCGCGTGTTTGCAGGCATTATTGCACGAATTCGGACTCAAAGATGTCTGGCGCGAAAGACACCTGACGGCCAGGGCCTTTTCCTGTTACACGCCAGCAGCAGGGACCTACAGCAGGCTAGATTATTTCTTTGCAACCCCAAACATTGCAGCCCTAGTCTCAGAAGCTTCATATTTAGCCAGATACCTTTCTGATCATTCCCTTCTCTTAATGACGTTAGCCCGAGGCCGGCCAAGACCGGCGGTGCCACAATGGCACCTACGAGCAGAAGCATTAACAGACCCTCCATATCTAACTATGGTACACACAACGCTTGACCATTATTTTTACGAGAACTGGGGAACTTCCACCACGAGGGCCAATGACTGGGAGTCTATGAAGGTGGTTTTACGAGGAGTGTGCATTAATGCTACCTATGGGGTCAGAAAACAACTAGAGCATGACTTGGATCGCGATGAGACCAAGTTGCTAGAAATAAAACGGGTCCTCCCAACACAACCCACTAGGCTAGAGGAATGGCGACAACTACGATGCAAAACGCTGGAAGACTGACATAGACTTGAGAAGTATACCCATAAGGCCAATAGACAACGATTACATGCAGAAGGGGACAAGACAGGGGCACTGCTGGCCAGACTTGCGAGACAACCTCAGACTCGTGACCCAATTTTGGCACTGCCAAACGCAGGGGGTGTGTTACATACGTCACAGGTGTCTATAAATACACTGCTGAAAGAACATCTTAAGAATGTGTATACATTGGGCCCAACACCCACTGACTCTGCGCTAAAAGAATTTTTGGTAGACCTTGACATGCCTGGACTGACTGAGGATGACAGACATATACTAGAGACAGACTTGACGGGGGATGAGATTCTCGCCTCCCTTAAATGCCAGAAACTGGCAAAAACCCTGGGAGGAGATGGTTTACCTGCCGAGTTCTACCACAAAAACGAAGGTATACTCACAGATAGGCTACTAGAGATATATAGCGAGGCCTTCAAGGTGGGATACCTCCCGGACACAATCCGAGAGGCCCTTGTGGTCTTGATACCCAAGCCGGGTAAACCATTGGATGAGGTAGGTTCCTAGAGGCCCCTCTCGATCCTCAATGTTGATGCTAAAATACTCAGCGGTCTGCTGGCATCCCGACTACTCCCTCACTTGACCACAATTATACATGCAGACCAGTGCGTTTTTATACCTAAAAGGAGCACTACATTAAATCTTCGCAGGCTCTTTCATGTTTTACATGCCCCTGAGACCCAGATGGCCCCCTGTGCCCTTGCTTTCCTTGACATAGAACAAGCCTTTGATTCGGTAAGATGGGATTATCTCTGGCAGGTCATGGAGAAAATAGGGTTGGGGCCTAAATTCATCCAATGGGTGCAGATACTATACAGAGCTTCGAACGCCGGGGTTCGCACGGGCGACTACATTTCAGAGGCCTTCTCTCTATGCAGAGGGACCAGGCAGGGATGCCCACTGTCACCACTGCTCTTCTTGATCGCGATGGAGCCGCTTGCAGTGCTGCTTCGTGGCAGATTAAATCAATGGGGTATTCCGGTCGGAGACTCCATTCACGTGGTCTCTTTCTACGCTGATGACACCTTAATATACCTGCTAGACCCAGACAAGGCACTACCGATACTGCAGACAGCATTGTCGGAATTTGAAGCCGCTTCTTGACTCTCGGTGAATCCCCAGAAGTCTAAAACTATGCCACTGGGGATGCTGGCGAATCTTGAACCTACGCTGCTCCCGATTCTCCCCCTCCCTTGGTGTTTGGAGGGGATCCGCTATATGGGTGTCAGGCTGGCCCTAGATAAAAAGAGATTCTTGGACCTAAATATGGGCAGGGTTCTTGCGGGGTTACGTGCATCAATCCAGTTTTGGAAGGACTTACCGTTGTCATTAATGAGTCGCTCAGCCCTGGTGAAAATGGTGATCCTACCTCGTTGTCTGTATGTCATGCAGAATTCACTACATGAAATCCCTCGCCATTCCTTTTGGGAACTAGACAGTCTTATTGTGGATCTACTTTGGTACACAAAGAGAAAACTTATTGGCCTACGGATGCTACAACAAATATGGGAGAAAGGGGGCGTGGAGCTTCCCAACTTAGAGTTCTATTATATGGCGGCAAATCTGCAACACGTGGTCCACTGGTTCGACGAGGGAGATAATTGGGAGAAAAGGTTGATCGGGGGCTGGATGGTCAGGTTGGCCTACCCGAACTCTTTATGCTGGGAACATGTGTTCCAGATAAGTACCCGTATCTGGTCAGAATGGCGGGTCGAATATGGGAGAGGGTGATCACATCGGTCCTTCATAGAGCCCTGTATGCCAGAGACATGCCAATATAGATTATTAAGCCCTTTAAGGACATTGAAAATACCATGTCCATGAGAAAATGGAAAACTGGCAGTTGCGAGGTCCTGGGAGACCTTTATCTGGGTGGGCAGTACATAACGACGGAGGATGCCTTTGATTCATTTGCACTGGGTACAGGACAGTACTTGCAATATAATAAAATGTTAGCCACAGTGCGGGAGATTTGGCCAAGTTTCCCTGATGAACCTACTCCTTCCCAGACAATGACCTGACTGCGTGATATGACAGGGGGCCGGAAAATCATTGCTCACCTATATAGGGCGGTGAGGGACAATGCTTCAACAATTGTCCCAAAAGCACACTCTAGATGGGAGGAAAGCCTCGTAGTTGACATTTCCCAAAGAGACTGGCAGAAAATCCATGAGAGGACTCATACGATTAGCTCGAATGCCCAGTTTAAACCGATTCAATTTAACTTTGTTCATCAATTATATCTCACCCCCAAGATCTTGCACACTATCTATCTCACCAGATCGGACGAATGCATATGCTGCAGGGACCCTGCAGCAGATTTTCTTCATGTAGTTTCGGGTTGTGTGGGTATAAGGCCATATTGGGAGGAGATACTTGACACCCTTCGACGAACAACGGGGTGGCCATTTGAGGGCACCCCAAGTGAGATCCTATTGAGCCTCCTGCCGGCCCCAGTTAATAAAAAACATAGTCGTAGATTCATAGACCTGGGGCTGGTGCTTGCGAAACGTCGTATGGCCATCAGATTGCTGAGCCTGCGTCTGCCGAGCCAAGGGGAATGGTTACGAGACATGATAGAGTGGGCCACGGACGGCTGAGGAAGTCAGAATGTCTTAGGTTAGACGAGAAACTTGAGGATGACCTGAGGGAGTGGAGACAGATGATATCAGAGCTGAGTGTTCGAGATGACAAGACCTCCATAGAAAATACGCCCTCTTAGACAGCATGATTGTATAGTCTTCTCCATCGCATATGCGAAGAATGGTGTGAGTGACGCTGAAAATGCAATGAACAAATTGTGTATAATTGTCTCCAAACCGAAAAAACAAAAAATGAGGGCTGATTGTGGCACTGTTCATATATGTATGTTTAAATACTCTATCATACTGCCTTCTTTACTTCTCAGTCACTGGAACTTTTGTCCTACTGCAAACATTTTCCCAGGATTGTTTATTATATTGCATTTTAGCTTTTATAAGTTTAGACAAAGTGTCTGATTGATTAGAAGAGAAGTATTCATGTTCTAAATATTTAATTTGTTTTAAAAGTTGCTCAGAATCTTTAAGTGCTATTTTTTTCTTTTTTACAACATTGTCTATTATAAAACCCCTAGCAGTAGCTATAAAGGCTTCCCATACGAAATGTATGTTTTTTTCAGAGGAGAGATTAATGGTAAAACATTTGTGGAAAAAGTTTGCAAATTGTTTCGTGAATTGTTCATCAAGCAAAAGGGCATTACTAAATCTACACCTACGAGAATGAGGTGGGGGGGTAGGAATATCCAAATCTATGACAGGAGCATGATCAGAAATAAGTATAGAACCTATCTCAACATGTGTCATAAATTGGAGGACAGTCTCAATAAAAAATATATAATCTATTCTGGAATGTGAATTGTGAACAGGGGAGGAAAAAGTAAATTCTAACACATAAGGATGAGAGGTTCTCCAAGCATCAACTAACCCTCTAGAGGAGATGGCAGTCTGAACTGTTTTATGCATTTTATTGGGAATAAACCTTGTCTAAAAATAACGATCGAGAAAGGGATCCATTAACTGGTTGCAATCACCTCCCACTATAAGATTTTCTGACGTGCATGAGGATAAAAGAGTAGCAAAATGATTCCAAAATAACAAGTCTACTTCATTTGCGCCGTAGATATTACATAGAGAAAACTGAGTATCATTAATCTTAATATTTAGTAAAAGCCATCTCCCAATATCATCTTTGACCTCACTCAACAATCGCATACATAAAGATTTATGGAACAGTATTATGACACAATTTTTGTTATTCACAGCAGGGGAACAAAAACACTCCCAACCCATTGTCTACGTAGAGAAGCTGTGTCCTGTTTTTTAGGATGCATTTCTTGTAATAAAGCAATTTTGCAATGTAATTTTGATAAGTGAGATAACACCCTTTGCTTCTTAACTGGATTGCGAAAGACCTTAACATTTCAAGACACTACAAGTAAACTACTCATTGATAGAATATATTTTAAAAAAATCAAACAACAAGCATTTTAAACCTATAATATAAACAAATCTTAACCTGCAATAAAATATAAGGTAAAAACTGATGTAGACAAAGCTGCACAAAGCTGCATGAGGAAAAAGAAGTTGTATAAAAAAAATGATTTGAAGAAAACATGAACACTGGAACAAAATGACACTAGAGGACAAAACATCTTGATCCATTAGACAAGGGAAGACTAGGGACCTGTAGAGAAGAAGAAAAATTTTAAAATATAAAGTATGCAAAAACCATTTTAAGATTTACTGAGTTCCATATCTTCTCCTTTATGAATGTATATGAATTTCTTTAGCTCTGCCAGATCTTAAAAAATTCTTGACTTGTCTTTGTAGATAACCTTGAAGAAACAAGGATGAATAAGGCCATAACGAGCGTTCATAGATCTAAGCATAGAGGACGATTGGCAGTAGCCCTGAAGACATCCTGACTGAAGAACATCTTCTGGCCAGACCAAAGCATTTGCTTGCATTGTTTAGCTGCTGTAAGAACCATCATTAAGTTGGAGTACTGGAGAAAAAATGCAATAATCCCTCTTGATCTGTTGGAGTTCGAGGAATGTGAAGGACCAATCTGGTGTGCCCTCAGGATATTAAGTTCGACGGAGCCTTGTAGGCCCATAAGTTTAGGAATATGCAGTTTCAAGAAGTTAATCTTGTCAGGGCCCTCAGAACCTTCCGGTATGCCATAAACGCGTAAATTATTGCGATTTTCTAAATCTTTGAGTTACCTCTTTGGTAAGGAAGACAAATTTAGCGAGTGACCACATCCTGCGCATCACTAACTCACTGTTTGACCTCTGTAAGTCATGAATCAAGGTGAAACCATTTCTCCTCAATTCTCTGAAGTGCCGTACTAGTGTCCACCATAAATGGTCTCATATTTCTAAGTTCATCCGTAATATCCTCTCATTTTAGAGGCAATGGTGATTTATTTGGAGAGGATGAGTCTTTTTTAACTGTTTTATTTGCATTGCCACACAAATCTTTGCATCCATTAGCAATAGGGATAGTAGAAGCCTGGGATTCAGACGTAAGTGCTGGCTCTATGTTAACAAGTAATATAAACATAATGGCACGTTGAAATTCCTTCTGAGAACAAGAATAGCAAAAGCTATTAATAGCTAAAACTCAGAGCAAAAATATGAAGGCACATAATGGCAGGAAGATTGAATCAAAAAACTGCATTAAAAGTCTTCAGAAATTACTAAGAGTAACTTCTGTTCCATAAAGAAAACAGTCAAATGATGGCAGAGGCGAATATAAAATATTTCCCTGGAAACTGAAGCACAAAGCAAACCTGTCTTATGACTAAACTCTAAGAGCCTTTGAACAAACAGAAAGAGCGCTGTGGTAGAGTATAAAAAAAGGTAGAGAAAATATCTCCATTGTAGACCTTTAGCCAAGCTCATTTGGGCCAGTGGAGGTGAAGTGGTGTGAATGCGCACTATTCTCTGACTAGGATCGGGCTGGGAGCACGCAAAATGGTGCCGTAATGTAATATATGGTGGGAGTGGCAGGAGTTAAACTCCCATACTTGCTTATAGACCATTTCAAAGTCTATAAACTTGCCCGGCTGCTCCCGGGAGCTTCTGACACCTTCTTGCATGTCGAGAAAGACGTTGGCTGCAAAAATGCGTTCCTCCAGGCGGAAGATTCCTCTGCGCCTCAGGAGAAACACTATTGAGCAGCCATCTTGTCTCGCCACCGCTGAATCAAGATCTCTGTCACATTTGAATGTGCAACAACATCCTATTCTCAATCATTGTTGCCATCTCTACAAGAGCTTCTTCTGCAACTCTATCACTTCAGAAAGTGAGACCCACAGAGAGAAAGACCTGGAGAGTAACTATAAGACCAAGAAATAGAGGCCAAGAGTCAGCAAGTGAAACAAGCATTTGCAATGCAATAGGTCTCACATTTGCGAGAGTTTGAGCTATTGGCTTTGCAAATGACAGTGCATTTTGTTTGTGTGTTTTGAAAACCTGCGAGGGCGCACTTTGCACTTATAGTCTTTGCTTACGAGAAGCAAGGCTGGCAATAACTGCGCCTCTTTTACTGCCAGCCTTGCTTCTTGTAAGGAATGACTATAAGTACAAAGTGCGTGTTTACGCACTGCTTGAAGCTTTTCAAAACACATAAATAAAAGGCATTGTTATTTACAATGCCAATAGCTCAAACTTTCGCAAATGCGAGACCTATTGCTTTGCAAATGCTTGTTTATGAATGTTTTAACTTGTTTTGCGAAAGTGCTGCTTGCCACAATCAGACAACCTATTTCTTTCATTCTTTCGTAAATTAATAATGTTCGGGCCCAGAGGTGAGTGTAAATAGTCTCAAAGATCCTGCATTGACAGAAAACAAGCGCAAAGGCTTCTGAGCACCTAACCCACCCTGAAAACGACAAACACAATTATGTTTGGTTGTGTTGTAGGGATTCTGTACATACACAGAGCTATGCACAGGATAATAGGACCTCGGAGTATAGTGGTGAGACAACCATGCACCTTAGTACCTACAATCCCAATCCGACCAGCTTTAGCGTCTCATTAGCAACGATGCTACCAATGATTAGACAACCCAGAACACGGTCTCTCTCTCTCTCAGGACTCGCGGGAGCAAGGACACTCTTTCATAACTCACTCATACCTGTCCACAACATGTGTAATAAGAGTCACAGTATAGTTTAAAATGTTTATTTCAACTATCGTGCTCTAAGATACAGTACACGTGCCAGTACTATCAGCATAATGCATAAAGATAAAGTAATAAGCATAGTTACAATTCCATAGAATACAAACGGGGAAAGCATTTTATAAAGCAGTGGATATAGGGCTAAATGACCATCCCACCCTCCCCGTGCTATTAACTAGTTTATTATAAAAATAGAAGACCTCTGGGCATTGTCAGGCGGACCCTCATACCTCAATATCTAGATGCAAGGTTTACATCATCAGACAAGCACAGCTCTTCTCTCTGGAAAGGTTTTTCTCCAAGTGTCTCTAACAGTGAAAATCACAATATTAAAAGCACACAAATTTCTCCAGTGCAGCTGCATTCAGTGTTATGTCTAAGTGCGAGGGGCTGACCAGATCAGCAAGAACAAGGGACATTGTTTTTCGACCTTGTACATGATGTGCAGACGAAACCCAAAGGGAACAGGAGGAAAGGTGAAGGGCAGACAGTTCTGAAATAGCCGGGCACAAGCAGAGGCTGGAAAAACGAAGTCACAAAGTAACGTGCGCAAAAAGGCATCATGGCAGCCAGGCCTAAGCCAACTTAGCAATGCAGACAAAGAGGCCACAAACCACACGACACCCTCCCCTGGTCAGTCCATTGGTGAAGACATAGGACGAAGACAGAGTTCAAATAGATGGAGCAGAACGGAAACGTCTGTTTTGGAATAGTCCCCAATGAAGGACAACGAGTGGAACAGAGAAAAAAAATAAAAACACACTATAAAAAAATCCAGTGAGGCAGGACGCTGAACGCGGAGGCCCCCTAATCCAATAGACAGTAAGTGCAGAAAAACGCCACACCATCCAAGAGGACATCGTTGGAATCGTCAGAAAAAAGAGACGCCATCCAGTCCAGTAAATCAAAACTGCATTCATGGTCCTCGCAAGAGGGAGCAGCGAACAGCATTGCGGGACAACTTGCGTGATACTCAATATAACTTTGTTGTAGGAGAGTCTGAGCAGCCGCCCAGACATCCCATTGTGCCAAAATGCCAAGTGCAGCCGCACGCGCCATGTAGCCAGCACCGGAACAGTCCCGTTCATGGGCCTCTAAGGGACCCACCAACTGGACAAAATCCGGGTGAGACAGAGACGTATTGGAGAGGCAATAATCCAAGGACCATGAGAAAGGACATCGGATGCAAGACATCACAGGTTGCACGCAAGTGAAATACGCAAAGCGAAAAGAAAGTCTATAGGACACACCAAGTGTCGCCAATGGCAGGACGCCGAAGCCGGCGAGGATGCGCTCACGGAGCACCCGAAGGCGACCGTGGTCGAGGAGGGCTCCATGAAGTGCAGCCATTGCGTAGCAAACAGACCAAAAGCAATATACCAGCCGCCAAGGCGAGGATCAATGGAAAGCCGCCAAAGACGCTGGAAAAAATGTAAAGAGTAAAAGCCGGTATTACACCAAAGATAGTTTGAAAGGAGGTAACAAGGCCAAAGCCCACAACTTTAAAAAAGTGCACAAGACCTTCAGTGCGCGATGCATTGAAAACCCGGTGAATCAGTTCACCGAAATGCTGTGGGAGGTTTGTGTTCAAAAGGGCCTGTATCTCACTGTGGGTACTCGCCACCTGGAGAATGAATGTCTCCCGGGCGGATGTGAGCATAACCTCCTGGTTCAATAATAGCGCCTTTATTCTGCTCAATTTATTGAAATCCGCCTTCAAAGTTGGAATGGAAGGCCAAATGGAACTATCTATGATGTCGTGCGGAGGAGGAAAAAGCACATTTTTGCAGCAGACAACCCTGTGGGAAACTGTTACAATATAGGGTATGTCGGCTAGCATGCCACAGCAGTCCTGATTATTCAGAAGGAGATAGCTACCATTTGCAAGCACAGTGAAAGTAGGAGATATAGCAGGAGCAGGAATGCCCTTCAAAACACAAGCAAGATTCGGAGCCGAAACATTACAAGCTCCGTGCATTTAATGTCTTTGCAAATAAGGGAATGACCCACAGTAGAGTCGCATGACTCCCCTGTGAGAAAAACCTCCTTACCGTCCCTAAGGCATTTATACATGAAAGGCAGGGACCAAAGTTCATGCAGGAAGGCACTGCCCAGGGGCTGAAAACGGCCCACAGGATAATGCTTCATGCATGAAATGAATTCAAATAAAGAAAAAGGCAATGCGATAACCCCGTGTACTAACCACACTGCAGAATCCAATTCTGCCACAGAGAATGGTAAGGGCTCTATTTTTTCGATATGTAACAGAGTGTATGTTGCATCTTTCATGGACATGAACTGCTGTTTCTCAGTCAAATTAAAAGGTAAGAATAAGGCAGAGGTGTTCAAAAAGTGCCAAGGAACTTTACCCATTTTAAGTGTTTGCAAAGTCCATGCAAACTGCATTACTGAACGCAATTGATTTTGACCATGATATAACACAGAAACATCATCTTGTACAATATCAACAACAGAGGAAACAATATTCTCTAATGTGTAAATGCGGGAAGACAGGGTATTAATACTATTGTCAACAACAGCAAGCACCTTTTCTAGATTTGCTTGATCTATTTCCCGAAGACGGGAAGCACCTTCAATTTGCGAAAGCTTCCAGAGTTCATTATAAGTTTCATAAATGAATCTCTTTGGTCGAGGACCACGAGGCCCCAGAACAAAGTCGGACAGATCAATGTTGCCTGATAGGAGGGATAAATGTTGTTTAACAGAATCTAAGGAAGAGTGCTGCAACCACTGTTTACACAATTTACCAACAGAATATGTTGTAACAGTACGAGAGTCAGAAAACCTGGGGTCCGGCCTATCCTGTTTGTAACCAGGATCCGTGTCATGAAAACGCAGTTGGCAGGCATTAGATGCTATGGGCCAAGCCAACCAGGGTGACTGAACAAACGTAGAGACATTAAACGAATTGTTCTGGAAAAAAGCTTGCAAATTTGCAATGGAAATATTGAAAAGCAAGCTCTCGTTGGGAGTGGAAGACAATACAGGAATGGAAGGTGCATTTAATTGTTTGGAAGTAGCCAAACCCCAACACGTTGTTTGATAGATGGTTTGATTTAAAAATAAAATCTGGGCCGGGTTGAGGCAAGCACGGTGCAAGGCTTCTGTGCCTTGTACCTGCCATGCTTTTGAGCCCCAAATAGATTTTAAGTCAATGGTGTCCCGCCAATGTTCATACCCACCCACAGCTAAGGCGTTCAAAAAGGAACCCGAATACAGCAATTTGGTGTGGGTCAACATGATTTTCTGAGTGGACGAAGTGTTCAATTTAAAGTAATAGGACCCAGGGTTCGATCTATCAAAGTCGGTAAAATAAGTAAACTTATTTCTAAGAGTCTGGGAGCTACCTGGCAAAGGGGTCGGACAATGTTCCCATTGGGTGTAATTAAAAGGACCCCGAAGGGTACTGGGTTTATGGAGAAAGTGGTTGCCCCAATGCTGGTAACAATATAAATCGGCATAACTCGCAGAATTCATGTACAAATCTTCAGCATTAAAGGCAGCATAATATTTCAAATCCGTAAATAACGATTCAACGGCATGTACGTCCCAATCGTCAGAATGAATATTACTTTTTACAACATCACCCATTGAAACACGGAGGACATTTGGAACATTAATAATCTCGGTCGGTCCATGAATTTGGAAATTTACCGCATCCCATACGATGCCATCAGCGACTGAAAAAGCTGAAATGTTCACAAATGTGTGGTCACGCTTCATGATGTGAGATGAAGAATGCGGAGCCAAAGTTCCAGCGACACAGTTCACAGCAGAGCGTTCTGGTAAATAGTGACCATTGATGAGTAGGAAAAAAACTGTCACAAAGCCCATGGACATGAACAGAAAAATCAGGAATAGTACCAACCAGATGTATGTCCGTGGTGGGATTAAAAAATTGTCTCTGAGCCAGGATACAAAAATACTGAATCTGGACGGGATAAGTGCTGAGGTGGAATCCGAGTCAAAGGAATAACGTGTTGGGCTCAGTGGCGTTGTTGGCAGATGAGCCACGGACTCGGTGGCGGGGTAGGTATACTCGGTCTCCTCGTTGCAGGGGGAATCCGGGTAGTCGAGCAGGCGATCAGGCGATCAGTCAAATCTACCATCTCAGCGGCAACATCAGTGACCGTTCGGGCTGGAAGGCCACAAACATTTGTCCTGGAAATGACTGGACAAGAGACCGCTGGTGTTACACTATTCAGGATCGGCCAGATGTTGTAGCTTGACATTTTCCACTGAGATGTATTTGTTCTCCTTGCGACCAGGAAGCGGTGGTAAGATGACTGTACGAGTACCCTTCAAGCCAAAGACTGGAACCGGTGCACTATAAGAGGGGCCAAATTCTTTTTTGTTCTCCACCTTTTCTCGGACCAGGTCTCCAACTTTCGGAAGCCAGCCGGCAACCGGATTCTGCATCGCAGCGTCTGTGGCTGAAGGTAAATGTTTGATTGCAAGTTTGTCTCGGGCTTCTTGTAAGTCCTGTAACATAGTAGAATGGTTATCTACATCAAAGATTGCGGATTGCGCCGCCATGTCTAGACCATCAAGGTCGGGCACAAACATTCGTATGCCAAAGAGCATTTCATATGGGGTCCGCCCACCCAGAGGTCTTCTAGGGAGATTATTAAGTGCACGTTGTATGGTATACAAGTGGGCCAGCCAGTTCCTGCCAGTACCTAAGACTCTAGCTGTCAAGGATTGCTTTAAGTCACGGTTCATTCGTTCAACAATCGAATTGCCCTCAGGCCGATATGGAGATGAAACTTTCACCCGCACCCCCAGTGACCCCATTGCGTCCTTGTAGGCCTTTGAGGCGAACACTGGACCTTGGTCAGAATGGAAGGTGGCGCAGGCAAAAATTCCCACAAAGACACGCAAATCCCTGATGACATTTCGAGCGTCGGCACTCCGAGGTGGCCAGACCCAGATGAAACGTGTGCACGAATCCACTGCAACCAAGATGTACTTATATGCAGTGTCAGAAGAAAATGGACCGCAGTGATCCAGGTAAACACACCCAAAAGGTCTGTTTGAAATGCAGAGCGGTGTCTGTGGTGGTCGTGTAACCGTGGAAGGCTTAATCTGCTGACAAACGTCACAAGAAAGCACATAAGTACGGGTCTGTTTATATAAACCACGCCACCAGTAACGCTGCTGCAAGATGGAAACCGTTGCAGACACGCCAGCATGGGCCGAAGCCATGCCTTCGTGTGCGGCTGTTATCAAGGAAAGTCTGCGGTCCGCGTTGGGAATCAGCCGATCACCAACGTCAGGAATTCTTACGTAAGGAGCCTGTTCGGGACCTAATTGATAAGAGTATTTGGAAGGGAAACCCCGTGGGTAATTAGCACCTTCCTTTGTCGCAGCAATAGCTGCCAAAATATCATTATCTATTTTAGTCATGGATCTTGTAACTGCTGCTACTGTGCACGTGGCTACTGCTGATTTGGCAGCTTCATCTGCCAAACCGTTACCGACAGCGTGTGCGCCCACACGCTGATGGCCAAGAGTGTGAATCACCTGTGTGAGAGGCAGGCGTTGTTTCAAATCTGCCACTCGAACCCAAAGCATTTTATGCTTAATCGTGCTACCTTTAGCATCTCTATAGTCATTTTGTGACCAAAAGAATAGATTGTCATTGAAAGACTGAACACAGTAGTAAGAATCGCACACAATTAGGGTAGTTACGTCTGGATTAGCGAACTCAAGTGCGAGCACCAAAGCGCGCAGCTCGGCCAATTGTGCAGTACTGTCTCCTAGTGCCTGAGTGTGCACTACCGTCTGTTTGAACTCACCGTTCACCATAGTACACGCAACATTAGCACATGCTGCTAAATAAGCATGCTTGGAACCCGTGGCCGGTTGTGCCGAACCATCGGTATAGATAATACATTTGTACTCCTCAAGCGGTAGCAAAGACAGAGGAGGAGGATGAACAAATTCATACTGTAAAAACTCCTGTGTCTGAAGTGAAGAATCAAAGATAAACGTGACATCCGGAGATGTCAGAGATGTAGCCCATTGGATCCAACGGGGGTGCAAAGCCTTAGAGTTCGGTACACTGGCTTTCGTCACTGCCTCAAGGGCAGGATATGGTGTTACCACCAAAATGCGTTTTCCCTGTGCCAGTGCGCGTTCCTTTAGAATCGCCATTTGCACTGCAGTCAAAACTTTCTCCACAGAGGAAAAGCGCATTTCTGCCGAAGTGTAAAGATGTGACTTGTATGCAATCGGCACTGTGTCACCTTTGTTAAAGGTTAAGTACGTGAAACCCACTGCCACTGGAACGATTCTAATCACCAGGTTTGTGTGGTTGTCACGAGTCAACAAGTATTTAGATTCAAGTAGATCGGACTGCAAAGATTGCAGTATAGAGGTATGCTCGGGAAGCCAGCATGACTTTGAAAAGTTAGGTTGTATCAAGGCATAAAGAGGCTTGATACGCTGGGCATATTCAGGAATGTAAGTACGCCCGAAGTTTAGAAAACCCAGCAAAGACTGAAGCTTCTTCAGAGTGGTTGGAAGGCACAAAAGTGCGCATTTCTCCAGAAAATGGGGTGCCAAGCCCTTACCTTCATTGTTGAGCTCATAGCCCAAAAACAAAACGGTATATTCAGCAATGTGAGATTTGGCAAAATTAAATGTGTATCCTAAGACGGCAAATTCAAGAATAATGCGGTCCACTCGGGAAAGATGCGGCCATAATTCGTCGTCTGTCAGATAGATATCGTCGACGTATGAACACGCATCTGGGTCTATGTTGTCCAACAAAGAGACAACACGGGCGGCGAATACACCTGGACTGTTCTTGTAGCCCATGGGTAAACGCCGGAATTTGAATTGTTTACCACCGGAAGTGAAAGCGCTCCATTGGCTACACTCCGGGGACAAGTTGTGCGTGTAAACTCCATTGGATAAGTCAAGTGTCGTTTTATATTTTTTACGAACGAGACTGTCTACAAGCGCAGAACTGTGGGTATTTTGCACCGCAAAGGTCCGACAATGAGAGTTCAAATGTCGGTAATCCAATACTAGGCGGTACGATCCATCGGGTTTAGAAACCGCGAAAAGGGGATTATTCATGGGTGATACGCATGTTTCAATTACTCCTTGATATTCTAACTGTGTCAGAATTTCGGAAACTGGACCTTTAGCTTCCCGCTTGATGGGATATTGGGGTTGTGGCTGTGGCAGCGACCGCAAAGGAATATCATGGGGGGGAGAGTCTTCATCCCAGCCCACGTGGTTGCGGTATAACGCCGGAGCCAGGGACACAGCCCACTCAGCTGCGAGAGCCTCCGCTTTGTCCTTGGGGACATGACGAGAAAAGCTCGGAAGGATTACCTCCTCCCCTCTATGCGCAGAAAGTACAAATGGGGGCGGCCAATCCGCCTCAGCTAACAAAATGTCGTAAGAAGAGGTCAGATTCTCCCAAAAAATCCCTTTTTTAATAACACGCTGTATGTCACCCTCAATTTGAATGACAATATTATATAGTCTGTCAGGGGGTGCCACTCTGGTGTCTGCTGTCTCGACAGTAATGAATGTATCAGTTGCTGTCACCTCCACATGAGGACGTGGTGCCTCCCGCACTATGGTAACTTCCGCAGCGCTGTCTAGGAGCGTCACTGCCCACGTCCAATTCAGGAGTCTCGTTCTCACCGTCTGTGGCATACCTCGCTGTTACAGCTGCAACTTTTTTCTTCTGAAACTGTGGGCGAGAACGTTGAAATTCTTCTGGTTTCCCTCGGACTTGTTGTCAAGGTTGGTCTCGTCCCTGTGGAGCCTCTCGACCCCTGCCTCTATCCTGGCGATCTCCTCCACCTGTCTGGGAGGTCGACGGTGCCTGTGAAGAACGAGGAGAACGCGAATCAGGGACTTGAAATCTCTCTGGAGATTTTATTCTCGCTCTATCGCGCAAATCATATGTGCGTTCAGAAGATACGGAAACCGGGGATGCGCCACGCGACCCTGGCTTCTTCTGTTGCTTACCCTGTTTTTTCAACCTCCAGCTCTTTTTAGTAAAGAACGGTTTCTCATCTTTCTCAGATTGAGTTTTTGGTTGTGGTTGCGATTGTGTTTGCGTTTTAGCAAAAGGCTTAACTCCAAGGCTATTGCGGCCAATAGTTTTATAAGCCTGTGCAATAATTTTCGGTAATTCGCGCGGCTTGTCCGGTTCTGGGATCAAAGCATTAGCTACTTGAAAGTTAACTGCATCGCCCTTGACATTCGCAAGGATCAAATCAGCCACTACATCAAACACTCCCACCAGTCTCATCCCTAATTCCACAGCCGCTTCAGGGCTATGCTCATCCTGTACTCGTTTAATTACAGAGTGGAGAACTGTCATGGAAGGAGTGCCGAAACACTTCGCATATACTGCTGCGAATACCTTACCCCAGTTGTTGCATTCTGCCAACTCGGGGATCAAGTCTTTTGGCAAACTAATCGTCAAAATCCTGTGTTTTTCCACAGGAGAAGTATTTGGAAAAACTGCCTCCAGCTGGTCAAATTTCTCTGCAAGCCAATAAGGCAAATCGTCCTTATTTTGTGGGCGCTTGCCCATCACCGAATTAACCATGATGGGACTTATGGTTACGCCGCCTGGTCCAGCTGGATGCGCTGCAACTCCAGGAGGGACTCCCTGGACGTTGCCAGTAACATACTGTACCAAAGCTCTGTGCACACGTATTAAAGACGTATGCAATTCACGCAGTTCAGCAACTGCAAGCGTCATATAACGCGGATGTGGGGTATACCCGGCCAAAACTGGCCAAGTGGCCCCTTCAATCGATAAGGGGCCTAAACGAATCGGGGTAACCGGTTGGGGGAGGGCGCCATTAAACCAAACACGGTGTTGCCATGCCGTGAGCGGTACTTCAAGATTTCTATAAGGCCTATAGAGATTAGGAAGAGCGGTGGCCGTATATTCATGGAACAAATTATCAGTCCCATCCACCGCCGGAAAGGTGATCCAAGAGTAAAATACCTCAAAGTGGTAAGCAGGATCCGCTTGTACCACAAAGATCAGATCAACACCCGCGTCAGGCACTCCATACGCTGTCAAATGAGCTCGGAGCGCTGCGCGACTATGCGCCGCAATGGCTACAGCCATTAGGGCTAAGAATATTCGACAACCTAGTAGGAGGCAGCACAATATAGGGTTTTGTTTAAACACCTTTTAACAACTTCAAGCTTGAAAGAACCTATAAAAACGTCAATATAGGAGGTATCGCCCTCACACGCCTCCGGAAGCGTCTGCAAAGGGTGTTGTGGACAAGTACAAGTACTACTCAAGCGTCTCGCAGATAAGCAGCCCACTACGTTGGTGGCGCCATGTTGTAGGGATTCTGTACATACACAGAGCTATGCACAGGATAATAGGACCTCAGAGTATAGTGGTGAGCCAACCATGCACCTTAGTACCTACAATCCCAATCCGACTAGCTTTAGCGTCTCATTAGCAACGATGCTACCAATGATTAGACAACCCAGAACACGGTCTCTCTCTCTCTCAGGACTCGCGGGAGCAAGGACACCCTTTCATAACTCACTCATACCTGTCCACAACGTGCGTAATAAGAGTCACAGTATAGTTTAAAATGTTTATTTCAACTATCGTGCTCTAAGATACAGTACACATGCCAGTACTATCAGCATAATGCATAAAGATAAAGTAATAAGCATAGTTACAATTCCATAGAATACAAACGGGGAAAGCATTTTATAAAGCAGTGGATATAGGGCTAAATGACCATCCCACCCTCCCCGTGCTATTAACTAGTTTATTATAAAAATAGAAGACCTCTGGGCATTGTCAGGTGGACCCTCATACCTCAATATCTAGATGCAAGGTTTACATCATCAGACAAGCACAGCTCTTCTCTCTGGAAAGGTTTTTCTCCAAGTGTCTCTAACAGTGAAAATCACAATATTAAAAGCACACGAATTTCTCCAGTGCAGCTGCATTCAGTGTTATGTCTAAGTGCGAGGGGCTGACCAGATCAGCAAGAACAAGGGACATTGTTTTTCGACCTTGTACATGATGTGCAGACGAAACCCAAAGGGAACAGGAGGAAAGGTGAAAGGCAAAAAGGCAGACAGTTCTGAAATAGCCGGGCACAAGCAGAGGCTGGAAAAACAAAGGCACAGAGTAACGTGCGCAAAAAGGCATCATGGCAGCCAGGCCTAAGCCAACTTAGCAATGCAGACAAAGAGGCCACAAACCACACGACAGTTGTTTTTGGTGGGGGAGTTTTATATAGCGCAAACTCGACCCTAAGGTATCAGAGCGCTTTACATGAGCACCTGTTGTATTACAGATGGACACATTCATTTTGTTAGGCACGGGGAGATTAAATGATTTGCCCAGAATCACAGCGTCCCTGCTGAGACTCAAAACCGGTTCCCCAACTTCGAGGTCGCCCGCTCTAGCCGTTAGCCCATATCCTCTCCCGATATCTGAAGTTCTGATCAGTTCCTGTAACTGCAATATATGGACCCGATTCTCAGAATCTTTGGTTGTGTAAATGCAATGGGCCACAGCACAAAGCTGAATTTGTGGCCAGATTTACTGATTTTACAGACTGTGTACTGCACTTACAACTGGAGAAATCTGCCATCATATGAGATTTTCCACGGTAGTAAATTAATCGGTGAGCCTTAGATGAGCCCATGGGAGTGGTTATTGGGAATGAGGTGAATACCAACCAACTCAGCTTGTTACACTTCTGATGGGGCCAAAAATGGACGTTAAAAGCCTCTTTGAAATTATAAGGTCTGGGGAATAAAGAGGATTTGTGCTACTTCAGTTTAAATCTCTGAGAGAAACTCAGGGGCAAAATGAGGAATAGCGGGGCCTGGGGGGAGGGTGGAGAGAATCAGACATGCAACTACTGATGCGCCTAGTAAGTTTCTAAGGGTACACTCAAGGTCCCACTTGTAATCCCCTAGTAATTGTGCCACCCATCCCAGAGTTACCAGTGCCAGCAGTATCAATATCTGTGCTGGGACGGAGTATCCAGAAGAGTTACCGGGCCACTCTTCATGAATGCTCGTGTTGCAACTTGTGTGTATTTGTAAGGGTGCCCTCAAGGTCCTATTTGTAATCCACGGTAATGTTGGCACCCCGGAGCTACTGGTACCAGTGCCCTTGTGCCCTTATGATACCACTACTGGTACCATTTCAAAAAGCCATCCACCATGCAACACACTTTTTCATGGAATGCCCAAAAATATGGATCGCACACCTTGAGACACCGTCTCCATGGCAAGTTCTCCTCTTTAAAATATATTTATTTGCAAAAATGACTGTTTGGGGTATTTTGCAAAGCTCCTTTCACAGGCACGCTCGACATGTTTGTGTGCTTCTTTATTTTTCAGAAACAATAATTGGCTAGCTGGCTTCACTTAACTGAAAACAATTTCTTAAGGTATCTTTTTTTTCATCTGTTTCCTGCGTCCACTAAACAGAAAAGTGAGAGCAGCAATGGGAGAAGAAAGATGCATCTGGTGTATGTCGGAAAGATTAGTCGGTTCAGAGGCCACTGCAGAGAAATGAATGCAAACTCGAAGGTCACATGTTTCACTGACAACTCATATCACTTTCGGGGTGGAAGAAACGAGAACTGTTGAGACAACTCACTCTGTATTGCAGATTATTTAAAGTGTTAGTTCATTTAAAAAACAATTAGAAAAAATCCTAGACCTGTAAACTTGTTCGAACTGCAGACTTTTTGCACAGAAAAGTCTTGCAAGTGCATTTACATCTTTCAGAGGCAGCAAAAGCAACTCTATGATTTTGGTTCAGATACTATTTACACAGAAACGTGCTTTTTAGGTCTCGCCTAGCGATGCAGCGCAAAGCGCTGCTCGCTATGCGAGATCTATTGTTGCCGACTTTTGGTCGGAAGCGGGACAGGACATGTGCACGCGCACAAAGGACTGCAGTTGTGCACGCGTACAGCGGCGTTAGCACAACTTCAAGGACATGAGATGTGCACACGTACAGGTTGCGGCGTTTAAGCAGAATGCGCGCATGGCCCGCTTTCGCTTTCTCTCCCGTCCTTTCTGTTGCCGTCATGTGTTGACGTCCAGTTCTCGCCCTCCTCCCGATGTCCGCGTTCCTTCTAAGCGCGTCTGGGGCAGACACATGCTGCACACAGGGTGCATTCACTCTACCCCCTTGCACCCGGTACGTAATGCACTGCACTTACAACAGCGCGTGTGCATACTCACCTCCTCCAGCGCCCCTTAGCACTGTATTCCCAGTAGGCGCTTTACAGCACTGCGCGCTCTATCGCACTTTGCTCCAGCGGCACTACCCGTACTGCACCCCCACTGTCACGAGACCATGGACGGACTCACCTAGGGTGTCAGCCAGCACGCAGTGCAGAGGCAGCACGCCCAGCACCAAGCAGGAGCCCCGGCCGGCTTCCTGGCTACCCCGGAGCAGAAGCATGTTCCTCAAGCGTCGGTCCCTTCCTCCTCTCCCAGGCTCCTCCAGTGCTAATTTTCAGCCAGCCCTCCGCTCCTGCTCCCGTCAGTGTCCACCCTTGCCCGCTGCTGCCTCCTTCCAAGTGAGACTGACGGGCGGCCGAGGTGGCAGCGGGGCAGGCCAGTCCCGCCTCGCACCCGGGTGCTGCGGGAGTTCCTCTCTGGGCTCCCCGTTTGCTGTCACCCAGGAGTAGCGCAGGCTTCCAGCACTTTCTGTGGCTCCTCCTATCGCACTGTGGGCGGGAAACAGAAACACGGAGGCCGGCTCTTTTCATGGCGCACGCTCTTCGCAGGGATTTTGCGGCCTTGTCGTGCGCGCACCACTCGCGGGCTTGTGTGTGCACCATTAGCGGGACGCTGCTTTCTGATGGCGCCCGCTCCTCACAGGCATCTCGCGGGCCAGGAGATGTGCACACCCGGACAGGAGATGTGCACGCATACGGCGTCTAGTGCCAAGAGACAAGCGTGCAAGCCACAGCAACAGAGATAGCTCACGGGCACACATACCTGCGGCAGGACTGTGGCCACTGGGACATCCGGCGGTGAGTTTGTTTCAATTTTCTTAATTGTTTTTTTTTGCGGAGCATGTGCGCAGTGCGCATCCCCACCCGGCTACCATGGCTTAAAGTCGGGGTTGCATCCACATCCTGTGATTCTGGGCAAATCACTTAATCTCCCCGTGCCTGAATGTGTAATGTAAATACGGTGCTCATGTAAAGCGCTCCAATACCTTCGGGTCAAGTTCGCGCTATATAAATATGCAACAAAAAAAAAAAATACGTGGTTTTCTGGTGCCAGCAATCGGTTTGTTGAAAGAGGTGTGCAGGTGTTACGATACTTTGAGAGAAAAGTAGTGTGCTTTTACGAGGCATATGAGTGTCATGAGTGTTATGAGTACCATTGAGTTGGGTAACAATGAACATCTGTTATTCAGCGCCAAGAGACCTCTGGGTGAACGTGCGCTTTACAAATACACATGTTATGTTATGTTATATTGCACAGTAATGGACATTCGCAGCATTGCCTGAGTATTTTTTATGCAACACGTTGGTGGAAAGGAAAGTGTCAGTCATTATATACAAAAGGCGGAACAGTGCCCGAATTATGGCTTTGATTCTCTGAAAGAATAATACATCTGAACAATCGTTCTGTCAGGGTAAAAGGCACAAGCCCACAACAGTACCACATCAGTTTCCTGCACTTAAGAAGTGGCCAAAATGGTTAATGTAGGGCACTCGCCTAATGTTATGTGCTCCCCCCCCTAAAAATAATGTTTGGAACAGGGAGTACACACAATATGTTCTGTTTAGGCAGCGCGTAGAATAATTAAAAGTACGTCTTCAAATCGGGATGCAGATAACTTTGGTTGAGCATTAGAGATTTTTTTTTTTTTAAAGAGGTCAGTATGGCCAAACAAAATGAAATTCGGATCGGATGGCTGTGACAGTCCAATGAGATTTTCAACATGGTAAATATATTTTTTTATATTACAAGGAAACGATCTTAGAAAATGCCTATTTCTCCTCACGTTTACTAAAGCATAGCATGAGTACATCAACACGAAGCTCTCTCTAAGGAGCTAAGTATCTTTTTATTTATTTTTTAAATATTTTTTTTTAATTGAAAACGGCACAGTTGGCACTGCTCCGAACTAGAACTTTCTTGCTGCTTGCTAAAAGACTGCCCTGCGCCGTAGTCAAAGATATAAAGGGATTAATGTGGCTTGCGCATTTTCGAGTGTACTTCCGGACACCATCCAGCGTTCTTTGATTGTTTCTGGAGCTTTAGAGAGCGCTCATTTGTGACCTTTAGGGACACTTTATGGCACTAAGCTGCCGCAGGAGAGGTACGGGTTGTGGTTAAGTGCCAGTGTTTAGGGACATGCTGGGTTGCCAGCTTGAAGTGCTATAAAGAAATAAGCCATTTTCTAGCTGTGTGAAACTCCTCCCAGGCATGTGCTAGTCCATGTTTCTTTGCTCCTTCCCAGTCAGCTCACTGCAGCTTCCCATGGCAGGCGAGAGGGGTGCCGGGGTTGGTGCCAACTGTGCCCACCAGTAATCACTTGCTTTCTCAATCTTAGCTCTCAAACATCGTACTACCTTTAAAGCACACGTTCTGCAGACAGGTGTGTGAAGCAAACTTTTCACAAGGTTGCCCTGAATAATTACATATTTCGGTAATTGGTTAGCTGTTGGTGTGAAATTCACAACAGTCTTTTAAATGTTTCACACTTTTGGCTTCTATGAACTGTTACCTTCCTGTTCCTCCTGACGCTATGCACTGGTCCACCTCTACCACCCCCCACTCCCCCAGGTGCTCTTCCCACCTGCCCCTCACTCTCGTACCATATCTTACACCTTCTCTCACTCTCTCACACACACTTTCCACCTCTCTCATGTGGTTCACTTCAGGTCTTCGAGCACAGCTTCTTTCCTGTGCCTTTTCAAGGTTTACCTCCTTCAAACCCGCCCTCTCCTCCTCTTCTTGTGGTGTCTACTGCATTCACAGGCGCTCCCTCTTTATGCGTCTGTGGCCTGCTCTCCACCTCTTTATTTCTTTCTTACACTCTTTCTGCACCTCCATCTGCAGTTCATTCACCACTTCATGAGCAAACTACCTATCCCTCTCTATCTTCCTTTCTAACTATTCTGTGCAGCTCTCACCCCTATCTATTCACCATGCCACATAATTCCACTACACAAATCCACTACTCACAACACAATTCCATCACACTTAATTCCACAACTAACAATTCAAATCCAACACACATAATTCCACTCCACTCCAAACCAAAACACATAGGTGTAAGTCATTGTCATTTACAACGCCAATAGCTCAAACTTTCATAAATGCGAGACCTATTGCATTGCAAATGCTTGTTGTTTTACTGATCACCCTGCATACAACGAACTTGCATAAAATTTGGCAAATGTCTGTCCCATCAACCTCAAGCTGCTTCAATTAAATTTCATGAAATTGGTCAAAGTGGGGTGAGTTTTAATCAGCGTGAACTGGACCCGATGGTATTGTTTTACATTAGCACCGGTTGCGTTATAGACGGACACGATTCTTTTTGTTCAGTGCGGGGAGATTAAGTGATTTGCCCAGAATCACAGGATGCCGAGTGTCCCTGCAGAGACTCGAACCCGGTTCCCTAGCTTTGAGGTCGAGCACTCTAGTTGTTAGGCCACATTATCGATCCCATTTTTAGTGCTTTGTTTGTAAAATAATAAGTGCCCGTGCCCAATGCGCTGCTCAGACATCCGTGGTCGGCGCTATAAAATGCCATAGTGACAAATACCAAATCTACATTGTCCGGAACTCACCTCAGGCTTTTTTTCCGCTGCCAGACATTCCCTGGCCCGTAATCTCACTCTTGCAGGTTGCTACTTTCTCCATTGGTAACAGGTTTTCTGTTTTTCTCTTCTTTTCTCTGAAGCAGAGGAAAATAAAATGTAATAAACATACGAAGAGTGAACACAACAGACACCAGGCTGGGAGAGAACCGCTGTCGGCGAACAGCACCAGCAGCAGATCGGGATCTCCCTGCGCACCAGACAGAGCCAGGCGGAAGAAAGGCACAGGAGGCGCCTGCCAGGAGCGTGCGCTGTCTACGAATGAAGAAGATGAGACTGTGTTTGAAGGTCCAGTCCACTCTTCCCGCATCTTTGTCTAAGAGAAGCGACGCGTGGGGCAGAAAACAGCACTATGCACTGTGTCGGGGGAGCAGGGGACTTTGGGCACCTAAGGCTGCGAAGGCCCCTCTGCCACTGGCAGCGCAAGACGAAAGAACAGCCTCTCAGCTGTTGACAGGAAGGGAGCAGTGTCAATAATAATGGGGAACCCAATATACCCTTGACGGCTTGGGCAGATAATATTAGCGGGTAGGTGTGCCTACAAGGGGTTTACTAAGCTGAAAATGTATATCAATTTGTATATTAAATATTGACAAGCTTTTTCAATTTGCTTGTAAATGAATATTTTTCCAAGACAATTACAGTTATTCACACATGAATCAATCTTTTATAGAGAAAAGTCTTAGAGACATGTTAGAAACACGGGTATATGTGTTCATAAGGGAGCAGGGCACACGCTTCGTCATCACCACTGCGTGCGCGTCCCTGCTCGCTCCCGCGGCAATACTCCATGGGAGTGGCCTTCTCCGTAAGGGTGAGACATGCACCCACCAGTAGCCATTTGCAGACTACCATTTTAAATTGACACACCCGCACGCCAATCCAAAGCCTGGGAGGAGTCAGACCCCACAAAGTACAGAAAACAGATCGCCTAACAGTGCAAGCGATGTAGGCTCGACCTAAAAAATGAGTAGTAAGCTATCTAATGGTCTCCACAAATTAATAAGGGTGTGAGGAGCACGGGAGATAAAAAAGAAAAAGGGAGAGTAAAGAGTCCAGAGAGAAGGAATGAGGGGGAAGCGTTTTCAGTGGAGGCCCACCTTTAGTAAAGTTTTGCTGGGGTGCTCGAGTGATGCAACTCGGTGCAAAAGACAGCATCAATTTACTTACCCGGTTAAAGGTTTGCATGTATAAACTGTGTTGCTTTGGATGAGTAAAAACTTTAGTAAATGCCGGCCCGAGTTCTCACTGGACAGAGCAACAGTACTTAATGGGTAATTTTGTATGAGGCATCTGAATAAAAAGGTAGGGAAGAAGGTAAAACGAAATACGAAACAAAACCAGAGAGAGCAGCAGTGGCCACTGAGTGGAATCAACATAGATGCTGGAAGTAGAGTTGTGGGGGGGGCTGCAGCACCCCCAAAGTAACTATGATCTAGTTCAGAAGGTGAATGAGCAATAAAGTTGCCTTTAAAGTTTGCTTTTATCTTGTCACATTTGCAATGCACTCAAAGATCGGGGTCAAGAGTCAGGCTATGTCTTCTGGCAAATTGCTGCTTATTCATTTAAAATTTATATTGGTGTTCACTGTTATTTTTTCTAACTACAAAGGGAGTAGATTTTGTACAGTGAACTATGTGACAATCTTACTGAGCTAGAGGGAGTGTGAAAGGAAAAGCTATAGGATGGCATTTTTTCTAACACACAACAAAATGTTAATACTTGTAAATTAATTCTACAAACATTTCAAAATACATCTGGAGTAAAGAAAGGATAAATGTGGCGCATTTTTAATTCTGAAGTGTGATGGAACAAACTTTTTAATAGGATCCAAACGAATCAAGACACTTTACTTGGTGGTACGCAAATTATAAATATTCACTGACACCCATTTTCAACACATTATCATTTGTGCACTATACAGTTTTATCAGTGAAACTGTATATCAGTGCACATTTCGTGGCCATTTCAGTGGAAAATGTCCTGACTGTAAATTATAGCGCACACCCTCACCATGCTTTAGCAATAGATTTGTGTCTTTGTACTCCAAAATGCATTACCGGCTGCAAACTACCCCCTTGCCACTCTACCGCTGAATGGGTGTGGCCCATTTGCTATACTTGCTCTTGGTGTGACGCTTCGATTTTTCACAATCCCTTTGACATTAGGGATGTAACATTGATGGCAGCACCCCCACCCTGAAAATTGTTCCAGCACCACTGCGAATCCGGGGAGCGCAGAGAGTTATAAATAGGGGTGCTTTGTTCAGTAGAAAATGGGGTAACCATTGGGAGACCCTTAAGACAGGAGGCTGTGTGCCCGCAGCTGAACAGAGGGCGGAAAAGTTGGAAGCAGGGAACCTTCTTGAAGTCAGAAACCATCAGCGTTAGTGACCACATCATAGCCATGGCTTAGCAGGCATGGGAAGAAGAATATTAAGTTAGTAAAAATGTCAGGGCTTAAAAATCTAGACTAGTAAGTGTTGGTATTTACTGTCTTGGAGTAACTTCTTCCTGCTGAAAAGGGCCAGAACGCTACCACTAACATTTTAAATGAATTGCCGATTAAGACAGTGGTGGCTGGTGATATTTGAAAGTGGTGAGGCGTAAAAGTTAGGGATGACTTTTGAGGAGCCAGCGAGCACTGCATTTACATTTACTTTCGCCTTGTTATTATTTTGAAGACTGTGCACCCCCATAATGGGGTCCCATCACACCCATTTGCACAGAATCACAATTACAACAGGAGTACATGACCACTGCCCTGTGCTCTCTGCAGAGAGGCCAAGGATTGGATGGGCATGTGTTCTGAACACATTTTTGACTGACTGGCACACACTGTGAGAAACTCACAGTGCCTTCAGCCTCAGCTCTAGAGCTCTCAATTGCAGCATAATACGTAGTGCTGCTGGTGTGACTCTGTTCAAAGGATGGGTGATCAGGAATGAAAAACTGCTCCAATGTGTTCTGGCCTGAGATATTGAGTGAACTGATTTATAAGGCGGCTGCATGCCTCTTCTGCAATATCAATTCTGTAGTGTAAGGGCAGCACCTACAATGCAAATCATGTAATGAAGCTGGCACCGTCTCCTTAACTGTTTGTTTGGCGTGCTGCTGGCGTACATGTGTTTCTGAACAGTGTGCAGAAAGTTAACACGACCTATGCTGCACTTGCAGTCAGACGTATTTGAACACATTAATTAGATAATGAGTGGGCCAGTGCGAAATGTTAACTGAGCACCTTTATTGAGGAAATTACAACTGGTGCCTCTATTGGCATATATGGGAGCATAAAACGGCATCCTGCAGTGACTCGCTATGAGTGCACATCATGGTACGTACTGACTGTGTTGGTCTCCAGCATTGCCACCGGCACACAAAGGCCAGGCAGGATGCAATCACAGAGTCAGGTCCATACAAACAGAGCTGAATGTGAATGTCATGCTGTTGGCATGGTTGACGCTGCCTTACATCACAGATGTGGTGGCAGATTTGAGATTTAGTACATTCTGCTAACAATCACAGTCCCATCTTTTAATTTTTTTTATTTCATCCTCAGGTTTATCATAAACAGACACCCCAGATTCAGTCCTTCGCTGAACTATGTATCATTACTATATGCATCTAGAGAGACCGATACATACAGATCATGTCACATGGTCACAGCCACACTTTGGAAAGATGCAGGCAGGCATGGCAAGGCAAGTAGTGCACCGGCCTGTCTGTCAGCAGCAAACCTCAATCAGAGCTCTCAGATATCACCTCCTACTAGTATGAATGTCAAGCTCAATCTAATATTAAATATACCTCCCTGGCACGAAGTGAATGCAGTGTGTTTTCACCTGAGCAAAAAAAGACTTCTACCCTATGTAGCATCACAAGTGTATTCGTGAGAGTCTGGGTCCCTGTGCCGAATGATAACCTTTCATACCAATTAAATAGCTTTCCAGATCCATCCCAGAGTAGCTAGGGTACAGTTTTCTTTGCATTCTGGAGATTGTATTACAAGAACTACAAGTCCCATAATGCAAAAATGCAGACATGTCAGCCCTTTAAAATAATCTGTGACGGCTCACTGTTTAAGCGAAATCTCGGTTATATTAAAATAAGGACTTCAACAAACATGCCATCAGTGGGACAGATATAACTATGCATTTAAGCACACTCTGTAATATTAGAAAAATATGTATTATCGAATTTATCGCTGCTTGAAAAAGATGTAGCTGGCGCACATCTGAGGGGAAAGAGTGAGCAGGGGCCCCTGAGGTGGTGAACGGTCAGACACATGGTGCCATGAGCCTGCCTATTGACCAACCGGTCCTCAGAATACTTCACCAGTCACCCCAATAGCAATTAAAAAAGCATGAGGTCAAGCCCAGTAACCTGGACTTAGGAGTGTTTATGGCTATGCTTGGAGTGAAGATTAGGTATACTGGTTATAGCTCATAAAAGGCAGGCCTGAACCCGAGTGAGTTATTAAAGGTTTCTTATAAGGGTAAAATAAATGTAAAAACATTCTTTTCCGGTGATATTCAGTCGGGCCTGCATCTGCGCTTTCCTTCCACTGTTGGCACTTCCTTCCCTCTCGCCGCTGTCTCTTCCTTCTAATTGCCGTCGCTTCCCTTTCCTCTTACTGCTGTTGCTTCCTTCCCTCTCACCACCGTCGCTTCCCCTCTCACCACTGCCCCTTCCTTCCCTCTCACGCTGATGCTTCCTTCCCTCTCAACGCTGTCGCCTTCATTCCCTCTTAGCGCTGTTGCTTCCATCTCTCCTCTGTTGCTTCCCTTACCTCTCACCGATGTCGCTTCCTTAGCTCTTATTGCTGTCTGTCACAAAAGATCAGCAGTCACTATCTTTCCTCTTTCGTTCTTGCTTCTTCTCACATCTTACTCTGTCCTTTTCCTACATTCTTCTTCCTTCCCTCTCCTCAGGCTTCATCCTGGCCACCTCTCATTCGTTTCTCCCCACTCTCCTCCCCTTATCTCGTCCATAGATCCGTGACTTTAAAACGGACTTCAGTTGCTGACTTCCCCTGAGGGCGCCAGAGGAACACATAATATTTTATATTTATAATGCTGACAATATGCCGGTTACTGTTTTTAACTAGTAACAATAACAGCAAGTGGTGTCATGTGGCAGGGGCAGCGGGCTTCGGATCAGCAGATAAATCGCAGAATGCCTCTGGCAATTAACCCGCTGAGCCATCGTTCCGGATAATAGCATCACCAGGCACCCTGCTTGCAGTATCACAGAGGCACTGCGTACTCACAGTATCACGAGGTACTGTGTACTCGCACAAACCCAAAGCACTCTAGAGTATCACCAGGCACCGTGCACGCAGTATCGCGAGGCACTGAGTACTCACATTATCACGAGGCATCGTGCAAGCAGTAGAACAAGCCACTGTGTAGTGTACTATCACTACTACAGAATGCGCATAGTACCCCAACGCCTGATTCAGTAGCAGCAAGCACTGTGGGCTCACCTGGTACGTTGTGCTCCCAGCATCAGTGTCACCAGGCTCTGCGTGCTCACTGTGTCTGGAGGCACTCACCTCAATTGTGAGCAGCAACACTGAACCAGTGTATTCATTGGTTTGAGAGGGAAGGAGAGGCAGCTACTGTATTGTGGTGCAGCCATAGCACCGCCAGAGGCCTGTATTCATTGATGTGCAAATTATAACCAATACATATAAAAATACCGCACCCTGACTCCGGTATTTGTTCTTAAACTGCACACCTTTGTAAACACTTTGCATTTCGGTTTCATGACTCACAGTCCTTGCATTACAGCGCTGCCGGGATGTGACAACCCACACCAGTCGCGGCCGGCATGACTCGGGGGTACGCGCGCGGTGGGGGGGGTTAATTAAATAAAATAAAAAGAAATACATTTACCAGGATGAGGCATCTCCTCCGCCTGTCCCGCGTCGCATCACGTCTCCGAGTCCTCTCACAGACGTTGGCAAATCATAAGTCTGGATGCGACTGGAGGCAGCTACTCAGCTGTATCCTGCCATTTGACAGGGCATGGGGCGACTGTACGTCACCGCCCGAGCAGGATCCTATCTTGAGACTCCTGCACTACACTAGGCATGCGCAGCATACCTAATGTATTGTCAATGGAGTGGGGTGCTGAAATAAAAAGTGCCCTTCTCGCAGATGCGCAGTCGGAGTCCAGTTCTGGACTCCTGCTGCTCTCGCCTGCGTGTGTGCGTGCGCTGTGTGTTTATTGTTGACTATGACTCATGCGCACTTGAGGCTGTGAAGCAGCTGCCAGCACAGGCCGGAAATGTAAACAGACGAATTGCGTCTGCCGTCTGCTTACATTTCTTGCTGCCCGTGAGCAGTTTTTCTTGTTGATATTGCCAAGTGGGGCGCTGCCCCGGCGCCCCTATGGACCAGCCGCCACTGGATTAAGAGTGCCAAGCTTCTCTCTTGTGGCTGCTTCCCTACCTGCTGCAGCCAATAGACTATGATATGTTTAACACTCATTACCCCCACAAGAGTCCTCCTCATCATAGTCAATACATGTGAGGCCGTTCTGCCTCCCGAAAGATCTGCTTCACTAACCTTTTTTTTTTTTTTTTAAACCGTCCTTTCCCGCTCCACTTCCAGTTTCTGTCGCCATAGGCAGGGCGCTTCGCTAGAGGTAAGGAATGTTTGTGGCTTACTTGGGGCCTGCTATAGCAGTTCATTTTGGTGCTAGTGGCTCTCATTGTGCTCCCTGCTCAGATGCATTTGCTGGGGCGGGGAGTGGTTGTCAGTAGCGGCCACTCGTACTGCGAAGTGGTGGGGCAGGGAGAGGTGGGAACACACACAAACAAAAAAAACACATGTATAAATAAAGAAAATAAAACTTATCTGCTCCGACGGCCGCCTTGCTCCCAATCCTCGCATCCTCGTCAGGAGCCTGCTGCACAATGCGCAGGTGTCAGGGGACACGGCAGCCTCGTTCGCACAAGCAAGCGCTGAGGCTAGGGAATGGCTACAATTCCCAGCGGCCTTAGCGTGACGTCTGGCGTCGGACGCCACGCGTCACGTGAGGCGGAAGCGAGTGAAGTAGCGAGGATGCGGGGCAAGACGCTGCCGATTATTCGCTGGTCCCTGGATCCTTGTTGGCCGTTCCAAGTTGCTCTGGGTCGGGTAAGGTGCCGCTGGCACCGCTTGTTCCATTCTACCCTTGTGGTAATCCTGGTTATACTCTTGATGCCTATCTCTGCCGTTTAGGATTTCCGGCATAGGAGTGTGCTGAAGCTTACTTTTCCCTGCGTTGGTGAACTCGTCCCTGATTCTCTTACGAGGAGTTCATGCGAGGAAAAGCGATTTGCTCACTTTTGGTGCTTAATTACATTGGAGGTTTATTTTGGTGCACAGTTCTTTATTTCCCTGCGTTGGCGAACTCTTCTCTGAATCTTAAGAAGAGTTCATGCGAGGGAAAAGCGCTTTGCTCACTTTTGGTGCCTAATTACATTGGAGGTTTATTTTGGTGCACAGTTCTATATTTCCCTGCGTTGGCGAACTCTTCTCTGAATCTTAAGAAGAGTTCATGCGAGGGAATACTTTCATATGCTTTTCGAGTTTGGGGGTTGCCCTACCACTAATGATCTAAGTGAGGTACTTCCTCTCGTGAGAGTGACGTAACTCTTCACCTTCTGAGGGGTACCTGCATCTATAGGAAATCCTGGAGTAGTGGTCTTGAATGCATCTTAGTGTTCCATAAACTGTATTATTCGTTCTAACCTTATGTGACAATTACAGCTACTCTTATATTTTGGCTTTCGCTGTTTTCTTTTTGCACAGGGGTGTCCTGGACAAAGGGGCATCTTGAGCGTCAATGTGTACCTCGCAATCGCAGGTATAAGCCTTTTGCATGAGATATTTATATATGTATCTATCATCGGAAAGAATAGGGTTTTGCTCATATGGTCCTATGTGTCTTCCAGCATACTGTATGAATTGGAGGTTACAAGCTCAACACCCCTGTTGGTCGGCACTCTTTAATTTTCTTTACAGGTTAGTGGAAGTATGGGTAACAAGGGAGGTGTAGAAAGAGAGAACGGTGAAAGGTTCCCATAGTAATGATATTTCTTCTTTGTGTTTTACTACAGGTCTCCCTCCCTGCTGTTCCCATCTTTCCCTTCCCCCGCTTAACCACTCTTTAGTCTGTGTATTATTATTATCCAGACTTGGGGCTGTTGAGAGGTGGACCCCTAAGAGCATTGGTTCGATCCTGAGGATACGTTCAGGCCTGGGACAGCAGGCTCCCAGCTCGCAATCCCAGCGCTGCTCACATGCTGGGAATGCTATTCCTAGCATGTGAGCAGCGCTTCGATTGGTCTGACCACCTCGGTTCGGCACTCAGACATAGACTGGGAACCTCCGTTGGTTTCTCCACCCAACTGTACAACACAGCTTGGTGGAGAAATGCAAAGTGCGCATGAGGGTTTGACCTCATGTGCACTTGGCAGTGCCCACCACTCCCCCCCCTCCTCTGGGGCTGCAGCAGCCTCAGGGTGGGAGGCCACGCCCCTCCCTTGGCTCGCAGCCTGCAGGGCTAAAAATGAAATGATAATAAAAATGTCATAATTTTATTTTGTCCTTAACCTCTGCTGGCTTCCAGCGGGGGGGGGGCGATGCTCCGCCGCCATAACGGAGGAGCCCCCCCTGGCGGTTGTGAAATAAGAGTCGTGCCGAGGAGCGTGCGAATGTGCATCGCTCGCTGATTCTGCTGGCTCTTGTGTGAGTGCATGTGCTGGGATCAGAAAGGTTTGCACGGGGTGTGCAGGGGCATTAAATCTCCATCTACGGAGGTTAATTGATTCCGTGCAGCTAGGCACCGTCTTTAAATTTCAGTTACAGCTACTAGCGCAACCATATTGGTATTTAGGAGCCTGTTCCTGGCACATCGACTGCAGCTCTGCTGGAGGATAAGGAGGTTTTGCCAATCTCAAGGTCAGCCCTCCTAGCAATAATGGATGAGGCAGTAGCAACTGCACTGTACGGGTCAGCGGCTAAAAACCAAAAAACAATGGCTGAGGATTATGAGGTGACAAATTCTTCCTCTAAGGACAGATATATTCTAGGGGCACAATTTTCAGATTTGCTGAAGCACATCAGAGAAATGTTGGATTTTCAGCCCAAGGTTTTGTCTCAAGAAGTGTTCTTTGCCCAATATACGGCTTCTCCTTCTGATGATCTTCCAATGCATGCAGTGATTGAGACTTTGGTCTCAAAGGAATGGAATGGCATTGACAAAACGGCTTTTCCGTGTTTTCTTTTTGAACGCTATCCTCTGGAAGGGTAAGAAGAGAAATACCCTCTGGGTCTTAAAGTGAATGCAATCCTGGCCAGTATGATGTCTGTGACTTCTCTGGCATCTGAAGAGGCATCCTTGAAAGGTGCAGCCAATAAGAAAGTGGAGGGTTCATTAAAGAAGTCCTATGCAGCATCAAATTTTACCCTGAGGGCTGAGACATATGCAGCCTCGTCTTCTCAAACTATTTTAAAAGACTTTCAGTTCATCTTTGATTGTCTCCAAGAACAGAAGGACCCCACAGAAATGCTGGCCAATATTGAGCTTTTGGCACAATTTCTGTCGGATGCCTCCTTTCATTCTCTTTGGTCTTCATCTACCTCATCAGGGGTGTCCATTGCTGCTCGGCGTCTTTTGTGGTTGAAGATGTGGAAGTTGGAGCAAGCTCAAAAATCTCTCCTTTTGAAGCTTACCTTTTCAGGGAACAAACTGGTTTCTCCTCAAATTGATGCCCTGATGAAGTAAGCCACTGAAGAGAAAAAACTGCTGCAGCCTTTTAGACCATTTGGGAATAAACGGTCCTTTTTCACAAAGCGTTTTAATCATACTCAAGGTAGGGGAGCCGAGCCTGCTAGGAAATCCCCACCACAGCACACCAAGTTTTCAACAATCCTAGTCAAAACAATGACAATTGTTTCCCTACCATGAGAGGAAGAATAAGTCTCTTTTCCAATCACTGGCGCAGAGTGGTGTCAAACAGATGGGTATTCTCAGTGATGGCGCAGTGGTATCAGATCGGATTTTTTTGGGCCACCAGATCCATTCTTTCTCCAAACTATGCTGCCCAAGGATCCTTTGAGGAATCATGCTTTGACTTTGGGAGTTCAGTCACTTTTTCTGAAAAGGGCAATTCAGCTGGTGCCCAAATCGGAAAGGGGAAGTGGAATTATTCCCATCTCGTTTACGTTACAAAAGTAGATGGCAGCTACCGTCCAGTCCTGGATCTGAAGTCTCTCAATAGATATGTGATGAAGTGTACATTCAAAATGGTGTTTCTGCTGAGAATTATTCCTCTGGTGACTCAAGGGGATTTTCTCATGACCTTGGACTTACAGGACACCTACTTCCATGTGCCGATTCATGAGCAATCACATAGGTTTCTTCAGTTTGCTGTTGGGGAGGATCATTTTCAGTTCAAATTTCTGCCTTTCAGCCTGTCCTCACCCCTGCGGATTTTCATAAAGGTACTAGAGCCAGTGGTGGCACATTTACATTTACTTGAGGTACAAGTATTTCTATACCTGAATGACTGGTTAATCATGGCTTCATTTTTTTCCAAGGCAGGGGATGATGTACTTCAGGTGTGCGATGTTCTGAAGTCCCTGGGCAAGTCACAACTGTGCCCGCATGCAAGAAGTTCATTGAGGCTCTCTTCAATACTGCGGTGGCACGAGTCTTTCTACCAGAGGATCGGATGTTATCTCTACAGCATCATCTCCAGTCCCTCCTTCAGTTGCAGTCAGCTCCTGCGCATTGTTGGTTGAGGGTTCAGGGTTCATGTTGGCCTGTACAGGTGTGGTACCCTGGGCTCACCTCCAATTGAACCCTCTAGTTCAGCATGTTCTGGCTCTATGGGCTCCAGACCCTCTGGATTACAATTTCCTTACACCAGTGTCTTGCATGATTGTTTAGAATCTCCAGTGGTGGCTGTAATCTTTGAATCTCCTGAAAAGAGTACCATTTGTGGAGCCATTACTGTTGGTTCTGACGACGGACGGAAGCAAATGGGGTTGGGGTGCAACCTTGGGAGTGAAAGAGGCCCAGGACAGTTGGTCGGGATGGGAAGCCCACATTTTGTCCAATTGGCGGGAGCTAGCAGCAGTGAGCAGAGCTCTGCTGCAGTTTGCTCCTGATGTCCAGGGGGAGGCAATTCTTGTGATGACAAACAATCAGGTGGCGAAGTTGTATCTGAGCAGACAGGGGGGCACGAAGTCTCCCTCTCCGGCACTGTTAGCCATGGAGATTCTATCTTGGGCGGAGGTTCATTTGTTCTCCATCAAGGCAATGTATATCCCAGGGATGATCAACCTGCAGGCGGACAGTCTCAACAGGAATATGCCTTTGTCAGTAAAATTTTGTCTCAGTGTTCAGGCTGGCTTTCCAACTGATTACATTTCTCCTGGTGTTCTTTTTCTAGATCTTTTTGCCTCTCCGGAAAACGCGCTGGTGCCTCGGTTTTTCACAGAGTGGTCATGTTAAGAGGCATGGGGGATAGATACCCTGGCAGTCCCTTGTCCACAGGAACTCTTCCACTCAATTCCCCTCCTCCTGAAGTTGCTTCAGAGGATTTAGAGGGAGAGGGTCACAGTGATTTTGGTAGCCCCTTTCTGGCCCAGGAGACCTAAGTTTCATTTGCTGAGTCTCCTGGCGGTAGAGTCTCCTCTGCAATGTCCTTTCTCTCCCAGTCCTCGCCAGTTTCCAGATCTCACTCCCCAGCAGGTCTCCAAATTGAGACTGACGGCCTGGAAGTTGAGAGGCTTGGGTTGCAGCAGTTAGGTTGCTCACGGGAAGTGGCTTTTGATATACAATCAGTGAAGAAAAAGTCCATGCTCAAGGTGTACTCTAAACACTGGGGAATGTTTGTGTTTGGTGCTCTAAGAAATCTTGTGACCCACTTTTGGGAAATCCATTTCATGTTTTAGAGTTTCTGCGGGATGGGTTCTCCAAGGGATTGGCTCCTTGCACCTTTCCTTCCGAGTGGGCTGCTATAAACATGTAGAGGTACCAGAGGTGATTTTTCTGTGGTTAGTTCATAGGCCATGAAACAGCTGAGGAGTTTTAGGTTGAGAAATCCAGTGGCTTCTTATCCGGTACACTCCTGGGACTTATCAGTGGTGTTGGAAGGTCTTCAGACAATCCTCTTTGAGCCTCTTGAGCGAGCAAACTTGGCATGGCTTTCAGCTAAAGTGGTGTTCCTAGTTACCATCACCTCGGCTAGGAAGCTAGATGATTGTCCTCCTTGATTAGCACCTATCCTTACCTGTTATTTTTCTAAGACAAGGTGGTCTTAAGACCTGACCCTAGTTTTCATCCCAAGGTTCAATCTGTTTTTCACTGCTCACAGGAAATCATCCTTCCGGTTATTCTGTCTACGCTGGATGTACGCAGAACTCTGTTGGTGTACTTTGACCATACTAAATCTTTTCGGTCTTTTCAGTCCTTGTTTGTGTCACATGGTTGTGTGTAAAGGGAAGAAAACTTCAGGTATGACTATCAGTAGATGGGTCAGTGAGGAGATTACTCAAGCCTATTTTTCCATGAATTAAGTGTTGCCAGAGGGTGTTGTAGCCAGATCTACCAGAGAAGTGGCTGCTTCCTGGGCTGAGGCAGGTGGGGTTTCACTCAAAGAGATATGTAGGGCGGACACTTGGGTCAATCATATTTTTTTGTCTCATTACAAGTTGGACTTGGT
The DNA here is from genome assembly GCA_963921515.1 of Calotriton arnoldi. Lineage (NCBI taxonomy): Eukaryota > Metazoa > Chordata > Amphibia > Caudata > Salamandridae > Calotriton > Calotriton arnoldi. Next base: position 1,014,221 of record CAWUFW010005737.1, read on the forward strand.
TTCACGTTCTTTGGAAAATGTTGGTATAATGGTTTTACAAACAGCTATGATTTAATTGTTGTAAAGCATTACCTTTCGGGCCGGTGGAGGCCTGCGACGCACCTGTGTTCCTGCATGCTGGGGTGGGATTCGGTCCCCCAGCAATCTCGGCGGAAATCTTGGCGACAGCGCAGGAGGCGGGGCCAGCCCTCCCTGCACCTATAAAGCACCTGGGGCTCTCCCGCAGCGCGGGACGCGAGCAGACGTGCTCAGGCCGCGCCCAAGCAAAGCCCGGTCCAAGGGCGTGCCCGTCTGCGGCCGGAAAAGGCCGGGCTGGGCCCAATCTCTTGGTTGTACATTCTCGTTGAGTTCAGTGGAACAGTATTGCCAGCAGAAGATGTCAGCCGTATGATTTTGAAGATTGCGGTGAAGTAAGTTTGTTTCCCCTTTATCTTTTGCCCCCCTCATTATCTAACTTATAACCAGTACTATAGGCAAACAGAAGTTGGGGGATACAAACCACCTGCTGAGCAAACTATCACCCCTAAGCGATCCACCATAAACACCTTTCTTGCTCGTGCCGTGGGAGCTTTATCCAAAGAAATTGATCTAGCTGAGCGGCGCATGTCCCTTACTGCGACTGGCCAAAACAGGGGATACCGAATGTGTAACATCTACTAAGGGGAAGCCTGGACTAGGTAATGACGAAGATGACCAGAGTGCAGGATGCACTAGTGAAACCGTCTGCCAAATACCAACTGTACCAGAACAGGCATAAACCTCTACCTCCCCACGTCAGGTCACAGTACAGCTAAAGCTCTGACTACAGCTCATCCACCAGCAGCCAAACGAAAAAGAAAGACACAGCATGAAACACCTGTTGACCTGAGGTCCATGGATATACTTGCTCTGCAGGGGGCAGCTGATAATGAAAACAACTCTGTGGACAAACCAGTATGGGCCCTATTTTGGGATAAGCTAACATCTGTTATTAATAGTCTACTAATCCCCCTCAAAGAAAGACTGGGTAGGATGGAGGAGGAATTGAAAAAGGTCACTAATGTGAGCGTAATGCCATTGGATAAGAGGTCTCCACCATTAGACACAAGACTGAATAGTGCTACAGGTGGCATGCCCCCTCATGCCGAGGCTATGATTCGTCCCAGTCAAGATGCAATGTTGGGTGAAAATGTACAAAAGATTAACAGGGAATCTATCAGGGAGCCTGTCACCATGACCCATGTTGTGGCCCAACACTCAAGGGGCTCAAACATATACCCTCTCAACACCGATATGCCTTTACAAGATTTAGTTACCATTAATCTGCCACCTGCTAGCTGCCCATATGTGGCAGTACTAGTTAACATCCCCCCGCTGAAGCCAGGGGATAGGGAAACTACGGAATGTTTGAAGAACAAGGTTGTGCTCTGGCTTAGCTCTAAACATTTATTTTCACCTAGTAGAGCACATGAAATGCTGTTTACATGGAGAGTGGGGTAGATTGGGCCATTGAAAAAAAAACTTTGGTGGTGATTGTGTAGTTATTAACTTTAGAAACCCTAGAGTTGTTAGAGGCATCCATATTAAGATGGGGGTACCAACTATGGATACCCAAGACATGGGTATACTCCCATTGGGGTTTTTTTTATCGTCACTTACAGAGTCTACGTCATTGTTCTAGTGGTGCACCGAATTCACAAAGACAGAGGGTTACTCCGAGCTCGCATTTGCCATATGGTTCAGAATTTGCAGTGCCTAATTGATATGAGGCATTGAGTACATTAGATGATAATGAACGACTCAGCCCCGATCAAAGGGGACCCTAGGAATTATCAGAGAAGGGATTTTATAACCATTCAGGCAAGCCAGCTACCTCCAAAAGATCGTACATTTATCACTCGGGCACCCGCCATTTGTGGGCTGGCTGCAGCCAAGGCCGTCAAGGCAACTGGTAAAGATAATTTTAGCTCTTGCAATATACCTATATCTGCATCAAACATTGACCCTGTATGTCAGCCTTTTGAGACAGGGTTTACGTTTGCAACATGGAATGTGAATGGGTTATTGAATAAGGTTGAGAATGCTGATTGGGTTAGTGCCATATCTGGCTATGACATCATATGTTTACAAGAAACTTGGTGCATAAGTCCAGTACATGTAGAAGGATACTCCTCACATTTTTTAGCAGCTCTAGGGTCGCAAGCCGGGCGAGCTAAAGGGGTGCTACAGATACTTATTTCTAATAAAATTTCCACTAATGTTAAAAAGGTTGCATCAGTGGGCCCCCATGTACAATTGCTGTGGTAAAATAAAAAAGGAGGGAAAGACCTGATAGTTGTAAACTTCTACAACAATATCTTTGATTCTACTCGTAGCAGTGTGGCTACAGCCCTTGACCGTGGCCTTGAAACCTTTTTAGCTTCCATCAATACAAATTTTGCACTAGTGTAGGCAGGAGATTTTAACATCCAGGCATGCGGAGTATCTACCACCCAGGCATACGGCCATATTTACCAGGATGGAGAGGGAAACGACCATTTTTGCCATAACGAGTATGGGGAAGCATTAACCCGGATCATTTCTAAATATGATCTCCAATTACTTAGAGGGGGCCGTGGTCCTAATGGGGACCTTGTCCCAGCCTTTACCAGGAGAAATTTGTATTCTATCATTGTTGCAAAGTCATCCTGTGCCCTGGGCACCCCCCAACTTTTTGCTGACTGATACTGGTGGTAACTGACTTTGACTGACCCTGGGCTCTGCCTAACCAGGCCCAGGGCCAGTGCTATGCTGAAAGAGACACATTAGAATACAGTTAAAACACCTACATACACTAGGGTACACAATGGTATGGTGGGGTACCCCTGTGATTGGCATGACCTACCCTATAATCCCCTAGTATATAATAGGGCAGGGGGGATTGAAACTACCTAAAAGTCCCTAGTACCCTAGGGCATGGCAGTTTAGAGGCCAGCAGCTCTTTTTGCACTTGCATGTGTGCACTGCTAAAGCCTGAGGTCAGTTTAAAAGCAGCCCTGGGTACCAGGACTGCTTTTAAAAAGTAAATTGTGCCCAAACTCGACTTTGGAGTTTGTGGCACTTACAAATGGATAACCTACAATGTTATGGCATATTAGGGACCCCCAGGGACTCCCCTAGGTGTCCCAGGGGTGGGGGGTCAGGTGTCTATAAGGTAGACCATTATAAAATGAGTTTTATATGCCCTGGGTTAAGTGAAATTTTACATTTCACTCCCCACATTGTGGTAAAGTGCTGCCCAAATTCGACTTTGATGCTAGGAGCACTGTGAAGTGAGGATCTGCGATGTTTTTACAGATTCAGAACCCCTAAAGTCTCCCCTAGTTGTCCCATGGGGTGGGGGTCCTGTAGATATAAGCAAAGTACTTATAAAATATGTTTTTGTAAGTCCTGGTGCTGGAAAAATGGCCCAAGTCATTTTTCCCATTGCAAATCCCCTGTTACATAGGTTAACATGGTAGAAAGTTATTAACTAATAACTCTTGATAGGAGAGGGCTAGAAGTGCCATTCAAAGACTTCCCTGAAATGTATTAATAAATTCAACAATATGATATTGTTGATTTTCTCCTAAAGTGTACATACAAGAAGTTATAAGACTTTCTTGTTTGTAAGTCCAGATTCAGCCTTCCAGTGGTCTGCCCTGATTGGTCAGAGTTAAGTGGATTAGCCAGGCTTCCTTGAAGAGGTGATAAAGAGCCCCTGGGGTCAACCATCTCTGCTGGCAGGGCAGTGTGCTGTTCCATAGGAATGCCAGGCCAGGGGGAGGAGTCGTAACCTATGTTCTTCAAAGAGGAGAGCAGAGAACAGTGTCATTTACAACTCTGAACTTTCCACCTTAGGCAGATGGTAGGATTAAGGAAGGTATGAGCAGATGCAGGGGGGAGAGTCTAAGTAAATTAGCCATCCTAGGGGTGTGTTTAGCCAGCTCTTACCTCCTTGCTGCAAAATCAGCCATTATGGATTTGGAAGATTTGATGCACTCTGGGACAAAATAATGCCACACTCTACAGGATGTGGTCATATCTTTGAGGAGTTACCCTGCTCCCATTGGCCAGGAGTGACCTCCTGCATGACCCAGAGAACTTGGAATAAGTATCTGAGATGGGCAGAGCCCTCCAGATCTGCTGCTTGAAACTTACTGAAGCAAGACATTGCCAAGCTGAGAAGTTTTGCTGTGCAAAGATTTCTAAGGCCTGACCTGTGAAGACTGCGTCATCTGAAACTACAGCCCTGTGGATTATCTTGCTGAAAAGGAACTAAAGAGTGGACTCCCTGAAAGCTACAGGTTAAAAGAGCTCATCTGGAACATCACCAACTTAATCTGCACCTTGGATAACTACCAGTGGATTTGTAAGGGTGACGTCCAAGTGGATTGTGGGAACTGAAGTCCTCAACTTTCGAGGTGCATCTTGGAGCTTCCAGACCCTTGAAGTGAGTTTGAGACACTTTGGGACCCTTTGAGGAACTTAGGAAGAAGTTCAAGAAGTTTGGAGAATTTTGGAGGAACTTTGAAAAAAAGCTCCATAGAGGGACCGACTCAACCTGGTCAGCCAAGCCGCCTGCCTTCTACCGCGAGCCGTCCAAGCCACCCAGGTTCGTCCCGCTAAAAGCTCCGTCGGTCCAACTTCCAGAGTTTGACCGGGACTAGAGGAAATCTGAAGCCGGCGAACCCTCACTGGATCCGGCTACATGAAGAGCATTGAGAGACCCCGCGAGAAAAAGCTCCAGAAAAGTTTCTAAGTCGGCTCGTAGAAAAGGTGACCGTGAGCAACCGCGAGAGCCAAGCCGCCTGCCTTCCATCGCGTGTCGGCCTGGGCTCCTGGGTTGCCCCGCTGAAGCGCTAAAGAGAAAGTTTCTAAGTCCGCTCCAGGGAATTTGACCGGGAGCTCGTCGAAAGGCAATCCGGCGAACCCTCACCGAATCCAGACTGGCTGGGAGCTTCGAGGGACCTCGGGGAGAAAAGCTTCAGAAAAGTTTCTAAGTGTGAAGGTAGAAACTGAGACCGGGACGTGCCGCGAGCTGTAGCCGCCCAGGGCTCCATCGCGGTCAGCCTGAAATTTTGACCTTGACCCGGTCTATCGCGAGCAGGTATCCCAATATGGTGCTATAATCTTCTAAGTGCTATATTTTGCTAAATCTTTGAAAATTCATATCTCCAGTTCCCTACATTGGATTTTTTGTCGTTTTGGTGTCATTTTAAAGATAAAAATATTTCCTATTTTTATAAATTGGTGTTGGATTTTTATTATGTGTTGTGTCTTAATTATTTACTGAATTGGTGTTTTTAAATGCTTTACATACCTGTCTTTGAAGTTAAGCCTGCCTGCTCGCAGCCAAGCTACCAAGGGTTGAGCATAGGAATCATTTTCTAAGACCTATGCTGAGTCCTACCAATGATTAGTGGCCTTATTGCCAGTGGCAGACCTACATTTGCCCCTACCAATAATCCACTTTCCAACATTTGGTGCTCAGCGGTGTGGATGAGGACTTGTGTTTAAAAGTACACCTTTCAGTAAAGTGAATTAAGATTATAAAAATCCTCTAAATTGCCTTAGAACAAAACTTTTGAGTTTGATTTTTGGAATTTTGACTAAACTGTTTTTAATTCATTGTTTTGATTTTTCCAAATTGTTCTAAGTCTGTTGTGCCTAGTTTTTGTGACCCAAAACTAGGGAACCATGGAGCTAGACCTGGCTAAACTGTCCCAGTTCAAGATAGCTGATCTTAGGGTACAGTGTAGGCTTAGGGGGCTGCCTGTTTCCAACAGGATTAGGAAGGCAGGGTTACTTAAGTCCCTACAGGCCTGGGCTGGGGTAGCTGAGTAGATTCAAGGGGGGATGGAGGGTGTTCCCCCCAACCTCACCCAAGAGGAGGGTGAGGATGGTGCCTCTTCCATTATCTCTAATGTTAGCCCTATGATTCCTGATTGGGGGTAGTGGGGAAGGGTCCCTTACTCAGGAACCACCACCGTCCCTTGCAGAGAGACAGCTTAAGGCTCAATTAGCTTTGATAGCGTTGGAGCAGAGGAAACTGGAATTGGCTGAGAAGAGATGGGAGAGGGAGGAGGCGTTGAAAAGAAATGGTGGCAGTGAAAATGATGAAGAGTTTGAAATGTCCAGGGGTGGTGCATTTGATCACAAACTTCCCAAGGGTATAGTACCCAAGTACACTGAGGGGGATGACATTGACAAGTGGCTAGCAGCTTTTGAGAGGGCCCTTAGAATGAGTAGGGTCCACTCTAGGTATTGGGGTGCACTCCTGTGGGAGTTGATTCCAGTAGCTGGGAGGGATAGGCTCCTGACCCTGAAGGGAGAGGATGCAGAATCATACCAGCAGATGAAGGCATGCTTAGTCAAGAGGTTTGGTCTGACTCCAGAGCAGTACAGGGTGAAGTTTAGAGGCACCCAGAAATTTAGTTCAAAGTCTTGGGTAGACTTTGTGGACGTTTCAGTGAAGGCACTGGAAGGCTGGATTGTTGGTAACAAAGTTGACACATATGAGGGATTGTATAATTTGTTTTTGAAAGAACATATTTTGACTCATTGTGCAGAAGAAAAGTTACGCCAGTATCTAGTGGACTCTAAGCTGACAGACCCCAGAGAGCTGGGTGAAGCAGCTGATGAGTGGGTGAGAACCCGGGTTTCCATACAGCACCAGGGGGGTGACCAGAAGAAAGGAGGACAGGTCCCTCCCCAGGGGAAAGCCCAAGGGAAAGAAGGTCAAAGCCAGAAGGAGTCCTCCACAGACCCACAAAAACCTGCACAAGGAGGGGGGGCCCCGAGCCAACCCAAATCCAAAGGGAGGTGGAATCAGGGAAAGAATGGTATGTTCTTTGATCCCTCAAAAGTGGGTAAGTGCTTTGACTGTAACCAGCCAGGGCACAAACAGGGAGATGCTGTCTGCGCCAAGAAGCTCCCCCCTAAGGGGCCATCCACAGGGATTGCCAGTGTCAGTGTAGGGGTGAAGAGTGGTGCCCCAGAGAGGGGTAGTCAGGTGGTGGAAGCAACCTTAGTGTCCCTGGGTGGGGTGAATATTGCAACCCTTGCTGCCTTACCTCCAAACATGGACAAGTACAGGCAGAGGCCTAAAGTGAATGGGACTAAGGTTGAGGCTATCAGAGACACTGGGGCTAGTGTAACTATGGTCCTGGATGAGCTGGTGCCTCCAGAGAGGTTGTTACCTGATGAGTTTCACCAGGTGACTTATGCAGCCAGCACTACCAAACTCCATCCTATGGCTGTGCTGGATTTGGAATGGGGAGGTGTGACAGGCCCTATGAAGGTAGCTGTGTCAAAGGTGCTCCCAGTCCAGTGTTTACTGGGCAATGATCTTGAAGCCTCTGTGTGGTCAGAGGTGGAGAGAGGACTCCATATGAAAATATTGGAGCTCCCTGAGTGGGTATGTGCTGTGACTAGGTCACAGACTAGCCAGAAGGGAGGGGCTGGACACTTGGACCCTGGAACAAAGGGCTAAGCATCCAAGGACAAGGGCACTGGGCCTGGTGAGCCAGCCCAGGGAACTCCGGAGGTGCAGGAAGAATCTAACCCTGATGGGGAGGATCTGGCCTCTGAGGGAGGGACTCCATCCCTGCCAGAGCTGTCAGATTTGGCAGAACTGACAGGAGCAGGTGGACCCTCCAGAGAGGAGTTCAGTAAGGGACAGCGTGACTGTCCCACCCTTGAGAGCTTGAGGCGGATTGCTTCTAAGCAAGAGGAGGGGGATGACAGTGGGTTTCACAAACTCTACTGGGAAGATGGACTGCTTTATACTGAGGCCAGAAACCTCAAGGAGGGGGCCACCAGGAGGTTGGTGGTGCCCCAGAAGTACAGAGAGTTCATCCTGACTTTGGGTCACGATATCCCCTTGGCAGGACATTTGGGACAGACAAAGACATGGAACCGATTGGTAAACCATTTCTACTGGTCCCATATGTCTGAAAAGGCAAAGGAGTTTTGCAGCTCCTGTGTCACCTGTCAGGCCAGTGGCAAGGCAGGGGGCAAGACAAAGGCTCCCCTAATACCACTGCCAGTGGTTGGGGTTCCTTTTGAAAGGGTGGGGATGGACATTGTTGGTCCCCTGGACCCACCTACTGCATCAGGGAATAGGTATATCTTAGTGGTAGTTGACCATGCCACGAGGTACCCTGAAGCCATACCTCTTAGAACCATTGATGCTCCTGCAGTGGCTAGAGCGCTGCTTGGTATGTTCACCAGAGTGGGTTATCCAAAAGAGGTGGTGTCAGATAGGGGCACGAACTTCCTGTCCAGCTATCTGACTGCTATGTGGGATGAGTGTGGTGTCAACTACAAGTTCACCACCCCCTATCACCCACAAGCAAATGGTCTTGTTGAGAGATTCAACAAATCCCTGAAGGGCATGATAAATGGGTTGTCAGAGAAACTCAGGAGGAGTGCTTACTGTTTGCCTACAGGGAGGTGCCACAGAAAGGGGTTGGTTTCAGTCCCTTAGAGTTGTTGTTTGAACACCCTGTGAGGGGGCCATTGAGCCTGCTCAGAGAGTCTTTAGAGAAGCCTCTTAAAGAAGCAAAGGACAATGTGCTTGACTATGTGCTAGGCCTGAGATCTAGAATGGCAGAGTACATGTACAAGGCAAACAGGAAACTGGATGCCAGCCAGGAGCCCATGAAGCACTGGTATGATCAAAAGGCTACTATGCCTGAGTATACTCCAGGACAATTGGTGTGGGTGTTGGAGCCTGTGGCTCCCAGGGCCCTCCATGACAAGTGGAGTGGGCCCTATCCAAACTTAGAAAAGAAGGGTGAGGTTACCTATTTGGTTGACCTTGGCACCCCCAGGAACCCTCATAGGATCCTGCATGTGAATAGATTGAAACCCCACCATGACAGGGCAGACATGACCATGTTACTAGTCACTGATGAGGGTGTGGAGGAGGAAACTGAGCCTGTGCCCGACCTCCTCTCCACTAATGTGCAAGATGGGTCAGTGGAGGGGGTGATACTCTCTCCCAAGTTGACAGACCAGCAGCACAGAGACTGTAAGCAAGTGCTGGAGCAGTTTGCTGGCCTGTTCTCTTTGACCCCAGGCATCACTGAGTGGTGTGTGCACCACATTGACACTGGTGACAGCCTACCTGTCAAAAATAAACTGTACAGGTTGTCTGACCATGTCAGAGCCAGCATTAAAGCTGAGGTTGCTAAGATGCTGGAACTGGGGGGGTATTTGAACCGTCTGAGAGTCCATGGGCCAGTCCAGTGGTGCTGGTACCTAAACCTAATCCTCAGGGGGACCCAAGGAGTTAAGGTTCTGTGTGGACTACAGAGGATTGAATGCAGTCACAAAGACTGACGCTCACCCTATACCTAGAGCTGATGAGCTCATTGATAGGTTAGGGGCTGCTAAGTACCTGAGTACTTTTGATTTGACTTCAGGTTACTGGCAGATTGCCCTCACTGATGGAGCAAAGGAGAGGTCAGCATTCTCCACCCCAGAGGGACATTATCAGTTCAAGGTAATGCCCTTTGGATTAAAGAATGCACCTGCCACCTTCCAAAGGTTGGTGAACAGGGTCTTGTCTGGGTTGGAACAGTTCAGTGCAGCTTACTTGGATGATATAGCTGTATACAGTTCTACCTGGGGGAATCACTTAAACCACCTAAGGGAAGTGCTTCAGGCCATGCAGCAAGCAGGCCTGACTATTAAGGCCAGTAAGTGCCAAATAGGGCAGAGTTCTGTGGTGTACCTGGGCCACCTGGTAGGTGGGGGCCATGTACAGCCTCTCCAAGCTAAAATCCAAACTATTTTGGATTGGACAGCTCCTGTTACCCAGACTCAGGTCAGGGCATTCCTTGGACTGACAGGGTACTATAGAAGGTTTGTTCAAAATTATGGGACCATTGTGGGGCCCCTAACAGAACTCACTTCTAAAAAGAGGCCCAAGAAGGTGGCTTGGACCCCAGAGTGTCAGAAGGCCTTTGACACTCTGAAAGCTGCTATGTGTTCAGCACCAGTGCTACTGGCCCCTGACTACACAAAAGAATTTGTGGTTCAGACAGATGCTTCAGAGCAAGGGATTGGGGCAGTGTTGTCACAGCTAAATGAAGAGGGCCTTGATCAGCCAGTTGCCTTTATTAGCAGGAGGCTTCTTCCCAGAGAGCAGAGGTGGAGTGCCATTGAGAGAGAGGCTTTTGCTGTGGTTTGGTCCCTGAAAAAGTTGAGACCATATTTGTTTGGGACTCACTTCCGTGTTCAAACTGACCACAGGCCTCTCAGATGGCTCATGCAGATGAGAGGGAGAATCCCAAGCTGTTAAGGTGGTCCATTTCCCTACAGGGGATGGACTTTACAGTGGAACACAGACCTGGGGTTGCCCATGGAAATGCGGATGGACTTTCCAGGTTTTTCCACTTAGCTGATGAGGACTACCAGGGTGTAGGTTAGTAACCCATCACCTTTCGTTTGACGGAGGCTATGTTGCAAAGTCATCCTGTGCCCTGGGCACCCCCCAACTTTTTTCTGACTGATACTGGTGGTAACTGACTTTGACTGACCCTGGGCTCTGCCTAACCAGTCCCAGGGCCAGTGCTATGCTGAAAGAGACACATTAGAATACAGTTAAAACACCTACATACACTAGGGTACACAATGGTATGGTGGGGTACCCCTGTGATTGGCATGACCTACCCTATAAGCCCCTAGTACATAATAGGGCAGGGGGGATTGAAACTACCTAAAAGTCCCTAGTACCCTAGGGCATGGTATTTTAGAGGCCAGCAGCTCTTTTTGCACTTGCATGTGTGCACTGCTGAAGCCTGAGGTCAGTTTAAGAGCAGCCCTGGGTACCAGGACTGCTTTTAAAAGTAAATTGTGCCCAAACTCGACTTTGGGGTTTGGGGCACTTAAAAATGGATAACCTACAATGCTATGGCATATTAGGGACCCCCAGGGTCTCCCCCAGGTGTCCCAGGGGTGGGGGGTCAGGTATCTATAAGGTAGACCCTTATAAAATGAGTTTTATATGCCCTGGGTTAAGTGAAATTTTACATTTCACTCCCCACATTGTGGTAAAGTGCTGCCCAAATTCGACTTTGTTGCTAGGAGCACTGTGAAGTGAGGATCTGTGATATTTTTACAGATTCAGAACCCCTAAAGTCTCTCCTAGTTGTCCCTTGGGGTGGGGGTCCTGTAGAAATAAGCAAAGTACTTATAAAATATGTTTTTGTAAGTCCTGGTGCTGGAAAAATGGCCCAAGTCATTTTTCCCATTGCAAATCCCCTGTTACATAGGTTAACATGGTAGAAAGTTAATAACTAATAACTCTTCATGGGAGAGGGCTAGAAGTGCCATTCAAAGACTTCCCTGAATGGTATTAATAAATTCAACAATGTGATATTGTTGATTTTCTCCTAAAGTGTACATACAAGAAGTTATAAGACTTTCTTGTTTGTAAGTCCAGATTCAGCCTTCCAGTGGTCTGCCCTGATTGGTTAGAGTTAAGTGGATTAGCCAGGCTGCCTTGAAGAGGTGATAAAGAGCCCCTGGGGTCAACCAGCTCTGCTGGCAGGGCAGTGTGCTGTTCCATAGGAATGCCAGGCCAGGGGGAGGAGTCGTAAACTATGTTCTTCAAAGAGGAGAGCAGAGAACAGTGTCATTTACAACTCTGAACTTTCCACCTTAGGCAGATGGTAGGATTAAGGAAGGTATGAGAAGATGCAGGGGGTAGAGTCTAAGTAAATTAGCTATCCTAGGGGTGTGTTTAGCCAGCTCTTACCTCCTTGATGGAAAATCAGCCATTATGGATTTGGAAGATTTGATGCACTCTGGGACAAAATAATGCCACACTCTACAGGATGTGGTCATATCTTTGAGGAGTTACCCTGCTCCCATTGGTCAGGACTGACCTCTTGCATGACCCAGAGAACTTAGAATAAGTATCTGAGAGGGGCAGAGCCCTCCAGATCTGCTGCTTGAAACTTACTGAAGCAAGACATTGCCAAGCTGAGAAGTTTTGCTGTGCAAAGATTTCTAAGGCCTGACCTCTGAAGACTGCGCCATCTGAAACTACAGCCCTGTGGATTATCTTGCTGAAAAGGAACTAAAGAGTGGACTCCCTGAAAGCTACAGGTTAAAAGAGCTCATCTGGAACATCACCAACTAAATCTGCACCTTGGAGAACTACCAGTGGATTTGTAAGGGTGACGTCCAAGTGGATTGTGGGAACTGAAGTCCTCAACTTTCAAGGACCATCTTGGAGCTTCCAGACCCTTGGAGTGAGTTTGAGACACTTTGGGACCCTTTGAGGAACTTCAGCAAAAAGTTCAAGAAGTTTGGAGAACTTTGGAGGAACTTTGAAAAAAAGCTCCATAGAGGGACCGACTCAACCTGGTCAGCCAAGCCGCCTGCCTTCAACCGCGAGCCGGCCAAGCCACCCAGGTTCGTCCTGCTAAAAGCTCCGTCGGTCCAACTTGCAGAGTTTGACCGGGACTAGAAGAAATCTGAAGCCGGCGAACCCTCACCGGATCCGGCTACATGAAGAGCATCGAGAGACCCCACGAGAAAAAGCTCCAGAAAAGTTTCTAAGTCCGCTCGTAAAAAAGGTGACCGGGAGCAACCGCGAGAGCCAAGCCGCCTGCCTTCCATCGCGTGTCGGCCTGGGCTCCTGGGTTGCCCCGCTGAAGCGCTAAAGAAAAAGTTTCTAAGTCCGCTCCAGGGAATTTGACCGGGAGCTCGTCGAAAGGCAATCCGGCGAACCCTCACCGAATCCGGACTGGCTGGGAGCTTCGAGGGACCTCGGGGAGAAAAGCTCCAGAAAAGTTTCTAAGTGTGAAGGTTGAAACTGAGACCGGGACCTGCCGCGAGCTGTAGCCGCCCAGGGCTCCATCGCTGTCGGCCTGAAACTTTGACTTTGACCCGGTCTATCGCGAGCAGGTATCCCAATATGGTGCTATAATCTTCTAAGTGCTATATTTTGCCAAATCTTTGAAAATTCATATCTCCGGTTCCCTACATTGGATTTTTGTCGTTTTGGTGTCATTTTAAAGATAAAAATATTTCCTATTTTTATAAATTGGTGTTGAATTTTTATTATGTGTTGTGTCTTAATTATTTACTGAATTGGTGTTTTTAAATGCTTTACATACCTGTCTTTGAAGTTAAGCCTGCCTGCTCGCAGCCAAACTACCAAGGGTTGAGCATAGGAATAATTTTCTAAGACCTATGCTGAGTCCTACCAATGATTAGTGGCCTTATTGCCAGTGGCAGACCTTCATTTGCCCCTACCAATAATCCACTTTCCAACAATCATAGATCATGTATTGGTGTCTGCCTCTGCCATTGGTATGTGTGGTAATCTTAGTGTCGTTCTCTCTATATTTAGTGATCATAATCTACTTACAATATCGTTTTTCTTCTGGGGCCAAAGGTGGGACTCATTCGATCTAATAAATAATATTGACCCCACTAGGATACATGGTGTAAGAATCAAGTGGACCGGCGTTGATCCACGTATGACCCTGCAGAAAATAGTAGTGTCTAATCGTAGGGAAATAATCTACTGTCTTCAGGATGAAATTGCCTCAAATATAGTGATTGAAAACTTCCGTTATATTATAATTTCCATCAAATCACTTTTAACTAAGTATCCAGGTACATCAGGTAACAACAGAAAGGGATGGTATGATGGTACTTGTACTAAAGCACTACAGTCACTTAAGTATGCCTTGTCTAAATCCCCACGAGACACACCAACTATCAAATCCCTTCGGAGCGAGTATAAATTAGCTATAGCGGCCCGGAAAAAGACACTTCAGGCCGAAGCATGGGAAACCTGGCCATTTCCGCAAAAACTTACTCAAGAGGCAATACCCATAAAGAGCAAACTGACATACTAACCTGTGTCACTTCCTTTACTTCGGACTCCAACCGGATAAAGAAAGTGATCAATAAACACTGGGGGATCCTCAACACAGGGGCATTACAGATCCCTAAACCCCGGTTTGCTTTTAAGCGTACTCAGAACTTAAAGGACATACTGATCCATACAAGACCTAGACCTGGAAGAGCGAATGACCAAAGATCCCTATGGGATTTACCACCAGTTCAGGGACACCATCCCTGTGGCTCCTGTGCGGTATGTCCCCAAACCACGCCCACAAAAGGAATAACTTTCACAGACTCGTTTACCTGGCAGATTACAAAACATACCAATTGTAACACAACTCAATGTGTATATATGATTACATGCCCTTGTAAGAAAAGGTATATAGGGATGACAATAAGGATGGTAAAAACCAGAATCACAGAACACAAAAGTAACATCCTGTAGGAGAGTAGGATCTGCCTCTTATGTTGCCCCCACTTTTTTCCTGATGTTTACACTGGTTTCTGGCTATAGTCTGGCTGGGCCCCTGCTAATCAGGGCCCCAGCCTCTCTGTTCTCTCTAAACGACTTGGAGTGCACTCTAGGTGCACTAGTGATTGGATACTGTGGTACCTTATGAGTCCCTAGTATATGGTACCTTAGGTACCAAGGGCATAGGTACTTCACAGGCCTCCCAGGGGCTGCAGCATGTATTATGCCACCCCTGGGAAGCAGACTAAATCTGACACCACAGGCCTGCTACTGCAGCCTGAGTGAGGAAGTGCTAGCACCCCTCACTGAGATATATGTTCCCTATATCTCTCCTACACACACATATAACCCTATCAGCCACCCCTAAGGCAGGCCCTATCAATCCTGAGGGCAGGGTGCTTGGCTTCTATGTGAGAGGGTGCCTCTGCCTGAGCAGGGCCCCTCTGCAGCTCTCAGAGTCCATTCTCTGGTGCTGTTTGTGGATGCGGTTAAACCATATACTTTTAAGTACATTATATCCTCGCGGTAAAATGCTAACTTTGGAATGGCTGCATCGAAACATGTCGTGTTTGGTGTCAAACACCTTGGAATACTACCCCCCCGCCAGTCCTGGCGGCGGGGGTAGCATTCCACCCTTCTAGAGGGATAGACATGTACCTACTGTGGAAACGCGGTAGAATCCTGCAGAGCCCTGGCATCACAAAATGGATGCCACCAGTCACAGACACTGGGCTGCCCTCCTGCTGATGACCAACACTCGCAGTGGAGGGAGCCCAACAATAGATATCCTGTCCCAAGGGGTGTGACCACCTCCCAGACAGGGTTTAGTGTATTGGGGCTGGGTGGGTGCACTCTTAGAGTGCTTTGAAGTCCTGCACTGGGGGAGCAGAAGGCTCCTCTGTGCATATGCCAGTTCAAACCGGCTCAGGGGCTACCTGTCCCTGCTCTGGCGTGAAACTGGACAAAGGGAAGTGGGTGTAGCCACCCCCTCCCCTGACCCTCCCATAGGTAGGGTCATAGAGCTAGTCCCTCCCCTCCTTTTAGTATAAGAGGGGGAACCTGTGCATTGCACCCTAGATTTCCCTGGACGACGCTCTACAAGAAGAATCCCGGATGTTCGACGTTCCACTACCTTTGGAAGACTGAAGAATCTCCCTTGGAGTCAAGGAGTGACTCCCCTGCTTGGCAGGCACCAAAAACTACAAACGACGGTCGCAAACTACGCCGCTCCCGCCGGAGTCCGAAGTCCCTGCAGCCCCAGAAGTGGATTTCCTGACTTCTCAAAGGCCATCGTGAGTCCCTAGCGAAGCTGAGGCCAGTGGACCCCAAGAGTAACGAGGAACTGTGACCCCTGGGTACCATGCACTATTGTCGAGTGCAACCCCTTCACAACGTTCCACGAACTTGTGCTTTGGACCACGTGTGGTCCCAGCCTCCAGCAGGAATCCCTCCTAAGATCAGCGGCCTACCACGTCCCGTGAGACCGTGGGCCCCTGTCAGAGAATCCTCCCGAGGCGTCTTCGCGATCCCTTGCCAGCCGGCTTGTGGGTCCCCAGAAGACTTTCCAAAGAAACAAAAGGGCTCTCCTGGTTGCTCCAGGCCTGCCCTGACTTACCCTCGCTGGGTGAGTTCCACAGACCTTGCTGGTCTGCGCCATTGCCTCTTCACACTTTCCTCGAGACTTGCTGTTACCAAGGCTTGTTGGCTCCGATCGAGTTGCCGACACCGCAGTAAGCCGCAGACATCGTGGGACACGCCGAATCCAGCTCCTGGTCATCGTCGACGCCTCCTGGACCTCGTGGCTGAAGAGTCAAGGCAACCGTGAATGACCTGAACCCTGCGACGACGGTGGGCATTCATCTTCCTTTCCCCGAGTCACTGCCAAGTGACTTTGAACACTGTCCCCTCTGCTTTCAGGTCATCCTTCCACCGAATCCAGGCTTGCATTCCACCGGACACTTCTTCAAACCATCACAAGCAGCAAGTCTTCTTTGCTCGCCATTGAAAACGACGCCGCGACCCGACACCAAAGGACACCTGTGCACCCGGCTTCCCTGGGTGAGGTAACTCCAGCACTACGGTGCTCCTGTGGGTGTGGGCCCTCGAACTACTTACCCTGTAAGTGACTTGCTTGTAGGTTCACCAGAAGTATCCTAAAACTCTTACTTTCCCCGTGCAATTCTCGCACTGACTCGTACCTGGTTTGCGTCTGTGTTAGACCCACCGCGTCCGACTCCCTTGCAAATCCTATCTGTAGACCGTATCCTCCGACTCGTACTGAGTCCGATCGGTGTGTTCGCCTCGAACACGCAAGGGACCTTGAACATTGATATCTCAATCGCGTCTGAGTGCATAGACTCGCACAGGATTCGCATCGGTGCCAGGTCACCGCGTCCGTCGCCTGTGGGTCTCCTACAACTACCTGGGGTGGTTATTGGGGGTCCCTCGATTCTAGATGCCCTAGACCTAGGTCTAGCAAACTAAGATTGTAATATTCAATTGTGCTAAACTTATCCTGATAATATTTGACTTGTACATATGTTCCTATCCTCTAAATCTCAGAAAGAGATTAGTAGAGAGTGTTTATTAATAAATACATATATATTTGATATATATACCTGTGTGGTGTCTTTTCATTTGGTGATTCAAGAGATTGTGTGGTAAAACAAGCTGCTTTACATTCCTTCAAGACTTAGCCTGAAGCCTGCTCTCCACAGCTACCACTAGGATAGCTTTCTATAAAGGTTGTCTTAAACCTATCTACCATAAGAGTCGAATTGTTCTGGTGCAAGGTGTCCACTTTAATTAGTGAACAGCATATACCAGGCCAACTTCTCACATTGGTGGCAGCGGTGGGATTCCAGCTTGCTATTGTTTTACCAGAAAATCTCTATTTGAATTACTAACTGAAAACCACTATAGGTACTTAAGGTACATATAAAGTCAAGCTTAGTATCGATAAGTTCTACTGAACTTAGAGCTGTGTGCCAAGGGATAGCACACCCTTTCTACAGCTCAAGCTAGTATCAGTAGGCCACAAACTAGTGTAGGTAGTACAACACTGCACAACACTAGAATGTCCTTAAAGGGTGGAACCAGTGGATCCACTCAGCCTCAGTACAAGGACATGGCTTTCTCTGACTTGAGAGCCATGTGTGTTGAAAGACACCTGAGACTAGGACAGAGTCCCTCAACCCTGCACCTGATAGATCTGCTGACAGCAGATGATCTTAGATTGGCTCTAGGAGCTAATAGGTCTGAATCAGTGGGTGGGTCAATTACAGTATCTGGGTCAGACGATGAAAATCCGAATGACCAGGACTCTGTGATTGAAGGGCCAGGCCTCAAGGGGCCTGAAAAGGACAGAGGAATTCTCCCTAAGAGAACTGACAGAGTGGATGAGAGGCACAGGTCCCCTTCCAGGGAATCTGAGCACTCTTATCACTCTGGCAGAGAATTTGTCCACCAGAGGAACTCATACTTTCCCATAAGAGAGACCTCCTCTGAAAGAATGTGCAAACTGCTGCAGTATGAGGAAGCAAGAGTTGCCCTCAGAACCAAGCAGTTGGCACTGGATAGAGAAGCCCTGGAGATCCAGAGAACTTCTCGACGAGAGGGGTTAGAACCCCTTGGTGGCAGCAAGTGTCCCTAGAGGCAGGGAATCTATCCCAGACCATAGGAACCTGAGCAAGGTTGTTTCTCCCTACCAGAGTGGGGATGATATCCACAAGTGGATAACTGCTATGGAGAGGGCCTGTCGAGTACAGCAGGTCCCCCAGAAACAGTGGGCAGCAATCTTGTGGCTCTCCTTTTCAGATAAAGGTAGAGACAAGCTCCTCACTGTTAGAGAAGAGGATGCTGATGATTATGAAGTCCTGAAGAGTGCACTGATAGATGGGTTTGGCTTAACCACTGAACAGTACAGGTTAAAGTTCAGAGACAGCCAGAAGGCACAGACTCAGGACTGGACTGACTTTGTTGATTGTGCAACCAAGGCTCTAGAGGGTTGGCTGGTTGGCAGTAGGGTTACTGATTTTAAGGGATTGTATAATATGATGATGAGAGAACAAATCCTTAATAATTGCCAGAACCAGTTGTTGCATCAGTACCTGATGGACTCGGATCTGACCTCTCCCCAAGAATTGGGAAAGAAGGCAGACAAGTGGGTCAGAACCAGGGTGAGGCAGAAACCCCAGAACCAAGGGGGTGACACCAAGAAGCAAGATCCTAAGGGCTCTGAGAAAGGTGGGGATAAGTCAAAAGACCAGAAGTCTTCACAAGGGCCCCAAAAATCTGCATATGGTGGGGAGTCACAGTCCAACAAGGGAAAAGGCCAAAAGAAGCCCTGGTGCAAATTCTGTAAACAGAAAGGGCACTGGACTTCTGACTGTAACAAGTCCAAAGACCAAAACACCACCACTCCTGCCCCTAAGGCAACTGTTCCCCCTAGTTCAGCTACTGGTGGAGGTGGTACACAGACTAAGGGTTTAGTAGGGTTGACCCTGGGTTCTGAAGTGGACTCTGACCTAGTCAGAGTGCCCACTCAGGCAATGCTGATTTGTGAGGGAGACCTTAATATGTCCTTCCTAGTGAGTCCCAGTAATCTGGGCAAATACAAACAGCAGCCTGTAATAAATGGCAAACAGGCTTTGGCATTTAGGGACATAGGTGCTAGTGTCACCATGGTGGCAGAGGATCTTGTGGACCCTGGACAGATCATCCTGGGCGAAATGTACCAGGTGACCAATGCAAGCAACGTCCAGACCAACCATAGTCTGGCAGTTGTGAATTTCTCCTGGGGAGGGGTAACTGGCCTCAAGAAGGTTGTAGTCAGTGCAGCCCTCCCTGTCGAATGTCAACTGGGCAATGATCTAGAGACTTCAGCCTGGTCTGAAGTAGAGTTATGGACTCATGCTGAGATGTTGGGCATCCCTGCAGAGGTATTTGCTGTGACCAGGTCACAAGCAAGAATGCATGACACTGAACCAGCTCTGGATCCTGGAACAATGGACCAGATGCTTCCCAAGAGGAGGAGCAGTAGGGTAAAGGCAGTGCCTTCCCCTCTGTCTCAGATCACAGATTCACCCCCAGAGGGAGGTGAAGCAGATCCTGAAGAAGGAACTGCCCCAGAGGGACTTGAGCCTGATCAGGTTGAGTTCTTGGGGGCAGGGGGCCCTTCTAGGGAAGATCTGAGGAAGGAGCAACAGTGCTGCCCCTCTCTTGAACCCCTCAGACAGCAGGCTGCTGCTGAGGCTGCTGGGAGTGCTAGTGGGTCCCATAAAGTTTATTGGGATGAGGGACTCCTATATTCTGAAGGTAGAGACCCAGCCCCTGGAGCCACCAGGAGGTTGGTAATACCTCAGAAGTTTAGGGGGTTCCTCTTGACCCTAGCACACGACATCCCTTTAGCAGGACACTTGGGCCAAAACAAGACCTGGGACAGGCTTGATCCACATTTTCATTGGCCACATATGTCAGAGGACACAAAGGAGTGTTGTCGCTCCTGTGTCACTTGCCAAGCCAGTGGTAAGGCAGGTGGCACCACAAAGGCCCCCCTGATACCACTACCTGTGGTGGGGGTACCCTTTGAAAGGGTAGGGATTGACATTGTTGGTCCCCTTGACCCTCAAACTGCATCTGGGCACAGGTTTATCCTGGTGGTAGTGGATCATGCCACCAGGTACCCAGAAGCAATTCCTCTGAGGACCACCACAGCCCCTGTGGTGGCAAGAGCCCTCATTGGAGTCTTCTCCAGAGTGGGTTTTCCAAAGGAGGTCATTTCTGACAGAGGTACCAACTTCATGTCAGGGTATCTAAAAGCAATGTGGAAGGAGTGTGGTGTAACTTACAAGTTCACCACCCCCTATCACCCACAATGCAATGGTTTAGTTGAACGCTTCAACAAAACCTTGAAAGGAATGATTAAAGGACTCCCAGAGAAGCTTAGGCGGAAATGGGACCTTCTTCTTCCTTGCCTGTTGTTTGCCTACAGAGAGGTTCCACAGAAGGGGGTTGGCTACAGCCCATTTGAGCTTCTGTTTGGGCATCCTGTGAGGGGTCCACTGTGTTTGGTAAAAGAGGGCTGGGAGTTACCTCTCAAGCCCCCCAAACAAGATGTGATGGACAATGTACTTGGTCTCCGCTCCCGGATGGCTGAGTACATGAAAAAGGCAACCAAAAACCTGGAGGCCAGCCAAGAATTACAAAAAGCTTGGCATGACCAAAAGGCTGTACTGACTGTATACCAGCCAGGACAGAAAGTGTGGGTGTTGGAGCCTGTGGCCCCAGCAGCCCTCCAGGACAAGTGGAGTGGCCCCCATACAATAGTTGAACAGAAGGGAGAAATCACCTATCTGGTGAATCTTGGAACTCCCAGGAGCCCCCTGAGGGTGCTCCATGTCAACCGACTAAAGCCATATGTTGACAGGGCTGACATGGGCTTGCTCATGGCAACTGATGAGGACCAGGAGGAGGAGAGTGACCCTCTCCCTGACCTGCTCTCTCAGAACCCTGATGATGGGTCAGTAGATGGTGTTGCTTTGGCAAGCAGCCTCACTGACCATCAGCAAACTGAGTGCAGACAAGTTCTGCAACAGTTTAGACATATGTTTAGCCTGACCCCTAGTCAGACTTCCTGGTGCACCCACGAGGTGGACACTGGAGACAGTCTGCCTGTCAAGAATAAAATCTACAGGCAACCTGATCATGTCAGGGACTGTATCAGGACTGAAGTCCAGAAAATGTTGGAGCTAGGTGTAATTGAGCCTTCAGATAGCCCTTGGGCTAGTCCAGTAGTCCTGGTACCCAAGCCTCATACCCAGGGTGGTAAGAAAGAAATGAGGTTTTGTGTAGACTACAGAGGCCTCAAAGCAGTCACTAGGACTGATGCCTATCCCATACCCAGGGCAGATGAGCTGATTGATACTTTGGCCTCAGCCAAGTATCTAAGCACGTTTGACCTAACAGCTGGCTACTGGCAGATCAGATTAGCTGATGATGCAAAAGCCAAGACAGCATTTTCGACTCCCTGGTGGGCACTACCACTTTGTGGTGATGCCCTTTGGATTGAAAAATGCACCTGCCACTTTTCAGAGGTTGGTGAATAAAGTTCTGACAGGGATGGAAACTTATTGCTCAGCTTATCTAGATGATATTGCTGTCTTTAGTTCCTCCTGGCATGATCACCTGGTCCACCTCAGGAATGTTTTGGAGGCCCTGCCTCACTATCAAGGCCACTAAGTGCCAGATAGGGCAGAGTCAGGTTGTGTACCTGGGCCACCTTGTAGGTGGAGGCCAGGTTCAGCCTTTACAGAGCAAGATCCAGACCATAATGGAATGGGTTGCTCCAACCACCCAGACACAGGTGAGAGCCTTCTTAGGCCTATCTGGGTACTATAGGAGGTTTGTCAAGGATATGGATCTATAGTGACCCCCTTGAATGATCTGACCTCAAAGAAAATGCCAAAAAAGGTTCAGTGGACAGCTAGCTGTCAAAAGGCATTTGAAGACCTAAAGCAGGCCATGTGCACTGCCCCCATCTTACAGAGTCCAGACTACACCAAAAAGTTAATTGTCCAAACAGATGCTTCTGAGCTGGGTGTGGGAGCTGTACTGTCTCAACTGAATGATGAAGGTCAAGACCAGCCAGTAGCTTTTATTAGCAGAAGGCTGACCCCTAGAGAGAAACGTTGGTCAGCTATAGAGAGGGAGGCCTTTGCTGTGGTATGGGCCCTGAAGAAGCTGAGGCCATACTTGTTTGGTACTCACTTCATAGTTCAGACCGACCACAAGCCCCTCCTATGGCTTAAACAAATGAAAGGAGAAAACCCAAAACTTTTGAGGTGGTCCATTTCCCTACAGGGGATGGACTATACAGTGGAACAGAGACCTGGGACCCAACATGCCAATGCAGATGGACTCTCAAGGTATTTCCACTTTGAACACGAAGACTCAACTGGTCAAGGTTAGTTTAGTGTCCCTGCGTTTGGGGGGTTTGTGTAGGAGAGTAGGATCTGCCTCTTATGTTGCCCCCACTTTTTTCTGATGTTTACACTGGTTTCTGGCTATAGTCTGGCTGGGCCCCTGCTAATCAGGGCCCCAGCCTCTCTGTTCTCTCTAAATGACTTGGAGTGCACTCTAGGTGCACTAGTGATTGGATACTGTGGTACCTTATGAGTCCCTAGTATATGGTACCTTAGGTACCAAGGGCATAGGTACTTCACAGGCCTCCCAGGGGCTGCAGCAAGTATTATGCCACCCCTGGGAAGCAGACTAAATCTGACACCACAGGCCTGCTACTGCAGCCTGAGTGAGGAAGTGCTAGCACCCCTCACTGAGATATAGGTTCCCTATATCTCTCCTACACACACATATAACCCTATCAGCCACCCCTAAGGCAGGCCCTATCAATCCTGAGGGCAGGGTGCTTGGCTTCTATGTGAGGGGGTGCCTCTGCCTGAGCAGGGCCCCTCTGCAGCTCTCAGAGTCCATTCTCTGGTGCTGTTTGTGGATGCGGTTAAACCATATACTTTTAAGTGCATTATATCCTCGCGGTAAAATGCTAACTTTGGAATGGCTGCATCGAAACATGTCGTGCTTGGTGTCAAACACCTTGGAATACTACCCCCCCGCCAGTCCTGGCGGCGGGGGTAGCATTCCACCCTTCTAGAGGGATAGACATGTACCTACTATGGAAACGCGGTAGAATCCTGCAGAGACCTGGCATCACAAAATGGATGCCACCAGTCACAGACACTGGGCTGCCCTCCTGCTGATGACCAACACTCGCAGTGGAGGGAGCCCAACAATAGATATCCTGTCCCAAGGGGGTGTGACCACCTCCCAGACAGGGTTTAGTGTATTGGGGCTGGGTGGGTGCACTCTTAGATTGCTTTGAAGTCCTGCACTGGGGGAGCAGAAGGCTCCTCTGTGCATATGCCAGTTCAAACCGGCTCAGGGGCTACCTGTCCCTGCTCTGGCGCGAAACTGGACAAAGGGAAGTGGGTGTAGCCACCCACTCCCCTGACCCTCCCATAGGTAGGGTCATAGAGCTAGTCCCTCCCCTCCTTTTAGTATAAGAGGGGGAACTTGTGCATTGCACCCTAGATTTCCCTGGACGACGCTCTACAAGAAAATCCCGGACCTTCGACGTTCCACTACCTTTGGAAGACTGAAGAATCTCCCTTGGAGTCAAGGAGTGACTCCCCTGCTTGGCAGGCACCAAAAACTACAAACGACGGTCGCAAACTACGCCGCTCCCGCCGGAGTCCGAAGTCCCTGCAGCCCCAGAAGTGGATTTCCTGACTTCTCAAAGGCCATCGTGAGTCCCCAGCGAAGCTGAGGCCAGTGGACCCCAAGAGTAACGAGGAACCGCGACCCCTGGGTACCGTACACTATTGTCGAGTGCAACCCCTTCACAACGTTCCACGAACTTGTGCTTTGGACCACGTGTGGTCCCAGCCTCCAGCAGGAATCCCTCCTAAGATCAGCGGCCTACCACGTCCCGAGAGACCGTGGGCCCCTGTGAGAGAATCCTCCCGAGGCGTCTTTGTGATCCCTTGCCAGCCGGCTTGTGGGTCCCCAGAAGACTTTCCAAAGAAACAAAAGGGCTCCCCTGGTTGCTCCAGGCCTGCCCTGACTTACCCTCGCTGGGTGAGTTCCACAGACCTTGCTGGTCTGCGCCATTGCCTCTTCACACTTTCCTCGAGACTTGCTGTTACCAAGGCTTGTTGGCTCCGATCGAGTTGCCGACACCGCAGTAAGCCGCAGACATCGTGGGACACGCCGAATCCAGCTCCTGGTCATCATCGACGCCTCCTGGACCTCGTGGCTGAAGAGTCAAGGCAACCGTGAACGACCTGAACCCTGCGACGACGGTGGGCATTCATCTTCCCCCGAGTCACTGCCAAGTGACTTTGAACACTGTCCCCTCTGCTTTCAGGTCATCCTTCCACCGAATCCAGGCTTGGATTCCACCGGACACTTCTTCAAACCATCACAAGCAGCAAGTCTTCTTTGCTCGCCATTGAAAACGACGCCGCGACCCGACACCAAAGGACACCTGTGCACCCGGCTTCCCTGGGTGAGGTAACACCAGCACTACGGTGCTCCTGTGGGTGTGGGCCCTCGAACTACTTACCCTGTAAGTGACTTGCTTGTAGGTTCACCAGAAGTATCCTAAAACTCTTACTTTCCCCGTGCGATTCTCGCACTGACTCGTACCTGGTTCGCGTCTGTGTTAGACCCACCGCGTCCGACTCCCTTGCAAATCCTATCTGTAGACCGTATCCTCCGACTCGTACTGAGTCCGATCGGTGTGTTCGCCTCGAACACGCAAGGGACCTTGAACATTGATATCTCAATCGCGTCTGAGTGCATAGACTCGCACAGGATTCGCATCGGTGCCAGGTCACCGCGTCCGTCCCCTGTGGGTCTCCTACAACTACCTGGGGTGGTTATTGGGGGTCCCTCGATTCTAGATGCCCTAGACCTAGGTCTAGCAAACTAAGATTGTAATATTCAATTGTGCTAAACTTATCCTGATAATATTTGACTTGTACATATGTTCCTATCCTCTAAATCTCAGAAAGAGATTAGTAGAGAGTGTTTATTAATAAATACATATATATTTGATATATATACCTGTGTGGTGTCTTTTCATTTGGTGATTCAAGAGATTGTGTGGTAAAACAAGCTGCTTTACATTCCTTCAAGACTTAGCCTGAAGGCTGCTCTCCACAGCTACCACTAGGATAGCTTTCTATAAAGGTTGTCTTAAACCTATCTACCATAAGAGTCGAATTGTTCTGGTGCAAGGTGTCCACTTTAATTAGTGAACAGCATATACCAGGCCAACTTCTCACACATCCGATGCCAACGAGTAACCACGAAACTATACACCCACTTCAAAGAACTGAAACATTCCCCTGAAAGTTTACGGTGGGTGGTTTTAGAGACTCACCCTCAGATTACACAGAATTCCCTCTTTAGAATCGAACAAAGATGGGTACACCGGTTGTTGACTGACCAACAGGGACTCAAAGATGAGATTCAGTGGGGGTCACTCGCTAACCTCTGATACAGTGAGTACATCACAGATGATATGAGACACTATGAGAGGTACTGACCCTTACCCTGCATTCGATATTAACAACCTCCCCACAACTGTCCAACCCCAAACCAGGGTACGACTCATGAATATAACACCCCTAACTTGATACCCGGAGCACTAAGATCCTGAACACCCCAAGATGGTCATAGCATGTACACACGATACTCGACCAGGCTTCTCCCGCTTTACGTAATATGGGACCAACATTGGCAAACACTGCGCCCATTTACCCCACTAAGAATCCCAGCAATAGTTCCAGTGACATCACCATGGGACCGCAATTGGTAAATGGGTTACCAGAATGCACTGAGCATACATATACATATTCCAAGTGAAACTCTACACTACCCTAAGATGGCCGCTACATTCTCGGCATCTTTGACCTTTCCTATATGTTATGTGCAAACACATTTTCCACCCCTTTTATTCACCAACTCCGGTGATACCAGCACGGGGCCCCTATCTAAGATGTGGTTATTATTATGCAATGAGTAGAAAGGGATACCTCCCTATAGACACTCCACACCAGTCTAAGATGGCCGCCACCTTTCTCCCTATAGACACTCCACACCAGTCTAAGATGGCCGCCACCTTTCTCCCTATAGACACTCCACACCAGTCTAAGATGGCCGCCACCTTTCTTGTTTAGACGTCACATGACGCTTAGCAGCACCAGCTGAAACCGATCGGCTTCCCTGCCCCGCCCGAGCTGGCTCACCTGCAGGTATATAAAAGGACAGTTTCTACTAGTCCATTACCTTCCCGGATCCAGCGGAGAGGGGTAGGTCAACCACACGGCGACCATTGAAAGCAGGTGAGTATTTGATACGCTTAAAATAAGGGACCTCAGACGGCACCGACTACAGAGGTAAGCGCCTGGGGAACAGATTGCTATCTCTCACATGAGTTATCAAGTAACTACTTGATGGGAACGCAATGCCAATTCATAGGGGTGGTGACAGCTTGTTTGTAGCGATGTGCGCGCTTAGTACCGCAGTAACTACTATCACCCATTGGGGTCACCGGTGGTGCTGGCGCCCGCACAGCTGCCCGTACTGAGTGCCATAGGATTGAGGGGCATTGAGAATCCGCCAAGTGAGGACAGGAACTTATTTTGAAAGAGCAACCCATTGGGCCAGGACCACTGGAAGATCGCTACTTTACGAGGCTATCCTTCTAGTTATAGAAGCAGTTCTATACTAACCTGTGATCTCCTCACACCTGACTATGAATCTCTTCTTATATCTATCAATTTCCAGACACATAACTTATATGTGTCCACGGCCCGCTGGATACTGATGAGGCACGATTCAATTAGTGATTGGGTGAGTTGCATGAAAAAGGCCTCTGATCACCCAATTGTTTTACTACCATTTCTTCACCATTGTATTAATGTTTTAAAGTAATTGGTTTTATTCAACAATATGTATGTGTTACCAGAAGACTTCGTTCAGGAACACACTTTTTGGGTGATATGAATAGCGAACCACTATTGATATTATTGATCACCAATGTCAGTCATGGACCTAATACAGAGTATCTGTTTGGAAGCATGATGGAACTTGTGGTCAACTGTGTCCTTGAGAGTATATATACCCTTTTTTTTCTCACGTACAGGTCGTCCATAGAAACAACGGGCGCACAACCCGCTTATCCAAGAGTGGTAGGTAGTTCACCACACCACTGGGTGTAGATAGACTCACTTTACGGTCCTGAAGAATCGCCTTTGATCCTTAAGACAACAATGGCGAGAAACATGTTGACCCACTAGGAATAGAGCGCCCTGATCTTGACCCATTATAGTCAGATAGACGCCTCTCCTTTTTCTATTTTAAATCAGGCAGGGGGCCTACCAAGAATAAAATATGTTCCATAAGGCACCCTGACTTGTTTTAACTCACTTCACATACTACTACATCCACACAATCAAAAGGGCCCTTACACCCACGGCACCCACCGGCAAGGAACAAAAGATCTCCGATAAAGAGCCCCTTTTTGGGTGCCCGTCGGGTTTTGCAGCGCCGACCCGACGAGGAGCAGGCCCAGATGATGAAGCATGACACCTAGCTTGCTGGGTGTGTGAGGACACCAGATCCGAAAGGAAGAATCCCCTTCCTTTCACGACCTGCTATAAATACTCTGTATTCACTGAGGAACCACGTACTTCTTCTTTATTGACTCATTTCTCTGGAATTTTTTGTAACTGTGGGGAGACGATGATTGGGAGTTGTGTGAGGGGAGGCGCCTCCCTTTGAACATCACTATTGAAGAAGTTCTTCGGGCTATTCAGGCGAGCACCGGGGGCCGGGCCCCAGGCCCGGATGTTGTCCCAGTCGATGTTTTTAAATTTGTCCCTGAATTATGGGGACCTATTTTAACCAGGGTGTATAATTCAGCCATAACAGAAACGATCCCACCGACATGGGGCGAATCCATCATCGTACCTATATTTAAAAAAGGGGACAAAACAGATCCAAAAAATGATCGCCCTATTTCGCTCCTAGACACCACCCTGAAACTGATGAGTAGGGTTTTGTTATTAAAACTGGAGGAATGGGCGCAAGAGCATTTGATTTTAACCCTGGTGCAGTTTGGGTTCAGGAAATGGCTTGGGACTATTGAGTAATGCATCAATTAGAGTTACTTATCAGCAAGTATACTAGGGCTAAGGCAGGTACTCTATCTATGCTTTGCCAATTTAAGTAGTGCATTTGATCTGGTTGACCATAATTTACTCTGGGCAACCTTGATTTC
This sequence comes from Calotriton arnoldi, assembly GCA_963921515.1. Classification (NCBI taxonomy): domain Eukaryota; kingdom Metazoa; phylum Chordata; class Amphibia; order Caudata; family Salamandridae; genus Calotriton; species Calotriton arnoldi. The sequence goes on from CAWUFW010005737.1 coordinate 1,042,432, forward strand.
TATGGGAGCACCTAGGCCAATCATTGGGTTTTTCTCCCGTTTGTATGAGAACCTAACCAGCCAAGTCCGCTTTGGCCCTCGGGGGTAATGCTCATCTAAATTTAAAGTAGGGCGAGGTATACGGCAAGGATGTGTGTTAGCGCAATTTTATTTTCCCTTTTTATTAATGGGGTAGATAATCACTTACAGACGATTCAGGCTGATGCCCCCCGGGCGGCTGGACCCCCTATACTATTATATGCCAATGACGCAGTACTATTAGCACGGACCCCAGTAGGCCTCCAGAGACTGATGGATGCTTTTTTAGATTTTATGACACAAAAGAAAATGGTAATTAATAAATCTAAAACATTCACCATGGTCTGTGGGCCTAATCCCAAATCCTGCAAATCGTTTTTATTGATAGCATTCCAATTAATACAGTGAATTCCTTTTGCTATCTTGGTATTTTATTTTTGGGAAATGGTTCATGGTACAACATATTTTAAATACTAGAGCTAAAATGAGTAGGGCAACCCAAGGGATTTTTACATTTTCTTTAAAACTAGGGAATCGACTAATTAACAAAATGGTAGCCATTTATAAAGCAAAAGGAGTGAGCACAGCGCTTTATGGGGCGGGTCTCTGGGGTTATGTAAATAGCACGGCCCTGCAAATAGAAGAAAATGGCTTTTTAAAACGTTTACTATACCCACCCTCCTCTGCATCAAACAATATTGTACATCATGAGGTGGGACTACGGTTTTTAGAGGAACTTTTATTGGTTAGACCGCTGCTATTGTGGGATTCACTTTGGGACAGGGAAGAAACGGCTTTTACCAGATCAATTATTTTAGACTGTTTAACCTTGAATAATGCATTAAGTATTCCCTGGTTATTGTATATTAACTCCTCCCTCGAAAGGCTGTTTAAGATATCCATTTAGCCGGATCCCTCAAAAGTATTGTCTCTTACAAAGAAAGGTATCAAAGAATTCTTTTTCCAGCACAGACTGGATCGTAGATCAATGGTTGAGCAGAATAAACCAACGGTCGCCTTGTATAAATCTTTTAATTTGGAGGAGGGAGGTAATAAATACCTATCACATGTGACTAATGTACAGCATCGTTTTGTGCTGATAAGACTGAGATGTGGCATTGTTAACTACCTAGTCGCATTCCCAAAAATGAAGTCCCGCCCACCTGATATGGTACCATGCCCTTGTGACAACAAAAGTAAACAAAGCACATTGCACTTTCTATTGTTTTGTAATTTTTATCATAATTTTAGGTGTTTTTATCTTAAACCATTGTTTGCTGCTCAGAGCAATAGGTCACACAAAGTAGCAATGAAATTTTTGGTGGCACTAGACGATTCTTCAATATGTTACAATGTTGCTTTGTTTATCTTGAACGATTAATGCGAGGAAAAGTATTATGCTATGGTGTAACAAATGAACTGATTTTTTTTATAATTGTCACTGTAATTATATGTCTTTTAATTGTCTTTTTAGATGTACTATTTTGCTTGTACTTTTATGGCTGTTTTCTTTGATAGCCGAATAAAGATTTAAATGAAATGAATGCCTATAATTGTGTTGTGTTTTGGTACATCCTCATGCGTATTGACTATGACGAGGTAGACTTACGTGGGGGTAGTGAAGATTACTGGTAAGCAGGGTCGGATTGGTAAGGCGGGCACTTGGGCAATGGCCGAGGGGCCGGTATCGAAGTTCCAGCTGTGGGCTGCTTTTTTGGCATCCTGGGGGGCCGATTTGGGCTGTGTCTGGTGTGTTCAGATGTCGCCAGCGGCCCAGTGGGTCGAGTGACCTTTCTGGAGGCAGATGGGCGTCCATTACCTCCGTTTTATCAAGGGGCAGAGGTGTCTCTCCCTTTCGCTCGCTGGGCCGGCCAATTAATGTGTGCATACTGAGCAGGGGCAGGGGGCCTGAGCAGAAGTGGCCTCACTTATTTTCAGGCGTATATAAAACTTCGCCGAAGCAGTGTTTTGCGGAAAGGCAATATGCAGTGCTTAATTTGAGCCGGTGCTTTCCGGTGCTCAGCACCAGCACTTAATTGGTTTCCGGTGCTCGGCACCGGCACCTAATTGTCGACACCATACTTAAAACAGTCTACCACATGGTGGCGCTGATCATCTAATTTAGAGATTAGCAGAACAAAGGTTGTTTAGGAATACAATATACATTAAAATTGCTAATACCGGACTCCCCAGCCATTCCTTTAGCTTTGGGGACCTGGAATAATCTGAACTGTCGCATTTACATGAGAGAGAGATGGTTAGTAGTTGTTTTGGCAGCGATGACAAGGGCGATGGGTGGTGCAAGCTGCAGTGGCCTCCTGGTCAGAGCCCTGGCACTTAATATTTTACAAATTAAGCACAGGCAATATGTAAATGTGGGCCACTTTTTTTTAGCGTGCCTGGGCCGATTTCTAATCCCAATCCAACCCTGCCGGTAAATCACAAATTCACTCTAAGTGCTGGGGAGCCTTACGATGGGTCAAGCCCGCCCAGCTGCAAGAGTTGTCTCCTGCACCAGTATTCCATTTTGCAACTTACATAATTGTGCTATGTGCTGCAAAATGCATTATGCCAAATAATTAACTACAGAAATATACTTAAAACAACAAGTTGTTAAGCCTTCTATGCCAAGACCAAATGGCCCCGTGCGTTTTAAAATGCACTTTTTCCCGGAAAATGACCCTCCAGGCTGTTTATTGTTCCAGAACAGTAAAGGGAGTGCCCACGGTAATTGACTAGGATATAAAGATGCCTGAGCCCACATTCTTCGAAAAAGTATCCCAACGCCCCTTCCGCTCACCCCCCTTCACAACCCGAAGTTTGGTTTTAGTTGCGCATCTGCTGACTTGAATTCCATTCCAGAATTAAAACGCAGCTGCTTTGCAACATGTACCACTTTAAAAATATAAACATTTCTTCTATGGCGACTTCGAGCTGAGATGTTGATATTCGACCGTGACTCAGCAAGGTGGGCTCTGAGAGAGGCGTCTCTTCTCCGATCCTCTGGTCCAACTTTAACTCTTCTCCGGCCGCGTTGCTTTCTCCACCCTTCCCTTTCTTCTTCCCTTCATCTCTGCTCTCCGCTCCTCTTTAACGGGCTTCCTTTTCATCCACCCCTTCTTTCCCTCTTATCTTCGTTTCCCCTTTCAATACCCGTATCACTCCTCTTGCCTGCAGGGCCTTAATAGGGCAGTTTAGGTGTTAGTGGTGTCTTCCGGGAGGTTGTGCCGTGGGCGTGACCGTGACCATGGAACAAACCAGCCGAGGGGCGGACTTTTGGCAGCTGCGAAACTTTAAAAGAAGCTTGAGGTGAAGAGGTGCGGACGGGTATCAGAGGGAGAGCTACGGAGAAGTGGCGTATGGTGTCAGAGGTGTCAGGGCTGGCCCACGTGTTTACCTGACATGCAAATGACTCTTCCACAGCCCCATGATGCAGACCTTTAAAAAGTAAAAAATAAAAAAAATCCAATTTCCCTTAGCCTAGACCTCGGCTAGAGTTTGCACTTCCCCAAATGACAGGCTGACAGCCGGGGTGGGAGTGGCTGTCAGCACCGTGATAACACATCCCTCCCGTCACGTACAGCCTTGCAATGCGTGATGAAAGCTGTAAATTCGGCTTTCTTTGGCCTTCAGAGTTCGGTCAGTGGGAGGGGCGAAGGGCGGGACCCAGCGGGAGGGGCGGAGAAGTGGACTTTAACTTCCCATAAAAAGTCTTGGTCCGGCTGCTCGCTGCTTCTTGCCCTTCCTTGTCTCTCTCGCCACCCTCAGGTCCAAGATGTCTCAGCGGCCCCTGACGGACCAGGAGAAGCGGAAACAGATCAGCATCCGCGGCATCGTGGGCGTGGAGAACGTGTCGGAGCTGAAGAAGGGCTTCAACCGGCACCTGCACTTCACCCTGGTCAAGGACCGCAATGTGGCCACCCCGCGCGACTATTACTTCGCCCTGGCACACACCGTGCGCGACCACCTGGTGGGCAGGTGGATCCGCACCCAGCAGCACTACTACGAGCAGGACCCAAAGGTGAGGGCGCGTGGCCCGGCTTCTGTGGCCCTGTGATGACTGGTATCTTGGGGCGCAGCTGTCAGTGGTGCAGCGGGTGCAGTGGCACCCTGGCACAGAGGTCCGAGGGGCTCACAGGGTTTCGCTGCGATTTGCTGTGCGAGCAGCGGTCAGAGCCCCAGGTTTCTTGGGTGAATCTGGGCAGAAAGGTATCCTTGCTCGCCACTAATTGCTGGCGTCCAGAGGCAGGGGGCGGAACCTAAGGTGGAGGGGTGACGGAGATGGCGTGACCCTGAGATTATCGGGGTTCTGAGGGAATAGCAGTATGCACTAGTACCAGTTCTTGCCTTCTATGGTTTTACCCTACCTCTTCTAGTCTCCTGTTTATTTTTGTAACGTTCTATTTTGTAACATTTCTCTCAAGTAACGTAACTGGTTCTATTGTACAGCGCTCTGACACCTTCGGGTAAAGTCCGTGCTATATAAAAATGCATTAAATAAATAAAATAAAAAACTGACCTGAAGGTGAGGTAGAGGGGCGTCACCCTCTTACTAAGGGCTTGGGCCTAAATGGTTGTGCACCTGGACCTAGCATTTCTGCTAAGAGCAGACCCCCTAAGGTGACGGGTAGGGTTTAATTGAGGCCATTAGGGTGCTGATTCTGTAATACCTTTATCTCATGAAGGTGTGTCAGTATCCATCACACTAACCATGCAAGGTGAGGGCTGGGACGAGCTGGGCCTGGGGCAGTCACCATGCATATGAAGAGGGGGCTGTAGACTCTGTACCACCACCTCTACCCGGACTTTCAAATCCGATCTCTTCTCTTCTAAAGACACTTCCAGAACTAATACACCCCTTTTCTTGTCCCTCAAGGAAGTTCTTTCATTATTGTAAATTTGTAATCTATGCCTGTACAATCTTCATCCTATTGTGTTTTTTTGTGTGATTGCCATCTATTGTTTTATTTTCGTCTGTTTCTGTAACGTGTAAATATGTAATATTCTCCTCATGTAACGTACTTGGTTCTATTGTAAAGCGCTCTGACACCTTTGGGTAAAGTCCACGCTATATAAAAATGCATTAAATAAAATGGAACTGGATTCTGGACTGCACGGGTCGAGGAGAGGTGCCATACTTTGGTGAGTGTGACCCAGAGACATTTTAAGGCAATGGCAAAGTGGGCGTTGACCTGGCCTTTCAAGGGTGGGAGGCTGATATATTCAACTCTGTTCTGCAGAGTCTTGACCTGATGACCTTTAATAATTCTTAAACTGATTGTTTTAAATATATTAATACTTTAATTTATTTTTAATGTGGGTGATGTGTGGGAGTCTGTTACAGACCTTTTGCAGAGAAATGCTGTGTATGTTTCATGCAAAAAGGACAATTGATGGACGGAATACTGAACAATGTCAAACATTCACCCCCAGTACCGAGATCTGGGCCTAAATCCATCGTTTTGTTGACTGGGGATCAGTGGTTGAAAAGTTTCAGCAGTCCGTCCATCTTCGTGGTGTCTGCTACGTGTGATGCAACCTCATGGGAGGTCCTGTTTCTCTTGGATCAAAACAGGACCTCACATGTGAGAAATGGGAGGGAGGCACAGGCATTATTTGCAATATTAGTGAGCTGCTGCGGTGTTGCAATATTGAAAAACAGATCACTATCCCTGATTATTAAATGTAATCACATTTAGAATTGTGGACCAGTGTGCTTGTGCACTCAGTGACCTGGCCAAAGAGGGCATGAAAAATCTGAAAATGGATCATAAATTCAAAGCTGTTCCGAACAGTGGGCCCCCAAAATGAATTTGGCTAAGGACCCCCCCAAATCCATAAGATGTTTATGGTGTAACTCACGGTGTGGAGGAGTTTGGTCAGGCGTGGTGGTGACATTTTGACCCTAAGGTAAACAGTTGATGTTGCAGGGTGGGGACAGGACCTTTCTGGTCCCAGAATTGCTAAATTATGAATGGCCTCGTTGAACAGGATATGTTATTGAACTTTCTAAACCAAAGGTTGATGGTTGATTCCAAGGTAATCACGTGACATGAGGTATGGCAAATGGTTGGCACAGAGTTAACCAGGTAGATGAGTGGACCTGAAGCCAGGGTGCTTTGCTAGACTCGTAGCCTGCCCCTTCCTTCTAAATGTCAATAAATGTACTATAGGTTGCATGGCATGTCACAGGGACATGGCTTGTCCAGTTCTGGGATTTAATTTGCAAGTCTTTGGGGTGTGTTATTTGAATTGGGTCTCTTGGACCGAACAGATACTACAACTCCCAGAATGCACATGTACACGCCCGCTGCCTTATGGCTAGGTTCACGCTAAAGAAATACTACTGATTTGTTGAATGAAAGCCTAGAGGTGGAAACGGTGTCCCTGTGATGGCCTTCGTGGCCCTTATAAAGTCTACCTGACCACATCCACCTAAAAGTAGAACAATTTCTTTCAAATGTCTTTGAAATGTATCCCATTGTGCTCCAGTCCAGGAAGGAATCCAGTTTTACCTTGGGTGCATCGCAGAAGCTTCCAGAGGTGCTCGTCTGCAAAGACCTCTAAAAATGGGCTGTCCAGGTCAAACAACCAAAGGATCGGCCATGGGCAGCACATCTGCTTAGAATGTGCATGATCCCAAACGTGTAAGAGATGCAAACACTGTGCATCCCAGCCTTGTACCTTAAAGCGGAATAAAACCCTGTTCTTCTGAGTGCATCATTGATTCACTTCTTTTACCCACAAGCAGGGCTTTAAGTGGGCCGGGTCTGTCCGGGTCTGAGCACCGGCAGTTTTTTTTTGGGGCCCTCGAAACGGGTCTCTATCGGGCTCTATTTTCGCGGCTGGCAAAGGTAGTACTTTCTTTTTTTAAATTTTTTTTTCTGGACTGCAGTGAGAGCTCAGTTTCCTCACTGAGTAGTGGAGGTCATGGCATGACGTCCATGGCACGACGGCATGACGTCATGCCAGGTGAGCGTTGTTGGAGGAAGGGAAACCCTTTAAGAGAGCCATTTTCTCTCAGGATTTCCATTCTCTTTTTTCAGCGCAGGAGCAACGTCGCGGTGGTGCCAGCGTGGGACCTTCACTTTTTCCAGCGCAGGAGCAACGTCGTCGTGGTGCCAGCATGGGATGATGAAAAGGGAGACTTTTAGAAACGGGTATTACCTTCTCTTTCCTCCTTTCGTTTATTTGCTCCCCTGTGAAATGGATCCAAAAAAAGAAACACTTTTGCTGTAAACGTCCTCTTTTTCTGACTTTTTTCATTTTCTAAGTGCAGCCTCGGGTTGGAGAGAACTAAAACATTCAAAATATGAAAAGTAACTAGCTAAAGCAAGACAGAGTGGTTGCAAGGTGGCCAGATTGATTTATTCACACCTAAACACATTAGCGCCACTTTACAGTGTTTGCAGGCATGGGCGTCCGCAGGGGGGGGGGGCAAGGAGGGGCGCTTGCCCCCCCCTTGGATCACCCAGCCGGCCCTTTTGTCCGTAATTTTGGCCTTTGGGGAACATCACTGTTCCCCTGTGAGAATCCTCAATGCCTTGACAGGGCAGCCTTGCACTCCTGAGTGCAAGAGCAGCTCCACCCCGCCCATTGTAATTCTGTATGCAGCTGATTGCCACATACAGAATGACAATGGGCCAGTCTGGCTGGTAAAGCGTGTGGTGGGCCTCCTCCAGCCTCGGGCATCCTGTCAGAAGGAAGAAATGTACGAAAACGCCCATGCTGTTACGAGAGAATCCAGTTAATCAAAATAAGGCGGTAAAAGAAGTTAAAAGGGTTATAGGTCTTTCACAGTCTCATCATTTTAGAACTGAACCATTTTCAATATTATATTCAACGAATCCATGGTTGCTGCTTTTTTATTGTATGCAACTAACAACCATTGACAAAGCCTATAGTTCTGGCTTGTTGTAGGTGTAACATTACCTGCTGTATTATATATCTGAATGCAATGACAGAAGCAGCAAAATACCAGTCGGGCGGCACACTATGCTAAGCACAGAATTTTAGCTTAGGTGTTTCAAGCTACGCCCTTAATTAAATCGAAAAACACCTTTGGAGAGACCCCCCCCTCATCCCCCCCCCACTTAAAGCCCTGGAAACAACACCATGCCACAGCCACCACACGTCCTGGCACTGCATCATGCATGACTCATGACTTCCAAAGTTTCAGATTGACTGTGTGCAGGGGCATCTTGAACACCTCCCTTTGCTTTAGGAACTACAACGAGGGGTGAGTTCCTGATGGGTCTCTTCTGTCTGCAACTCTGCAGACGAAGGCTCAGCTCATACTTAATGTGAAAAGGTGGGTGAGAGAGTAAGTGAAGGGATGGGTGGATGGCTGGCTGGATTAGTGAAAGGGTGAATGGATGAATGAAAGGGTGAATGGATGGATAATGAGGAAGGATGGGTGAATGGATGAGTGAAATGATGGATGGATTGATGAATCGATAAGTGAAAGGGTGAATGGATGGACAGATGAATGAAAGGGAGGATGGATGAGTGAGTGAAAGGGAGGGTACATGGGAAAAAGGTTGGATAGATGAGTGAAGGAGTGAATGGGTGGATGGATGAGAGAAAAGATGGATGGATGATTGAAAGGATGGATGAGTGATGGGGTCAATGAATGGATTCATGAGTGGATGAGTAGATGGATGGTTGGGTGGATGGCTAAGTGAAAGGGTCGATTGAGAGAGAAAGGGAGGATGGATGTGTGGATGCCTGAAAGGGTGAATGATTGGAAGGATGAGTGACTAGGTGGATGGATGAGTACGTGAAAGGGTGGCTGGATGAGTGAAAGGGTAAATGGCTGGATGGATGAGCAAGACAGAGTGGTCAAAAAGTTGCCAGATTGGTTTTATTCACACCCAAACACCTTGGCGCCAACAGACTTTCCCAGTGAAGGCAGCATTACTTTCATTTTTCTCGTCTTTGAATGGCATTTTTTTCCTCAGGTGAGGAAGTTCACCATTCCTGGAGGTACTGCGATATCTGGTTAATGCGTGGTGTAGAAAATGTTTCATGTGATCCTTATCAGCTGTTTTCCTTTTAGTAGTTTATGAAATGTGTAGTGTACTGCAGCTTTATGTTCATGAATGTGGTCTTTTAAAACCATACTCCTTATGTTTTGTAAGGATCTAAGCAATGGACATTGAAACGGGTCCCTTCCGGGCCCTGTAGTCATGTCCTTAGCTTTTCAGGCAAAAACACACATTGATTTCTGAATAACAAGTGCACAAGCATTAAGGTAAGCATGTTGTTCCATGCTTACATTTCACATACCTTACTTAGTCTTGCATTCCCTGTGAGTGTTTGTTTTTTCCAGGAGGTTGTTACTGTTTTTTCAGACAGAAGATTACTCTTGTCTAGTGCATAATTTGAATGGAGTTGCTTCCAGGCGTTTATAGCGGGACACAATTGGATTGCATCTAAAGGCAGTGCGAGTTTCTTTTAGTGGTAGAGTATGGTGTTCAGTGGGGAGAAGATGTGGCACTATGGCCAGAGCTGCCGAATTTGGAACTGGGGTACAGAATCCTGCAGGCTGCTTTCTGTGCTTTGTGAAACTAAGTGAAGCTGTGGTTCAAATGGAACCTTCTATGGGATTTTTTGGGGTAAGCGTTGAGCTTTGGCTGTGATTTAGGTTCGTGCAACCACATTTTGTGTGTGCGCTATGCAGTCTAGCAGTTTCTGTCTCTAATATATAGAACGAAGTGTGTTAATGGTCATACCACAAAGACCTTAGTGTCAGTTACATATAGCATTCAAACTCCAGTGGGTCACCACTTGCATTCATCCTTTTGAGGATGATATGGCACACATGTCGGAGGATGGTGATGGCGTTAACATTTTGCCCCCCCCCCTGGAAAAATTTCTGCGGACGCCCATGTTTGCAGGTGAAGCGCTACTTTTGTTTTCTCGTCTCTCTTTGTAAAGATATAAGCAATGGGCATTGAAATGGGTCCCTTCTGGGCCCTGTAGTCATGGCCTTAACTTTTCAGGCAAAAGCACTCACTAATTTCTGAATAATGAGTGTAAAAGAAAAAGGTAACCATGTTGTTCCTGCTTACATTTCATGTGCTTTACTTAATCTTGCATTCTCTGAGTGTTTGCTTTTTCTAGGATGTTAATTTTTTTTAGGCAGCATATTGCTCTTGTCTAATGCGTAATTTGAATTGAGTCACATCCAGGTGTTTATAGTGGGTCAGTGCAGTGCAAGTTTCTCTCAGTGGGGCAGTATGGTGTTCAGTGGGGGAGAGGATGTGGCACTATGGTCAGAGCTGCTGAATTCGGAACTGGAGAACCAGGTTCAGCCTTCATGACCAGTCCACCAGACCACTCCCGCTGAGGGAGCACATTCCCATGCTAGACCATAGAAGGCCCCGCAAGATCTTAAAAGCCCTGGTGTCTTAGCACCAGCAGGTGGACCCTAGCAGTGGAATGTGTGGGTTAACCTTGAAGGCCTGTCCGCCACAATTTATCCTGAAGTTCACTTCCAGTCTTGCAGGCAGGCCTATGAAGCAGCACACCATAGAGTGACAGTGACTCTGTCACTGAGGTCAAAGGACCCTTGAGCAGGGTGGCTCTAGGGCAGTGCGACCGCACCAGGCGCTGACCACCCGCGATCCGTGCAGCTAACAGCAGTGGGGCAGAGGGGCCGTGTAAGGGGGTATTTCAAGGGACGATGCCGAGGGAAAATTAAATAATCAATTTTCCTTCAGCATCATCCTTCGAAACCCCCCCTTACCCGGCCCCACCGCTGTTACCTGCACGGACCACGGGTGGCACTGACTTCAGGTGGGGGCGTCGTGTTTGCAAGTATAATATGGTTTTAAAAGCACTTGCTGTCTCCTTCCTGGCCTCCAACAATTTTCGGCAACAATAAAAATGTCATGATAACTCCAGGGATTAATGTTCTTAGTAGAGAGAGATGGTGTTTTGTCTAGTGGACGTTTTGACTCATGGAAAGGAAGCGACTTCATGATTTTCTTAAGCACACAATGCTAGTTATCTTGATTTAGACCACGCCCCTACTCTGATAGGCCACACCCCTTGAAGAGATTTGCCACGCCCCTTTTAGAGCACCCCCAGTTTTTTTTTCCCACTTAAAGCCCTGCCCACAAGGACGCATACAATGGAGGTTTGAAGCTGCACACTGCCTTATACGTTAGACTGGAATCCGTTCCAACTTGCGTTTCAATAAATGGAAAAGAATTCCGGAGACACTCTATCTCCATTTTACCTCCACAATGACAGTGTGTGATCCTGGGCCTAACACTAATTGCTGCAGGGAATCGGGTAATGACCCTGCGTACGGGACAGATTCGTTTCTACGAGAACCCCAAAGTGGAGAGGTGTGGTGCAGCGGCCAGGGCAGCTGACTTCGGAGCTCAGCGTTCACGGTTCAATCCCCGGCTCCGGCGGCAGCTCAGCTCAGCACCATGTGACTCACTCTGGGCAATAGCTCACTTAATTTCCACGACGGCCCCCAGCGCCTTGAGACCCGTAAGGGTGAGTAGCTGCGCTATATAAAAACGGACTTACTTGCTTACCAAAGTCCTGGCTGGTGTCTGCCTGTCCAGAATCATTCTGATTTCACTGTTTATCACTGCTCTGCACCCGTGTAGGTTATGGACAGACCCCAAAATGTGCTAGTTTATATTTAGGAAGTTTTGTTTCTGCAGGAGCCAGGGTCAAAGTGCGTCGGAGCGCTTCAGACTTGCCTAGATTGAAAATACAATATATAAAGAGAACATTAAAAGAAACAGTAACCGGTGTTCTTTTTTTTTTTTTCTTTTCAGGTTACAAAGCGTGTTTACAAAATCAGTACATCAAGACATTAGATAAGCTAAAAGGATTAGGAATCGGGCTAAAGTTTCATCTTTTAAACTAGAATTGGCTGTCATTGTTTAGCTCAACAAAGATATAAGTACATTACGGTTTGGAAACGTGCATCTTTCTAAAGCAGTTCCTTGATTTAGAAGTATCTACCAGAGTGACCAAAGGAAAAGCAGGTAGGATAGAGGGGAATCCGGTACTGACAAATGTATCCAGTGAGTGAGATCAAGGAACGTTTACCTTACCATCGGGGGACACATGACATATGAGCTTTTCTTACAGCGTTTGCTCTGTAGGCAAAGGATTTCTTTCCTCTCGACCCTATGTAGGTGAAAACGGAACAAGCAACTTGGCAGAGGCAGAGGAAATCGGCTGCCAGGTGCAGGAAAACTCCGCCACCCCTTGTGGGCAGGATAGCGAACATAGAGCCCTTGTAATTTTTTTTAATGCTATTTGTGTGTATACATGTGTACTTGCAATAATTTTAGGTAATTAGGCACTAATAGTTTTTCATTCATATGGGAGTGCCCCAAGATGGTCCATTTCTCCGATAGCTTCTTTGGGGTGTTGGGGTGTAGTTCTTTGTAGATTAAACGGGCAGTTTTGCAAATTCACCTAGCCTCAATTGGGAGCCCTTTTAGTGAGGAGAGGACTCGTTTGATGTGGTCACATTTATAATCCGGTATTTGTAAAGCGCGAACTACTCACCCTTACGGGTCTCAAGGCGCTGGGGGCCGTCGTGGAAATTAAGTGAGCTATTGCCCAGAGTCACATGGTGCTGAGCTGATCTGCCACCGGAGCCGGGGATCGAACCGTGAGCCCTGTGCTCCGAAGTCAGCTGCCCTGGCCGCTGCACCACACCTCTCCACTTATGAGTTTGCTATCAGCCTGCAGCACGTAGGATCCACTTTAGTGGTGTAATACCTGGTGTAATGCTCTTCTTTGGTGAAGAGAACATTTCCATTGTCAGGGTAGGAAATGACGAGAGATTGCACAGCAGTTTAAGTCCTTGGGTTGTAGAAAAGGTTTGCAGTTATAGAGAAGTGCACTGGCTATGGCCCCCTTTGCCAGATTCTTAATATGGGCTCCAGTGTTATGTTTCTTGTCTAATATGATACCTAGTTATTTGGCAGGTCCAGCAATTTGATGATGAAAGGGGGCAGATCGGATTGCGTTTGGCCAATATTGGTCCAGCTTTGAGTCCGGTTTCGAAGAGAAATTCCGTATTTTATTCATTCAGTTTTAGGTGTTGATCTTTTATCCATTTTTGAATGTTGGAGTGACACGAAGATCAGATGGTATAATGCGCATTAGCAGAGACTCTGAGCTATATCTGGGTATGATCTGTGTAGTGATGATGCTGAGCTCCTTGGTTGGTTAGAAGTGCTCCAAGGGATTCAGGATGGATATTGAAAAGTAAAGGGGCCAGGAATAATCCCTGGGGTACCCTACCGGTGATAGAGGTTGATTTAGAGACACTCTTCACTTTTAATACATTGGTATCTGTTTTCAAGGTAGGATTTAAACCCATTTAGTATTGTCACTTTTTTTCTGAACTTGTTTTTAGAGTATGGAGAGAATGTTATGGTTTACTGTTTCAAAGGCTGACAGCCTAGGAGATTCGGACAGGAACCGTCATCCACCATTGTTTCTGTGCTGTTGTCTGCATGGAAACCCGATGGGAAATTGCCAATAAGATGGTTTTTCTTTCAGACAATTTGAACAGAGATGCACTACGGTTCTCTGATTTTTATGAGAAACTGTCAGCCTGTAATGCGGGAGAAGCGCTCAAAGCAGTTCGGGTCCACAGTAGTCTTTTTATTTATTTTTTTAACCAAGGTTTGAGAGTCCGGATACACAGGCTTGTTGTAAAGACTAATTGATAATTTCAAGCCAGTTTGGGTGTGGGTTAAATTTTTTTTTATATATATATATATATATATATATATATCAAGACCTTTCGCAGGTCGAAACGCATCATGGCGGATTTCAAGGGCGTTTGATTAATAAATATACTGCACCTTATTTCTGGGTCCGTCTTCGTCTATCCAGCACGATTGTAGCAGCGGAGTTTTTTTATATATATATATATATATATATATATATATATATATATATATATATATATATATATATATATATATATATAAAAAAAAATTTTTTTTATGATGGCTACTTCTAACAGCGGATTCCTCACCTCCAGGTGCCAGACTGGCTCCATGAAATTTTCTTCAGTAGTGCTCCTGCGTGGCAGTAGGTGGCACCATGCAGCTACCCTGTGGGGCAGTATGGATCCATAAGTGACAGAGCAGCACCACATATAAGAGAAACTCTTGCACGCTGACATATTTACCTTTCTTTCCATGCTTCTGATGCGGGCCGGAGCTCTGCTCCCAATATTTTTTTGGACTCCTGAGAGTTTCACAATGGTTGCTGGTTTCTCCAGTGAAGCTAACCATGACCTTGGTATGGACAGTACTCCATGCAAACCAATTACAACAAGCATTGGCATAGCCAATAGGTCTCGCCTTTGGGACCTTATAAGTATTTAGCCATGCAGCACATTTATCACCCACCGGGCAGATTTCTGTAATGGAACTAGTACTTATGTAAAGTGCTTTGATACCTTCATTCGCGCTACATAATGCAAAAAATAAAAAGGAATGAAAGGAGAAGTGCTTGCAGATTTCTGAGGTGGGGGAGTGAAAAGATAAGTTAAGATTGCATTATATAATGCCAGTACCAAATCAGAAAGCGAGCACAGTAGAGCAAATCAGGAGCCGAATTGAAAGGAGGCGAAAGGGAGTTATCCCAGTGTGCAAGTGAAGGCGGGGCTGGAGTATGCTGCATCTTGGTGCCCAGTAACAGATGTTTATTGCCAACCAAATGAATGTTAATTAGTTCATCGGCCTCTAGTAGGATGAAAGGCTGAGCAGACGCGCTGGGGTTCGAACCTGCGGTTGTGAGGTCAAACATAAGATTAATAGGGTGAAAGCATCAGCCCACTGAGCCAACAGAATCGGTTTGGACCAGAGCGGACCGGGCAGGCTGAGTCTGGCTTATTGTCGGTATTTTCGTGCTGCTGATGTTTCTAGAGAAGCAGCGGCTGAAATGCAAGGTTTTCACGTTCAACCGGACACTGCAGTCTGGAGTCATTTGAAAGTAGTGTGAATGGACATAATAAGCTGATTTGTAATTTCCCGTGAGGCTCTGGCCAAGGCCTGCTCATTAGACGGTGCTGACAATTCCACTGAAAAGTAAGATGTCACCGTAATTGATTTGGTTTCTGTTCCTATGTGTTTTAGAGAAAATGAAAGCGCACTCTTGTGGAGGGGACGCACCTTCTAATGAAACCAGCAAGGTCTGGAAATGAAACCTGACCCAAAACAGATGGCAGCCTGCGCGCCGCTGCTGCTGGCTCCCGAGAGCAAAACGCTCTGGGAGTAAACATTTCCCGAAAAGCAAAGAATGGCGCGAGAGCAAAGCGGGGGCGAGTGAGCACGGCAGCGCGGCGAACTCGCTAATTAAAAACAGATGGTGACATGACCCCGAACAGATGGCGCCCCTGCTCGTAACCGCAAGCCGTAGGCCGTGGGCGGATACGTTCCCTGGGAAAGGTGGGACATGCACCCGCCTTTGCCCAATTGCGTGCTGTCTTTTTATAAAGACTCACGCAAAGCCCAATAGAAAAAATGCTAAAAAAAAAAATGCACGAGCGTGTGAAAAGTCCAGAGTGATTCCAAGAGGTCGTTTTCCTAGAGCAGCGCATGTGCGCTGCGCTAGGCTCGACCTAAAAATGGCAGCCTGGCACTCCTTCAATATCAGCAGATGAATGATTATGGTGAGTGGTTCTTCTCTGCAGGAAGACCACTGTCTTCTAGGACAGGATGCTGACAGCCATGAAAAAGATTCTGTTTGTGTGTAGATGCATCTTATTGGTGTCAAACAATCTGATATTTAATTTGGCTCTACACTGTTACTGAAAATGTGTTTTTAGAAACCATTCCAGTTAATTGGGGCGTTATTTACACAAACTTGAGTGAACTCCAAGCCTTGTACTCTGGTGGACCATTTTTACGTCCGGCTTTAGCGGTTCTGCTAGCTTCATTTATACAACAATTCTTAATAACTGTTCTTGCTCACTCAGAAAAAATGTTTCTTAATCCTGGCCTGCATGTTAACAGAAGCCAACACCTTCAGCCTGAGAGCACGGCATTAGTTGTGATGGTTCACACATGAAGTGTTTCCTGCTGCACAGCCTTGTATAACATCCGGACATTACTCATTTCGTCATAATGCATAATACCAGATTGATCCGTGCTCATTTTTATAGTTAAATTCCATCTATTTTAGTTTATTTCTTGTTCATCTGCAAGTAAATAATGGAATTTAAAATCATTGCCCCAATGCGTGTCTGTCTTTACGCTGGGGTGCTGGAAAGTATGAAGATGTAGTGAATGAATTCGTACCTCTGTAATCTTTCAGTACAGTATTTGGCAAGTGCGTCTTGGGAGTGTCTCTTGTGTTTGTATTTCACCTGCTGGGCGCTAGGAAAGCTTTTTGGTGTGGCACTTGGAGCAGAGACACACCTGAGTGACATAACCTGCCCGGTGCAGAAGTTCGTGTAATCTTGTGATGCACTGACTCAGCACTTATATATATTTTTTTGGTTCAGAAATTATAGAATTAAATAGTCTATCCAAGAAGGTATGATCATTTTTAGGTCGGTGTTTAGCGGCAGCGTGCATGCGCTGCTCGCTCTGCGAGGCATGCAGTAGTAGAGTATGTGAGACAAGCTGCCCTCACTCTCAGCCAGGGACATCTTAAGGATTTTGGGGGCCCTGGGCCAAATGTATTTAGGGGGCCCCTGTTCTGAACACTTTGAATTTATGATCCAGTTTCAGCTCTTTCATGCCCTCTTTGGCCAGGTCACTGGCAGTGCACAGGCACACTCGTCCAGATTCTAAATGTGTTTACATATAATATTCAAGGGTAGTGACAGGTGTTTTCAATATTGTAACAGAGCTGGAGCTCATTATTATTACTGCAAATCTCTGTGACATCCTCACATTTCTCATATGTGAGGTCCTGTTTTGATCTAAAAGAAACTTTATTATGAATATTACATGAAACATAAAAACAACATTCCTCTGCATAATGTCTGTGATAGACTCTCAGACATCAACCACATAAAAAATAAATGAAATGAATCAGTATTTAAAACAATCTGTTTAGGAATTATTCAAGGTCATCAGGGCAGACTCTGCAGAACAGAGCTGGGTCTATCAGGGGCCCCCCTGAAAGCCTGGGGCCCTGGGCCAGAGCCCACTTTGCCCATGCCTTAAAACGTCTCTGCTCTCAGCCCATATTTTTCATTGGCTTCGGTCTTTGTCCTTCATAAATTCTGTCTTCTGATTGATTATGAGGCTTGTTAGTCCTGCCTTATTATGGCCATGTCGTCCTTTGTACCCTCCCATGGCTATTGGCCCCTTTACTTCGAGTGTTACACTGTACGGTATGTGTTATTTAGAGCACTATTTCTTTGTGCCTTCTCACCCCCGCCCGCACTCCCGTTGTCGTTGCCTTCTCCACCCTCCCCCCGCCCGCACTCCCGTTGTCCTTGCCTTCTCCACCCTCTCCCCCCCGCCCTTCCGTTGTCCGTGCCTTCTCGCCCCCCCTCCTGCCCTTCCGTTGTCCGTGCCTTCTCGCACCCCCCGCCTGCACTCCCGCTGTCCGTGCCTACTCGCCCCCTTGCCCCGCCCGCACTCCAGTTTGCAATACAATAGGTCTTGCGTAAATGCGAGGCCTATTGAATTGCAAATGCTTGTTTAATATATTTGTTAAACAGCAGGCATGCCATTTTCATTTTGCGCGCCTGCTGTTTGGGCGGTGCTACAGGGAGACGGCGTGCATAGGGACCACTGCAGGAAATAACAATATGGTCGAGCCCTTCTGGGAACACAGCTGCCCCCAGAAACTCTGCACCAGGTGAGAGCGTGCTACTGGCCGTCTTAATGCATTCACAGCATTGCAAACACGGCACGCTTTCACTATAGCAGCCGAGCCCCTTCCGTTCTTTTTATGGCAGATTCAGCTGCATGCAATAATTGCGACTGCATTTAGAGGTTTTTTTAAATTTACATTCCGCGCGACTGCGCTTTATTTTTGGAAGCCGCGTGCTTTTACTGCCTGTTAACATTTAGTACAGAAAGTAAGCTCTTTAGCGTTTTCCTGAGAAAGAAGGGCCTTGATTCAATGTAAACAACTTTTATTGCCATGACGTGTTCTGCAGCTGTTATCAATGCTGTTACTGCAGCAGAAACTGAACTCTCTCATAGAGGGCAATGCAGTGCCGGGTGTACAGTACTGCCATGAGCAGCACAGGTGGGAACATATCTAACAGAAAATCTGCTGCTGGCCTGGTACTTGGCTTGTTCCTTCCGCACTTGTTAATTGGAAGCCTTTTACTTTTTGAAATGGCTTGGGAATGTTTGTGCACCCTTGTTTCTGACTTTCCAGTGGTGTGAAGGAGGAAATTACCCGCATTGCTCCTTTGTGCTTGTACATAGCACTTTGGTGAGAAATGGCAGAGGGAGTGGCCGAGCCTGTAAGCTATTCTTCTACAGCAGAAAACAAAAGATTTCTGATCCTCATGTAAAATTGTGACAGCCATTCGAATCTGTGAAGCTTTGGAAACACGTGCCAACCCATAAGCGTATCAATAAAGCATTGTTGTGTTGTCATGCATTTCCCCTACCTTCTGAACTGTCATTTCACAAGTGAGCTTACAATTTGGTTACAATTGTGCATTGCACCAATAGATTGTTTTCGTGGCAGCTGTGCCACTTCAACGTTTGCACGCGTGCAAAAACTTAGAACCAATTTACTTTGAACACGTTCTGCTTCTTGCCCAGGGTGGCTGCTTTTTCGCGCTCTCGAACATTTAAGGGTTTGTGCCGTGCATACGAGGGTGCCTTGCCATTTCACTAGGTAAACCTGTTTATACTGGTGTTCTTGTTCAATCTGTATTCTCTTGAGCTATTTTTAAAATCCATATTTGGCGATTTTAAGCTTATTTATTTTCCAGATTAATTGACTTTAGAAATGCCTACGTTTTAACTGTAGAAGATACCGGGGGTACTTTTAGTTCTAGCCTTCCCCCAAAAACCGTAGACGCATAACAGAAATACGGACGGGATAACTTGGTAAAGTCCTCAAACTTGGGGGCAGTGCTTAATGGCAACCGGAAGGGGCATACAATCAGGCTTCTGTCTGTGGCCCAGATGTCTGCCCCCTCCATCTAATGCTCCCCTGTCCCGTGAAACAATATTTTAAACTCACGGTTTGCCCCTCAAACTCACTTTCTCTGTCTCATGCGCAGTCCCTTTAAACCCAGTGTCCTTCCCTCCACCCCAAAACTCTGCCTGTCTCTCTTCAAAACTTTCTCATCTTCCTCAACGCCGAACTCTGGCTGTATCGTTTTTTTAAAAAAAAGTTTAATATATCTCTCTCTCTCTCTCTCTCTCTCTCTCCTCCCACCCAAAACTCTGTCCGTCTTTCTTCTAGTTTCTCCTCTCTCTCTCTCTCTCTCTCTCCTAACTCGGTGTTTATCTCTATGCTATCCCATTGCGCCCCCCCACCTTCTGTCCTTCTACTGAACTCTCTCCTCTCCCTCTGTCACACTGCCCCAAACATTGTCTTAAATTCTACTCTAACTATGTTAGCCTTTTATTCAACACAGCTGGTCTCCCCATTTTATGCCCCTACTCTAAATGTGCTGAATACGTATAAGATCCCAAAGGCGAGACCGATTGCATTGCAAATGCTTGTTTCAAAAGTCTCCAATATGCAGAGTAAAGGCATTATGTCGCGATAAATTGAGTAGATGGGGAAAGGCGCGAAGGTGCTGTGCAAGCAAGACCACTATAGTAGAGTTCGTTGAAAGGAGTCTTCAAGGTCTCCATCTTGACTTTGCTGCTTTGTAGAACATGGGAGCGCATGCTGCACAAGACCCCCTTCTGACCTTCATCAAGAAAAGGGACAACCCAAAGAAAATGACTTCAAGAGCCTAGAAACACTCCGTGCTGTGCTTTGAGGTGGTATTTGATGCTGTCCTGCTTCACTCCCGCCTGCTCTTCTGAATAATCTGGGGGCCAAGGAGATTGTGGCCTTCGAAGAGCAGAGTTTCCTGTTGGTCTCCATGTCACAGGGGAAACCAGACTGAAAGAGGACTTGAGACAGTTCTTACTGGCCGGTCCACTTAATGAGACGGGAGCACTGCAGTCTTTTATATGCTGAGTGACAGTCACCGTGGGGTGAGAAGGAAGTCGACAGGATTTTTGAGAAGCGTGGTCCACAAGACTAAAACTACAGTGGTGGCCAGTAGAGGCATGCCTGTGAGCTAAAGGAATGCAAGAGCTGGCCACTATTTATTTTTATTGATTTTTCAGTTATTGACCGTCTTCCGTACTAGTGACTGGTCAAGGTCACTGTCCGCAAATTTTGTGAATTCTTCCCATTTAGCAGCATCCTTTATTGGATCTACTTTCAGAGAAAGATTGTGAGTCCTACTCCTAGGAAAACACATTTTAGTCGAATATACTTTTGCTAAACTTCCACACAAGTAGTATTGTAAGACTTTTCAGCGTCTCACTGTGTTCATGGTTCATGTTACTTTCAAACATGTTCCGTGAAGTCACCAGTCATTGCAATCCCATTCACCGAATGAGAAGGATATTGGATGTTTTGCCCTTTGACAAAGGGATGAATGATCATAAACTTGCTGCAGGGCCTGCAACGCCACACACCAATACGGCCACCTTGTGTAGGTGGATGCATGTGTTTTTTTTCTTCTTTTTATGGCACATGCTCGCAGCAAAAAAAATAAAAAATCTATCCTCCTGGCTAAAACCAAAGTGTTTTTTTCAAATGCTCATCATGTAGAGCATGTAAATTTGGCATTAATACCACTCATTATGAGACTGCGTTTAATACCACTAAAGTAGCCATTACAGGGTATTTTAATTGTAGAACGGATTTTGCTGTATATGTTCTCACGTGCACTTGTGGCTTGAAATATGTGGGTAGCACCAAGCTTCAGGTGCACGTGAGAATTCTACAGCACCTAAGGGCAATTGTCAACAGCGATGCCACATATCCTGTGGCTAGACATTTTAAGGCAGTACATAATAACAAACTTGAATGTCTAAAATACTTTGTTATTGACTTGGTCCCTAGCCTGAGACGAGGAGGAAACTGGGAGAAACTGCTGCGCCAGCTCGAGACCCGCCTGATACTAGGGCTGGACAGCAAGACTCCCAATGGGTTGAACAATAACTAGGATTTCCATCATTTTCTGTAAAGATTCTTCACTGTATCTGCTTAATACCTAACAATAAGAAGGGATAGCCCACATAGAGATGACAAGAAGATTCCAGGTGACTTAGCCATGAAACATAGACATCAATATACTAATAGGAGCAATTAGTATCATTCTACATAGAATAGTCAGCCTTCTTATAAAACCTGGTGATGCAAGATGCAATGTTATTTTACTCATTTATTCCGCCGTCTATTTTAACTTATAAAATCCCCAAAAACATTTTAAATAGAAAACTTCGTTTTTTTTGTTGTTTTTTTTTATAAAACAAGATAAAAATGGAATTTGCCTTAGCGTGACAGAGGTTTGCACTATTTTGCACATAAGCACTTTTATAATAATTTGCACTTATGATAAAGGAGGCACACCAGCACTTTATATTATCAGACATAATGTTTACATTTCATTTTGCTGCTAGTAGCTCATGCTTTTAACCAGCCCTTCCAATTTTAAAGGTTATTTTTTATATCAAAAGGCACTATATTTGTATATTCTGCTTTTTTGACATATTTATGAGCATTTTGCAGAATAATTATTAACGCATTCATGCGGGTATGTAAGCATTTAATCTGTACATCAAACAGATCTAATATATTTGCAAAAGGCTCAGAATGAATAAGAATGGCTAAATGGAAGAAAAAAAAAATCTTATCTAATTCATGATGTGAAGGTCTATATCTAAATATATATTTATTTACTATTACAAGCAAGATACAAATGTTTATGATTAAGCAATATATCTATAAATTTGGTGTGTAAGGCTGTTGGGTCCCCGCTTGGGATCAAGGATATTGAGTAATACGGCAGCAATTGTAAAACCTAGTCTGTTAACTATTTTCATGGTAATACGTCACTGGTAGAGGGTGGTATTTAGTAAAGGTGGAAATGCATTGTCATTATGTGATCAAGGTAACGGCTGTTACTGAAACGCGTCATGACTGTTGGAACGTGTTAAAATAAAAATTAACAATTGTGTACTTTAAGAGGAGTTCTTGCCCTTCTGTTGCGACCTTACCGAGGATGAGGAGGGGTGCTGTTGGTGTAAAATATATAATATTCACACCAGCATCCAAGTGCCTGGCATTTGCTTTAAACCCTTTACCTGAAGTAGCTGCAGCACCGCTTGAAGATCCACCTTGGAATACCCTCTGCTGAGAATCCTCAAACTGAGCATTCTCATTTGCATCTCCCTTGTGGAACACTTGACTTTTTTGCTTTCCATGGTCTTCTGAAACATGCCTTTACGTTTCAGAGCCAAAGCAGCCTTGTGTTTCTTGATTCCTTGTTTTTTGGCAAAGTCCTCCAATACTCACGTCGGAAACACTCCCTTAAATACACTCAGATTACAAACTAGAGGGTCATGGCGAGTGTCGGAGCTTGAATGCTGACGCGTGGAACCTCTGTAACTTTGCAGTGGGTGCACATATACACAACAAAGACCAATGCAATCCTAAATTATTGTATGATGAGACAACCTGGGCTAGTGTCCAGGGACGGCGCATAAGACATGAAACACAAAGCCCAGAAACATGCTGCAACACTGAATTCAGATTTACTTTAATTAAAAAAAAATGTTGGTGTTGGCATCGAATGCGGGTATGTGACTCGGCAAAGCATGGCTGTTTCAGAAGCCAAATGCTATGTTTGCAATGAGCATTTTTGTGTTTTTGGGTGAATGGAGTGAGTAGATGCTTGTATCTGGAACCTGGCTCACCGGATCCTATTTATTTGTGGGGGGGTTTTTCTCTCTCAAATGAGAGTAGATTTCAAAATCTTTTGCTTGAACTGTAAGATCTAGCTGTCCCCAGGGGATATCTGTTACCCAACCTCTTTGCATTCAGGGTCCTGAAAATCCAACTATTCTTCCCTTGCCCACAACTGTACTCATGTCTCAACTCAAAACCTTGTATTGCATATTTATCGTTCTGTTTTTTCAACTAAGGGAAAATATATAAACTAATGCAATGCATAACCCCTATTAATTTTGTATTTATATAACCATACCTAAAACATGAAATGAAGAAACCTGGGTTTTACTTCACGTCCAAACCTCTGTAAGCGCGTGTCACCCCTCCCCCCACAGCGCTGACCCCCACAGACACCTTGCCTGTGTTTGGTGCTTTCCGTCCAGCTCCTCCTGTACCCTTACCTGGTGTCAAGGTTGGCCTCTATTCAGGATCCAGCCGCCCAACCCGTTGTGAAGGGGCACCCCCACATGCTGATCTCCGCCGACTGTCCTTGGTCCCATGGCGCTCCTGTAATACACTAGCGACCACTGCATTATCCGATTCTCCCCACCCGCAGCTTTGGACCACCACTTGCGCTCTTCCTGCACCTCATCATCCAGCAGTTCACCTTCCTCTAAACTTCTGTCATCGTAATTCAACTGTTCGTGTTCACAACTGACATCCAACAGCCCTGTGGGCTAAATTCCTCCCCTCCCCCATCTCCCGCCCCGTGCGACCGTACCTTTTTCATCCTTCCATGCAGAACCTAGTATGCTACCTAAGGGGGTCCAGGGTGCCGTGCTATGCTCTCCTGACCACGCGGCCCCTGGGGCTGTCTCCAACCACCCAAGGGGCTGCAGTGAGCCGTCCTGGTTGATGCACTACCGAGGCCACCCCAGACCTTCTTGTGGCAGTGTTGTAGCCGTCTCACGCCGACCTCTAACTGGCCATCCAGGACCCTGCCATCTCTTCACCTTGGGTGTATGAGCTGCATATGACTCACCAGAGTCCGCATGTCCCCTGCGAGTCTGACCCTTGAAAAGAAAATGTAGGTACGGTGTACTTCTGTTAGTTTCCCTATCTGTCTGCCCGTTGTCCTGCTCCAGCATCCAACACCAACTCCCCCCCCCATGCCTCTGTAATATGAGCTGCACCACCGTCCTGTCTCTCCTCCTGCTGAGTGGCCTCTCCTTGCCGGCACCGTTCCCTGCTTTTCCCCCAAGCCACGAATACGTCCTCACAGGGGGCCTCACGCCACTAATCATCCGTTCCCACTTCTTTGCAATTCCCCGCTCCTCCTGCCCCTCCCCTTAGCTCCACTCCTTAGTGCCAATATCGGCAACACTCGCCACCCCACCATACATCAATCTCCTATAGAAATAACCAAACAAGACACCTTCTTTGTGGAGAAAACTGCTGCAGGTTTATTAGCATTACAAATATGCCAACATGGTGGGTTATCTTACGGGCGATCCCAAGGCAGGCAGCCCCTCGCCGCCTGCCACCTGATGAGCCAAATTACACCGTGGCCTCCCCAACGGTGTTTGCCATATTTTGGGGGAGGGAAGACCCCTCCCACCAGTGGACCCACAGACCACGCCCCTGCTCACGCCCCATACGGGGCGGAGCCTGCCAGGCAACCCCGGTTGCTCAGGTCCACAATCGCCCGTAGGACTAACGGGGCGCCGTCGCTCCTCCAGGGTCCAACGCGAGGACCTCCCTGTGGATATTTGGCCTTTGCACCCTTGTTGTGCTTCTGTACATGGTACCCGTATGTACCTACAGCCTCTGGATCGCCCTGTAACTCCGCCTGCAACACAAAATAATACATTAGATAAACCCCCCCCACACCCCCAGCCTGAACGCCGGGTATGCGGTAGGGAGGGAAACAGCGTCAGGGGAATGGGCCAAGAGGGCGCCCAGGGGCGGGGAGAGGTATATGTACCTCGCCCCTCCCGGAAGTGACGCGGCACCTGGACCACTGAGGGTCCCAAACACTGGAAGGCTGCCTCCTGTGCCCTCCTGTGGCACTAAGGTGGCCGCCCTCTTAGCGGGTCTCCTTCGTGGACCCCGGGCAGCCTGCATTGCTGCTGCTATCAGTGCAGATGCAGGGCATTCCACATGGGCCCGTGCGCTGCGCCTCCCCCTGCCCTGTGTGGAGCCACACGCCATCTTCCTTCCACCTGCCCCGCATTGCTTGTGGGTCCTTATCCAACCACCCCCTGCCTCTAGCAACGTTGGGGCCCCACTCCCCTGACCCCCTCCCCCTTTCATGCTGTCTCCCCCTTCCCCCATAAGCTCCCTATCTAGGGTTTTTTGTCTGGCTTACCCATGCCAGGGTCCCTCCTCGCTCTTCTGCCCTGTGGCAGAGTGCTCATTGGTGCTATTTCTCTTTTCTGGCCCCTTTTTTTATTCCACCCTCAACCCCGACCTCGGCTTGTCCCTTTTTTCCTTGCCTGAACACTCCTTCTGGGGCTTATACCAGTGGCCCCCTCTGAACCAGCCAGTTGCGTAGCAGTCTGGCCCCCATTTCCCCGCATAAATCAAAGCACATGCTGGCGTGCTAGGCTTTTTCCAGTGCACATGCCTCCTGTTCCCTTTGGGCCCACTCTCCTGGCTAATGAGCGGCCCCTGTACCTAACCTGTGGTATCTGGGGCGTTCCCCAGCCCTGACGCAGAGGCAAGCAATTAATTTTCCCTCTGCATAGTCCTTCGAAATCCCCCCCCCCCCCCTTATCCCGCCCCACCGCTGTTACCTGCACGGACCGCGGCTGCAAGCAGGCGAGGATCGCTGCTGCCACTCCGCTTGCCGCACGCCTCGAAGGACGCACCCTAATGTGCACTCCTTGTGTAAGCCAGTCCACATGCCCTGCCATTGATGGTAGACGTATGGCCTCCTGCACTCTTTCATCCATGCCTGCCATCTTTAACTTTGAAAACCATCTGACAGAATCAACCGCCTGTTACGTCGCCGTGTCACAAAAATGGCACCTGGGATCATAAAATGGCCGGTTAAATGTGCAACAAAAACCCACCCAATTGAGTATAGCCCAACGAACCCAAATATTGCCTGGGCTGACCCATTGTGCAAACTTCCCAGGGGGCAAACGTCCCTTCGGCTGCCTGCCCTGCCCCCTCAGGCCCAGTGTACAATCATGGGCAAACCACCTCATAACATGCTCCCACACACCCCCTTCCCTTATCGAAACTATGCAACACAGGGACTTTCTCGGACTAGAAATCGTTTATAGAGTTTACCATGTAAGAGATACTCCCCCGTCTGTCGGATCACCCCCAACCTTGCGCCAACCCAAAATTCAAGAGTTTCTCCAGTAGGGGGCAACAAGCAGCACCGTATAGCATCCTCAGTCCAACAGAGCAGGCAGTGAAGAGTGAACTGGCACCAAAGATACTAATCCTGCATTTGAGTTTCTCTGTAGGGTAGAACAGTAAAAGAAGCCAAGCTGGCAAACCAATCCCACTCGCCTCACTGAGTGCGCCTGGTCTCTTCTTTACTGCCTGTAATCCATATCATTGGAACACAAATTATGCAGCCTATAACTTTCCTTTAACAAAGCGTTGGTGTGTTGATCGAATTGAACTGCAACTCCCAGAATACTTTTTTTCTACATCTAAGCAATGGAGTGGAAAGCCGGTGTTAATGTTTCATGAAGACATTGGTAACGGTAGACTGGAGGGGAAGAGACCACTATAAGCGAGGTGGGAGAAATGGCGATCTTTGGAGAAAAGGGTCGAAAGGAGCAGGGGAAAAAGTGTGGGAACTGGGCATAGGTTCTAATAAAAAAAAATGTGAAGGGACTAACCAAGCTAGACCGAGTGCAAGTGATATCATGACCCATTACATCACAGTGCGTGACATCACGGCATATGACAGCACGTGGCATAAGAGGAAACTGCATCAATACCCTTGGCTTCAGAGGAAGTGACGCCACGAAGTGACATCAGACCTTAAGACCTCTCGTGTTTAGAAGGTCAATCATGAGTACATTTGAGCACATTACAATATTTAACAAATTGGATTTTGCGTTAGGGTTGTGCCAAAAAGTGACACAACCCTGACACAAAATCTAGAGCTCAACTTAAACATTTATTTTTAAAACCCTGCCAGAAAGAAATTGGCAGCAAGGGGAAATGTGGCAGTAAATCTGTTCTTCTTAATTGGTTGCAAGTCTGCATTTTCAAATATCTTATGGGGTTAAGGCAACTGCTGCAGAGAACTTTGTGGCTTCGTTAAATCTCAGGTAATAATAATAATGGCAAGATATAACTCTGGAGGTTAATGTATTTGCTTGAGAGATCTATGTTTTGCCTAATCCCAGTTTTGAATCTACGTAGCATAGAGGGTTATTTCTCCTGAAAAGCACATTATGCTACATGCAGATGACTCCTAAAATAAAAATCTAAGTGGGTTACTGTTTTAACACCGAAATCCTTTTACTTGCAGTTCAGAAATTGTAATCATTCTAATGTAGCACTGTGAGTTTTGAACTACATGTGACTCCAACACCTTGCAACCCTCACTGTCTTTTATAACACGTCATACATTGAGTTACACATATGATTTCTCTATGTATAATGTGCACATGTGATGTAAAGCTCCGACACCCTGCAGTAGGATGAGTAGCGCTATTAAAAAAAAAAAAATAATAATAATGGTTTTACATTATTTGTGTAAATACTAGGACAGACCAACACATCTGACGTTCTTGCAGTGCATGCATAGTGCTTATATACCTGAACTGAAAGTCCGAAGTATACCTCTTAAGTACCTGTGAAGTGATAAACCGTGTGCCTTTGTTTCCCCTCCATTGCATTTAGGTGTGAGGCTCCTGATGACTCCCAGCCAGGGTACTGCAACAAAAGGTGGCCTGACGGCCCCTTAACTTCTGCCTTTGTTTTGGGCCCATCTGGAATTTAAAATAAAGCCCCTTCGCCTGCAAGTTGCTGCTCTGAACGAAAGCCGACAATGTGCAGGCTCTGCTGAATGTGTCCAAGTGCCTGAAAATTACACTGTGACAAATTTACCATATTTCTGTGGGGCCCAACCTGTCAGTAGGATAGACTGTCTACTCTGTGAAAAGGGTGGATAGATGCCGTCTACCCGTGTCTGCCCTCGATTTGTGCCCTGGGAGAGAACGAGCTTGGGTAAAAGGGTGAAATGAGTGGATGTGAAGGGTCAAGGGAAAGAATATTGAAGGTATGAGGCGGGTCGTCCGGAAACGAGCGCTGGGATCGACGGACCTCCAGGTCACTTAATAGTTTATGGCGGGGTGGGTCATCTGCTACCTTTCTTGGTGGAGACCACCTCCAGTGCAATGTAGAGACATTCCAAACCCCTTCCCCATGTCCCTGGCCACTACCCACCTCCACTCTCTGCCTACCTTCCCCCTATGGTGGAGAGCAGGCTCCCAGTGCTCTTGCTGCTGTCGGTCTGTCTAGCGGTGTTGATCTGTCTACTTTCACAGGACACACAAATGCTGCATAAATGGCCTACATGTTGTCCATGAGTTCCATATATGGTCATCATTGATGCCTATTGCCGTCATTTGGGGGATGGTCATTGAGGACACTTCACCTCTTGCACTGATGAATAGTTATACCAAATAAAGGAGAACACGAGACCTACAAAGTGAACAATCCTTTTCAGGAATTGAACTGGGTTAACTGGAGTGTAACTGGACTACAACTTCCAGAATGCAGTTGGTGGTTTGATGAGGGCATAAGACTAGATATACCGTCCTAAGCTCATGAAATGATCTTGCACCTTAAAATGATGTGATCGGTCTTAGTGACATTTCTCTTACTTGCTCTGCTTCTTTGCAGCAATATGCTGTGGCGTCTGTGCCCTTGCAAGCTTTTCACCACATCCTATGAAGAACAGGTCGATGAATAGTTTGGTTATTAGCCATTGAAAACACCTAAGACATTATTTTTTTAATGTATCGGCTTAAAGGGGTCTTCCCCCACCTCTTGACTGTTAGAACTGGAGCAGTTCACCAGGGTTTGTCTGAAGTGCACCTCCTATGGTGCTTGTTGGATCGGGGCCTTGACAGCGGCATGTCTGCCGTTAACATCCTTGTTCCAAGGCCTCCATGGACCAGCAACTAGAACGGAAGATCACATTTGTTTCCGCTGTGGGACTTTGCGCCGATCACACCAGCTGCACCATTCTCCAATGTTCTTCTTTCTCAAGCAGCTTGAGTCTAGTGCCCAATGTATACAGTAAACCTCTTCCCAGTGGAATCTGCTTTTACAGCTGCACCGGCCTATGTCTAGCACACCTAGGCAACTAATCATTGGCCATTTGCCAGTACATCCCATGGCTATCGCTATGATTCTCCACTGGCCAACCACTTATTGGAAGATGTAGCATTACAGATCCATGCAAAGGCGTCTGTATCAAGCTATGCGATGCAAGGGGTGACGAGAACCTTGGTCCTCATTGGCAATGCACTGCACCAACTGATTAAGCAAGTCTTGTACATGGTTTAAAAGCCTAATTCACCAGTCCCATCATCCACGTGACCTGTTAGCCCCATTGAAATCTTGCCTCTTTAAATCTGTTTTGTAGCTGTCTGGTAATGTTTGTTTATGGATTAACCTTTCTTGCAATATCAGCTTTCTAATTGTCTGTTCCAGAGAACCTACTACCTGTCCTTGGAATTCTACATGGGCCGCACCCTCCAGAACACCATGATCAACCTCGGGTTACAGAATGCCTGCGATGAGGCCATTTACCAGGTACGAGGTGTCCTGCACTGAAACCGTACTTTGTTCTGTAGTACTTCGAGCTGGAATGCCTTGGGCTGTGGTAAAGCTCTGTCATTATTCATTCCCTGCTTCTGTATCATTACTTTCTCCTTATTTTGTTTTATTCTTTCCCTCCCCTGTTACTTTTCTTTTTGCTCCCCCTTATTCATCCCCCTCCTACCGTTCCTTTATCCTTTTCTTTTGTTGTTCTATCAATCCTTCATCTAATTTCTTCTGCTCTGCCTTCCTTTCTCTATTCCTCCTCTTGCTCCACTTTCGCCAGCCTTACTTCATCCTATTCCCTTCTTCCTTCCCTGCACACATGTGTTTTTTTCCTTCTAACTTCTTTCTTCTGCTCTTCCCACCAATCCAATCTTGTTCCTCCTTCGTCACTCCATTTTCTCCTTCTCATACCCCCTTTCTCTTTCCTCTCTCTTCATCCTTCTCTACTCTTCCTCCTCTCTGGGCCTTGCCTTCTCCCTTGCTCTTCTTCGCTGCGTTCCTTTCCCAATCTCCAGCCCACTGCTTTCTCGTTTCAATCTTCTCTCCTGACCTATTCTCTTCTCTCCCTTCTTTCTCCCTATCCCCTCCTCCTGTCAGCCTAAGGCCTTGCCAATCTAAGCTCTGACCCAAGGCCTCCACCATTTTAGGACATCCCTGTTCAGATAACCAGTGACCGGGTGGTGATGTGATATTATAACATTGCATTGAAGCTCACTGTGTGGGAGAAGCTTGCACTGCTGCTGGCTTTGGTTGTGTGAGTGTGGGCACTTGTGCATGAGTGGATCTTGAAGACCTGCTTCTTGAGCTCTGCTATCTTCGGTTTGGTTTCGGGGCAGCTGTGGAAGGGAGGCCTTCATTCCTGGGTCATAACCTGCATGGAATCTGCAAGGTAACGATGGAGCTACTGAAATTACTTTTTTTTTTTTTTTTTTTTTTTTTGTGTGCGCTCTCCTTCCATACAATTGCAGACACACCAAGTACAGCACCTCCTCTCTAAGATGCAGAAACTCGGTTTCAGCAATATCGGGTACCAGAGAACTTAATTTTCCATAAGTCTGCAAATATGTCACTAGGCATCAGGAGTATCATACCCAAACTTCTTCAAAAATACCTGCAAACTGTCAGTTGAGTGCCAACACTACCATTTTCCAGTCACTGTAACCATTACCTCTGCCATCCCGATGGTACTCAGGCCTTCAAATTTAGAGATGCCCTCTGCCTCAAAAGAACTGTCAGTCAATCAGGGGTTTATAAAGCGCGCTACTCACCCGTGAGGGTCTCCAGGCGCTATGAGGGGGGCGAGGTGCAGCCCGGGGTCTGCTGAAAAGCCAGGACTGGAGGCTCTTCCTGAAGGTGTGCAGGGTGGGGGAGCGTCTGATATTGACTGGGAGTTTGTTCCATGCTTTGGCTGCGATGTAGGAGAAGGCAACATGATCGCTGCGGTATTGCGTCAGATATCGGGGGGGGCGGTATTTCATGCTAGTACAACTGTTCAACCCTTTGTTAACGTCGTTTTTTAGGTCGAGCCTAGAGTAGCGCGCAAGCGCTGCTCTGGCGAAGACTTTAAGTAGGGGGTTTGAAAAAGCTGACCAGACGCTCGTGCGTCATGGCCTTTTCCCTGCGGTTACCTGCACGGGCGCCATGTGGTTTCAATTATCGTGCCCTGACACGACCGCGATAATTAAAACCAGATGTCTCGCTGTGGCGCGCGCGCCACTCGCGTCGCCCCCCCCTCCTCCCCGCTCCTGCCTTCAAATGCAGTGTGCTCCGCGCTGAAAGTTTCCATTTCTATATCAGCATGAATATAATTGGTAGGAACTCTCTTCCCGTATCTTTAGATCCAGCACCCATGTGACGTCGTTGTTTTTAGTCTCTTCACGTGATCTCTGTCGCAATCATACACATCTGTGTCTTGAGTGTGTGTGTGTGACAGCTTCGTGCACTCTGGGCTGCTAGAGAATCCCCTTGTTACCCGCCTCTGTGTTTCCCAGACTATTTTTTCCTTATGTTAATAAACGTTTGTAAACAACTGGCGCATGCGCAGAGCGGGAGCAAGCAAGGGAAGGAGTGGACACAGGAGGGAGCCGGAGGGAAAAGAATGGAACCTGGGAGTAATGTCACGTTAGCACTAAAGTTGCCCTAAATTTATAGTGCACCTTAGTACTCAAAGGAGGCAGTGAGGTAAGGAGAAACAAGGGGAAGGAGAGAAGGAACAGGAGAACCCGATGTAATGTCAGCAGTTTGCATAGATAGTGCGTATGCCACATGTAGATAGGGTCAGAGCGCTGCATGTGAAGGGAAGAGGTACACAGGTGACGAGGGGAGGATGTCACTTTATGTAATGTATTTGCTTGTATAGTGCTTATTCCATTTAAGACATCTTTAAAGCGCTGCAATGCAACTGACGAGGGAATGACAGGGCATGGAGGAGAGGGCATACTCTAGTCTAGAGAATTGGAGTAGGGAACATGATGCTACGTCACACTGCTTGCTTGGCTGGCGTTTAACCTTAAGCTGCTCCAGAGCATCTAGGGACAAGAGCTGAAAGGAGGGGACCCTAGAGAAAGGAAGGCAAGGACGGAGCACTATGCCTTGTTATACTGCTTCCTGGTATGTGCAGCGCTTCTTCCAACCCTATGCGGCTTCGCGGCTCAGACCGGAACGGGGAAGAAAGGCAGGGACATTAAATGAAAGAAAGTGGGCATGACTGAGTTACAGAAAGATCTCGGAAACAGGAACTATAACCTGTGGAGTTGTTTTACAAGACTACAGCATTGGGTGAAAGGCGGAGTCCGCTATGTCCGTGAACTGGAAATTCCACATGGATGTTGGCAGTGTACTCGGCTTCAAAGCACTACAGTCTAGAAGAAGTAACATAGCAGCAGGTCTGCATGGACGAGGAGAGGGTAAAGAACGTGCACTGCCGCAGGTTTGGGGGTACACACCTTGTCAGCCCGCCCCCTAGTATCAAGCGCTCCCCTGCCTGCAGTCATTGATTCTCCTGGTTAAATAATTGCTGCCGGCTTTCGTAGTACAATGTCGCTCATAAGTACACTGAAAACTTGGTAACAATGAGGGTTTAATGTCTCATATTTACAGGTTTCCCTCGTCTTCATTGTTTGATTTTGCTTGCGGAAAGTGTCAGTCATAGCCCCGAATATCACTCATAATTACACTGACATTACGGAAATGTCTTGCATAAGCACTCTGAATCCTTGGTAGCTGTGCACTGAGAGGGTTCATTACTGTGGGCACAATACTGCAGGCGGCAGGCTGAGGGTTAAAGTGCTTCTATAGAAGAACTATAAAGAAAGGCACTGGAGAAATACGCTTTTCACATTTATTTAGAGGGAAATGGAATTGGCTCCGTAGCACTGTGATGGGAAGCGCAGGAATAGCAATCATTCCAATTGACACCCTTTTTATTGTCATCTTTACACTGTGTTGAAACGGACAGCTTATTAAACGAGGGTTGCTGCTCTGTAGTATTCGATAAATTGAATAACTCAGCAGAACAACAGACCTCTCTAGGTAAGCACCATGCCACTGTACAAGCACACATTTGTTCTGTTGTACAGTTTGTTCCGCAAGTCCAGGCCTCATCTGTTTCTTTCAGTTAAGCAGGGCTATAACGGCTGTGCCAAAACAGAAACTAAAAATAATTCTGACCCTGCAACACAAGCATACACGCCTTACTGCGCATGTTTTACATTCGAACTCTGCATGGTTTTTTAATAAAGCGGAGGGACTGCCTCGTCGCTGTTTATAGTGTTGTTTTTATGTGTTTCTTTGCATATTTCAGGAAGTTCATGTAGTGAGTGGTGTCTATTTCTATTGTATTTATGTTTTTGTTTGTGTGTAAAGAGCCTCTTTGGGTTTCCTTGCGGAATTCTCTTTATTTTGTGTGTCTGTGACTTAATAGTAAATTTCAGTATGTCCACGTTGCAGTCCATGTGTTTTTTTAATGTGTTTGTGTGAGATTCTGGACTTTTTGAGTTGTGTGCGTTAATCTGATGTTTGTGTTTTTTCTTGAATGTGTATCATTCTAAGTTTCCATGCTTGTGCTTTTCTGTTTTGTGTGTTAAAGTGTTTGCCCCTTTGCGCACAGCTGCCACTTTATAAAATAATACATGCTGGTGCCCAAAACTTTGTTCAAAGCCAGCAGACTGCACCCACGAATGTCATCATTGCCGGATATCAAGAATGCGTCTGGATTCCTCCTCATGCGTCATTCTTCCACCGCCAGGCATTCTGCCCCTTTATTTTACAGCTGTGGTTTTTTTTTTCCTTTTTAGGTCGAGACTGGCAGCGCGCATGCGCGCCTCTGCAAGGCATGGTGCTTCTCTGGTCCCAGTGGTAATTTCTCATTCTTAGTCCTCTAGCCAGTGCTGTTAGTTGCTTCTCTGGTCACAGTGGTAATTCCTCATTCTTAGTCCTCGCTGCTCTGGCAAAGATCTGTTGTAGTTTGGCACAAAGATGACCCTGCATACCCCCCACAGTCAGCTATTCTGCCTATGCTAACTGTAGAAGAGCAAGAAACAGGACGGGTTCCTATAAAAAGTGCTGCACCATCTTGGGGTGAAACATGCCTAGCATCGGCCATACAGAACGAACTGCGTTACGGGACAAATCGTTTTTTACGGATTCTGGGTAACTTCATCAATGAAATTACACCATCTAAAATATTGTATTAATAAGGATAGCAAAGGTGCTATATTTGATCGATGTATTTCCTGAAACGGCTTTTAACATACCAGATATTACATGATTTGTTCACTATGTGGTTTCCTCACACATCCCCTTATATTCTGGTTAAAACATCTTGAATCTGTGAATGCCGTTTAGCAGAGAGCTGCCAGCTTCTTCAGCGACACTAGTTATTTTGTAGCTAGTCACTCATATAGATCTCAATACCCAAATTGCTTTGCTAACATTTGCGTGCACGTTTTGTTCATTGGACTATACCACAATTCCCAAACACTGATCGCTGCAGACTCTGCGATAGCTGTCAAGTTTCAGATTGCCCAGCTCTCCTGTGTTGCTGCATTGCTCTCCTGCTTTTGCCTCGTTTTTAGCTGCACTATCAATTTCACCTTTCTCGTGCCCTCTCTCTCACACACTTTCACACACACTTTCTCTTTCTCAGACACCACACTTTCCCAAACAGACCTATATATGAACTACTTCTTAAGTTGTTTATCAAACACATTCTCATGCACACGTTCTCTCAAACGCACGCACCCAATTTATACTCGCACACATTTCTCTCGCACATGCTTTCAGACACCCCTCTCTTCTCTCACAGTTTCACCCTCACACACACACACACACACACACACACACACACACACTCTCGCTAAAGCTCTCTCACGCACACTCTCAGCTTGCCCTATCTGATACATTCCATCACCGGTGACCCTCGACATTTTGAACAGGTAAAATAATACCTTTTTCATTCTTCATTCTCCCCTTAAATATGTTGCTTTAAGCAACCCGCAACTTTAGGAAGAACTCCATGTTAAAGAATAGTAGATGCTGCAGTGCCCAGTATAATGTACTGCATGGCTAAATACTTATAAGGTCCCAAAGGCGAGACCGATTGCATTGCAAATGCTTGTTCTATTCAGTGACCAATTACCGGCGCTGCACGTGGCATTTTAAATTATGCTCATTCTATTCCCAGAACTACTAAACACAATGTGCCTAGAAACAGGCTTGACGCTATTAAACGCTTTATTTAATCCGTGAAGATTCCCATTTAATCTACCCTCTTCAAGCCAAGCAGCAGCCAGGATGCAACGCACTACGTACGATACAACCTTTCCTACTTACTACGTGACTTCCAAAAGCGTTCGCCAACAAATGCTAATACCCTGGTAGTAGTTCGAATTCAATGCACTTTCGTAAGTGGCCGCCTGCCGACGTGCACCGGTAACTATGAAGGGTTCCAAGCCCTGTCGCACTGCCAGGTAGAAAGCACAATGCCGAGTCACGGCCCCTCCCGGGGAACGTTTGCGGTTTACACTGTATACATTCCCGGGTAAACAGCAAAGCAAACAGTTACTGAAACTATGGAAATCAGAGCTAGGCCGAGGGCCACAACCTTGGCGAAGGTAAAGGCAAGCAGGGCCAGCTTTTTTCAATAAAAATGCAAATGTGCTCTGTTTGGGTCGAATAAAGCATAACGTCCTTAAAACAGGTAATTTCCTTCAGAGGAAGGCCTGCAGCCTAGAAAATCTCTCTTCCTGCCTTCTGCAGAGGTCTGACCCAATTGCTTAGTTTTTCATCGAACACAAAGGCGACTTTTGGGTTGAAATAGGAAAAAAAGAAAAATTCCTGAGAAACCTGCCTGAACACGACTGACAAAAAGCTCTCTGTGGCAGAGGGTCACACGAGGATACGGAGGCGCCGCGCCAAAGAGCATCCTTCAAATGGAAGCACTTAGAACCAAGAGCTGTTTGCCCGGAGGAACGGGAATATACCGCGGAGCACAATTACTGGCAGAGCATGCATTTCGGATTGGATTCACAAAGCCCAGTTAGCAAATCTCCCCCCCCCCCCCTCCCCCATTGAAAGCCTTATTTGAGCTGCTGCTCTCATTAGGATTTAATTGCCCAGGCCCTCTCACTGGAAAATGTCCTCCGCCATACTGACGGCTGGTACTCCATCCGTCACACTTACAATCAGGCCCATACTAGAGTGTGCAGTGGCTCCAGTGCTGTCAGACTTTGCAGGGTTTACTCTCCCCTGGCCTGACAACTTTACAGACGCTCTTGCGGTGGGCGTTTTCTGCTAAGCTCTTTTCATTGCCTCTTTGGTGGTATCCTTATCCTCGCAGGTTTTGATGTAGGCTAAAAGAAGCCATCCATGTCTTTATGGATTTAGTATTTTAGCAGTTGCACAGTGACTCGTTTCAACAGAAGATGTATGTATGTGTGTGTGTGTGTGTGTGTATATATATATATATATATATATATATATATATATATATCCCCCAGAGTTTGCAAACATGTGCCCTGCCACCCATAGGCAGCCCGGCACTGTGCCGTCTCCTTATGCTAGCAACATAGGAGATATTTGCTGCTTGTTGTGGTCCTGATGGCCTGTGCTGGTCTTACTGTATGTGGCACCACTCTTGTTTCTGTGTGGAGAAGGCCCTGAATGTTCCTTACCCTGATTTACTTTCTTGAGGAAGTGTACTTTGTTAGCGGCGCAGGATTCATGGAATAATAACTGTTATGAAACCAGGGCTTTTTCAGCATGCCTTGGCAAGATGTGGGAACCAAGCCCTGGCACCATTCTGCTGTTTTTGGGTGTCTCCTTCTGCTGTGTGATTTTTGGCCCAAGTCCACACCTGCACACAAAGAAATGGCTACACATTGAGAGACGCTAGTGCAATCTCAAAGTATGTTAAAACTATTAGCGGTCTTATGAATGCCATACTTTTCAAGACCTGCATTCAAGCAGTGAATGTCTGTTCATTATGTAACCCTGCCGGCCGCTTAGCACACTGAGCACCGTTCTCTTTAGACCAAAAAAAAATTCAGGCTCCTGTTCACACTTTGTTGCACTACAAATGTCACCAAGAACCTTATCCTTTTAGCAGCCACTTGTGTGCCATGTTTCAGGATTTAGATTTCAGGTACTGGAGACCTCTCGCCATCTCAGTAGCAGGCGTTTCCTGCCATGTTTGGCAGCCCAAGGTCTTTAATGGTGGTGTGCTCTGGGTTCCCCCTGTTTGTGTGCGTGCTTTTTAAGGTCTTGTATTGAGTGGGTTAGTCAAATAGACCCTGCAGAGTTGAGTAACTGGAGTTCTGTTGCTCAAGGGTACAGAGGTTGCCGACAGTAAAGACTGTTTACCTTTTGTGATATGAGCGAGCCGCAGAGGTGAGCGGCGTGGAAGCTCCATACTACACTGAGGCTTTTAAGTGCATGGTTCTGTGGGATAAAGAATGGATGGGGCAAGGGTCTTCTTCAAATCGAAGTTTAATGTGGCAACTTGGATGGCCTTAACTATATGCAAAAAATACCTTTTTGTGCAACAATTACATCCTTTATTTGCATCTTGTGTGGTCTACATTTGCAATGGCCAAAAACAGTTGTTTTTGTCTGGTATTAAAAACAAACACAATGAAAAGCCTTGTATTGAATGGAATCCCACGTGTACAGCGCAAGGAGT
This sequence comes from Calotriton arnoldi, assembly GCA_963921515.1. Classification (NCBI taxonomy): domain Eukaryota; kingdom Metazoa; phylum Chordata; class Amphibia; order Caudata; family Salamandridae; genus Calotriton; species Calotriton arnoldi. The sequence goes on from CAWUFW010005737.1 coordinate 1,080,350, forward strand.
ATGTCGATGGCAAATTGAGTACTTGCGATCTAATTTTAAGGCAGTACATTTATTATTTATTTAATCCCCTTCATCCTGTTTGGCTCCGTTTAGGAGGGAGTGATCTGAAATTGTATTAGATGTTTTTTATGGCCCTCACATTTGTACGTTTTTAGTCCAGGGCACTATTCTAGGCGGTCCCAGTAGATTGATAAGACGGTACAAGGTTGATCTACCAGGGTACATATAGTGTTTTTTTTATTTATTTTTTATTGGATTGCCTCCTAATAATTGTTTCACAGATTAAAGTGGTACAAAGCGTGCACATTCCCACTGATCTGAAGAGTCTTTGGTGAATTTACTTCGAGCTTCTTATTGCAAACGTATTACATTTTTAGGCCTGGCGGTTGTGCTCTTTGGAGTTTAGAGTCCTGACTTTCAACTGCGACCAGTTTGAATGTGCATATAGGTTTTTGGGTCAAATCGGTTAATCTTGACGATATGTAAATTGTTTTTTTACTTGAACGTGCAGCAACTACTCATCTTGAACCCTTTCTTTGCCTTCAGAAAGGTTCAAACAGGGATTTCATAACCCTACTTCTTCCACTGTGAGAACTTGCGCTCATGTCACTTTCCCATGTTGCTATTCTTCTAAGAATATCCTTGCATGTGCGTCTGTAGCAATTCATGAGGAAGTAATTCTGCAAGAACAGTCATATACAAATATGGCAGAAATCTACAATCGTTCCTCAGAGAGTGATTCTTGGTGGTTAGCAGTTGTTGCGGCTGTTAAATGAGTCTGATCTTGGCACTCTGGGAGTAAGTCAGCTGACCTCTTGGAAGTAACGAACATCCCATTTCTGAGTGTAAGCTAGAAGCATGCTAACATTCTGCATGGCCCTCCCCTCCAGGCCCTTCGGAGCCTGCTTTGGTAGGCTGGATTAAGCTACCTGAAGTTCCGCTCTTCCCAACATTTATAAAGATACAAGAGTTATCCAGTCAGACTTTTCCCATTGTCCATGCACTTCAGCAACAACATTTTTTTCCTACCTATTAGTTAGGTGCAGAGTGCCACATACTGGTATCTTTAAAAAGAGCACATGCAAGTCCTGGTCCTGCTGTGTTGTATACGTTTTTTTTTTTTTTTAAATTTTTTTTTTTAGGCTTATCCTATCCATTTATGGAAACCGGGCACATTCTACAGTCTGAAGATGGTACAAGGGTGCAATATTATACTGGGTGCAGTTTAAAATCCTGTTATTAAGCCTTCTTACCAGAGTACTAGAGTTTGTTACTTTACCTCTCACCTGACTCTTTGGAGGACGCTAGTGTTTTCCACGTTCCCTGCCTCTCCAAAGAATGTGCTTTCACCACAGCTAGTTCTACGCCTCTTAAATCCCTGCCTTTCTACTCTGTCCATTACATCTCTTTTCCAAAAACCTTGGGTGTTTTGGGAGGCACTGCTTTGTACATCAGCTGCACTGTTTTCTACTTCATGTAATGATTTTTGTTTACAATCAATCAGCTTGTTACCCTTTAGAGTGAGGCAAAGGGCAAAACAAATAAATACATGTCTAATTGTGTAACAATATTGGAATTTCTATGGTGACAATTTGCTTTTGTGCTTTTTTTAGATTGGGTTGGATATAGAGGAGCTTGAGGAAATGGAAGAAGATGCTGGTCTTGGCAACGGCGGTCTGGGCAGGCTCGCTGGTAAGTGAGTAGGCCAGTGTTCATGAAATAATGAGGTGCAAAATGTGGAACACTAAGACTTAATGTAACCAGAGCTTAGGGACCCGGAAACTATTGTCACAAGAACTTTAGAACCAAGAGATCCATTAACACCAGAACATGGGACCATAGTCACTATAACCTGGAAACCTAATTTATCAGAACATAGAAGCTAGAAATAAATTTTGATTAGAACATAGTAACCTAGAGACCGCTGTCATCTGGGCATAGCAACCTAGAGATGTATTATCATTAGATCATTGCAACCTAAAGATCATTGTCACCAGAACATGGGAATCTTAAGAGCCATTATTATTAGTGCCTGGAGGTCCATTATCAGAACAAAGTAACCTAGACACTATTATCCACGGAATATGGGAACCCAGAATCCATTGTCACCAGAATATGGGAACCCTAGAGATCCATTGTCCCCCAAAACGTACCCCATAAATCTATTGTCATTGGACATGGGCGTAGGAAGTGTGGGGGATGAGAGGGATATATCCCCCCCCCCCCCAGAGTTTGGAGGGCGGGGGACAAGAGTGGGGGGGGACGAGGGGACAAAGGAAATTCCCCTCTCCCTTCTGTGATTGGCAGGGCCATTAGCGCGCGAAAGCGCTATGCATAATGGCCCTGCCCTTGCCCCGTGACTTGCCTTCAGTTACCTGTGATCAGGCTGTATGCTTGATGGGGCTGAAAGGAATTTAGCACCCCTGGCCCCCCCCCCCCCACCCCACCCCCCCTCCATCGTGTGTCGCAGCCCGGGCTGCTCCTGCAGCTCGAGCTGCTGTCTGGTGTCTTATCTCCGATACACAAACGTTTTTCACAGGTCTTCAAAAGAGCATTTACATTACTTTGGAACTGGTTAAGGAGGTTTTGTTTTGTTGACTGATTCCAGTATCCCATGTGTCCCCACTCTGCCTATTCGCTGTTTCTTATTTCTCACTTTTTATTTTATTTTTACTGCCACAGTGGGGGAGTGCATGTAATGAAAAGGCATCTCACAAGTAGGGACCACACATTTCCCCCCAAAAAAATATGAATACCAGCCATTTGTTTTTGTTTACAGAGTTTGCAAGAGAAATTTTCGTTAAGAATAAATTGTTACTTAATTTTCATTTTTGTTGTAATTTAGTCATTACTGTTGGTTTCCCAGAGCTATGACCTACTGCTTTGTTGGAATCTTTTTAAACCTGAATAACTATTTTCCTGGGGGCATTAATTTTTAAGCGTTGAATGCAATTCTAACTGTTTTACAAATGTACAAGGTTTTGTTGCACTTGCATCACATGACCATCATTACGTAGCCTCAAAATCAGTGCTCAGCTGTTGAAGCGCCTGTTCTTCCACATGCAAACTGCTGCCACATTTTATGTTGGTGTTCAGTGCCTTATAGACAATCCAGTTTAAAGACGGTGGGGGCATTCTCTGTGGGATTTACAGCTTGGAGTTCATACCCTGACCAATGAACCTCTGGCAATACCCCAATAATTTGAAATGCTGTGGGATAACTCATCGGTCTCAAAGTTTGGAATCTGGTAGGTGAGAAACTTCACAGCTTCTGTAATTATATGAGCTAAAATCAGAATAATTTCACTCATAGTTGACCTCTGTTAAGGTTAGTTATTTTTTAACTTCAGTCGCACTTTGTTGTTGGTAATTGCTCAGAAGTGACCACAAGCATGTGTGAGCAATGTTAAAAAGTTCTACAAAACCAGATAATATTTTGTGCAGCAGGTATAGACATGTGGTACATTCTTCATTGAAACGAGTTTGATTGCTTTCAGTTCTGTGCAGCACTTTTTATGTAGCTGATATCTGTTGCCAGCAAGGCTTGAATTTTGTAAATTCAAAGTGGAAAACTTTATAGACCAAAGATTTTCCTAGGCAGCAGCTGGGCAGATGTGAACCTGAATCCATGTTTTTGTAGTTTACCACAGTGGTTACCATCTTGCAATTGATGCTTGAACTCCTGTTCAGCTTTGCAGTTTTCTAGTGCAGGGGCTATGGCGTCTTGAGCTGGGAAGAGTGCCTGCAACAGGTGGGAGACCAAGAGACTATTTCTATGGCACACAGAATACGAGTGAAGGATTTTGCTGATTCAATGCAGGCAGTGTATGGAGGGGATTGCCGGGGAAAGGAGTGCAAGTTCAGCAGTCTACATATGAAGTTGTATGCAGTCTCCTCGACTGTGGCACAGAGAGGAGAGAAGGTCCTACCCCCCCACCTGACACAGCAGAGAGAGGAAAGGATGGAAAACCGAACAGAACACAGGTGAGCAGGGTATGGTCCTGAGAGAGGGCAGAGGAAACGGGCAAAAGGAGGACTATTGGGGCTGGACAGTAGGAAAGATGCTGTAAATGAGCCCATTGATTTCCCCCTACTGACTTCCACTGCCAGGTTGAGAGAGCCCCTGACATAGGTATTGGAGGTCACACCTGAAGCTGCTTTCATAAGATATACAAGTTTTTAGTAATTTCCTTAGGGCAAGAAGGCAGCGCTCCCCATTCCTACCCACTGGTACTAAAAGCACTGTTCGCATTATGTTTGTAGTCAAATGTGATTGTTACTCTGATTTAAGCCTGCTAACAATTAATAAAATAAGACCCATAATTTTGTTATCTCTAACGTGAATATCTTTTTTGTTTAGCTCATATAATGAGTATAGTGATGAGTTACGACACATTATACATGAAGATGATGTACAGGCATCTCAAACTCTGCTGAGCAATTACAAGATCCATAGTAAATGTAGATTTTCAGAAGTAAGGAAGGAGCACCTACTAGGACGATTCATACTGTGCTCTCCAATTGTAACTCAGGAATTGTGTTCTGCAGCATCTCCAGACAGCCAATGGTGCAACAGGTATGCTAGAGGAGACTTGAATAATTAAACAATAAAGGCAGTGTGGCACTCAGCATGACAACATCTGGGTGGAGGATTATGTGGATCTGATGCCGTTTTGCTGATGATGTGCTGAGATGGAAGAGGAAATCAAGTGATGTAATTCCAGGGGGGTTCCCCTTTGAGAGGTGCACGTCCCCCCTGTGAAGGTAATCCTCAAAATTCTCTTGGGATGCTGGGATGCTGGACATGGACGACTTATGAGTGAATAGCTTATTTATGTCAAGTAGGATGTGTGTGGAGTTTAAATGCTACATGAGGCTGTAGTCACTCAGCAATCCATTTTGATTTTCTGTACTGGCGAAGTGCATAAGGTAGGAGAGAGCCCAGACATCATTATGAATTGCAGGGTTCCTCCAATGCATTTCTGAAGCCCCTTGTGGTGGACCAGACTCTAATCATTGGAATGAAGGAGACTAAGGTCCTTTTGTAGTGTTGGGAAACCCTATGCTCCCCTCCAGCGCCATTCTTCCCTAACAGTGTTACCCACAGCAAGTTGAGGGGAATTGAATGGAGAAGCTCCTCCATCTTTTGTGCCTTAGTTTTGGCTCTCCTCTGACAGGAAACCTCCCTGGTAGGAAACACCCAACATAACCCTGTCTTCCTGCTGGCACTGAAACAAAGGCTATGGACGTAAGGAATACACTAAAGACAGGAACTGTCTGAAGCAGGTCACAGAGCTGAGTATGCCTGCTGACTTGCTATAAGTACGGGACAGAAACCACTAGCCAATGTGCCAGGCTTTCTCTGGAACCAGAATCTGAGGTCCCTCACCAATGGAGAACGAGAAACTCTTCTGTGCTCCACGGTATGGAGTGTCTGACTGACAAATCCACTTTGCCAGGTGCTAGGAACAGACTTGAAAGTTCTGCAACCTGCTAGGAGAACAACTGCATTAAGCCTACTTTGAAGTAAAGAGCTGAATGAGTGTTAAGGAGGGGTGCTGTAGGTGTCCTTGTACAAATGAGAAGCTATCCAGAAAAGGAATACTGCAAGGACCGTAGGCAGGAAGAACTGTCAGCAGCAGTGGCTTCCAGTAAGTTTTGGATGGAGGGTGGCGGACGGGACACAAGCACATGCCCACATACACAACACTCGCAACCATGCATTCACACAAGCGCGCACAAACCCATTCATTCACAGCACTCTTTCCCAAACATTCATACATACACGCATGCACCAAACAATAATTTAAAAAGAAAACAAAAACACACACTTACCTGCAGCCAGCTCTGCCTCAGTGGTTCCCGAAGGCTTGGGACTGCTGCCTTCCCTTATTGGCTGACCTTAGGTCAGCCAATGAGGGAAGGCAGCAGTCCCAACGTCATCACAGAGTGGGATGGGGTCAGTGAAACTACTGGCCCTACCCCACTCTGTGATGAAGTGTGACTGATTGACACTCGACCCTGGGCGCTTCAGGGCTTAAAACTGAAGCGCCCAGGTGCAAGGCAATCAGTGACACTACCCCTCGTCACTGAGGGGAGGGCCTCAGGGACCTTTGCTGAGCTGAGGACGTCACACCCACAGGAGCTGTGACTTCCTCAGCCCAGCAAAGTTCCGTTCAGGCAGCCAGGAGCCTGCGCTAAATGCGCATGTCTGACTCCTGGCTGCCTGAACTGGAAGTGAACAGTGTCTGTCAGGCTGACCTTTGTTCAGCCCGAGGACTCTGTTCGTATGGGGCAAAAGGTGGAAGGGCGTGGCCACTCCGCCCAAATGGACCGGCCGCGCCTGGTCAGCAGCATGCTGCAGTCCAGGAAAATATCAGCACTCCCAGGCTGTGTGGTGAGGTTTTGAGACACTGGTGCCCCTGCAACGTGCCTAGAAGCAGGAGTGTTTGTGACGGCTGAGCACTCACAAAAAATGTCATCCTGTGATTTCCCCACCCCTCTCCACCTCCCAAAAATTCAACGTACCTGTAGCTGTAATTGGATTTATGTAGCACTTACTACCCCTGACGAGGAATTGAGCGCTTTACGGCATGTAGAATGCTACTCCGGAACCCAAGGTTAGTGGTTATTGTTAGTTATTGTGATTAGTAATGTGCTCTCAAGAAATAGTGCATGCATTTACTCCATTAATTTTGTTATGTACTAATACCAGGGCGGTGTGCTAATTAGAGGGGGGCTATGTGGCTTCAGGTGAATTGTTGGTGAGCTAGATAGGCTGAAAGATTAGTTAATGTTAGATTACAGGGATAGGGTTTTAAAGAGGAGAGGTTGTGATCGATGAAATAAGGTATCAGCCAATTGGAGAATTACAATAAGAAGTATTGTGGCAGATGGGCACGAGGCAGAGGAGGCTATTCTCAGAAATATAAGGTATACAGAGGATGGAAGGCAAGAAGAGGGTGATTTATACCCTGTTTTATCACCTAATCCCGTCCAAATTTATGTTGTGTGTGACTATTGTAGTATATCCAGTATGCGTGTATGTGAAGCAGTGATGAAGGCCTATGTGTTCCATTTGGACGTCCCAGACATGTTCCAGTGCACAAGTCGGGGTGAAGTTGTTTTCCCAGACAGTGGAAGTGTATCAGGATGCAAAAGGGAGGCTTGGTGTTTAAAAGTCTGACAACATTTGTCAGTCTTATCAGAAGAAACCGAAGCACCTTGAGAAAGTTGGCAATAAATCCAGATTTCTTACTGCAATCAGACCCCATTTGAATCACCACTGTGATGCGAGGGGGGATCTTCGCTTTGAGTGTTGGGTTCCTGCTTGGGCCTGAGCATTATCTCCCACTGAAGAACCCCAACCATCATAGGATTTCAGAGAAGCAGAGCCTCTTCACAAACCAGAGTTCCATGACAGCCTTCCTTCAGAGACGCAAGTATGTGCACCAGAAACCGAAGCTTTCTTGGCCAAGTCAGTGCACAATCACTGAGTGGGACTGCCTTGGGCTGTGTGGATGATAAACCACTAAAAGCAGCATGGCTCTCACCCTAGCTAGCAAACAGCAGACCCGGCCTGTAGAGGACTGCGAAGACGGAAACAAGGCGCAGTGCAAAGGTGAAGCATTGCAGCAAGAAGTTTGGAACACATCACTCTACATCACTATCCATTGGGAAGGGTCGACAGGGAACCACTAGGGGTCAACAGAATACAACCCATCAGCCTTTCCCTCCTGCAAGTGCACTGCGAACGTTGATGCCAGTGCCTTTTAAATAGCATAAGTCCTGGTTGTGGAAAGAAATGTCTTACTAATTGCATGCTATATTAATTCCCTCTAACATTTATGTACAGCATTGAATTGTGTGTGGAGAATAAAGTGATGGGCATCTATTGATCACACACACACAGGTTAAAGTGCTCATGGGATGGACTTGGTGTGTGTGACAGAGTACAAAGGTACAAAAGAGTGCAAGAGATATAGTGAACATGTGTGTGTGTTGTGTGCACGTGTGGTGCTGGTCTTGCATACTGGAGGTTAATCTTGCCTTGGGGACAAGGGCACTAACAGCTTATGGATGGGAGGTGTTACCTATGGCAAACTGCAGGCCCTGACATGATTCTGTGAAGACACCATCATTGGCTGTGGGGTCTCGAACAGTCTAACTGAGAAAGCCGCTAACCCAGTCATATCCAGCGGCAGGGACACAGAACACATGTCACCATGCCTGGCCGAAGGCCCTGACATGATGCACCTGATTCTTAGCGTATGAGGTGTGGATCCATAGCAAAATGTTGGAACTGATATTTGAGGTAACGTTTGTCATAAGATTTCCTGTAATCGTTTCATCGGGGGTGTCAATGGCAAAATTCTAACCCTTCTATACCGGAGGGAATTTTTAGAGGTACCCATGACTGTGGCTGCAGTATCCATGGTAAATTTCTGGCACTGTCATATTGAATGTACTCCCTGACAAGGGGCTCACACATGAAAAATGAGGACCTTAGTATAGTGGAAGCTATTTTTGACTTAAGACATTTAAAAAAAATCAGATTTACTCCTAGGAAAAGCCAGGCTTCCCTGGTGCACCATGAAAGTACTGGAATATTTCATGAATGCCCCATAAGGGTCTGCTGCGTTTTAGAAATTTGATCCCAAAAATTAAAAAAAATTCTCATGGGAGAAGTTTACTCTCCCTTAAATCATCTACAAGAAATCTGTTAAATTGTTTTGCTTGCTGGAATTTGGGGGAAGTATAACACCCCACCACTTACATAGATCTTTTCCCTCATATAATGGCTGAGGTTAGTTCTGACCCCATTTTTCGAAATGCTTGTCCTGCCCCATTGCTGGGAGCAGGACTGGCTTTAGGGCGGTGCAACCGGTCCAGCCGCACCTGCCGTTGACTTTGGCAGGGGGCGCTGTGTTTAAAAATAATTTTTGGTTTAAAAGCGCATGAACTTCCTTGTGCATCAGGCAGTTTTCAGGCAACAATAAAAATGTCAAGATAACTCTGGTGATTAATGTTCCTACTAGTGAGAGTTCGAAATTTTGTCTAGTGGAAGTTTTGGCTCATCGTAAAGTGGCGCGGAGGGTTGATGTGCCTGCTGCAAAGAACGTGTACCATGCAGATCACAGAACTGAGTGAACTATGAGCAGCACTATAAAAAAAAATATACAATGATTTTTTCACATTTGGCCTTATTACTTTGTGAATGCAAATAACAATAATGCATACTTGCAAACTGTGACTACATGCCTGCCTTTCTCAATATTTCACTTCAAAACTATCCGATTGTATTAGTTTAACGGGCGTACGGTCTCTTGCAATGGGCGATTTCTATAGGGTCACTGGAAAGTCATAAGGTTGTCCCTGTCCCCCCCCAGAAATTTTGTATCTTCTACGCCCCTGTCATTGGACCATAGTAACTTAGACCGTGGTCACCAGAGCATAGGAATTTATCGATACATTGTCATTAGTTCGTAGACACCTAGGAGACCATAGCCAACAGAACATGGGAACTGTAAGAGCAATTGTTACAACCAGGTAACCTTGCGATCCATTATCATAACATGGGAACCTAGTGATCCATTGGCATGAACGTACCTTTTCTCTGCCCAACAAATTCTTCCTAATAAATGGTAAGAGATTTCCTTTACCTGTTTAACTGTACAGGGTTTATTCACAGATCATGGAAACAAATAAAGCCATTAATCCAGGAAGCTAATTTGCTGTCAATCACCACAAAGCCTTGACAACTGGGTAAATTGGATATGTGGCAGTGGGTCCAAACACATGATTCTACCTTGACCGTGATGTTGCTGGTGTGTGAAGGTTGTAAGTTGGCATTGACACGGTCTGTTGTGAATGGCCGTGGGGGTCTTGGTTTGGTGCAGGATAAACATTGCAAGGATGATCCAGAATCATCTTACCAGGGTTCAACTGGCTGGAAGGCACAAAACCAAAACTCAGGACAGGAATGTGATGCTGGTTCCTTGTTCCTTCCGGTCCTGGGAGCATCACCTGGTAATGTTACAGGTGTGCAAGAAATCTTCTTGCAAGCCCCAAGAGCCCGAAAAAGGTTATTGACAAAAGAAAAATTAATAGTATGTGGAAAAATCGATCATGGATTCCTACACAAGTTAATTGGAGACCTGCTCGACAAGTGTAAGCAAGACTCCAATTTATGCACTACTACTAGTAACAATCACATTTTTGTTTCAATACAAAGACTACAACGGGTACCTAGCTCAACTTAAGAGAAGGGGGGGTGGAGTGACTGTCGCTTAGTATCCAAATGTAAACCGTTTCAACTTTTCGTTATTTCTTATCTTGAGAGCCAAACCACAAGGGGCTTTTACATGTGGGATGAGCACTTCATGGGGGCAATGTTAGCCTGAGCAAGGAAAATTGTCTGGAGCAGGTTACAGTTACTTATACGAGCAAATGAATTTTGAAATCTTTCACAAAGACAAATGCATTATCTGAATCTATAGAGACATAATGCTCCTGATGTATTGGAACAATTAGTACGTTTTTCTTATATGACCATAAACCTGTGGCTTTTAGAAAATGGATTGATAAATTGTTCTATGCGTTTAGTTATTTATCCTGACGTAAAAAGTATGCGCACAGATTGTTGGGGGTGGGAGAACACTGTAAACCCTCCTATAGAGGGTTGTACTAGCTTGCTACATTTGTACAGTGTAATGAGCCTCATAGTAAGCCATATTTGAGGACTGAATTTAGCTCCTGGTCCAGTTCAACCCCATCCCAGCCGGTGAGAGTGGCACATGATGTGGCATATGGCTAGTCCATATTATGGGGAAGCCAAGAACTTGTCTTCCAGGCCTGTAAGGAATAATATATATTTTGTCTGAAGGTAAACTTCGCGTCTTCATATGCCACAATTCTGGGCTGGGAAGCTGACTGGAAATTTAATCAGAGCAACACCCCTCCAGCATCTTAAGGGCTTTGTTAATATTGTTGTTGCCAGGGATGTTATGTTAAAAAAATCTTATAAAGCGCACGTACACCGGGTTGGTTTCATGGCGCTGCTCTGAGAGGTGCTGGAGCCTTGGTGTAACTACTCATAAGCTTGTCTAAATAGCCAAGTCTTGAGAAGCTTCCTGACACTCTAGAGGTCTGTGCAACATCTGATTTCGGATGGGATAGAGTTCCAGTATCTGGGAGCTAGTATGGCAAACCTAGCACCGCCCAGACGCTTCAGTTTGAAGGAGGGTGTTGACCGAAGGTGCTTGTGAGCCGAATGCAGGTTACTCGTGGGTATGTGCCTTTGAATAAGGCTGTCAACAAATTTAGGGCTCCTGCCATTCAGGGATTTAAAGATGATGCAGCATACCTTGAAGGCGCATTGCTGTGGGATGGGAGCCAGTGCAGCTTCCTCATGAGAGAGGTGACATGTTGCCGCCCAGTTTGCTCAAGAATCAGGGATTCTGCTGGCCTTCAAAATCAAAGGGCCTGGGTCCAAAATGCACTACTAAAGTTGCCGGTTTTTTGGCATTAGCTTAAATCATAGACTGGTGTACCAAGCCTCTCTTTTCTGCTTGATCATGAACTGCACTGGTGCTGTTTATCGCCCCTTTGTGAAAGCTCCTTTGTCGCACAGGAATGTGTCTATGCAACAGTGTTACCCTGAGGACTGTCTGAATTTACTCTAGGGCAAGGTGCGCGTGTCTCTGCCATTCATGTTTCCTGCAGTTAATTAACATGGCCTTTCTTGTTCTTTACAGCGTGCTTCCTTGATTCGATGGCAACCCTGGGACTTGCAGCCTATGGTTATGGTATAAGATATGAATACGGAATCTTCAACCAGAAGATCAGAGACGGGTGGCAGGTACTCATTGGCTGTGTTTAGGACTATGAATGGCAGTTCAATGTGCCTTCTGTGCAACATGATTGTGGGTGAAATGAGATTCTTTGAAGAGGTGGAATTAAATTAGATCGGATATTGACCTCAACAACTAAAATAAGGGCCTGTGCATCTAATTTTCCTCTGAGTCTTGTGAAAAAATGGTACCAAGCATTAACGGCCCCTCCACTTTTTTGACAGTTCCAAAGATTTCTTTTACTGTTACAAATGGGTTTGTAGAACAATGGACACTCATCCATAAGTCATTGCTGATCACCAAGCAATATATTCTGTCTAGTGAATGTCCACCATGTCCTATCACTTTGGACACTCATACGTATACAGGAACCAAAATCTAAATGGAGAATGTTGAACCAGAATAGTTTTTTTTTCTTTGAAAACGTGTTTCAGACCTCCAGCACTCTTTCCCTTTCCTCCGTTCTTCAAAGTCCTTGTTTCCCAACCTGTGGATTTTCCCACTTATTGTATTGTTTGGACTGCAGGTTACAGTAGAAAACAAGCAGAAGTCCAGATGAAGAATTTCAAGTAAAATGCTAGCCAAGTAGCCAATTTACACTTTTTCTGTACTCTAAATTAATCAATGGAAGCAATAAAAAAATTTACAACTGCAGTGACAATCGAAACCTGTATTGCTCTTTGAAACCCTTTTTGTAATTGCTGGTCTAAATCTATGGGTCGAGTCACAAGGCGTACATCAAGGAAGTAAAAATTTGCTTCTGTAGATTGTCTTTCTTTTGTTTGGTGTAAATTTTCGATTTTTCAAGGATTCACACTGGATCCCCCAAGTACTTGTTGAACATTTTGACAATCCAAAGTTTCATGGAGTACTGCAATGTGTTACATTCTTACCTACAAATTTTCCCCTGGCGGAAAAATCAACATGTGTAAATACGATGTAAATTAACTTCTGCACATTAACTTTTTTTCTGTGGGGGGAAAATGTTTTTACGTGCGCCCCCTACCCCCATTAAATATTTGTCTGTTCTTTCCTGAGTCCATGCTGGGGATAAATGTGTTTAATCGTTTTTCCACAGGAAGATATTTGTATGTGCAGCAAGGTTCGGAAACTACCTGGCATATGCAAAATCTTAGTGGGTGGGTATTCGTCAACTTTAGCAGATTAGCCGCTTCGAAACGCTCAATCGTAAACTTATGAATGGAACACTTTACCACATTTGCTGGATCCACTGGCAGGTACACCTGACAAGAATATAATTCCGCTAATCTTGATTCATTGAATCGTGGTTTGTATTTTTCAAAGGAGGTTAATTTGCTTCTACGGTAAATTTAGGTTTGCTTGCATTAATTATAAAAGTTCTAATGTACAGACATCCAAATTTATGGATTCAGTTACTACATAGCCCCAGTCTTTTTTTAAATTTAATTATTTTGTTACTGGAATGTTTCGTTTTATCAGCTGGAGCCATCCAAGGCATTGCTGAATCTTATTTTAGGAGTATGTTAGTTGTTGGGATTGTATAATTGTATGTTGGAGCTGCGAGAAGAATAAATGGAACACTTTGTTTCCCTAGAAAATTCATGAAATTGAACTTTGTATGATTATTTTGCCCTAAAACATACAGTAAAAGGACAAAAGTGCATGGTGCTTTTAAATACTAAACCATTGTTGATTGCATGGTTTATAAGCTCCGAAGTGTTAGTTACCTGCTCTCTACCCCTAAATACCCTTTGATCCCTTGGTTCTCAAGACAAATCTTCCACCTTTAATTGTACATCAGCTGTTGATGCACGTTTGTCCAAACCGGGATTGGTTACAGTAGAAATTTGAAAGTAGATGTGCCAGTGTGCTTGCAGGTAGGTTGTCATCAACGGACTAAAAGCCATCGAAGATTCAGAAAGACATAATGTTTCTTATTTTAGCACAACTCTTGTCCAGCATCCAATGCTGTTGAGTTCTGTGTTTCATCATGCAACAGTTGCAGCACTTTTTTTTTCTCCACAGGGTACACTAGACCCTTCTTACACTCTATGGCTCGGATATTGCACTATGGGCCCCGTACATTAAACGTTTGTCAAATGCCGTCATTGCGGGAGCTCCTGATCCTGAGTCCTGGTCGGGGGCAGAAATGATCCCCATTTACAAAAAGGTGAAAGTAATAATCCCTCCAATTCTAGGCCCATTAGTCTGCTGGATAACTTACAGAAGGTTTTTTCTGTAAACCGGTTCTGGAAAAGTTGCAGCAATGGATAAGTGAAGTAGAGATCTTATCGCCTTTCCAGGCCGATTTTAGAGTCAGTCAGCCAGACCTTAAGGTTCAAATCCGGGCGGGGTCTACTCAGCCTTTCATCCTTTCAAGGTCGATAAAATGAGTACTATTGAGTTGGGTAACAATAAAAATCTGTTATTCAGCACCAATATATCCTTGGGTGAAGGTATGCTTTACAAATACACTTAAGTGAGATGGGGGTAGCAGGGTTGATTAACCAACCGAAATCCCTATCAAGGGAGGCGTATGCTAAGGCTGCGTCCTTCCCCCTCCGCTCTTCTCACTATTATTCATATCGGATATCTGTCTGCATGTACCCATGATGCTTGTAACCTCAATTTGGTAAATTTACACCAGGTCTACTTTTTGCCGACGACACCCTGCTCCATTCAAGAACCCAAGTGGGATTGCAAAATTTGCTGAACAAATTTCAAGCATCCTGCGATGCAAGGGGCTTGGAGAGTAACACCCTTAAGACAAAGTTTGACATTTAGTCCTCCTAAATCCTTTATAGTAGTCTGACAATGGGAGAGACCATTTTAGAAGAGGTAGACCATTTTGATTACCTAGGAATTGGGATAGATCACTCTAACTTTGTCCCCGCATATCCAGAAATGTAGGGCAATAATTGTTCGTAGAGGCAGTCATGTGGAGCTGTATAGATATACATTAGCTAGATCGATATGTCCAGCTATTGAGGTCTATAGAGCTACTGCACAGTTGCCAATCCTTCATGGGGCAGAATTCTGGGGAGTGGCCACTGTGAAAGAGCTAATCTGCAAAAATAATTTTGTTGGGTCCTTCTTTTATAATCTACTGCAGAGCACCCCTGTCCTTCTACTTTACTTTGGCATATTCTTGAAGTGAATTGAGTACGTGGCAGTCCTTGGGTCACTACTGTATTGGGTCAGGCTGTGGATAACCCCAGCGATGCAACCTTACAGGAGCCGACTAAGGGAGGTTTTAAGGCTATATAGCGACCTCGTTATGAATTGGCTACATCATATAAGTTTTGGTTTATTGTTCGGAGTTGGAAAGAATGTGGACTGAACCTACTTCTATTAACTGACCTATCAGCAAGAGATCTTATAAAGAAGCTCTGTTGGGCCTATGTTGTAGAAAAGTGGCGGACGAATACTCAATCTGGCTGCCTGTCGGACACATTTTTGGATCTTAAACCAATGCCATGTTTTGAAGCATACTTAGATGAAATTAATCCCTACCTAAAACTTTATTGAGTTTCTAGATTTGGCAGTTTAATGCTTATTTGTTTTACCTGTAAATGGGGCAGTATTACTATGGTTTGTGCAAAGCATGTGATACAGGGAATGAAAATATTGAACATGTGTTGTTGTTCTGTCAGTTACTCACACACAAGAAAATAGATTCACCCCCTTTGTTGCAAATTAGGGTTTCAGTGATAGCCGGCTTTAAGAGTATTTAGGTCCGATACGAGCACTACAATTGTTTCTGGTAGAAGTAAATGTTTACTTTCAGTATGGTTCCAAAGGGAAAAGATTTGGGCTAAACTTCTTCTTGAGCCTTTTTTCCACTATTCTAATGATGTATTTTCAACTGCACTATTTTCACACTGTATATAATGGCTTTTAGTTGTGCATATTTTGTGAATTGTCTTTAGTTTTATGGGGTACTACCCAAAATAAAGATAGTCTACCACTACTAGATTCTTATTTACATTCATTAGCTTCATATCTCTCCCCGCCTGTGACCTCACCCCTCATGAACGTCCCCTTTAAAAAGCTAGTGACTTTCACTTGTGACACTACCTTGGTAGTTATATGATTTGCTTTCTAAGCAACAAGATTACCCGTCATGCAAGCAACATTCCGATACATGTATTAGTTATATAATATATCATATAATTATTTCTCCTTAAGTCTTGGAAAATCCTTTCCTACGGTATGTATTATAGACTAACTCCTGGACACACAACTCAAGACTCTTTCTATTAATTTTCATGATATAAAAATGAACCAAGTTCCTTTAAGAGTTTAAAAAAAAAAAAACTTACAAATCTGCAGAGGGCTGAATAATGATGCCTTAAAAATGTGCACGTTGTGGATCATACATGCCCCTCAAATAGTTTTCTTAAAGCTGAGAGTTTGGTCAAAGTAAATTGGAATATAGCAACACCTTTTTTTAAGACCATAGTTATTTACCTGTAGTTCGAGGACCACTAGGGGTCCACGGCTCCTATAAAGGGATCCATGCATTAGCAGATTAAATGTATTTACATAAATAAGCAAAACGGAAGATTAAAAGTTTTAAAAACGTTTCGTATATCTGAGTAAATGTGGATTTGGAAGCTAAACATTTTTATTATCTTGATTTTTGGAAGTACAGCTAATCTTGTATGAACTATTGGCGGTCTCAATTGAATCAGCAACTTTATGCACCGACAAAGACGGAGCGTGCCTTAGGAGCAAGAAAGATAGTGATGTGCTAGTGTATCCTCTCGCTTTGTATTTTAGAAAAATAAATTAGATTTTGGACAAGATCCAACTTTCCCATTAACAGTAAAAAAAAAAAAAATGGTTTGTGATTTACATCATTTCCATAATTTGTGTATCTGATGTATACGTGTTTTTTTTTTTTTTGGTTTGTTTTGAAGGTTAGATCGTAGACGTTGCCTAGTCAGGAGTTCTGGCTTCGAATAGTGATTCATTGGGGGTTCATGAGAGTTAAAATGTTAAGAGACCCTTTCAAAGCTCTGGTATGAAGTACTACAAAAAGTTCGATTATTTTAGCATTCTGAATACCGCCTCTTACCCCCCACCACTAACCTGAAGGATTTCTGCTTTCAAGCATGTCGACAGTACAAATTTCTCAAATGAACTGTTGTATCATCACAGTTGTGAACCCAAAATAAATGGTGTTTATACCAGTATTATCAGGAAAGAAACGGGCGCTTTCTAAAGCCGGTTGGGAAAGCAGAAGTTGGCCAATCATTAACTGAATCTTTTGCAAACTGAGGCAGAGTTCAGCCCCTCGGTTACTTCCTGGGGTTTCCTCTTGGTGTTGAAAGGTGCACTGGACATTGCAGAGAGAGACCTTTGCAAAATTATTCTGTTTGACTATGTTGCAACCCGACCTTCGAACATGAAGTGTGTAACTACTACAAGTGTGCACATTTTCCTTTTAATTGAAATTTGCACGTACTATGTTTTTGTATGGTGCAAAATTATTCAAAAAGTTGGCAACCAGTTTCTCATTGAACAATAGTTCTGCACTTTTACAAAGTGGGTAGAAGTTTCGGACTTTTCCCAGTTTAACTAAGTTCTCATTAAAGGCAGAGTCACAAAGCAACCTGTGCCACAAGTTACACTTGCATGAGGAGATGGCGTCGTTTTTGAGTGCAACCTACATTTTTTTCCACAAGATGTGAAATTGCGTTTTAAATAGATTTACTCAAATATATTTTGCACTGTTTCCCCCCATATTCTTAAGGCTCTCAATATAAATGCCCTTAATTTCATGGGCCGTATTTTTCCCCACTGCTGGAGTTACCAGTACTGATGACCCCGCGGGTGAGAAATTGGGAATCTGTACTTCTGGGTCGGATTTCCCCCCGCCCCACATTTTCACACAAAGGTTGCAGTATTTTTCAGCTACCAAAAACCTCCGGGTTAAAGTGACAAGATCTGTGGTGCTCCCGCAGATCTTACAATTATGATACGGACGGAATTGCTGTTGATAAAGTTGGTGAACACCAAAAACGTGCAGGTGTGAATTTATTCGCAGACTTTTTGTGGGTAGTTAAACTTGAATGGTTGCTTATTTACTCCTGAAAGGGGAGGCGCGAACCTGTTTTTGGGATGAGATTGGAGAGAAAACACACTCTAAAGTGGTGACGCTGTAGGGCTAGAGATTTGACTAAAAGGCAAAAAGTATTGTCCCAAAAGAACTACAAAAAAATCAGCACATACAAATTCAGTGATGCTCTACATTTATGCATTATGAAATCTATATTTGCTACATTTCCCATTGTGGAAATGTCTATGCATGTCCGAGCACCACTACAGCAATCCCCGCTACCAACGTTCACTCTTGGAATTTGGTGGAGAGCTAAATTCGACTGTTCATATGAAAAATTTAGTTTGAAATCCAATTTTTCAGTCTATCAGTTTTGAGGGGTAAATTCAGTTAAAAGTATCTTTAATATAGGCATCAAAGTAGATTTCACAACCTAGCAATTTAGTGTTTTCTTTAAAATGACTTGCTATTTTCATGGTGATTAGAACCGCCTACCTGTTGAGGGAGGTCTTCACCTCACTAAGGGTTGTGTGCACTAGGGCTAGGCCATTTATACACGAGGGTTGAGCTTCTGTGCACAAGTGGCTTATTTAGGAAAGGAAGTTCATGTTTTGTGTCACAAAATGTAAATATACTCGCAGTATGATTTATTCATATGTGAGATTGCACCTGTCAGTGTAATTTTGGAAGTTAGAAAATCCACTCACCAGAGCAAAGAGTGGATGTTCCAGAGTGATGTGTTTGAATGTTGTACACCCACATATTTGAACACTTGTGTGCAAATTCAGAAATGTCTGCATGGCACATTCTCAATCTGGATATGATCTGAGATTTACTCCCCTGAAGAACAGAAGCAATTCTGTTTCCAACAGCGAACGCATCTAAATTTGGCGAGGTTTGAAGGAATGAATCTTGGCAAATAAAACAGTTATGTGCTCATGCTTTTTAAGTTTCTACTAGAGTAAGTTGAAGGTGTCTGTAGGCAGTCCTGTTGTGTCCACTACTTGACATGTACTGAATGATTTTGGGCCAGCCTCTGGCTCCTGATTAAATAGCTTTGTCTGTCTCGCTCAGGAGCATTTTTGTCTCGCAGTGGTTTGATTGGATGATGCAGCCTTCTGCTGCTGATGTCACTTTGCTTGAAATGCATGAGGGGGAATGTTCTCTCTCCCTACTCCCCTTCTCTGCCCAAACTCCGCCCAACATTCTCTTGCCACCCCCAAAAATCTTGTAACTTATTTTTTTTCTGCCCAGCATGCTGTTGGAAGGCAACCTTCTTGAGCTTGTGTGTTTTATTTTTTCCATTCCAAAATGGCTGTTGGACATAGGTATGCAAGCAAAGTGGCATATAGAAATAAATCTGGTTTCTTTCAATATATCAAATTCAAAGTTGGAGCCGCACATCTACAGTGGTGATCTTTGAATGCAAAATATTAAAATAAAACAGAACACACTAAAATATGGCTGCCACGGATTAGTGCACTCCCCCCTCCCAATCAACCAACATTGAGCAGCATTTGTTAAAACAAAATGCATTTAAAGGTATCCACCGTGGATGTGTGCACTTTCACAGCTAAGACCAAAAAAAAGCATTGGCTAATCCAGTAGGTTTCACATCTGAGACCGATTGGCTTTGCCAAAGCTTATTTGAACAGTATTTACGCATGTAGAAATGTACACCTATGAAATCTAGGCATTTATTAATTCTTCTACTTTTGAAGAACTTGAAACTTGCAAAATTTCAGGATTAATGTTTGAAAACTGCTCTTGCTGCAGCTTTCCAGTAGTACATTTGAAAACCTGTGTATTCCAGAAACGTCTCCGATTTACTCCTAATGTAGGTAAAGTCTATGGGCCTGATTCACAAAGGTAAATTTGCATGTTTGTGTAAGTTTGCTTTTTTCAGTCTTCACAAAACTGCATTTTGGTATTAAGCTTAATAGTGCAGAGACTCCGCAGGTCAATCTTGTGATGTATGGAGTTATCCGCCCTGACTGCGGAGTCTCCACCCTCATAAACTTACTATTAAAATGCAGATTTGTGAATAGTGAAAAAGCATAAACTAACACAAACGTGCAAGTTTACCTTTGTGAATCGGGCTCTATGTGAGTAAAATATATTCTTTTTTTAAAGAATTTGGGCTTAGCTTATGAGGAGCATGAGGCAGTGAAACTAAGCTGGGCCAGTAAGGTAGAGGAAGGCTCATATTGTAATGTTTGTTCATAAAGCAGCAACTAAAGCTCCTTTCTTAAAACTTTGTTCACAAATGCTGGGCAACGGGTTCTAACTGTAAATATTGGTTTAGTTTCTGCCATTTCACTACTGTATGTGCCCTCAAAATTCTAATATTGATGGAAATATTTTGCCATCTAATGCTGACCCTCAGCCTGGCAGCAGTGTGGGATTTTCTTAGTTTGCTCTAGCCATATGCATGTGGACCAGCAGATTTTATAATGCATGATATTTTCTATAAAAGACCTATACAGAAAAGATCTATTTTTGTATAACTTAAACAAAACATTTTCTTGTAGTAAACTTATTCTGGTCAATTCCTCTGAAGTTTATGCAGGGTTATGTTAGTGAATTTTCCTTCAAGGTTTCCCTGATGCTTTGTAACGCTACAGCTCTGTCATATAACACATATGGAGCATATTATATTTCCATTTCCAAGCTTTATTTCGATCTTTGTAGACCATAAAAGCAAAAAATAAAATACATACATCACTGAATGAGCAATAAAAACATCAATAAACATTACAGAGTATAACCATGTACAGTAAACTGAACAAATTTCATGGCAGTTAAAAAAATATTAAAATTTAAAAATGCGAATTAAACAAAGATTTCATATATTAGTAAGTTCAAAACAGTAGGAAATGGGAAAGGAACATTTATCATGTGCGAGGGTAGGTTAAAAACTTGCGGCGCCTATGCCACATAGAATTAAGAAAACGGGACACAGCAAAAACAATCGGGGATGAG
Source organism: Calotriton arnoldi (assembly GCA_963921515.1). Taxonomy (NCBI): domain Eukaryota; kingdom Metazoa; phylum Chordata; class Amphibia; order Caudata; family Salamandridae; genus Calotriton; species Calotriton arnoldi. Next base: position 1,101,230 of record CAWUFW010005737.1, read on the forward strand.
TATCAGTTCTCAAAACTCTAAAGGCCTCCTGTGACTGTCTATACCCCAGGTTCCTGCATATTGGCAAGAGCCAATACCTCCTGGGTATATTCTATCCTGGACAAAAGAAGAAAACATGAATAGGTGTCTCTTCTTGGCTATTGCAGGCAGGACATCCAATAGGGGAAGTTTTTGACCATTTATTTATAAATGCATGGACCGGCAAGCAGCCCAATCTAAACTGGACATAGAGTTTCCTTGCCATAAACGGATGAACTTCATCAAGGAAGACCTCAAATAAATACTGATCTTTAAAATTGAGGAAGTCCGAGGTTAAACGGCCTGATTTTATACTCCCTTGAATTTCACCCAGTCTAAACTGTCTAAGTTTTGACTAGATCAAGCCATGATATTGTCGGGGACACTTCCTCAGGGTGGGTCCATAGGTTCGGCCGGCCTAGTCTAATGCACAGGTCTTTTATGTATGCGAACCAAGATAGTTTTCCCACCCCTGGGAGCCCCAAGATCGCCTTGAGTTCCGACTGGTAGGCTATTAGCTCGGGAGTCGCCCATAGTCTACGCCAGAAAGTCAAAGGTCGCAGTCCGATCTCCTCATCTATGGGTCTAATCCCGAGGTCCATACGAAGGGGGATAAGAAGAGTGCTTTGTGGTAGGCCCAAGAGCTGTCTCATAAACTTGTTCTCGGTTTTAACCAGGCCACCTACTGGGAGGTGTCCCCATAGTTCTGCCCCATATATTATAGCACTCCTGATTTGAACTTTATATATCTCAGTCAACGGACCCGGTTGTCTAGATGTTGAGTTCCTGTATAATTTTGCTATTCCCCCCGGCCATCTGTGCTAACCTTAAACCTGCCTTGTTTTGCTGTGGGCCCCACCCAAAGGTTTCCGTCAGCGTAACACCCAGATAGTCAAAGACAGCTACCCTCTCTAGCTGGATACCATTTAAGGTAGGATTATGGCGAGATGTTTTACTAGGATTAAATAACATGTACTTGGTTTTTAGTGTGTTAATCTCTAAGCCCCTATTTTTGCAAAATAAAGAGAAGCTGTCAAGGGTCCTTTGGATGCCCATGGGCGATTTAGATAGTAACAAGGTGTCGTCCGCAAACATCATTGCTGGCACCTTGCCACGGGCGAGCTTTGGGGCATCAATGTTGACTACCTCATTTAATTGGTCCACCAGGGCATTAATAAAAAGACAGAACAGTGTGGGGGCCAGAACACACCCCTGCCTTACACCCCTATTCACTGGGAAGCGTGGGGTCAATTTCCCATATCTCACCTGGGCAAAATTTCCAGTGTGCAAACGCTTGATCAAAGATAGCAAATAGGGCGGAATGCCCAGTTGCTCTAAAACTGCCCAAAGTTTGACACGAGGCACCAAATCAAAAGCTGTTTTTAAATCAACGAAGATCAAATAGAGGCTCCCACCCTCTATAGTCACCGTCTTCCAATATAGTAATTGGAGCCTAAAGATTTGGTCAATGGTAGAAATATTTTTACGGAAGCCTGCCTGGTACGCACTCAGAATCTCCCGCTCGTCCACCCAGGACTGAAGGCGCTCCAAGACAATCCTGGCAAACAACTTCTGAGTTACGTCAATCAGGCTTATTGGCCTGTAATTAGTGGGCAGGAGGGGAGAACCCTTCTTGTATACTGGGAAGATTTCTGCCCCTAACCAAGTATCCGGGATTTTCATGCCATTTAATATGGCATTAAATATTACACATAAATAAGGACCCCAAATATTGGGCTGATCCCGAAAAAGACCCCGGGAATCTTATCTAATCCAGGGGCCTTTCCAAGGGAAGCTTCCCAATTGCACTCAGCACTTCAGTCAGAGTAAACCCTACATCGTCTTCGAGGGGATCCCCCACAACAGTTGGCACAATTCCCCCTATGGGCTCTATAATGTCCTGTGTAGAATAAAACGATTGGAAATGAAGTTTCCAAGCGTCAGCAGCAATGTTCGGCTCAATAGGTGAGCTCTCTGAGGAACTTACTGTTCGAACCAAGGTCCAAAACGCCCTCGTGTCTCTATTAGTGAGAGCCTGTTTAATTGCATCCCATCTTTCAGACTCCCACTCCGTTTTGGCTAACTTTAGACTATCACTGTACAAGGCCCTCCTATTTTTTATCAGTGATCTGTCTTTTAATTTTATGGCGTTAATGAGGGCACCCTTTGCCATTCGGCAGGAGTTGTTAAACCAAGTGGATTTAGGTGTCCTCTTGCCTTTAGAATGTATCAGAGGATTAAAAATGTTGGTCAGGCTAGTGGTAAAGTCCGCATGGATAGCCGTAAGTTGAGCGATAGTACCAGGAGAGATGGAACTCTCTGCGGCCTTCTCCATTGCCAATAAAGGTGGAATAATTAGGGAATACAGGGCAGCAGCCTTGCCTGGGGACTGTTTCAGGGTTTCCCACCTAATTCTCCTTCTGTTATTGTGTAAAGATAGATTGGTACCAGAGAGGGGGCTAGTGATTGGTGGACTATAAGGTTCCGGGAGCTTAAGATCGAGTACCAGAGCGTGGGGTCGCTGTCATGTCTTGGCCAGACAGCGAAGTCAACTACCCAATGCCATATACTTGCTTCCACCAGAATATAGTCCAATAGAGATGCTTGCCCTGGTCTATTAAAAGTAGGTTTTCCTGGTTGGTCTGACTTACTACGACCATTACATGCCCTCAGTGCATGAGTTAGTGTGACTGCATTAATCTGTAATACCAAGGGGGTCCAAGCTCTTACCAGAGGAATCTGCGGTTCTGGAATTAGCCAAAGGGAATCCTCGGTAGTGAACGAAGTCAGTAGGGAGGGCTAGGGGCTCAAACTGGCAATTAAAATCACCTCCTAGCACCATTCTAGTATTCGGGGGAACTAGCTCAATGAATGTGGCAAGCATATCTATGGTCTGGGATTCCTGGGCAAAGGTTACCGGACGGGAATAGATGTTAATAAATGCAATTTTAATCCCAGCATTAAAAGTAAGAAGGGTGCACTGGATATCATCTGAGGAGGTGTTCAGCTGTTCAACAGTACAGTCCAGATGTGTAGCGACCCACGTGCCTAACCCTCCCGATGGTCTACCTCTGCCTCCCATAGTTGCTAGCACATTAAAAGTTGCAAAGCCCCTCATGACAGTCCTCTCTAGCACAAGTCTCCTGAAACATACACACGTCATGATTTTGTACAAATTGTATCCAATCAGGATTTTGAAGTTTATTTTTAATACCGGCAATGTTCCACGACAGCACCCTCAGCTGGAGGCCCAAGTTCAAGGTGGCATCACGCACAATAGGACCAAAGGGGTTCGAAGTTTGTGTGATGTCTGGCTCGATCTCAGGATCTGGTACTCCCACATCCACTAAAGATCTATTCCTGCCCATAGGTGCAATAATAAATTCAGAGGTAAGAGGGGCTTGATTATTTGATACAACTGAAGTAGCACCTACAGAACCTTGGAGTCCCAGGTGAGATTCATAAAAAAGTTCGCCAGAGGCATCTTGTGTCACACCAGCATTATTTAGGGGCTGCAACCCAGTGATTTTCGGATTAGGCTCACTTTTAGTCCCCCCTAGCCCCCGGGTAAAAGAGGGATCAGATGGAGTCGAAAGTCAACCTATTTGCTACTGGAACATTATACTGTATTCTGGAGAGATGGCCAAATGTGAGATGGGGTTGTAACCAGTGTGTTGGAGCTCTAGTGCCTGGGGTCCATGGAGATGGGTAGTTACAAGAATAAAAAAGGCCAAGGTGTGTAATTGGATCCCTGTAGGCGGTGCATAAAAGCTGGGAGACTGATCAGCCAAAATTCGGACTGTCCGGGGATTACTATAATTAATAACTATACAGTCTCCTTTGATTGTCTTGGGGTTCTTACCAACCCACCCCACTCTCCGTACTAGTAGTATCTCACCCGCCCTATCATAAGGGAACTGTCCATACCTGGTGAGCCATAAAAGGCACTTGTTTCTCAACTCCAGCTGTGTTTCTTTCTTTCCAGTTTTTAATTCAGGTACACCAGTTAAAACTGTAACATAAGGGAGTGAGGCTGGAGGTAGATCGATTATTGGCAGGGCCAGGGGAACTGGGCCTGTATTCACATTATCTGCTGAGATAGGCACTTCCCTATCCATCGACTGGTCAGTATGGAAACTCCCACTCTGCGTACTAGGGCCCCTGGTGCTAGGAATGTCCCTCCTTATTTGAGCTCGGTATGTACCGAGTTCCTTACCAGGAGAATAAACATTACCCTCTTGAGCAACGGTAGGAGCCCCTAACTTGACAGCACTCATAGGGGCTAGGCGTGATGGAATAGTGGAAGTGCCACCTCTAGCTAGTGGAGGTTGCCCTACTTTGTCCGTCTGTGAACTACAGTCTTTCTTCTCCACTGGTGCCGGCAAGATGTTAGCCAGAGGGTTGCCCAGTACACACGGGGCAGACATCTGGTCACTAAGTCTGTTCCCAAGATGGTTCTCTAATTCTTCTTTAACAATGGCTCTCATCTGTACCTCTAACTCCACTATCCGGTTCCTCACCCATAAAGGGCAATCAGGATGTTTATAAGAATTTGAGGGAGATTCTACCACTCTTCCCAGTCTGACTGATTCTCCCTCGCTGAGACTAATTTCTGCACTGGCCTTTTTGTTTGTTCCTGTCCCATTGCCCATTTTTCGCCTCACGACTTTAGGTTAAGTAGTATTTATTCTACCTTTGCGGGTTCTTTGTTTCTCGGGGGAGTGTTGTAAGGGTGATAACAGTCTCGCTTGGTCCAGGTAAAGATTTTAACAAGGTAAGGGTGGAACCCGGACTGGATTGTACAGAAATAGGTGGCTCAGAGGTTTGAAGAAAGATGTCTGGGGTTAAGGATAGTCGCCTCTCTGTAAGCTCAATTTCAGTCGAGACTACCCCAATAGCGCTCTGAAGCATCCTATCAATTGAAGTTTGGGGGAGGGGGGCCGGTATTAACACCGAAGGATTTTTTTTGGGTGCACAGCCACGCTTCCCCATATCCAAAACAAAAGGAGAAGCAATCATACAATAACACAAAAAGGAGACCAAGTAAATACAAACCCAAAAGTCGGGTTAACAAATAACCAAGCAACTGGAATTCAGAGTTAGTCAAAAGCCAAACAAAGCCTTGCCCCTAAGGACAAAAGTGTGATGTGCTTAATATGATTGAAAGCAGAAGGACATGTAAACATAGACCAAAAAGTGCAAAGTGCTATGGCTAACAAGGCCTAGCCCCAAAGGACAAATGTGCGATGTGCTTAATGTATTTAGCAGCAAAAGGGCATATAAACAAGTTACTGTCAATAAAATGCGTCATACAATGTCCTGGTTTTAGATATTATATTTGTTCTCATCAACATTTAACAGATTTCTACAAGTTTTATTTAAAAATTTGTCCTACTTCAGCCAAACAATATGACCTATTGTGATGTTTTATACGTGGTTATATGAATTATCAGATGCATCATTGACTACAAAGATTTGAAAAGTTGTTAGTTCCATGTGGATGACTTAAAATTGAATTTTGCTTCAAATTTAAGCCCATTTCTACTCCTTTAAAAAAAAAAAAAATTTTTTTTTTTTTTTTTTATAATCTCTTCTGAAAAAATTGACAACTTGTCCCACCATAGTAAGGCAAAGTATTGGTGGTCTTTAACACGGTTAGTGTAGTACTTTGTACTCTAAGGCAGATGAAGCCCGTGCTGTGAATCTTGTCTCGATTGCTAAACTGTATTTTTAGGTTTCTTTTAACTATCCATTTGAATATTTTGAGGTGGAAGAAGCAGATGACTGGCTTCGACATGGAAACCCGTGGGAGAAGGCTCGCCCTGAATATATGCTGCCGGTTCACTTCTACGGAAAAGTTGAATGCACCAAGACTGGAGCTAAATGGGTTGATTCACAGGTATTTCACTTTCTGCACATCCGCAGTCTCCCTCTTAACAGTATGCAAATCTTTGAGACCGTTTAAGAAAAACCTCCACTCATTGCCCGATACGGTAAGAGTGCATTTTCTGTTTCCCAACGATCATGTTGTTTCCCCAGCCTCTCGCAAATATCTGCTTTCTCCTTTTCTTTCAAAGTTTGCCTAATCCATATTAGTGGAGATTTTCCTTTCTGTTTCTTTTTTTTTTTTTTTTCTTTCTTTTCCAAGGAACCTTTCTCGGACTATCCATCTCTTAACTCCCTCCTCTTTGTATGTAGAGAAGCCATTTCAGAATAGAGACACGGACTAGTTCTGACTTCAGATGTACATTCATGTGAAGTATTCTCAAGCCTTTAGCACTTATTACCTATGTCACTCTCTGAGCAACTGCCATTCTCACTCTTGCAACAACATATTAGACAATTATTTTCCTTCCACCTACATGACAGGACTCTAATTCACCCCTTTTTAGGTCGAGCCTAGCGGCGCATGCGCAGCTCTGCGAGGCTTGTAGTATTTTGTCAGGTTGGTTAGGCCATGCCCACCGCTTTCCATTTGTTCCCACTTGTGCCTTTGTTCTTATTGGCAAGACTCTGCTCTTTGGCCCACCTTTGTGTGTGTTCACTTTGTGGCGACCACCCATGTTACACGTCCCCTTATATTCAGATCGTATTTCCCGTGTTTGCCGCACTCTGTCTTCCCTGCAGCGCACCTTTCACAAAAGTTCCTCTGGTATTTGTTTTTGCACCCCTGCCGCGCACGTTTCAAAAGTCCATTGTTTCCTATTTCTTTACATGCTAAAAGTGGCTGCCCGCAATTTCCTTTCGTTTTCATTACTTTTGTTACAATTGCGGCCTCCAGCGTGGGTGCCATGATTGCATCAAATGTAAAATGGGGAAAAAAGTGCTTTTCTATTTCTTTACTTTTTATGCAATCGCGGCACCCGTGCAGTTGATGCGATTGTAACAAAAGTAATAAACCAAAGGAAATGGCGGGCGGCTGCTTTCAACATGTAAAGAAATGGGAAACAAGCATTTGGAATGTAATAGGTCTCGCATTTGCGGGAGTTTAAGCTATTGCCATTGTAAATGACAATACCTTTATGTTTTAAAAACCAAAACGTAAATAAAAGGCATTGTCATTTACAATGGCAATAGCTTAAACTCTCGTAAATGCGAGACCTATTGCATTGCAAATGCTTGTTTCTCGGTCTGTGACTTTGCCATATACGTTTTTTTTTTTTTCCAGGACTTTTTACCATTTTCATTTTCCTGACTGCTATGCACTCTACTTTTGCTATTTTTCTTATGGGATCTAAAGTGCTTTCTATTTTCTATCAATAATCCAGCTCGATCTGAAGCTTCCCAGCAGACAGTTCAGTCTTTTGGGCATTCAAATTTGTTCTCTGTTGGTTTTAATCTTTGTCAGTACCCCATTTTGGGAAGTACCCTTCTCGATCGAATCCGATAAACACACATTTACATTTCTATCCGAGATGTACCAATCATTTGAAATTATTTTAAAATGAAAAATCATCTTATGACTTCAGAACATTTTAACCTTTCCTAATTGATAACAAACTTCCTTCTTTTCTGTTTAACTTAAATTGTTGGTTAATCATGCAAAACTCTAATCTCTTACTTTTTCTGTTAGATTTTGTTATGCATTCAGGTTGGATCCCCTAACTGTCAGCTTTTGCTTCTTTTCATCGCAGGCACTGTACTTAGTGGTGTCATCCTTAACTTTCTACCTCAGTTATGGTTTCTTTGGAAGTTTCTTCTACGTTCACTGTAATTTCACATTATGCTGTTCCTCAAGGTCAATACCCATGGAATGCTTTTTGTTTGTTAAACCACCACTGTTGGCTATTACTCCAGTGTTTGCTTTCTAATTCCATACAGTTATTTTCGAATTCATTTTTGTTGTTGACCATTTAAATTGTTTCTTTTTATCACTATCTTTGTGATTTTATGTGTGTGCTGTCATACTGTGTGAATTCCCACTCTCTCACCGAAACCCTCTTAGCACTGGGATTTTTACAACTGTCTCTTCCTAGCTTTACTTTGGTGCAACTTCAATATTTCGTTTCTTCTCTTCATTCTATGTCTGTTAACCCTAGCTTTTGTGTTTGGTTTTTTTGTGTTTTTTTTTGTTTTGTTATCCTTCTTTGTATCTTCTTTATTAAACTTCTAATTCAACCGAGCAAGAAATACTGTACTCACAACTTTGTGGTTATCCAAAGTTTTCTTAATCCTGGAAAACGCCTGCTATTGTAGCTGCCATTCATATCCAGTATTCTATTCCACTCTTTTCTCGTTGCACTGTCTTTATTGCTTAGATAGATTTCTAAACCAATGACCCTTCTCTGCTCTGACTTATTACTTGGGTTTATACATAGTCTATTATCACCTCCACTTAGCATCAGAATTTTATTCTGCCTGGAAGCCCATGCTTATTGAAGTTTTGTATTTATTTGCTCTTCTCTCGAATCACCTTCACCTATCTAGATACATTATTGCACTTGTTGCATATTCCTTTTTCTGTTGCATTTTTCAACATGTGAATTGTAACCTTATTTTCTGTTTTCAGTGCATTCCAATATAAATTCAATTAAAAAAATATATTATCACTGTGCCTTCAAGTGTTTGTATCACTTTGCTTGAAGTGAAACATTCGTTAATTAGCAACGGTCTTTGTTTTGTCCGTTGAATCAACTACAGTTGTATAACATAGGTGAACTTGCTGCTTTTTAATGTTATCCAAGTCCATTTAAGAATAAAAAGGGTGCAACTTCACTGTTCTACTTCAGATGACTTGAGGTAACATTCAGAAAGCACAAACTGCCATCCTAAAGTGAAGTAGAGACTGCAAATGATGAAGCTCGTCGGATCAAGACATGGACTATTTTTGTTTTTTTGAGCATTGTGAACAGGCTGTTTTTCCAAGGCAAGGTACAAGGAAAGATGCATCGAATTCCTGAGCTTAAGTCCCAGGTGCAACAGTGAGAGATGACCTGAACTTTTAGATTCTGGTTGGAACAAACTGTCCCAAATGACAGATAGATGGATGTGGACCTGACCAACTATCTTCACCTGTCGCTGAAACCTGGAAACAGATTAATTAACTATCTCAAAAGTAATGCAAAACTTCTTAAAGGCAAGTTTATTTCTGACTTTAAGCCAGAAGTTTGAAATGACAAATTCTAGATGTTCTTTACAAGTAGACGGCAACTTTTAGCATTGTCATTGATCTTAGGAATGACTAAAAACATCGGTGGGATAAGAGTTGCCTTAATCCAGTTAAAATAAGAGCATGTATCGCATTTTTGTAGCTGTAAAAAAAAAAAAAAACTCTGAAGGCAAACACTTTCTTTTTTTTCTTCCGATGTGCAGCATAAAAAGGCATATGCATGCTCTGTCTATAATCTATGGTGAGATGATCATTGAAATGAAATCCTAGATTGCTAACCAAGGAAGCAGTAATTGTTAAACACTCCCGTAGCCGTCAAAAGGTAGAGTTCCAAGAGAAGACTGGGCAACCAAGTATGAGCACTTCCATTCTATTAGATTACAACTTCAAAGATTTGTTTGGCATCCAGTTCAAGATGATTACAAGACATTGTCAAAAGTGCTCATTCAGTGCTAGGATTACCATCCGACCTTATAACCTAGTTGCCAGTGACCTATGCATAGATGCTGAACTCAGACGGTAAGGTAGGTTAATGAGAGAATTCAGGAATTAAAGAGTAGATCCCAGACTGGGCCCAAATCTGGTGGTTGTGAAAGCAGAGGTCGAGGACGAGAGAGAAAATGCCTGATAGCGGTTTGATAAAAAGAGGTGATCTAATCTCCGGCCATCTCATAGAACCTGTTGATGAGTTTGCCCAGTGATATCAAAGGTAGCCAAGAAATCCAAATGAAGGAAGAGTGCAACTCTGCCAGTGTCCAGAACGAGCGATAGCGGCAACCATGATGGATTCTTTGCTCCAGAATAGATGAAAGTGTCTCGGCACGATCAAGCTATCGGGATACTGCCAAAATGCTGCAACGTTGTATCAAAGCAGAAGTTTCTCTAACTTTTGCTGGTGTTATAAGGAAAATCATGCTAGGTAGAAAACAAGGCAAAAGTTGAAGAGAAGTGAAGGTTCCAAAGATCTTTTATATTGTCAATCATTTCACCTTCTTAAGAAATCGAGTTGGGACAATACCCAACATGAAAGTTGTTTAAGATGCAGCAAATCGTGATGTAAATGAGTTCTTTTGATATGCTGCTTTGATGGATTGATTACGTTGGACTGAAAAGCAGAAATAGTGTTACCTACATGCTCCACAATCCTTAGGTTTAAGGATGTGAACACCAGGCCCTGATGACCCACGGAACAGCTATCCCTACTAAATTGGAAGAATGGCTCAGTGAGTTAAAGTCCTGTAATGATAGTTTGGATTTCAGGAAGGCAGACTCTTTTACAGTGGGAGAAATGCGGTATGGAGCGCTGTATGGAAAGAAATCAAGTTATTAATATTGACAGAAGGAGAAGAGGATGACTGCTATTACATCATTGCAAATCCTCGATTTAGGTGTCTAGAATGGAAAGTGTGTCAAATTTACAATTAGGCCATAGCAGTAGGCTGGAAGCTCAGGATGGAACAGGCTGATCATAAGACGTGCTCATTGGTAGTGCTGTTGACAGGGGTACATGCGAGTGACCATTGGTGCAGGCTGCTTCCTGGTGAAGTTATTTTCAATATATATTTTGGAATGGTGCTGATATTCAGATTTGTTGGGCATGCTATAGTGCCTATACCCAGCAGTGTTCGTTATTAGCAAGGACCTGCTTCAGCCAAGAGGCTGAATGAGTGCAATGTCAAGATTGAAGATACAAGGCAAAGCCACTATCCAATCCATGGGTGATACACCAAGCATAGTTCTTGTAGCAAGCTAACAGACTGTTATGCAGTACATAAATGGTCTAGATAAGAGCTTGTGATAAGACGGTGTGTGCCTGTGTCGAACAGGCACTGCCACTGGAATAAGGCAGTAGAGAGATGGTTTAGGAGGAGGCGCAATATAGGGAGGGCATAATGATCACTCTAGAGAAGAGGGAATGGAGAAGCTAAAGGAGGAGAACAGTCTGAGGATGAAATAAGGTCTAGTGTATGGCCAGACAAACGTGTGGGCCAGACCAGTTGCACCAGTCTTAAGCTGGGAAGATTGACTAGCTGATTGCTTGAATCTTGAAGCAGAGAAAAATCGACTTGATTGAAATCTCCTAGGAGGATCTTGTAGAGTCATTCAGAATAAAGGGTGCTATACTTTCCAAAAAGGGTGAAGTAAAAGGCCGAGCCATATTATGTTGGTGATAAACCAAAATACAGAACTGTTGTGAGATACAGCCCAGATTACTGCTAATGTTTGCAAGAGTACCAGAAGGAAATGGTCTACTTATAGATGGCATGCCTCAAGGGCTGTTATGTCTACTAACACCTCAGGGGCAATTATAGCCACTCGGGTCCTGATAGAGGTGGGTGACGTGAAAAATGTTAAATCCTGAAGACCGGGCAGCCCCAATGAGTCTTAAAGCGAGGTTTCATGATGGCTAACAACTGCATGCTCCGGTCAGAAATTGTCATGAACAGTGCTGCAGTGTTGAGCCCTGAGGTAATATTGAGTAGCATGACTGCAAATGTTGCATAAGGGAGACAACAAGGAAGTGGAAGTTGGTGCAACCCTCTGATCAAAATGTTCCTATTGAAAATTAAAGGCTGTGGTCATTTGTTAAAGTGAGACTCAAACTTGTGAATGGCTGAAGAGCTAAGAGGGAGTCCATCTTTTGGGATCACCTGGATTCGCACCTACAGATGGGAAAGTTCACTTCCATCTTCACGTGGACTTAGACTGTATTGGTGCAATGGGATTGTCTTGTGCTTAAAATGTCTGTGCGATTGACTGAAGGAGGTGCCGCTGTCTGGTGTGATGCTCTCTACTGAGCTAATCACACAAGGCAAACCAAAAGATTTTTGGAGCCCAGATGACTCTGGATGTTAGCCGCAAGCATCTTCTGAAAGCAGGAAGGTACAAACGGTCTAAAGTAAAGAATTGGATGTGAAATATGAGCGAATTGACAGGTCCATATCGTGTGGTTGTGCTTGAGGTTTCTCCATAGAAGTCTTGAGTGCTCTTTATGCGGGTGATAAGGAGCAAAGGATGCAGAATGCAGGGGAAGAACGTAAGAGTAGAGTCAGTATGTGCACTAACCTTGGAATTGACAGAGATGCTGTTCTAGAAATTTCTTCCACATCCTACCACTGTCACTACCTCACTGCCTTGTCTACCTCTCACATCCCTGTCCGGTTGGGTCCATGATCCTCCCCCCCCCCCCCACCCTCATCTGTACTGATTACTATTTAAATAAGCTTTTCTTATGCTGCTACATATGGAGATTCACTTTTCAGGTAGCAAAACCTTCAAATGCTGTGAGATTGAAAAAAGTCCACTTTTTCAGAGGTGATTTGCATGTAAAGACTCAGTTGACTTGCCTGCCTAAATGTTCTAAAGTATGGATTTGTGTTATTTTTTTTGGGTGAAGGTGGTCCTTGCTATGCCATATGACACTCCTGTGCCTGGTTATATGAATAACACCGTCAACACCATGCGGCTGTGGTCTGCCCGAGCACCCAATGACTTTAACCTTCAGGACTGTGAGTAGCCTCATCATACACACACCAAGTGACGTTTGAGTGTGGCTGTGTACGACTGGCTGATGCTTTTGAATAATGGCACAAATCCTGTTCGACTACTTTACTGAGTTGAAACTTAGCCTTTGGTTTGGGATGTATTTGTGTAGATTAAGAACAAAGATAGACCTGTCGGCTTGCCATGAGCTGGTTTAAAGAAAACCGACATTGGGAAAGCCAAGAAGTGCAGCTTGCATTTTGACAACTGAATAAAATATATTAAAAAGCTTGTACAGTGGGGAAAAACGTGTTGCTTTCTGTGTGCATCACAGCTATGGGTAAATAATTTTACGTGATGGTACAGGATACTTTTGAGTTGTAAGATAGTCCCTGAAGCATTGCAAAGCAAGGCTCCATATAAGGTGAAGTGATCCACCAAATCGCCAATAAAATGATCTGTGTTAAAGTCCACCCTGCGTATATTTTAAAGAATTGCTGACCGTATGTCTTGGAGAAAGCTGTGGCATTAAACCAGACATAATGAGATCGGTCTGTGAGCTTAGTAGGACAGGCATTTTCACTTACTTTGTTATATGGTAAAAAAATATATATAGTAACAGTGGCTATTTCCAATCAAAGATGTTTTTCAACAAACAGTGACCGGACTTAGTCGAGGCCAAATGTAATCCTAGAAAGAGCAAAAGTATTGATAGGATATTTGTTTACCTGAATAAACATGAAGGTATGGTAATCAAGATGTATGTATTGTTTAGCTTTCTGGGCGCGTACCAAAATAAAATTCAGAGTCCGAGATTGCAAATATTTCATTTAGAGTGAACTGTCCTGGAAATATCTTTCAGTAGTGTCTGCTAGACATTAAGGTGCAGCAGGTGAAAAGTTTAGTACAGCTGCAATCTCCAAACTGCCCTTCACCCTTTGCCAAATCTTGCAGTTCAGCACCAAAAATAACTTCTAGATTAACTGGTTAGTTCTTACATTTTCTTCTGTTTCTTTGTATAAGGAAAGCTTGATTGGTTTAAAGATGTCGTTTTTAGTCCCTCGCTAAACTCACTTAGGGCATTCCTGATATCGGCATATGATCAGCTGTCTCATTCTTATTCCCTTTAGCGCATCTTCACCCCACATTTCAGCTTGTTTCCCTTGTAAGCACCCAACTACCCCGTCATCTCTGCTTGTAATCAATCCCCACTCTTCAACATGTTTGACCTTTCTCTTAATACTGTTCATCTCTACATGACTATTCCTATACCCACCCCATAACCTGATATCTTTCTGTTGCTTTTAGGCTAATATTTCCCTATCAATCCCAGAAATGCTGTAGACTGCAGTCGGGCAACCTGCTCTCTTATTTTGATTAAGGGCTTTTCCCGTATATTGGCTTTTTCCTTCACAAATCCTTGTTTTCAGGTGTGTCCAATGCCGTCAATTGAAGTAAACCACAATGACTCCTAAAATTCACTGTTTTATAAAAACATCGTGCATAAGTGAAACATTGCTGCCCTGCTGTTAATGAGTGATTTAAAAGCCCTAAAACTACAGCAAGGACAAATCCATTCTTGTAGCCTTCCTATGAAATCTCCCAAAGCCCAATGCTCTTGCATAGTCTGCTACTAATACTATGTGTTCCTCCTTTATAGAATGATTTAAATTCAAGATGATTGGCTTTCAATATTTCTCATTTCAGAAAAAACCCTTTAGAAACATTCAAGCAATTCCACTTCGAGTGGCAAGTTAAAAATAAACTCCTAGTTCTCTGGGGGAAACCAAAGTCTAGCCATACGATGCCCTCTGGGAGTGCAACAATCAAAATCAAGTTCGAATATTCACACTTCTTTTTTTTTTCTTCTTCAGTGTTGTGATCCCAGTTCGAATAAAAGAACAGACCTTTGCCCTGTAAATTTCAAGCTCTGTGCTGACACCCATTTGCACAGGTATCGCAACTAAAAGTTAAGCAATGCTTATCACAACCAGTAATTATCAAGTGCTATAACGTTTGCAACCTTACCCCATTTTAATATTCTGCTGGCTAAACCTGCTAGAATTTAGCAGAGGAGGAAAAAGGCCTGATACCTCTGCATTTTGGTGCCATAGGAAAGCAGCTCTGCATGTTATATCCCATTACCAAGAAGAAACTCTTAATTGGTATTTATTGCACCTGATGGATTGCAAGCCCCAGCTGTTGTATTCTATTGGGTTCTGTCCCATTACGTTGTAACCCTTTGTAACTGAGCAGGTCCTAAACATTTAGGTGGTATCTGGATCAAAGTACGTGCAGTTTGATTAGGAAAGAAGACCTGATGCCATCTGGGCTCACGATGTTTGATTGAATTCTTTAACCTCTCCTTTCTAAATTAATGGCCTGCTTCATTGTCCCCCACCCATTTTTACTTCTTTCACAAATAGTTTGAGATCTTAGTTGATTCTTACATATCTGCAATATAAACCTACTGCATCTATGAAAAGTGTTGGCTCAATGTGGGGTGCTCAACATTTCTTTGACTTTTTTTGGGTGTTTTTGGGCACTTCAAATTACAAAGCCACAAGATATGTAATACCTTCTGCTTTTTTTTCTGATCAGTTAATGTTGGGGATTACATTGAGGCAGTGTTGGACAGAAACCTGGCAGAGAACATATCCCGTGTTCTATACCCAAATGACAATGTAAGTTTTGAAATTGGTATGTATACTGAATTCTTTGGAGCTTATAACTGGATGTCTGACTTTTTAACTGTATAAGAATGGACCAAATGAATGAAATATTCCAAATTGAATTATTTAGCTCCTGTATTAATATTTTGCTTTTATGTAGGTCACATGAAGGTTGTTAAATGGTTGGGTGCATTTCTTGTAGCCAGGTTCCAGATTGAATGCTTTAGGTAGATGGTTGCTGGTTTATGAAAATGATCAATTGTGCAACATCATCCATAGTTTACATAATCATACTGTACAACACTTGTTAGTCTTTCTAAATGTTTCTCTGTAGAGCAGACCTGTTGCAAAGAATGATTTGGTGCTGTTTGCGTTTGATAGAAACGTTATGTATAGGTTTGTACATGCACTCCTTGCTTTGCTATTTGGTTTATTAAATGGGAGGTGACAGAGGAAATGATTGTTCAATGAATAGTAATCAGTTGGTGATGAGTAAGTACAAGAAAGGAGAGACAGTCCAGAGATTTTTTCAAACTTAAATTGTGTTATTAATCACCAATTCTTGTGCCCTCGATAGAGATCTTGCCCTGATTTACTAAATGATCTAAAAGAAAGTTTGTGGCCCTGTGCATTATTACACACAGCTCGTGACAAGAGTTGTCCCAAAAGTCCTGACCATATTGGCTCCAACCTTTTTTTTCAGTAGGTTATGCCCCTTTGCAATTGTGAGAACAGCGATAAACCCAATTCTTATTGGCTGTTCTCCTTGGTTGTCTTGAGTGAAGGAATATTTCCCTTTTATGTATGCTTTGTCAAAGTTCTGATACCAACATCTCTGAGTGGACTTTAACAGGGTCATATTCAGTGGCTCTGTTTTGTCCCAGATTGCGTTGCTGGTAGATTCATAAACTACAGAAAAGTATTTTGCCTTGTGGCGTTTGAAGCTGTTTGTATGTACTGTCTGTAATTGATTGAAAATTTGGTTCTTGGCATGCTGTTGGATAAGAAGCAATCTATAGGAATGGGTCTGTTTATTTCTGCAACCAAACTAATTTTTTGTGGTGTTCCCCAAAGATTGTTACTCTTACCACATCTACCTTTGGCTAGCCATTGGTGAAGGTAATCTCAGTATACATACTATGGTCCAAAATGTACATCCAGATTACGATCAAGTGGGAAAACGACTAACAAACTAAGATCCTGCTAGGTGGGCACAAAGCAGACAAACCCTATTTCAATTGTCATATGAACTATGAGCACCCCCAATTTCAGCCCATAAATTGAATAACTTGGTGCCTGCTTGGTTAGATCAGCACATCTAATTTGCTCAATAGATCACAAGATTTAAATTTTTACTGAAAGGGTCCTCTCCCTGCTTTGGACAAAGCCTCAAAATGAATTTGTAAGAGCCCTCAATCTCTGCAGCACAGTGTATTTGAATGCACCTAAAAATGAGATCAAGAAGTTAAAGCGCATAAACTCTGTCTGTAAGACTATCTCTTGATCTAAGGAAATTAGATTACATTGCCTTTGGCCTAAGAAGTGAATTTTAGTTCCTCTGCGTTGTCCATCGAACCTGTACTACAGAGTGTTTGGAATGCTTACAAGAGTTTGACCCAAACTACGCCAGAGGTTGAGAGTTGGAAAGAGTTGTCCAGGCAAATTTCAATCACGAAAAGCCCAGTTTGGGGATCATGTGTTTAAAGTCCTTGCCTGTGGAATGACCTATACTATACTCAGATTAACATACCGAAACTCTCTCCTTCAAGTGAGCTTTGAAGAGATTCATTCAAGGAGGCCTTCGACTCTCTCCTTACCGTAACTGGTGCCAGACCCGTCACCCCTCATTCTTCTAGGAAGAACTGGCCCTTGCAGCTACAATCAAGAAGCCGTACACTTGTGTCAATTGTGCTCTCTGGTCAACCTGTTTGGTGTTTTAAGGAAGCTCCAAATAAAATAAATACATTCATTGATTTTATTGCAGGTTCACCCCAATATCTGGAAATGGGTTGATTGAAAAAATGGGGCCCAGAGTACAAAAAAAAAATCCAGTCCAGTATTTATATATATTTTTTTTTGGGCCATCAAGGCGGTGCTGCCTATGTACCATAGTTTACATGGGCACTCGATGTAAATGACCAAAGTCGTCCTACATGTAAGAAATTGGTAGATTACTCTACTGGTTGGCCCTCGTGTGATTTCTTTGTGCATCAGACTATTTCTGCACGCTTTACAGTGGCCGCATGGAAAAAAGCCCTGGAGGTTGTGTGTTGATGCTAGGTGATTCCCCAATATCACTGTGGACCAACATATCCCTAAGGCTACGCCCTCTCCTGTAAGTGATGCATGGTCTGTCATCAATGTTACTGCCAATGATGGTGTTGGACTTGAGTATGTTCCAGTTCTTCACCAGGATCTTCTGGACATTGTCGGCATCACCGTTATATGTCAAAATTATCCTGGTGCTGTCCTCAATCTGCTCTGTTTCATTGCCCACTTTGTCAGAGAGTGTCTCCTGTCTGCTGATGCCATCAGCTCCGTCACTAGCCTTATTGAGAACCCAGATCGGGTATCCCGTCTCCCTGAATCGGTCGATCATGATCCTGCGCTCCTGTTCGTACGCTTCCTAGGTGTTGCAGTTGCATTTGGCCCTCAGTAGTTCCCCCAAAAGGGATGTTGCATTTGAGGGTCTCTAGGTGACCACTGAGGGCATGTAGCAGGCTGTTGCCAGCCGTGCTCTTGCAGAACAGTTTTGTGTGGATTCTGTTCCGCCTGATCTCTACCTTGACGTCCAAATAGTCTACTGTGGTGTTACTGATATTGCTAGTCAGGAGTATATTGCGGTTGTTGGTGTTGAGTTTCCTGATATCTATGGCTAGACTCTCCGAACCCCTCCAGATGATAAACAGGTCGTCGATGTACCTAAGCCACACCACGACCCGATCAACATCTGGAGCTAGCTCGGAACTGTCAAAGACCTACTCCTTAGTAAACAACAAGGGGGACAATGAGGGCTTGATAAAGGTCCACCGTACTTGCCCTGGGTAGAACTAGAAGACAAAAGAGGTACAGTGTTCCTGGGTGGCAAGTTGGCCACCTGGTTAGTACTCGGGGTGGTGGGAAACATCTCCTTTCAGAACTAGGACCCTCGCACACACCCAGCAAGCTAGGTGTAATGCTTCATCATATGGGTCTGCTCCTCGTCGAGCCGGCGCTGCAATGCTCGACGGGCACCCATAAAGGGGCTCTTTATCGGAGATCTTTTGTTCCTTGCCGTATAGGTGCCGTGGGTGTGAGGGGCCTGGTAAGATGTAGATGTGGTGTGTGGGTTAAAACAGGTAAGGGAATCCTCTAATTATTTTTATTCTGGAGAGGTCACAACCTGATTAAAAAGTAAAAAGGAGGGCGACTATTTTGTTTTAATCTGACAAATTACGCTCTACCCCTTAGTGGTCAACATGTTTCTCGCCTATAAAATGTCTCTAATAGATCAGTTGGCGATTCCTCAGGACCTAGTGACTAAATGAAAACTATCTACAGTGTGTGGTGTGGTTCTACATACCACTTCTTCTCTCGGTAGGACGTTGCCCCGGAGAAAAGCAGCCAACCTAGAGTACAAACAAAAAGGATCAAAAAACCAAATGGAAATATTGGTACATGGTCCTATTGATTCAAGTGGGTGTGTTTCACCGTACACAACCTCTTTGAATCTATACAAGTGATAAAAACAACGTGATTTCATGCATATCACATTCTACATGTGTCTTCATTTGTATTTAGAATATAAAACCTCTGTGTAACCAGTTAGAGTAATTGGACAACATGGTGAGTGAGTATCAGCTCACCTCTTAAGGATTCAAGTGCTGCTTCATCAGACCTCAGCGGAGTATATGGACACTCAACGTAGTGTCGCTGTTTATTAAAAGGAAAAAAACAACAACAAAATATGTTGGGTGTGGGCTTGTAGGCACAACGTTTAGTTGCTAAGGCCATGACTCTAGAGCAATAAAAGTGAAAGTGGGCATGGTTCAGGTTAAAGTAAGCCCAAAGTCGTGAAATTGGTATCATTGACAAGGTTATTCAACAGACTCAAATGTGCCCCAGACCTGCCTGCGTAGCTGCTGGCGCCTTCACCATGCGCTCCGACATTATGCCAATCATGCGATGTGTTAAGAGCGCCTACAGCGCCCAAGCTATGTCTTAGTGCAGAGCTCTACAGAACATCCGAGTCAGCGTACCCTTCCCAGAGACCAGCGGTAACTTGTCAGCAATTCCCAGCACCTCTTACCTCTTAAAAGCTTGTGACCAGGCATAGTCTCAACGTGTAATCCGTACTCACCTGCTCCCGCTCAGAGCAGTCCGGCTCACCTACCCGCTCCGCTGCATCAGGAAGGAAAAGACAGGTTGTCGGTTCCTGTCTTAAATACCCTCTCCTGGTGCCATTAAGCATGGTAAATCAGCCGCACCTGGTGTGTGGTGTCGGCATGACATCATCTACAGTGTAACCATGGAGGCCATGTTTTAATGTGGTGAAAGTCTATAGTTCTGGCTATTACCTTGATGTGGACGCGCATCAAGGGCTTCAATTTTGGCATTGAGTGGCGCGGTTTTATCAACAATGTGAACAAGAATTTATACAGTGCAAAAGTGCTCGCGTCACTGCGCTAAATTTGTGCATAAGTTGCTGGCGACTGCCGATTGGGTGATTCATATGTCGGCCATCTTAGAGTGTAGTATTGTACTCTATTGTTAGTTATTAGATATATCGTCCTAACATGGCCTAATCTCCATATCTGACTAGCCTGATGTCGATATCATGTGGCAGAGATGTATAAAGAGGTGAGACTAGCGTGGAGTCCTAAGCTGATATATTCATTCCTTAAAGTTGCGGATAATGGTTTTATATATCAGATTAATTAATGGTACTCCAGGGTATGGCGTCATTCAGGCTGTCATTTGCTAGGTCAAGACGGAACACCCACCTTTGTTCAATCCTGTACAAAGCAGTCTGTGTTATTTGTTGGTGGGATTCTAGGATGACCCAGCGTAGACTCTCTGGGGGGTGTCCGAGTTCAGAGAAGTGGGTGTATAGTTTGGTAGTTTTATGGCAACGAATATTGCTCTTGTGCTCAATGATTCTGACCTTAACGGGCCTCATGGTCAGGCCAACATACCTCTTATCACAAGGGCAGGTCAGCATGTACACACAACGTGGGGTGTTAGTGTGTTTGATTAGCGTCCATGTAAATGTGTCTGATAGAACCAATTGTTTGGTGTGTCTGGTCTGTGGGCACACGATACAAGAGCCGCAGGGATAGTGTCCTGTCACGGGTGGGAGATCCAAAAGTTGCCTCTGGTTAGGGATGTTGCTCTTCTTGGGTCTAGTGGGCACCAACATATCTTTCAAATTGTTGGTACGTTTAAACGCAAACCTTGGTTTGGGTATTGACAGAGTACCCGTGTTCAGAATTGCCCAGTGTTTGTTCACTGCCTTCTTGATTAGATTGGATCTAGGTGTGTACGTGGTCACACAGGTCAAAATGTCAGTGGGTTCTTTCTCATGTGCCTCTAGGAGGCTTTCACGATTATTGTTTCTTGCTAGTTTCATGCAAGAGTGAACCTGTTTCTTAGGGTATTGTCTCTTCAGCAGATTGTCAGCCAGTATCTCTGCTTCAATTTTGTAGTCCTCTGTAGAACTACAATTTCTTCTAATTCTTAGAAATTGGCTGAAGGGAAGGTTATTTCTCAGTGTAGCAGGATGATAGCTGCTGTACAGTAGCAAGCTGTTTCTGTTGGTAGGCTTTTTGTATAGGGATGTCGTTATTCTACCCTCTTGTAATCTGATGGTGAGATCTAGGAAGGCAATGTTTGTGGCAGATATAGTGTGGGTGAATTTCAAGTGCTGGTTTTTTGTGTTAATCCACTCGCAAAATTCAGCGCATCTCTGTATGTCACCCTGCCAAAAGATGAGGATGTCATCTATGTACCTCTTCCACAGTCTCAGGTTAGCTCCGAAGGGGTTACTCGCATGTTGGATGGTCTCTTGTTCAAACGCCGCCATATACAAACATGCCACACTGGGGGCAAAGGTACTCCCCATCGAAGTACCCTGAGACTGGTGGAAGAGTTGGCTGTCAAACTCAAAAAACTTTTCTGTTAAGGCCAGGGTGGCACATTGCATGATGAACGAAATGGGTGTTACTGCTGTCCATTCACTCCCACTTAGTGCAGATTCTATTACTGCCAATGTCTCTCTGTGGGATATTGGTATACAGTTATTCCACATCCAAGGTGACCAGGAGGTCAATATCGCCTGTGTTTTCTATTTCACCTATAACACAGAGGATATCTGTTGTGTCCCTGATGTATGATGGTGTCTGTTTGACCAAAGGTTGTAGGTAATGGTCGCAGAATTTTGAGAGCGGCTCTAAGAGTGAGCCGATTCCTGAAACTATAGGTCTGCCCGGAACAGGGGTGGTCCCCTTATGTATTTTCGGCAGAGTGTAAAAATAGGGTGTTTTGGGATGTTTGGTAATTAAGAAATCAGCTTCTTTACCACTGATCCACCCATTACTCTCTACCTCATAGACCATGGTGGTTATCTTGGTCGTTAATCGAGTCGTGGGGTTTATCGGAGTATAGAATTTACTATTCCGTAGTTGGCGTTGGCAATCGGTGTTGTAATCCGAAGTGGATTGTATGACCGTGGCGCCCCCTTTGTCAGCTTGCTTTATTGTAATGCTTTTGTCCTCAGTCAATGATCTAATCGCTGCATGTTCTTGATTAGAGAGATTATGGAAAGGAACTCTGGTATCCTGGTTCTTCAGTTCTTTTAAGACCGCTTTCTCAAAGGTCACTACCTCCACAGGTACCATGCCAACGGTAGGTGTGAAGGTCGAGGGATTGCGAAGGCCTGAATCCAGTCTGGCTGGTTCCTCAGTACCATCGAAGTGGGCTTTAAGGCGTATTTTTCTAAACAGGTTCTGGATTTCGCATTGTTTCTGAAAAATGTCCTCTTTAGGGGTGGGGACATAGCCAAGGCCTTTCTCAAGTACTGTTTGTTCTGTAGGTGTCAGTTGTCTGTGACAAATTAACCACTAGACTCTCCTGCCCTGTGTTTTGCTCCTGGTTTCCATCATATTCGGTTCCTGGTCCTGCCACTGGACTTGTTTTTGTCCTCCTCTGCTGCGCCCTCTTCCTCTGCCCTAGCCTCTGCCTAAAAAAGATGGATTGCTGGCAGGGAAGTATTGCGGTTGACCCTGGGGATACATCGGGGAAGGCCAAAAAGGAGGCTGCGGCCCTTGAAAATTCTGTACAGGGTAGTGGGGGTTTTGTGGATAATTCTTTCTCCTCTGATTCGAACCCTTCCAGCTCCCATTGCTGGAGTTACTGCTAGCCAAGTCTCTTCTGTCGGATTCACTATTTTCATCAGAAGAGTAGCTAGTTTTGCTGTTGGTATAGTCTGCTTTCAGATAGGGGTATATTTTTTCTTTGTTAAATCTGCTTATATCCTTCTGAAGCTTGCTAACCTTCTGCTTCAGAAATTCCTTGTGCTCAGCAATCTCATGGTTGAGTTCTGTCAATTTGGTTTTAAATACAGTGCCATGTATGGTAGTCTTTATGGCCCCTTCAGCAACCTGTATTCTAATAAGGAGGGCATCAGCTATCCTCTTTGCTGAAATAATAATGAGGATAAGTAAGTCCCTGGTGCATTTCCATGCTACCAGGGACCATTCCTTTTTAAAGACTGCGTCATCCAGGAAAAGTCTAGGGAAGTTCTTAACTATTAGGCTGTTTGGTGCAATATTGGCCCTCAAGTACTCCGTCATCATTGCACCGTGGAGCGTTATTTTCACCCAGTCTCTTTTCATATTGGTAAGGGAGGTCCAGTCCTCAGATGGTGATCCAGAGGCTGATGAACCTTCACCTCCCAGGATAGATGGTGTATTCCTGAGAATTTCTGCAGCCATTGCATCATCAAAGCGAAGTCCGGGATTGTCATCCATGATGACTGGTATGTCAGAGGATTTGGGGGAAGGCAAAATAGAAGGGGCGGGACTAAATAATAAGTCCCAGAAAATGGGCCACTGAAGGATATTATCCTTCTGGTAACCTGTAGAGTCCCACGGGAGATCCCGTGCAGTACTTAGTAAACAACAAGGGGCACAATGAGGGCTTGATAAAGGTCCACCGTACTTGCCCTGGGTAGAACTAGAAGACAAAAGGGGTACGGTGTTCCTGGGTGGCAAGTTGGCCACCTGGTTAGTACTCAGAGTGGTGGGGAGGTGGGAAATGCCTCCTTTCGGAACGAGGACCCTCACACACAGATAAAGGGGATCTTTATCGGAGATCTTTTGTTCCTTGCAGTATAGGTGCCGTGGGTGTGAGGGGCCTGGTAAGATGTAGATGTGGTGTGTGGGTTAAAACAGACATTTTATAGGCGAGAAACATGTTGACCACTAAGGGGTAGAGCGTAATTTTTGTCAGATTAAAACAAAATAGTCGCCCTCCTTCTTACTTTTTAATCAGGTTGGGACCTCTCCAGAATAAAAATAATTATAGAGGATTCACTTACCTGTTTTAACCCACACACCACATCTACATCTACCAGGCCCCTCACACCCACGGCACCTATACGGCAAGGAACAAAAGATCTCCGATAAAGAGCCCCTTTATGGGTGCCCGTCGAGCATTGCAGCGCCGGCTCGACGAGGAGCAGACCCATATGTTGAAGCATGACACCTAGCTTGCTGGGTGTGTGAGGGTCCTAGTTCCGAAAGGAGGTATTTCCCACCTCCCCACCACTCTGAGTACTAACCAGGTGGCCAACTTGCCACCCAGGAACACCGTACCTCTTTTGTCTTCTAAAGCCCTACTCCTCCCACAGGCCCTTGAACAGGTTAGCAAAGCTGGGCGCGAAGCACAAACCCATGGCAGGCCCAGTCGTTTGTCTGTAGATGACCCAGTCAAATAAAAAGATGTTATTACTGAGACAGTGCTTTATCATGTCCAAAATCATCATTGTATGGTCCCCGAATCTGACTTGTCTTTTACTTAAAAAATGTCTACATGCTTCCAATCCTTGTTTATGGTCAATAATCGTGTACAGTGAGTTGACGTCTAGTGTGATGAGAAGGAAATATTCCTCCCAATCCATATCCTGTAGTTTTCCCAAGAAGTCTTTGGTGTCCCTGATGTATGATGCTAGATTGGCAACGTGGTCCCTTAGAAAGTGGTCCACGTATTTGGACACGTGCTCCAAAACACTGCTTCTAGAGGACCCTATGGGGCGCCCAGGTGGGACAAGGGGATCCTTGTGAATCTTAGGAAGTACGTATAAGACTGGGAGTTTGGGATCTTTTTTGAGAAGCAATACTCCTCCCACTCTAGAATCCCCTTGTCCTTCCACTCACTCAGTTTGTCCCACATTGTGGTAATACTCCTTGTATACTCGTCCCTGGAGATGGAGGTGTAAAACCTGGTGTCATTAAGTTGTCTCATAGCCTCAGTTATGTACATGTCACGGTCTAGCAACACCACATTGCCACCCTTATCAGCAGGGCGTATCACAACATCATTGTCCCTGGCTAGGGAGATAAGGGCTTGCCTTTGCGCAAAGGTGAGATTACCAGGTGCCCTGTTCCTGTGATGTGATTTTTAACGATATTCCATGAGAGATTTGGTGACCACCTCATGGAATGTGTTGATACTGTCGTGAGGAAGAGTGGGAAAGAAGATAGACCGTGGCTTAAAGCTGGTACTGGCTGCTGCATCATGGGTAATGCTTAACTCATCTAGTACAGATGTTTCTGCGATAGTCTCCATCTGGTCGGGTCATGTTGTAATTGCAGTAGTGTAACCAGAGTATCCATGTCCCCAATGTCCAGATCGATCTCGTTACCCTATGGCTCAGATACCACTGTTCTGTCCTGGCACACTGCCCTTAGTTTATGCCATTTCTTAAGTTTGAGTTTATGAATATATTTGTATAGGTCCATTCTAGTATCGGTGTAATTAAAAGAAGAGGAGGGACAAAAGAGACCAAAACATAAGGTTTGCTTCTCAGCGTCACTTAACGGGTTCTTCAATAAGTTAATAATAGTCTTATTAACCATTACTGGATCCATCAGTGTGACTTCTTGGAGCCTGTGGTGCTTGTTCCCATGAGCCCCTGTCCTCTGCCTATTCCGCCATCTTTGCTGGATCTGGAGTCTTCTTTTGCGGCTCCTCCTCGACCTTTTCCTCTGCCCCGTCCTCTCTGTTCCCTGGGTTTCGGGGCTGGTGTGTCCCTCGTGTGCCTGGCCCGGTGTAGCAGGCGGAACTCGTCCAAAAAAGTCACTGGTCTGATGCCCCTCTCATTGCCCGAGGTGCTACTGCCCGATGTCTCAGACTCCATATCGCTGGCAGTAGATTCCTCTGACAGTGAGCTTTCTACTGTTGTCTCTGGTGGGTCTTAATTCAAAGGTTTGTCTTTGTATAAGTGGTCGTACTTTCTGCTGAAAGTGAGAATCCGCCCACTGTCGTAATCGCCATAGTCCCTATGTAACTTAAGCGGTTTGCAGGCTTTGATGTCATCCTTGTAGTTCTTGAGGTGATCCTTCATTGCCTCCATTAGTCTTTTCAGGGTTTCGGGTTCCATATTGGCCTCAAGGTCCTCCTGGATCGCCTTTATTTCAGCTTGTAGTACATCGCGATCTATCCACGCATACTTGACCAATATCTCAAGCATGCGTCTGGAGCTGGAAGAGGAATTTTCAGACTACTCCTCCAGCATTTTAGGGTTGGGTGAGTCCTAAGACTGGGTAGTAAAAATTCTCAAACCCCTGGGAACCATCTTGTTGTCGCTGTAGTATTGTAATGATACTGCCTCCCACCATTTGGAGATTTCAGTCTTGAGTTTCTCAAGTTTCTTCAGTTTATCCTCTAGGGGTTGAACCTGATTTGGTTTGTCTGTCCTCGTTGTCCCCATTCCTGATGTTCGCACAAATAACGTAAGAGCTGCCGCTCTTCTCTCTGTCTCTTCCTCCATAATGTAATAAGTTTCCCCTTTGCAAAATTAAGATGTGGATATGCTGCACCCCCATCTAAAATGACACACTCTTCCTGTGTATCAGAGTAAACCATGATTGCCTGTGACAGTTATAGTGGCAGATTCAGGACAACGTGGTTGCGGAGTACAAGTAACGCTGATCTTGTGTGTAAACCAGCTGCAAAGTGCAGCGGTATCGGACGCCTGTCCCAAAAGTCTGGGGAGGTTCCAGGATACCGTGAAACCCTTGTTGCACTTCCGCGGTTAAGTCATCATGTTCGGGATACTTGTGCATACGTGACCCGGCAGGGTGGAAAACGGTGCGGGCTCAGTAACCCAACAAGCTCACCGGTGCCGCAAC
This sequence comes from Calotriton arnoldi, assembly GCA_963921515.1. Lineage (NCBI taxonomy): Eukaryota > Metazoa > Chordata > Amphibia > Caudata > Salamandridae > Calotriton > Calotriton arnoldi. Next base: position 1,127,902 of record CAWUFW010005737.1, read on the forward strand.
GAACAGCGATATCACAATCTAGTCACTGGATCGCTGCTGCAGTCCGGACACTTCCAAATACGTGTCACGGCAGGACCCAGCACAAGTTTACCGGCATATAGTTAATGTCCGGTGATAACGCCGATTCTTATCTAATTATCTATAAGAACCTTCTGGTCGCCAAGATCTTTTTACCTGTTGAATAGTGTAAAGGAGAGAATCTTATTTGGTTACATAACAGCATTCATTTTGTCTGGAAGGACCACTGACTCCGAATTCAAGTTTAAGAATTTATTATCGCCAAAAATAACTGAACGTGCAAGCACCTCAACACGAGGTTAAAGAAATAGATGGGCACTAATACAAATAATATCCTACGCAGGAGCCTCATCCGACTCAGAATAAAAAGGATCGATAGTTCTAAAAGGATCAACCAGACTATGATTGCTCCAATTTCTAAGTTGCTCTTCATTGGACTAAACAAGCTTAAAATCAATTGCTGTCCCTACACTAACGCTAAGTGACATCTCTACATAACGATTTCAAAGGCAAGAAAGAATAAAAGGTGTCAGCTGTGAAGACTTCCTCAGAAGTGCAATCACCTAATACCTAAACTCAGCTCTGTCCTTCTCTCTGGTCTCCCCTACCTCTTCTCTCGCCTCCTCCCTCCGGGCACTATCCCTAATACAAAACCTTAATACAATTGTTCACGCCTTTGTCACGCCTCCTTGGCCAGGTCTTCTTTCTTGTATTTTTCCATCGAAACGGTTACTTCATCCTGGACGGTTGCGATGACCTTGAGTCCCAGGCACCTTCTCCGCTGCACGTATCATCCCTAAATTCCATTTCACTCCCCGTACCATGCCTCCCATCTCTCTAACTTTTGAAAACAAAGAGTTAGTCTTCCCTAACGAGACATGTGTCCTTGCACCTGCAACAAAGATACGTTCAACAGAAACCTTCTACTGTGCAAATTAAATCTACCGTGTGCCCAGAGAGCCTTACCAAGAGAATCTTTTCACTGCCTACAAAATAAGCTAACATAAGAACAAACCAGGCCTTTACCTCTCGTATATGCAGTCAGGCCTTTACACCATTTTAAACACACATTTCTTTCTATAAGCATTTTCATTACAATACATATGCGAACATGAATTACGGGTGCAACTTTGATATGGTGCACGTTTAAACTACTGCAACTAAATTATACATGAACTAATTTCTCAATGCATTATGTCCACATCATTCGATAAGCATTACATTACATCATTATCCTAACACCATTATGCTGCTGATTCACTTAATATCAGTGAACTATTCATTCTTTACTAAACATGCATAAGTATACAACTGAATATATACGAATATATGTCTGAATACATGTGGGTGCGGCCTATCAGTGATTATGATGCACCCCTACAATTCACAAGAACATTTCGCTCTATCACCGGTATGGGCTTACCTTCGTGGTATCTTTCGGCAGTGTACCACCTCTGTTTTCCAGATCACCAAAACATCCACGGCCGGTCCCAAGATGAGTTCTTCAATTCAATCCACAACTCGTTGTTCCTTCTGGAACTCCCGGACCCATGGAAAGTGGCGCGCATGCCGGCAGAGCATACCACCTGTCAACACCTCCACAAAGTTTAGTAGGTGCGCTCTCAGGATAGAGCAAAATCCACATCAAGTTGTTGCAGGAAACTGTTTATTCACACAACGTGATTCGGCTGCCCAGCAGCCTTGGTCACACGTGCTGTCACCACCACTAGGGTTTCATTAAAAATGCATGGTAAACATAGACAAGGGGCATCTATGAGGATCAAAAGTGTCGGCCATATTGGAATGGTGTAGAACCCTGGTCAGAAATGGGTATTACGCCATAAAAAGTGCATTCACAAGCATGGTAGAAAACCTGAAAAATGGGACTCCATTGGCAGTTAACACATATAAGCATGACCTGGTGCCAGATCCTGGACACGATTACCACGTTACACAACGGACCATAAGCGTAAAGGCATAGTGCCTGTACAGTATTGTGTAATGGAATAGTAACCCCATACAATTGGACAGTCCAGGCTACAACAGAAAACTCCCTGGGTAGAAAAGTGCTTGGTGGGACTGCATGGCTAATATTAGGCAAGTGCCCTGGCATACTCTGACTCTGGTAAAGGCATGGTGCCCATTGATCCTCAAAAGATAATCAAATCATGCATGGTTTGTCTTATCTGTGATGAACATCCCAGGAGTGACGACGAAGAAAAGGGTATGGAACCCGTGCTCGTGAGTGAAGTGATGGTGGGTCCCTTCCTTTCCTCCTGAAAGACACAAACGCAAAGAAAAGGATATAAAAAAAGATGCAACTTAAAAACAATGTGAAACAAATAATGCGTATAATATCATTCTACTTGCAAAATTGGGTTTCTAATACATCCGGAAGAAGAGCAGAAACGGGGGCAAAAACCTATTCCTCTTTAATGACACCTGTGTGGTGGTGACCGCACATGTGAACAAGGCTGCTGGGCAGCCGAAACGCGTTGTGTAAATAAACAGTTTCCTGCAACAACTTGGTGTGGATTGTGCTGTATCCTGAGAGCGCGCCTACTAAACTTTGTGGAGATATATATCTATATCTCCAAGAACCAAGACGCTCCTGCTGGAAACCGGAGACCCAAGGGAGGTGGCGTGAACCAGTGGAGCGGCCGGTAGTTAAATCCAAGTACGAAGCACAATATAATGCGCTCTCGGAGACCACACCAAGACTTCCAAATACTCGATTTATTGCTTCATAAATCAATTTATGAAGCAATAAATTATTTGGAAGTCTTGGTGTGGTCTCTGAGAGCGCATTATATTGTGCTTCGTACTTGGATATGGATATATATATATAGATCTCCAACGACAGTTAACCTGTTAATGGAGAGGCCCACACAGGAGAATTGTAGCCCAAAAAATTATTTAATGGAGGTTGTGGTGTGAGACACGAAAAGCTGTCCTCACATGAAAAGTCCAAAGTAGAGCCCAACGCGTTTCGTGCTTCCTAGCACTTCTTCATGGGCTTGTAACTTCCTCTGCCAGGCGGCAACAGCAATTAATAAAGCGATCTCAGTCCCCGCCTCAGTGGACTGAGATCCATTACATTTTTTTGACTACAATTCTCCTGTGTGGGCCTCTCCATTAACAGGTTAACTGTCGTTGGATTTATAGCAGCCAAGCCTGGGGCCGTGGAGAGAGCCCCGCTTTGATGTAAGTAACCCTGCTGTTATAACGAAATGCGTGGCAGCTTATGGGACAGGAGGCCGGCAATGGAGGCACTAATGTGTTGGTGTGGGTTCGGATTGTGTCACACAACCCACTTGAAGTGTCACTTTTTTCTTTTTGCACGAGGCTGGGGCACGGCATCTCACTTGAGAAATACCTAGCACTGCAACTACCATCAGGCCACGGTGGTGGCCACGCCCACTGAGGCGGGACTGAGATCGCTTTATTAATTGCTGTTGCTGCCTGGCAGAGGAAGTTACAAGCCCATGAAGAAGTGCTAGGAAGCACGAAACGTGTTGGGCTTTACTTGGACTTTTCATCTCCATTAAAAAATTTTGGGCTACAATTCTGTGTGGGCCTCTCCATTAACAGGTTAACTGTCGTTGGAGATATATAGATATAGATCTATATCTACCTACTGGCGACTGCCAGTAGGTAATATATAGTTAGGCCCTAGTTTCCATAGGAAAAGCATTTTTTGATTTGCCAATATCTTTGGCGCCGTTTGAGTTATCTTCGTGAAATTTTCCAAAAAATAGGGCCAGACCGCTCAGTTTGTGTTAAAGGTTTTGGGGTGATTCGTCAAGCGGGGGCCGAGAAAAAAGGGGGGGTCCCAAAGCGCGTTTTCTCCATGTTATTTTCCATAGGAAACTTTATTACAGGCTACAGCCCGACCTGCCGAACGGAATTACACCAAAATTTGGCAAAAAGGTAGGTCTTGGTTTAGAGTGTGCCCTTTTTTTTTTTTTTTTTTTTTTAAATGGTGTAAATCCGTTTAGTAGTTCCTGAGCAATTTAAAAAAGAAAAATATCGATCTGAGCACCGAGAGCTTCACTCTGATTGGCTGCCAACACTCCAAACCAGGAAGTGTTGGCAGCCATCTTGTGACTTGGTAACCGAGTCACAAGAAAAAGAGTGAAACAAAGAAACATGAAAAGGGGGCAGGGTACAAACACCCTGACCCCCTTGGCCTGCTCAGGTGGTCCCACAAAGACCCCCAGGGAAAAAAAAGCCATAAAAAAAATTTAAAAAAAATTTAAAAATCGGCCGAATTTGCGCTGGGGTCGCGAATCCGGCCGAGAAAATAAAAATAACGAAGCGCGGACTCCCGCGCTTCGTTGTACTTAAGGCCCTGACTGGGCCAAGTCCCGGGGATATGCCTAATTATGTGGCAGGGGCCCGTGGGGGCCCCCGCAGCCCCGGGGACCGACCACCTCCCTGGGGCTTTATTTATGATGTGCGGGGGGGCACGAGTCCCCCCCGCAGCCCCGGGGACCCCCACCTCCCCGGGGCATTATGCAAAAAGTGTGGGGGGGCCTCGCGGACCCCCCCCCCGGGGACCACCACCTCCCTGGGGCTTTTTTTATAATTGGGGTGGGGGGGCCTCGCGGGGCCCCCCAAGCCCAGGGGACCGCCACCTCCCCGGGGCTTTGAAAATGAAGGGAGGGGGGCTGCGCCTGGAGCCCTCGATGGCTCTGGGGACCACCACCCCCCCAGGGCCGGCTCCTGCAATGTCCCAGGGTGCCCACCCCCGGGACATTGCTGTTTGCTATGGCAGGGCGGGAGCACGGCTCCCACCTTGCCATAGCAAACTCTGCTTTGCTTCATTGAAGCGAGAGCAGGGAAACCTGCTCTCAGTTCAATGAAGCAAAGCAGAATTGCTTTTGAGCAAGGGGAGCTGCATTTCAGTAGCTCCCCTTGCTCAAAAGCAATGCCAGCTCCCGCAGGAGGCGGGGAGACGGTGGGACCGTGGGGGCATTGGGGCTCCCCCCACGGTCCCAATCTCAGAGGCCAGGCCCTGGAGGATGGGGTCCCCGGGGCCAAAAGTGGCCCGGGAGGGGGGCCACAAGGCCCCCCTCCCCTCTAATAATATTTTTTTTAATAAAAACGAAAAGGCTGGCCCCGGGGGATAGGGTCCCCGGGGCCATAATTGGCCTGAGGAGGGCTCGCCCCCCCCCCCCATGTCTCTTCACTACCCACCAACCTTCCAATGAGGTAAATATAGCACAGCATGCCAAATTTGTTTTAAGTTTGTAGTGGAAGTGAGAATGGAGTTTATGTCCATCATATTGAATAATATCTGTAGAAACTATTCTTTTGGAGCCCAAGCCATTTAAGGCTTCATTGTATACTTTTCTGCACTACTAGATTGGAATAAAGAGAGGTTGGTCATCGCAAAAAGACCTATATTTTCATTTAATTTGGGAGTGACTGCAACTAGAACGGTAGAAAGTGGTTGTTGGCTATTTGCCTTTGGGGTGAATGCAAGATAGATGCTGACTTGCAATCACTGTTCACAAGGTAGCAATTTTCAAGAAAAAGTATGATGGTGCCTTTTATTTTGCAGCTAATGTTTGTAGAACCATATATGCTTGTGAGTTGTGTATGCAAGGAAATGCACAATATGCGCTGGGTTCTATCTTAAATATGATTTTGCTTTATGTTAAGAATGTTTTTTCAGTATTGCTTTAAATATGAAATACTTCAAACTGTACAAATAACCCTTAAATGTTTTCACGCACACTGGTTAAACAGGTTAATAGTGTAAATGCAACATCTTGTATTCTAGTTTTTTGAAGGGAAAGAACTGCGGTTGAAACAGGAGTATTTTGTTGTGGCCGCCTCATTGCAGGACATCATCCGCCGCTTTAAAGCATCCAGGTTTGGATGCCGGGATTCCATTCGGATTGGATTTGATAATTTCCCAGAGAAGGTAAAAATGCCTAGTTCATGGCAGTAAAACTCTATTTTTTCTTTAAGTGTTTTTCATTGTTGTCATTGCATTATTGACTATTTTGGGTAGAAAAGTCTCAGTGCTCTCATGATTTTGGTTTATCATTCTAGCGTTCATTTATAAAGGAACCTTTCTTAAAAACCAAGTAGCTGAACTAAAGGAAGGAATTGTCTAGAAGAATCATATGGTTGCATTGTAATCATCACTGCCTTGAAACTTGAACATGGCCTTACACCTTTGAAGCAAAATTCAGAAAAATCTATTTCTTGGAGTTCAGTTGCCCCAAGTGTCGAGTTACAGAAAATGCCACTAAAAAGCAGTGCTCACCTATGAAGCCTGCTAAAATACATGTACTGTCAGTATTAATCCTTGCTTTTACAGAAGTGTTTTGGTAGCTGTTTTTGTGGGAATCTCCTGAACACTTTCATTTTCTAATTGAGTTCTTGGTTCCACCAGTAAAAGAGCAAATAAGAAAGGTAAGGTAACTGACAAAACACTTAATGCTTTGGTGTTTTCAGCCTGCCCATGATATTATCATTCTTTAATTTAATTGAATAATGCCTACCAAAAAGACCAAAGCCTGAATATTGGAGCAGGCGACAGTGACCCCTCTGAGCAAACCAACTGCAGACCCTGAAGACATGACAAATTCTCAGTAGATTTCAGATTTTCGATTCAAGTAAAATCTTTGCATGTTCAGGTGCAAGACGGTGTGGAAAAAACGCAAACTTGTCCCTCGGCACCATTGAGCGTTAAGGCCCATGACCGGAATGAAAAACACATCGCAGGCTTGCGATAGCATTAGACCAAGGTGTCCTCAAAGGATTGGACAGCAACTTGAGTTAATTAGAACACCGAAGGCAAGTTACTGTCAATCATATGGACTCCCAACACAAACGTTGAACCTGGGATTCCTTTTTCACTCAGTCATTCATTCGTACCTTAAGTAAATGCAGATTTGAATAAAGCTAGCCGATAACTGGCACTTCTCTTGAAGGTCCTACTACTCTTGCAGGCAGAGCTCACAGGGCAGCTTGCTAGATACTTAGTCAATTAACTATTGTAATTGATCTACACAGGCCTCTCAAACTCTTCTTCAAGCTACAATTAATACAGTATCAAACTGCAAGAAATGGGTCTATATCAAACCTGCCGTAAAAGTTCTCAACTAGTGTTTTCAAGATAAAAATTCGATGCTGTGATTCCCACGCACAGAACAAGGGCTACGGATGAATAGAGAGGTTAACTAGGTTACATTAAAGCCATGAGCCTCCATTTAAGTAATACACAAGTCTTTCAAACTAAATTTAAATGTCAGAATCCTTGTGCAGATCTTGGTAGTATCAGACTGAAAGCGAAGAAGGCTCTTTAACCAACTATTAAGGGCACAGTTGCCCAAAAAGTTTTCAAAAGACCTTGCAAAAGGAAATCTTCTTCCAGTCCGAAGCATAGCCTATATCACTGAAACCAGAAACCGCAATGAGTAAAGCACAGGATCAGACCCCTAGTGTCTGCGGTTGAAACCAATTAGCCCACAGACTGCTGCTCCCCCTTCACCAACGTTCACTCATTCCTTCGCTCCTAATTCGCTTCCCTCGGAGGAATGACACAAGCTACGCTGAAGTATCAGTTGAACATATATCAAAGCCAAACGATTATGTGAACAATGATAATTATAGCATTTTGTAACCTAGTTTGAATATTCAGTAATTAGCAACTGGTTTGCTCTGTCAAGTAATCTGTCACAATATTTGCTATTTTACATTTATTACACTATTAAAAAGGTAGAAATATGACTTAGTAGTTTTCCTATAGTACACCCAATGAAAACCGTCCCTTCAAGGCATCTTGGCTTTAGTGCTAGGCACGTTTTCATATCCTTGACTAAAGAAAACAAATGCCTTGAGTTCAGACACTGAGCTATATTTTTGGGTCTATTTTGTATATTGTGTGTTACTCCACAGCTGCCTCCATCGTTATTTACTTTTTCATATTACTAAATAAGGCTGCGACATATAGTAGAATACTTGCATAGAAATTGAGTATTAGCAGATATCCAGTGGTCATTTTGTGCTGCCCGGTCAGAACATGACTTAAAAAGAATCTTTGTCACAATTTTCTTGCACACTAAAGGATGGCTTTGTCTTGCACATACAGGTGGCGATACAGCTGAATGATACACATCCTGCTCTCGGCATTCCAGAGTTGATGAGGATTTTTGTCGACATTGAGAAGCTTCCTTGGGAAAAGGTTTGTAAATTGCTTTTGGTAAACATCTACACTTGCCATGCAGCTGTCCGTGTTTGTTTATTGAGCCCGAGTCTACAGCATTGTGACCCAGTCATTACGTTTTCTTGAAATGAAGTCCATTACAAACCCATTATTCACATTTGTCTGGCTCGGTTAAAAAAAAGTGTGAAACGCCTCGAGCAAAGGTTTTAGATTTGAACAACTGTTTTAGATTTTCCCAGGATTCATTGACATGGGTTTTAAGCAATTATCTTACATATTCATGTTTTGTTTAACTTACTTTTTTGAAACCATTCTTTGAAGGATGCACAAAGATATTGAAAAACATTGAGTGCTTGCCTATGTAAAGCAGAAGGTCGAAGGTCCTATCTGGGTTCCTGCTCTGTAGACGTGTTCAGGCTAGTTATTAAACTGTTGTATTGAGCTTTGCACTTCACGGAACTTTCCAGATTTGGCTTTCAGTCCGCAGTACAACTTCGGAGAGGAATGACAAGTCAGACAATGTAAAAGACTCTCGGTGCGAACAGCAGCTAGGGGTTGCAGCTACCCCTGGCTTGCTCTTTGGTACCGACCTTTCTACCCTCAGGGTCATGAAGGCAACGACAGGAAGTAAATGGGAGCTCTGAGGCCTGTTTGCATTCTGTAGTGACTATTCTTTGCTCTTCCCTTAGCCGCTGAGCAGCAAATACGAGACTTGTATGGCTAAGGTTGGAGCAAGGGGTCAACACTGTGACGGCTTAAAGTGTGTATGATGTCACTTTCACTGCCCCCTTTTTTTCAATGGAACCTGACATCGGGAAGACTGTTTAGAGATTAAATAAATAGAAAATGCTAATGTGGACATCAAATTTAGGAAATGAGCACAAGTCCATAAATTGTGATGAAAAGGGTATCAATAAAGCTGGAGAATAAATATGATGGATAGGATGATGCCCTACCTAGGATTAGATCGGGGTTTGGATAACTGATCTCCAGATTTCACTAAACAGAAGTTTGCATCTGACAGTGAATGGGGGCCCTAGCATTTTGGAATCTTACAGCTCACGATAGAAAAAGCAGCACAATTGTACTAGATCTGTCCCATCTCATGGTTTCGTCATGTGTATGCCACTGTCTGGTTCATTTGAATCCAAATGGAATCGCATGGACTATAGACACACTGGTGACATACATATTGGACCAACAATAAAGCCTTTGTACATTTAAAGAGACTTGAGCTTGAATATGGTGTACAGAGGGATGCATTCAACACCGCATTACTTGTGCTAATGTAAGCATGTTTATACCTATAAATGTTGAACATTTGCACAATCGATGAGTCTTATGCTAACCATGGGCTTTTCCTCTTTGCCGGATACAGGTGTAACCTTTGTACAACTTTACTCCTGATCTGACAGATTACAATCGGAAATATTAGTCGGTGTGACCATGTCAAGACGGGTTATTCTCACTACTATTACCCCGTGGAGATTTACATGAACACAGAAGTTTAAATGGCAAGAATTGTATTACTGTTCGATCCAGAAACATTGGTCTAGGATTTACTTACAACTTACAAAAAAGTGACACGTAATGTGTTGTACTCTTGTTGTTTGACTGTACACAGTGAACTAATTTGTAATTTAGCTGTGATTTTTAAAAGTAGTTTTGCCATTCCAGATTAGTTTAACACCCATCCGAGATGCAGGGCTGGTAGCTAATTAAACCCCAAGGATTGCTGTGCGAGTTCTGTTTTACAGGATATGTCAACTTCTGGGTTCCTGCTTACTAGAGGATTCTTGATACTTTATTATGCAAATTTAATGAGAAACGAGATGTATAAATTAAACACATCTTTTCAAGAGGTTTTTAATTCTACTATTTTTATATCTTCTAAAGAGATGCTGGTTAGTTTTAAGGTGTCAAATACTTGTCATCCCATTTGTTGATGTAAAGCGAAAGCTTTCTACTTTGTGATTTTTTTGTTGGTCTTTGGACACTCTGAGGTACTTATTAGATGAATCAAAATGTTGTCATATGTCTTTGTAGGCTTGGGAAATAACTAAGAAGACGTTTGCTTACACCAATCACACGGTGCTGCCCGAAGCTCTGGAGCGCTGGCCTGTGGACCTTCTTGAAAAGCTGTTGCCGAGGCATCTTCAGATCATCTATGAAATCAACCAGCGGCATTTGGACGTAAGTAGACTTTGAAGAGCAGAGCTGCATTCTCCAAGCCTCTTCCTGCATGTTTGTGTGTGCAGATGTGTTAGTCTAGTACCTGTAGCATGCCTGTTTATTCTATACGTGTATTGCTAGTTACATGAGGGAGCATGGGCGCACTGTACATTTTCGGGGGTGTTGGAAGCAATGCAAGATTATTTACATCAAGTGGGAAAGTACGTCTTTGCAGGGTGATTAAGTGATTTGCTCAGAATCACACAATTATCACTAAAGTGATTTATACCAGGTTTAAAAAATAAATTGCAAAGGTGACCGCTTTGTCACTAGACCATATACGCCTGTGAAGAATATTTAAACAAATTTAGGGGATCACATTTCAAGATCGGGGCATAACTCCTTGGGCTTGTAGTATGGTCGTTTGACAAATTGGATTATACTGCTATAGCAGTAGCCATTATGCCTTTCAGTTTCAAAGTTTAATTTTATATTAAAGTTTTAAAGACTTTCTTTTTATTTTTGTGGTTCTGCTGCTACTTTGCCAACTGTATAAAAAGTGGACCAAAAAGGCTTTTATAATCGCCCTGTTGAACTGGTCTGTCATGCGCTAGAATACATAAAGGACATCTGTTTTCACGTGGGGATAAGATATGAAGGCGCAAATGCCCAGAAGGGAGCACCTGCCCGGGTGCAGAGTGCATTTTCAGTTCAATGGAATGTTATACAACATGTCCGCATGCCTCGTTGAATTAAGTCTCAGCTCATTAGGACCTCAGGCGAAGCATATGATTTTGTCATTGACCTGCCTCTGTACATTACAAATGTTTCATGGTGACAAGTGAGCGTGCACATAATGCGAATCAACATATGGAAAGGAATTTGTTTTGAGCAGCTCTTGGGTGGATCTAAAATGCAAATGGCAAACAGTAGAAATGCATTCAATGCAGGATGATATAAATAACTAAAATTGTGTTTTGGAACAACATGATTGATAGAAATCCATTCTTGAACCAGAGCTATTAGTGTGCGTGGACTTCTTTTCTGGTGAATCAGCTTTTCTGGCTTAACCAACTTTCTAACGTGTGCAACACTTGGCTAATGGATTAGGGTGTCCTTGTTATGACTGATAAAGAAACAGGACCAAACTTCATTTTATTGAATTATGTTAAATATTTTATAAAGTAGGTAAAACAAACATTAAAACTCTTGCCCGACACATCCCACCCTAGTCGTAACTAAGTGCAAGTATAGCCTCTAATACTCCGATCTGGCCTTCAGTGCTCAGGGTAGCTTCACAAAGGTAATGAATGGCCTCCCTGTCCTCTTCACTCCAGGATGTAACCCTTTGAAGTACCAAAGACAAGTACATGTGGCTCCTGGCAAAGGTGACGTATTTACAGAGTGTGTCCCAAGGGCAATTCACCAGTGGGGTGACTGCTCTCTCGTTCCCTTTGCAGATGTTTGCTTTCAGCTCCATATGGCCATTGGAAGAAATTAGCCTGTTTAGGTCTCCCCTTCAGTAGCAACACAAAATAGGAGGCTGTGGAGCGCTAGTGGAAAGCCAAGGAGGGGTGGAAACCACCTAAATAAACCATGAGTGATGGAGCTCTGCTTAATTTCTTCTTGGTGCTGCCCCATTTGTACAACTCTTGCTGGAATGGAGTCTGAAGTTTGCTTTTATAGACCTTCCATTCTTGTCATATTCTTGAATTACAGCATATCGCTGCCTTGTATCCTGGGGACCCTGACCGGCTGCGGAGGATGTCACTGGTTGAAGAGGAAGGAGGGAAGCGGATTAACATGGCTCATCTTTGCATTGTTGGCTCCCACGCTGTGAATGGGGTGGCGAAGATTCACTCCGACATAGTCAAGAACCAAGTGTAAGAATTGTATATATTATTCTTTCACAACCTCTAATTTCTTTTTCGGGATTAACCATTAACTTTAAAGTTCGATTTAAATGCAAAATGTGAGGGTAAAAATGTTATCGTTTTATCAGTTTTTTAGAATTGAAACCTGAGGTGAAGTTTTTGGGTATATAAGTCGAACTGTCCACTTCTGTTTATTGATGGGTGCGGAGTTTAGTTTATTTTTTATTTTATTACCTTTTCATCTTTAACATTGACACCATACAATTGTATAACTGAAATGGACTTTGCACTAGAAGCATTTTGCCGGCAAATGTCTTTTTTTTGAAGTTGATGCCTTGCAGAACAAATGCAGTCCAAAGAAACCTGCTCTCTTTACCGTGGCGGCCAACTGAGACAAATACTGGTGGGGTGGGTGGGGGGAGAGCGCGACGAAGGTGATTTGGGGTTAATAATAAAAAAAAAAATTAAAAAAAGACAACTGGTGCTGCCAGCTGCCTCGTGCTCCTCTGGGGATTGGCCAGAGTGGGCTGGATCAACACTCGCACAGGGAGTCTGAGGGAGTCTGCGCATGCCAGTTGAGACGGCCGGCCTAACTGACATGCGCACTTAAAAGTGCACATTTACCACTCCTCCCCTTCCCTCCCATGGCCCGGCCCGCCCCTCCGTGCCCACGCTGGCTCATAGCCAGCAGCTGAATAATAAAACAATACTAACATATCGTTTTATTTTTCCGCTGCTGGCTCTGAGCCAATGGGGCAACGCTCCTTCACCATTACGGAGAAGCTGCCGCTGTGTCTTTAAATGCTTGCTATTCAGAGTTTTCTGACTTTCTGAGTCTGATAGTTCTAAAACTGGGAATATTTAAAAAAAAAAAAATAATAATAATTTTTATTGTGGTTTGAAGGGCAGGAACACGGAGATGGCTAAAGTTACTAGGAGAGTTGAGGCAGCATGCATACTATGGGGCATGATTGATGAATACAGATTCCAGCTGTTGCAGCCAAAAATACTGAATCGATATATATGCGCAGGGGATGTTATTTTGCAAATCTAATCCAGTGAGGTGAAGATTCAGTCTGATTTCTTTCCCGCCAGCTAATTGGCCTATGTTTTTTTTTTTATGAACGTTAAGCAAAACATGAGTATTTTAATTGCAATCCGGGCCCATTGTTGCCTCCTTCCCTACTGTGAGATTCCCCCCGCCTGTCTGATGGCATACTATCTTTAGACCAACTACCAGTACATCAGTTTCTTTAAAAGTAGACAAGTTTACCAAGGAGGCACCATGTTCTTTCGCCCCCGCTCAGCAGCTTTTTTGTTTTTCAAAAACCCATTCTTAGACTGAACTTTGATTTAGAAAAGAAAAAAAACAAAAAACATAATGGGTCTTAAATGAAGGGAGTTATATGTATATTTTTCTCAAACAATCACTATTTTTAGTATAGTTAACTAAATTAGGTCTATTAGAGGTGATTTTCACAGAGTGTTTTTCTCTCAGTTGAGTAGGATTTAACTTTGGTTTTCCGGTTGCAGGGTCCTGTCGTTGGAATGTGACTTTTCTTTCTTGAGCATCTTTGCTTGTGTGGCACAAACTCTAAATCTGAGTCATACCAGCCATAAAAAATTTGATTTTTCCATGCCATAAACTATTAAAACTGGTACTGTTCACGTCAGTCATGCTCAAATTAGATTGGGAAGTGGTTTCATATTGAGTGAGTACAACATAAAAGCTACATGGGTGGTTGAATTTTCATTGTTTGGTCATGGAAGGCCAAAGCACAAGTACTAGATGTGCAAATTTCTTGGCTGAGGGAACATTGTGAATGTGTAAAGCCTTTGCGCATAGAGTGCCCATTTATGTGGAAAGTTAATGATCTAACTGTGGGCCGTGTAGATGGTCCAACAAAGGAGAAATGCTGGGCAGGGATGCAAGTTGAGCAGAGAAGTAATTTGTCACTTTATTGTCTTTCCTTTCTTCATGCTCTGTATTAATATTTTATATGGTTTTTATGAAGGTAAAGTAAAAAAAAAAAAATCTAAGTGCAACTAGTAACGTAATTTATATTTTATTCTGATTATTTGGTAAAGCTGTCTTTGGGACCCCACCAGACCACATGCTGTCACCCCATTACAAGCCCTATATTTTGGGCAGTTCCCCAAGTTACGATTCCATGTTGTACAGCATAAATCTGGACTGCAACCAGGAGGGCCGCTACGGTGGGAATGCGGTGGGTTGATGTTACACCCTCTCTAATAAAATGCATTTTTTTACTAGGCTCTTGGCTCCAGAGACTCTTGGTGTGCTAGTGTCCGTATCTGGCTTCACCTGAGATCTGAAGCAGTGCACAGAAGCTTGTCTCAGAATTTGTTGTTGCTTCACGGATGGAATTTGCACCATGCAGGTGGTTGGTGCAAACACCAGTACAAGCTACACTCAAGCGAATGGACCACTCGTTCCAGGATGAGATTTAGCCTCTACAATGTAACAATACTTCTTTGACAGTGAAGCATATTAGGCCCCACAAGGATGATGGATAATAGTAGATGTAAAAACCTTGAAGGTTTGTTACCAGATTATCAGATTATCAAATTTACAAATTCAGATTATTTAAATTTAGTCATGAGTTCTAATTCTTCAGGTAAATGGAGATAGTCCATATAATTCAAAGCAATTCAAAACAGCAAATACAAAGACCGACTATTTAAAGTTATCATTATTAAACCAGCAAATTCAGTTTACCCCGCAGATAAGATTCTCTAATATTCTCAGCTAAGAAGTTGGTAGATTGGGGCATAAGGAGCAGAAGCGGTCAGCATAGTAAGCCTCTAAAAGGAATAATCGGACAGATTCAGTCAGCTAAGAGACAATGAAATGCAAGGGAAGGCATCATGTCTCTGGTGACTGTAAAGGGGCATCTGAATCGAACTAGCTCAGCAATGCACAATTAAAACATACAATTATCATCAATCTGCACTACTCCCCACTGTTCTCAGCGAGCAGATACTTATCAGGATCCAGCATTTCTCAATAAGATGGCTACCCTTCACATAATGGAAGTTTTCAGCTGCATGGCCTTCAAGAGGTATTGTAATAAGACGATATATTGTGGTCAGCTTGTCCCAGACACAGGTGTGGGAATTACCTATTCACTCTCTATGGTATACCTATTGATACAATTTCTTACACAAACCAAAACCTATGGAACATTTTATTAGCTCAACTACTCTAACTTCTCTCCCGAAACGAGAGTGAGAAAAGCACAGCAGACAGAAGTTAGATTTAAATGTCGACGTGAGTCGTTCAACTGAGGCCTACATTAACTATGGCCAACTTAACATGAAAATCACTAAGCGTGGTCAAGCCCAACGTGAAAAATCGCACTGTGTACGTATATGTAATGCTGATTAATATGACTTAAGCAAAAGTAAAAATAGTGACAGAGCGTCACCACTTTCAGTATTTATTTAAACTGAACTCTCCTCTCTATATAGACCCACACACAATTTAAAAAACAAAGGGTATATTTAAAGCAATACGGGCCTGATGTACAAACTGATTTGCAAAAAGTGGTTGCAAATTGCACATGAACGTTTTTGAGATTCAATTCTGATTTTCCAAACTTTTCTATGTACTATTAGGTTAGTTTGCAGAATCATCATTCGAGCTTGGTCACAATTTGAACTACCTCATTTATATTCACAAGGTAGGTTGTTAAATGCAACTCACTCCGTCTGGATGGCATCACATGGATTGTGTCCTGCTGGTGTCTGCAGACCGCCATGTCTGTGATTGCATTTAAATAAAGTACATTTTTTTTAATGCAACCAGTTTCCTTAAAGGAAACATGTCTGCATCTAAGAAGAAAAAAATACTGAGAAATGGGTTCAGTAGATTTTAAAAAGCCTTTTTGCAGCCGCAAACTATGTACTGTAGCAAATTGCAGGCTATGGGACCCACAAATGACTATGCACATCAGGCCCTAAGAGATGTGATTGGTAACCGGTGAACTTGATGCTGTCCTCCACGTCATCTCCTTGTCTCCATATTCTGTGTAGTTTTTTTCGGGGGATGGGGGAGGGATCTGTTTTCAATCTACCCCAGGCACACAATATAGTTGCCTCAGCACCACCATAACCTGAGGTGCTCTCTTGTCAGACAGATGTTCTCTGCAAAGGGCTCCACTGCTACATAGACTTGCGTTTATACTATATCAAGGAACTAGCATACAATTTTAAACTTGCAGTAACACACTCAGTTGTGCAACAGGTATGTTAACCCACCAAACCATCTTACTGTTATTGGAACCTGTGGCCTACGGTTACACACATCATGGTAACACACTCAACCTCCAGTGCTATATTCATTGGGACTGGAGCTGTATCCTGCAGGAGGAAGAGGATCTAGGTTACAGGCACTGACAGCCCAGACCTAAACCTTGCCACCACACAATGCCCACTGGCGGTAATTGAACTCTGACATGGGAGGCTGAGCTAAGGTGGGAAAATGGTGATGCAGTGATGAACATCAGCATGGTGGGCTCAAGCACCTCCACATTCATTTCCCTGTTCATATGGTGGTCCTGTGGGTCTATCTGGTGAAAGCGGTACCTGTTGGAAGCCCCCAAGCCCTTGGGAATCCTCAGCATGCTGCTAGTTCAGAGGGGAATCCTGAACATTCCCCAGATTCAAAGCTCCCAATGTACAGCCTTAGTTTCAAACATTACCTTTCCTGGGGTGAGCAAAGATCCCTGCCCATCAAAAATGGAATCCGCTCTCTAGTACTGTAAATACTCTGGGAATTTGCAAAGGAATCCCCAGGCCCCCATCGTATTGGGGTGCTTGTGCTCTACGGGAAGGTAATACTTAATGATGCCTAGTACCTCCTACCTCCTACCCTGCCAGCGGATGTAAAAATCAGGTATCTATTACCACCCCTCGATTCTTGCATCACAGGGGTTTGGCAGGCCAGGGTCGTGGATGAGACGGGTGTTGCACCATCTGATTGACACTTCCTTCCTCTGCATTGTAAATGGTAGCTGGTTGCGGTTGGTGGTACTTTGTTGAGGGAGGTTACGGTCACTCTATGCCAATGTTGAAAATGACAGCTTTTCTCTTGCAGATTTTCTAATCTCTCAAGTTCTTTTTGTAGAGCACATAGATGCCTTCAAATGTGGAGATTTGAATGTGTTCTAGAATGATTTATTTTTTTATTTTCAAAATATGATTTTTCCTTTCACTGATACTTCCAACAATGCCTCCATCTCTTACCCTCCTAACACCCCTTAAACACAGTACCCCACTGCTCATTGTATCTTATATTCTGACAACATGGTGATTGTTGGCAACACTGAGGCTCAACCCCCCACCCCCCCCCCCACTCCCCTACCCCCAGTTGCATTGATAAAGATACTCATGTTTGTGTTTAATCCTATTGGCCATGTTTTTGGAAGGTTTCTCCATTATGTGCTGGGAATGGTACACCATTCTGAGGAGTTACTTTTATTGATTGTTGTATCTTCAGATTCAAAGATTTCAGCGATCTCGAGCCGAAAAAGTTTCAGAACAAAACTAATGGTATCACTCCCAGACGCTGGCTCCTTCTGTGCAACCCTGGACTGGCTGAGTTAATAGCAGAGGTAATCTTTTAGTAATTCCCATTAATGGCAAAATGTGGGATGTTACCTGCTTAGCAAGAGTTATTTATTCAGCTGTGGCCTAAACAAGATAGAACTACCTAAAGGTAATGGTGCTT
Source organism: Calotriton arnoldi (assembly GCA_963921515.1). Taxonomy (NCBI): domain Eukaryota; kingdom Metazoa; phylum Chordata; class Amphibia; order Caudata; family Salamandridae; genus Calotriton; species Calotriton arnoldi. Next base: position 1,145,903 of record CAWUFW010005737.1, read on the forward strand.
AAGGGAAATATATCCTGGATTAGTCACATAGATGCATATACCTTAGCACACTTTTAAGGGCCCAGTAAAGATCTCTATTGATAACAATATGGTCTGGGCACATAATATTGTCCTGGAAAGGAAAACCAAACCTCCAAACTTAAATATGGTGTTAACAAATATTACATTGGAGGCGAGGCTACTAAATGTCAAAACATCGAAACACTTTTTGCCATGAATTTGCACAACATGCTCAAACTAGTATGAGTAATCGGATCTAATGATCTTTCTTTAGTGATGAATTCCAGTACTAATAGTCTTAAGCCCGATCATGCAGAGAAGTCTAGCAGTGCTTTATTAGGAAATTGAAAGTCAGCCAAGTTGTCTCACAATGGCATGGCTGCATATAAACACTCTTGTATACTCACCAGAAGGTTTTGGGGTACTTCACATGGATCTAAACAATCCACATTGTAATTCATCTCCTCCATCCCACTACCAGTGGCAATTGGTAAACGGATTTTACTGTACAAACATTGGGACACCCTCTGCGTAGTCACTGGTACAAATTGGCATAGTAATAAAATGGTGCAGCAAAAGATAAAAATGGATTTGTCTGTAGCAAGGTGTAGATTTCGGTGAGTAGGGCATACATTAGTTGAGGGAGAGATCAAAGCAATGGGGTTTTAGATGCCTCTGGAATGTAAGGAGGGAAGGCTCCATTCTGATACATTAGGGTAGGGACTTTGAGCAGTACTCACAGACCCAGGGAAGGATAGTTTCTGGGTCCAACTTGAGGCCTCGTTGTCTATCAGAAATGGGTAGCAGTATTTAAGAATCTGACCTGTTGCCATCTACAGCAGAGGGTGTATGGGGGGAGGGGGGGGAGGGGTCACACTAGGGTGTAAATTTAAGCCCGAATCAAATGATTCAGCATGGGGGTTGCACATGGTTTGTGATTACATCTATAGACTAAACCTAAACACCTCTGCAGTACAGTAACATGATGGCGCTGCACTATAAGCTAGCTTACCTATCCCTCATTCCAGGGACCCTGATTCTCCAACACATCTATTAAAGGAATGCTTTCTGCACACGTTTCCAATCCCCCACTGGAAGGGGTGATGTTCTAGAAGATTGTTAATCTGATTCAAAATGTATGCCTGAATGAAACCATACGTGAAAATCACCATCTAGCCTGATACACTTGCTTAAAGTTGGGCACAGCAGATTCAAAATAACACCCCTGTTATAATAGAACAACCAATCGGGAAGTGGAGCACATCAGCTCATCCCCCCCCACCACCCCCTCCCTCGTAAGGGTTAGCTGGCTCTTCCTTTGGACCCTTGGTGGCCGTCCCTTCAGTGATGGGTCCGCATCACCAGTTGTTTTCTGCAGCATCTTCAACTTCCTTAGAGAGAATTTACTCTCAAGTCACATTAGAAACAAACAAAACCTATTTGAAAAACCTTTTCAAATTGAACCCCACATCTTAGTCGACAAGGCTAGTAATCATTTTTTACTGCTATATTTTACAGGCGATCTCCTGTTTGTGCACATGCATTTCTCCAGTGCCGAAAGGCATACTCTTGAGCTCATGGATGAGCTGCTATCTTGTCTCTCCTCAAAGTTGGCAAAGTAGCAGCAGAACCACAAAAGTAAAAAGAAAGTCTTTAAAACTTTAACAATATGAAAATAAACTTTAAAACTGAAAGGCATAATGGCTACTGCTATAGCAGTATAATCCAATTTGTCAAACGACCATACTACAAGCCCAAGGAGTAATGCCTCGATCTTGAAATTTGATCCCCTTAATTTGTTTGCATATTCTTCACAGGCGGATATGGTCAAGAAATTGGTTGTGTAAATATTACAAATTGTTCAGTGCTCCTGTTAATGTTCACAAAGCTTGATTATTCATCTTAAGCATGCCACAACTTGTGACCTCACTGAAAAGGGGAAACAACATTATCACTGTTTCTGTAATGGCGTCATTCGAAGTCCATCTCAGAAGATGAGCCACCTGAACCAGGGCTCTTCTACGAACATAATACTTATCCCTCCCCCTCCTGCCCAACCTTCTCTTCCTTCTGCTCCAAATTAGTGATGGAGATACTGCATTTTGCGTTTAGGAGATATGACCTTGGGAGGAGAGAGAAAGTTGGCTATGGGGCAAATCTAGTGGAGGATGGGGGATAATCCAGCTCTCTTGTAAAGTTTATATCACACATGGAAATACGGGAATTGCCATGCTTTGATAATAATTTGTTTAGTAGATCTTGAAACCATCAGAACCTAAACCCACCCTTTAGTCTTCTGACATGTATCTTGGTGTAAACACTTCAGTAGTTGCACATTTCATAATGTGAAATACAGGTACTTTTTGCTTACTATACACACATCCTCCAGAAGTATCATGCATGCGGTTATTAGTTGTGGAGCGATTGATGGGAAAGACAACTGCTATTTCTGACTGCAATGCTTGTTTTTTGTTTAATGCAATACTTAATGACTTTTATTGGATAGCACTTGTATGAAAACTCAGAATTGCATTTTTATTTTGAAAGAAAATTGGAGAAGAATATGTGAAAGATCTGAGTAAGCTGGTCAAGCTAAAGAAATTTGTCAACGATGATGTATTCATCAGAGAAGTGTCAAAGGTGAAGGAGGTAAGGATTATGGATCTTGTCATGGTGGTGGAAAGTGGGGGCTGGTAGTTCCCCTATGGTTCAATAACATTGTAAGTGTTTGTTTCCACTAGGAGAACAAGCTCAAGTTTGGACAGTACCTGGAGAAAGAATACAAAGTAAAGATAAATCCGGCCTCCATGTTTGATGTGCACGTGAAAAGAATCCATGAGTACAAGCGTCAACTCTTGAACTGCCTTCATATTGTCACCATGTACAACCGTAAGTGGCTTTCAGTCATCTATTTTGGCATATAGGGCGGGGATATCTAACATCCTGTTGCAGCTGTTTTGGATACTTCCTTTTGATGCAAAAGTTGGCGGAAAGAGATGGCCTTGGATAGAGATTGCAAGAGGATAGTCTACTTCTGTTAACAATCACTACAAAACATATTTATATAATAAGTCTTGGCTGACACATCAGAGCACTTACTTGACTAGCATGTATTTGAAATCCATTTGCTGGATCATTAATTATGGCTTCCTTGGGCAAAGATACCTTGGATACCCATTGATGACTGAATCAGGACTCGGTACAGTAGAATCATTTTTGTGTTTATTTTTTCCTGGCACCTAAATGTAGCTTCACATTATATTTTGGGGGCTGTCCTGTTGAACGTGAGATTTTTCTAATACGTTTCAGAAAATCTTGTTTCTCTGGAGCTGTTAAAGAGCAACTCTGCACATACAATACATATTGCTACACTGTGTAGTATTGGCTTGAACTTTTTCCATTGATAAAGAGCTTGGTATGGTGCTTAACATCTGTTTTTCTTTTCAAATGTTCATGAATACAATTCACTCTACAAATGTTTCCGTCATGAGCCACCAGGTACTCTTTAATATGGATTACTCAGAAATCCCACAAAACGCACAAACCCTGCATAATGGGCAGTGTGAAGTCTTGTCTGGCAACTTGAATATTTCAAATGTATTGGGACAACATGTGGATCTGCTCTTACAAATAGTTCTATCTGTTTCAGGTATCCGGAAAGAACCCTTAAAGCCATTTGTACCGAGGACTGTGATAATTGGAGGCAAAGTAAGTTACTGTTTCTCCACAATGTCGGGAATAATAGTAATCGGAACACAGTGGTTTCCAAAGAGAATGTGTCTGATAAGTGAAACCTTCTCCTCCTTGGTAAAGAAAGACATTACAAAGGGAACAGAGACAGATGACAATTAGTTAGCTATAAATGATTGTTGTCTATTTTGTCCACACGCTATGGTGGTGCTGGAGCCTTACTAACCTAATCTAGAGCATTACTCTAATGCAAACAAAATTTGCTTATTGGTTTTGAAGCCCTTTATTTATTTAAATTGCATATATTTCAAGGAAGCTGCCTTTTATTTAATTGTATTTTTAATAAACAGACTTTCTAAATGGTGTTTAATAATTAGATTCCACTCCTGACCAGTAGGCAACTGTTACTAGGTTGGACATGCATATTTGTTTCTCTGCCAGACGTGGAAGTCAGTTGCTTAAATATGGAGGCACCAGAGGGTCAATAGATAACTGTTTTTTGGTAGTTATTCTGCATGGTGTATGCACTTCTGGGTAATATTTCCCAAAAATCAGTCCACTAATCATGTAGAGCTAGGCACGTAGTCGGCGTATGTGAGGGATTAGCATGCAAGGTGTCTCATCACTTACATGCCAGAGACTTGCAAATAGGCCAGTGATATAGCTTAGTCATTGAAAGATGTAGTCTATAAGTTGTTAGGAGCTGTTGCATCTTTAGTTTTATCGGAGTTGTAATTCTGTGTGACTGTGGATAAAGAATTTCTGCACCCAGATCTATTTCTCATTGTCTTTTTCTGATAAAGTAGTAATATTTTAAACTTTAATTCATTGGCATCGCTACTTCCGTTCTCAGCCAGGCATTAATGCACAGAAGTGAGCATAAACAAAACGAGATATTTAAAGAAGTACTTTTATTATTGGGGCTTCTGTAGCCTATGTCTTTCAAAAGAAATGAAACCTTAAAATGCTACTAGCCTCCTAGCAACAACCAATATTATTGGGAAATGTTGGTGAATGCCAGAGACCTAATTAGAAACCTCTGGGCTACACACTAAATGTAATTCCAGTTTTCTATAGCACTGCTATAGCTAAAAGGCATGTGTGCTTTACGTATAACAATAGAAGTAGCCAAGAAAGGGATCCTGCAGGGTTCCGGTTATTTTACAATAACACTCAACTGAAGGGAAGGTGGTGAAACTAATGGTGCAGGCCCAAATGAATAAAGACAAAATTATTTGGCCGTGAAGACTATGCTGAGCTGAGTAAGGTTAGGAAGTGGCACAATAGTGTGGGTGAACTAGAGCTTGGGACAGGGGCTGTGCTGAGAACCCCTGCTTTCTTTAGATTACCTCAGGACAGTTTTACTGAAAGGAATGCAGTGGTGAGTCGACAGACCTGGTACGCAACAGCTCTCCGTGGGAGAATATACTGCATATTTCAGTAGGGGACTAGCTGAGACTGATGGGCTTAGAACACGAATATGGTATGTCACTGGGTGACCATGCCCTACATAGTACCCTCATTGTTCTGGTTGCAAACCCTACCCCGAGATGCACAGGTGTCCAGTCGATGTGACTGCAGGTCCTCTGTCTGGTTACTGTTGCATAAGATGGGATGCTGGAAAGGTATACATGACTGCCGCTTTTTTGGGGGTGGGGAGGGCTCTGAACGGGGAGGTGACTGAACTGGCAGAGGTGGTCTGCTTGAATGAAAGCTGTGACTGCGTGAAGTCCCACGGGGCATGGCATGTACCACCAAAATATCCACCTTCTCCTTACTCACAGTACAAGAATAATATTCACACCGCCAGGATGATAGGTCAGGCATGAGATGTGGCAGTACTGAATTGTCACAGGTTTGTTGACAAGATTGCTGTTCTGGTTAGGAAGCAATGGTGAAAGACCATCTCGGAAAGACTGCAGCAGAATAGGGTGCCCAATTCACAAGGCTGGTGTTTTTTTAATTTTTTTTATTGGATGTCCTTCAGTGGCTTCATCTTTGACTAAAGACCTGACGGATGATTCAAAAGCGCCATAACATTCCTTCATAGATATTATGAAGGCACTAGGCGACATCAGGGTTTCACTCGATATGTAAATCCAAACCATAGTGATCAACTGGTAAGAAAGAATCTGAAAAAAATGGTGGAAAGGGTAACACAGTGGAAATCCCAACAACAGTAAGAACTATATTGAAACTCCAAGTGGAGGTCAAGGAACTAAGTGTCCATGAGGGGGCTGCAAGTGATGGCCGAGGTGCAACAACATTCGTATGGTGGCTCTCACCGAATGGGCCAATGTAGGTTTTTTTTTTTATTAATTTTTTTAGAAGAATGGATTACAAACTCTTTAAAATCAAAAGGGCTTTCACTCACTATTCTCCCTTTTCAGAGCAGCCGTCTGGGCACCAGTCCATCAGTGGCTATCTGGTATCCTTCCTAGAACCTTGATTTGACCGAATCTTGAACTATTGAGAGAATATTTTGGACAGCAAGCTAAAGGAACACACTAATGCTCAAGTTGTGCTATTCAATTCTATACAGGCCATGCAGAAAAATGCTGTGTTTTGAACACATTGCAGAGAGCGAGATGCATCAATACATGATGTTGTTCCTGTTGGAATTCAAAATACTATAAAATGAGGATCACATTTATGCTAGACCGCGACTAAGTATATGCATTAATGGACAAACTTGGGGGCGTGGCTTGGCCGAGCAGCAAGATGGCCGCTTGCTAAGTGGGCTCTGTCGGCCAGGCTCATAATCCTTTCAAGAATCCTGTGAATACGGGGCAATCGAGTTCCAAGCCAGCGTGAGCCGAACCCAGCGCACCTAGAGGTACACGACAAGCTTTTGATTGAGGCGCTGTGCCGCTTCGCGAGGCAGCTACAGCTCAAGGGCCTCCGGCGTGCTGCGTGGCCTGCCCGGGGCTGCCCCATCTACAGAGGCGAACTGAGCCCCAGGTGCTTGTCGAGCTGCGGACCACATATCGCCATTGCTGCTGAGGGACGGTGCGGGCGTTGCAGGAGCCGGTGCGATGACACCCGCGGGCCCCGAGGGGCTGCTGGGAGATTAACGAATGATTGCCAACAGCGGGACGCGGCCGCGTTAGGCCTTGCGGCTGGTGCTTCGCCAGATCACTGATTGCTGCTGCCCCTGGGAACGGGGAGGCCTGCTAATAGTCGGACTCGGCTATCTGGACTGCCCATACATCAGCGGGGGCTTTGAACTTACCAGCATTTGAAATTGAAGGCAAAGGCGACCACGTATGAGCGTTGAACCAACGGTGCGGCTGTTTGGGACAGAACTGACCCTCGCTGTGTGCTGAGGCGGGAGGCATCCTGGTGCCTCGCCACGTTGCTCCTCGCTGCAGCCCATGCTGCACAGAGGCCGTTGGGGGTCTGCTGCAGCGGTTGGGGCTTCTCGTATGCCAGTGGGGGCCCAGATTCACTCACCAACAACCAGAGCCAGCTGTTGCAGAGACCCAAGGCTGTGGCTTCCTGAGGCCGCCACGGCGCTGGGCGGGGAGGTGAGAAGATAAATGCTGCAGCGCCGGCATGGATCGGCGGGAGTGGCGGTGACCGCCCAGCGGAGACTTGACAGGGGGCATGCAAGTAGGCCTTGGGCCCTGGAGTGTCTGGCTTGGGCGCAGGCGGGCCCTCCCTGGCTTTAGGGCACCGTTGTTAGACCTTCCTCTGATTGCCGGTGGCGCCCGCGTGCTGGGTTGGAGGCCCCGTGGGTCGCAGGGCGCTGTGAGGTTGGGGAGGGCTGGCGCCGACGCGGGCTTGTGGGACGACACGGGGCGCTGGGCACCCAGACAACTTGGCTGCCATTTGTGCTGGGGCGCAGCCGTGTTCCCCTTCTCCCCCCTTTCCCCCACCCCTCCCCCCCATTGCTTGGTGTTGCGTGCTGGACCTCGTTACCCTTGCAACCTTGAGGCCCAGGAGAGTCAGCTGTCGCTCAGCACAGATCTCTATATGAGCACCTCCTTGCCGGTACCCCTGTGAAGAGGAGATTTGGTTCTGCGGGAGCCTGCCAGAACCTAGTGCCCGGGAGACAGTTAACTGACTACATCATGGGGAAGGCTGACCCCAGGCAGTTCAAACTCCCCTTTGAAAACCAGCGCCATACTCGCACTGCAGATACCGGCTCAGAACCCGAAACCGAACCCACTAACGGAGACGACAAGCAAGAAGACTTGCGCACGATAATGTTAGAGGTCCGCACAAATCTAACATCTATAGACCCCAAACTAGATGCGCTCACTACCAGACTAGACACAGTGAAGCGCCAAATGGACTCACATGAGACTAGAATAGATGCACTAGAGAACCGCGCCGCGGAAGCCCATGAGTATCAAGTGGACTGCAAAGAACACCTTCTGAATATGGAAAAAGTCCTAACTGTGATCAAAGTGAAGAACGAGGACTTGGAGGCATGGTCCCGGCGCAATAATCTTCGCATTGCCGCAATTCCAGAGACTACTGCCATCCCTAAGATGGAGCCATATGTCGAATCTTTCCTGAATGAACTGTTTCCAACTGCACTCTCAGCTGTCTTTGTGGTGGAACGTGCGCATAGATCTCTAGGGCCAAAACCTCCTGTTGGTTGCACGCCGAGACCTATCATTGCGCACCTATTAAACTGCTGCAACAGGGATTCGGTATTGAAGGCAGCCAGAGACCATGGGCCCCATCAAGGCAACAATATATCTATTTTTCCGGACTTTACCCCCCCCTCCCTAGTTCAAGCTGCACGAAAGGAATTCCTCCCTACAAAACGCCTCCTGCAACGTGTCGCAATTTACGTAATGCTGTACCCGGCAAAGCTGAAAATAACCCATGAAGGTCAACCTCCTTTCGTCACAGATGCCAAATCTGCTCTCAAGTTCGCTAAACATGTCTGCTCCAAGAAACATTCGTCCCACCCATCTCGGCAGACCGAAACCGAAAATGGACTCAGTGACCATGATTAAACAGAGGTTGGAGACCAACTGTTACCGCCTGTGTTGCATGCCTGGGGCTGGCTTCACCACAGCCTGCCTACCAGTTCAAGGAAAGTAGGCCCCCACTGTTACCGTATTGATGGCTCACTTTTTTCTTCTCTCCTTGCTCTAAATTCCCCATGCTGCTGTACAACCCGGCCACTTTGCCAATTGTGCAGGGCAGTTCGCCGGTGACTCATGCCCCCACAGGGAGATCTCCCATGGTTAAATAAGTTTGTTTTTGCTATTGGTCTGTTGGGGAGGGGGTGGGTGGGGCAAACACAACCTAGTTTGTTGGTGTGGGAGGGGAGGTGGGATGGGTGGGGGGGCTTTGTATGTATGAAGTTAAGCTCAAGCATCTCAGTATGCACGCAAAGGAACTGGACACACAGACCGACAAGGTACTTCTATTTTCAATAGGGCAACTTGCACCCAACTATGGGCACATCAATAGCACCACAATTTCAGCATACACGCCACACCACTGATTGCATCAAATGACGGCGATCAAATTCCTAACATGGAACATACATGGTTTAAATGATCACAGGAAGGCGAGGCTGGTCCACGCCTACCTGATCAGGCACAAGATCGACATTTGTTTTTTGCAAGAAACACACCTTCAATATGCCACAGACCCCAAGTTGCATAACCGGTATTGGGGGAGACCCATTCAGCAGCGTATTCAAACTATTCGCGGGGAACGGCAATTCTGATTCGACGCGGGGAACGGCAATTCTGATTCGACGCAACATCGGCTGGGCTACCACCAGCTCCGCTACCAACCCTGAGGGCCACTGTCCTTCTGAGAGGCACACTGCACACCACTCCAATGACATTGGCTGCCGTTTATGGCCCCAATACAGATGACCCTACCTTTTTCAATACTGTTTGGTCCGAGGTTACATTGCTGGGCGACGACACTGTGGTATGGGTGGGGGGGGGGGAGACTTTAATGCTGTTATGAAGGACTCGCTGGACCGGGTGGGGACTTCCCGACAACTGCATCCCGAAGCTACAGACGCAATCAATTCTATATCCCGAGAGTACGGACTGATGGATATATGGCGAGCATGGCACCCGGAAGTGAGGAAAGGGACGTGCATATCCTCATGCCACAATGCGTGGTCGAGACTCGACTTTTGGTTGGTAACCAGTGATATAGCATCCTGGACCACAGATGTCGAACACACGCCACGCACCCTTTCTGACCATGCCCCAGTCCTGCTCACTTGGACTATACCAATGTCAGCACCGCGCACTTTCAGCTGGCGCCTTCCACCGCATGCGTGAAGTGATTCTGTTTTTAGAGAGGTGAGAGCAGAGCCACAAACGAAAAATCGGTAGGATCTCCCTCCACCTTATGGGAGGCCTTCAAGGCGTTGATTAGAGGAACTTGCATTGCCAAACAGTCCGGGTTGCTAAAATCAATCAGATCTACCCTAGAACAGATAGAGAAAGATATCCACCAGGCGGAACACCTATACTACCGGAGTGGATCGCCCACGCATCTGGCGACAATTCGTGAGAAAATCTCCGAATAGGACCCAGAAGCTGCCTGTGAGACACGTTTCTTGGGGAAGCACTCCCGGATCCGCAGATATGGGGAGGGAGACCGCCTTGGCAGAGCCCTAGCTACCTTACTTAGGCAACCTCGCACTTCCTCACATGTTACCGAATTGCTGCGAATGACTCTAACCCTATCCGCTCACCGCGAGTACCTAGATGTGCCCTTCACAATGGAAGATATAACACTGGTCATAAAAGGTTTGCCGGGAGAAAAAGCCCCAGGCCTAGACGGACTGCCAGCGCCCTTTTATAAAACGTATGCGGACGAGCTTGCCCCTTATTTACTGGCAGTATACACTCGAACAGGGTCAGCTCCCGCCGACGATGCGCGAGGCTGTGATTATCATGATTTTAAAGCCAGACAAACCGGCAAACAAATGTGACTTATCGCCCACTCTCCCTTATAAATATTGATGTCAAGATACTAGCCAAACTCATCGCCAACAGACTGCAACCCCTACTTCCGATAATTGCCAGGCCGGACCAATCCGGATTCATTCCGGGGAGGTCCATCACGCATAATCTACGCACCTTTTTTCCCATCATACATCAATTAGATCCGGAACTGGCCTTCCTGGACGCAGCCAAGGCGTTCGACTCTCTTGAATGGCTGTACCTTTTGACTATACTGCCCAGGATGGGCATCGGCGACAAATTTCTGAAGCTAATCCAATTACTGTATACCCATCCCACTGCCCGACTCGGGGTCAACGATCTGGTATCTGACTCGTTCCACATATCCACGGCACTAGACAGGTGTGCCCCCTCTCACCCCTGCTATTCGCAATAGCGATGGAGCCACTTGCTGCCAGGATGCGCCAGCATCATACGGCTCGGGGACTGGGCCTTTCAGGCAGGGGATTGATAATATCAATGTACGCCGATGATATTACAATCTATATACGTGAGCCTGAGACTAACCTTAACCCTGTGCTATGAGAAGTCCTCCTGTTTGGAGGCATATCTGGTATACAGGTGAACTGGGCCTAGTCGACGCTTCTGCCCCTGATGCCGGCCCAAATCATGCTTGACCTGGACTTCCCACTGACCTGGGCCGAAGGGGCGGTTAAATACTTGGGGATATGGCTTAGCAGAGAGTTACAAGAGATCTGGCGAATGAACTATGGTCGGCTGATCTGGCTGGAGAGTAAAATAGCCTTCTGGGCCAAACTGCCGCTCTTCCTGGCTGGCAGAATAGCAATTGCAAAAATGATAATCTTACCCAAGTTCCTGTACCTATTTGTCAATATTCCACTTCCTCTTACATAGGCCTTTTTTAAGCAACTGCGCTCCCTCCTTGTGACACATGTCTGGGCAGGCAAACAACCACGCATCAATTGGGAAGTGCTGACACTACCACTCGCACAGGGGGGGCTGGGAGCACTGGATCTTGAGCTCTACGCCCTAAGTGCACAGGCTCAATACCTCCATTATTGGACTCGCCCTATTCCATTTCAGCCCCATGTGGCGGTCGAAAAGGACGTTGCCTCACCTGCCCCACTGCCAGCTGCTATTTACTATACCTACAAAAGACCAAACGAGGAGATGAACACTGTGGAGGTCCTACGTTGGACATGGGAGGGTCTTAGACGATGCGCAAAAGTCCCCTTACTGTATGCACCATCAATGCCTCTGGCGCATCACCCTGGCTTCTCTTCCCCCCCCCCACCCCCCCCACTGCAAGAAGCTGGCATTATTCAGCGGGCTCGCAGGATGGGGCTGGCCCTTTTCAATTACCTCTATCCACAGAATAAATTCTTAGCCAAACCAGAGACCAGACGGCACCCAGACACCCATCCTAGAACTCCTTTTATATTACCAGCTTAGAGCCAACTGTAGACCAATTTATGCTTCCTTCCCCTCGGCACTGCCGACACTAGCGGTGCTGGAAAATATATTGGCAAACCCGTCGCCCAGGAAACTAGTCATACGAATTTACAATGCTACACAAAAAACTACACCGATCACACCTACTGCGCTGGAGCAATGGAGTGCTGATCTAGACCCACCACCTACGGAGGAGCAATGGGCCTTTTGCTGTACACAGCTTAAATGCCTCTCCCCCAAGTACAAGCTGAGGCTCATCCACTTCAAATATCTCCACAGACTACCGCACGCCACTACAACTATTCAAAATGGGTCTGAGACCTAACGCCAAATGTTGGCGATGCACAGACACGCAGGCATCTGTCCTCTACCTAGCGTGGGCCTGCCCACTCATCTCTCACTTCTGGGACAACATTTGATATTCTCCACCACGTAACGGGGAATCGCCTAGACCGCACCCCGTTAATAGCCATTTTAGGGTATGTGGTGGACGCACCTCCAGGCACAAATCGACTGTCGACCCATGATGCTCCTCCTAGCTAAACGCTGCATCGCGATACACTGGGGTTCACATAGGGCACCCAAAGTAAACACTTGGATCCACGACATCACATACTGCCAAGAAATGCTGTCGCATACTGGGACCTAATGCCCATGGCGTCGAGGCCCAAAGACATATGGGCACCATTCGTGGCATGGGCCAACGCACGTAAAGAGAGGGTAGCTCCCGAGCCCTCACAAGATACGAGCGCATTACTTCCAACCATTGGGTCCCCTGTATCTGGCACTTAACACATCCCATAGAACACTGAAGGGTATGGGACACACTCACATTGCACACCACGCCCAGACGATGAGTATAGACCCCAGGTACAGCTCGCTTGGGGTGGAGATCTGACTCGCCTCTGTGTAAATATTGCTAATTGTCTGATGCTGTATAAAACTGTGTACTGCTACGCACTGCCCCATTTCTGCAATGCTTAAAGTATGTGTATTCTTGCCTGTTGGGAGCGAGTTGGCTGTACTCGCAAGCCATCACTCGCATATCTTTGCTATAGCTATGAGGTGCCCTGTGTCGGCTGTGTACTGATCAATGTTGCAAAATCAATAAATAAAGTTTAAAAAAAAAAAATGGACAAACTTAAAGGTGAGCACTGAGCACAAGAATACTCAGACGATCGCAGAGAGATGAACTATTCTGCGCCAGCCTAAAAAAAAAAATCCAAAAGGAATGCGAACATGGAACAAAATACTTGTATCGGAGTGCAGGACGTTGGGACCTTGGCTTTGACCAGCATGAGAAGGCAGGGTGGAATCTCTACGCAGCCTATGCCAGCAGTGATATGAAGTGGTGGGGGAGTGCGTGGGGCGCACAGAAGACCTGGGCCTCAGTCCATTGGTGCTCTTGATTCTTCCTGCTGTTTTTGCCTTTCAGAGACATCTGCCTAGAAAGCAGAAGTGCTTCTGCACAAGTGGGTCCTACCATATGCAGTTTCCACTGAAGAGAAACACTGAATATTTTAAAGCAGAATGGTGTGGCAGTGTGAGCAACATGGACTCTTGGTCGGCCTAGGCTTAACTTGCTGATCACAGCGGTTTCTATATTCTATACATAGGTGTTACTTAATCTATTCAGGTAGAGTTGACTTGTTCGGGATTGGCAGATTAGCTGGCACCCAGTTCTCCATCTGCTAGCTGGAGCCACGTGGCCCATCGACTGGCCAAGGGTTGGGACGTTGGGAAGGTGAAGGACCTGTTAGGTTGAAATGGTCGGAATGAAATTCTGCAGACTCCGTAGGTGGTGGATAGAACATTTCCAAGCACCGAGGAATACCATAAAACTTCATAGATGGAGAAACTAGGATCCGCATTTGTGGTTACACAGGTTTGTGACACTGCTCCCCTCCAACCCAACCTGTAGCTGCAGAGGGACTAACACATTAAAAGTCATGCAAATATGCACTGGATTTTGGAGAACAAGAGTTGAGGGATACTACTCTTCAGCACAAAATACAAGCTCTGTGCTGAAATGCTTCCTAGTGTCTAGCTGGAAATGCTAGTTGAATACAATGATGTTATCAAGTCCTTGAGAAAAAGGGAGGATATGCTTTATTGTTATGCTTCATTGTTATGCTTCATTGTTATGCTTCATTGTTGTGCTTCATTATTTCCTTATTTGTAATACGCTCTCGCGCCACCCTGGTAATTTATTGTGCTTTACGGTGTGGGTTCATTTTGTGTTTATGTACAAACACACTGTATACAAACATACTATACAGCACTTTTGTCCATTTGCACAACTTTGTTATACGGAGGTCTAATGCAGACCAAACCACATGAATCAAAAAAAGAAAACTGGCTACTTTCATTTGTCGCACAATAGAAGCAAAGATCCACCTAGTAAGAAGCAAAAAAAACTAAATGTTTTTATTTAGAACCTAGTTAAGATTTTCTGTATAGATGTGGGGTACCAGTGATTTGTCATTGGAAAAATGCATCCAAGATGCTCGGTGGCTTGGCTTCTGCTGTAATAAAAATAAAATCCCAAAATGATGGTGTTTATATCTTGCAGGCTGCCCCAGGGTACCACATGGCCAAGATGATCATCCGACTCATTACTGCTGTGGCAGAGGTGGTGAATAAGGATCCAGTTGTGGGCAGCAAGTTAAAGGTCATCTACTTGGAGAACTACAGGGTATCCCTGGCCGAAAAAGGTGAAATGTGAAGTATTGGTGTCACATTCGTCTCAATGCAGAATTTAGCAATTTATCAAATTAGTTTCAAGAACTGCATTTACGGTCCCATCGAAGTCCTATGGAGATAGTGTACTGTGATCAGGGCTGTGTTCAGACCACCTTCAAGGAAGGGCATGCACTGGTCCTTCTGGCAAGGCAATGCCCTTAAATGGTGTTGTCCACAATGCAACATGACATATGTGACTGGTGTCCGTGTAAAGCCAGACGCTGAAAAGAATGGAAGCACAAGGAAGAAAGGCTGTGGGGAGTTTACAAACAAATTGGATGGTTGTCACGTAATTTTTTTAGTAGCATGTTTAAATGTAGGGAGGGTGTGAGGTAGTCTGACCTGTGTCCTAAAGAAATGTTCAAGCAGTTTATAAGTGATTGGGAAGAGTAATGGCTAAAGCCTCTGTGTGAGCTAAGGACTTTAAAGTTGTGCTTGGAAACAGAAGTCTGCAATTAAAAGAAAGTACATAAATTTGGTACTTGGAAATCAGCTGTACCATTCCTGCAAAGAGAATAATCAACACTTTAAAACAGGTTCAAGTAAGACAAAAGCAGAAGAGCAACCACTCCAATAATAACCCTACCTGAGATTGAATTTGAGTGTTTTCTAAACCTACGTATCACATGCCAGACAGTCTCTAGAGCTTTGAACTGCTATTACCTCAGGCTCATTTTAGTGTCTGCTTTTCAGCGAAGATAGTATGTGTTTCAAGTGAAGAGGGCAGTAAACGAGCATGTAAAGGAGTTAATACGAAACAACACTTGGAGAAGGGGACATGCGACCCAACAGATTGACAAGACCTAATTTGAGGGGAAGGTTGGGGTGGAGCAGTGTTGTGGATAACATTTAAAGAGGGTGTGGAAGTTAATGTATTGCACACATGGTTCAATAGGCCAGTGGGATCCGGGCTGAACAGGAATGTTAAATCTTTCTGGCAAGTATTGTATACTGGATTAGAACAAGCGTGTGCTTGGAGGTGATCCAAAAGAAAGCTGCAACAATCTGGTAAAGCTATGATCTAAAAGAGTGGTTCTTGACAAAAATATGAATCCATGGCTTATGCGTGTGCCAGGATTAATGTGCTTCTACTTGATGGTAGCAAAGTGGGAGCAAGTGAGCAAGATTCACATATGTTTGCAGGGTGTAGTGGGTATGGAGAAAGGCTGTGCTACAGAAGGCAGCCATTTGGAAGTAAAAGATCTTTGACGAAGGAAATGAAAAGACTTTAACTCGTTTACACTTACGTAGACGTTTTAGAAGAGTCCTGGAAGGCGGGAGGCACAGTGCGACAAAGTACCTCCCTGAATCGCACGCTTTAAACTCTGTATGCTACAGAGTTGAAGGAGAGTGATTAGAGGTGTAAAACATCTGCTTTGATTTCACACATGTGGTGAAGCAGGATATAGATTGTTTTTGCAAATGTTATACCCCATTTGCAGATCTCCTCTATGGATAAAAGGCTGCATAAAATCTCCAGAGCAACATGTTCAGGTGAGGGTATTGTACTAAGATGCATGTCTGGATGTGCTTAAATGCCATAGGCATACTTATCAACTAAACCTTTTTTTAAAAAGAAACTAAATTCGGTTGCTAATCCGACCTTCATTTGAGACCAGTGTTTTGAATACCCATTGAAAGGGAGGTCTTATAGAGATGTCATATGAGCAATGTTTACATCAAATGCAATGGCCATGTAACTTGAGTGTAATTAAACAAATTAAGTTTTATTTCACAAGACGTTTTATTGAATTTTAAACCTATCGCCAATAATGCACCATTTGTTGCTATATCTAGGTCCAGATGGCTGCGGTTTACAGTGATCATGTGTCGGTGATTGCACGAAGGCTGTCTGTCCAAACCCCTCCCATTCCATAAGTTGGAGAACATGCCACAAATACAGTCCATTTGCAAAATTTCTTGGGTACCCCTGTAGGACTCGTCACTGCTCAGTGCCCTTTAGCCTCGTCTCTCATTCCCCATTTTCAATAAAAAATCAGGGGTTTCAGTATAATTGGAGCTAAAGGTAGGACAGTGAGGGGATATGTTTGCAGGTAATCAAGAACCCATTTCTAAACTGTGCAAAATTTGCTTCTCCTTTCGCTGGTCCAATGTAAGCATCTCCATCGCCATGATCGACTATTATATCTGTAACCAGTCTTGCATGGGAGGAGGAGAAACCCCATTCCATCTCATTGCTATCTCCTGTTTGGTTGCTAACAGCACATTGAAAATCAGCATCCAGTAATTGTTTGTCATCCATCCATTCTGTTGGGTCCCAGTCACAATAACCCCTGAGACTTCTGGTATAGGGAGACCCATCGCCCCTGTGATACAACTCTGGATGTTCCACCAGTCAGTAGATCGTATTGTCCAGTTCCATCAAATCAGCCCATACTGCCTCCAACAATGTTTGTCAGCTTCAAGTAACATGTTACTTGGCTTACTTGGTGTCCTATACCAGCTGAGCATTATCTTGTGCTGCGTTTCTCCATTCCGTACTCTATAAGCCATTTTCGTAATATCTCACCAAAGTACTTGCCATTGATTCAGAGAATTGTCTGCCTGACGCTTTCTCCCAAGTTTCTATAGGACCATCATAGTCTGACTTGTGTGCTAGTTAGTACTTTATAAATGTTGAATATCGGACACTTTGGAGAAATTATTTACCACATACGAAACCACAAAGGCAGTCAGGTCCCTGGATGCTGAGAAGACCACTCTGTTCAGAAACTGCATCCTAACAAGAGATATACAGCACTTTACCAGCGTCCAGATCTTTCTTTGAGATGCCTTATTTGTGACTAGACTCAATGGGGATTTCCTAAAAAGAAGTGAAAATATTTACAACCTGGACCCAGTGATTAAAATTAAAAAATATTTAAATTGAGTCTGAACTGATGGGAGATTCAGAGATACAGGTTTGGCCTTGGAAGGTCAAACCATACATCTACATGGAACAAGTGTCCGCTGGTTGTTGGCATTTATTATGAATTTCATTAACTGTAGAATAACTGTCCATATCATGAGATGAAAGGAAACTAATTATTTTGGAACGACTTTAACATAAAGGCAAAAAAAGGTGCTTTAGAAATTTAAATGACTCCATAAATAGTTTCTGATGCAATGTTCAGAAAGTGCTTCACAAAAAGCGTAAGGATTTCTGCAAATATTTAAAGCCAAAACTAAATTTTCCAGACTGTTGCTGGCAATCTTATCACTATGGAAGCTGGAAGAGTGAAACTGGGATTTAGTTGCCTGACGCCCTTCACATAAAGGAAGTTGTGGTGGGATGTCCCGGAAGGCTGTTGCTTTAAGTAACATTTTAATGTCTCATCCGGGTCTGTGATCCAAGCTATCAGCAAAGATTTGAATAGCACCTTGTAGTGAGCAGTATTGTAAGTATTAAGTTAAATGTTAAGCAGTCTTTCTTCTATGCCAGTTATGGAGAGTTGTATGAAGGTTCTTCCACATTGTTCTGTGGGGTCCACTTTGATAGAAAAACGTCAAGGCATATGTGTACTTAAGTTCAATTAGAATTGAACCCCTCTGGAGAAGATGGCTCTAGGCTGTTGGCATGATCTCAACAATAGAGAATTACCCTTGCTGCGTGCTGCTGTTAAGTTTCCTTAAAAAAAAAAAAAAAAACACCTTCACAGCGAATATGGGTTAATCCCCGATTGATTCCCCTCTATCCAATCAGACTACTCTTAGAAATTCAGCAGATACTGTGTTTCTAAAGGCAGATCATTCAAATAGCGCTTGATTTCTTTAACCTTGGAATCGCTGGGTGGTCCTGAGACCTCTCTGTATATAAATACATTGTCATCTATGTAATTCAGAAAAGGTTTATTACTGTTTAGGATTGTACTTTGGTTTCAGAACTTTGATAAGAAGTTTATAATCGGATTGTTGTAAATACTATACCTAACCCTGGTGAATGTCTTCCTTTTTTGTTTACCCAATACTAATCACCTGAGGATTTTGGAATGGCATAAATGTGTCTGCTAATTTTGCAAACACAAGGAGAGGATGGACGGAGTGCTGAAACTTTTCAAACACTCACCCCCCGTCACAGATCTGGGTTGAATCCATCATCATTCTTTAGCTCACTTTGCCACCCCAGTTCAGACACAGCTATATGCAAATCAGTCTTGACCCTGTGCCTCATGGGAACAGTCCAGACCGAACTGCGAAGCCGGTCCTAGGATGCTTGTTTCCAGTCCAGGGAGGACCTGGCTTGGCAGTTCGATGGATTTAGGCCCAGATCTCTGTACTGGGGTGAATGTATGACATTGTTCTGCATTCTGTCCAACTGTTTTTGCATTTGTCACCCCGAGTGGGACAGGTATGCCCAGACGTGGGTCCCGTGCTCTCCATGCCACTGGAATCAAGCTATCCTGGCTGAAGAGGGGTGAAACCCCGAAACCGGTCCTAGGATGCTTGTTTCCAGTCCAGGGAGGACCTGGCTTGGCAGTTCGGGCTGGACTGTTCCCATGAGGCACAGGGTCAAGACTGATTTGCATATGGCTGGGTTCAAACTGGAATGGCATGGTGAGCAAAAAAACGTTGGATTTAGGCCCAGATCTCTGTACTGGGGTGAATGTATGACATTGTTCTGCATTCTGTCCATCAACTGTTTTTGCATCTGCTAATTTTGCAGCCATAGGTATTTATTCAGGCCGTAAGTGTGCATGTTTTTAAAAAACTTTTTTAATGATGACCTACTAGCAGTTCCTTTTTGTATAATAATTTTAATGACCATTCAGTGCCCCGTTTCTGTGTAGTATAACAGCTTGTGTTTTCGATTACTTCTGCATTTGTTTGCACAGTCTAATCTAGAAAAATAATTAATTTAAAATTATTTAACCAGTGAAGTTGGAATGAGAGAAGTGTAAACAGAAGTGAAACTAAACCTTGAACAAAGTGCCTTAACTGATGGTGATTATGATGAATATTTTTTGCAGTGATCCCAGCCACAGACCTGTCTCAACAGATTTCTACAGCAGGCACCGAAGCATCTGGCACAGGCAACATGAAATTCATGCTCAACGGAGCTCTGACCATAGGCACCATGGATGGAGCAAACGTGGAGATGGCAGAGGAAGCGGGAGAAGAGAATTTATTCATTTTCGGAATGAGGGTAGAAGATGTGGCAGAACTGGACAAGAAAGGGTACACTTTCTTCTGTTAAACCTGACCAGCCATATATGGACATTTTTTAAATACATTATACAACTGAGAATTTAGTTGGCCTTAAAATATGACCCTTATGTATATTATGTATTAAGATTCTGCTTGAGACTGAACACTTCCTACTTTATTCAGCCACAGCAAGGCCAACGTATATTGGTTCTGTGGGTGTAGGGAAGACCACATTCCATACTGGATACTAGAGCATTTCGCTTTGGATTGCCGGGGTGATGGCTAGCTTCTGGTGGACGATATAACGTTGCAAGCAGTGCTTTATATATTGCCAATCTTATTGAACCACCAGGTTTCAAGCTTCCTGCATTTGGTCATGCTTCCTTAATGTTTATTCCTGAAAGGTTTGTTTTGATTGAACTGTTTTTTTGTTTGCCTTTTAGGTACAATGCACAGGAGTACTACGATAAACTCCCAGAACTGAAGCAGGTCATGGATCAGATCAAAAGTGGCTACTTCTCTCCTAAGCAGCCTGACCTCTTCAAGGACGTTACCGACATGCTGTTCCACCACGACCGGTTAGTGTTCACTCTCACGTTAGCTAGAATATAAAGCTTTGTTTGCATCCACAGTCAGTGCGGCTGTCACATTTTCTTGCTTCTGTGTTTATGGAAAGATATAGTGACTTTCCATTTGGCTCATCTCATGCCTGCATCTGTACAACTACACTGATGTTGATTTCCATTGAGTAGTTAGTATTTTATTTAATATACAAATATGTTCTGAAATTAATGTATAGAGTACATTGGTTCACTTAGATCAGCTTTCCATAGACCACGGACTCCTACATGTTGCTTGCATGTTCACCACCTTAGTTGTCTTTTTAACATGTGGGAAACCTGCCTTTTCTGCATGGCCACCTGTTAGACATGACAGCCTTTGGGTGGTCTTACCCCAACTTTTTTCCTTACTCCTCCGTATTTGGTGATATGGTTTTTGTTGGCCTTTGGCATTTTACCACTGATAATCCTTGTTAAAGTGCATGTGCTCTCTCCTCTAAAGGTGGTAAAATTGGCTTGCACCCAATTGGCACATTTAATTTACTTGTAAGCCCCTGCTATAGTGGTACTACATGTATACAGGGCCTGTAAATTAAATGCGACTAGTGGGCCTGCAGCACTTATTGTGCCACTATGAGAAGTTGGCCTGGTATATGATGTCCATTAAAGTGGGCACCTTGCACTAATCCAAACAACCCTTATGGTGATTTAAGCGGTCAAAGATAACCACTATCCAAGTGGTAGCTGTGGAGAGCAGCCTTCAGGCTTAATCTTGAAGGAATGTTAAGCAGCTTGTTTTACCAGAATGCAACCTTATTGTATTGGTTAAATGAAAGGCGAACCACACAGTAGTTATAAGAATATATATTTATTATTATAACACCTTAAATACCTCACAGTATCTGCTACACTCCGATAAACACCAAGCACACAATACTGTAGCACAGAAACAATCGGAAGTAGCACTAATACACAGTGGGCTCCCGGGGGAGACCAAACCATATACTAAAATAGTGGTATAAGAACCACGAGTCGAGACAGTGTCTAGAGAGTGTAGAATCACTGGGACCCCAAGGAACCACCCAAGGTGAATAAGTAGGGACCCCACGGAGGACAGGTGCAGTGTGAGAACACGACCGCGTGCTACGTGCAATTCAATGGGAGAGTCACGGTTGCAGTTTTACAGTTTAAGGGCCCTTCCCAGTGGATTACGAGGAAACCCTTTGGAACACAGAAGGTTGGAGAGCCACCCCACCCGTGGATACCGAACTACCAGAGTTACCTATCCCAGGGAAGCTGGGTGCATAGGGCTGAAGTGGCGTCGGAAACCGCCGTCCTTCTCAATAGGACTCTTCAAAGAAATGCCACTGGTGGAAAGAAGAAGTGTCCGGTGGAACCCACAGGTGGATTCTTGATGGAAGGAACCTGAAAGCAGAGGGGACAGTCTGGGTCACTCAGGAGTGACCAGGGGCTCGGTAGACGAATGCCCACCGATGTCTGGTACTTCAGGTGTGAAGGAGACCTTGACTCTACAGCTGCAGGGACCAGGAGCTGTCGAGGACAACCAGGAGCCGGATACGAGCTGTCCCACGAAGGATGTCGAGTGCTGAGGGGTTGGTGTTCGGCAGGAGTACCAACAAGCCTTGGCAGTGGCAACCCATGAAGGTCAAGAAAGGTTGCGGTCTAGCCCAGCAAGGACCAGGGGACTCACCACAGCAAGGGGAGTCTGGGCAGGCCTGGGGCAACCAGGGGAGCCCAAGAAAAGCAGTGTTGTCCCTCAAATGGACCCACAGGCCGAAGGCACAGGAGTCGCGAGGGGACCTCTAGCAGTTTCACAAAGTAACAGCTTGCAGGGCACAGAGTGCGAGGAGGCCAAAGTCCTTTGTACGAAATGTGCGCAGAGGTTGGGGCTATCGACAGCCCAAAGCACGAAGTTGGGGAACACCAATAAGCATATGCACTTGCAAAACTACACAGTGCACAGGGGTTCGGGTTATGCGGTCCCCACGAGGGATACTGGCCCCAAACTTGGTGAGAGGGCAGCTCGACCTCAAGGAACTTAGGAACTCACCTCCTGTGTTGCTGCAGCCTTCGGAGTCCGCAGGAGCTCGGGATCAGCAGACCGGTCAGTTGCGTTAAGGTGCCTGCAAACGCAGGGGAGTGACTCCTTTACCCCAAGGGAGATACTTCAGTTGTCCTTGATGCTCCACAGTTCCTGCACAGAGCCTGTATGGTGCACGGGCACAGACGATGCTTTGGACGGAGAGGGAGATGAAGTCGGGCCCAGTCGAAGTCCAGAGTGTCCAGACGGTCTAAGGTCGGTGGTTTCTTGTTCAGAATCTTGTCCACGTCGAACCTAGGGTACTACAGCCAGGTAAGCCCTTTTGTATCCACGGGAGATGGTTGGACAGATTCAGGTGACCCTCCCAGGGGAGGGTCAGGACGGTGGGGAGGTTACTCCCATGTCCTTTGTCCAGTTTCGTGCCAGAGCAGGAGCCAACAGCTCCCAGGACTGGTTTGAACTGGACTATGCACAGGGATACCAAATGTGCCCCTCGTGCAGACTTTCAGACACTTTGGAAGTGCACCCACCCAGTTCCAATACACTAAATCCTGTCTGGGAGGTGGTCCCACCTCCCTGTGACAGGATGCCTATTGTGCTGCCTTCCTCTACTTGAGATTGGCTCAGCAGCAGGAGGGCAGAAATGTGTCTCTGGTCGTAGGCAACCATTTTGTGCTGTCCGGGATGATAAAAGGCTGGTACCGGGAAGACCAGGGACCCACGAAGCTTGCTTCAGAAGTGTGGAATCATACCGCCCACACCCGTTACCGTTGTGGAGGTATGATTCCAAGGTGTTTGATACCAAACACAACATGGTTTGTTGCAGCCGTTTTCGAGATGGCGTTTTACCCGAGCATATAATGCACCTCTACCTATATGTCTGGCTGCGTCACCGACAACCTGGGAGAATGGTCTCCGAAGGCTGCAGGGGTGCTCTGCTCATGCAGGGGCACCCTCTCGCGTAAAATCCAGCACCCTGCCTTCAGGATTGTCAAGGCCTTCTATAGGGGTGACTTATAGGTTTTAAGTGTAGTGACCTATAGATCTAGTAAACCTATATCTAAAGTAAGTGGTGCATGCACTATCTTACACAGGCTGCAATGGCAGGCCTGTAGTTCCATTTTGCATGGCCTCTCATTGGTGGCATAATACATGCTTCAGCCCATGGGAGGCCTCTGGGGTACCTATGCCCTGGGTACATGTGTACCATATACTAGAGACTTATAAGGGTACCCCAGTATCCAATCTGGAGTGTACCCAAGTACATGTCATTACATTTTAGGGAGAAAGCAGATAGACTGGGGTCCTGATTAGCAGGATCCCAGTCAGACTAGTCAAAAATAGTGTAACATCAAGCAAAAAGTGGGGGTAACCATAAGAAGCAGATCCTACTTTCCTACACAACTCCCCTCCCCCTCCATCCCCAAACATAAGGAGATGAGACTAACCTTGCCCAGTTGAGTCTTCATTTTCTAAGTGGAAATATCTGGAGAGTCCATCTGCATTGGCATGGTTACTCCCAGGTCTATGTTCCACTGTATAGTCCATCCACTATAGGGAAATGGACCAACTCAAAAGTTTGGGGTTTTCACCCTTCATCTGTTTAAGCCATAAGAGGGGCTTATGGTCTGTCTGAACAATGAAGTGAGTGCCAAACCGGTATGGTCTCAGCTTCTTCAGAGCCCAAGCCACAGCAAAGGCTTCCCTCTCAATGGCTGACCAATGTTTCTCTCTGGGGGTCAACCTTCTGCTAATAAAAGCTACTGGTTGATCCTGACCCTCTGCATTACGTTGTAATAACACCACCCTACCCCCAACTCGGATGCATCTGTTTGGACAATAAATTGTTTGGATTAGTCCGGACTCTGCAGAATGGGAGCAGTGCACATGGCCTGCTTGATCATCAAATGCCTGCTGACAGCTGACTGTCCACTGAACCTTCTTGGGCATTCTCTTTGATGTGAAATCATTCAAGGGAGTCACTTTAGACCCATATCCTTTTACACATCTTCTGTAGTACCTAGTCCGGCCCAATAAAGCTCTGACCTGAGTCTGGGTAGTGGGAGCAACCCAGTCCATGATGGTCTGGATTTTGCTCTGCAATGGTTAAACCTGGCCTCCACCCACAAGGTGGCCCAGGTACACAACCCTACTCTGCCCTATCTGACACTTGGTGGCCTTGATAGTGAGACCTGCCTTCTGCAGAGCCTCAAACATTCTTCAGGTGGACCAGGTAATCCTCCCAGGTGCAGCTAAAGACCGCTATATCATTAAGATATGCTGCACTATAGGCGTCCAGTCCTGTAAGGACTTTGTTCACCAACCTTTGGAATGTGGCAGGTGCATTCTTCAAACCAAAGGGCATCACAATACATTGATAATGCCCACTAGGGGTTGAGAATGCTGTTTTTGGTTTGGCATACTCAGCTAGTCTGATTTGCCAATATCCAGCAGTGAGGTCAAATGTGCTCAAGAACTTTGCTGAGGCCAAAGTGTCAATGAGTTCATCTGCCCTAGGAATAGGGTGAGCATCAGTCCTAGTGACTGCATTGAGCCCCCTGTAGTCCACACAAAACCTAATTTCTTTTACCACCCTGGGTATGAGGTTTGGGTACCAGGACCACTGGACTAGCCCAGGGGCTATCTGAGGGTTCAATCACTCCCAATTCCAGCATCTTTTGGACCTCAGTCCTGATGCAATCTCTGACCTAGGCTGCCTGTAATTCTTCTTTTTTTTTTTTTTTTTTTTTTTACAGGTACTCTCACCTGTGTCCACTTCATGGGTACACCAAGTGGTCTGACTAGGAGTCAAAGAGAACATGTGTCTGTATTGATTGAGGACCTTCCTGCAATCAATCTGCTGTTGCTCAGTGAGGCTGCCTGCCAAGGCTACGCCATCAACTGAGCCATCATTGGGGTTCTGTGAGGAGATCAGGGAGTGGGTCACTCTCTTCCTCCTGTCCCTCATCAGTAGCCATGAGCAAGACCATGTCTGCCCTGTTCACACAGGGTTTGAGCCTGTTTACATGGAGCACCCTGTGGGGGCTCCTAGGAGTTCCAAGGTCCACCAAGTAGGTGACCTCTCCCTTCTGCTCAAGAATAATACGGGGTCCACTCACTCGTCTTGGAGAGCTGCTGGGGTCACAGGCTCCAACACCCATACTTTCTGTCCTGGCTGATAAACCGTCAGTACAGCCTTTTGGCCATGCCAAGCTTTTTGCAATTCTTGACTTGCCTCAAGGTTATTGCTGGCCTTCATGTACTCAGCCATCCTGGAGCAGAGACCAAGTACATAGTCCACTATGTCTTGCTTGGGAGGTTTGAGAGCAGTCCCATCCCTCCTTCACCAAACACAAGGGACCCCCAACTGGATGCCCAAACAAAAGTTCAAAAGGGCTGTAGCCAACCCCCTTTTGTGGGACCTCTCTGTAGGCAAAGAGAAGGCAGGGCAACAGAACATCCCATTTTCGCCTAAGCTTTTCTGGGAGGCCCATGATCATGCCCTTTAGGGTTTTGTTGAATCTTTCAACCAACCCATTGCATTGTGGGTGATAGGGTGTGGTGAATTTGTAATTCACTCCACACTCCTTCCACACTGCAGTGATCTAACTGGACATGAAGGTTGTACCTCTGTCAGTTAAGACCTCCTTAGGGAAACCCACTCTGGAAAAAATTCACAGGAGGGCCCTGGCCACCACAGGAGCTGTGGTGGTTCTAAGGAGTATAGCCCTTGGATACCTAGTGGCATGGTCCACCACCACTAGAATATAACTGTGCCCAGATGCAGCTGGAGGGTTCATGGGACCAATTATGTCATTCCCAACCCTTTCAAAAAGAACCCCCACCACAGGTAGTGGTATTAGGGGGGCCTTTGTGGTACCACCTGACTTACCACTGGCTTGACAGGTAGGACAGACACCAAGGAGTTCTCGCTCCTGTACCATGAGGCCAGTGAAAGTGAGGGACAAGCCTGTCCCAAGTCTTGCTTTGGCCTAGGTGTCCTGCAAGAGGAATGTCATGTGCCAAGGTGAGTAGGAAGCCCCTAAACTTCAGAGGTATGACCCACCTCCTGGTGACACCAGGCTTGGGGTCTCTACCCTCTGAGTAAAGGAGTCCCTCCCAATAGATCCTGTGGGATCGACTGACACTCACAGCAGCCTTAGCAGCAGCTTGCTGTCTGAGGGGTTCAAGAGAGGGGCAGGTTTGCTGCTCCTGACACAGTTCTGCCCTGGAAGGGCCCCCTGTCCCCAAGAACTCAACCTGATCAGGTTCCAGTTCATCTGAGACCGTTCCTTCACAGGGACTGGGATCATCTCCCTCAAGAGATTGATCCTCTCTCTGAGCCTGGGGGAAGACACAGCCTTACCCCTCCTGCTCCTTCTCTTGGAAGGCACCTGGTCAATTTTTTCAGAATCCAGGGCCTGTCCAGTAGACCTCAGTTTGGCCTGTGACCTGGTCACAGCAAACACATCTGCAGAGATGCCCAGCATTGCTGCATGCGTCCTTAATTCCACTTCATCCTAGGCTGAAGTTTCTAAATCATTGCCTAATAAGCATTTCACTGGAAGGTCTGAGCTAACCACAACTTTCTTTGGGCCAGTTACCCCTCCCCAGCCGAAATTAACAACTGCCAAGGAATGATCAGTCCTGACATTGTTCGCATTGGTCACTTGGTACATCTCACCAAGTATGATTTTGTTCAGGGTCCACAAAATCTTTTGTCACCATAGTGGCACTTGCACCTGTGTGCCATGCCCTCCTTACCATTAATCAAAGGCTGTTGTCTGTATTTGCCCAGGTTACTGGGACTGACAAATAAGGTGGCAATGTACATGCCACCATCACAGACCAGTACAGCCTGAGCTGGAATTCTGACTAGGCCGGAACCCACATCAGAGCCCAAGGTTAACCCTACTATTCCCTTGTTCCCTGTACCACCACTTGAAACTGTACTAGGAGGAGCAGTTGCCTTGGGGGCAGTGGTGGTTGGAGGTGAATCCTTGGCCTTTGGACAATTGGCATCTTTTGTCCAATGGGTCTTTTCTTTACATAAGTAACACCAAGGTTTCTTTTTGCCTTTCCCTTTGTTGGATTGTGACCCTTTCCCCCCCCCCCCCCTCCTCTCCCACCCTCCCCCCAACCCCAATGCAGGTTTTTGGGGCCCTGATGAAGACTTGTCATCTTTACCTTTGTCCCCACCCTTATCTGAAGTTTTAGCATTTTGCTTCTATTGGTCACCACCATGGTCCTGATTTCTCTGCTTCACCCTGGTTCTGACCCACCGATCTGCCTTCTTTCCCAATTCTTGGGGAGAAGTCAGATCCGCGTCAACCAGGTATTGATGCAACAACTGATTTTGGCAATTAAGGATCTGCTCCCTCATAATCAAATTGTACAATCCCTTGAAATCATTCACTTTTCTGCCAAGCAACCAGCCTTCCAGAGCCTTAATGGCACTATCCACAAAGTCTACCCAGTCCTGATTCTGTGCCTTCTGGGTGTCTCTGAACTTAATCCTATACTGTTCAGTGGTTAAGCCAAACCCATCAATGAGAGCACTCTTCAGAACTGAGTAATTGTCAGCATCCTCTTCTCTAACAGTGAGGAGCTTATCTCTACCTTTGTCAGCAAAGGAGAGCCACAAGATGGCTGCCCACTGCTCTTGAGGGACCCTCTGAACTTTACAGGCCCTTTCTAAAGCAGTTATCCATTTATGGATGTCATCCCAAACATGGTAGGGAGGGACAATCTTGCCCAGGTTTCTATTGTCTAAAGAATGTTCCTTAGCTCTAGGGACACGGTTTCTGCCACCATGGGACTCTAGTGCCAACTTTTTTCTAGCTCTCTGGACTTCTAGGGACTCTTTATCCTTGGCCAATTGCTGTTGCCTGAGCCTAAGCTTGGCTTTCTCAAGTTCCAGAAATTGGTACTCCCTGTCATAAGAGTGGTCCCTCTTGCTAGATACAGAGGCCCCTACAGACGGTCCTGAGTGATGTGACTCTGCAGAGGGAGATCTAGATTTCCTTGGTAAACTATGCACTCTTCCAGGAGGGGTGAAGAGGGGGCCATCTTGGCCTTCTTCCTCATCTCCATGAAGATCTGAGTTGTCCAGGTGGGAACCATCTTGTTCCTCCTGGCCAGGGTTTGAGTCTAGGTCATAAAGGGTGTCACCTCCTGACCTGTCCTCGTTCCCTGCCCCACCCACTTTCTCCTGTTCATCTGACCCAGGGGTCTTCCTAAGTCATCAAGCAGTAAGGCCTCTACGAGGTGGTGGGTTTTTGCAGTTCTCCCTGTCTTCAGCTTTCTAGAGGCACACAGGGCTTTCAATTGTTGGAATGAATGCTCACTGTATCTAGAGGGCAGAGAGCCACTGGCATCTCCTTTAGAAGACATACTAAGTGTGGTGGGGTGTTGCACCTACCTAACCTAGTGGGAACTAAACTCTGAGGTTGGAGAAAGGATGTGCTAGACCCTTGACTTACCCAACTTTAAGTTCAGAAGAACTTACTTATTCTAAGCTAGTATTATATGTACCTAGTACTTAGTGGTTTTCAGTTAATCAATACAAAGATTTATCTGGTAAAACAATGCAAGCTTAAATCCCAACCGCTGCACACCAATGTGAGAAGTTGGCCTGGTATATGATGTCCACTGATCAAATTGGGCACCTTGCACCAGTCCAAACAACCCTTATGGTGATTTAAGAGGTCAAAGATAACCTTGGGGGTTGTTTGGACTGGGGCAAGGTGCCCACTTTAATTAGTGGACATCATATACCAGGCCAACTTCTCAGTCACCCACTTAAGTAGCCCTTTAAACATGGTTCAGGCCTTGCATTGCAGCCTGTGTGCAGTTTTATACCGTCATTTCGGTTAGGTAAAAACATTTTGCCTGGCCTAAACCTTCCATTTTAATACATATGTCACACACAGGATAGGCCCTAAAAGGCCCATAGGGTAGGGTGTATGCCTGGTAGTCAAACTCTTAAATTCATTTTTCACTACTGCTAGTCCTGCCTCTCCCATAGGATAACATTGGATTAACTTATGACATTTAATAAGTGATAACTTTCAGTTGGGAGCAGGTAGGCATGTGTAGTTTGGTGCTTATGGAATTGTAATTTAAAATCCTCTTTATTGGTAAAGTCCGATTTTTAAATCCCTGTTCTGAAAATGCCACTTTTAGAATTTTGTGTTATCAAAGGGGGTTACGTCCGTCTCAGGGGCCTGGTAGGACGTGGTAAAGTTTATGAAAAAAAGGGGATACCTGGCCACCAGTTTTTGAGGCTGCTATTTATTTCAGCAGACTAAGGAACAATGCATCTAGTCACTGTACCCTGCTTCAACACTTTGCCTCATTTAAGACATTTTATACAACCATTTCAATTTTCAATGTGCCATTGCAAAGATACAATACTCATTTTACAGACAAATTTTTTTTAAACATACAAGTGAACAATACTAAAGGCAATGTGAAAGTTGGAACAGAAATGTGAAAAATTACATTCATGTGATTAAAAACAATTACACCAGTCTAAATTGGTCAAACATGAGCTCTCTCAAAATGCCTTGTACTTGGCTTCTGTTTAGAGAAGCCAAGTAGATAGCTGACTCAAAACGTGGTTATATCGTTATATCGTTAGTAGCGCTTTAGCAGAAGCCGACGTGCTTTTAATTGTTCCTGGTGTGGAAGATTCACGATAGATTCTATTTGCACTTACTTTTCTCTTCTTCCACTACTGGCTCAGGCGGGTGACTCCTCCATTTTCTATGAGGGATAGGAATTACAAAAAACTCTGGAGAAGGTTGTCAATACAAATAAACATTTTGTCTGTAAAATGAGTATTGTATCTTTGCAATGGCACATTGAAAATTGAAATAGTTGTATAAAATGTCTTAAATGAGGCAAAGTGTTGAAGCAGGGTACAGTGACTAGATGCATTGTTCCTTAGTCTGCTGAAATAAATAGCAGCCTCAAAAACTGGTGGCCAGGTATCCCCTTTTTTTCATAAACTTTTAGAATTTTGTCATTTTCTTTTCCTAACCATTTGGTGCCTGCTAACTCTGTTCTAGGTCACATGACTAGGTGTAGCCAGCAGTTGGCCTTTGATCCCAGACAGTGAGACAATAGGTTTTGGCATGATGAGCCATCTCTGACTGGATGATGGGGAGGAGCGGTCAACTACCACACTTGCACATCACAAAGGCTCTGATTGGGCACACTCATGAAAGGTTTGACACTAGTCTTTTGTGACCGCAGACAAAGCTGTGGCCAGGGCAGGGAGGCAGAAAATTCCAAACCCCCTCCAGAACCTTCTCCTATTTAAAAGCTCACACTAGGTATAAATATTAGACCCTCAAGGCCAACTCTGAAGTGCACCTGTTGAAGACTCAGACAGCAGAACAGTAGTCCTTTTAAGTGAAGGGACTGGAGCTGCATATTGAACCTAGGACAATCTGAGTGACTCAAGGGCTAGTTGACTGGCCTGTTGATCAGAGCCTCAGGGACCGAAAAGGCTCCAACCATCTTGAACCGAGCACCTGGACTCTACTTGAGGCGAGTCTTGACCAAGCAGTGCCACCCATCTCCTGGACCCTTGGAAGTGAGCCTGAAAGTGCTCTGCCAGCCCAGTTGTGGTCCTGCGAGCAGAACCGATGTA
This sequence comes from Calotriton arnoldi, assembly GCA_963921515.1. NCBI lineage: Eukaryota > Metazoa > Chordata > Amphibia > Caudata > Salamandridae > Calotriton > Calotriton arnoldi. Next base: position 1,177,139 of record CAWUFW010005737.1, read on the forward strand.
GCTCGATGCAGCTGCATCGGTACCGCTGTATCCCAGCGCCTTGCCGACGCCAGACGTCTGATCTGAACTGCCGCTGCGCGACTCTTCCTTGATGCAGGCCTGTGCATCACAAGGCCCTCGTCGATCGCATTTTCGAAGCATCGCAGTTCCCCGGAACCACCACTGCATGACCCATCTTCGGCGCGTGATCTCACAATGCTCTGTAACCATGATATTAAAGCTAATTTGTTCAGTGGGCCTAACCTAGTCCCTGAATCCGGCCTGTGCTCCATCACAGACGGCCTGAACTTGTGATTTAGTCACGGTTCGGTGTGACCAGATAACCACAGTTGGCGCTTTGTGCTTCTAGACACTGTTTTCACTTAAATCTTTAAAATATCATATCTCTGGTTCTGAGTGGAGTTTTGTCATTTTTGATCTCAAATAATTAGTTACATTTGTTTCTATTTTTTTAATGTTCACATTCTTCTTGTGTTTTCACTTCATTATTGTTTAAAGTGCTGCATAAATACTTTACACTTTGCCTCTAAGTTGTCAGACTGCTTTGTGCCAAGTTACCACAGGGTTAAGCACAGGTTAATTTGGAGTTTGCTTGTGTTTCACCATGACAGATTGTGGTTTCTACTTGAGTTGGGTTTCACCCACCCCTCCCTCAACCAGTAACCCAATTCTCACCACCATCCCAGATTTGTCTGCCTGTTTTTGGACCCTATAGTTGCTGGCTTTAGAACTCTGAGCATTTTACCCCTGTGTAAAGTGCTTGTGCTCCCCTTTTCAACATATTGAAACTGCCTTAAACCTGATTGGCGCAAATAACTTTCTTATAAAGCCATAGCTTATGGGGCAGAAATACACCCCTGGCGTGGAAAGTTAAATGCCACCTGTGAATAGCAGCACTTACTGTGCCTTTCAATATAGTGGCAGTAAAAACATGGCTTCAAGCCTACCTTGTGTAGCCTGACGGCAGCATCTTGAACCCTATTGTACAGACTTGTCAGAATCTGGTTGGAAAACATGATTTTAAATATTAAATGTCACCTCTAAACACACCTTGCATTCCACAAAGAAGGGGGTGAATAATGTTTGAGTAGAACATATGTGATCTTAGAAATGGCATGTTCGTTCAGTGACTAGGCCCCAAACTTTGTAACTGGTCAGGTTGTAACTGACACAGGAAAAATAAAAGTATGGATTATACTCTTTAATCCATAACTTTTGACCTGTACCAGCTACAGATTCCATTCAAAGACTTTTATATTTAATAAAACTCCAATCTAATGGCTTTTTTTAAATGGACTGGAAATGTAACTTTTTGAAAGATACCATTACCCTGCCTAAAGGTGCTGGAGACTGATTTGCACTAGTGCTCCAGCAACTTCCCAGTCTGCATGAGTCGTGTGAAAAATGTGGGGGTGTGAATAGTACATTTATTTGGTTCCAGTGGGAGCCCAAAACAAAACTACATTACCAGTTTACACTTTGTAACTACGCCGTTAGAAATGTAATTTTATGTAATGGTATCTAAATAATGCCACTAAACTGTTGTTTAGCTCGGTAACGTTCTGTATTACTAGAATTTGTAACAGCAAATAATAAAACTGACTACATTTTTATCACTGGTAACAGGTTTAAAGTCTTTGCTGATTACGATGCATATGTAAAATGCCAAGATAAGGTCAACCAGTTGTACAAGGTAAGACCTCGTTGGCTCTTTGGGGTGGGGCGTCAGTATGAAGCGCTATTTAACATTCAGTAGCCATACACACAGTTATTTGTATACTAAACCTTCTCTCATGTTGACTTAATGCTTGATTTCATAGTGTACTTTTTGTGACATCTATGGTTGTACTGGGTGATACTGGTCAAGCACAACTTTAAAAGTGAACCATATATTGGTAGCAGGGTTCCATTATTTTGTCAGGGATGGCTCTTAATGCCCAAAATTTGTATACAGTAGTGCAAAATATGTAAATAATTGCTGAGGATTAGTTCATAATACAAGACTAAACACGTGATAATGGCCTGAACATGTCTGACAATGCCTATGCGCACAATTCTTGACATACTGCCCAGATTGCCACGTGAAACCACCTCCCCCATAAAGCAGGCGAGTGGAGAGTACAGGAGAGATGTGCCACTTACATTCTTTTTTCGCACCCTGGCGTTCTGTCATTCTATCGCCACAACACTCAGATGATTGGAATGCCTAGGAAGCAGATGAGCCATCTGTCACAAAACAGAGATACTATAACAAGTTACAGAAACATTTTTAGTTTTTCAGTGTAGCATGGAAAGTGTGCGGTCCATTGACTTTGCGAAAGCAAATCTTCTTGTATGTATTAACATTAGGATGAAAACTGAAGAATATTCAGAGCTTCTCTGCAATATCTACGACCTAGCTAATGCAGCCACCACTAGAACTGCCATAGAAAACTGCCACTAGTGACTAGAAGCTTCAGGACAGATGAATGCTACCCAGGGCAGAGATGTCATTCTTCACTTTGATAGGCGTTAACTGGTTTACTTAACAGCTTAGACCTCCATAGGGTGCCATAAGATTGCAGTGGCAAACATTACCTTTATCAACAAAACAAGCCGCCTAGAAAGATCTTGCGGCATTAATGGAAAAGACCAAACTCTGGGTTTAAAACCTAAATAATGCTACCAACAAAAAAACATACAAGACCGGCTCTTCTTGGAGCCAGAAAAACGTTCCGAGGTATCAGCCAAAGTCCTCTATGACCCCCCCCCACCCCCATGCAAAAATTGAGAAAATCTGCCTGAACTAATCAGTGTTGCGTGTTCCAACAAAGCCAGTGATGAAGTGACGTATCTCTTCTTAGCTGGGGGTGGAGGAATCAGCCACTCGTTTTTCTCTAGCGGTCTGTATAATTAGGCAGGATCTTCTCAGTTTATGGTCTCGATGCACTGATCCAATGTACTTTCTTTCTTTGTCCCCGTCCCACACCGCCTCCTTAAGTTGAAAATCTGGTAGAGGCTTTGATGCATTTTGATCATCCTACCTAGTTTGACTTGGGTTATCATTAACACATACAGGTTAAAGAAGTGAATCCTCCTTAAAGCTATGTATGCAGGGGGCTCAATCAAAGAGCAGTAACACCACTAGATTTATTGAGGTTTTTTTTTGTTTGTTTTTTATTCCCAAGCCATGCATACCACACTTTTGGCAAGGTTTATGAATACAGCATGCCAAATCTTGAGTGGCTTAACTTTCATTGTTCTTCACTCTATAGCCCTTCTTGGTTTAGTGTGCCACTGAACATGGGGCCTGGGGAGTGAATAGTGTATTTGTCCTTTAGTAAGATGGAATCCCTGGAAACCACTCTCTATGCATTATTGCAAGGTAATTTAGGACCTGGGTTGCCCAATATAAGTAAAATTACTTGGTGCCTTCGCATTATTGTAATGGGTAAGTGAGCTGAGATAGACATTAGAAAAAAGATACACTATAAAACAAGTTTCTATATACCAGGTCCTTATTAAGTTTTACTTCCTTTAGTGTGCCATAAACCTGTAAAATCCAGGATCAGCTGAATTTGTATGTCACTCTTCTGTGCCTGCAGTAGGATCTAGTAGCAGAACTTGAAACTGTGCAAGTTCTTCTGAGCTCTTGCCAAGACCAAGAAGTTGAGGATATCTTGTTTGACTGCATTATCATTAAGACAATCAACAAAGTGATGGGTGGAATGCTTGAATTAATCTCATCAACTGGTAATTGCTCAGGCGTCAACTTTTACCACTGTACCACTCCAGCCGTAGGCCGCTTCATCTTGGTCCTGCTTCAATAGTAACAGTATAGCCTGAACTCCTGGGTCTTTTAACTGATCTCACACACACACTTTTGCGCTAAACAATTATTGGGCAGAATTTGCATTGCAAGAATTTTTTTTTTTTTTTTTTTTAAACTATAGTGCCTAACTGAGCAAACCTCTTACCATTGGGGATGGGCTGTGAATGAAAAATGGAAGGATCATGGATTTGTTTTCCTTTATTGGAACGATTTTGCTGCCAATGGATGGAACTTTTTGTTTGCACAGGTTTTAAATTTAAATACTGATATAACCCACGTACTGAGCTCTTAGCTACACTATGGGAGGAAGCAAAAATTTTTATTTTTATTTGTTTTTTTTAAAGAAATTTTAAAAATTCTTGATTGAGGTCAAAATTTTGATTTGTAATAATGACGGATTGTGTGTTGAGAAAAGTTTAAGTTTACATCAATTGCAGATAGTCATTTGCAGAAATACTTTTTGCAGTCCGTAGGTGTAGTAGCAAAGCCATTGTTGAATTTATTACAGAGCTGTAGGTTAAACCATTCTGTCAACTATCCCTTTCAGAACCCCAAGGAATGGACTAAAATGGTGATCAAGAACATAGCCGCCTCTGGAAAGTTCTCAAGTGACAGGACCATAAAGGAATATGCCAAGGATATCTGGGGTGTCGAGCCTTCCGACATCAAAATTCCACCACCAAACGAACCAAGGGAAGTGCCTGATGAACCGGATGATACCACAGGAAAACCAATCCGACAGTTTTGAAGAGATGCCACCATAAAATAAGAAATGGCAGATTTACATGTGTAGGGGAATTCTTGTACATTGTCTGAAGTTTACTTACATATTCTTCAGTGTGGTGAGTCTGAATTGAATGCTGCCGCACATTAAATGCAAAACATATTTTCTAACACAACCTAAAAAGGTTTCCTGTATTCGGTTAATTACCACCTAATCGAATGACGTTGTCCGCCGCAGAATGGAATTATCTGCCCTTTTGGTACAAGGGTTTAGGTTGTATTTGGGGAGGAAAATAGTAAATCTATTTTTATACCTATTTGGGGCATTTAAACATTTTTTATTTGCAGGAAAAAGAACAAGAATTCCTTTTTAAAAGGAGAAAGTCAATAGAAGCTAAACTTCAGGTGGTCACAAATGAATAGTTTTTACATTCCACAGAAAAGTAGCTGTGCTAAGATATTTACAGGATTTTCAAATGTTTAGGTCAGTGTGGAAAAAATACAGCTAAAATTGTAAATGTTTGGACTGTTCTGTTTACATAAACACCCACTTCTGCTCTTGAAAATAAAGTTTACTCTGACCAAGTGTAATATTTCTTGCACAATAAATATTCCTTGTATAACGGTTACCCTTTGCATGTTTTCCACTGACTGACCTGGAGTTTGATTTCGCTAACTAGAATAAACCATTGCATAATTTTCATAACTGCTTGTAAGAAGATGCCTGGGGACCTCCGAGTGAGTCTAGTTTACGGAAAGGCTGTTAAGGAACAATACGTTCGCCATGAGAACAAGCTTTCTTTAGTAATCTGTTATTTTCCCTTTGGATTAGATGGATCCATGTAACAGAAGAATATCCTAAATTACAATTTAGGAAAGGTTGTATGAATAGAAACCATGTGATATTTGCTACTGAATTATCGAGTTTATTTTTACTTATTGGGGCAATTACCATTTTATTTATTTTTTAGATTTCTTTTATTGAAGACCAGAATTAAGTATAGCTCAGATATGTTGTTGTAAAATAGTTAGACGAAAGGCAGTGAAGGGGGGAAGGCAAGGGGGAATGATGAGAAGATCCATAAAGAAAAAGGAGAATATGGGGAAGAAGGGACGAAGGTGAGGACGGGAGATCTTAGAGAGGTAATTAGTGTGTGAGGAGAGTGATTGATATATATATATATATATATATATATATATATATATATATATATTCACTGAAAAAACCATAGGTTTTAGGGACAGTTATAGTTAGTTGGACATTTCACTCGTACAAAACCATAGAAATTCCCCCGTTATAGTTAGTTCAGCTAACTATAACTCGCGCCCCGCAATGCACTGCTGATGACGTCACATATTACATCACTCATGACATGGTCAGTGACATCACTGATGACATCATCCAGTGACTGTGTGTTTCTGTAAAGTTTAAATATGTTTAATATATATAGGGAAAGGCGTATTGAAGAATGAGTGGGTGTATAAGTGTCTGAATGGATGATTTAGTACGTGCGTGACTGACTCTACAAGTGAGTGATTAAATGTATCTTACTGAATGCATGGGTTAGTGACTAAACTGTGTGAATGTCTGTATCCGTCTGTTGGTTTGTAAGGGGCTGCATGGCTTTCTGAATAGCTACATGAGTGTCTACATGGGTTATTGATTGATTGTCTGAGTATCTGTATGGGTGCCTGAGTGTTTGTGTGGGTGGGGTGTGTGTGACTCTGTGCATAGATGTGTGAGTTGGTGATTCACTGGGTGCATGGTTTCAAGAGTGCATCTGTGATGGACTGTGTGGGTGAGTGTGTGTATGGGTGTGTTAGTGATTGAATGTATATCTCAGTGGTACATGTGTGAGTAACTACATATGTGCAAGGCAGTATATATGTGTGTTGGAGTATATAAATGGCTATAAGTGAGAGTGTGATTGTGAGAGTGGCTGTATGGATGAGTGTGTACTTGTATCAGTGATTGTATAAGAGCGTAAGAATGTGCTAGTATTTATATGAGTAAGTGAGCTGGTGTGTGTATAACTGTATAGGTGAGTAAATGGGTGTGTGATTAAGTTTTTTGCATGACTGACTAGGTGTGTGAGTACCTCTATGGATGAGTGGCGGTGTGTGAGTGTTTATATAGGTGTATGAGTGCATATGATAGTCCTGTACTGAGTGACTAAGTATGAGTGACTGTACGGGTGAGTGAGTGGATGTGTGTGTAGACCTAAGAATCAGTGAGTGGGTATGTAGTTTTTGGTGTTGGAGTGTCTATGGTTTTGAGAATGGCAGTCTGTAATTTAGAGAGGGTGTATCAAAAGTTATATTAGGGTGTGAGAAGATGCATGAAATTATCACATGGATGATGTCATCAGTGATGTCATTTGAGATGTCATCAGTGATGTCATCAGTGATGTCACTGACCATGTCATGAGTGATGTAATATGTGACGTCATCAGCAGTGCATTGCTGGGCGCGAGTTATAGTTAGCTGAACTAACTATAACGGGGGAATTTCTATGGTTTTGTACGAGTGAAATGTCCAACTAACTATAACTGTCCCTAAAACCTATGGTTTTTTCAGTGAATTTCAAAGGTTTTTTAAATGCTAATTTCTAACTATAACGTGCCTGAAACCTATGATTTGTTAAGTGAATTTCAAAGGTTTTTTTAAATGCTAGTTTCTAACTATGCCTACAGAGGTAGGACATGTGAAGAAAGAAGAAAAAACGCACAGAAAGAAGCAAAAGATGTGCAGAAAGAACTAACAGAGGAGCAGAAAGAGGCCTTGTTGCAAAATCATCCTGTGCCCACAACTTTTTCAGACGGGTACTGGTGGTAACTGACTCTGACTAACCAGAGCCAGTGCTATGCTAAAAAACACTTGGAATACAGTGAAAACACCTACATACACTAGGGAACACTATGCGTTGGGGTACCCCTGTGATTAGCATGACCTCCTCTGCAAGTCCCTAGTACATAATAGGGCAGGGGGATTAAAACTACCTCTTAAAACGCGCTACAGGGCGCGTTTGCACAGTGGTGAAGGGAGGGGGGGCCTGAGGTGACGTGTGCAAACGCACCCCGTGGCGCGTTTTAAGTTGCGGGATTAAGTCCCCTTGAATTCTGAGGGTCCCTGGGGCCCAACTAGCCCCCCAGGTACCTACAGTTAGGACCACAGAGCTGAGTTGCAGAGAGGCGTTCCGAGGCCATGCACCTTTTTTCACCTCTCTGCAACGCAACTCTGTTGTGCTTACTGAAGGTACCTGGTGGGCTAGTTGGCCCCCAGGGTCCCTCAGGATTCAAAGGGAATTAATTCCCCAACTTAAAACGCACCACAGGGCGTGTTTGCGCACATGTCACCTGAGGCCCGCCCCCTCCCTTCACCACTGTGCAAACGCGCCCCGTGGTGCATTTTAAGTTGGGGGGATTAGGTCACCTTGAATCCTGAGGGTCCCTGGGGCCCAACTAGCCCACTAGGTACTTCCAGTAAGCACCACAGGCCTGCGTTGCAACGCCTGTAACAAATTGTGCAGTTGTGTTTAGGTAGTGAAGAGGGTCGTGCTCGGGGTAGTGTTTTAGGGTTTAGGGTAGTGCAGTGGTGTTTGTGTAGTGTAGGGGGTCATGCTGGGGGTAGATTTAGGGTTTAGGGTAGTGCAGTGGTGTTTGGGTAGTGTAGGGAGTCGTGCTGGGGGAGTGTTTTAGGGTTTAGGGTAGTGCAGTGGTGTTTGGGTAGTGTAGGTGGTCGTGCTGGGGGTAGTGATTTAGGGTAGTGCAGTGGTGTTTGGGTAATGTAGGGGGTACTGCTGGGGGTAGTGTTTTAGGGTTTAGGGTAGTGCAGTGGTGTTTGGGTAGTGTAGGGGTACTGCTGGGGGTAGTTTTTTAGGGTAGTGCAGTGGTGTTTGGGTAGTGTAGTGGTTCGTGCTGGGGTAGTTTTTTAGGGTTTAGGGTAGTGCAGTGGTGTTTGTGTAGTGTAGGGGGTAGTGTTTTAGGGTTTAGGGTAGTGCAGTGGTGTTTGTGTAGTGTAGGAGGTCGTGTTTTAGGGTTTAGGGTAGTGCAGTGGTCTTTGGGTAGTGTAGGGAGTCGTGCGGGGGTAGTGTTTTAGGGTTTAGGGTAGTGTAGGGGGTCATGCGGGGGTAGTGTTTTAGGGATTAGGGTAGTGCATTAGTGTTTGGGTAGTGTAGGGGGTCATGCGGGGGGTAGTGTTTTAGGGTTTAGGGCAGTGCAGTGGTGTTTGGGTAGTGTAGGGGTCGTGCTGGGGGAGTGTTTTAGGGTTTAGGGCAGTGCAGTGGTGTTCGGGTAGTGTAGGGTTCGTGCTGGGGGGAGTGTTTTAGGGTTTAGGGCAGTGCAGTGGTGTTCGGGTAGTGTAGGGGGTCGTGCTGGGGGGAGTGTTTGAGGGTTTAGGGCAGTGCAGTCGTGTTCGGGTAGTGTAGGGGGTTGTGCTGGGGGTAGTGTTTGAGGGTTTAGGGTAGTGCAGTGGTGTTCGGGTAGTGTAGGGGGTCATGCTGGGGGTAGTGTTCTAGGGTTTAGGGTAGTGCAGTGGTGTTTGGGCAGTATAGGGGGTAATGCTGGGGGTGGTGTTTTAGGGTTTAGGGCAGTGCAGTGGTGTTCGGGCAGTGTAGGGGGTCGTGCTGGGGGTGGTGTTTCAGGGTCTAGGGCAGTGCAGTGGTGTTCGGGCAGTGTAGGGGGTGGTGTTTCAGGGTTTAGGGCAGTGCAGTGGTGTTCGGGCAGTGTAGGGGGTCGTGCAGGGGGTGGTGTTTCAGGGTTTAGGGCAGTGGTGTTTGGGCAGTGTAGGGGGTCGTGCTGGGGGTGGTGTTTCAGGGTTTGGGGCAGTGCAGTGGAGTTCGCGCAGTAAAGGGGGCCGTGCTGGGGGTGGTGTTTCAGGGTTTAGGGCAGTGCAGTGGTGTTCGGGCAGTGTAGGGGGCGGTGCAGGGGTGGTGTTTCAGGGTTTAGGGCAGTGCAGTGGTGTTCGGGCAGTGTAGGGGGTGGTGCAGGGGGTGGTGTTTCAGGGTTTAGTGCAGTGGTGTTCGGGCAGTGTAGGGGGTCATGCAGGGGGTGGTGTTTCAGGGTTTAGGGCAGTGCAGTGGTGTTCGGGCAGTGTAGGGGTCGTGCTGGGGCTGGTGTTTCAGGGTTTAGGGCAGTACAGTGGTGTTCAGGCAGTGTAGGGGGTCGTGCTGGGGCTGGTGTTTCAGGGTTTAGGGCAGTGCAGTGGTGTTCGGGCAGTGTAGGGGGTCTTGCTGGGGCTGGTGTTTCAGGGTTTAGGGCAGTGCAGTGGTATTCGGGCAGTGTAGGGGGTCGTGCTGGGGGTGGTGTTTCAGGATTTAGGGCAGAGCAATGGTGTTCAGGCAGTGTAGGGGGTTTTGCTGGAGGTGGTGTTTCAGGGTTTAGGGCAGTGCAGTGGTGTTCGGGCAGTGTAGGGGGTCTTGCTGGGGCTGGTGTTCCAGAGTCTAGGGCAGTGCAGTGGTGTTCGGGCAGTGTAGGGGGTCTTGCTGGGGCTGGTGTTTCAGGGTTTAGGGCAGTGCAGTGGTGTTCGGGCAGTGTATGGGGTCGTGCTGGGGCTAGTGTTTCAGGATTTAGGGCAGAGCAATGGTGTTCAGGCAGTGTAGGGGGTTTTGCTGGAGGTGGTGTTTCAGGGTTTAGGGCAGTGCAGTGGTGTTCGTGCAGTGTAGGGGGTGGTGTTTCAGGGTTTAGGGCAGTGGTGTTCAGGCAGTGTAGGGGGTCTTGCTGCGGTTGATGTTTCAGGGTTTAGGGCAGTGCAGTGGTGTTCGGGCAGTGTAGGGGGTCGTGCTGGGCGTGGTGTTTCAGGGTTTAGGGCAGTGCAGTGGTGTTCCGGCAGTGTAGGATGTCGTGCAGGGGGTGGTGTTTCAGGGTTTAGGGCAGTGCAGTGGTGTTCGGGCAGTGTAGGGGGTCGTGCTGGGGGTGGTGTTTCAGGGTTTAGGGCAGTGCAGTGGTGTTCGGGCAGTGTAGGGTGTCGAGCTGAGGGGTGGTGTTTCAGGGTTTAGGGCAGTGCAGTGGTGTTCGGGCAGTGTAGGGGGTCGTGCAGGGGGTGGTGTTTCAGGGTTTAGGGCAGTGCAGTGGTGTTCGGGCAGTGTAGGGGGTCTTGCTGGGGGTGGTGTTTCAGGGTTTAGGGCAGTGCAGTGGTGTTCGGGCAGTGTAGGGGTCTTGCTGGGGCTGGCGTTTCAGGGTTTAGGGCAGTGCAGTGGTGTTCTGGCAGTGTAGGGGGTCGTGCTGGGGCTGGTGTGTGAGGGTTTAGGGTAGTGCAGTGGTGTTCGGGCAGTGTAGGGGGTCATGCTGGGGCTGCTGTTTCAGGGTTTAGGGCAGTGCAGTGGTGTTCGGGCAGTGTACGGGGTTGTGCTGGGGCTGGTGTTTCAGGGTTTAGGGCAGTGCAGTGGTGTTCGGGCAGTGTTTGGGGTCGTGCTGGGGGTGGTGTTTCAGGATTTCAGTGCAGTGGTGTTCGGGGAGTGTAGGGGGTCGTGCTGGGGCTGGTGTTTCATGGTTTAGGGCAGTGCAGTGGTGTTCGGGCAGTGTAGGGGGTCGTGCTGGGGGTGGTGTTTCAGGGTTTATTGCAGTGCAGTTCGTGCAGTGTAGGGGGTCATGCTGGGGGTGGTGTTTCAGGGTTTAGGGCAGGGCAGTGGTGTTCGGGCAGTGTAGGGGGTCTATCTCGGGGTGGTGTTTCAGGGTTTAGGGCAGTGGTGTTCGGGCAGTGTAGGGGGTCTTGCTGGGGGTAGTGTTTAGGGGTTTAGGGCAGTGCAGTGGTGTTCGTGCAGTGTAGGGGGTCGTGCTGGGGGTGGTGTTTCAGGGTTTAGGGCAGTGCAGTAGTGTTCGGGCAGTGTAGGGGATCGTGCAGGGGTGGTGTTTCAGGGTTTAGGGCAGTGCAGTGGTGTTCGGGCAGTGTAGGGGGTCATGCTGGGGGTGGTGTTTCAGGGTTTAGGGCAGTGTAGGGGGTCGTGCAGGGGGTGGTGTTTCAGGGTTTAGGGCAGTGCAGTGGTGTTCGGGCAGTGTAGGGGTCATGCTGGGGCTGGTGTTTCAGGGTCTAGGGCAGTGCAGTGGTGTTCTGGCAGTGTAGGGGGTCTTGCTGGGGGTGGTGTTTCAGGGTTTAGGGCAGTGGTGTTCGGGCAGTGTAGGGGGTCTTGCTGGGGATGATGTTTCAGGGTTTAGGGCAGTGCAGTGGTGTTCGGGCAGTGTAGGGGGTCTTGCTGGGGGTAGTGTTTCAGGGTTTAGGGCAGTGAAGTGGTGTTCGTGCAGTGTAGGGGGTCGTGCTGGGGATGGTGTTTCAGGGTTTAGGGCAGTGCAGTAGTGTTCGGGCAGTGTAGGGGGTCGTGCAGGGGTGGGGTTTCAGGGTTTAGGGCAGTGCAGTGGTGTTCGGGCAGTGTAGGGGGTCGTGCTGGGGGTGGTGTTTCAGGGTTTAGGGCAGTGCAGTGGTGTTCGGGCAGTGTAGGGGGTCGTGCTAGGGGTGGTGTTTCAGGGTTTAGGGCAGTGCAGTGGTGTTCGGGCAGTGTAGGGGGCGTGCTGGGGGTGGTGTTTCAGGGTTTAGGGCAGTGCAGTGGTGTTCGGGCAGTGTAGGGGGTCGTGCAAGGGGTGGTGTTTCAGGGTTTAGGGGGCAGTGGTGTTTGGGCAGTGTAGGGGGTCGTGCTGGGGGTGGTGTTTCAGGGTTTGGGGCAGTGCAGTGGAGTTCGAGCAGTAAAGGGGGCCGTGCTGGGGGTGGTGTTTCAGGGTTTAGGGCAGTGCAGTGGTGTTCGGGCAGTGTAGGGGGCGTGCAGGGGGTGGTGTTTCAGGGTTTAGGGCAGTGCAGTGGTGTTCGGGCAGTGTAGGGGGTGGTGCAGGGGGTGGTGTTTCAGGGTTTAGTGCAGTGGTGTTCGGGCAGTGTAGGGGGTCATGCAGGGGGTGGTGTTTCAGGGTTTAGGGCAGTGCAGTGGTGTTCGGGCAGTGTAGGGGGTCGTGCTGGGGCTGGTGTTTCAGGGTTTAGGGCAGTACAGTGGTGTTCAGGCAGTGTAGGGGGTCGTGCTGGGGCTGGTGTTTCAGGGTTTAGGGCAGTGCAGTGGTGTTCGGGCAGTGTAGGGGGTCTTGCTGGGGCTGGTGTTTCAGGGTTTAGGGCAGTGCAGTGGTATTCGGGCAGTGTAGGGGGTCGTGCTGGGGGTGGTGTTTCAGGATTTAGGGCAGAGCAATGGTGTTCAGGCAGTGTAGGGGGTTTTGCTGGAGGTGGTGTTTCAGGGTTTAGGGCAGTGCAGTGGTGTTCGGGCAGTGTAGGGGGTCTTGCTGGGGCTGGTGTTCCAGAGTCTAGGGCAGTGCAGTGGTGTTCGGGCAGTGTAGGGGGTCTTGCTGGGGCTGGTGTTTCAGGGTTTAGGGCAGTGCAGTGGTGTTCGGGCAGTGTATGGGGTCGTGCTGGGGCTAGTGTTTCAGGATTTAGGGCAGAGCAATGGTGTTCAGGCAGTGTAGGGGGTTTTGCTGGAGGTGGTGTTTCAGGGTTTAGGGCAGTGCAGTGGTGTTCGTGCAGTGTAGGGGGTGGTGTTTCAGGGTTTAGGGCAGTGGTGTTCAGGCAGTGTAGGGGGTCTTGCTGCGGTTGATGTTTCAGGGTTTAGGGCAGTGCAGTGGTGTTCGGGCAGTGTAGGGGGTCGTGCTGGGCGTGGTGTTTCAGGGTTTAGGGCAGTGCAGTGGTGTTCCGGCAGTGTAGGAGGTCGTGCTGAGGGGTGGTGTTTCAGGGTTTAGGGCAGTGCAGTGGTGTTCGGGCAGTGTAGGGGGTCGTGCTGGGGGTGGTGTTTCAGGGTTTAGGGCAGTGCAGTGGTGTTCGGGCAGTGTAGGGTGTCGAGCTGAGGGGTGGTGTTTCAGGGTTTAGGGCAGTGCAGTGGTGTTCGGGCAGTGTAGGGGGTCGTGCAGGGGGTGGTGTTTCAGGGTTTAGGGCAGTGCAGTGGTGTTCGGGCAGTGTAGGGGGTCTTGCTGGGGGTGGTGTTTCAGGGTTTAGGGCAGTGCAGTGGTGTTCGGGCAGTGTAGGGGGTCTTGCTGGGGCTGGCGTTTCAGGGTTTAGGGCAGTGCAGTGGTGTTCTGGCAGTGTAGGGGGTCGTGCTGGGGCTGGTGTGTGAGGGTTTAGGGTAGTGCAGTGGTGTTCGGGCAGTGTAGGGGGTCATGCTGGGGCTGCTGTTTCAGGGTTTAGGGCAGTGCAGTGGTGTTCGGGCAGTGTACGGGGTTGTGCTGGGGCTGGTGTGTGAGGGTTTAGGGCAGTGCAGTGGTGTTCGGGCAGTGTTTGGGGTCGTGCTGGGGGTGGTGTTTCAGGATTCAGTGCAGTGGTGTTCGGGGAGTGTAGGGGGTCGTGCTGGGGCTGGTGTTTCATGGTTTAGGGCAGTGCAGTGGTGTTCGGGCAGTGTAGGGGGTCGTGCTGGGGGTGGTGTTTCAGGGTTTATTGCAGTGCAGTTGCGTGCAGTGTAGGGGGTCATGCTGGGGGTGGTGTTTCAGGGTTTAGGGCAGTGCAGTGGTGTTCGGGCAGTGTAGGGGGTCTATCTCGGGGTGGTGTTTCAGGGTTTAGGGCAGTGGTGTTCGGGCAGTGTAGGGGGTCTTGCTGGGGGTAGTGTTTAGGGGTTTAGGGCAGTGCAGTGGTGTTCGTGCAGTGTAGGGGGTCGTGCTGGGGGTGGTGTTTCAGGGTTTAGGGCAGTGCAGTAGTGTTCGGGCAGTGTAGGGGATCGTGCAGGGGGTGGTGTTTCAGGGTTTAGGGCAGTGCAGTGGTGTTCGGGCAGTGTAGGGGGTCATGCTGGGGGTGGTGTTTCAGGGTTTAGGGCAGTGTAGGGGGTCGTGCAGGGGGTGGTGTTTCAGGGTTTAGGGCAGTGCAGTGGTGTTCGGGCAGTGTAGGGGTCATGCTGGGGCTGGTGTTTCAGGGTCTAGGGCAGTGCAGTGGTGTTCTGGCAGTGTAGGGGGTCTTGCTGGGGGTGGTGTTTCAGGGTTTAGGGCAGTGGTGTTCGGGCAGTGTAGGGGGTCTTGCTGGGGATGATGTTTCAGGGTTTAGGGCAGTGCAGTGGTGTTCGGGCAGTGTAGGGGGTCTTGCTGGGGGTAGTGTTTCAGGGTTTAGGGCAGTGAAGTGGTGTTCGTGCAGTGTAGGGGGTCGTGCCGGGGATGGTGTTTCAGGGTTTAGGGCAGTGCAGTAGTGTTCGGGCAGTGTAGGGGGTCGTGCAGGGGGTGGGGTTTCAGGGTTTAGGGCAGTGCAGTGGTGTTCGGGCAGTGTAGGGGGTCGTGCTGGGGGTGGTGTTTCAGGGTTTAGGGCAGTGCAGTGCAGTGGTGTTCGGGCAGTGTAGGGGGTCGTGCTAGGGGTGGTGTTTCAGGGTTTAGGGCAGTGCAGTGGTGTTCGGGCAGTGTAGGGGGCGTGCTGGGGGTGGTGTTTCAGGGTTTAGGGCAGTGCAGTGGTGTTCGGGCAGTGTAGGGGGTCGTGAAGGGGTGGTGTTTCAGGGTTTAGGGCAGTGGTGTTTGGGCAGTGTAGGGGGTCGTGCTGGGGGTGGTGTTTCAGGGTTTGGGGCAGTGCAGTGGAGTTCGAGCAGTAAAGGGGGCCGTGCTGGGGGTGGTGTTTCAGGGTTTAGGGCAGTGCAGTGGTGTTCGGGCAGTGTAGGGGGCGGTGCAGGGGGTGGTGTTTCAGGGTTTAGGGCAGTGCAGTGGTGTTCGGGCAGTGTAGGGGGTGGTGCAGGGGGTGGTGTTTCAGGGTTTAGTGCAGTGGTGTTCGGGCAGTGTAGGGGGTCATGCAGGGGGTGGTGTTTCAGGGTTTAGGGCAGTGCAGTGGTGTTCGGGCAGTGTAGGGGGTCGTGCTTGGGCTGGTGTTTCAGGGTTTAGGGCAGTACAGTGGTGTTCAGGCAGTGTAGGGGGTCGTGCTGGGGCTGGTGTTTCAGGGTTTAGGGCAGTGCAGTGGTGTTCGGGCAGTGTAGGGGGTCTTGCTGGGGCTGGTGTTTCAGGGTTTAGGGCAGTGCAGTGGTATTCGGGCAGTGTAGGGGGTCGTGCTGGGGGTGGTGTTTCAGGATTTAGGGCAGAGCAATGGTGTTCAGGCAGTGTAGGGGTTTTGCTGGAGGTGGTGTTTCAGGGTTTAGGGCAGTGCAGTGGTGTTCGGGCAGTGTAGGGGGTCTTGCTGGGGCTGGTGTTCCAGAGTCTAGGGCAGTGCAGTGGTGTTCGGGCAGTGTAGGGGGTCTTGCTGGGGCTGGTGTTTCAGGGTTTAGGGCAGTGCAGTGGTGTTCGGGCAGTGTATGGGGTCGTGCTGGGGCTAGTGTTTCAGGATTTAGGGCAGAGCAATGGTGTTCAGGCAGTGTAGGGGGTTTTGCTGGAGGTGGTGTTTCAGGGTTTAGGGCAGTGCAGTGGTGTTCGTGCAGTGTAGGGGGTGGTGTTTCAGGGTTTAGGGCAGTGGTGTTCAGGCAGTGTAGGGGGTCTTGCTGCGGTTGATGTTTCAGGGTTTAGGGCAGTGCAGTGGTGTTCGGGCAGTGTAGGGGGTCGTGCTGGGCGTGGTGTTTCAGGGTTTAGGGCAGTGCAGTGGTGTTCCGGCAGTGTAGGAGGTCGTGCAGGGGTGGTGTTTCAGGGTTTAGGGCAGTGCAGTGGTGTTCGGGCAGTGTAGGGGGTCGTGCTGGGCGTGGTGTTTCAGGGTTTAGGGCAGTGCAGTGGTGTTCCGGCAGTGTAGGAGGTCGTGCAGGGGGTGGTGTTTCAGGGTTTAGGGCAGTGGTGTTCGGGCAGTGTAGGGGGTCGTGCTGGGGGTGGTGTTTCAGGGTTTAGGGCAGTGCAGTGGTGTTCGGGCAGTGTAGGGTGTCGAGCTGAGGGGTGGTGTTTCAGGGTTTAGGGCAGTGCAGTGGTGTTCGGGCAGTGTAGGGGGTCGTGCAGGGGGTGGTGTTTCAGGGTTTAGGGCAGTGCAGTGGTGTTCGGGCAGTGTAGGGGGTCTTGCTGGGGGTGGTGTTTCAGGGTTTAGGGCAGTGCAGTGGTGTTCGGGCAGTGTAGGGGGTCTTGCTGGGGCTGGCGTTTCAGGGTTTAGGGCAGTGCAGTGGTGTTCTGGCAGTGTAGGGGGTCGTGCTGGGGCTGGTGTGTGAGGGTTTAGGGTAGTGCAGTGGTGTTCGGGCAGTGTAGGGGGTCATGCTGGGGCTGCTGTTTCAGGGTTTAGGGCAGTGCAGTGGTGTTCGGGCAGTGTACGGGGTTGTGCTGGGGCTGGTGTGTGAGGGTTTAGGGCAGTGCAGTGGTGTTCGGGCAGTGTTTGGGGTCGTGCTGGGGGTGGTGTTTCAGGATTCAGTGCAGTGGTGTTCGGGGAGTGTAGGGGGTCGTGCTGGGGCTGGTGTTTCATGGTTTAGGGCAGTGCAGTGGTGTTCGGGCAGTGTAGGGGGTCGTGCTGGGGGTGGTGTTTCAGGGTTTATTGCAGTGCAGTTGCGTGCAGTGTAGGGGGTCATGCTGGGGGTGGTGTTTCAGGGTTTAGGGCAGTGCAGTGGTGTTCGGGCAGTGTAGGGGGTCTATCTCGGGGTGGTGCTTCAGGGTTTAGGGCAGTGGTGTTCGGGCAGTGTAGGGGGTCTTGCTGGGGGTAGTGTTTAGGGGTTTAGGGCAGTGCAGTGGTGTTCGTGCAGTGTAGGGGGTCGTGCTGGGGTGGTGTTTCAGGGTTTAGGGCAGTGCAGTAGTGTTCGGGCAGTGTAGGGGATCGTGCAGGGGGTGGTGTTTCAGGGTTTAGGGCAGTGCAGTGGTGTTCGGGCAGTGTAGGGGGTCATGCTGGGGGTGGTGTTTCAGGGTTTAGGGCAGTGTAGGGGGTCGTGCAGGGGGTGGTGTTTCAGGGTTTAGGGCAGTGCAGTGGTGTTCGGGCAGTGTAGGGGTCATGCTGGGGCTGGTGTTTCAGGGTCTAGGGCAGTGCAGTGGTGTTCTGGCAGTGTAGGGGGTCTTGCTGGGGGTGGTGTTTCAGGGTTTAGGGCAGTGGTGTTCGGGCAGTGTAGGGGGTCTTGCTGGGGATGATGTTTCAGGGTTTAGGGCAGTGCAGTGGTGTTCGGGCAGTGTAGGGGTCTTGCTGGGGGTAGTGTTTCAGGGTTTAGGGCAGTGAAGTGGTGTTCGTGCAGTGTAGGGGGTCGTGCCGGGGATGGTGTTTCAGGGTTTAGGGCAGTGCAGTAGTGTTCGGGCAGTGTAGGGGGTCGTGCAGGGGGTGGGGTTTCAGGGTTTAGGGCAGTGCAGTGGTGTTCGGGCAGTGTAGGGGGTCGTGCTGGGGGTGGTGTTTCAGGGTTTAGGGCAGTGCAGTGCAGTGGTGTTCGGGCAGTGTAGGGGGTCGTGCTAGGGGTGGTGTTTCAGGGTTTAGGGCAGTGCAGTGGTGTTCGGGCAGTGTAGGGGGCGTGCTGGGGGTGGTGTTTCAGGGTTTAGGGCAGTGCAGTGGTGTTCGGGCAGTGTAGGGGGTCGTGAAGGGGTGGTGTTTCAGGGTTTAGGGCAGTGGTGTTTGGGCAGTGTAGGGGGTCGTGCTGGGGGTGGTGTTTCAGGGTTTGGGGCAGTGCAGTGGAGTTCGAGCAGTGAAGGGGGCCGTGCTGGGGGTGGTGTTTCAGGGTTTAGGGCAGTGCAGTGGTGTTCGGGCAGTGTAGGGGGCGGTGCAGGGGGTGGTGTTTCAGGGTTTAGGGCAGTGCAGTGGTGTTCGGGCAGTGTAGGGGGTGGTGCAGGGGGTGGTGTTTCAGGGTTTGAGTGCAGTGGTGTTCGGGCAGTGTAGGGGGTCATGCAGGGGTGGTGTTTCAGGGTTTAGGGCAGTGCAGTGGTGTTCGGGCAGTGTAGGGGGTCGTGCTGGGGCTGGTGTTTCAGGGTTTAGGGCAGTACAGTGGTGTTCAGGCAGTGTAGGGGGTCGTGCTGGGGCTGGTGTTTCAGGGTTTAGGGCAGTGCAGTGGTGTTCGGGCAGTGTAGGGGTCTTGCTGGGGCTGGTGTTTCAGGGTTTAGGGCAGTGCAGTGGTATTCGGGCAGTGTAGGGGGTCGTGCTGGGGGTGGTGTTTCAGGATTTAGGGCAGAGCAATGGTGTTCAGGCAGTGTAGGGGGTTTTGCTGGAGGTGGTGTTTCAGGGTTTAGGGCAGTGCAGTGGTGTTCGGGCAGTGTAGGGGGTCTTGCTGGGGCTGGTGTTCCAGAGTCTAGGGCAGTGCAGTGGTGTTCGGGCAGTGTAGGGGGTCTTGCTGGGGCTGGTGTTTCAGGGTTTAGGGCAGTGCAGTGGTGTTCGGGCAGTGTATGGGGTCGTGCTGGGGCTAGTGTTTCAGGATTTAGGGCAGAGCAATGGTGTTCAGGCAGTGTAGGGGGTTTTGCTGGAGGTGGTGTTTCAGGGTTTAGGGCAGTGCAGTGGTGTTCGTGCAGTGTAGGGGGTGGTGTTTCAGGGTTTAGGGCAGTGGTGTTCAGGCAGTGTAGGGGTCTTGCTGCGGTTGATGTTTCAGGGTTTAGGGCAGTGCAGTGGTGTTCGGGCAGTGTAGGGGGTCGTGCTGGGCGTGGTGTTTCAGGGTTTAGGGCAGTGCAGTGGTGTTCCGGCAGTGTAGGAGGTCGTGCAGGGGGTGGTGTTTCAGGGTTTAGGGCAGTGCAGTGGTGTTCGGGCAGTGTAGGGGGTCGTGCTGGGGGTGGTGTTTCAGGGTTTAGGGCAGTGCAGTGGTGTTCGGGCAGTGTAGGGGGTCTTGCTGGGGGTGGTGTTTCAGGGTTTAGGGCAGTGCAGTGGTGTTCGGGCAGTGTAGGGGGTCTTGCTGGGGCTGGCGTTTCAGGGTTTAGGGCAGTGCAGTGGTGTTCTGGCAGTGTAGGGGGTCGTGCTGGGGCTGGTGTGTGAGGGTTTAGGGTAGTGCAGTGGTGTTCGGGCAGTGTAGGGGGTCATGCTGGGGCTGCTGTTTCAGGGTTTAGGGCAGTGCAGTGGTGTTCGGGCAGTGTACGGGGTTGTGCTGGGGCTGGTGTGTGAGGGTTTAGGGCAGTGCAGTGGTGTTCGGGCAGTGTTTGGGGTCGTGCTGGGGGTGGTGTTTCAGGATTCAGTGCAGTGGTGTTCGGGGAGTGTAGGGGGTCGTGCTGGGGCTGGTGTTTCATGGTTTAGGGCAGTGCAGTGGTGTTCGGGCAGTGTAGGGGGTCGTGCTGGGGGTGGTGTTTCAGGGTTTATTGCAGTGCAGTTCGTGCAGTGTAGGGGGTCATGCTGGGGGTGGTGTTTCAGGGTTTAGGGCAGTGCAGTGGTGTTCGGGCAGTGTAGGGGGTCTATCTCGGGGTGGTGTTTCAGGGTTTAGGGCAGTGGTGTTCGGGCAGTGTAGGGGGTCTTGCTGGGGGTAGTGTTTAGGGGTTTAGGGCAGTGCAGTGGTGTTCGTGCAGTGTAGGGGGTCGTGCTGGGGGTGGTGTTTCAGGGTTTAGGGCAGTGCAGTAGTGTTCGGGCAGTGTAGGGGATCGTGCAGGGGGTGGTGTTTCAGGGTTTAGGGCAGTGCAGTGGTGTTCGGGCAGTGTAGGGGGTCATGCTGGGGGTGGTGTTTCAGGGTTTAGGGCAGTGTAGGGGGTCGTGCAGGGGGTGGTGTTTCAGGGTTTAGGGCAGTGCAGTGGTGTTCGGGCAGTGTAGGGGTCATGCTGGGGCTGGTGTTTCAGGGTCTAGGGCAGTGCAGTGGTGTTCTGGCAGTGTAGGGGGTCTTGCTGGGGGTGGTGTTTCAGGGTTTAGGGCAGTGGTGTTCGGGCAGTGTAGGGGTCTTGCTGGGGATGATGTTTCAGGGTTTAGGGCAGTGCAGTGGTG
Organism: Calotriton arnoldi; assembly: GCA_963921515.1. NCBI lineage: Eukaryota > Metazoa > Chordata > Amphibia > Caudata > Salamandridae > Calotriton > Calotriton arnoldi. Next base: position 1,197,330 of record CAWUFW010005737.1, read on the forward strand.
TTCGGGCAGTGTAGGGGGTCTTGCTGGGGGTAGTGTTTCAGGGTTTAGGGCAGTGAAGTGGTGTTCGTGCAGTGTAGGGGGTCGTGCCGGGGATGGTGTTTCAGGGTTTAGGGCAGTGCAGTAGTGTTCGGGCAGTGTAGGGGGTCGTGCAGGGGTGGGGTTTCAGGGTTTAGGGCAGTGCAGTGGTGTTCGGGCAGTGTAGGGGGTCGTGCTGGGGGTGGTGTTTCAGGGTTTAGGGCAGTGCAGTGCAGTGGTGTTCGGGCAGTGTAGGGGGTCGTGCTAGGGGTGGTGTTTCAGGGTTTAGGGCAGTGCAGTGGTGTTCGGGCAGTGTAGGGGGCGTGCTGGGGGTGGTGTTTCAGGGTTTAGGGCAGTGCAGTGGTGTTCGGGCAGTGTAGGGGGTCGTGAAGGGGTGGTGTTTCAGGGTTTAGTGCAGTGGTGTTCGGGCAGTGTAGGGGGTCATGCTAGGTTTGGTGTTTCAGGGTTTAGGGCAGTGCAGTGGTGTTCGGGCAGTGTAGGGGGTCGTGATGGGGGTAGTGTTTTAGGGTTTAGGGTAGTGCAGTGGTGCTTGTGTAGTGTAGGGGGTCGTGCTGGGGGTAGTGTTTTAGGGTTTAGGGTAGTGCAGTGGTGTTTGTGTAGTGTAGGGGTCATGTTTTAGGGTAGTGCAGTGGTGTTTGGGTAGTGTAGGGGGTCGTCCTGGGGGTAGTGTTTTAGGATTTAGGTTAGTGCAGTGTTGTTTGGGTAGTGTAGGGGGTCTTGCTGGGGGTAGTGTTTTAGGGTTTAAGGTAGTGCAGTGGTGCTTGTGTAGTGTAGGGGGTCATGCTGGGGGTAGTGTTTTAGGGTTTAGGGTAGTGCAGTGGTGTTTGTGTAGTGTAGGGGGTCATGTTTTAGGGTAGTGCAGTGGTGTTTGGGTAGTGTAGGGGGTCGTGCTGGGGGTAGTGTTTTAGGATTTAGGTTAGTGCAGTGGTGTTGGGGTAGTGTTTTAGGGTTTAGGTGGTGCTTGTGTAGTGTAGGGGGTCGTGCTGGGGGTAGTGTTTTAGGGTTTAGGGTAGTGCAGTGGTGTTTTTGTAGTGTAGGGGGTCATGTTTTAAGATGCAACGCTCCAATACCTGACCAGTCTGCACTACATAAAACTGCAAAAAAACTAAAAATAAAAAGTGTTTTGCACACTTTTGTCATTGGGCTATATGTGGGCTACATCTGGGTAATATTTGTGCTACATTTGGGCTCTTTTTTTCACTGGTGGCCATCTTGGAAGACTTCTTTGTTATGAAGTTTCCTAATTTCCTCATTTACTGCAGTCTCCTCAGTAGGAAATGCTTTCAGTTTTTTACTTTGATTCCATTAAGAAGGCATTCAGATGTGTCACACATTTGCCATAAATTCAGAATGTTAGCACTCTAGTTGTTCATTAGATCACTGTAGTAAAGCTACTGCTCACCAAGGAGTTAACTGGAAGTCTACTGCTGGTATTGAAAGTGATTGTTTCAGTCTGCATGTCAGAATTTTCTAATGAAATAGAAGAGGATTTGAGATCTCACTTAAAACATGCACTAAATTTTTTTTTGCAGCACTAACCATAATTTCTATGGCAAAATGAACCCCCTCATTTTGTTCCTTTTTAAATTAAATGTTTTAAGTGTTACCAGTTTATTCCAATCAAGATGGCTTCAGGTGTGCCATACTTTTGTCATAAGTAAGGCTGTTGGCGCTCTAGTTGTTCTTTAGAACACTCTGGTAAGCTGCAGTAGAACACAAAGGCATCAACTGACAGGCTGCTCCTGTTGAAATATAACAGGAAGATATTTGAGATCACACTTGAAACATGTCCTAATTTTTCTTTCTACAGCACTAACCATAATTTCTATGACAAAATGAACCCCATCATTTTGTTCCTTTTTAAATTAAATGTTTTAAGTGTTACCAGTTTATTCCAATCAAGATGGATTCAGGTGTGCCATACTTTTTTCATAAGTAAGGCTGTTAGCACTCTAGTTGTTCTTTAGAACACTCTGGGAAGCTGCAGTAGAACACAAAGGAATCAACTGACAGTCTCTGCCCTTGTTGGATGTACATGTTTTACTGAGAATGTCAGACTTCATTCTCACATGACTGAGAAAGATAATGTGAATTTACAGAAAATATGCTCTCATTTTAGCTTCTGGAGCACCTTCCAAAACTGTATGGGACAAGCATGTGAAAATTGTTTTCTCTCAAACATGATTCATGATATCCCAGCAGAAGGTTTTTCACAGGGTAAAATCACCTTAGAACACACCACAATTCCTGAAATTAGTATGGTACCATCAACAAATGAATTCTAATGTAACTAAAGTCTGTTATCACCCTTTATAGTTCTCCTTTTGGTAACCCTCAAAATCTTTGATTCACTACAATGCATTTCAATGGGGTACTATCATTTATATTGGTCCCAAGATGGCTGCCAGCAATTCCAGGATGAAGTGCTGACAGCCAATCAGATCTCACGATGACATGTGTGGTTAGGCTCCGCCCAGATATATTTGTGTTTTTACTTTTGATTTTCTCAGCAACTACTGAACGGATTTACACCATTTAACAAAAAGGGTTCTTTCTGAACCAAGAACTACCTCTTTGCCAAATTTTGTGTAATTCCGTTCAGCAGTTCGGGCTGTAGCCGTGTCTAAAGTTTCCTATGGGAAAATGAATGGGGAAAACATGTTTTGGGACCCCCTTTTTCTCGGCCCCCGCTGACGAATCACCCCGAAACTTTCAGGGTAGGAGCGGACCGGAGCGGGCCATAAAGTTTGAAAATTTCGCGAAGAATCGTCAACCGACGCAAGAGCTATTTCAAATAGAATGTCGCAGATTTCCTATGGAAAATAGGTCCTCCTAACTATAACTATCTACTGGCGACCGCCAGTAGATAATATATATATATATATATATATATATATATATATAGTGATTGAGTGTGTGAGTGATTGAGAGAGAGTGTGTGTGTGTGTGTGTGTGTGTGTGTGATTGAGCGATATTGAGAGAGGGCGATATTGAGAGAGGGGGCGATATTGAGTGTGATATTGAGAGATATATATATATATACAGCACATCGGTGGGGGGTTGGAGGGTGTTGAAGACTGAGTGGATTTGGCCCACAGAAAAGGCTAACCACAGGGAGTAATAAAGAAGATTAATGATCAGGGAGGGTTCTTCATTTGGAGTTGTAGGTCAGTCCCAACATTTTCTTGATGAGTTAGTTATGTGCCGAAGGAAGACCCATGTTATCCATTCTTCTTATGATACCTAGCCAGTTCCACTAGGTATGGAAGGAGATTTTAGGGGAGGTATTCCATTCGGATCAGTTTGAACTCCGGAGGTCCTCATAAGGTCAATTTAACATGAGGTCAGTCTACGGAAGGAAATAAGGCGATGCAGTGAAGATCCTTAGTAACATGGTGGAAGGGGTAAGTGACATTTGTATCCCCAAAAAGTTTGTGAATCAGGGATTATATTTGGGACTAAAGAGGGGAGAAGTATTTGTAGTCAAAATATGGGTTGAGGTGCTTGTTGCAGATTTGCAATTCCAACAGAGGTTGGAATCAATGACGCAGTTTAGAAATTCTAAAGTGTCCAGTATGTGTTATGTAGTGACCATAGTTTGGTTTGTGCAATTGATTGTGACATTTTATCTTTGAAGTGGGAAGACCAGATCTTTTTGAGCATGGTAGTAGGAAATGGGGAATCCCAGAGGATTGTAGTGAATGCCAAGCCCTGATAGGGTTTTCTTTTTTGGTGAGGTATGTTTTTGAAGATTTTAGATTGTGTAGATTTTTGAGGCAAGATGACCGGAGGCATTGGGTTTTGGGAGATTAGTAGAATGGATTGGCTCAAACTTTCTTAGCAGGACTTTCAATTGGAGGAATTTATAGAGATCGATATTGAAGAGGTTGAACATGGATTCGATTTCAGTTAAGATTTTAGGAGACGAGGTGTTACCTAGGTCCTCGACAAGATTGATCTCTTTTGATGCTCAATTTTCCTAGTATAGGGTGTGGTTGTCCATCTTAATGCATTTATTGTGCCTGAGGGAGTCCATATAGTTGTTTTTCATTTTCTGATCAATTTGTATTTGACACTGGGTATAATTCTATGATGAGAAATCTGTGGCTAGAAGTCTGACTGGATTAGGAAAAAAATTCGTGAGCAGTACCCCTGCGTGCCAGTACATGGCATCATTCGGGTCCACGTGGGGTCGTTGGCACCAGAATTGACATGTGCAATGACTATATAGGCATCACCCCAGCATGCTGACATCAGTTCTTTTCCTTCCGTGCCAGTCAGCACACATCCGGCGAGAGCTACAACCAGTCAATTTTTGTGATGACGGTGGTTTCAGCTCATCTGCAGAGATTGGGATCTTCTATCACAGCAGCAGGGGAGGGTTCTCCACACAAACTGGTCAATGCTCTGTCATCATGCGTGGAGATTGAGCGGCAACCGTTGAAAGCTTTTGACCTTCTGCCCCAAGTCTGTAATGTCATCTTGCCAGTCAGGCATCCCTCAAGCATGCCACCCGTTGCCATTGGGGCAAGTTTGAGGTATGGTGTGCAGGGAAACAGGTTGGCCCCCTTTCTGCCCCCCCCTTTCTCAGCTCCTTCTGTTTATTCTCTGTTGCCCATCAGGGCTCAGCTTTGGGCACCTTAAAATGCCATCTTTATTCTACTCTGCATTTCTGTGGTTGCCTGATCAGCCATCCCTTTTCAAGTCCTCTATTGTACATACCTTTCTGAAAGGTCTCCGACTTTTGTTCCCTCCTTCACCCTTCATCATGCCTCAGTGGAACCTAAAGTTAGTTTTGACTTTCCTGATGTGCGCTCCTTTCGAGCTGCTCCACAACAATCCTCTTGGACTTCTATCTGGCAAGACATCCTTACTAGTGGCAATAACATCTGCCCGGAGGGTCAGCGAACTCCAGGCTACAAGCTGGTCCTACGCACTGGAGCTTACTTCCTGCCGAAGGAGGCCACTCCCCTTCACTTAGGCCAGTCCATCCCCCCGCTTTCCTTTTATGCGTTGCCTCATCCCTCTAAAGAAGAGGAGCGACTCCACCTGTTGGACCCAAAAAGAGTGTGGTTGTTCTACCTTGACTGCACAAAAGAGTTCTGGGTGGATGAACAAATCTTCGTGGGTATGTCGGAGCCCAGAAAGGGAAGGCGGGACAGAAATGGACCATCTCCAGATGGATTGTACTCTGTATCAAAATCTTCTATGCATTGGCCAAAAAGGAACCCCCCCCCCCCTGAGGGTTTGCATGCTCATTCCGCCAAAGCTGTGACCACCATTAGCACGAGGAGCTCCAGTCCTGAACGTCTACCAGACAGCAACATGGCAATCTCTGTACACATTCACCAAGAACTACTGCTTGGACAGTCGGGTACGTAGAGATGGGCACTTTGCCCATTCGGTCTTTAAGGACATTTTAGTGTGATTGTTTCTCAGACCTGTCTCTGGGGAGAACTTGCTTGGGTAGCTATCCTAAGGTATGAAATCTGCAGCTAAGTCTATCAGATGAACAACTTACTTACCTTTGGTAATGCCTTATCTGGTAGGCACTCTATCTACCTGCAGATTCCTTACCGACCCACCCATCCTCCCCGCTGTGTGAACAGATTTCTAGGAACAGAGCTGTTTCCCTTTCAGGGCCCTAGTTTTCCACACCCGTGGTCTGCGTTCTTCGAGGCTCCGTGCTCCTAGCGTGGAAAGTTTCAATAAGAAACTGACGTCAGCACGCTAAGGTGGCTCCTATGACTTCACTTCTAGCGTGGCTGCTGCCAAACACCACCTGCTTGCACACAGTGGTACTGCTCACGAAAACATTTCCAGATCCCGTCTGACGCCTGGGGATAATTCTAAGGTAAGGAATCTGTGGGTAGATCGCCTCTACCAGATAAGGAGTTGCCAAAGGTAAGTGACTTATTCTTTAGGCCCTGTAATGTATTGAGCGATCTCCAGACGAGATGACTTTTAAATTGTTCATAGGGAACCGAGAGGGATAGGGTGGTGTAGATCTTTCTCAATTTGGAGCCAGCTCTGAGGGTGAGGAGGAGATGGTGTGGACCACCGAGCACCTTGTACGGCTAGGAAAGCTGTTTGATATTTGGCGGTCAAACTATACAAAAAAGAGACCACAAAATTTCCTAAGTTTGGCGTGGGAGATGTGTTTTTTGACTTTCCAGAGGAAATGGGAGACTGAAGAGTCTAATAATTTGAAAAAGGCGTTGTGGGAGCATATTAGCTGGGAAGCTGACAAGTGGGGTAAGCATCATTTTGATCATTTCTAGGCAGCCCCACCAGTGCTTAAGTTGAGCCAGTGGTTTTGGAGTGCTCAGCACCGATTCCGATTTGTCATCACCGGTGCTTAAGACAGTCTGCCACATGGTAGGGCTGTCTATCTAATTTACAGATGAGCACAAGTTGTATATTAATTCATACATAAAAAAATGGCTAATACCAGCTATTCAAGCCATTCTTATAGCTTTGGGGACCTGGAATAGTCTGAATCATCACACTTGTAGGAGTGTGATGCTTTGTAGTTGTGTTGGTACTGTCACTGGCAGGGGCAATGGGTAGTGCCCTGGCACTTACTTTTTACAAATTAAGCACTGGCTCCACCAGATAATGGTAATGTATTTAGGGAATCATTGAGATAGAAGGGATTTGATTTTCTCAAAACATTTCTTCTCATTCAAGGAAAGCGTTTGTCAGGTCTTTTCCGAACCAGATACCCAAGTATTTTAGTAAGGATTTTTGCCATTTCAAACCAGTTCTGAATTTCAGAGCTATTGCAGTGGATTTTCAGGGGAAATAACTGTTTTATCCCTGTTGAGGGAATATCTGGAGACTTTCGAGTAGTCCTAAATATAATTCATAATTTTTGGGATAACCCGGTAAGCATGATCAGAGAAGATCAGAATGTCATCCGCATATTGGGCAGCCTTCTTGGGGCCTTAGCGGAAGGCTTATCCCTATCATTTTAGGGTCTCTTCTGGCAGTAAGTAGGAATCAATAGAGAAGAAAAAGTAGTGGTGAAAGGGGGCAACCCTGTCTGATATCTCGTAAAAGATTGAATGATTTGAAGGTAAAACCATTAATTTTGACTGAGGCAATAGGATTCGGAGTAGAGTGCAAGGATAATTTTGGAAAATTGATCTCTGTTACATTTACAAAGGATCGCTCTCAAAGTCCATGAGACTATCAAAAGCTATTTCCGCGTCTAGGGCTATAGCTGCAGTTGGGGAAAGGAGAAGTTTGGCTTACTGTAGGACATGGCGAGCCATTCTGATATTATGTTTAGCCAACCTTTTTTTAAGAAATCCTATTTACACCGGGGGAATCAATAGGTGCAGGTGCTTTTCGAGTCTGTAAGGATTTTGGTGTAAATTTAGCAATCCAAATTTAGCAAGGATATGCAGCAATAGTTTTTAACATTGAGGAGGGTCTTTGCCATCTTTGGATAGTACCACAATTGTGGTATTAGAGGCTGTCCCCGGAGCAAGAGCAAAATAAGTGATTTGATGGAGGGGATTGATTAGTAGGTTCAAGCTCTTTATAAAATTTACTATTGAAGCAATCGGATCTGAGGGTGTGAATATGCCACGTTACAACGCATGCGATACATCGCATATCATTACAACGCAAGTCATTACAACGACTTGCTGTAGGGGGCGCGCTGGATTTTGGAAAAGTAGAATTTACTATTCCAACTCCAGTCTGTGCAACAGTAGGGAAGGTGTTGGATTTTAAATCCAACACCTTCTACCCCCTACAGCAAGTCGTTGTAACGACTTGCGTTGTATTGGTTTGCTATGTAAAACACGGTCATTGTAATAACCGCGTTGTAATGGCATGCGATGTATCGCATGCGTTGTAAACTGTTTCCCTGAGGGTGTTGACATTTTTCAAGAAATGAATAGCTTTAGTGATTTCCTGTAAATCTATGGGTTTATTCAATGCACTTCCTGCATCTAGAGAAAGGAGAGAATTTGTTAATGTAAGCTTTGCATTCTAGAGGATCTATGTGGGAGTCTGGAGTGTTTAGTTTTTTAAATAAAAGGTTTGAAAAGCATCTAATGTCAGTAGTAGATGTCAAAATACGTTCCAATTAATCCTCGATAGAGGGCGTTAATATATAGTTTAGAGGTAGTTGACCAAGTATCGACCTGCTTTGTTTTTCGGTTAATCATGGAGCCTCCGGTACAGGTTTTGTTTAATGTAATTTGATATGATTGCTTGTATTTCAGATTTTAGGGTGGTGGATTAAACTAGAATGTCATTCCTCCTCCATGATTTTGGTGGGGAGACCAAGAAGGTCGAGCTCAAGGGATATGCAGGCATGGTCAGATACCAGGATTGGTTAGATTTTTGGTTGGAGGCAGATTTGATCAAATTAGCATCTATTGGTGGATAATCTATTCTAGATCGTCATTGAGATGTGAGTAAAAAGCATCACCACCTGAGGGGTTGAAAACATACAAGGCATCAGTAAGGTTGATGGACCTTTATAGGTGAGTTGTGAGTGAGCTCTATTACATCTGAATTTGGGGCATGCATATATGGGAATTGTGGCACAGGCAGTAATGCAACAGGGAAAAGGCAGTAATGCACTGTATTTATCCAATAAGGTGCATTCCTGGCTTTTCCCCCTGCACTGGTGCAGTTTTGGCAACCTAGTGCCTAGTGCCAATGCAGGAACCCTTGAACCATGGTGCAAGGGTTCCTGCATTACAGGCAGGATTGTTTTTGTGTAGGAAGGGGCACCTTCCTGCACAAAAGCAATCCATAGGAATATGCCTCTTTTTACCGCTGCCCGTCACCCTGCATGTTACAACGCAGTCGTTACATCGACCGCGTTGTAACAATGCATACCATTACCCTGCAAGTCGTAACCACGACTTGCGGAGGGGGGCGCTGGATGTTGGAATAGTATAATTTACTATTCCAATTCCAGTCTGTGCGGACAGTAGGGAAGGTGTTGGATTTTAAATCCAACACCTTCTCCCCCCTCCGCAAGTCATGGTTACGACTTGCGTGGTAATGGTATGCGTTGTTACAACGCGGTCGTTGGAACAACCATGTTGTAACAACATGCGGGGTGACGGTTTCGTGGTCAGGGTTGTTTACCATCCATAGTGGAATTTTACTCTGTGTGCTGCAGAATGTAGCATACACAGAAAGAGGAAAACCAAGGAGAAATGAAGATATTTCTCCTCGTTATGCCTGACTTGGGGAGGCGTAAGATTTTGATGCATTTCCCAAGTTTACAAGTCCTTGTAAATCTGGGAATGCGTAAAAAACCATGGGAACACCCAGTGCAACGCCTCCGTAGTGCAGAGTAAGGCAACACAGTGATTTGCGCTGCATTACTCCATATCTGTGAGCCAGTTAAAGTGGCTTTGCGTGGCTTCATAAATATGACTGAAAGGTTTGCGTCATGCATGTAACATGTTGCGTGGTACAAGCATGACACAGTCCACATAAATATGCCCCTTGGTTTTTGAAATCCTATCTAGGTTTCCATCCAAGAGGAGATTGAAGTCTCCTCTTAGAATGAGCCTTGAGTTCGGGGGGGGGGGGGACAGGAGATCTAAAATGGATATGTGCGAAGATGACTAAATTGTCGGGTCATCGTTTCATTGTATAAATATAAAAATAGACACAAGGAGATGATGGACGGAGCAGTGAAACTTTTCAGACACTCACCCCCTAGTCACACATCTGGGCTGAATCCATCATTGTTCTTTAGCTCACTTCCCCACCCCAGTTCAGACCCAGCTATATGCAAATCGGTCTTGACCCTGTGCCTCATGGGAACAGTCCAGCCCGAACTGCCAAGCCAGGTCTTCCCTGGAACGAAACAAGTATCCTGGGACCGGTTTCAGGGTAACACCCCGAAACACATCATCATGTGTTTGCTAAATATAAAAAAATATTTTTAGTTTTTTTTATTTATTAAGGAAATAACATTTTTTTTTTGTGGGGAGCAGAAGTGGTCTGCAGTCCAGTGGTAGTTAAATTTGTTTGTGTCATCAGCATTTAACCTGGTTTCTTGCAATAACAAGAACAACAATTGATGGCCAGAATGCAGAACAATGTCATACATTCACCCCAGTACAGAGATCTGGGTCTAAATCCATCGTTTTTTTTTGCTCACCATGCCATTCCAGTTTGGACCCAGCCATATGCAAATCAGTCTTGACCCTGCGCCCAATGGGAACAGTCCAGCCCGAACTGCCAGGCCTCCCTGGACTGGAAACAAGCATCCTAGGACCGGTTTCGGGCTTTCAGCCCTCATCAGCCAGGATAGCTTGACTCCAGTGGCATGGAGAGCACTGGACCCAAGTCTGGGCATACCCGCCCCACTCTGGGTGACAAATGCAAAAAGAACAATTGATGGACAGAATGCAGAACAATGTCATACATTCACCCCAGTACAGAAATCTGGGCCTAAATCCATCGTTTTTTTGCTCACCATGCCATTCCAGTTTGGGCCCAGCCATATGTAAATCAGTCTTGACCCTGCGCGCAATGGGAACAGTCCAGCCCGAACTGCCAGGCCAGGTCCTCCCTGGACTGGAAACAAGCATCCTAGGACCGGTTTCGGGCTTTCAGCCCTCATCAGCCAGGATAGCTTGACTCCAGTGGCATGGAGAGCACAAGACCCACGTCTGGGCATACCCGTCCCACTCGGGGTGACAAATGCAACAACACCACGTCTCCTTTCAACTTGTAGCAATACTTTCTTTTGTTTGACCTGATGGTTTAGACCTTTGGTGGTAAGAGATAATATATGACATTTTGCGTGTTAAGATGTCATTGATTGGGGATTGTGAGGTGTGTGGGTGTAATGTTTAGAGAGAGCGGTTACATTTGCCAACCATAGCTTAGAGCGAAAAGGAGCAAGGATGAGGAAAAGAAGTGAAGTAAGGGGAGGGGGATAGAGTAAGGATGGAGAGGAAGTGAAGACAGACAAACCATAAGAAAACCACCAAAGCGAAATCCACCTCGGAGAGCAAGTATGCTCTCAACTACTCCACAGGCAGATATAATGGAGAAACGAGAGAATAAGCACCACAAACAGCGCATAGTTGTGATGTAGCATGTATAAATGCAATTAAACTCACTTATGACCAGACTTATAGAAGAAAGCTGTTAACTGGGAGCTCCACAATTATGGAGCAGTAATGGTTATCCAAATGTGATTAGTACCAAGGGCACAGAAGTCACGGAGAAAAAAGGGATGAGCCTTGAGATGGGGAAGAGTTGATAGTATGTGATGTATAAGGTGCATCATAATGTTTATTTTGGATCTGACTAGAATATGTAGAGATTCTCTCTTTATATAATGACAATATTGAGATCTAGGTAGTGAAAGTACAAAGGGCCAGTAACTTGTAGTTGCCGAGTTCCCCCACAAGTATAAGTTATGCTAAATTACAATAACTCGAACTAGAAATAGAAGTTCGAGAGGTTTCTCTCCAAGGGTACTTAGGCAGTTGCTGAGTTAACACAATTTAGTCTAGAATACAATAATATTAGCCTGTAAGGAAAAACAATGATTAGTTAGAGAGGGATTCCTCTCAAGACAAGCTGTATAGAGCAAGTAAAACATTTTGTTGACAAAGACTTACACCAGCCCCAACTAGGGATATCAAGGGTAATGATGTGATGTAACTGTTAAAGCTGCAATTTTTAATTAAAACATCGGATGATGTTGAAATTGTATTAAGTATAGTCAAATGGAAGACGTCTCTCCTCTGTTAGATTGTAGAGAAACAACTGTATGCAATTGTAATATGTGCTGATCAGACCCTCACTGAGGTGTTGGGAGTTCTAGAGGGCTGGACAGCTGGGGGGCCACAATCTGTGGAAGGAAAATATCATTAGCAGAAAACGGGAGAAAAATCAGATCTTGACAAATGGAGCAAGCAGCTTATTTCAATGGAGTGGTCTAGCATTGAGTTAAAGGAACGAAGGTCATGGGGTTCATTAGATTCTTGCTTTCCCACTGAAAATTATTTTCAAGCGAGATGGACCTACAAATTGGAATGGTATTGAAAGATCCTGGAGTTCGCCATGAAGGGAAACAAACCATTTCCTGCTTTGTACTGTATTTTTAGAGTAGTCTTGAGCAATGGAACTCATGTTTTCTTCCCATGTGACACTCTAAGTTCATTCAAAGCACACATGCAGTAAAAATCCAAAATATCAGCTTGTTTTTGCTTCTGCAGAGCTAGTGAGGAGATGAGATGCACTGGAGATCAGATGGAAGGGGGAAGAGCAGGAGTGAATGGCAGCACCTCATCACAACATCCATTTTATCCAAAATGGTGTTTTTATATAAATGTGTCATAACTAAATTACATTAACAAACTCACTCCTATATATTATATTTGTTCCAACTGTGATCATGTTAATTCCAGTGGTGGCTTCTCCGCTATGGTGGAGTCCTCCCTCGCCACACCCCCCTTTATCAGTCTCAAACCATTAAAAAATAAAACGAGAGTAAGTGTTTATTATAGTTTTATTTTTCTTACACTAGCGAGGCTTGGGGGCCGGCCGTCCGTCATGGAGGGAGAGTGGTGAGCAAGGCATTGTTGTCACTGTGCATGTCTATTTGGTCGGCGATCTCAGGTCAGCCAAATCGTCGGGCGCAGTGAAGCTCTCTCCAACCCGAGCTGCATTGCTGGGTTGGAAAGAGCAAGCACAGGCTTCTAGTATCACTAGGAGTGCAAATCCTCAGCATTGAGGCCAATCCGAATGCTGCTTTCAGCATCATGAAAGGAGCGTCACAGTTGGCTGCAGGGGATTCTAGTGTAGTGTAGTTCCTATTTCCCTGATAGGTTCTGCGCATTGGAATAACATACACTATAGGCTTGGCATAGGACTGGGGTCGTTATGCCCCTATCGCGTATATTAAACTTAATTACTGGGTACCAGCTAGCTCAGAGGCCATTAGAAACTTCTTGACAACAAGAAGGGAATAGCTTCTGGCAACCACATAATATAAAACCGTGATCCCTCAGGATCGTGGAAACCATATACTATTTTTCATTCAGTCCCTCATCTCAGAGAAGTACATGGAAGAAACAGTCGGGTGTGTTTACAATAAAATTTATTGCACAGTTGTTGTTCTAGTACTGGTAATATGTGCTGCAACAACTGTTGGACAGTAGCAGAGAAATATGGCCAGCAGTGCAGTTAAATAAAAATGCATGGTACAGTTTTACCATTGTGCATTAGTAATGAACACATACATGAAATATAGAATGCATTTAAGATGAAGCCTATACCCCTATGATGCCTAACTAGATGTACCTAAGTGTACCTAGCATGTGAGTAGGTCTTAGAGAGCCAAGAATCCCCCCAGGATTTAGTCTAACCCCATTACTTTAGTGGGACTTCATCCTGATCTCGACCTGGACACCCCAGGATGGGTGGATGGACCTTTGCCAGCTGGAGCTGTGGCATGACGCAGGTTGCAGCGTCTCAGGTCCGAGTGTCGGCATGGAAGTCTCGGTCCCCTCTAGTTTGCTTCGGCAAAGGGAGGTATATTTATACCTGATAGGTGTCTTGGAATGTTAGTATTGACGTAAAGTCGGTCAGAGGAAGACGTCAGGAATGAACCCTTAGGGAATAGTGGTTCATGCATATTTAATGAGTTCTTGGAGAAATCCATAATCCTGTGCTAGGGAAAATCCCAAGAGCTTAAGGGACTGTTTCTAAGAACTCGTTGTGACGTAGGTTAGTCACTGTTGGACATGGAGATGACGTATTTAGGATGGACAGTCTTCTGCACCCAGAGCACACGTCTGATAAGGGACAGCCTCTGTTGCTCGTTATTGTGAAGGGAGGGCTAATGTAGGTGAAGGGGCCTTTAGTGGGTGAAAAGGCCTGCCTGTCTTTGTGGCACGAAGGATTTGTGCCTCTGAAACGGCGCACCTATGTTAGGGCCTCAATCCAGCACATAACACCCACTCCAATCTATGGACAATCGTGAATAAACCATTAAAAGCAAACTACGTGACTAAAATAGGCATTTGCATATAATTGGCAGGTAGTTGCATGAGAGTGGTTTATGAGCTGAAAAAATAGCAGCTGTTAAAATATGTAAAATTACTATAGACTCTGTGGAGACAGGAAAAATCTATAGTGTCATTAAAAAAATACTCTCTTAGAGTCAGTAGTTACTTATAAAAGTTCCTGTTTATAAAATTGAAAACTCTTACAAGCTGTTCAGAAGACCATGCTTTCTTTAGAAGAAAAAAAAAAGGTCAATTTAGAGGGAAAGCTCCAAGCACTCGGTGAGAGTTGAAACAATAAGAGAAAAAATGTGTTTCATGACATGTTTTTAGCAAACTAGAGATAGAAAGTGCTGGCTGGGAGACACAACATTTCTGTTGCTAGTTACTGCAGGGGACGGACCTTTGTAATACCTCACAGAATCTTTGTGGGAGCACAGAACCGTGCAGCCAGTTGCTGGTTCTGAGGCAGCTGGTGCTGTAATCGATACCTTGGTGCTGCTAAAGGAAGCAAAAAGGCACCCACTGGATTTGCAAGGAATGCTTTGGTTTGATGAGAATACGCTTGGGACAGAGCCAAGCATGGGACTTCAGCAGTTCCAGCCTGGTGGTAAATGCCGCTGGCGTTTTCTTTGGAAGTGTCAGACAGATGATGACCACGCATTCTTCACTGCAAAAACGGGCATCAGAGAACAGGTATGTTGCAGTTGCAGTCTTTTCAGTCTGGTCTTTTAAATATTAGAAACCATGAGAAGCATAGTTCCTGTTCGCGAGGTATTCCCAAGGTGTATCACACTGCTTGTATGTGAAAGATAAAATTTATCAAAAAGGAAAGAGGGGCAGTCTGTATTTAAGAGTGCTATTTTGCAAAAAAGAAAAAATAGTTCTTTAGCTGATGTGAAATGAAAAATAAAAGTGCTGCACAAGCATGGTTTTCAGATTGCTTAAAGCATTGAATTTTACAAAGGAAACTTTTGTTTCACAACTGTCAGTGTTGGGGCTTCTAGCCAAAAAAAGGCACAACTTCACTACACTGTAGGATTTCACTACCTCTGGATGTTAGTATACATAAGCCAGACCTACGTTCTGTACAAATGAGTCCCTTGGTGATGTTCGGGAAACATTTTTGTGACTGGTATTTGTGTCAAAAGGCCAAACCACCCATACTTTCCTAACTGGGTCTGTCCTGTTTTGTAAATGGCATCTAATGTTGCCCCTGCTGATGTATGTCAACTATTCCACCCCCGTGCGATGGTGTTTGGTGGTGTTTGGCAATGTTCCTACTGGTGTTTAAACAACCACATTTCTAGATGCATTACAATTGTGTAGGAGTTGATAACCTTAATGAAGGTAACTGGTATAAAACGTCACAATAAGAATAAATCTCTAACATTTCATGATCTGAAAATGTAGCAATTATTCCTAAAACAGACAGCATATTATTCAGTGAATCAGTAACCCAATTTTCAGAAAAATGTACTGCAGGTAATGACATCACTGAATGAATGATAAAATGAATGAAAATGAATGAAAGTTCAAAATACATTAATCGGAATTAAAAACCGGATGATTAAATACATCATTTAGAATACAAAGGCTTGTTCAGGCCGAATACATTTATAAGTCTCTCTTGCACTTGAATTGAAAATGGACGTGGCTTCAGTTTTATGTTGATCCTGTGTTGTAGAAAGTGCCCATTAAGAGTCATACTAAAAGCTAGCTCTAAGCAAAGCCAGAGCAGAAAAAGATGAACCCAGAAATACTCCATAGTTCTACTCATGGTGAAGCCAGGTCTGTATCTTTTGGAAAAAGAAAAGGTTCAAAAGTTTGTACTTGCATGTTCGTGGTTTGTTTTTGGGCTGGCTTCGCTTCCTGTTCACGTGGAGCCATGGAAAACGTATTACAGTTAATGAAATAGCCAGTGGCTGTATGATCAATTGTTGAAATTGCATCATGTTTAGTTGAAGTTATTTCTGCTGTTTTTAATAGTTGATGTCTTTGCTGAAAAACGTTCAGATGTTGAAGTTAATATTGTTTTTGTTGAAAAACATTGATGCATTTATTATTTGATGTTTTTTTTAAAAAAACGTTGAAGCTGGTATTTGATGCTTTTGTTGAAAAACGTTGAAGCTTTTATTATTTGATGCTTTTGTTGAAAAATGTTGAAGCATTTATTATTTGATGTTTTTGTTGAAAAACTTTAGCTTTTATTTGATGCTTTTGTTGAAAAACGTTGAAGCATTTATTATTTGATGCTTTTGTTGAAAAACGTTGGTGTACACATTTGTTTTTGGCCAAATTGCAACTTGAGTGTTGTCTTGACTTTTATTTAGAATTTGAAAGGTTGGTTCAAGGAGAACTAGTTCCATTGCATTGTTGCATAGTCCCCCACTCCATGGATTTGATTTCTCAAACGTGATGAGCTTTTCAGTTTGAATTTCTTGAATAGTAGTGAGAGGGACGTCTACTACTGTGGAGTTCACGAGTCCTACTGCTCAGTATTGGCCACATAGTTTTTGGTTGATTCTTTCATTTGAAATGAATCAGTTTTCCTTTTTCACGGCAAGATGTGGCAAAAGTACAGTTCTTGTTCCTTTCACTTCGAGGAATGGCACAGGTTTTCCTGTATGAGGGGGCAAATTCCTTTGTATCCACAATCTTTATCTCTCTCTGCCCAGATCCCCGACTTTTGGGATTCAGACAGGTCTTGCCGTGATTACCTCAACTTCCCAGTGGCGGCCTGTTTCACTTTTACAGGAACTAAAGGAAACAAAGAAACAAAGATTCTGTCAAACAGCCAAACGATCATAGATACAGAATGGTTTTCATCCACCACTGTGCCTTCACATTTATGATCAGGTTCCCAAATTCGTAAATGGAGTCAGACCTCCTAGAGAGCTTCTTGGCTGGGTGTGTATTGCCCCCTGAATCCATATGTGTTTGACCCCACTAACGCCCCTGCCTAATACCCTAGCCGTTAAAGATTGCTCTATGTCCCAGTTCTTCCTTTCCACTACCTAAATTCCCTCAGGATGGTGTTGGAGAGGAGTACCGCAATGCTACGCCCATCCCTTCCATGGCCTCTTTGTAAGCCCGAGAGCCAAACGCGGAGCCACAGCCAAGGTGTAACGTTGATTGCGTATGTGCTGAGATTGACTCGCAAATCTTTTAGAACAGTTCGAGCATCAGCCGAGCGCTAAGGCCATACCTATAGGAAACTTGAGCACGGATCCACTGCCACCAAGATATATTTTTAAGCCACCTCAAAATTTGAGGGGCCACAGTGATCCTGTTACACGACACAATCTAGTAGACAGTCTGATGCTGTCTAGCAATGGGACCTGCGCGGGTCTTGTGATGGTGGAGCCTGGCATCTGTTTACAAATGTTGCAGTTCAAGACAAAGTCAATAGTCTGACTTCTGAACCCTGGCCACCAATAGCACTGTTGCAAAGAAGAAATGGCTATTACCCCTGAATGCGCAGAGCCCAAGCCCTTGTGTGCTTTAAATGATTAATTCCTGCCTACTATCCATATTTGGAAATACTCTATCCCCCACCCCAGGAATCTGAGCATATGGAATGTTGTTTGCACCTAACTTGTAGGAGTATATGAGTGGAAATTTCTTAGGCACTGCTGTGCTGCCTTTGCGTGAAGCAATTACAGCCACCATATTCTAACCATCTATTCTCGTTGTTGAACGAGTGTGCGCAGCTACGGAAGCTGTGTGAACAGCCTCCTGTGTGGCTTCAAAAGCCAATGAATTCCCTTAAACGTGCACGCCATCACGTTAATGACTCAGCGTGTTAATCACGTGAGTTTTTGGTAGGTCGTTTTTCAACTCCACTACCTGTTCCCATAATTTGTGTTTAATTATGCCACCTTTTTCATCTTTAAGCCCATTTTGTTCCCAATGGTGTAAATATTTATTATGATTGCACACTTAAATGGAATCACACACAATGTGTGGGGAATTCTCGATCTGTATTTTCAAGCGCCAGTTTGAATGCTTGTAGTTCAGCTTGCTGAGCTGTACAATCTCCTAGAGATTGAGTTTTAGTGACCAATGGTCTGAAGTTACCATCGCGCATGCGACCTTTAACGATTGCGCACGCTGCACTGTAAGCTTGCTTACTCCCTGTAGCGGGTTGTGCTGATCCGTCAGTATAAATTATAAATTCGTACTGATCGAGAGGCAAAATTTCAGTGGGCAGAGGTAGTTCGTTTCTCAACTGAACTACTTGTTCCCAAAGCGTTTTATGCTTTATTGTATGATTGCACACAGGAAAAGGAATCCCACACAATGAGTGTGGGGAAATCTCGACCCGTGTTTACAAGTGCAAGTATCGAGGCTTTTAAAGCTGCCAACCGAGCCGTGCTATTACCTAGAGGTAGTTTTTTGGTGCAATGAGGACGGAACTGGCCATCCAGCATCTGATCTTTAACAAAGGCGGCCGGTGGGGCAGACCCATCAGTGTAAATTTTATAAATTCATACTGATCTAGAGGCAAGATTTCATTTGGTAGACAATGTTCTTTTTCATATTGCAGGAATGCCTGTGTTTTTAAACTTGGATCAAATCTGGATTCAAAGTCTGATGCAGCAAAAGAATTAGCCCTTTGTATCCATTCTGGATGTAAGGCTTTGGCATTAGGAATGCTAGCACCGGTACTGGGGTGACGACAATAATGCATCTTCCCATGAGCCAGTGCTCTTTCTTTTGCTACAGCAGTCTGGTTGTCAGAATTTTTTTCTGTTGAATTAAAACTCATTTCTGCGTTTGTGTACAGATGAGATTTGTATGCGATTGGTACAGTTTCACCTTCATTAAAGGTTTAATAAGTGTACCCGCATTGACCCAAAATGATACTGAGTACCAAGTGGCACAAGTTTACGTGTGTGTGTGTGAGAGAGTAATGGAGTGTGTAGACACAATGGCAGCGATGTACAGTCGACACAGAATAAAATTATGTGTAGTGAGAGGGAGGACCTGTGAGGAAAAAGGAGAACAAACGTTTGATTGAGAAGTGGCCCGACTGTTTATGAGGGTGTGTGGTGGGAGCACGTATGTGTGATGGAGAGTGGTAGAGCCGGGTGTGTTTGATGTCCTTTTCTGATGGAGATTAAGTCAGGACGGCACGTGTGTGTGTGTGTGTATGTGCATTTCTTTCAGAGGAGGAGAGGCAGACTGTGTGTGACCGCAGGTTATGGTGGTAAACTTGTTTTGTTACCGAATTATTCGTGTTTTAAGTAATTCTGATTTGTTTCCTTTTTATGGTAAATGAGCTCCAAGAACATAAAAGCCATGAAATACAGCCAGGCCCGGCATTTCTGACATTCCAGTGGAATTAATCAAATTAAACCTGCTGTTAGCATTTCCCTCTTTTTGGCCACATAATGTGATTAGCAGAGTGTGGGGTCCTGTGGCTTTTGGGAAAGAGGTTCATAGAGGCAGACAGCATCCTTAATGTAATGAGGATCTGCGGTGAGAGGGAGGCTGGAGGGGTGAAGACTGTGAGCCCTGGAGGACCAGCATCCTTAATGTGACGAGGGCCCTGAATATGGTGAGAGGCATGAGGGTGGAGGGGGGCGCTTAAAGGCCTGAGAGGACCAACATCCCTAAGTACAGAGGCCTAGATTTAAAGGATGTGCTGTAGGAGCAGAGGATGTGGGCCCGAGAGGACCAGCAACCTTATCATAAAGAGAGGCGAGAAAATAAGGATGGGATGGAGGAAGCAGAGACTGAGGACTTGAGAGGACCAGATTCATTCATGTCACAAGGGCCGATGATATGGAGAGTGAGGGTCAGTGGAAAAGAAGGCCTGAAAGAAGGTAGCATCCTTCAGGTGATGAGGGTTTAGGAGGCAGGGGGCACGCGGTTGGGGGGGAGGTACAAAGAGATGTGAAGGTAAGGTAACAACATCCCTAGTGTAGGGCGGACGACGTGGAAGAGGTGGAGGCAGGGAGCCTGATGGGGACAGAAAGTATCTTAATGTAATGAGAGCCGAGGAGGGCGGGGTGGGGGGCACAATAGAGAGGCAGAAGCTGGCACCATAGGAGGGCAACATCTGCAAGGCAAGGAGAGCTGAGGAGGCTGCGTGGGCTGGACAAAGGTACAGAGGAGAGGTGAAGATTAACGCCCTTACATGAACAGCTTCCTTAAAGTAGCTAGAGACCCGTATCAGAGTGGGGGTGTTTGAGGGAGAGATGAAGGGTAGTTTTGTGAGGGGATGGGGCAGTTCTGGATGAGAGCCCTCTTTGACTCATCCAGGTTATTAGGAGTGCAAGGAATGTGCAGAGCAGAGTGCAGCCACGGGGCTATGTGGGGAACATAAGAGCAGTGCATAATGAGTATTAAAAAAATGAATCTCGGCACACGCTCTTTAGATTAAAACATCTGAAGCTAAAGTGTGTGTGCCGCAATCGCTTGAAAAATAAAGATATAGAAAATGTGCATTGTGTTTCTATTTCTTTACTTTTGAAGCAGTCGTCTCACCCGCGCTTTAGCTTCGGATGTTTAAAGCTAAAGCGCGTGTGCCGCAACTGAAACTAAAGTAAACAAATAGAAAAAAAATGGCGACCGCACGCTTTTTTTTCAATTTGTTTACTTTTTTTTCTATTTGTTTACTTTTGTTACAATGGCGGAACCAGCGCTTTAGCTTTGAACATCTTAAGCTAAAGCGCGGGTGCTGCAAGTGTTTCAAAAGTAAAAAAATAGACAAAAATTGCAATTTTATTTTCTATTACTTTACTTTTGAAGCAATAGCGGCACCCGCGCTTTAGCTTAAGATGCTTAAAACTAAAGCGCGGGTGCCGCCATTGTAAACATTAGTAAATAAACAGAAAACAAATGCATGTGATCGCAAGATCGCAATTAACAGCAAATAAAAGCGTGGCCGCCATTGAGGCATGCGCGCTGGTTCAAATGTTTTTTTTTTAAAGTTGCGGAAGAGCCTGTCCTGCTTACAGCGGGCTGGACTGTTCCCATGAGGCACAGGGTCAGACTGATTTGCATATGGCCATGTCTGAACTGGGGTGGTGGAGTGAGCTAAAGAATGATGATGGATTAAACCCAGATCAGTTGACTGGGGGTGAGTGTTTGATTTGCTCTAACGTTCCGTCCATCATCCCCTTTGGTATCGCTTTGTTCGCCCTAAGTTGGCAGGGTATGCCCAGACGTGGGTCCCTTGCTCACTTTGCCACTGGATTCAAGCTAGCCTGGCTGATGACAGCTGATTAGCCAGAAACCGGTCCCAGGATGCTTGTTTCCGGTCCAGGGAAGACATGGCTTGGCAGTTCGGGCTGGACTGTTCCCATGAGGCACAGGGTCAGACTGATTTGCAGATGGCCATGTCTGAACTGGGGTGGTGGAGTGAGCTAAAGAATGATGATGGATTAAACCCAGATCAGTTGACTGGGGGTGAGTGTTTGATTTGCTCAAGCGCTCCGTCCATCATCCCCTTTGGTATCGCTCTGCTTACAACAGCAGGCACGAGAAAGGCAAATAAAAGAAAGGCGCGGCCGTGCCATGCTGGTTCAATTAAAAACAAGTGCGGCCGTGAAAGTGAAAGCGACAGCGCTCTGTTTATTTAGTAACATAATCCACAATGCGACGAGGAAGCAGATAACCTTTTAACTTTTATTGGCAGCATTTGCACAGGATTTGAGCAAACAACAAGCGCGGCCGTGAAAGTGAAAGCGATCGTGCGTGTTTATTTAGTAACATGAGCCCCAACACGACGAGGAATGCAGCTGCACCTGCGCGCCGCTGCTCGCTCCCGAGACCAAAACGCAGTGGGAGTGAACATTTCAATAAGAGGTAGGACAAGCACCCGCCTTTGGCCATTTGCGTGCTTTCATTCTTGAAAGACACACGCAAAGGCCACTAGAATGTGTGTGAGGAGTGAGACCCACACAGAAAAGTTTTGAGCCCTCACAAGAAGCCTCCCATAGAGCAGCGCATGGCCCTGCGCTAGGCTTGACCTAAAAACAACAAAACTTTAAAGGAAACATATCTCAATCAAGAGGTAGATCTCCTCCACAGGAGCCCTCTGAAAAGAGGTAAAACCTTAGGAATAAGGATAATATTAGGAAAGCTGACAGGTATCAGGATACTGCTACACGTTCCTCTCGTTTCTTTCAGGGTTTATCAAAAAACTCCGAGAGGGAAGGATGGTCAGAAAGACAAGAAGAGCGTACAAAGTCCAGAGACAAGCAGCACGCTCAAGATTACACTTCCAAAAAAGAAGAAAAACCAAAGCAAAAGCCACAGTTCAAAAAGAAGAAAGTTGCAGGTCTAAAGATCAGACATGCCCAGGACTCAACTACTGAATGGGGAATGGGCTCTGACGATGCTAGACCGTGCGGCAGAAATAAAAATAGGTCGCCAGAACCTGATGGAATTTCTGGTGACAGCGGACTTGAATGATTATATCATGGTGGAAACACCTGATACTAGAATAAGTGTCCCACATAAAGTATATGAAATAACGCTCCAAATGGAGGGGGGCAAAAGTAGGAAAGTGAGAGGTCTCTTTTGGGAGAACCTGACGTTTGGCTATGATATTTTATTAGCTGAACAAGATTGGCCACCAGCATTCGTCATGGATTGCCCTAAAGGAGAAACGGTAATTCTTCCGGCATTCTCAGATGATAATCCCAGGCATTTGCAACACACATATGTGCAGAAATGGATGGTAGCCCAGGCTCCAGCATTATACAAAAACCATGTTGGATGGGATGAGGATTCAACCCACCACATAATTCCTTTCAAAAATACTCCAACTGCACAGAGGCAGTATCCAATAAAGCAAGAAGCTAAAAAACAGGTCAGGGAGATCTTAGATCAACTTGAATACCAAGGGGTGATTGAAACTTGCACCTCTCAAATGAACAATCCTTTGTTTCCTGTCATGAAACCGGACAATACATATCATCTAGTTTTAGATTACAGACATTTAAACACTTGCACTAAGACATTTGCAATCCAAATTGCACACAGTGCCACATTAATGAATAACATTGTGCGGAAAAAATATAAAACAACACTTGCTATCTCAAATGGATTTTTCTGCCAAAATATAGTGCCTGAAAGCAGGTATTTAACAGCCTTCTCAGCGCTAGGGTCCCAGCGTCAATTTTGGCGACTCCCCCAAGGGTATAAGAACAGCCCAAGGTTGTTTTTGGCCAGAGTAACAGAGTTACTTCAAAAATTAGATGAAGAGGCATTGTCCTATGTGGATGATATTTATCTGATGGACAATGACCTGGAGGAACACTTGAACAAAGTAAATACCATCATTTTGGGATTTGCATCTGAGGGCTACAAATTTAACTTTAAAAATCAAAAATTGCCCACCTTAGTGTCCTGTTTTTAGGATACGAACTTTCAAGTAAAGGAAAGAACCTGGCAGCCAATTTTTTAGAAAAATGAGCGCTGTTCCAACCTCCGAAATCACTGAAAAATCTACAGTCAATACTGGGATTCCTAAATTTTGGTCGAACATACATTTTGGATTATGCAGAAAGAGTAAAACCTTTCTACGACTTAATTAAACCTGATTTCTCAGGGAGAAACTGGACACAGGAACACACAGATACACTACGTTCCTTACAAGCTGATATGATAGCTTCCAAACACTTAGACACGCGTAAACTTACGCAACCTGGTGATCCATATAGTTGCTGGTCAATCTGGGTACACCTATCTAACATATAATGAAGGTGAGACAGTACCAATTGCATACAAGTCACATTTGTACACAAATGCTGAGATGCGGTTCGCATCCACTGTAAAGATTCTGACAGCGGTACAGACTGCTGTAGTGAGAGAACAAGCACTGGCTCAGGGGAAACGAATAATAGTAGTGACTTCGGTTCCAGCCTTTGAGGCTGCAACAAAGGCAAGCGTTCCTAACGCTAATGCCTTACATCCAAGATGGATACAATGGGCTAATTCTCTCACTGCAACAGTTGTAGAATACAGGTACGACCCAAATTTAAAGACACAAGCATTCCTGCAATACGAACAAGAATATCCTCTACCTAATGAAATAATGCCTCTGGATCAATATGAATATATCATTTACACTGATGGATCTGCTCAACTGGCCATAGGGAGTAAGCAACAATATAGCGCAACATGTGCAATCATTAAAGGTCGCATGCGGGATGGAAAGTTCCATCCGAGTTGCACTAAAACGCAATCTCTAGGAGACTGCACGGCACAGTTAGCAGAATTAAAATCACTGATACTGGCACTTGTAAATACGGATCGAGAGTTCCCCACACTAATTGTGTGCGATTCCTTTTACTGTGTGCAGTCATACAATGAATACTTGCAATACTGGGTTCAAAACGGGTTCAAAGACTCAAAAGGTAGCACAATTAAGCATAAAATGCTATGGGAACAGGTAGTGAGGTTGAACTCAGCGTGATGGCGTTCACGTTGAAGGGAATTCATTGGCTGATGAAGCCGCAAAGGGGGCTGTACGTACGGCTCCGTAGCTGCAATCACTCATTCTAAAACGAGAATAGACAGTGAGATTATGGTGGCTGTTATTGCTTCAAGCAAAAACAACAGTGCAGTACCAAAAAGATTTCCACTCAAGTACTCCTACAAGTTAGATGCCAATAACATTCCATTTGCTCAGATTCCTTGAGTGGGGGATAGAGTAATTCCAAATATGGATCGTCGGTTAGGTTTAATACTAGCAGCACACAAAGGGATAGGTTCTGCTCATGCAGGAGTTATGGCGACTGTTTCCTTATTGAAATAACACTACTGGTGGTCTGGTTTAACAAAGCAGACTAAAGACTAGGGGCATATTACCAAGGATTTGCGATAATTATCGCAAAGCGCGCTTAGCGCTGTTTTTTTTATCGCCGGCTATCGCTGGATTTCATCGCAGAGATAACGCATTATTATCAACGCTTATCTCCAAGGCGATAAAAATCCAGCGACAGCGGCGAAACCCAGCAATAGTGCAAGAAATCCAGCGATAAATTCACTGCGCTAATGAAAAGCTCGCTAATAGGCAGGTGGGGACTTAACCATCTTGTCAATGGGCGGTGGATTGTAAGGTTGTCAAGTTTTTATCAGGTGTTAAATTCCAGCGATAATCGCGGTTAGCGCGACTTTTTTTATCACTTCGCGGGCATTGGTTATAGGGGGAAGTTGTGTTTGTGAATGTTTGCAGTCGCTTTTAGTTGGGAACGCCTACTTTGCATGTCATTAGCGATAAATATCGCTGACATGCAAAGCGGCACCAAAACGGTCGCTTTCGCCATAAAGCTGTCGCTAACAGCTGTTATCGACAGCTTGCTAATAGGGCGATAGAAATATCCATTATTTGTATATGGAAACCCCAAGGGCGGTCCAGGTAGCATTGAGTCAGCTGGTATCCGTCTGTTTATATTTGGTGATCGTGTGAGGGCATGTGTTTAAAGAATGTCCAACTAAGTCAGTTTTTCTTTTAGCTTGCATCAGAAGTGCAGAGGGGATTCAGATTACAGGCCTTTGTTTCTATAGTTTAGAGGCATTAGCCCTGCTTTTCTCATGGCAGCCCCTTCACGTGGAGCGTCCCAACCCTGTATTCAGATAACATAAGGTATTTAGAGTAAAACAAGGAATCGTCTGAAAATGTGAAACTCACATCTAAATACTCTAAAGATCTACGTGTGCCCTGTTCGTTATAGTATAATACCGCAAAATGAAAGGAAATCATCTGGGACTCGCTGAAAAGTGCTCCTACGCCTCGTCAGAGGTAGTAAGCGCTATATAAATAAAATTACAATTGCCTTGAGTGACGGGGGTAGAGAGGCTCACACACATTGCGGGAGCTCACCTTGGATTATGGAAGGGCCAAGGTTACACCCCTGAATCCCATGGTTAAAGGGTTCGCTGCAGCCCTCAGCCTGCCACGGTAACGCCTGTGGTCAATTAACAGCATCAATGTGAGAGACTGACTAAAAGCGGGGTCTGCCTTCCTGGGAGCAGTGCACAAACAGAAGGCTCCGGGCTGCTGCCGGGGCTGGCAGGGACAGCATTTAGAAGGCAGCAAGTGTTTACCAGTGCGGGCAGAGATAATTCAGTCATCCCCCGTTAAAGACAGTCAAGAAAGGGTCAGTGAGAGAAGGCAGGAGGCGAAGAGGGTGCACGACGAACACCAGAGTATACATGTGAAAGGAAAAACCGAGAAGCAGCCGACAATAATGATGAAAGCGGGCGCAGCCATAAACTATAAAGCCCAGCGCCCGTGCATATTTAAGATATGTGCATGGCGGCCCATGAAGCGGGCGCCATGTTGATAGATAAAAAAATAAAGAAAATAATATGAAACCGGATGCAGCGCTTGGCGCTGCTGTGATAAAATATCCCTAGCACAAAACAGAATAAATAGTCCCAAACGAAAGAGCTAAACACTTTACTGCGTAACAAAACCGTAGTTGGTCGGTGCTGCTTCTGATACAACGGAAGTGATGTATCGGAAGAGCCAACCAATACAGAGCCAAGAATGAAGAGCAACGGAGGAGTTAGCCAATGGCAAGCAGCAGGCGGGATTACACACCAGTATACTGCTTACTCCAGGTCTTGCAGACAGCGCATGCGCTGTCTAGCCTCAACCTAAAAATGGGTAAGGAGTACATTAAGGAATCTTGGGAATTGCCATACAGATTTCGATGCCAGAGTGGGGATCGAGAAGTGTTTCTCAGTGGTACAAACTGTGAGAGCGCTTTAAGTGGATCGCTCATCTGTCAGGACATTCTACTGCACGGGGCTTGTAATTGTTCTGTGGCGAACTTGTCCTGTCATCTGAGGGGTGCCCCAGCTGCAGTGATTACTCCAGCATTTGGGATACTTTCGAATGGGAGTTACTTGATGCTACACAGTCAAGGGTGCTGTGGAATGCTCCCGGGCATCGCATATCTGGTAACCCTGAGCGCCAGGGTTACTTGTTGTATGCAAGTATTGTTTCCACCGACACATACAGTCAGGGAGGCGCCGTTATGGCCTTCACTGAATGTTTCTTTAATACGGTTTGATACTCTAGGCAGAATGAAAGCCATGCTTTTACAGAAGTCTGTGCCCTTAACCTCCGCTCTAGAGACTTTTGAACTCAAGATCGCAAGGTCTTCAGCTGAGATACAGGCGCTTATTAATACAAACTGCCCTTTCCATTTTGTAGAAATGGTAAATCGTATCTTTAACATGTCTGATACGACTGGCATTGTCCACCTATTTAAGACCATAGGTCCTGGACTTCTAAGCACCTTTCAGACGGTACTTGGAGTTATACCAAACTTCATACACTCCGTATTCGGAAGCATCTTTGGAGGTGTACCGCTGATCCTGTTTCTAATAGCAGGTATCCTGATTGTTATTTTTCTACTACGCAATGGACGTCCCAGTCACCAAGGAGATGGAAAAAGCGCTCCTAGAACGGAAATACCGTGACCGAATGGTAAAATACCTAGGCACGCCTCGCCTGAGAGAACTGAGTGCATCTTGGTTCCTGTCGTTTCGACCAGTCTGGATGGACTGCATCTTACCTGTCCTCCGATGCCTGTTTTGCTGAGAAGAATGCGTGTTAGACCTTTGTTTGACACTCCCATCATGTGCGCAACCGGACATGAATGCTCTACTGGACCCGATAACGGCCCATGTTCTGCAATGTCCCCAGCATATTCCAATGTTGATGGCGGCATTCCTTGAGCCACCTTAGGTAGTAACTGCACCTGTTGGTATTGACACCGGCTCCTCCACTGACACCCAGGTTTTGGACAGCACACAGACTGCCCCAGCACTGGCTGTGGACAGCGTGGAACATCATCTGTGCTCAATTGATGTGCTTTGCGAGGTGCTACAGGGGCCGTCTACTGCGGAAGCAAGCAACAAAAATGTTGCGTTTACCAGCCAGCACACATAAACATTTGACTCATTTTGGCTCGTCGTGTGCGGGAAGAAATTCGCCCTTTTTTTTAAACAAGCTCAATCTGGAACTCATAAACAAAATTGACATTGACATTCCTTTCATTATTGGGCATAAATGGCTTTCTAATGCTTATAGTGGTTCGGACTATATCAACGGACACTTTTTTTTAAAATTTGTTTTTATTGATTTTACAGAACAGTGAGTCAAACATCTTCAGGCAATCATAGGACATATAATCACGCAGTATAGTATTACATGTTTACAACCATCGTAGGCTAATCTACATCAACAGTGTCGAGTATCCAGAAGTGTCTTCGAATGGCAATACATAGTGGACCAGTATCATTAAAATAAGTCTCTAACGGTATGCCAATACAGCTCGTTCTTAGCATTCTTGTTTACAACATAAGTTTAGCAAAACGGTTGGTAATTTGTTAAAGCTATCAGGATTCAATGCAATTAAAACATCTTAACAAAAAACAGTTACCCAACCACCCTCCCCTCCCCGTGTGCTCGGCCCTCAATATCCAGCAATAGCATTTATGTATCAACCATATCCATAGGTGTGTGTTTCTCGGTTCCAAAGTCTGTCGTAGGTGAACTGCACAGTGCTACATTGCCCGGTATCTCAAATTGTAAATTTGTGTGAAGTAAAAGGTATCAATCAATCAATCAAAAAGCATTTGTAAAGCACACGGCTGCTTTGACCAAAGTGCCCCGGTGCTCAAAGCGAAAAGACTGGTACCACTTTATGTATTAATTTGAGTCAAACAGCCAGGGTTTTAGGTCTGTTTTAAAGATGGCAACTGACTGTGCCCTGTGGAGATTAACGGGCAGAGTGTTCCATAGCTTGGCCATAAATACTGTAAAGGAGCTGCCTCCACGTCGGGCCTTAAAGAATTTAGGGACCTCTATCTGCGGAGGTTATTCAACCTCAGTGCTCTGTGTTGTTTGTACAGACCAGTCTATTTCTTAGATAGAGGGGGCCTCTACCTGCGAGTACTCTAAAAGCCAGTGTGAGGGCTTTAAATTTAATGTGCTTCACCACTAGGAGCCAGTGTAGCTGCTTCAAATGGGGTGAGATGTAAAAAGGACTCGACGAATAAGCCTAGCTGCCGCATTCCAAATAATATGGAGTCTGTGTGTCCAAACCAGAGCAAACCATTGTATGAACAACAATTTTACGGGTATCCTCTGGGACCAGATGTAGCAGCTTCCTTAAGGCTTTAAGTCAAGGCAGCAAGCTGAAGAAATCTGTCTGATTACAGCTGAAAAGGAAAGAGCAGAATCGAACATAAAAACTAGATTCCTGGCAGAGGTAGTAGCTCTTCAGGCCACCAAACATTCAGAGGAGGGGGGACCACTGGGTCCAAATAAAGGACTTCGGGTTTTGTCAGAATTCAATTTAAAGAAGTTTGACTCCATCCAGACACCTACTCCTTAAAGACACTACTTACATTTGTAGAGTGCAACCGCTATATATACCTGAGAGGAAAACAGAAGCTGGGTGTCATCCACATAGGAGACCACCTTCACACCCTTATATTCAATCAGGCCAGATAACGTAGCGAGGTACACATTAAACATCAGAGGGCTCAAGGCTGATCCCTGGGGCACCCCAAATAAGAGTGGTTTGGGGGAGGATATAAAAGGGTGGAGATGCAACCATTGGGATCTGTCTTCCAAAAAGGATTTAAGGCAGGAGAGAACCTCTACTCAACATTGTGCTGTCTTATAATATGGCAGTACCATGCTGCAGTTTCCCACCCCTCATAATAATCTGTTTTTGGTAATTCAATTTGAACCCAGCCAAATGTGTACACTTCTGTTCTATGTACAGCACTTTTGGTCTGAGATACTGCTGCTCACATAAAAATGTGTTCTGTAATCCTTGTTGCTGCTACTTGTGGTTAGGTTCATGCTTTAAAAAGAACAATTGATGGACAGAATGCAGAACAATGTCATACATTCACCCCAGTACAGATATCTGGGCCTAAGTCCATCAAGCTAGCCTGGCTGATGAGGGGTGTTACCCAGAAACCGGTCCCAGGATGCTTGTTTCCATTTCAGGGAAGACCTGGCTTGGCAGTTCGGCCTGAACTGTTCCCATGAGGCACAGGGTCAAGACTGAGTTGCAGATAGCTGGGTCTGAACTGATGCGGTGAAATGAGCTAAAGAACGATGATGGATTCAACCCAGATCTGTGACTGGGGGTGAGTGTCTGAAAAGTTTCAGCACTCATCCATCATCTCCTTGTGTTTGCTTTGTTCGCCCTATGTTGGCAGGGTATGTCCAGACGTGGGTCCCTTTCTCACTTTGCCACTGGATTCAAGCTAGCCTGGCTGATGAGGGGTGTTACCCCGAAACCGGTCCCATGATGCTTGTTTACGGTTCAGGGAAGACCTGGCTTGGCAGTTCGGGCTGAACTTCGCATGAGGCACAGGGTCAAGACTGATTTGCATATAGCTGGGTCTGAACTGAGATGACGAAGTAAGCTAAAGAACAATGATGCATTCAACCCAGATCTGTGACTGGCGGTTAGTGTCTGAAAAGATTCAGCACTCCGTCCATCATCTCCTTGTGTTTGCTTTGTTTGCTCTAAGTTGGCAGGGTATGCCGAGACGTGAGTCCCTTGCTCACTTTGCAACTGGATTCAAGCTAGCCTGACTGATGAGGTGTGTCACCCTAAAACCGGTCCCATGATTCTTGTTTATGGTTCAGGGAAAACCTGGCTTGGCAGTTCGGGCTGAACTTCGCATGAGGCACAGGGTCAAGACTGATTTACATATAGCTGGGTCTGAACTGAGCTGGTGAAGTGAGCTAAAGAACGATGATGGATTCAACCCCAATCTGTGACTGGGGGTGAGTGTCTGAAAAGTTTCAGCGTTCCGTCCATCATCTCCTTGTGTTTGCTAGGTTCATGCGTTAAAACACGTGGCAAAAAATACAAATAACGTTGAGGACACTCACTCTCTCAAATTAACCCGCTGCGCTATAGTACTGGCATTGGAACCTGTGGCCTGCAGGTTATGCACTGTAGTATACATTTACAAATTATCTTATTAAAGTAGCCTGACAGCTTCCCGGGCTTTGCTAAACTCACAATAATTATGGTCTGCTTCAGAGAGATCCTATTCAAATATGAACCCTTTGACCCAGATAAGATCTGAACGTCTTCTAGTCAGTGATAGGTATGAGGATGGCTGGCCTTGAATTGTCATACATGGTTCACAAATGAAGGTTAAAAAATAATATTTACCAATATGCAAAGATGTAAGTACATATTGAGTGTATCCCCCCAATGTTCGGTGTCTTGAATGGTTTAACAGAAAGTTCTGTTGTAAGAATGACAGATATATCTTTTTAGGTCGAGCATTCGAGACCTGTTGTAATTTCTCATGTTCGCTTAAAGCAATCCCCCTGCTTTTGATTTGCTTGTTTCAGTGTCCTTTAGAAATCCTTTCTTGCTAGTGGTCAGCCCTGCCTTTGTTCCTCCTTTTTCCTTTCTGTTCCTCCCATGCAGCAGGGACTAAGTACTGTCTCATTCCCCTATGGCTCTTTATGTGTTCTTGGGGGGGACTATTTTCTTTCTTTGTTTCCTGGTCTGTTACTGTTTGCCTGTGTTCAGCTTTGGAGGCAAAGCTGCCTACATGTAAATATATCATTCCTCCCTCCCATCTCCCCTTAATGCCACAATTGTGTAAGCACTGCCTTCCTCTCTGTTCCTCCCGCTCTGTTGATTGTTTTTATTCAGTCTTTTTCCACTTTGCGATGTGTTCGGCAGTTGGTTCGTTTTGGGCTTCCTTTTATGGGAGATTGGGCTTGTTGAAGACTTGTTTGTGAAAAGGCATGAGTCATTGCAGCCCCTCCCACTCCTCCATGTGCAACATCCCATCGCATTCAGAGGCTTCCTTGCATGCAGCATGGGGAAGGCAACAGCTTCAGCCTCATTTTAAAATGTATCCATCACGGCACCCTGGCAGGAATAATGGTGGCTGCACCTTTCTCATGGCTAGTTGCATTGGCAAACACTGGTGCATGCCTTTTTTTTCTCTTTATTTATTTTGGTTTCAATCGCCGCACTCCTGCTTTAACTGTAAACATCTTAAGTTAAACGCAGTGCCACGATTGCTTCAAAAGTAAAGAAATAGAAAACCCCCATTTTTTTTCAATTTCTTTACTTTTGAACCATTTGCGGCACCCGCTTTAGCTTAAGCTATTTACAGTTAAAGCGCGAGTGCGGCGATTGTAACCAAAGTAAATGAAGAGAAACAAACGTGCGTCCGCCATTTTTTTCTCTTTATTTACTTTGGTTTCAATCGCGGCACTCGTGCTTTGGCTGTAAACATCTCAAGCTGAAGAGCAAAAAGCAGATCCTATTTAGTGAGCAGTATTTATATTGTTGGAAGGGAATGGGTGTCAGGTATGTAGGATTGGTTTGGTATCAGTTAAATAGAATTCTCCAATTTCCTTCCATGTGGAGATATCTTCCCTTGTTGCACAGGTCTCCGCCCCAAATGCAGAGATCCTTCAAAGTATGCGGAAGTATCTTCCCCAAGTGAGGAGGTCCTGCAAACTATGTGGGACATAAAATACAGTTGCACAGTTACTAATAGTAATTTTCCGGTGCTAAATTACTTTTATTCAGTCTCCACCCCCAAAACTGTAATTCTACACTTTGTAGTACATTTACACTCAGAACGTGGTAACTAGCCACAGGTAGCAAATTTACTGCAAAGTGTAAGAGTCAACTTACATGCATAGATTTACTCACATGCAAGTTTACCATTGTGAATAGCCACCTTGATGTATATTTCCAGCTGCACAATTTATTTGATATGCAATAGGAGACAAAAGAAGTTCTGTTATACTCAAGTGTGTGATCGAATAGGATAGAACTATGGATCTAATATTGTCCTTCCAGGCTAGCAAAAAGCAAAGCCAGCAATGTTACATTAGGAAAAACACATAAAGGACCCAGTGTTTATGAAATGATCAAATACTTCTTAAAATTACCTGAAACATGATAGACTGTGTCGAGAAGCACCCGACATTAAAGAGCAACCCATAAGTTAGCAATTTATGAAAAATAAAATTTAAATGTTACAGAAAGTACAGCACTCCACTGCCTTTTGGCTAGGTTTGCATTATAGGAATTCATATACATACATAATACAAAGGGCCGAAACAAACACTAATAAGTCTAACCCCCAGTCCAAACGGAACAATCTGGGCCAAACTTTCAGGCCACATCTTCGGTCCAAACAAGATAACAAGTGGGGGTTTGCCTGAAAGCAATGTTCCATAACTAGGGATTGTCCCTTATCACAGCAATTTTTCAAACCTAGGGTAGTGGGAGTAGAGGATTAGTTAGTTTCTCAAGACAAATTAACGTGCTGCTAAATGCTCTACCACAGTACTTGCAAAGAGACATATAAGCTCATGCATTAACTTGGTCATCACCTTCGCCACCCCACCACCCCTCAAAAAAAGGTTACTAAGATTGTTTCTCTAAGTCTAGATTTTTGCACTATTGCATCCTTTTGAACTCCCACAAATGCTAGGATCCCTGACCCAACAGTCACCGTTCCTCATGCTACCGGCCTTTCTAATTTGAAGACCACCTCTTGTACGTCCTCTCTTGTTGACATGTAGGATACTGGCTCTCATTTGAGCCGTCAACAATAATCCAAACATTGCAACTTCACTTCACCAACCATAAATATTCTGACTTCCCTCGACACAAAGGTGTAGAATATCCAAAACAGATGGCACAACATTAAGCACGCCTTTGGAATATACCTAACTATGTAATAGGTTGCCCTCACATCACAGTTGAAAAAACACATAACAAACGACCCTTCTTCAGGTGCTCTGGCAATAGACACAAAGCTGATTCCTTGCCATATTTTGCCAACCATGGACCGCTCTTTATTTCTAAATCAGTGACAGCACTAGATTCTATGATGTACACATCTTGAGCACTTTTCCTAGACTGTCCATTTGCTTACATTCCTTTTGACCATGATAAATGACGTATCAGACAAAATTCTTCTAGGATGTCTTCAGCTCTGCCGCATATGTGACGTATCAACATGGCCTATTGTGTTGGAGACATTTTCCTATGTATTACCTCTTTAAGCTGGTCCTTGTCAAGCTTACATTGTCCCCTGAGCAGGCTAGCACCTCATGTTTAATAGGAGGTGAAGCTGCTCCCCAAATAATATTACCCCAATCACCTATTTGATCCTCGTTTAACTCTTTTCTTGTTCCCAAAACATTGTAAAACAGAGTTTCAGTCACCACACTTGTACCATTTACAAGGGTATGTGCACCACACGTGTGCATTGCTCCAGTTGAAGACCAACATCTGTGCATTGCTCCCCATGCTGTGTGTTTCAGACATAGCCAGTGGAGTGTTGGTGAAAAGACATCAAGCCCTATGCTGTCTATAATGACTCCTGGCCAGGTGTCCTACTTTACTGACAAAATTCTGGGTTCAATTCCTCCATACCAAAGCTGCATCTTCTGTCATTGTGACCCTGAAATCTTCGGCCTATTTACATCATGTCATCCCCACTAAGGTGAAATGGGCCTTTCTCAAGGACAAAAGAAAACAACAAAATTTCCAGGCATAGTGTAAGTGACATCATTTGTCCCTTGACCATGTTGATACCACAGGTGTGACCCCCTGCCCCCTTCTCTTGCTCTTAGTTCCTCAAAAAAATTCTATTTGATGCTGAGAGGCGAAATGAATGGACCAAATAGAAACTGAACAAGCTAAACAGATTCACACCTGGTTGACTTTCTTTTGCTGCCTCTGCCTTCACAACTCCTTAAACCAGGGGTTACAAGGGAAAATGCCTGGGTTATCAAAGATCCAGCCCCAGTTAGCAGTTGCTACACCTAATTGACATCCTTGCCCGACTACTGTTTTTTTCTGTCACTATATGGGTCTGATGGAATGGTTATGGATGAGCTGTGAAGGTGGCGTGGTACAAATTTTGGCCCCAAAATGCACTGAGTGAAGTGAGTAACCCTGACTTATAGGGGTGTTGTAAACAGAATAAATGGGTTAAATAAGGCATTTGAAGCGCTATTCTCACATACTGTTGTATACTTCATAGGGTGTCCATAAACGGGCTTTCTAGACTCATGTCCTTATATAGGCATAACCCAACCTGCCCTTATATAGGCATAGAATCCCAGGCCTTATTTAGGCATAAACCATGCACACCAAATACAGGCATGGCTTCCGACATCCGTCCACCCTAGCGTCTCAACGAGTCCATGAAAAAACAGACCCTCAGGCTGCGGGAGTTTCCCTTGCCCAGGACTATTGATTTCTTCAAGGACTCATACATTATGCATGAACCTCTTATTCCCTAAGGGATTCATTCATGACGTCTTTCGCTGCCCAACTCACGTCAATGCTACCATTTTTAGGTATAAATATACCTTCCCAAACCCCTGTAAATCAGAGGAGACCTCGACTTCAGAGGAGCCCGATTCCCGGCCAGACGCACTGAGAAGACACTGTCATTCCTGCACGCAGAGAGTCCAGCTTCCAGTGATCTAACTTCCTTGCGGGGTGTTGGAGTTCGAGTCCGGATAGAGATTCCTACCTCTCTCATTCTTCAGGTATGGAGCAGACTAGAACCTAGAGGGACTCTTGGCATACTAGACTCTTGGCATACTAGGCGTAACTTACTCTTGGTATACTCTAGTCAGGAATACAGCACCTACTTCTACTTCTCCTTATACCTAGGATAGGTTAGGTACACTGGGATAGAATTAGGGTAGAAACGCATCGTATGAGTACTCGCATTTTTAGGTTGTGTCATTTTATGTAAATGCATACATGCTAAAAAGATAATGCTGACGCAGTATTATTTATTTTTACTGCTCACC
The DNA here is from genome assembly GCA_963921515.1 of Calotriton arnoldi. NCBI lineage: Eukaryota > Metazoa > Chordata > Amphibia > Caudata > Salamandridae > Calotriton > Calotriton arnoldi. Next base: position 1,233,228 of record CAWUFW010005737.1, read on the forward strand.
TTGTACATTATTTATCTCGCATACTGTCTTGTGATCATAACAGCACATATAACTTACAACAGAAACAAGACTGTTCAATAAATCCTTTATTGAAACGCCCGTCTGTTATTTCTGTGTAACTCTGAGAATAACTGAAACATGCACGACTGAGCTGAGTGAAATAGTTATCTATTGTTTCTACGACTCTGGGACACATCCTGATTCTGTAAGGGAAACACAGTGGTCATGTTTTGCGGCAGCCAGAAACTAATCCCTTCTTGTCGTCAAGAAGTTTCTAGTGGCCTCTGAGCTAGCTGGCACAAGTAATTAAGTTTAATATACTCGATAGGGACATACCGACCTTAGTCCTATGTCAAACCTATAGGATATATTATTCCAATGCGCAGAGCCTATAAGGGAAATAGGAGCTACACTACAATACGTCTGCTATAAAGCCACAGGTTTTGAAAGGGGCACTCATTAAATATTCCATTAATTTCATGGTGATGCAGGTTGTTTCTCCATGGGATGTTGGGAAAATAGTTGCAAATTTTAGCATTTTCTGCACAATTTACCTAACAAAACGCCTAAAAGGCATCTTCCATCCTGCTCCTTCCAAGGAGATCCAGCCATATCTTATGACTTGAGAATCTCGTTAGAATGGGAAAGGTGGAAAAATTTACAAACATTGGCAAAGCCAACAGGTTTCCCCTATGCAAGAGCTGTTGGCTTTGCCAATAAGTTTTAGCAATGTTGCACACCAGAGTGGCTGCTGTTCAGTATGGCTAACAGTTAGTAGGGTAAAGGAGAGCGGCACAAAGTGGTGTGTCGTAAAGTGGAGTAGAGTGGAGTGTTATGGAGTGGCGTACAGTAGAGTTGATTGACGTGAAGAGGAGGAAGTGGAGTGTCATGGAGTAGAGTACAGCTTTGTGCAGAGAGTGCTGTGCTGTAGAGTAGAGTGTCGTAGAGTACAGTGGTGTAGAGTGGCGTAGAGTGAATTGGTGTGGAGTGCAGTGGCATCCAGAGGTGCAGAGTAAAGTGACGTAGTGTGCAGTGGTGTAGAGTGGCCTAGAGTGCATTGGTGTAAAGTGCAGTGGCATACAGTGGTGCAGAGTAAAGTGACAGAGTGCAATGGTGTAGAGTAGCGTAGAGTGCAGTGGCAGAGACTAGAGTATAGTGGCGTACAGTGTAGAGTTGCAGAGTAGATTGGCACAGAGTACAGTGGCATAGAGTGCATTGGTTATGAGTAAAGTGGTGTGGAGTGCAGTGGTGTGGAGAGGCGCAGAGTGCAAGAGAGTGGCATAGTATACATTGGCAAAGTAGCTTGTTTCAGAGTAGAGTGAAGTGATGTACAGTGCAGTGGTAGAGAGTAGAGTGTCATAGAGTGCAGTGGTGCAGAGTAAATTAGAGTAGCTTAGAGTGGATTGGCATAGAGTGCAGTGGCGTAGAGGTCAGTGGTGTCGAGTGGCATTAAGGTGAGTGGCACAAAGCTGTACTCTACTCCATGACACTCCACTTCCTCCTCTTCACGTCAATCAACTCTACTGTACGCCACTCCATAACACTCCACTCTAGTGGAGAGGTGTGGTGCAGCGGCCAGGGCAGCTGACTTAGGGAGCACAGGGTTCACGGTTCAATCCCCGGCTCCGGCGGCAGCTCAGCTCAGCACCATGTGACTCTGGGCAATAGCTCACTTAATTTCCACTACGGCCCCCAGCGCCTTGAGACCCGTAAGGGTGAGTAGCTGCGCTATATAAAAACGGACTCACATATATATAAAGTAGAGTGGCATGGACTGCATTGGCATAGAGTGCAGTGGCGCAGAGGAGAGTGGCATAGAGGGCAGTGGCACAGAGTAGAGTGGCCAGAGAGCAGGGACGCAGAGTAGAATAGAGTGGCGTAGTATGCAGTGGCATAGAGCATAGCGGTGTAGAGTGATTTTGTTCAGAATATGGCGTTGTGGGCATTGGTTTTGAGTAAAGTGGTGTAGAGTACTTTGGAGTAGAGTGCAGTGGCATAGAGGGCAGTTTTGCAGAGTAGGGTGGCATAGAATGGAGTGGCGCTGAGTGGTGTAGAGTGCAGTGGTGTATACTAGTGTGGCATAGAGTGCATTGGCAGAGTAGAGTGAAGTGGTGCAGAGAAGACCACAGTGAAGCAGATTGGAGTGACAAAGTGTGGAGTGGTGCAGAGTTGAGTGCAGTGGTGTGGAGTGGAGTGGTGCAGAGTGGAGTGGGGTAACCTGGAGTATGCATGAAATGGTAGCGTACTGCCATTACAGACAACACATCTTCAAATGAAATGACCATTACATTTGCACTCACATACCTTTTTACTGCTAAAAGTATACAGCACATTAACGATAATGTGTGGATATGTATTCACCCAATGTATTGATTTGAATGTCATCACAATTCATATACAGACACTTACATTTTCCTGTGTGATAGAAAAAACACTAACATCTGTACAGCCTTCCTTGAGCAGGCTCCCACTAGCCAGCATGATTGTGACATAAATCCAATCACTTTGCAGTCAGAGAAAGAAAAATAAACACCAAGCTCCCTTGAAGACACAGTCTGACATCTGACCTCTGTCTTTGAACGCACGCAAATGTGATAAGATTTAAATTCCTGCTTACAGAAAACGAGTTTGTGAAAGAATACAGTAAACAAGGTTTGGTTAACAGGAGAGACTAACTCGAGCTGGATGGCCTAAAGCAAATAAAGCCAGCAAATAGAAAGCCAGAAACTGTGAGTTGCAAACTACAAAGCCAATGGTAAGCAATGGGCAGAATGCATTCCTAGGTCAACTTTCTGAATGTCTTTAGGTAGGCTGCGACCTAAATATGACACATATCTCAGGGCAGAGAGAGCAGATTTTACTGGCTCATACATCAGTGCTATCGCTAAGGTTACAGGGAATTACAGGTACAGGCAGCGGACAGGGGTGTATCTTCAGGGGGGTGTTTAGGGTGTTAAACCCCCCTAATAAATGTAATTCCTGATAAATAGTTGGGTACAGAGGCTTTCAGTCAGGTTTTGTGAGATGTCAGTCGGATTTCACCAGGGATGTTTACATACACACAGACAAAACTACACACTCTGTTTTGAAAGTCCTCAAAATGTAGTGACCTCATTATGTATTCAGGATTTTTGGGGAAATACATGATTCGTGGACCTAGGACCAGGTCAGGGAGTCAGGTAATGAATCGCCCCACTACTAGTACAGGGCTGCGGCAAGTCAGGAATCTAAAAGCATACACCCTTTTATTATTAGTCTTTGGGGATACTTCACACACAGGAGGGGACGTTGTCTCAACTCAGTCCTTGGCGGGCCAAGGTGGCTCATTTTCCCACTCACTGGTATATTCAAGAACCTCCCCAACGTAGGGCATGATGTGAAGTGCAGAACAGAGCTCTAATGGGAGCTCTGGCTTTCTGCTGTCTGCAGCTTGCCATAGTAGGCTTCTGGGTGGGTTGCCTGATTAAATAAAGACTTCACTCAGAGCTACCTTAAACCACGGGTGGGCCTCATTACACAACTGTTGAACTATAATGGCTAGGGAAATTAGAAAAGAATAGCTTACTACTGGTTTCCAAGGTCAGTTCATTTAAGTGCCATCACTGTGACACTTGAGAGGACAGGTGAACCTTTAGTGGAATACAATACCCATTAATTTAAGCTTGCTTTCTTTCATCATCAGATGTTGTATGTGCCAATCACACAGCCATATCCGCTCGGGAGGAGGTTCAGTATTTGGAGCCATCAACAAGCACTTAGTGAGTCTGGGCTTCCTTAGGGAACTTGCATGGGGAAGGGCATGTTGCTGGGTTCTGCTCTTCAAGCCAGGATCTTTATTTATCCCACTCTCACACTACTGAAGAGTGACAAAGTGAAAACAGGCCCTCCTCAGACTGTAGTGAGACTCCTCGCACTCTACAATAGAGGTTTTTAAACTGTGGGGCACGACCACCAGGGGGGCTGTGGAGTCATGGGAAGGGGGGGAGGCGGATTCACCAGACTAACTTCTGCCTGGAACCCAAAACGTTTGCTCTTCATTTTGGAAAATGACAACCGTCCCGGTAAATTCCGATAGTTAAAAATGATTCAGCTGGAGTGTCATTCAGGGAGTGTCCTGTGCTGTAAAACCGAAGTCAGGCAGATAGCTAAACAAGCTTTCCTGCCAGGGTGCCTGCTTGTCTGAAAGAAATGCAAATGTGGGCTACAAGTTAATCTGCAAATGTAAAGGGTAATCTTCAAATGTAAAGGATGCTTGAGAGCCGGTACTGGCTTTAATTGATCGAATCACTCAAAGCTTTGTGATGACAAAGATTTATTCTTTTTGAGTGGTAGTGCAGAGTTAACAACTGAGCTGTGAACTGCATGCTTTTCATTGTATTTAAATACCACTTACTATCCCTGAGGAGATGTAGAAGTGACAGTTATGTAAAAAAAATTGCATTATGTATGGTCTGGGTATTACTAAAATCTATATGTTATTGTAAAAATGATTGTGCATTTTGTAGCAGTCTATCTTATTCTGTGTGTAATGCAAGTAAAAAATAATGACACATATTCACAGTGGTTTCTGTGGCTGTGACCTCGTAGCACTAAAAATACACAAATCACTATTCTCCACAGCACCAAGCAAGATTTAGTTCTGTGGCTCTCTGGTTACACAAAGACCTTCACAGTGCATTACCTAATAGAGATTTCATAATGTACTATAGTGTGTTTCCCACTGAGTAAAAACCTTTTTTATGTATGTATTTTTCATTTAAGCTGCCTGTTATTTTATATTTAGCTACCTGATGGTAAAAGCCCTAAAAACATTCAGAATATTTCGTTTTTAGCCACCCCCACACTCAGACTCTCAAGGCTCCCCAGCCCCCCCACAAACATGAATGAAGGTAGTAACAGCAGCAAACTAATATAACCAGGATTCAGTTTTTGCTAAAATAGAAGTGTCTGTTTTCATACTGTTGAAAATATAAACCTTTTTAGTAAAACAGTGTGAAAGAAGATTAAGGGACCACTTCCTACACTGGATTAAAAGAAAGCATCCTACTTGGACCTAACAGTTCATCATTAATGATTGTAAACTGTATATTTTATTTATCATGAATGATGTTCAGCAACATCCAGTTCCATGCAGCTGTAAAAGCCAAGCTGTCAGCATCCATTGAAATATAATATGGTTCTCCTTGGATGAATGCACTAATGTTGCAGCCTATGCATTACAGTCATTATATCCAGGGCCACTGGGATTATGCGATAGTGCGGCCGCGGCGATTTTCACATGATTATAGATTTGCTGCATTTGCTACATAATCCATCATCTGCCACATAATCTGCTGGGTTTAGCAAAAACAAAAATTAGTATATAGCTCAAACGGTTCAAAAGTTACTAAAAAGCAGCGACACGTGTTGCCACATAGTAAAAGGCCCTTTGCTAAGCTGAACTGGTCACCTTTGTGTTCCTTATTGCTATTTTTGGGTTGCAAATATTGCAGATTGACGGACTCTCTAGAGAAAAATAGGCACATCCATCACATTAGTTCAGAAAGGTGTTATCATCCAAATAAGTTTTGTGAAAATATGTTTTGCTTGTGAAAAATAAAGTACCATTGTGCATTTTTGGGTAATTCTATTTGGAGACTTTTTGTTTGAACTCCATGGTAAGCCTCTGACACCGAACCAAAGTTGCATACAAACCTTTGGTTGGCTAAACATTGTTTAATTTTTTTGCCCCACCGTAAAAATGATTTGCAGTGGGAATTGGGGGCGTTTATGGTTGTCAATGATGAGGAGTACAAGGTTATAGACATTTGTGTCTGGAGGGGGTCCTTACGCTTAAAAAGTTTGACAGGGGGGTCTCGGCATCAAAACATTTGAATACCTCTGCTCTTCAATGATTCATCTGGGCAGCCATTGAAGAGCTGGCCTCAGCATCTAGTCTGCATTTCCAGTTCCTGTTGACCAGAGATTAACAGTCTGGTTTAGGTTGCTGCACAGATGAAAAATATATAATGCTGTTCAACCTCTTCATAATCCAGTAGGGAGACAGCAGTGGTCTTATGAAGACCCACATGGATTGGTCATCATACCTGGATAAGGATTCTTGACTACCTTTGAGCTGTTTGAATTTGTTTTTCTCTGTTGGTCTCTTTTTGATGTGGTTTCTTCAAGGATCTTAACTGTTGAATTACAGTTTGCTCCATTTTGGCTAAGGACTACTTTTTGTGTTTTCAGTCAACTAAACTTTTATTATGGTCTGTCTTCATAATTTTGAGAAACTCCCGAGTCCAGAAACCAAATAAAGGTGCCACCAACATTTCTCCATGGAGAGAATTTACTTTTCATTGGGGGTATGTATTTCTGAACCAGGAGACTATTTAATTTCTTGCTTAATTTCTTTCAGTGTTTTCTTTGATTTTATAATAATTTTTAATGTATTTGTTTCCTACACTCTGATTTAAAGAGTGTCGCCCATTTTGTTTTGCAATATCCAGTCCTAAAGATGGTCTCATATACTTTCTGTACATAAAGAGACCAAATGTCAACAGAATATCCACTACAACCACAGTACTCTTTACCGCAATTTATCTGTATAAAAAAAGAATGCAAGGATCATTTCTAGGGACTATCATATGGCTAAGAGGATTCCCCACTAAGGCCACAAAAATATGAATTGTAATATACAAATGTGTGACCTTGTTGATGAATGAGGAGTTATTATGACCCTTAGATATTGTTCCTGATTCCATGTAGGGAAAACTGTCCATAATAAATAACCTTTGATTCCAATGTGAGTTTCAAACTAAGGGCCTTATTATGACCTTGGCGGTTGGACCATCAGGCCGCAGAGTAGGCAGTCAGGAGAATGCCGCCAAGACAACTGCATCCCGACTTCCGAACCTGGAGTTTACCGCCGGGCTGGCTGTGTGCCGGCGGCAGTCTTGCGGCAGCAGAATGCTTCGGCTCACAGAGAGAGACTGAAGGCAATGCCGTCGTACTGCAGCACCTGTACTGTTGTCATGCATTATGTTGTGCATGGCACACAGTGCGTGCACAACAGTGCCTCCAGCCACAATGCACAATGGGCTAAAACACCCACGGGCCCTGTCTGGGGCCCCATCCCTGCCATTCCTCCGACCTTATCATGGCAGGGTGCCCGCCATGAAAAGGTCAGCGGAAACGCAGGTTGTGATTAGCACAGCAGTGTGGGCATCGGCACTGCTTCCATTCTCCACCGCTGTGGGATCCAGGATCCTGGCGGTAGCAGCGGTCCTGGGGCGGTCCGAACGCCATGGTCGAAATCGAGTGGTCGTACCAAAGAGGAGGCGAAAGTCGCACCGCCACCGCAGGTACGCCGGTCTTGGGACCGCCGTACTCGTAATCAGGCCCTAAGTGTGTCTTAGTATATCTCATTCTCAGATAATATTTGCTTTAGACATTTACTGGTTAAAGTACTAGGCGTAGGAATAAGTATGGAGAGTCAGTATGTTACCATCTTATTTTTTGCAGGTGGTGTGTTAATATTAGCTGTGCTATCGACTGGATTGCAGCATGAAATCCGATTGCTAACAGGAATATTTATCAGAAAACACCCTCACTGTTAAACTACAGAAAAAGTCATATTTTGGTGCAGGCAGTGATTTTAATCACTGGCGCTTGGGTCCCAGAAAATTAGATATGGTTTCTACATATAGCTATCTGAGCCTCTGGATCGCTGAAGCCTAACTGAGTCCCCTGTCACCATCAGTGTTGAAATGTGCTGAAAGAGTGTGGATTTGTCCTCCTTCCCACACAGTTCATTCTTCAAAATTAATGTTCGGACATTGAAGTACATGGATGCTTCATCGTAAATGAGAATAGGCTTCCCTTTTAAAATAAGGTATTTGAACATTTTGATTAGGATGAGACCTTCCCATTTATGAAAATCTGCGGTCCTTGTTAGAATTACCGCTGGAGGTAGGATTAAGTCACTTATGCAAAGCAACGTGGAGTCAATACAACATACAATCTTAAAACTTTAAACTAAGGGGCCGATTACGATGTCGGGCGGAAAGCCTCCTTCCAACAGTTGGATTCCCCTAGACCGTATCAGAACCCTTCCGCCCGACTCGGTCGGTTTCCAATCCGCCCAACCGATTACGATGTTCGAGGTCGGATTGCAAACCACACGGTCTTTCCGAATCGGTTCCGACTGGCACTCGGAGAATACGTGTCAGTCGGACCCGCATCGTACAGCTCTATGGACAGCGTTTCCAACCAAGCGATTGCGATGTCAGTTTTCAACAGCCTTTCCGAGTCGGCCTGTCCGACACGAAAAGGCTGTCAGAAACTGACTTTTGGGGCCTCTGGCTGGCCCCCTTCATCCTGCGGCCTCCGGTTGTGGGCCGAGGGGGTACCCAAGGGACCCCCTGTAAGACCCTGCACTGTGTGCAGGCACAATGGGGTGCCTGTGACAGGGTGCAGGGTTTTCCGCACACACCCCGTTTCCCCATAGGAGCCAGTGTTGTTGGGCGGAACACAAGCTCCCATAGGAATCAGTGGGAATCCGACCAAATAGTGTTCGGTCGCATCATAATCGGTTGGACGGAACATCGTAATCGGCCCCTAAATGTAAGATAAGGTATTAATGATAGTGAGGCGTGAGAAGAAAATCATGGCACAGACGTGAAAAGCTAATAATCTGAAGAAGCTTCCTATTCATTGCGTATCAGTAACGGTGTACTACCCAAGGTCGTGTGAATGTCCAGGTTTTACGGGATGAGAAAATCTTAAGATTTTGCCACAGAGCAACGTGAAGTGCAACACCATTGGTCCCCGGAGGGAAGGTGTGAGGATTGAATGACGAGAATGTATCTGTATGCTTTAATTAATGTATACACTGTTAGATTTCACTGCAGACCCCTTTGAACTCTGAGAGGTACAAGCCTCTCTGCTTACTCTATTCTTGCGAGTGTGAAGCTATATGCTAAACAGTTGTTCCCTTTGACAAGATTTCTACTGAAATCTTCACCATGCTGACACCTTCCTGCTTTTTTTAATGTTACCTTCTTGCTTCTTAAATTTCTCTGAGATTTTCAATTCTGAACCATCCTCAATCTTAACTTAAGAGTACTGGTTAGATGACTTTAAGATGTATACATGCTGAGAAGGAGAGTTTGAGTTTCTTTAAGGAACATAAACATCTGGTTTTCGCCATTTGTACTTATGTGGCTATGTTGTCGCATATCTGATACTACCAAACGGAACTCACATCTTTGATTAATGCTTCCAATTTAACTTCTTTATCTAAATGATGCTTAATTTGCTTGATTTAATTGATTATTAATGTAATATTGATTATTAATGTATAATAAACTCACTTAACTTTAGTTGCCGATTCCTGGTCCTTATTGTGTGGTGGTCAAATGGGCTACACGAACGTTAAATTATTTTATTCACTGCTAACCCCTTTGCCTCTCAGTCAACCACAAAGGTCTATGGGATAGAAATGGTAACCACGTTCTAACATGCCATCAAACTGTTTCATCCATCTCATGCATGTTCCATGACCTCTCACAAGTCTCCTTTTTCTTCTCAAAATCTTTAAGATGAGTTAGTGCTGTAGTGACCAGTAAGAGCCTCTCTCTTTGGTCCTTTGATAATGTGTGTAAGCCAGTGAGCACATCCCACTATAAAAATATATTTATGTGTTTACAGAATCCTGAACTGGTCTCATTCCCTCCTTGCAGCAGCCATCTCTGCGAGGTGGCCGTCCCCGTTGACCAAATCTTGAGAACTAACCCTAACTTCCGAGGACATGCTACTCATCACAATGTGTTCTCCCACTATAAAACACCAGGTGCCAAAGCACAGCGACTATGACCTCCATGACAACAGTTTAGAACGTGACCTACACCAGGGCAATTTCCAGTTGCATGGATCATGCTGCTGAGTAAGACGAGGAGGAGGAATGGATTCCACTGTGAATGCAAGAAAGTGCTCTTTAAAAACTAGGGACCATTAGACAGTCGTTTCTGTCTCCCACTTATTTGTATTCTTTCCTGTAGAAATGGGGTGTGGGGCCTGTGCCACTTCCTGTGGGAGGGAGTGATTTGTGTCACTCCTAAAAGCAACATCAAATATGGCCTCCTTTGCCAAAATATATGTTTCTGGTTACAGCAAAGACTCAAAAGGCAAGGACAGGATGGGTGCCAGGAAGACCAGCGATGCCAACACTTTTAATCTCATATATCCATTCTCAATGCGTTAGAAAAGAAAGCGCAGAACAAAAAACAAACACTTGAAACTTATTTTCTACTTTTTATCATGCATTTTACACAGATATATCAGAACTATAACTTAAGAATTATGGAAAAAAGCTACCAATACAATCATTTTATACTAAACGCCTAATTATATGGTCAGACACATTATTCACATTATCGTCCTGTCCTTCACACGCACAACCTGTGCAGTCACTGAGCTTTAGTAGGAGTTTTCTGGCCCTTTCAAGACCTGAGACCTGTATAGCGGTCATTTAAAGTGTCTCCATATGACAAGTATGAGCCGAATAAGAAATGCAGCACACGCCACGGCCAGCAGCAGAGCTGAAAAGTGAAAAAAATTAGATGAATGTCAATTGATGAAATAATACAGTCCATGAATCAATCAATCAACATTCAAGAAAAAACACAAATTCTTTTTTTCACATTGTTGGTCAGCAACTAAGAGAACAAACCAGTCTTGCCAAAGAACTGAGGACAGCGTTGCACCAGTGACTCACCATTTATATATGCCTCACCATATATATGCCATACTGTACATCTTGAGACAAAATATTGACAGAATTGAAACTGTGACTTTTAATATCAGGATTTAATGATTGCTGATGTGGGAGTTATAGGCTGTTTCTAGTCTGAACAGTAAATGAAAATTTTTAAAACAATAATAGTTCATGCGAAAAAGGAAACAAAAATCTTGGAAGCACTTTCTAGCTGCCAGGTCATTGTATAAATATTATAATAATTTAAAAAATACTAGACGGGGAGAGAAGCGGGAAGCGGGTTGAGGTAGATCAAGGAAAGTGAAATGATAGCACACTTGAAGGGGTGGGAGGGTGGATTGGAAGGGGGGACCCGGAGAGGGACTTTAGGTAGGTAAAGAACAAATGAACCACATGAACTCCAATGGAGCGCTCAATCCTAAATAAAAATAAAAAAAGTCGCCTCCATCATGCATTGGACGGATACACCTCTTTCACTCAGAACATTGAGATCAAAATACTAATCAACAAGACAAACATAAGAATAGGTAATAAAGCTTTCAAATCTTGGGCAGTCTACTAAGATAGTCAACCGAGTCATCCAATCATGAGCAAGGGACTTGCACGAAGCTCATTCTAGGTATAGATTATGTGTTGGAAACAACAGGTCGGCCTACATATGGCCAAATCTATCTGTATCAACACGAACAAATCCTTGGGTCTAACCTAGCAAACCTAAGCATGTGGAGTGACAGATTGGAGTTTCACACAATTCCCCTGTGGGAGAAATCCCTTTCAGGACGAATACCCTCACCCACCAGAGGTGGCATGCTTCATCATCTGGGTATCTCCTCTTAGTGGGAAACCCTAGTCCCACTAAGGGTTACAACTTCTTCTCTGAGAAGAAGGAGCTCAGGGATGTTTTTGGTAAGCCTACCCTATTGAGGATATACTAAATCCCACAGATGAGAGATGCTGGGAGAGAGGTGGTGAGGACGCAGCGCAAAATAAGTATAACAAGTGAGGTAGTGAAGTTAAAACTGCCTAGTCAGGAACAAAAAAGTTTCTTTAATGGCTTGCTCCTACTGACAGGGTTAAAAGACAGTGCAAAAGCAGTATGGATTTAAACTGCTTAACGTTCAACAATAAGGTCTACATGTTTCAGCCAAGTTGATCCAAAAGGTATCAAGGCTTTAGTCAGGACCTAAAAAATGGTTTGCTGCTGTCAGTGAAAAAAGTATAAAGTGAAGTGATATCAAACCAGTAATCCTTTCATTTTCATTTTTCGGATTTTACTGGTTGTACCTATGGAAGTGAGACAAAAATGGGGGAAACAAACAGTAAACCTTATCAATCCATCACTCTGAACATGATCTTAGTTTAGTAAAGTAGGAGGAATGGAAACATTTCCTTCCTAATCACGCACTTTTGCGTATTTTATATTTAATAGATTTACTCACCCAAAGTTCATGGACAAGCGGCCACACCTCAACCTGGCGACAGCTCAGGGAAGGGGGCCCGCTCTGTAAAAAAGGATGATGTTGTGTCAAACATACCCATCATCATCATACAGTACTAAAACGCAAAATTTACTTAAAAAAAATTACTAACTTCTAAAAATGTAATACATATATTTTAAAAAAAATACAATACTTAACAAAAAATATAGAACACATACATATAAAATACATACTAAAATACATAACACTAATATAAACATCGATATTATTAACAACAATATTTTTGCAAACGATATTACTGACTTCGATATTAACAAAAACGATATTTCTTACCTTCAGGTCGATATTCTGGTCACTGATATTCTTGATGTTGATATTCTGTCCCTTCGATATTTCCAACTCAATATATTTCGAAAAAAAACTCGATATTATGTCTGTGCACCAAACTATATACCGCCATTAATGCTAATAAATCGCAGATTTTTTCGATCAGTATGGTCCCCAATCGTACGATGTCAAGATTAATCCATGTGTTGTATGCCTGAAGTGAATGGGTCAGTCTGTGTTACAGCTCAGTGCTGAACACCCAATTCTATGATGTAGTACAGGTTTTATGTTGTGCAGAGGTACTTACAAACATAATACTTGAGGACTATTAAATCAGTATAGAAAAGTGTGTATTTTGGTGCTACTGAGTCCGGTAGGGTCAGTGCACCCGCAAATCATGTACCGAGACGCAGTTCAGTACCGAGACGGGGTACCGACGGATAGGTAGGTTCTTTGGTGAAATGCTGCGCATTGTGCTATAGGAGATCCTTTAGGTCTAACTTCTCTCCCCATGTAATCTTAGGGATAGTGGGGTGCACGAACAATTGGATCAGTGTTGATTACATTCATTTGTACTTTTTTAACCAGAACGTCATTGCTACGCTCGTTTCCCACGTTAAGGATAACACTGATCTCTACTAAGGAGGTTATGCCACGTTAGTACAGGGAAGACGTCATGTATGAAATTACTGGTACACCTGACTTTTCCCTGGTTTATTTCCCCATTCTGGCTGTTCTGTCTGCAGTCCAATATACTGTGTCAACACATTCGATACTTTGTGCTGGTCACGAAGTGTCTCGTGGGTCAGGCACTGTAGGGGTTGCCGTCCCTTGTTAGTGATACATAGCCAAACACTTACCTTGTCTTCTGTAGATGGTCGTGACATTTACCTACTTTGTTGCCACAGGGTTTCTGCTTCTAACAAAGAGCGATCGAGTTGTTTTGCATTTACAGTACTCTGAACGCTCGCATGCACGTAGCGTTTGATAATGAGAGTTCCTAAAAATTCAAGACCATCATAGTTTAGCGCTGGGACACTACCAACACCCTGTATAAACTTAGTCCTGCATCACGACAAGAATTCCTTTGATTACTGAGTGGTTGCTGGCACTCTGCTTGGTTTTTAATGTGTTTCCCTGACCTACATATAAATTTAAGATAGGAGTAGTGTCAACATAATGATGGGCATGTTTGACACAACATCATCCTTTTTTACAGAGCGGGGCCCCCTTCCCTGAGCTGTCGCCAGTTTGAGGTGTGGCCGCTTGTCCATGAACTTTGGGTGAGTAAAACTATTAAATATAAAATACGCAAAAGTGCGTGATTAGGAAGGAAATGTTTCCATTCCTCCTACTTTACTAAACTAAGATCATGTTCAGAGTGATGGATTGATAAGGTTTTCTGTTTGTTTCCCCCATTTTTGTCTCACTTCCATAGGTACAACCAGTAAAATCCGAAAAATGAAAATGAAAGGATTACTGGTTTGATATCACTTCACTTTATACTTTTTTCACTGACAGCAGCAAACCATTTTTTAGGTCCTGACTAAAGCCTTGATACCTTTTGGATCAACTTGGCTGAAACATGTAGACCTTATTGTTGAACGTTAAGCAGTTTAAATCCATACTGCTTTTGCACTGTCTTTTAACCCTGTCAGTAGGAGCAAGCCATTAAAGAAACTTTTTTGTTCCTGACTAGGCAGTTTTAACTTCACTACCTCACTTGTTATACTTATTTTGCGCTGCGTCCTCACCACCTCTCTCCCAGCATCTCTCATCTGTGGGATTTAGTACATCCTCAATAGGGTAGGCTTACCAAAAACATCCCTGAGCTCCTTCTTCTCAGAGAAGAAGTTGTAACCCTTAGTGGGACTAGGGTTTCCCACTAAGAGGAGATACCCAGATGATGAAGCATGCCACCTCTGGTGGGTGAGGGTATTCGTCCTGAAAGGGATTTCTCCCACAGGGGAATTGTGTGAGACTCCAATATGTCACTCCACATGCTTAGGTTTGCTAGGTTAGACCCAAGGGTTTGTTCGTGTTGAAACTGTACTTTATAGGGGATATTTTTCCTTGCAGGTCTCTAAAGATTTTCCCTTGGACCCCCCTCCCATTTTTTGTGTTATACAAATCTATCTGTAGCCAAGACCTAAAAACAAAGCATGTGTATCTACGTTTTGTTTCCATAACAAATTAATGTTTATTGCCAATTGATTCTCCTGGGGCTGAACCCTTTTAGTCACTAAAACAATATGTGAAATAACAGTATAACTGGGAAGAAACCTGTTCTAAAACTATGCTTCTAGCAATGTTCAATCAATTCTGAAATAGGAAGTTTAGAAAATACATGCAAACAAAGACAAACTTAAAAAACATATTCATCAACATAATAAGGAAATTACATAACCTTCCCTAACTCATATCGATCAAGCTCAGAATAAAACTGAGATCTTTCAAGGTATCCGAAGAGGCTAAGTTATCTACAAGTATTTAGTCCTAATCACATAATGATCAGCCAATAAGAAACACTAACCTAAGTAGATTTAATGCTTCTCCTTTTCAGATGGGAACACCAACAAAGTCCAAGGAAAAAACAAGAAAACGCTCACTTTCAGCCCCAGAGACAAGATTACGTATAAGCTGGCAGGCAGAGATATTGGCAATGGTAACAACATCAAGGCTCCAATCATGAACTTTCCTTTTATAATACAAAACATTGCCACCAAACGTTTAACACAATGTGATTTGTCCAAACAAAAATATTTGAATTGTTCCTGGTTGGCGTGGAGCTAGTCACTTTATTTGTAAAATGTGATTAGAGTGATTTTTGGAAACTTTGTTTACGATAACTAAGAAAATTGAAAAAATCTTCACTTTCCAAGTAACTTATATCCTCCTTTGGAATAGCGGGTCTGGAAACTGGAGTGTTTGAGAAAGCGGCCTCATTAGACATAGAGAAACTGAGAAATGAACACTAACAGTGATGGAGCAAGGACTCGTAAATGAGACTTGCTCGGAGACAATCCTTTCGTTTTAAACTCACTAACGAATTACTAACAACGTGTTTGTGATTAATAACACGCATTTCCTTGACACGCGGAAGAAAATGAAGCTTGTTTATGTGTTTACTAACTGCAATAACATGAACGAAGGACTAAAACGCATTTTAACAAGGGATCTTTACTGCACATGCGTCTACTGCATCTACGTAGTATGACGTACTAATGCTTGGAGGGAAAATCTTGCGCCTGCGCAAAAGTATTAAAAATGGTCGCTTGAAAACTCACATGCATGGCACTTGCTTGGCTGAAAATAGAAAATAAGTTTTATACTAACGCAAACGCAGAAAGAGTAATAATAAATGGAGTGGGTTAGAGTAGAGGTTGGTGGTATACAGTGAAATCATTTTATTTTGAGAAATAACATTTCTTCTTTTGATTTTATTATTAGTGCGCATTTGGGCCTCCAAAGCTTGTCTGAATTGAGCTGACTGACGTATCCCCACGCATGCGCACCCGAGAGAGAGTGCGGACAGATGAGTAAGGACTTGTCACGCGTCCAAGGCCAGTGAAGATGTGCCCTGGGAACATGAGGGTGAAGAGTTCATATGAAGGAGCTTTATTCATAACCTTGCAACATTTGTATTAATAAAGTTTGGAGATGTATGGGAAAGGAAATGATTTAATAAAGTTTGAGGGGAGGGATTTGACAACAATGGTTTTAATGAAATAAGTGAAATGTAAGCATGGTGTGATGATCATCCCCCCTCGCCTGTCCAATCAGAGTTAGAATTTTGTCAAATTGAAACATTAATGGGTGGTACATGGCTATGGAAAGGTATAATTGAGGTAGTTTTGGTTAGTTAGGGGAAGCTGACACGGAAGCTTAACGGGAGCACAGAAGCAGAGCTCGGGATGCTGTCGGTGCTGGGGGTGGTGCTGATGCTGTGAGACGCTGATGAAGAATTCAAATGCAGAACCATCTATTTAATTTAATTGGGTTAGAAAGAAGATCGCGGAAGAACCACGAGGAGGAAGAGAGTGTCAGAGAGGGGTGCGACGCAGTTGTCGGTATTTAGAGAGGTGAAGTATCCTGTCCTGATTCCTGTCCTGAAGTCTTTGTCTCCTGATCTATCCTGGGGACCCTTACCAGCCCTTTGGCCAGAGGGTTTGGTCTTCACACCATTCTGGGTTACTATGAATTCATCGCATTGATAAATGTTCTTCTCTCTCTGTCCTCTTCTTTCTGAGCATAGTTATTGTGTGGATCTGAATTGCTAATTGTTTTTAATGAGGTTTGATTGAAATTGATACTCTTGCGAATGAGGGTGTTTGTATTGAAACTTTGAGATGGTTCACACTCAATTAATTTAGATAAAGATTTTAAAACTTCCCGAGTTTGTGACTATTTCATTTAAATAGAAAATGTTTAATAAGTTATGTTAATTATCGCCATCAACTAGTTCACCTAATGGTCCATTGACCAGAGGAAAGAACTTTTTGATCAGTAAAAGGTTTAGTTTAATGTGAAATAACTAATCCTGATAGATGGAATTCATAAACTAAAAACTCCAGCGGTCTACTTGGTGTTTAGTGAAAGTAAAGGTATATGGGCCCAGGTGAGTATATGGTAGTGGAGTACCTGCTGTTAGTACGCCGCTGGATCAGTTTTCTGGTAGCAGAGTTATGGTTATTAGTAACTAGTTTGGTGATAAGTATAGATTATTGATTATTTGATTTATGTTTTAACAAAAGAGTTATTGTTCTCGTTTTATGTTGTCTGGAATATTGCCGGGTAATGAATAGCGGGCGGCGATAGAAACCACACTGCAGTGAGGTTACTCGTCTGTTGGAATAACACTGAGAAGCTAGGTAGGGCTGGCAGTGTTAAAGTAGGGACTATTTCTGTGTAAAAGGGAGAGTGATTGATAGCAAAGAGTTCGTTGGTGAAACTTTAGGCGTTATATCACCTAGAAAGGGTAACCCTGAAGGAGTAGCAGGTTCTTCTGAGCTAGATTGATAGCAAAAGGAGTTCGCTGGTGAAATTTTGGTCTAGATTTTCCCAAAACGGGTGAGACCGGAGGAGTAGCAGATTCTCTGGAGATTGAATGAAGGGTAAGCGGAAGGGTTTTACTCGCAGTATATGAAGAGTAAGCGGAAGGTTTTACTCGCAGTGGAAAGAAATAAACTATCCTTTGATTTAGCGGAACAGACAGAGTAGCGAATGTTTTTATGTCGTTAATAACAAAGAATTTTAAGGAAAATATCGAGAAATAAAGTTTTCGTATTACCTTGTGAAGGGAGGGTCAGTTGCCGGAGTGGTACTGACGTCACAGTGAGCCGCGCTGGGATTGGTAGAAGCAGTGGGCGTGTGACAGGAGCAGCCTTGTAAAGGAGGGGTCAGTAGTAAGGAGCAGAACTGACGTCAGAAAAAGGCCACACTGGCATTGGTCAGATCACGAGCGTGAGCCTGATTTGATTGGATAGTTAGTTAGAAGCCGCGCTAGGATTGGTGGAGAGAAGGATTGTATGCGGGATTTTGATTTGACTGTTAGTGCAAGGCGTACAGGTAGAAGATTTCAAGGGTTTGCAGAGTACAATTTCTTACATCGTTCTTCGGGGATGTATGGAGAGAAAAGAAAGATGTCATTTTTAAAGAAAATTAAGAATTTCTTTGTAAAGGATAAGCCTGTGTTGACTAGAGAGGGAATTCCTATTCCGCCACCGAAGACACCAGCATCATTTATGATGATGGAAAGAGGATATCATACTTGCGTGTGGTTGGAAAACTGGATAGAATATACAAAGGATGATGGAGTGTTAGCTTTTCCAAAAGATGGTACGTTTAATGGAAGGATTCTTCAGAATTTGAGATTGAAAATGAATGATTTAGAACCTAGACCTAGGTTAACTCAATATGAGGCTTTGGAAGAATGGGAGACTGAGTCATATGAAAGAGAGAAATGCAGAGGTGGACGATATAGAGGATTCTTTCCCAGACACTTGCATGAGTCACGCGAAGGGCAGATGAAACAATGGAGGAGAGCTATGGTATTAGAAGGTTTATATCCAGTGTTAATGGCTGAAGAACAGTATGGAGGAAAATGTAAGGAGAAAACGAAACTCATGAATTCAGCAGGATATGGTGAATCAGATGACGAGTTGTTCGAGGACATTTTAATTAAGAATCCACCGCCGTACCAAGAAGCAACTCCTCAACTGAAACACCGAAGAGAAATACACCTATGAAGTTAAGAGAAAAGAGATCTTTAGTATCTGAAGGTGCAACAGTAGTTACCCCTGAAGAAATAGAGAGATGGGCACAAGAAATTGATAATCGAAATCCACCACCAAAGATTTTAGACATCAGCAGATTGAAAGTGGAATTGGAAGAAATGATGACAGGATGTGTGGGCATAGAAAGATTGAATGTTTATAATGAGGAAGAATTGTTATATAACCAGAAGAGCAAGAGTATTTCATGAGAGATTGACTGAAGTTGCTTCAGAGATTGGAATAGACATAGGGAAATCAAAGTTGTTACAGAAACCATATTGAGTGGACTTCACTGATAAAGATTTAGAAAGTGTATATGCTTCTGGAAAGAGACTACAGATAAAGGAATTAATGGGCATTTTGCGAAAATGGGGAGACATTGATAAATGGAGAATTAGATGGATAAGAAAGAAAGAGGAAGTACAAGCGAGAGAAGCAGCAGCTGCCTTTCCAGTGAGAGAAACAGGCAAGGTGGAAAAATTGTGTCCCATGAGAGAGGTTCCTGGAGGTGGATATGTCCATGTTCCTTGGAGTAGACAAGATATTTTGTCATTTACAAATGATTTTCCAAAATTGAGAGAAAAACCAGTGGAATGGTATAAACAAGTAGAGAG
The DNA here is from genome assembly GCA_963921515.1 of Calotriton arnoldi. NCBI lineage: Eukaryota > Metazoa > Chordata > Amphibia > Caudata > Salamandridae > Calotriton > Calotriton arnoldi. The sequence goes on from CAWUFW010005737.1 coordinate 1,252,642, forward strand.
ATTTGTGAAGGTCTCAAAAGTTTTATTGAAGGATTTGGATGGTCTATTTGATATAGTGGTACCTGCTGATTTATGGACAGAATGTAAAATTACGATTGATTGGCCAAATGAGGAGTACCCTAGAGATACAAAGACAGGAGCACCCTCAGAGGAGGTGATGAAAAAGTATCATCAAGTGATAACGTATTTGAAAGGGAAAATTCCTCCTAAAGAAGCAGACTGGGTGAAAATAGACAGAACAACACAGGAACCAAATGAATCTGTACATGCGTACTATGAAAGGTTATTGCAGGTGTTTAAGCAGTATAGTGGTTTTGAGAATATTGGTGATAAAGATATGGGACATTTTGTGTACCGATTTGTATATGGTTTGAAACCAGAGATTAGTCAGATGATACAGCAGCATATGTTGTGTTGGCAAAGCAAGACAGTGGATGAGATTTTAAAGTACGCAAAATATTGTGGAGATGACATTGAGGCCAGGCGTAGGAAGTTAAAAGAGAAAATGATGTGGGCACAAGTTAAATTGGCAGAACAGCAAGAAGAGAAAACAAATGACCAAAATAATAATCAAGTGAAAGAACAGAGTCAGAATAATCAAGGAGGAAATGGCAATAAATATAGGGGACGAATGGTTAGAGAAGAAGCGAAAAAGAAGTTTCCTTGTCATGCGTGCGGAAAGCTTGGACATTGGAAGAACGAGTGTAAGAGTACTCAGAGTAATAAGAGTAATAATGGGCCAAATCAAAATTTAATCCCACAGATGCAGAATGAAGTACTAATGAATCAGCAGCAGCAGGTAGTTACTCCACAATATCAGGTGCCACCAGCTCCTATGCCAAATTTTGTGAATCATCAAAGTTTCAGTGCAAACGCCAGATTTCAAGGAGAAAGTGGTAAGAATAACAGAACAATTACCCAATATTATTTGCAGAATGATGACGAAAATTCAGGTGATATGCAATGACGGTGCCTGAGGGGGGAGGAAGAGGAGTGCGTGCTTGGCGCATCCTTGCCGGTAGATCAGTCAGGTCCATTTGTTGATGGGAAGGTAGAAGGTAAAGACATTACTTTCCTATTGGATACTGGTGCTACCAGGTCTACTGTGAGAACAGCAGACATCCCAAACCTGCCCCTCTCGGGAGAATCAATCCAAGTTGTAGGCGTATCCAACCAACAGATTAGAACCCCAATCACCAAACCAATGGAAGTGCACATTGGGAACTTTAAAGAAATGCATCGGTTCGTAGTTTGCGATTCTAGTCCTGTAAATCTGTTGGGAAGAGATCTCTTGTGCAAAATGAATTGCACGATCTATTGTACACCGGATGGTGTCGCTTTCCAAACCCCTGATGAAGACGTTGTTTACAAGATGATGTTAGCAAAACAAGGAACGGAAGTAGATGAAATGTTCTCACTAATAACTGAAAATGAATTACCTGAAGAGTTGAGAGCCACAGTTAATCCAGACATGTGGGATTTTACAGGAAAAGACATTGGGCTAATGACTAATATAGACCCAGTAAACGTGACAGTGAAAGAAGGTGCAGTGTATCCAAATACCCGACAGTACAAAATGAGTCCAGAAGTAAAAGCAGGAGTTATTCCAGAAATTGAACGAATGGTGAAACAAGGTATTTTAAAAGAAGTGATGGGTAGTCCTTGTAATTCACCAATAATAGGACTAAAGAAGCCCAGCGGAAATAAGGAATAGTGCAAGATTTACGAAAAATAAATAAAATTGTGGTTCCCTGTTGTCCAATAGTGCCAAATCCAGCCGTGATTCTTTATCAGATACCATGGAATGCAGGATGGTTCACAGTAATTGATTTATGCCAAGCGTTCTTTTCTATTCCTTTGCACTCAGACAGCCAGTATCTTTTTACGTTTAAGTTTGAGGATCGTATTTACACATGGTGTCGAGTTCCTCAAGGGTACACAGAGAGTCCTTCAATTTTTAATCAGATTTTGAAAAAGTGGCTAGAGTCATTGATTATGCCTGGAAAATCTGTTCTGGTTCAGTACATTGTTGACCTATTGGTGGCATCAAAAACACGAGAAGATTGTGTCACAGATACAATTGCATTACTGAACCATTTGGCTGAAGGAGGACACAAAGTGTCTCCAGAAAAATTACAGTTCTGCCAACAAGAAGTTAGATATTTAGGGCATAAAATAGAAAGAGGAGTTAGAAAAGTGACACCGGTAAGAATAAAAATAATCAAAGAAATGCAATTGCTGCAGACTCAAAGAGAAATGAGAATGTTTCTAGGAGTGGTTGGATACTGTAGGCAATGGATTAATGGTTTTCCTATGTTAGCAAAACCATTAATACAGATGATCCGGAAAAGAGCAAAGGATCCGATTGAATGGAATGATGACTGCCTAGAAGCATTTGTGAGACTAAGAAATTGTTTGTGTGAGGCTCCTGCCTTGGGCATGCCTGATTATTCAAAAGATTTTGCATTGTTTTGTTGTGAGAGAGAAAATTGTGCACTTTCAGTATTAACACAGAGACATGGATTGAGTCGACGTCCAGTGGCATATTTTTCAGCTACATTGGACCCAGTGGCTTCAGCATTGCCTGGCTGCTTAAAAGCAGTAGCTGCTACTTGTATGAGTCTGGAGCAAAGTGAGTCGATAGTGATGGGACATCCGGTAAAAGTTTTTGTTCCACACTCAGTTGAGATTCTTTTGACAAGAACAAGAACACAGCATCTCACTCCTAGTCGATTGACTAAGTATGAAAGAGTGATTTTGGGAGCTAAAAATGTGACTGTGATAAGGTGTACGATCATGAACTCAGCTACTCTATTGCCAGATCCCTGCGATGAAGAAGTGAGAGATGAAAGTGATCATGATTGTTTGGACATGACTGAGTTATGCACGAAGCCCCGGCCAGACATAAAAGAGACACCTTTGAAAGAGGCTGACCATGAGTTATTTGTAGACGGTTCCTGCCTCAGAACGCAAGAAGGGGGACTAAGTGCCACATATGCTGTTTGTAAAATATCTGGGGTAATTTAAGCATCCTGTTTACCTGGGGTCAAGTCTGCACAAGTAGCTGAATTGGTGGCCTTAACGATGGCATGTAAAACAAGCATTGGCATAGCCAATAGGTCTCGCCTTTGGGATCTTTTAAGTGTTTAGCCATGCTGTTTGCATGTACTTCTGTGCAACTGAAATCTGAAATTGTTAAAAGAAAAAGGGTAACATCCTTCCTTAGCAGTATTTAGTATGGCAATTGCAGGGCTAGCTTTAGCATTTTATGAATATTATTATGGACAGAGTTGGTGACTTTGGATCTGGGGAATTATACTCAAATTCCCGGCATTTCCACAACATCCTGTGATTCTGTGCAAATTATTTACTTTGCTCATGCATAAAACATCCAGCTGACCTCTCGCATGACATTTAAAGTCAAATGAGCAAGAGGAGCAGGTTCTGTTTGCTTACTTTTTAAAGTCTTTGGCTGTCTATTATAAAAAAAAAAGAACAAGGACATTTTGGGAAACTAATTTACCCAATTAAATTACATTTATATGTGGAATCGCTCTAATGAACAGAAACAGGCAGAGGGAATGAACGCCTTTTGTTCTAGTGAAGGCAACAGACACAGGACTGAACAACTGAACGTTAAAAAGTTATTTTATCCAAACATAGCTTGGCTTATGATTACCCCTGGCAGTAAATAATTTAAACGCGGTCCATCACTAACGTGACTTGTTCATAGAAGAGAGGAGAGCAGAGGCATATGGCTCGAAAGGCCCGTCTCCCACTGACAGCCGCTTCGCTGCAAGCCCCTTGTCTCAGCCACCAATGTAGTTATTTTTATTGCTGCTGTAGGTAGGGGGAGAGGGGAGGAGACACGGTGGTGGGGAGGAGGGCAAGACGGACAACGGATTATGTGGAGGGAAAAGAGCGTTGTGACTCAGCCAGTGTCATAGCACTTTTTTTGTTATTACTGGTTGGGGGCCAAATTAACCACTGAGCGAGGGAGGGAAGGTGTGGTCGGGGACAACAGAGGGATAGAGGATGGGTGCGGGCAACAAAAACAAGTAAAGGAGGGAGGGCAGGTGGGGGCAGGCAGAGGAACAGGGACGCGGAGAAGTACTCGAAGGAGCCAGTTAAAAAAAAATGCACTCTTAAATTGAAACTTAACAAGTGCTTAAAGACTGTAACCATTTGTGATTCTGCACTTTACTAGAAAAAATAAACAAATTAAGACATGCATACTTTAGTCCCCATTTAGATACCTAGGTACAGGCTTCCTAGATGAAGAGACCTAATATTAAAAACTCAGGTGAGAAAACAACGATTCCTTTAACGTCAAGGGCTTTATGTGGTTGCGACTGCACTTCCTGTGAGACATTTTTTTTGTAATGTCACCGCATACTGCCTATGCTAATTTGTGCCCCACTAGCATGCCCACACCATGTTAAATCATCGTCCTGCCATCAGCCCTCTCCCATCCCCATGCATGTCTTTAAAAGAATATAAGTAAAAAAAACCTGCTTATGGAAAGTAACAAAATCAGTGTACAAAGAATTAAATAAAAAAGCAAATACAAAAGAAACAAGTGCGCGCGCCTCGCGCTAAAAGTAAAAAAACACAAGTGGCGGCAAAAGTGAAAGCGTTTCCCTTGCGGGAGCGAGCAGCGCCAGGAGCGATAATTGCTAACACATGGCGCCAAAGCTCGCTCCCGCAAGGGAATCGCCAAACGTGCACGCGTTGCCATTGAAAGCAATGCAACGCGTGCACGTTTTTGCCTGCAAAGCTGTGTCGATTACAAAAGGTCTTTTTCCTAAGCAGCGCATGCGCGCTGCGTAGGCGAGACCCAAAAAGGGAAAAATTGGAGAGTAACCATATTTACGGACAGTCAATATGGGTTTGGGGTTGTGCACGACTTCGGCCAGCTCTGGATGCAGAGGGGATTTCTGACTTCTTCAGGATCTCCTATCAGAAACAGCAAAAATGTGAAAGATTTGTTAGAAGCATTACAATTCCCAAAAGAGATAGCAGTTGTAAAATGTGCTGCACATCAGTCAGGAAATGACTATGTGACTGCTGGCAATAATTATGCTGACCAAGTGGCAAAATACTGTGCCAAAAATACAGTGGCCATAAACCGAAAAATTGAAAAGGGTGAAACCAGATGCCAACTTATGTTTTTCTCAGTACCAGAAACATGGGATGAGAATAGACAATTGCAGGAAGAAGCTGAGGAAAAGGAAAAGGAAATTTGGATAAAGGCAGCTTGTACAAAAAGACCAGAAGATGAGGTATGGGTGTATATAGATGGAAGACCAGTCATGCCAGATTGTCTGCTTTCAAAAATGGCAAGAGTATACCATGGAGCAATACACATAGGGAGAGACTCAATGATCAGATTATTCAGACAGAGTTGGTACAATCTGAAGTTCAGGGTAATCGCAGAAAGGCTTTGCCAAAGATACTTAACCTGTCAGCAGCAAAATCCAGGTAGGAAGACAGTGGTTAGCTGGGGAAAGATTGGAAAGGCAGAAGGACCCTTCACCAGATTACAGTTGGATTTTATCGAATTGCCCCCATGTAATGGACTGAAATATATACTTGTCATAGTATGCCTTTTCTCAAGATGGGTGGAGGTCTATCCCACTCGAAGAAATGACAGTCTTACAGTTGCAAACTTGTTGTTGAGGGAGCTAGTTTCACGATTTGGTTTTCCAGTCACTTTGGAATCGGATAGAGGCCCTCATTTTAATAATTGTTGAGCAATTGAATGGCACAATCAAGTCAAGATTGGGAAAGGTGTGTGCATCCACAAAGCTGAAATGGCCAGATGCATTACCTCTTGTACTGATGGGTCTCAGAAGTATTCCAGACAGAAAAACAGGAATGAGCCCACATGAGGTCCCCATGGGAAGAGCCATGAGACAGGCATTTATTCCTGGAAATAAACTAATGAGTATAACTGATGATCTGGTATTGGACTATTGCAAAGGATTGGCTGAAGTGATGCGTTCTGTCTCCCACCAGGTTGGAGAAGATGCAGTTGAGAGACAGCCAGACCAAGCGCATGATTTGAATCCTGGAGACTGGGTGTTAGTGAAGAAACACGCAAGAAAGTCGTGTCTAGCACCAAGGTGGGACAAACCAAGGCAAGTCATACTAGTCACTACCACAGCAGTGAAGTGTGCAGGTTTGCCCAATTGGATTCATGCCAGCCATACCAGAAGAGTTCTGAGCCCATCAGAACAACAAGAGCAACCACTGACTGAACAGGCTGAAGCATCAGGAGTTGTCAACTGTGAAATTGAAGAATCTAGAGTGATAGATTCTGAAAGACAACCATATGATGAACAGCCAAGTATAGATCAGGAAGAGTGGATACCAGTGATTGAAGTAATTGATGATACTATTGAAACAAGAAGAAGAATAGAACTGAAAAGACAGGAAAGTAGTCAGGAAGAGACAGGGGAAGAAGAACACACTCAGGTGGAAAATAAAAAAGACTTTCACGAACCTGAGGAGGGAAAACTAGAAGAACACGATCAGGTAGAGTTAGAAGAACAGGTTCAGACAGAAGAAGAAAGGTATGAAGTAAGAACTGAAGAGGGTCAGATAGAATTAGAAGAACAAGCTCAGGAAGAAAAAGAACAAAATACGGTAGAACCTGAGCAGGTGGAAGCAAAAGCAGGTACAAGCACAGAAAATAAAGAATCAGTACAGATTGTGCCAAAAATAAATGAAATAAAAAGAACTTTACAAGGAGATAAAGAAGGTGAAAACGCAGTACAAATCAAAAGAATTAGAAAGGGAGACAATTGGCCAACTGGAGTAAAGAAACTAAAGTATCACTTGAGAAAAGAGACCTGAACAAGTAAATGAAGTCACAAGTCAGACACAATCTAAACAAACCTTGGCAAAAATAACTCGAAGAAGTCCAAGATTGAGAAATTTAAACAGGAGATACAAGGCTCCTGAATGGACTTACGTAATACTCGAGGAATTTGAATCCCTAGATCTGACTGATGAAACAGAAGAAATTCATAATGTTCAGATTGATGAAAGCAAATTGAGGCCTCCTCAAAGCAAAAAGGAAAATTAAACTGACAAAGAAAGGAGAAAGAGAAAATAAATTTTCTCAGGAATAAAATGGCTGAAACTGAAGTTACTGAGAGACCAAAACGTGGATTAAAAAGAAAGTGTTTTAGATTCAGTTTTTGTAGTATTTTATTAGTAGCATTAGTATGGTTATTCCTAACAGTAGGAGTACCTTTGTTAATGAAAACAAGTGACAAGAATAATACAGATACTAATTCTAAGGCAGATAAAATAAAAGACACTAAATTAGAAATTGGGGTAGAAGAAAAAAGGGGGGTCCCAAAACGTGTTTTCCCCATGCAATTTCCCATAGGAAACTTTAGACACGGCTACAGCCCGAACTGCTGAACGGAATTACACCAAATTTGGCAAAGAGGTAGTTCTTGGTTCAGAAAGAACCCTTTTTGTTAAATGGTGTAAATCCGTTCAGTAGTTGCTGAGAAAATCAAAAGTAAAAACACATATATATCTATGGCCGCGTAGGATCCGCGCACCCTCCCGATCACGAGCTGCATGCTAATTGGCTGTCAACACTCCAAACCAGGAAGTGTTGGCAGCCATCTTATGCCTCGGTAGAACCGAGGCACAAGAAAAGAGAAAAACAAGTGCGCAAACGCAAAAAGGGGCAGGGTAGAAACACCTGACCCCTAGGCTGCTAGGGTCCCACAGGACCCCAGGGCCCAATTTTATTTTTTTTAAATGGAGATTCGCGCACCCAGCGCGAATTTCGGCCGAAAATTTTTAAAAAACGAAGCGCGGGCTCCCGCGCTTCGTATTCAAAAAGCCCCCGGGTGGGCCAAGTCCCGGGGGCAGTAAAAAAATGTGTGGGGGGGCCCCAATCCCCCCCACACTGCCCCGGGGACCGCCACCCCCCGGGGCTTTGCATTAATATTTGCGGGGGGCACACGGCCCCCCCGCAGCCCCGGGGACCGCCACCCCCCGGGGCTTGTTTTATTAAAGGTTTGGGGGGCTCTAAGGCCCCCCCAAGCCCCGGGGACCGCCACCCCCCGGGGCTCTCATTAATAATATGTGCGGGGGGCACAATGAATCAGATTATAATACGTCTTCAAATGTGTTTATTAGATTGTTATTTCAGTATGTGAATACTATGGAAATTAGTAACTGTTATGTGTGTATGAAGTTACCCTCATCAGTATCGGACGGGGTGACGTATCACCATATACCTTTGACGTATGGTGTGTCATGTAGTATTTTATCAAGTTTATTTTATGCTACAGGGAGACTTCAATATTTTTATTCAGATATAGATGTAGTATTTTCAGAATTACCTATTAGAAAGTATATGAATCCAGTAGCCAGTAGTAAACATGCACAGTTTATGGGTGAATTTTTCTTAACAATGAGTTCAATAGATATAGTTCAGGCACATAAAGATAATCTAACATGTACATTAAGAAAAGAAGAAAAATAATTTTTGGATTTAGTAGAAGAAAGGAGACAGGATTTAATAAAGAAAGCGACTGAACAGAAAACCCATGTACCTCCATGGGCTGAGAAAGAGGGAATCTATGCAAATGGCAAGGCTCATGCTGCGATGTCCCTGGATTTCGTGAAAAGGGGAAAATTCTGCCTCCATAGATTAAAAACAGATTATAACAATAATTACATTGGTTCCAGTGAATGTGAACACAACTTCCTAATTTTAGGAGGGTGGGGACTAAAAGGGGGAACTGATCCTGTATTTCCAGGAGTGTATTATGTTTGTGGGAACAACGCCTATTATAGGTTACCTGCAAGATGGTACGGGAGCTGCTACTTTGGAATAGTTTTTCCAAAAATCTATCATGTAGACAGAATCAGTGGAACCAATGGGAATTCTAATGGACTAACGCGTAGAAGAAGAGCTAGTTTTTCTGAAATTGTAGGAGACATTTTTAGTGCATTATACCCTCAGTTGGAGTCATTCTTAATTCACGGAAAATTTGATCGTCTTTCTACAGATACTGCAGGAGGATTCTTAATGATTAACACAGAAATGGTTGCAATCAGGTCTATGGTTTTACAGAACCGTCTTGCTCTTGATATATTGTTAGCAAAAGAAGGTGGAGTCTGTGGTATGTTGAAAATTCAACATTGCTGCACTTATATTCCGGACAAGAGCAGAGAAATTAAATGATATATTGAAAACATTACAAGAATGCATAAAGATTTGACCCAACTGGAGGCTGATGGTGTGTGGGGAAGACTAACAAAAAGTATAACATCAATAGGGAAATGGTTTGTCGGTTTTGGGAAAGGTTTTTTAGGTCAAATAATAATACCTTTAGTTATGATAGTAACAGTAGTGATGATAATAATGATTACATATAAGTGTTGTAGAAAAGGGAGAAAAGAGAAAATACATTTTGAAAGAAAAGGAAAGGGACAGAAACGAAAAAGAAAATATGATGAAATACAGCTGGAAGAAATGAAAGGCAGATCATACAAGAAAATGAGGGACTTAGAAGGAAACGAGTTGATTGATGAAAAATTGAGAGGAGAAATAGAGAAAACTGAGAAGTGCTAAAGTTGGTATCTGGGATGGGATGGGAAATTTTGTGACGGCTTAAGATGCCATCAGAGAGGGGATTGATGGAGCAAGGACTCGTAAATGAGACTTGCTCGGAGACAATCCTTTTGTTTTAACTCACTAACGAATTACTAACAACGTGTTTGTGATTAATAACACGCATTTCCTTGACACGCGAAAGAAAATGAAGGTTGCTTATGTGTTTACTAACTGCAATAACATGAACGAAGGACTAAAACGCATTTTAACAAGGGATCTTTACTGCGCATGCGTCTACTGCATCTACGTAGTATGACGTACTAATGCTTGGAGGGAAAATCTTGCGCCTGCGCAAAAGTATTAAAAATGGCCGCTTGAAAACTCACAGGCATGGCACTTGCTTGGCTGAAAATAGAAAATAAGTTTTATACTAACGCAAACGCAGAAAGAGTAATAATAAATGGAGTGGGTTAGAGTAGAGGTTGGTGGTATACAGTGAAATCATTTTATTTTGAGAAATAACATTTCTTCTTTTGATTTTATTATTAGTGCACATTTGGGCCTCCAAAGCTTGTCTGAATTGAGCTGACTGACGTAACCCCACGCATGCTCACCCGAGAGAGAGTGCGGGCAGATGAGTAAGGACTTGTCACGCATCCAAGGCCAGTGAAGATGTGCCCTGGGAACATGAGGGTGAAGAGTTCATATGAAGGAGCTTTGTTCATAACCTTGCAACATTTGTATTAATAAAGATTGGAGATGTATGGGAAAGTAAATGATTTAATAAAGTTTGAGGGGAGGGATTTGACAACAATGGTTTAATGAAATAAGTGAAATGTAAGCATGGTGTGATGATCATCCCCCCTCGCCTGTCCAATCAGAGTTAGTATTTTGTCAAATTGAAACATTAATGGGTGGTACATGGCTATGGAAAGGTATAATTGAGGTAGTTTTAGTTAGTTAGGGGAAGCTGACACGGAAGCTTAACGGGAGCACAGAAGCAGAGCTCGGGATGTTGTCGGTGCTGGGGTGGTGCTGATGCTGTGAGACGCTGATGAAGAATTCGAATGCAGAACCATCTATTTAATTTAATTGGGTTAGAAAGAAGATCGCGGAAGAACCACGAGGAGGAAGAGAGTGTCAGAGAGGGGTGCGACGCAGTCGTCGGTATTTAGAGAGGTGAAGTATCCTGTCCTGATTCCTGTCCTGAAGTCTTTGTCTCCTGATCTATCCTGGGGACCCTTACCAGCCCTTTGGCCAGAGGGTTTGGTCTTCACACCATTCTGGGTAACTATGAATTCATCGCATTGATAGATGTTCTTCTCTCTCTGTCCTCTTCTTTCTGAGCATAGTTATTGTGTGGATCTGAATTGCTAATTGTTTTTAATGAGGTTTGATTGAAATTGACACTCTTGCGAATGAGGGTGTTTGCATTGAAACTTTGAGATGGTTCACACTCAATTAATTTAGATAAAGATTTTAAAACTTCCCGAGTTTGTGATTATTTCATTTAAATAGAAAATGTTTAATAAGTTATGTTAATTATCGCCATCAACTAGTTCACCTAATGGTCCATTGACCAGAGGAAAGAACTTTTTGATCAGTAAAAGGTTTAGTTTAATGTGAAATAACTAATCCTGATAGATGGAATTTATAAACTAAAAACTCCAGCGGTCTACTTGGTGTTTAGTGAAAGTAAAGGTATATGGGCCCAGGTGAGTATATGGTAGTGGAGTACCTGCTGTTAGTACGCCGCTGGATCAACAGTACATCGCCACTATTACCAAAGACAAAACAGCATCAGTGAAAACTGGATACGCACATACACCAACTGAGCCCTAATTTGTATTTATCAAAGAGTATGTGTGGGCGGTACTAAACCCTCAGCAGCCAGCTGCTTTAGAGACTGCTGGGGCATTTTGGTGTTTCTTTGAAAGAATGGGAGACTCCTATATGTTGAATTCAATGCAGATTTATTAATATCATCAAAATGAGTTAACCTTTATTTTCAAACAAAAATAGATAATTTTACTTCCTGGTCATTATTTGTTAAGTATCAAAATATTTTATTATAAAAAATGGGCAATGCAAATATCTCACAATAACATATTACATATCTCCAAGGGCAACCCACAAGTGTTTCGTACAGGATTGACTTTATCAAGGCAGGGCCTATAGTTGTGTACAGTCATTGGTAACTTGTGAAGTAAACACCAGGTAGTGCAAGAAGTAATTTTGGTGTGTGATACCAATAAATCTGTTACTAACAGTATGTTGAGTGACATCTTTCTTACTGAAACTAGACTGCTCAGAAGCCTTAGTCACCTGTGTGCTTCTTTTTTTTTTTTAAACATAGTTTTATTGGTTTTATTAATGAAATCATTATAATCACCCAAGTTATTATTGTAGATTACAGAAGTCAGCTACACAATACACAATCGGTCCTACAATATGTTCAGTGGCATATAATATTCCCATTATACTTACTAGAGGCAAACAGTTTATATATATACAATTCTGTGTCTTTACATCTTCTTGATGACTCTGTATTAAGATAGTCTGACCTGGAACATAATAAACTTCCCCAACTCCCTGTTGTCCCACCCCCCTCCCCCAACTGGCTCGTTCCTGTACTCATCCTCATAGGGTTCCGTTGTGTATATACCCTTGGGTTGTCTCATCTTAACTGAAATTTGCAGTGCTCAGTTTCCCAATGGGGAGTGTCGTATAGGGGGACTGCATTACACTGCATGGACTCAGTGACGTGTGGAAGATGGGATAACCCTCGCTAGGGCCCAGAAGGATCCGCCAGATCTTTCGCCTTCAGTGTTTCCAGCATCAGGTCCCAGTCTATGGAAATGGGCGTTTTGCGCACCCCACGTAATTCCTCTCTTCTATTGATAGCGCTTTCCGCCCCACCCCACCGGACCATCTCTGTGAGCCAGGTATGTAATGGGGGGGCAAAAGCCGACTTCCACCTCATTGTAATGGATCATTTCGCTATGAGGATGGCCATATCCGCAAATTTATACTGTGTTCTCTGTTTTTTTCGGACGAGGATGTAGACCCAGCAGACAGCTGTCTGCCGTGTCCCAGACGGAGGTGCCTGTTGTATCCTGAATTACCTCCCCCACCATTGACCAGAATCCCCCTCAACCGTGGGCAGTTCCATAACATGTGTAGAATATCAGCGTCCACCGTTACATCTAGGACAGCTGACTTGTGCATCTGGGTATATGCAGTTGAGGCGGTATGGGGTAAGGTATGCCCTATTTAGAATCATGTATTGGATATACTTAAATTTGGCGTTACAGGACACCTTTTTGGGGAACTCTAGTGCATACGCCCATTCTTTATCAGTTAGTTCTTTACTGAGGTCTCTCACCCATTTTTCCCGTAAGGGCTCCAGGGAGGTCCCAGCATGTATTTGAACGCCACTGTATAGCCAGCGGGTTAAGTGTCGTCTCTCACCCATCAGATAAATGGCTTGCACCAGTCCATGCTTGGGGGGTTCATTCCCGTTTGGGGACCAGTGTTTCTTTACATAGTGGGTGATGGTAGCGTGTAGCATAAATAGTGTGCGGGGAACTCCCTGATTATGGATGAAGTTGTAGTGGTCGGCTAGTTTACCATCAATGAACAAGGCTCCTACCGTTGTCACCCCCTATTGTGCCCATTGTACGATCCTCCGTTTCGTAATTAGCCCCACTGTAGTAGGTATACCAAGTAATGGAACATTAGGCGAGTATGGGATAGTTCGTTTGGTTTATTTCAATGTCCGTTTCCAATATAAGATGGCTGTTTTGAGCAGCGAGGGAGTTTCAGGTGGTATTTTGGAGTCGGGCAAAAGCAGTGTGTGTAGGATACCTAGGTCTAATTTTTGTGTTGTATATCCGATTTCGTTTAAATTGCGTCCTGCCAGCCAGTACGACAGCCAATGCAGTTGGCTAGCCATGCAGTACGCACGGAAGTCGGGGGCTCCCAATCCTCCTTCTTCTGGCCTCAGTTGTAATTTTACTAGGCTCACCCTCCGGCGTCCTTTACCCCATATCAGCTCCATAAGGATAGTGTCCAACGTTCGAAAGACACTGGCCGGTATCAGAATCGGTATGTTAGTAAAGTAATATAGTAATCTTGGAGATAGCTATTGTCCCCATGACCGAGAGAGGTAGTGATGTCCAGAATGATATCTGGGCACGTTGTGATCTAATTGCTTTCATGAGGTTCCCTTCTAGGAGGTCCTGTGGTGTTCTGTATATTTGAATACCTAAATATTTGAAGGTTTGGGATGCCACCAACAAATCAGTTTGGCCAAAATGGACGGGTTCTGGATCTTCCCTATATTGCATAAAGAATGCATGCGATTTTCTAGCATTAATCGCCAGGCCCGAGACGCATTGGAATTGCTGGAATATAGTAGGGATAGGTTCTAGATCTGCAGTTAGGTCTTTAATATACAGTATAAGGTCGTCAGCGTATGCTGACACTATATGTGTTGTCTGTCCTAGTAGAATCCCCTTGTTTACAGCCTCCTTACGGAGTCTAATAAGTAGCGGTTCTAATGCTAATACAAACAATATCGGTGATAGAGGACAGCCCTGACTAGTTCCCCTCGCCACCGGGTAGGGGCGAGAAATGTGGGATCCAGTATGGACCCAGGCAGTGGGTGCGGTGTATAGCAGTTTGACCCATTGCATATAACCAGGAGGAATGCGGAATCTTTCCATAATTGCAAACATATATTCCCAATTTAGTCTATCGAATGCCTGCTGGAGGTCAAGAGAGATACAGCCAGTTACACAGGAGAGCTTGGCGGCGGCTTCCATAACATAGTGTAGGCGCCTTATATTCAGGGAGGTATTGCGACCTGGAATAAATCCGCATTGATCTGCATGAATGAGTTTGGGAAGGTAAGGGAGAGGCCGGCGGGCCAGAATCTTACTAAGTATCTTATATTCAGTAGATAATAGAGAGAGAGGGCGATATCCTGACATGTCTCGCGGGTCTCTGTTCGGCTTGGGAAGGGATATGACTAGAGCCTGCATGGTAGTTAGTGGGAGGGACTGGGCCTCCTGCGCCGCATTATATAGACAGGCAAGTTGCGGGGTTAGACTATCTGTAAAGGTAGAATAAAATTCCGCCGGCAAGCCGTCTAGGCCGGGGGTCTTATTGCGTGGGAGTTCCTTAATGGCCTCCTTGATTTCGGCCCTTGTGATTGGGGCTTCTAATTCCTCCTGGGCATTTTCCGTTAATTTAGGGTATGTCAATCCGTCTAGGAACATGTCTATCTGTTCCGGCAGTGTGGTACCTGGGGCGCTATATAACCTCTCATAATAGTCACTGAATGCAGTATTAATTTCTGTCTGTATATACACTATGGTGCCATCCTGCAGTGCCACTTCTGGTATTGATATAGGGGGGGTGCATCTCGCAGTAGGCGGGCCAGTAGGGTGCCCTATTTGTATGCTTCAGCGTGTGTATGTTGGGTGTAAGCTCGGTAGTCAATGAGGCATAAATCCTCAAGGAGTTCGGCATGCCGAATTCTCGCCTCCTGTAGTTGTGTTTGATTGGAGGGATCGGTAGTCACCTTCCTCTCCAGCTCTTGTAGGGAATCTTTGAGTACCGTAAGACTCTTGATAATTTCTTGTCGGGGCCCCACTGTCGCTCCTATGGATGCCCCTCGCAACACTGTCTTAAATGCGTCCCATTCTATTAAGCGAGAAGAGGCCGAATTCGCGTTTTCATTAAAGTAATTGGTGATTGTCGTGGCCAGTTTATCTCGGAAGACCGCATCTTCCAACATCTGTGGCCACAATTTCCAGGTCAGGACCGGGGAGGGTACTTTCCCCCATTCTATTAGGATTTCAAGTGGATTGTGGTCAGATAAGGTTTTACCCAAATATGTAGTTTGGGATATTTGGGGTGTGATGAATGAAGAACAGAATATTCTGTCCAGTCTAGTGTGTAGTTGGTGTGTTGGAGAATAGAAAGAGTATTCGCGACTGGTAGGGTTTTGGAGACGCCACACATCTTTGATCGTCCACCCCTATGCCCACGACCTCAGGAACTCTGCATGTTTAATGGAAACGGCTCCACGAACCGGTGGATGGGAGCGATCCAGGTGTATGTCAAGAGTGGAATTATAATCCCCACCCAGTACCCACGGGATATTAGCCCAGTCCGCTAGTACTGTGTTCAGATTGGTAAGGAATTTATCCTGTTCAAAATTCGGAGCGTATACACTTCCTATTACTATGTGTATCCCGTCAAGCGTCCCATGTAGCACCGTTTATCTTCCCTGTGCATCTATTCGCTGTTCTATGTTCATGAACTGTACCCCATGTCTGACCCATATGAGTGTTCCTCTCGCGAATACCGAGTATGATGTAGTGAATATCTAGCCGCTCCATTTCTTACGCAGTTTGATTACCTCAGAGTCAGTGAGGTGGGTTTCCTGGAGGAAGGCTATATGTATTTTCCATGTGTTTAATTGGGCATGGATCCAGTGTCGCTTGTTCACTGATCCTATCCCCCGAACATTCCATGTTAGCACTTTATATTTGCCCAACATCGCCATACATGTATCCGTTCATATGTACTGTAGCAACCCCGGCATACACAACATATATTACACATTCCCGGACTTAGAGTGAGCCATTTTCCCAAAAAACACAACACAACCAAAGATCCCAATACTAGGACTAGCGGTAGAACTTTGCTGGTCCAAACATTAAACAAAACAATTTGAAGGTCCAATCGGCTAACTAATGCAGAAACTGCAGGGGGGGTGGTTCCTGAATAGGGCATAGAGCCTTTGATCTGGACGGAGCTCCATTCATATCAGGGCCCTTGTCACATTCAAGAAAATACGGGTCCCCTGGGGGGAAGAGGATAATACAAGGCACCTCAACAACATTGTATTGCCCTCCATCGTGGACTCTAATCAGGATGTGTTATGCAACACTTTCTTAGACCGTATAGTCTCAGCCAAACAGTGTCTGCACTATTTGCGGGGTGATCGATAGTAATAGCGGGTGTTAGACCTGGCATCCTTGGTGTGGGTCTCCCTTCCATTTTTTGAGGATGCCTCCAATGTTATTGATCTGTTTTTGCTGGTTTAGATGCTTTGGGCACTGTGCCACTGCTATTCAGTGCCACAGTGCAAGTGCTCCCTATGATAAATTGTGTTATGTATTAGTGACTCCATGATTGGATGATTGGTTTACTTGTCAGTCCCTAGTACAGTGCACTGAGTGTGCCCAGGGCTGGTAAATCCAATGCTGCTGGTGGGCTTGCAGCACTGGTTGTGCCACCCACAGAAGCAGCTTGTAAAGTGTGTCTCAGGCCTGCCATAGCAGAGCCTGTGTACAGCCTAGGGCTGCCATGTCGACTTGGTGAGTGCACCCACTTACCAGTCCCTAAACCTTCCCTTTACTGCATGTTGGTCACCCCTAAAGTAGGCCCTAGGGCAGGGGGCATTGTAAGTATAAGGTAGGACATGCCCTGGTGTGTGTGGCATGTCCTAATAGTGAATTACAGCCATTTTCGTTTTTCACTATTGCAAGGCTACCTGTTCCCCATAGGCCAGAATGGGCAGTTTGATTATTACACCTTATAATCCTAACTGACCCAGGGAACATGGTAGAGAAACGAATTTAGTATGCCTGAACTCAGAATGATAAAATACATCTTTTAGTGAAGTTGATTTTAACATTCTGTGTTTGAAAATACCACTTTTAGAAAGTAGGTATTTTCTTGCCTAACCTTCCAAGCCTGCCTCTGCTGGGTTGTGTATTCCTTGTCTGGAGTTTGAGTGACAGGGGCTGGGGGTGGCTCCAGGAGACAGGGTGAGTCAGCACAGGGCTGAATAGAGAGATCTGCATCCAGAGTGGAGGGAGGAGTTGCACCTGGATCTGAATAGGGCTGTGCCTGCCTTCCACAATGCTGGCTCCCCCTCCTGCTGGGCGGCTGAGCACCCTGCCCCACATTCTGAAAGGAAAGAAGGAGTCCTGTAAACAAAGTGCTCCAGGACTGACCAGAACTGGTTTTGGACTAGGCAAAGGCCTCTCTGCCTTCAGAGAACAAAGAGAAAAGGTGTATAAAAAGGGGACCCAGACCCCTAGGAAATTAGATCACTTTTGGGAAACAAGAAGAAACCTTTGCTGAGGAGCGGAACCAAGAAGAAACTGAGGAGAAGACTATCCCTAAGCTAGAGGGATCTGCCTGCAGTGGTTGCCTGACTGCCAAAGAAAGGAGAAGGGAACTTTGTGTGTACTTTCATCAACTTGTGAAGGATCTCCAAGGGCTTGATTTCAGAGCTTGCCTCCTGCTGAAGTCTCAGGAACAACAGACTTCACCCACCAGCTCCCCTGTATTCCCTTGCTGGGAATTTGGACCTTCTGACACACTTGCGTGTCGCTGGGAGCTGGAAGCGCGACTCAAGACGAAGAAGCGTGTCGCCGCCGCAGCCGCTGCTTCTCGCATCGCCGGAGAAGAGTGTCGACGTCGCATCAGACGCCGGCGCATCCCCGAAGAAGCGCGCCGCTGACACCCTCGCATCCTTCGAAGCGCCTCGCAGCACCAGAGAAAAGTGTCACCGTCGCATCAGACGCCGTCGCATCCCCGGGGCAGAGCATCGACCTCGCATCAGACGCCAACGCATCGCATCACGAGGCGCCCCGCATCCCAGGAGAAGATCGTCGACCTCGCATCAGACGCCGTCGCATCGCCAGGGAAGCGTGTCGCAGGGCCTGTCGCGGCTCCAAAGATTCATCAAAATTGCCGCATGGCCGTCGGGCGTGCACGCATCACCCCTTCGTTGTCGCAACATCAAGAAGACGCCATTTTGTTTCTTTGCACCAGATCTTCATCGCATCACGGCGCTGCTTGTCGCATCGCCACAGAAGCGCAGTAAGAAACCGACGCATCACCTCCCCACGCCGAGAAGAACCGACGCATCACTGTCCCCTGCGCATCAGTAGGGAACCGACGCATCACCGTTCTTGCGTGTAAGGAACCGACGCATCACCTTCCCTGCACCACTTTTGTTGTATCGCGTTACGCATCTCAGGTACATTGAACTCAAAGTGTCGCATTTCCATTTTAAGAGACTTAAGCTAATTCTACCATCTTTAAAGTACAGTATTGTGGATTATTTTTGTCGTTTATGGTCTTGTGGTAAATCTATATAAAAGATACTGATTTCTACAATACAACCTGTGTGGTGTCCATTTGTAGTGTTGTCACTGGATTACTGTATGTGTTCACAAATGCTTTACACACTGCCTCTGAACTAAGCCTGTCTGCTCGTGCCAAGCTACCAAGGGGGTGAGCAGGGGTTATTTCAGGAGTGTACCCCCTTACCCTGACTAGAAGCAAGAGTCCCTATTTGGACAATGGTACCTACCTCTGCCAACTAGAGACCCCCAGTTCTAACATTGGTGGTCAGCGGTGAGGATTCTGGACTTGCATTTGTGACTCATGTACAGTGATTGGTGAACACTACCTAGTGAGTGCAGACCAAAACGCAACCACATACTTTTGGTAGATATTCTTTTCTGGGACTTTCTATTTTTGCTAAAAACTGCCAAGTTTAACCATCATGGATAAAGCATCCATTACATCTGTTGATTGTGATTGGGAAGAGGAGAAACTAGAATGCTACAATGTCAAACAGCTGAAGCACTTCTGCAGGAAATTTAAAGTTGCTATGACCGGAATCACCAAGAAGGATGAGTTCCAAAAGGCGCTGAGGGCCTGGGTTGAAGCAAGGAGCACCCCTGAGCTTGTGGAGGGGGCTGAAGGAGCAGAAGGGTAGCTGGATGGGCCAGTGGGTCCAGGGGAGAGGAGAGCACCTTCCCCCGTAGGTAGCAGTGTTTCTGCCAGAGGTCTGTCCCCAGAAGAGCTGGAGGACAGAGAAAAGAGTAGGATGCATGAGATGGAGCTGACCAAGCTCAAGTTCAAGGGGCAGTTGGAGTTTGAATTGCAATCTAGAAAGTTGGCCTTAGAAGAGAAAAGAATGGATCAGGAGCATGAAAAAAGTTTGAGGGAGATGGAGTTCAGAGCCAAGAATTTAGAGATTACTCCCTCTGGTGGCAGCACACCGTCCGTGCCTGTTGAGGCTAGGGTGTATATTCCTAAGGATGCGGTTAAGGAGCTTTTTAAGAATGATGATATTGGGCAATGGTTTAAGGCCTATGAGGTAGCCATGACTTCCCACCGGGTCCCTGAGAAGGATTGGGGAGCGGGGTTGTGGGGTCGGTTCCTTAGTGAGGGGCGGGATACCTTGTTGGACTTGCCCTCTGAAGTCTATAATTCCTACAGCCACATGAAGAATGCATTGATGACCAGGTATGGGTTGACTCCTGAACTCTATAGGCAGAGGTTCAGGAACTGTAAGAAGATTGAAGGCAGTACCTGGGTTGAGTATGTGACCTTTTTTTGCAGAGCATTGGATGATTGGGTAAAGGGTAGCAAAGCAAATGATTTTCAGGCGCTCTTTGATTTGATTGCATGGGAGCACTTGTCCAATAATTGTTTTCCTGAGCTACGCCAGCACCTGATTGATAGTAGGCTGACTAACCCTAGGCAGCTTGCTGAGGAGGCGGACCGCTGGGTGAGCACCCGGGTCCACAAGGGTCACCTGGGAGACTCCGCCAAGGGTGGGCAGGGTCCCCAGCAGAAGAGTGGGGGGGACAAGGGTAAACAGAGGGAGTTCCAGAAAGGGCCCCAAAGTAAACCCCAAGGGAACCAAGGGAAAGGTTCCCAGCCTCCCCCTGAGAAGAAGCACGGGGCCCGACAGGTCCACCTGTTCATAGGGGACCCCTGGTGTGCTACAAGTGTGGCGCCCTAGGCCACAAGGCCAATGATCCCCATTGCCCTTTGTTTGGAAAGCCAGCACCCCCTGGTGCAGTCCCCCGGCAGTTGGCTAGTGTAGCCCTGGGGGAGGAGATGGGTGCCCAAGGTGGGCGGGATCCTGTAGTATTTTCCCTTGTCTCATTAGGAGACTCTGAGATTGTCCCTAGGACCCAACTGCCTGAGAACACTAAGAAGTACAGGCAGTGGGTGACCATCAATGGCCATAGGGTGGAGGCTCTGAGAGACACAGGAGCCAGTGTGACAGCTGTCAAGTGTCACCTGGTGTCTAAAGAGCAGGTGGTCCCTGATGCATTCTATCCAGTTGTTGCCGCTGACAACACAGAGAGCCACTGCAAGGTGGCTCAGGTTCCCTTTGAGTGGGGGGGGGGTCTCTGGTACTCTTCAAGTAGCTGTGAGGCCAGCCATGCCTGTTGACTGTTTGTTAGGGAACGATTTGGAGAGCTCCCCTTGGGCTAAGGTGGAGCGGAGTGCTCATTTGGAGATGTTAAGCTTGCCTGATTGGGCGTGTGTGACCACCCGGTCCATGGCAGCCAGAGGTGTTCAAGAGGACCTGGAGCCTGAGAGGGAGGCCCAGGTGCCTGCCAGAGAGAGAAGAGGCAGGGGGCGCGGGAAACCGACCCCCGAAGTTCCCACGGTCCAGGAGGAGGCAGACCCTGAGGGGGATGCCCTGGAGCCTACAGGGGAACAGGTAGCTGAACTGGGGGACCTGCCTGAGCTGACCCATTGGCAGCAAGATGGAGGACCCTCCAGGGAGGAGTTCTGCGAGGAGCAGAACAAGTGCCCTTCTCTCGTGGGTCTGAGGCAACAGGCCACAGACCAGGCAGCAGGTGATCAGTCTGGATCACATTGGATCTACTGGGAGAATGGTCTCCTGTATAGCGAGCCTAAGGTTGCTGAGCCTGGGTCAGCCCGTGTGCTGGTGGTACCCCAGTGCTTCAGAGCCTTCCTACTGGGTTTGGCTCATGATGTGCCTTTAGCAGGACATCTGGGGCAGGACAAGACCTTTGAAAGGCTTGTCACCCATTTCTTTTGGCCCCAGATGCGCAGGAGTGCCGCCACTCACTGCAGGACCTGTCAGACTTGCCAGGCAAGTGGAAAGAGTGGGAGGAAGCAGAAGGCTCCTCTCCAGCCATTCCCTGTAGTCAGCACCCCCTTTGAACGGGTGGGTATTGACATTGTGGGGCCACTGGACCCCAAGACAGCCATGGGCAACAGGTTCATCCTGGTCTTGGTGGACCATGCCACCCGGTACCCTGAAGCCATCCCTCTGAGGACAGTGACGGCCCCCGTGGTGGGACGGGCACTGATGGGAATTTTCTCCCATGTGGGGTTCCCTCAAGAGGTGGTGTCTGACAGAGGTACTAACTTTATATCCAAGTATATGAAGTCCCTGTGGCAGGGGTGCGGTGTAACGTACAAGTTCACCACTCCTTACCACCCCCAAGGAAATGGGTTGGTTGAGAGATTCAACCGGACCCTGAAGGGCATGATTATGGGTCTGGAAGAACCCATGAGGTGTAAGTGGGACGTCCTCTTGCCATGCCTTCTTTTTGCATACCGTGAGGTGCCACAGAAGTCTCTAGGGTTCAGCCCCTTTGAGCTTCTGTATGGTCACCCAGTGAGAGGACCTCTGAGTTTGGTCAAGGAAGGCTGGGAGCAATCTCCCAGGAAACCTCCCCAGGATGTATATAGCTACATGCTGGCCTTCAGGAACCAAACTAGGCGTTTCAGGCAACTTGCTGAGGCAAATCTGGAAGCCAGCCAGGAGGAAATGAAGCGGTGGTACGACCAGAATGCCACTCTGGTTGAGCTTCAACCTGGTCAGAAAGTGTGGGTCATGGCCCCAGTGGAGCCCTGTGCGCTCCAGGATAAGTGGACCGGACCCTTTGAGGTGGTGGAGCACAAAAGTCCTGTTACCTACTTGGTGGACATGCGGTCTCCCAGGAACCCCTTGCGGGTCCTGCACATCAACCGCCTGAAGCCCCACTTGGAGAGGTCCCAAGTGGGCATGCTCTTAGCTACAGATGCTGGGATGGAGGAGGAGACCGAGCCTCTTCCTGACCTCCTGTCAGCCCAAGAGCAAGATGGATCAGTGGAGGGTGTGAACCTCTCTACCTCCCTGACACCTGAGCAGCAAGGTGACTGTCGCCAACTGTTGGGGCAGTTTCCTGACCTGTTCTCCCTGGTTCCTAGTGTCACTGACTGGTGCGTCCATGATGTGGACACTGGGGACAGTCTTCCTGTCAAGCATAAGGCTTACAGGGTGACTGACAGGGTGAGAGCTTGCATCAAGGAGGAGGTCTCCAAGATGTTTGCATTGGGGGTAATTGAGTCCTCTCACAGCCCTTGGGCCAGCCCAGTGGTCTTGGTCCCAAAGGCTGCTGCCCCTGGTGCCACACCTGAACTCCGGTTCTGTGTGGACTACCGAGGACTCAATTCAGTCACCAGGACTGACGCACACCCCATCCCCAGAGCTGATGAGCTCATAGATCGGTTAGGGGCTGCCCGGTACCTCAGTACGTTTGACTTAACGTCTGGGTACTGGCAGATCGCCTTGACTGATGGGGCAAAGGAGAGGTCAGCATTCTCCACACCAGATGGGCACTACCAATTCCGGGTGATGCCCTTTGGGATGAAGAATGCCCCTGCCACCTTTCAGAGGTTGGTCAACCAGGTGTTGGTTGGACTGGAAGAGTTCAGTGCCGCCTACCTGGATGACATCGCAGTGTTCAGCACCAGTTGGGAAGAACATCTGCGCCACCTCTGGGAAGTGTTGATGGCTCTGCGGAGGGCAGGCCTCACGATCAAGGCGAGTAAGTGCCAGATCGGGCAGGGTTCCGTGGTGTACTTGGGACACCAGGTTGGGAGCGGCCAGGTGGCGCCCCTACAGCCCAAGATAGATACCATTCTGGCTTGGGAGCCCCCAAGACCCAGACAGCGGTGAGAGCCTTCCTAGGACTCACCGGGTATTACAGGAGATTTGTCAAGGGGTATGGCAGCATTGTTGCACCCTTGACAGAGCTGACTTCCAGGAAGCAGCCCAAGAGAGTGATTTGGACTGACACCTGTCAACAAGCTTTTGACACCTTGAAGACAGCCATGTGCACGGCGCCCGTGCTCCTGGCCCCAAACTTCTCCAAAGAGTTTATCGTTCAGACAGACGCTTCAGAGCATGGTGTGGGGGCTGTTTTGTCACAGATGAATGAGGAGGGCCTAGACCAACCTGTAGCCTTCCTTAGTAGGAGGTTACTTCCACGGGAACAGAGGTGGAGTGCTATTGAGCGTGAGGCATTTGCTGTGGTCTGGGCGCTGAAGAAGCTGAGACCATACCTGTTTGGGACTCACTTCCGGGTTCAGACAGACCTCCGGCCCCTCAGATGGTTGATGCAGATGAGGGGTGAGAATCCAAAGCTGTTGAGGTGGTCCATTTCCCTACAGGGGATGGACTTCACGGTGGAACACCGCCCTGGTACAGAACACGCCAATGCTGATGGTCTGTCCAGATTTTTCCGCCTTAGTGAAGAGAACTCCCTAGAGCATGGGTACTCACAAACTTTCTCCCGGGGGCCAAATTTACAGTGTGGTTTGTGGCCGAGGGCCGCACCGGTGGGGGCGGGGTCAGTGGGCAAGGGGGCGGGGCTAGAGCAAAAAAAACACTGTGACCATGAGGTTGAACAAAGGCCCCTGCAGCGGACGCCTTCGTCCACTGAGCCACCAGACCCTGCATACACACATCTCTCTCTCTCTCTCTCTCTCTCTCTCTCTCTCTCTCTCTCTTTCTCTCTCTCTGTCTCCCTCCCTCTCTCTATCTCTCCCTCCCTCCCTCTCTCTCTCCCTCCCTCTCTCTCTCCCTCCCTCTCTCTCTCTGTCTCCCTCCCTCTCTCTTTCTCTCTCCCTCTCTCTCTCTGTCTCCCTCTGTCTCACTCACTCTGTCTGTCTCCCTCCCTCTCTCTCTCTCTGTCTCCCTCTCCCTCCCTCTCTCTCCCTCTGTCTCCCTCCCTCTCCCTGTCTCCCTCCCTCTCCCTGTCTCCCTCTGTCTGTCTCCCTCTATCTGTCTCCCTCTCTCTCTCTCTGTCTCCCTCCCTCCCTCTCTCTCTCTCTCTCTCTCTCTCTCTCTCTCTCTCCCTCTCTCTGTCTCCCTCCCTCTCTCTGTCTCCCTCTCTCTCCCTCTGTCTCCCTCTCTCTGTCTCCCTCTCTCTCCCTCTGTCTCCCTGTCTCCCTCTGTCTCCCTCCCTCTGTCTCCCTGTCTCCCTCTCTCTGTCTGTCTCCCTCTCTCTCCCTCTGTCTGTCGCCCTCCCTCTGTCTCCCTCTGTCTGTCGCCCTCCTCCCTCTGTCTGTCGCCCTCTGTCTCCCTCCTTCTGTCTCCCTGTCTCTCTCTCCCTGTGTCTCCCTCTGTCTGTCTCCCTCCCTCTGTCTGTCGCCCTCCTCTCTCTATCTGTCTCCCTCTGTCTGTCTCCCTCCCTCTGTCTGTCTCCCTCCCTCTGTCTGTCTCCCTCGGTCTGTCTGTCTCCCTCCCTCTGTCTGTCTCCCTCCCTCTGTCTGTCTCCCTCTGTCTGTATCCCTCTGTCTGTCTCCCTCTCTCTGTCTCCCTCCCTCTGTCTGTCTCCCTCTGTCTGTCGCCCTCTGTCTGTCGCCCTCTGTCTCCCTCTCTCTCTCTCCCTCTCTCTCTCCCTCTGTCTCCCTCTGTCTGTCTCCTGACTCCCTCCGTCTGTCTCCCTCTCTCTGTCTCCCTCTCTCTGTCTCCCTCCCTCTGTCTCACTCCCTCTCCCTCCCTCCGTCTCCCTCCCTCTGTCTCTCTCCCTCTGTCTCCCTCTGTCTCCCTCCGTCTCCCTCTCCATCTCTCTGCCAATCTGTCTGTCTCTGCCTCTATCTGTCTGTCCCTGTCCTTGTCTCTGCCTCTATCTGTCTCTGTCTGTCCCTGTCTCTGTCTCCCTCTCCGTCTCTCTGTCTCTGCCTCTATCTGTCCCTGCCTCTGTCTCTCTCTCTGTCTCTATCGCTGTCTGTCCCTGTCTGTCTCTGCCTCTGCCTCTATCTGTCCCTGCCTCTATATCTCTCTCTGTCTCTCTCTCTGTCTCTCTCTCTGTCTCTATCGCTGTCTGTCTCTGTCTGTCTCTACCTCTATCTGTCTCTGCCTCTATCTGTCCCTGCCTCAGTCTCTCTCTCTGTCTCTGTCTCTATCGCTGTCTGTCTCTGTCTGTCTCTACCTCTATCTGTCTCTGCCTCTATCTGTCTCTGCCTCTGTCAGTCTGTCCCTGTCTGTCTCCATCTCTGTCTCTATCTCTATCTGTTTCTATCTCTATCTGTCTCGGGCAGTGCACAGTACTGTGTCTACACATCCCCACCAGCTCAGAGACAGCCCCCCCCACTCCCCTGTCTCCCTGTGTAATGTAAAAGCCAGCTCGTTTTCTCCTGGAAAAGACCACTTTCAGCTTCAGCCTCCCCCTCCCCCCCCCCACCTCGTGTGTGTCAGCCTGGGCTGAGACAGCTTCCCGGGCATACACAGCCGCACCCCAGTACTTCACAGGTCTTTAAAAGACCATTTACTTGATAATGAGGCTTTGTTGTTATTTCGCCTCTATTTAGCCCCTGCATCTCCACTCTGACTATCCTGGAATCGCCCGGCCCCCATAGAGCAGAGTGAGTCCGCGCTGCAAACACAGGTACGATGTCTGCAAGGTCCGCGGGCCGCCAAGGAAGGCTTGCCGGGCCGCTGGCGGCCCGCGGGCCGTACTATGAGTACCCGTGCCCTAGAGGTAGGATAATTCTCCCCACATTTCAGCTGTGGGGAACACGTGTTAGACCTGGCATCCTTGGTGTGGGTCTCCCTTCCATTTTTTGAGGATGCCTCCAATGTTATTGATCTGTTTTTGCTGGTTTAGATGCTTTGGGCACTGTGCCACTGCTATTCAGTGCCACAGTGCAAGTGCTCCCTATGATAAATTGTGTTATGTATTAGTGACTCCTTGATTGGATGATTGGTTTACTTGTCAGTCCCTAGTACAGTGCACTGAGTGTGCCCAGGGCTGGTAAATCCAATGCTGCTGGTGGGCATGTAGCACTGGTTGTGCCACCCACAGAAGCAGCTTGTAAAGTGTGTCTCAGGCCTGCCATAGCAGAGCCTCTGTGCAGCCTAGGGCTGCCATGTTGACTTGGTGATTGCACCCACTTACCAGTCCCTAAACCTTCCCTTTACTGCATGTTGGTCACCCCTAAAGTAGGCCCTCGGGCAGGGTGCATTGTAAGTATAAGGTAGGACATGCCCTGGTGTGTGTGGCATGTCCTAATAGTGAATTACAGCCATTTTCATTTTTCACTATTGCAAGGCTACCTGTTCCCCATAGGCCAGAATGGGCAGTTTGATTATTACACCTTATAATCCTAACTGACCCAGGGAACATGGTAGAGAAACGAATTTAGTATGCCTGAACTCAGAATGATAAAATACATCTTTTAGTGAAGTTGATTTTAACATTCTGGGGTCGATTCCGATCTCGGCCGGAAGCCCACCTAACAGTATTCGTCTGGACAAAAAACCCAGCCGAATGCGTGTTTCCCGACCGATTCGAACACCCGTCCGGACGAACAAGTACGATGCGCATAACAACCCATTTCCCGAGTGAGCCGTACTCACCCAATCCAGCTCCTGTTCCCCTCCCGAGCCGGATTCGTAAACTCCGATTCGAGCCGCACGGAATCAAATACACAGCACCTTCCGGCCGGACTAGTACGATGCGCGCTCCGTACGCGCCGAACCCGTCGCTACGTCCGGTACGTTTCAGCATCCGGGAGAGCCGTACATAAGCTCCTTTTCGCGCCACAAGACGATCCATGGCTACGAGACGAACAAGCCAGCGACGAGTACGAGTCGAAGACACGAGAAACCCGAACGAGACGACCCAACCCTGAATCCCATCACGCAGGTCCTACCTATACTCTACATCTATTACCGGGACCGGTACGGACGCGTACGGCGCAGACGGTAAGTCAAACACCAACAATACAAACAAACTACACGTACCCAAAATATGTCACACACACATAGGGATGCAATAAATGACGTACACTAGCAACAGCACAACCATAGGGGTGGGATGGGCATCACCAATGCCATACACACCCATAGGGGATGGATGCCTACCACTAACACCACCCCTACTCAGGGGGGACTGGATGCCTGACACTACCACCACC